>OX422214.1:369002098-370430431 GCA_949130495.1 Sambucus nigra
GAGAGAGAGAGAGAGAGAGAGAGAGAGAGAGAGAGAGCATGTGTGGGAAATTATGTGTGTGTGTGTGTGAGAGAGAGAGAGAGAGAGAGATAGAGAGAGATAGAGAGATAGAGAGAGAGCATGTGTGGAGGAGTGTGTGAGTTGTTGTCCAAATGTGAGAGATAATGTTTATATCTATGTATGGGAGTGTGTGGGTGTGAGTGTGTATGCGTGAGAGAGAGAGACTGGGAGAGAGTATGTTTGTTAATGTAATTTTGTGTATACGTGAGAGATAGAAAGCGTGGGAGGTGTTATAGAGAGTGATTATGTGTACATGGGTTGTATATGTTTTTCTATTTGTGTGTGACAGTGTGTGAGTATCCGTATATGTTGTGTGTGTGTGTGCATGAGAGAGAGAGACAACATGTCTATATGTGAAACATAAAGGGAGATGGAGAGAGCGTGTATATGAATGTGTGTGTGTGTGTGTGTGTGTGAGAGAGAGAGAGAGAGAGAGAGAGTTAGGTAAAGAAACAAGTGTATAGGGGGGGTGAGAGATAGAGGGAGAGTGAACTTGTATGTATGTAAGAAAGTGTTTGTCTGTGAGAGGGTATGAAAGAGAATGTGTTCATGTGTCTGTCTTTGGATAGAGACAGGGAGATGGAGTGTAATAGAGAACGCACATGTTTGTGTCAAGAGAGAGAGAGAGAGAGAGAGAGAGAGAGAGAGAGAGAGAGAGAGAGAGAGAATGATAGTGTATGTGCGTGAGTGAGAGATAGTGTATTTATATATTTGTCAGAGTGTGTGTTTGTGTATATGTGAGGGAGTGTGCTTGTGTGTGTGTGTGTGTGAGAGAGAGAGAGAGGGGTAATTATGCGTGTTTTAATTTGTTGGATAGACAAGGAAAAAGATAAAGAGAACTAAGTGAGAGAGAATGTGTGGTAGTGAGTGGGTGAATGTGTAAGTGTGTGCGTGAGAGAGAGTATGAGATATTGAGAGATAAAATGAGAGAGATAGAGCGTGGCGTGTATGTGGATGGTGGATAGGTGTGTGTGTTTATGAGAGAGAGAACATGTGTAAGAGGTGTGAGTAACTATGCAAATGTGTGTTCACACATGTTATGAGAAAGAGAGAGAGATAGAGAGAGTGTTGTGTACATGTGTCAGTGATAGAAAGAGGGAATACATGAGTAGTGGAAGAGTGTGATGCAGAGTGTGGGCGTGAACGCGTGTGAGGGAGTGGGTGCTTGGGTGAGAGAGAGAAAGAGAAGGGGTGTCTCTATGTGTGATTGCGTGTGCATGTGTGTATAAGTGTTTTTGAGAGAGAGATAGTGCATGAGAGTGCATAGGGGAGTGAGATAAAGAGAGTGGGAGAGTGTAAGATATCATGTGCATGTGTGCTTTTAAATGTATGTGTAAGAGAGAGAAAGAAAAACTGTGTATGTGATAGTGTGAGAGAGAGCGAGAGAGCATGTGTGGGTGGGATAATGAGTAGATATTTCAATGTGAGTGTATGTGTTTGTGTCTATGTACGAGACTGTGTGTGAATGTGAGTGAATGAGAGAAAGAGTATGTTTTATCGTGTGATTATATGTATATGTGAGAGATCGAAAGAGTTTTGGCATTAAAGAGAGTGGTTATGTGCACATGTAAGTGTATTATATGTGTTTGGGTATGTGTGAGATAGTGTATGTCGGTTTGTATGTGTTTTTGTGTGGATGAGAGAGAGATTTAAAGTGTTGGGGGAGTGAGAGATCGTGAGTGGGGGAGTGAGAAAGAGAGAGATAGAGAGATAGAGAGAGAGGGGGAGAGAGAGAGAGAGTTAGAAGGAGAAATAAATGTGGTGTGTGCGCACAAGTGTGTTACATCCCGATTTCCCGAGCATGAGGTTTTATCTTAAAAAAATTTAATCATAAATAAGCCTGAATACTAGAACAACCGAGGCATTTATTGATACTCAAATGTTTTACAACTGTACTCTAAGAATTCATTTTTATATCAGACTTCTGTACATATGCATTTCTTCTGTTGAGCTACGCTTCCTCTCTTCTAATTAGACCTCTCTTTGCCTTTCTGTGAAATCTGATTCTGAAATGTTCATCGTTGCCTATATGTACCTTCTTAAAATAACTGAAAAGGAAGGAATAAGAAAACTTTGGCCAGTAGATGATTCTTCTTCTATAACAAAGGAAAAAATAGTTTTTGAAGATTAGTAACATCATGAGTACGTAAGAAGTTAGATTCAATACTTAAACTGATATGAGCACAATAATACATGATGATATTTCTACAATTAGAAATATCAAGGATAGAATAGGTTAAAGGTTATGGATGGTTTCTAAACAAATAACCCATAATTATCTGTTTAGAGGCTTTAGAGCAATAGACATACACACAACAAATCAATCCAAATAATTGGAGATAATCAATCCAAAAACTTTGGAGATAAAGTAACCGTGCTAAGCCAATACTAAGAGAGGCATTCCATATGGTAAGCAAAAAAACTTGGCCCTCAACATATGAGTCCTACTATCCTAATAATATAATCGTGGTTATAACGATAGATTATTCTCTGATGTTAATGTATGCTATAATAGAACAAGTTCAATGGATCAAATTAAATGGTATCATTGAATAAAATCAACATAGGGTTTTAAATCAGAATCAATTGTACGTAAATGTCTGAACTACTCAAATGAGTTTATAAATGATAATAAGATCAACTTGGACTATCACATCGTAATATCAACAATTAGTGTAATCAAAATCATTGTGAGAAATAATATCGAATAAAAAATCATCTACCATAATTTTGTGGGACTTTGACTGGTTTGGTACAAATTGCATTTGATGCCTTTGGCTATGATTTCAGGTAAAGGTTACTATAGATAATCACAAAACAAATATTTACCAGTCTATATTGTGATAAAAGTTTTTCGTATTCGTATTTCAGTTCGAAATTGACTAAACTAACTTGGATATTCGAATACTGAATTCGTATGTACATAGAATTTCTTTTAGGATCGAACTCCTAGTTCTTGTAAAATGATATAATTCATTAGAATAATTTTTGGGAAAATAAAATAATGTTTTATAAATGAGTATTGTGGTTTATAATAAAAACAAGTTAGGTAATATAGAAAAATTATAGTACAAGCGTTACAGAATAAAATGGTAAATTTAACTAGTATTCGGGGTCCGTAATTGACACAATGGTCTAATTTTAGCATCATTAAAAATTGTACCAATTATAAAATATCTATACACTAAAATATTTGTTTTGACGTTGTGAATCAAAATGTACGTTTCGTGTATTTGTTTTAGCAACGCTTTAAAAGAAATGAATTTTTGAAGATGACAAAACTCGCCCTTTTGCGTGGATTTTTTAAATTCACCGCCAACTTCTAAAATTAACAGTATTCTTCTCCGGGTACATTTAAATGACATAAAACAAACTATAATTAATAATTTGACCTTCTCGCGATTTAAACTCAGTTTTACTTTCATTCCTTATAACACAAACGCATTATACATATTATACATAATGTGTTCCTTTTTAAACTAACCAACACACACACACACATTCCATCTCCCCAATTGTTTTAAAGGAGAACTCCATAACTGTAAAACCCATCTACCCATAAAACACCATGGTTGTTTTTAAAACCTCTCTCTCTCTCTCTCTCTTTCTCTCTCTCTCAATATATATATATATATATATATATATATATATATATATATATATATATATATATATAACTTTTAACTATGTAAAACACAACCTCCATAAAAACTTGGAACCAAAGCTGAAAAAACCCGATTGCTTCCCTCTCTATATACACGTGTAACTATATGTATATATACAAACATTCAACTAATAACTTACTGCCTCATATATATATGAGAAGAAGTAAGGTTACACGTATGGATAGGATGGTGGGGAAGAAAAGGCTGGGTATGTGTTAGTTGGGTTTGTGGTTGTAAGAGGTAGTGTGTAGGCTTTTTTCTTTATCCGTAATTGGGAGGAGATGTGTTAAGTTCAAGTATAGGGTATTCTTAGTTTCATCCCTTAAGTTTTATTTTTAGAAATTTAAACTTTGAACCCCTTAAGTTTTGACACGCCAAACATTATTTTTTATTTTAGCTTATATTTGAATTTTAGTTTTAAAGTAACTTGGTATTAAAAATATTTAAGTGTACACGGTACTCACACGTGTCATGAATTTTTTTGGGAAAATATATTCGATACTTAATGATTTAAAAGTTGTTATTTATTTGCTAACTTATTTAAAAAATATATTATTTCAAGAATTAAATTTTTAAGACTTTACTTACATATATATATATATATATTAAAAAAATACGGGTTATTACAAAATGTGTATGTGAGAGGGGGATAGGTCAAGAGAACTTGTATATGTGTAAGTAAGAAAGTATGAGAAAACATGTCCATGTTCATGTTTATGTATGTGTTTTATGAGAGATAGAGAGTTGGGTGTGACACCCTGCCTATTCTAATACCGGTTGATTAAGTCTTTATTAAAATAAATAAGAATTAAATAGAATATCATTATCACTATCGTACAAGTAAATACAACCAACTTATATATGTACCAAATAAAATGACAGTCAAATTGAGAAGATAATAGTCATAAATAATGTAAACTGAATAAATCATAGGTTACCACAAATAATATCAACATAGACATTCTACCGAGAAATAGTAGGAAATATTTGGCTCAAAAGTAATGTCATATCCATTTACGGGAAACACACCCAAAAGGAAATACTAAAATTGAATCTTATCAAGAAAGAATGAACTGAGGCAACTACAATCAAATCTCGTAGCATCCTCAACTAATGCACGCAATGACATGAAGAAGAGACTAACAATGCGGTCTCTGCTACTGAATACCTGAGGTTTTTAAAAAAAATATTTGCCAGCGAGTCAAAACTGGAAAAACATTTGATAAATGTATGCAAGTAGTTAAATGTCATAAATGTAAAGGTGCAGTGTATTACCTTCATAATTAATTTTCCAATCGCACTCACTTGAGACCTTTACTTACCTTTCATCTATAGTGCACACCTAACACATTCATTTCATTAACCTAAACATGCTACCCAAGATAACTAGGACAATAACTAGTAACATAGCCCATCATTCTAATAATCGCCACTAACTAATATGCACTACTTTGATTAGGTATAGTTTCATAGGTATTAGATGGCTACACACATGCTTTAAATAGACATTTAGAAAGATATATCATATACACCTACATATATATCACTCATTATATACATATATACCACATTCCCAGAGCAGGATCTCGTGGATGCATCCTTCGTGTGCTATCAGACTCCAGGCATACCACATACTACAATTGGGCCATTGGGTCGAAATCTCACCACCAAACCCAAATTGTAAACACAAACAATAGAGGTAGTCATAAACATATGTTTGGGGGTCTCAACCATAGCACATTGCACCAAACCAATCTACAAACTAATACCTAGCCTCACACATGGATAGTGGTCATGCAACAGTATTACCACCTTGGGAATCAATCAAACATATGTTGATCAATGCTAGGGTAAACTGACCACTATGCGCAACCTCCTATCGATAGTACTACCAAGTAGGTATGTTCCAAACCAATCCCAACGATTGAACCGACTTCCCGATTTTCAATTTAGTGTTCACTCACTTGTTAATCGATTCGTCTCACTCTAATATAACTAGTGGTTGGTCTAAAAAAATGTACCAACCCCCTAATAATATTCCCAGGTAATTGCAATCTATTCTGGGAATCCATACGCCCATTTATCCAACACTAACCGATCAAAATAACGAGAAATGAAATTTTTGGATAGGCCAAAAAGATGAATTGGTTCGCAGGTAGACCGAATCGATTTGTTCTAGTGAACCGATTTTCTCCCCCGGTGAACTGGTTCGATTTGATGGGCTGATCTTCATCTTCAATCTCGAGATTTCATCTCCCAAACCCATCAACGAAGGTCTTAAACCTCCAAAAATGATAAATTAAGATCCTAAATACATATATAAACATCTCATATTTATTTTAAATATGATCTAAACCCGAATCCAACATTTAATCTCAAGGATTCCTAATCATTAATTCAATTCACTCAATCTAGAATTAATCAAACTTTAAAACCCATTGATTTAACCCCTATCAACGTTAATCATTATCATATTCAAATTCCCAGATTTAAATCACGAATTTCATCCATATTAATACCCAGTCACATTAAACACAAATCAAACCTCTTGATTATTCCCCGTGATTACATCCTTAATTTCCAGATTAATAACTAATTAACTATGGACATAATTAACTGCAGAAAAAACAAATCTAAAGCAAGTAAACACTTGCCTTGATTGATTAAATTCGGAGCTTGACACACTTTAGATGAATTGATTCCGAAGATGGCCCTTCCTGTCTTCTCCAAGCTTTATTTCTCTCCTTTTCTCTCCTTTTCTCTTCTCTTTTGATCTCTCCCTTAGTCTCCACTAAGAAGAGGTTATATGAGGCTACTATCCACCGCACTAAACCTTAAATACCTCTTAATTAAACCCCAATTTCGTATTTGGGTTAAGTCCTAAGGGTAAAAAGATGACATACCCCTATACGGGTCGTTCTATGTCTAAAAAGCCCCTAGAACCCAACTATAACCCACTGTAGCTATTCTGAGCTATTTCAACCCATTCCAAATCACCGGACAAATAAAAAAGGCCATACGAGTAAGCAAACTAAAAATATTCAACCGTTTCATTAATCGGGCTCGACACATGCGTACAGTACGCTTCACCCTTAAATATTTAAATCCTTTGTTTTAACTCTCTAATCACATAATATAATAGTTCGCATCGTTATTTAATTTTTACATGCAAGTAAATAATTTTAATCATAAATGTTAATCATAAACCCGTTAATTAATATTTATCGAAACTAATTTAATTTAACAATTAAATTAATAATTAAATGCACATGTTTGACAAAATACTCTTAAAAGTACGAGGTATTACATTATCACCTCCTAATAATGGAGTTTTGTCCTCAAAATTAGAATTTACCTGCCATGCTTTTCTCACATGTCATCCTCATTCTCCCATGTCGATTCGGCGACATTGTGATGCCCCACTGCACACGTACTAATGGTACCACCTTTAAATGAAGATTTGGCTCACTACGATGAAAATGACAACATGTCTCTCCTCATAAGTAATGTATAGATGCAATTATATCTCCTTTAATGATATATTCTAGTAATCCAAGTCATTCGTGAAACACCTCCTCAATGACGACACGTGGAACACATCGTGAATCTACTGTAAGTGCTCCGATAAGGCAAGCCTATATGTAACCGTCCATACCCTATTAATGATGGGAAAAAGGACCCATATACCTTGGTGTTAGCTTCCCTTTCTTCCTGAGCCTCATCACTCCCTTCATGGGAGATATCCACAATAACACTTGATCACCCACGATAAAGTCCAAGTGCCTCCGATTTGCATTGACATAACTCGTTTGATGATCGTGAGCTACTAGAATAGGAATCCTAATCATCTTAATCTTTGTCGATGTATCTTCAATCACGTAAGGCTCAAGAAGCTTGTTGTATTCTAACCAACACGAGGGCGAGTAACAAAGTCTCCCGTATAAAGCCTCGAAAGGCTCCATGCTAATAGTAAACTGGTACGAGTTATTATACATAAACTCTAACAACGGTGGATACTGCTTCCAACTGCCATTAAAATCCAGAATACACATTTTTAACATATTCTCCAGCATTTGATTCACCCTCTCCGTCTGCCAATTGGTCTGCAGGTGATACGATGTGCTCAAACACAACTCCATCCTCATCGCCTCCTGAAAACTCTGCTAGAAGTGGGACACAAAAATCTTATCCCGGCCTAAAATAATGTTGAGCGGGAATCCGTTACTATCATTATCCCTACAATGAAAAGTTAGGCATACATCTATGTCATATAGTTAACCCGAACAGGTAAGAAATGAGTTACCTTAGTCAAATAGTCCACAATAATCTAAATGGAATCATGACCCCTCTACAACGTTGGTAACCCCATGATAAAATCCATCGATATGTTCTCCTATTTCCACACCAAAATCTACAATTGTTTTAAAACCCTGACTAGTCTCTGATGATAAACCTTCACCATCTGGGAAGTGGTGCAACTGGAGATAAACACTGTTATGTACGCTTTGTACTGACCCACCAATTCCACCTCCTCATATCTTGGTCCATCTTATTCCCCCTAGAAAAACTGAGAATCGTGACCCATGTGACTCATCAATGACTGTGTGTCATAGGTCCTTATCATTTGGGATAATCAATCTCCCACTGAATCATAAGACACCGTTTAAACTAACTGAGTAAGACTCTGCACCGTCTTCAAATAACTTCGGTATCTTCTCCTGATTAGAAGGATCCCCTGTTTGTTCCTTCACAACCCTTAAAATGATCACGAGTGTAATGGTCTTTACTGCTATATAAGCCCTAACTATCTTCTCCCCCTGATGAAGCTCATCTTACTTCTCTTTCCAGACTGTTGCCAACTATCCTGTAACCTTAGGGTTTAATGGATCTACCACCATGTTATGCTTTCACGGATCGTACTGAATATCAAATTGGTAGTCCTTCACGAATTTAAGCCACCTATGCTGCCTCATATTCTGCTCCTTCAGCGTGAAAAGACACTGTGGTGATTTATAATCCATAAACAATCAAAACTTCTTCCCCAATAAATAATGCCTCCAAATCCTCAAGGCAAAAGCAACTTCTGCTAACTCTAATTCGTTCATTGGGTAGTTCTTCTCATGGATCTTAAGCTTCCAAGATAAAAACATTATAGCACGCTCCTCCTATTGTAGAACTCCTCCAAGTCTTTGTAGGTATGTATCGATAAAAATAAAGTACTCCACTCCTCCCCTAGGCAATGCGAACACCGGGGTTAAAGTCAACCCGTCGTTTAGCTCATAAAAAGTTAACTGACAGTGATTATACCAAACAAACGGTATGACCTTACCAGTCAAATTTATTGAAGGACCCATAATCTTAGAGAACCCTCTAAGAAACCTACGGTAGTGACCTGCTAACCTTAGAAAACTATGAACCTCCATCGATGTCGTAGGCTAGCCCCACTCCTTTACCGCTAATATTTTCCTCTGATCCATCAAAACCTCCCTCTCGGAGATAATATGATCCAAGAGCTGCACCTCTCGTAACCAGAATCCACACTTCTTTGACTTAGCATACGACTGATGGTCCAACAAAGTCTAGAGAACCATTTACAAGTTCTTTTCGTGCTCTATATTTGTCCAAAAATAACTCAGGATGTCATCTATGAAGACAATGAAAAGTTAATTTAAGAAATCCATGAACACTCTATTTATGAGATCTATAAAAACTTTCAGTGGGTTGGTTATCCTAAACGGCATAACCATAAACTCATAATACTCGTATCTCATTAAGAATGTGGTCTTGGGGACATACTTAATCTTAAATCAATCTTCGAGAAGTAGGTTTCTCTTCTCAGTTGATTGAACAAGTCATCAATACGCAGTAACATATACTTGTTTTGAGTTGTGGTCTTGTTCAACTCCTGGTAGTCAATACCTTAATAACCCATCTTTCTTATTAAAAAATAGTACTAGAGTGCCCCAAAGGGAGGTACTCCTATGGTTAAATCCATTCCTTAAAAAGCTGCTGAATTCGATCTCTCAATTCTTGCATCTCTAATAGAGCCATACGATATGGCGTGCGCGCTATCAGCCTAGTCATCGACACTAAGTCTATTATAAATTTAATCTCCTAACTCGACAACAACCCCAATATATCCTGAAATACATTAAAAAATTCCCTAACCATAGGGATAAAATCTAACGAGATGATAATACCCTCCGAAGTATCCTCCTCGATGTAATATAAATGCATAATCGACCTGTCCTTGGGATGAGGCATCACCACAAGAAATATATCCTGCCCTAGAATAAAAAACATGATAGTCCTAATATAACAGTCAACCAACGCTCTATACATCATTAACCAATTCATCCCCAACATAACGTCATACTCATACATCTCCAAAATGAGCAAATACGCTACCAAACATAACTTCCCAATGTACAGACCCATTCCCCTGAAGATGTAATGGATAGAGACCCGATACCCAATGGTGAATCTACGGTCATAATAATATCAGACGTCGTATCCATTAAGCCCATCTCTCGTGCGAATATAATGATAACAAAAAAATCTTACGCTCATGTGTCAATAATACTCGTCTAATGTGTTCGTGAATAGGAAACATACCCTCAACTACTGGTGACGTTAGTGGAATAATTGGCTTATGGACATTATAAACATGCCCAAACTGTAGTTTCCCCTACTGAGGTAGCACTGATGGATCTACAGGTGGGGCCAGTAGTTATGGAAGGCACTGCCCCTATGGGCGTCTTGCTAGTGACCCCTATCTCTATTTGAGCAAGCACGTCGCATGTGACCCTGCTCCCCACATACGAAACACCTCCCTGCATAGTCTTCCATCCTATGGCCCTACTATCCTTGACAAGGATGCCCCAGTCGCTAGCCCTGCTGGCCCTGATATCCCAAGTCCTGGTGGCCTTTAGTCTGTTTCCCCAGGCAATTCTAGCCCTGAGGATCATATTGTTGGCCCTAATGGCCCTGCATGTGCCCACTATTACCCAAACTGAACCTCTTAACGGAGTTCCTATACTGGGAACCCTACTCCTGTTGCTTTCCCTACTTTTACGACACATCTTTAGCGTCGCTACCCCCAGTCTTGCGCTACTGGATCGACTCGCTTGACCTTTTCGCTCCCCTCAGATTGGAGAGATAATCCTGGTAGTGTAGAAGTGTTAATGACATCAGTGTAAGTCCTCAATGTTGGGTTACCCAACAGATGTTGATGAATTCTCCATATGATCCCGTCCATGAACTTTAAGATTCTCTTCTCATCCGTGTTAACCACATTTGGCATAAATTTTGCTTGACAACCCCTCCTCATACTCGGCCACTATCATGTCTTCTTATGTGAGGTCTAGAAATATAATCCTCATCTCAGTCTGTACTACTAACGAATAAAACTTACGATCAAACTGCCCCCAAAACTCCTCAATAGTCAGAATATCCCTCTCCTCTAGCATGCTGACTAACTCCCACTGATATGCCCCAAATGTACCACTTCGGCTCTGAGGCATCAACCTCGGCCATGGTAGTGGTCGATAATTGGAAGGGCCTTAGATTAATGACCAGTGGCCTCATCCCAAGCAAGGTCGGCTATGGCTGACGTTACTACCAACCTCATTAGGAGAGGCCTTCAAGATCATTTGGAACAATTATTCATCAGGCCGACCAGGGGATGGCAACCTCGGCTGGGAGTAGGCCGAGGTTACAGCTATGCTTCCATCAAATGCCAGCTTCGGCAGGGAATCAGTCGATATTCCTAATCTGTATCAGTTCAACCTCGGCCCAAGCCGACCTTGTGATAGTGTCTACCCAACCTCGGCTCTGTTTAGGCCAAGGTCATTAGGACTAACCTCGGATCGAGTAACAGCTAAAGTTTACCAACCTCGTACTCTTCCAGGCTGAGGTTGTGACCAGACACAGTTGGTCGAGCTCTTATACGCATTTGTTTGGATAAAGACATGTGTACACAAATCAGTTATAACAAATCATTCTCCTCATGTGGGGGGAATATTTCATCATCATTCTCTACATGTGAAAAGGACAGTTGTCTTCATTATATTGGCTAGATTAATAAACACATGCTCATTGCATGCATAGGGGGTACACCACACCCCCCAGCTACTATATATACTTGTCTTTTCCTTCTTAAAGAGGGCCCAAAATTAGCAACCCTATCTGAAACTCTGTTCAAATACACAGTAGAGAGATAAAGCTTAAGAGATTGTATTCATGGCCATTAGAGCCCTTATACAGTGATACACATCATACACTTGCACAGTGGACGTAGGCCTAATTGGCTGAACCACTTATATTCTGGTGTGAATCCTCTTCTCCTCACCTCCTTCTACTATGTGTATAAACCCTTGTACTGCCATTGTTAACATTGAATTGAGCTCACAAACACCTTGAAGGGTGGTGTTGTTTCTGACATAATCATTTTGGCATTGTCTGTGGGAATGAGAAGCTGTCTCTTCCTCTTTTTCTGCTTAACCTCACCGGAGACTCTGGTGGTGAACCAGACACCACCCCTTGCGTGGAGCGGCTTCACCATTGAAAGAGGTCCTGTAAGGTATTAAGCTCATCTGCTACCCAAGCTCTTTAGTTTTATATATGGCACCAGAATTACCACCGCATCTTCCTCTGCCTGGTGCGGGAGGGCCTAGTTCCATCCAGGCACCGCCTCAGTCCGAAATGGCGAAGGTGGCTGTAGCTTTGAGGTCTTTGGCAGCAACACAACAGGCAATGAAGGAGTAATTTGCCCAACTCAGCCAAAACATCATGAGACCACCTGGGGTCTCACCGGAGATGATTACTCCGGCGGTGGTTCAGTCTCATCCTGAATCTAGGGGACCACCCTAGGCACCACGAAAAGACCAGTCTACTCCCCAGCGGAGGAGGAACGTTGCCGACCCTAGGCGTTTACGTCTGGGGAGGCAAAAACACCCTTGCTCTGAGGATAGGTATGATGATGTGGACGCTGAATATGTTTCAGAAGACTATTGGGAGCCGTATGAGGTTTCGAATAATACAGTGCATCCCCTTCAGCAGGGCCAAGGTTGTGGTGGCAGAAGAGGTGAAGAGGCCCAACAACGAGGATCAACTTTTGATCGATTGAGCAGAGGGTCGGCCTTTGAAAGGTTATGCCCAGTAAATAACCTAAGACAGAGGTTATCAAGGTCAAGAAGTGCATTCGGCTCGTAAAGAGGAGATGGACAGCGTCGGCCTCACCAAGGTCGACCTCATGCAGGAAGAGGTAGAGACCAGGAAGAGGTCAACAACCGACATTGTGCTGCGGCTGGGGAACCCTCAGTCCACCCCTTAGAGGTGGATGGGGACAACCTCGGCCAGGCCGATGTTGCGAGACCCTGGAATAACTCTATTCAACGTCTTGAGGAGAAGATAGGAGACCTCATCAAAAGCCGAGACCCATTGCAAGGAGGTTTCTCTGAAGGCTCCCCATTTGTGGCTAGGATAATGAGTTTTCCAACCCCTGCTAAGTTTAAGCCGCCCATGGTGTCTCCCAAGTATGACGGAAGCACCAACCTTGTACATCACATTGATATGTATCAGTCAGCGGCGGACATCTACTCAATACCTGATGAGATGAAGTGTCGGGCCTTCTCCGGGACTTTGACAGGAGCAGCACATAGTTAGTTTACTTCTCTTCCGAATAATTCAATTGAGAACTTCAAGGGCTTAGCTGAACGATTCATTCACAACTTCTATTTTGGGGTAAGACCTCAAAAGAAGACCACTCATCTGCTGTATGTCAAGCAAGGCAAAGACGAGAGCCTAAGAGACTACATCGCCAGGTTCAACAAAGAAAAGCTTGAGGTTGAAGATTACGAAGAGAATATAGCCATCACCGCCCTCATAGGAGGTCTTCAGAAAGGGAAGTTATTGTAGAAACTCGCGGAAGACCCTCCCAGATCTATGGCAGAGCTATTGGCAACTGCGAGAAAAGTCATGAATGCCGAAGAGGCAATGGCCACCAAGTATGAGGAACCACGGTAGTAGTAAGAATTCCCAAAGAAAGAAAGATGGAAAGAAGAGGTCAGCCGATGACAAGTTCGCTCACTATACTCCTCTAACTGTGAGCTGTGAACATATCCTCAACGAGATCAAGAACGACAGGTCTCTTAGATGGCTATAGAAGCTGAAGGCTCCTTCGCATAAGAGGAACAAGAACTTGTGGTGCGAGTTCCACCAGGACCATGGCCATGTTACAGATAGGTGCTTCGCCTTGAAGGATGAGATTGAAAAGATGTTAAAGTCTGGAAAGTTGAGGAAGTATGTTGATGGCAAGGCTCCAAAAGGTGGAAGAGATGACCCTAAAAAGAGGAGAAATGACAGATGTCGTGACTATGCCCCAGCTAGAAGAGACAATGATTCGGAAGGTGATGATGAAGACGATCCGAACCTTTCGCCGAAAGATGATAGCACCCCGGTGAAGAGGGTTAGAATGATATCCTTTGGTGTTGACACCATATACGGAGGACTTGTGAGGGGTGGCTCCGAAGTGGCTGACAGAAAAGATCATGTGGCAGAGGCCAAGTCAGTGGCCAAACTTGAAGTTATAAATCTAACGTCTTTCAATACAGCGCAGAAGAGAAAGAAGGTGGACATGGACACTCTTATAGTTAGGTTCTCCCGACTCGACTTCAAAGGCATCTTAGCCCCACATGATGACCTTTTGGTAATAACAACAAGAGTGCATGGATGCGAGGTGCAGAGAATCCTCGTGGATGGGGGGGAGTTCAGAAGACGTGATGTTTTGGCCCTGCTTCAAGGGCCTGGGTCTTAGCAGAGCTAGGCTAGTACCCTATCACCATCCTTTAATGGGCTTGAGCGGTAAAAAGGTCCACCCATTGGGCATGTATGAGATGGAGGTGCAGATGGGTGATGACTGGCCTAAGAGGTTAACCCCGAAGATTAATTTTTTCATTATGGACAAAAATGTCTTCTCGGCCTATAACCTCATCATAGGAAGAGTAGCCCTTAAGGAGTTTGAGGCCGTGCCATCGATGGTTCACCAGATGCTAAAATTCCCGACCCCCTATGGGGTAGGGGAAGTGCAAGGTGACCAGACCAAAGCACGGGAATGCTACTTCAACTCGGCCGAAGAGAGAGAGTCCCACACGAGGGAAACCACCACTTATAACATTAATACACTTGACCCAAGAGATGAAACAAAGTTAAAGAAGGGAGAGGCCGCGAAAGAGGTAAAATCCATCGTCCTCAATGAGGACGAGCCAGAAAAAACCGTCCAGATCGGCAAAGCCTTAAAAGAGGAAATCAAGGTAGAGCTGATAAACTTCCTAAGGAAGAGACAAAGTGTCTTCGCTTGGAGTCACACGAACATGCCCGACATCGACCCTAAGGTTATGTGTCACAAGCTCAACGTGACTAAAGATGCCAGGCCTATCAAACAAAGGCGAAGAGTTTACTCCAGGGAGAAGTACGACGTCATCTGGGAAGAGGTTAAAAAATTAGAAGAGGATGAACTCATCAGAGAAGTTATATATCCGGAGTGGCTATCGAATGCAGTCATTGTGCCCAAAACCAATGGAAAATGGAGAATGTGCGTTGATTTTACTGACCTGAACAAGTCTTTCCCAAAAGACAGTTATCCCTTACCTCGGATAGATCAGATGGTAGATGCTACTGCAGGGCATGATCTCATGAGATTTATGGACGCGTATTCAGGCTACAATCAGATCTTCATGGATACAGAAGACTCAAAGAAGACAACCTTCATCACCGACAAAGGGATAAATTGCTACAAAGTGATTCCCTTCGGTTTGAAAAATACAGGAGAAATATATCAACGTCTTGTAAATAAGATGTTCGAAGACCAGATAGGAAAGACTATGGAGGTGTATGTAGACGACATGTTGACGAAGAGCTTTAAGGCCTGAACTCATGTGGAAGACCTAGAAAAGACTTTCGATACCATGGACCTATACAGAATGAAACTCAACCCAACGAAGTGTGTCTTCGGGGTAGGAGCTGGGAAGTTCCTTAGGTTCATCATCAATCAAAGAGGAATAGAAGCAAACCCTGAGAAAATCAAGGCTTTGCTTGACATGAAGACGCCAAGGAATATCAAGGACGTCCAAAGGCTCACGGGGAGAGTGGCCGCACTTAACAGGTTTGTTTATAGAGCAACGGACAACTGCCTTCCATTCTTTAAGGTGCTTAAAAAGGCCTTCCAGTGGGACGAAGAGTGCGAAGAGGCTTTTAACCAACTCAAGTCTTACCTTGGTTCTCCCTTATTATTATCTCGTCCCATAGTAGGAGAGAAATTGTATGTTTATCTAGCAGTCTCTGAATCGTCTATAAGTGCAGCCATAGTACGGGAAGACGTTAGGATCCAAAAGCCTGTGTATTTCAACAGTAAAGCCCTTCATGGGTCTAAGCAAAATTATCCTTGTATGGAAAAGTTAGCCTATGCCCTGATACATGCTTCAAGGAAAATGAAGCCCTACTTCCAAGCCCATTACATGGTCGTCCTTACCGATTCCCCACTAAGATAGGTCCTCCATAAACCTGAGAAGTCTGGAAGACTGATGACCTGGGTCATTAAGTTGGGAGAGTATGACCTTACTTATCAACCTAGGGTAGACATCAAAGGGCGGGCCCTCACAGACTTCGTTGCTGAGTTCACATGGGAAGAGGCCGAGGTAGAGAATGACCTAGTTGATGCAGAAAGGTTAAACAATAATGTCTTCCGAGAATCGGAAGAGGTTGCACCAAACGTCCTTAGGGACCAGGAAGAGGTTGTATCCAAGAAGATCAGGAACGGAATAGAGGAGAACGAGGAGGATCGGTACCTCTTCAATCAAGGAATCATGTCGAAAGGGGCCTTCTCATCGAATGAAGACATCTGGAATCTCTTTATTGACGATTCTTCCTGTGACAGTGGAAGCGGTGTAGGGCTGATACTTTCAGCTCCAGATGGTGCCAACATTGAATACGCTTTGAGGTTTAACTTCAAGTCATCTAATAACGAGTTAGAGTATGAGGCCATGATAGCAAGTCTCTCATTGGCAAAGACTCTGGGAGTAAGACGACTCCTACTTCATAGCGACTCAAGGTTAGTTGCCAATCAAGTATTGGGGGTCTATGAGGCCAAAGATGAAAGGATGGCTAAGTATCTGAAGAGGGTAAGAATGATGTTAGAATATTTCGAAGAGACAAAACTGAAAAGAGTAGCTCGGCAAAATAACAGCCACACAGATGCATTGGAAAGATTGGATTCAGCGACAAAGACAGACATCAGAAGGATAGTTCCGGTCGAGGTCTTACCAAAAGCGACCATTGAGGAAGAAGAGGTTAGCAACCCTTGCTTCAATTTGAACTTAGGAGACTCATGGATGGACCCCCTCGTCAGATATATTAAAAAGGGAGAGCTACCAGAATCCAAGCTAGAGAGGAGGAAATTAAGATACAGGGCTGCCAAATTCTCCATAGTAGGAGACATCCTATATAAAAAAAAAGGATTTCTATTGTCTCTCCTCAGATGTGTTCATCCCACAGAAGTTCCTCGCGTCTTACAGGAAGTTCATGAGGGTTCTTTCTCCAGTCACATAGGAGGAAGACCCTTGGCAAAGATAATTATTATACAAGGGTACTGGTGGCCAACCTTGGCCAAAGATGCTGCAGCTTATGTGAAGAGGTGCGATAAATGTCAGAGATTCTCCACTATTCCTCACCAACCTCATCAACCTATGACGTCAATCACTTCCCCTTGGCCATTTGAAGTATGGGGAATTAACTTAGTAGGACCACTTCCAAGAGCTGCCAATAATTACCGATTCTTGATAGTTGCTATTGATTACTTCTCAAAGTGGGTGGAGGCAGAGCCGATGATAACGATTACAGAACAGAAGACCTTCCAATTTATTTAGAGGAACATCATATGCAGATATGGCCTCTCAAACACTCTCATCTCAGACAATGGAACCAAGTTCAAGAACTCTTCCATGGAGAAATATTGCGAAAGAGTTGGGATAAAGCAGTTTTTCTCTTCTCTTGGCCGACCTCGAGCAAACGGTCAGACCGAAGTCACAAACAGAATAATCCTTGATGGAATCAAGAAGAGGTTAGAAGAATCTAAGTGGAGATGGACTGAAGAGGTTTATGTTGTGCTGTGGGCCTACAGGACAACGGCAAGAACACTGACAGGAGAAACCCTGTTCATGATAGCACATGGCTCAGAGGCCGTCATACCAACAGAAGTGGGACTTCCTACTCATAGGGTTCAGACCTATGACCCTGATAAAAATGGGGAAGAGAGAATACTAGACCTAGATCTGATTGAAGAGAGAAGGGAAGACGCAGAAATCAGACAAGCTGTTTACCAACAGAGAGCAGCAAAATTCTACAATCAAAGGGTGAAATCAAGACCCATTGCCATGGGAGACTTAGTACTAAAGAAGAAGTTACAGAAAACAAACAAACTCCACCCAAACTGGCACGGTCCCTACAAAGTGATCGAAGAGGTTGTGCCCGAGACCTATAGACTAGAAAACCTAGAAGGGGACCTTTCGCCAACCCCTAGAATGCTGATCATCTAAAAAAGTATTTCATATGATGTTGCAAGAAGCGTATGTAAATGTATCATCTTATGAAGAGATTCTTAATGAGGGATCACTTTCCCTGTCAATTCTTGCTTCATTGTGCCCTAATGGTAGAATTTATGAGGATAACGTCTTAGTTGATGGCCTCAGACCTTATAACATCATAATGTGATGACAAGGTCTGAGGTAAGACATCATACTTGGAGGACCTCAGACCCTTAACATCATTAATTTGGTAAAATTATTTATGAGGGTAACGTCTTAGTCGATGACCTCAGACCTTATAACATCATAATGTGGTGACAAGGTCTGAGACATCATACTTGGAGGACCTCAGACCCTTAACATCATTAATTTGGTGAAATTAGTTACGAGGGTAACATCTTAGTTGATGACCTCAGACCTTATAACATCATAATGTGGTGACAAGGTCTGAGGTAAGACATCATACTTGGAGGACCTCAGACCCTTAACATCATTAATTTGGTGACATTATTTATGAGGGTAACGTCTTAGTCGATGACCTCAGACCTTATAACATCATAATGTGGTGACAAGGTCTGAGACATCAAAGTTGGATGACCTTAGACCCTTAACATCATTAATTTAGTGAAATTATTTATGAGGGTAACATCTTAGTTGATGACCTTAGACCTTATAACATCATAATGTGGTGACAAGGTCTGAGGTAAGACATCATACTTGGAGGACCTCAAACCCTTAACATCATTAATTTGGTGAAATTATTTATGAGGGTAACGTCTTAGTTGATTACCTCAGACCTTATAACATCATAATGTGGTGACAAGGTCTGAGGTAAGACATCATACTTGGAGGACCTCAGACCCTTAACATCATTAATTTGGTGAAATTATTTATAAGGGTAACGTCTTAGTCGATGACCTCAGACCTTATAACATCATAATGTGGTGACAAGGTCTGAGGTAAGACATCATACTTGGAGGACCTCAGACCCTTAACATCATTAATTTGGTGAAATTATTCATGAGGGTAACGTCTTAGTTGATGACCTCAGACCTTATAACATCATAATGTGGTGACAAGATCTGAGGTAAGACATCATACTTGGAGGACCTTAGACCCTTAACATCATTAATTTGGTGAAATTATTTTTGAGGGTAACGTCTTAGTTGATGACCTCAGACCTTATAACATCATAATGTGGTGACAAGGTCTGAGGTAAGACATCATACTTGGAGGACCTCAGACCCTTAACATTATTAATTTGGTGAAATTATTTATGAGGGTAACGTCTTAGTCGATGACCTCAGACCTTATAACATCATAATGTGGTGACAAGGTCTGAGGCAAGATATCATACTCGGATAACCTCAGACCCTTAACATCATTAATTTGGTGTAAATTATTTATGAGGGTAGCGTCTTAGTTGATGACCTCAGACCTTATAACATCATAATGTGGTGATAAGGTCTGAGGTAAGACCATTCATTAAGTTTAAACAGACATCATTGCACCAAAACTTCAGAGTTGAACACATCGCATGGCAAAGAAGCATTCAACAAACAAATCAACAAATGAAGAAATAAAAATCCTCCTCAGAGGTTATCATCCAATTATAAATGTAAAGATGTAAAGCAACGGTGTTCATCAGAGGATTACAACAAATTAGGGGTTACAAAAAATTTCTTCATAAAAACTAGGTGTTCACAGCTTCAGAGTTGGGGGTTATGCCTTCATGTCCCTGGCCGGAGGTGGCTACTTTGACCTCTTCATCTTGAGCACCGACATCTTCAGTCATGGTGTCTCCTTATGGGGAAGTCTTGGTGGGGGCAGAACCCCCCTCTTCTTCAACCTCCTGCAAGGCCTGAGCAAACTTAGGGTCGGCATAACCCAGGCTAATAAAGTCAACATCTACAAGACTTCCTGACTCCTTATCTTTTATGGCAGCCCATTTGCCGGTTGCCTTAACACCCCTTTCCAGATATTCAAAGCCGAAGCTGACGAACTCGTCAGAGACCTTGTACTCCTCCAAGATCTTCTCAGAGGCATCTTCCAAGGCTGCCTTAACTGCAACATCGACTTTGTGCTGAAGGGAGTCAGCCTGAGCTTTCATGGCAGTGTCATGATCTTCCTTCTACTTGTCCATGTCCTTTTTCATCCCCTTTACACTTGCCTTTGCCTTCTTTAGAGCAGCCTTCAGACGATCCACTTCAGCATTTAGAGTGGCCTCTGTCTTCTCAGCCTCTTGGCCCTTCTCTATCAGAGGGAGTTTCCCCATGGTCCAGTTAATGTAGTGATACATTATGATAAGACCCTGTAGAACATAAGAAAAGGAGTCAGTCTAGAGTCTGATGTAGTTCAAATACCGATGTTACACTTAAAGGTCTTACTTGGATGGAGCGATGAAGAGAGAACTCGGTTAGCAGAGGCTTATCCATGGATGGGTAGAAGCGCTTATCAGACTCGATCATGACACCGCCGATAGCATCCAAGGCCTTCAGACTCTGGACAATGACACTATCACCTATCTTTAATTGCTCTAGATGAGCAATAAAGGCATCCTCAGACGAAATGGGGATGGCACGATCCCCACCTTTCTTCTTCTGCCTCTGATCCTCAGGGGCAGGGTCAGTAACCTTCCTCTTCTTGGTGGCCTCAGCCCTCGATGTAGACGGAGGGAGAGGAGGGGTATTCAGACCTGTCTTTTTGACGAGTCTTGTAAGACTTGGAGCGGCCATCTCCCATAACTAGTTTGAAATTTCTTTTGGGCGCACTGAAAAGTAGAAAGGTATGAGTTAGAAAATCAGATATATATCAATTCAAAGGTATAACTTGGAATAAAAAGAACTTACCAAGCTCGGTCATTGGACCTCCCCCTAGACCAGTCTCAGAGGGGTAATAAGGGGTCATCAGGTGTTCAAATCTTATGAGCAGACCATGCGCCCCCTGATCCTGAAGGTCTTTGACCTTCTAAGATTTTACTGGCTTAGACCAGGGTCGGCCTTAGCAGCCATTGTAACTTTTCCCCATCTTATAGGAATCCTCGGCTCTAATGAGGAAGAGGGGGCACATGGGCCAAATTCCTATGGGCCTGAGGCAAAGAAATAGCGTGGCTTCCAGTTATGGTTTGAGGTTTGGGTTATCTGAAGCATCTTATCTTCAGTCTTCCGAGCTACAAAATGATAATAGCTCGGATGATTTCTGGCAGATGAAGGGACATAGCATCTTGTAAAGACTTGGACAGGAAGGTCTTAGTGATGAACAACCCTCCATAAGATAATGGCACCAATTATCACCCTCCAAGCATTGGGTGACAATTGGGAAGGGGCCAAGTTGATATAGGCCAATATAGACCTGATGATGGGATGGATGGGCAGACAAAAGCCCAACTTGAACATCTGCTTGTATAGGCAGATCTCACCATCCCGATCGTCATAAGCCCTCTCTCCCCTCATAGGTCTCCTGAGTTGTATGGAGGGGTTTATGGAGTATAAGTATCTGAAGCAAAGAAGGTCGACCTCACTGACTGTACTCTCAATCTCAGCCACCTCAGAGGTATTGACATCACTCTCATCACCATCGTCATCATCAAACTCAACATCGGCCTGAGCAGATGGTGGGGCATTACTCGGAAACCTATGAGCGAACTCAGCCCCTGTGACAGCCGATAGGGGAATGGCTTCAAGAATTGGTGGGACAGCCACACTTGGTCCAATAATTTTAACCTCTGAGGAAGAGGTTGACGTACTTGAACTTTTATGGGACGAGGCTCGGCTGGAAACTTCTGCCTGATCAGGGATCTGGTCTTGTCGAGTTGAGAAATTCATGGCCTCTTAAAAAGTGTCCACAGACATAGGGTCTGAGGTAGATGACTCAAACTCAGACATTGGTGATGGTTCAGCTTAGGCCTCTGCTGGGTTAGCTGGTTCGGATGGTTCAGGGTATATAACCTTCAGAGGTTGTGGAAAAATAGGTCTGAGGGGGAACGCCTCTGACCTACGAGCTTCCTCTTAGGCTCTTTCTACTTGTCTAGTTTTCTCTAAGGCCTTCTTCCTAAGAGAGGGGAATTCCTCTAAGAGTTGGTAGAGGGGTCTGCGTATATGAGGCAGACTTACACTTGTATCACTCTCCTTAATTACAAAATTACAAACAAAGAATGGAAAAAGGAATGATGGAATGAAGGATCAAACTACTAAATTTTGAGCAATAACCGCGTAAAACATGCAAGAACTGTTCACCAAAAAAATGAAAACCTCACCAAAAATATCTTAAAACTCGCCGAAAAAAGAAAAAATAATACCAAGACAGAAAAATGAAGAAAAGGGGATGTCAATGGGTACCTGAAGAAGAGCGAAGAGAAGCAGGGGAAGGAGCACCCAAACGCACTTCGAAACTAAGAAGTTCTTCTAGAGAGAGAAAGTTGTAGAAATTACTCAAGGATGGAGAAGGAGAGAAATGAGGAAGAAAGAGAAGAATGGGGGTTTTAAACCTTAAGTGTGGGTGCACGCTTCCCAAGGCCCATCATTGCCTTGGGAGCCCAAAAGACAGCCATCATCAAACCTCTCAGGCATGCTACCTACTCCAATGGTTAACACTTGCCAAGAGGATATTTGACACCTGAAGAAATCCAACCTCAAACTTATACACCCCTTAGATACCTAATCACATAGGTAACTAAGGGCTAGGGGTGATTGATATGCCCCAAATGTACCACTTCGGCTCTGAGGCATCAACCTCGGCTATGGTAGTGGCCGATAATTGGAAGGGCCTTAGATCAATGACCAGTGGCCTCATCCCAAGCAAGGTCGGCCATGGCCGACGTTACTACAAACCTCATTAGGAGAAGCCTTCAAGATTATTTCAAACAGATATTCATCAGGCCGACCAGGGGATGGCAACCTTGACTGGGAGTAGGCCAAGGTTGTATCTATGCTTCCATTAAAATCCAGCTTCAGCAGGGAATCAGCCGATATTCCTAATATGTATAAGTTCAACCTCGGCCCAAGTCGACCTTGTGATAGTGTCTACCCAACCTCGGCTCTGTTTAGGCTGAGTTCATTAGGACTAACCTCGGATCAGGTAACAGCTAAAGTTTACCAACCTCATACTCTTCCAGGACGAGGTTATGACCAGACACGGTTGGCCGAGCTCTTATGCACATTTGTTTGGATAAAGACACGTGTACACAAATCAGTTATAACAAATCATTCTCCTCACGTGGGGGGAATATTTTATCTTCATTCTCTACATGTGAGAGGGACAATTGTCTTCATCATATTGGCTAGATCAACACACACATGCTCATTGCATGCATAGGGGGTACACTACACCCCCCAGCTACTATATATACTTCTCTTCTCCTTCTTAAAGAGGGCCCAAAATTAGCAACCCTATTTGAAACTCTGTTCAAATACACAGTAGAGAGAGAAAGCTTGAGGGATTGTATCCATGGCCATTAGAGCCCTCATATAGTGATACACATCATACACTTGCACAGTGGACGTAGGCCTAATTGGTTGAACCACTTATATTCTGGTGTGAATCCTCTTCTCCTCACCTCCTTCTGCTATGTGTATAAACCCTTATACTGCCATTGTTAACATTGAACTGAGCTCACAAATACCTTGAAAGATGGCGCTATTTTCGGCATCATCACCAACCACTACAAAGATCCTCCAATTAGCTTAAAAGTATCTAGTGTCTGCTTCTGAGTGTCACTACACTCAACCATACGAAGTTGCATATAGATATTTTTCTTCCTTTGTCTCATTGCAACCACATCTGCACTCCCCTGAAACTCTAGTGGACGGACCTTTTATAAGGCCTCCCTAACTAAATCCCACACTGACAACAAAGCGTGAGTTTGTACTAGAACTACCACTAGTGGATGTGCCCGAGACAGGTTCAACGCCAAGGCTGCTAGGGAAGCATTAACTACCTGCACTATTATTGTAGTGACCTCTGCTACCGTCACAGTCTCTTGGGCGTCCTGCAGCTATGGTTGAGCCTCCCTCTTTGCAACTCTTCTTGCTGCCCTGGTCTCCCTCTCCTAGTATTTGTAAACTCAAACAAAAAATAATAATATGAGATTCCACCTAAATATATAACAGTAGCAGTAGAAAGAAAATGCACAATATAAAAACAACAGTACTAAACATAGGGCTCTATATCAAAGGAACGCAACGCTAATAATGTAGTAAATCCGCACAGATCCTGAAGGACACTAGAACCCGATGCTCTGATACCAACTGTGATATCCCGCCTATTATAATACTAGTTGATCAATCCTTTATTAAAATGAAATTGGAATCAAATATGATTTCATTCTTAGTATCACTATCGTAACAAATAAATAAATATAACTAACATAAATTTATACCAAATAAAATGACAGTCAAGCTAATCGAGATTAATCATAAATAATGTAAACCGAATAAACTAGGGTTGTGCCTGGTTCGAGTTTGTTCGGTTCCACTATAAAACCAAAAGAAAAACCAAAATCAAAATCGAAATGGTTCAATTCTCTGGTTTTGGAACAAAAACCAAATTGAAATTTATATAGAATCGAAGCGATGGTTCTATATTTGGTTTTGGTCGGTTTTTGGTTCCTGTTGATTTGTGATTGAAGCATGAAATTATATAGACTAAAATACATGAAATTAAATAGAATATCCCAACATTCTAGAATAAAATACATGATATTAAACAGAATATTCTAACAACATAGTGATTGAAGCATAATCTGAGATACATCTTATCCAATACCAATCCGTGAACTGTTACTACACAAAAAAAGGAAAAAATTACGACAACAAAGGATCTAAAGAGAAACAGTACGCGTGAAATGTAAAAATGAAAAAATAGGATAATAAAGGACAACACATATTTCAAAGGGGCTTACTTAAAAAGGGTATGTCCTAAAAATAGGACAGTAAAGGACAATATGAGCAGGGGTTAAAAATAGGGGTATCTTAAAAATTAGATAGACATATTTAAAAAAAAATAGGATTGTCTTAAAATGTGTTAACAAATGTAATGGACCGTTCAACATGAGTAGGGTTTCTGTCACTAAATTCCTTAAAATGTCTGAAACAACAATATATATGTATATGGTATGGGGTCAAAACATAGAAATACCTTTTCTTCCCTATTGTCTCTCTATATAATCAAATACAGGAATATTGATTGCAATAGTTCAACATAAGAAAAAAGAAAAATAATCATATTAGGACAATTTCATACACGGACGCACTTTCTTAATAATTAGGACAAATTTAATAGGAGAGTTAGGGCTATTTTACCTCAAGTCAACAAGGGAGTACTAGATAAAATTGCTACGAGTTCGGTATCTTCTTTGATGACTGCAAATAACAGATTTTTACATATTAATAAGTGAGTTAAATAAAATATTCTTTACATATTAGTAAGAAAAACAGAAAGAGGAATTTTTGTAATAGCAATTATTGGATTCTAGACCAACATTTCATCCAATTGCATATCAACTTCTAGTTGTAGTGGTGATGCACAAAGCTAATCTTGTTTGCAAATTAAGCACTTTGTTATCTTAAGGGATAGGTAACTACGGGATTGGTCAAGGACATGGCCCCCATCCCCCGTGCTAAAGGCCAAATCCAAAGCAATGGTGGAAACATGAATAAATAAACATCACGTGCCAATAGAGTGAGTGTTTGATACCTACAACTATTCAATCTAGACCATGCTAATATGTCAAAATTTGGCCAAACCTCTGCCACCCCTTCGTCAAAATAACTATCAATTTCGGACATTGAATCTACACTTTCTCATTCTTACAACTGTTTCAAAAACTCTGACTGCAGGGACTTGGCCTTAGCCATTTCCAATAACCTGCCTTCCAATATCTGAATAGATCCTTTCCATTCATCTTTTCCATCCTATGATTTATTTATATTTGCACGAGCAACAGATTGTGCAGAATTCTCCTCTTAGGATCTTTTTATGTGAGCTGCAGGCCTGGGATTTGGATGTGATTGGGCTGAGCCTTCCCTTAAATCATTTGGTCGTTGAAAATTTCTCGACGTAATCCAAGGAGGATTTATGTTCCTCCTAGGGCCGAAACGATCGAAGGGAGAAACTCTGCTCAACCTTTCCAGAGCACTTATTCGTTCTGGATTTAGAGTGACGTTTTCCTGAGAATCTAGAATTCTTATGGGAGAAGTCAAACCAAGTTGATATGAGGGGTCACTTGAATTTATAGTATGATGAATTTTAGTACGTCTAGATCGTGAAGACGATGGACGCATGCTTCTATGAAAGCTTCGTTGGCCTGATGGGGCAGATACACCATCTTGAATAGTCTGAATGAACTGTCGCATAGTTTCCTGCATAGCCGTTTGTCCCCTAGCTAATATGGACAAGATTCCTGTGATATCGTTTACATTTGGAGGAGCAAAAGGTTTAGGAGGATTCTCGTCATTGTTCCTGTTACTAGTTTATGGGATATCAGCCATTTATGATAAGTTTTTAGTGAAAAACGCTACATATAGTCGGTCCCACAGACGGCACCAATCTATTGATGTAAAAAATTAGATTCAATCTAATTAATTAATCACAGATAAATATGAGTAAAGGAATAGGACAAGAGATTTTTAAAGTGGTTTGGCCTTTATGAAATAGCCTACGTCCACTGCCTTGTATTACTTGTTGTCTTGCCTTAATCTCGATTATGTTTTCTTATGATAGCTTACCCTACCATAAGGGTATTACAATGTATTTATAGCCCTTGGACTGTCAGTGTGAATAAAAAATATGTCGTTATTGAATAAGCATATACATCTGTACATGTAAGGAATAATCATTGAATTTGTCTTTGTCGTTTGGTCTTCCTAACAAGTTGTTCGGTACGGTGAGTAGCTCGGCACATTGAACTTATGTCATGCTGGATGACACGTGTCTTCATATAATTGGTCTACATCAGCTGACTAATTTTTGTATCAATAGTGGTGGTATGGTTTTTTGATGATGCTTGAGACTATGGACTAAATGGCATTGGTGTAGGGTTTATGGAGAGGGGAGGTTATATAGGATATTGTGAAAATTATTTGATTGTACTAATAAAATTAACAATGATGTTCACATTTATCCTTTTTTTCCTCTTCTTGACAGGATTTCAATGCAACAAATATCTTCTTGCTTATTTTTCTTTTTGATAATTAGTGCATCTCTTGATTTCCCTATGTATTGACCACCTACTTAGGTGTGTAAACATCAAATTGATTCATTTATATTATTATGAACTCTAATTCTATTTTTTTCATTTCTGGTGAAACAAGGATTTATATTTATACTTTACCCACTTCATACACTTTTGAATACTTATGAAGTGAGGTACCGAGTAATTGTAATATTTTTCTATGATAACACTCTACGAGTACACATTTTGTAAAAGCATGTATACGATTTTTATTATTATTTGGTCTGAACATTAGTATTTTTTATTTCTTAAATAGGGTGGATAGTCCTACAAATAAAGAACATTTAGCCCAAATTTTCTAAATTATTTACATGTTGTAAAAAACCTTTATGATTTTAATTTACACAATTCAATGCTTTGAAAATTTACACTTATTAAAATAAAACATTTATTATTTGTATTATACACGAATTTATACTTTTCAAAATTATTTGCATGCCTTCAGGCACGGGCATACCCTAGTGTGTGTGTGTGTGTGTGTGTGTGTGTATATATATATATATATATATATATATATATATATATAGGGGTGTGTGTGTGTGTGTCTGTGTGTGTGAAATTAAGCAAGGGAGAAATTCATGGAATGAGTATTTTTTTGGGGGGACGTTTATGAACGCATATAGAGTCCAACGAATATTTTCGTACAAAATATATATATTTCAATAAAACATGTTATTTCAAAATCTATGTGTATGTAGATTACTCCACTATTTTTTAAGCCACAACATAACACATATAATAGTGCAAATGGGCACATAGGCAAAGGGGATTACCAAATACAGCTAATGGGAGTTAGAGGGTCGCTATTTGTGGTTGTTTAAGCATACTTTTAATTCATAAAAATTGAATAAAATCTATATTTTTAACTAATCAGATGCATTTCTCAAATATAAAAAATGGACATTATATAGACAAAAATACAAACATGTATATTTTTAACGCTCGTACCTTTATCCATACTAGTTGTGCCCACGTGCGTTGCACGTGTTTGTGAGTCCATATATTTTTCTTTGCTTTGAATTAATATGAAATATGTAAAATTAAAAATCTACAGCATCACAAAATTAGTTTTTGTAAGACTTTGGATAATAACTATGTTTAATCGAAAGAAAAAGATATTGTATTTATCAATCTTGGATAACCCAAATCTTTAATCGAAAAGAAAGAGAAAATGTCTTCATCAGATATGTTGTTTTTGACGTTTGTTTTGATGCTAGGGTTCTTCCTCTTCAATTTTGTGAGCGACGAAACGTGCTAGCTTTCGATCTGATTCTTTAACTGACTTTCCTTTAATATGGAATCTTTAGAATTTGCCAATGCATGTGTATAGCTTTCGAATATATTTTGAGTGCAAAATTTCCTGTGGAGTGAAAGAATAGATATGAATATTAAGTATATTTTTTTAGTATTGAGCGTATTGAATTTACGAATGAGTTTGAATTGGTAAAAAAAATTATATTACCTTATCTTTAGAAGCAATGAATGTCGAAATGTTTCACCCAATGAAAGATTCTGCTTCGTTGAACATTGTCACTGATGCTCTTTCGTCATCGTCTTGGACCACAAGTTGAAGTAAGTACCTTACGTTTGTTTGTATAATGTGTAAGTAAAGTTATGTGTATGATGAGTTATTTAAATTAAAAATAATAGATTATTAATTTTTTTTAACTTATTGTGTAATTTCCATTTGAGGAACCACAATTTAAGAAATTTTCGTTAGCAACAATGAGTTTCTTGTTGCAAACATTGCAAGCGTCATACCATGTGTTTTCTTTGATTCTGACCTCCATAATCATGGCATCGAAAGAACAAAAAAGATTATGTGGAATGTGAAAATATTTGTATGTTACGTTATGGTAATGAAAATGTTAGACATGTAAAGGTGATTCATAGTAAATTAAGTATCACCTCCTTTGTTGATGCAACTCCATTTATAATATCACGAATAGAAACCTTGTCTGCATTCATGATTATTTTTTGTGGCGGCGAACTAAATTTCTTGAAATTTGGGGATGTTAATGAGCTCTTCATCCTGTAGGTTACATTTTGTCAATATATTTATGTAATGTAGAAACTAAAGTGTTTGAAAAAAAATCAAAGAACAATTTTAATTCGATAGACCGTATGATGTCAGGGTTAATCTGAATTGTAATCTTTGATACGCCACTTAAGCTATATTCGCCTGTTAAGAATAAATTGATGAAATTGGAATTAGTAGGGCCTGTATTTGTTGTTGCTTGAAGTGCAAAATAATATTTTACCTTCGTCAGATGAAAGTTTAGCTTGAGAAACAACTATTAAAGGATATTCGATTGATAAGCTACTTAGCTGCTATCCTCTATTCTCTACTAAGTCTCCCCATAAAGTGAAATTCATTGATTGGAATCTGTGATAAGCAATAAATTATAACATGAAATAGTATATTAAGCAATGTGAAATAAATTTACATACATAAAAGTATATTTTTAATATAATGAAAAGTTAAATTTTAGGATTCATACTTTGTATCTCGGAGAGTTATATCGCGTAAAATCACTTTTGCCGAGTTGGGTGCTTTTGTAATGGTCCTAATTGGTTTCACATTTATGACAAAAACGATCACATCTGTATGTTTGAGAATTAGAAATAAGATAAAATAATGAGTTTTTATAAATGTATGAGCAAAACTTTTGTACTAATAATTACCATAGGTTTTCTCTTCATCTTTCCGTGCGACTAGATCTTCAAATGAGATGAAGTTGTAGAACGTTGACGGGAATATGAAATAATGATCTCATTCAACGACCTCAATGTATTTATTTAAGGACAACTCAATTTTGTCGTGAACGGTTGAGTAAGCATCATTAACACCCTTTACCATACCATTAGTGAGGGAATATTATTTATGACTTTCAAGAAGACCTTTTAGTCGATTTTATCATGAACGGTTGAGTAAGCATCATTAACGCCCTTTACCATACCATTAGTGGGGGAATATTATTTTCTGACTTTCAAGAAGACCTTCTAGTCTTTTAATAGGGACAAACTCCTACTGCGCAAGGTGTAAAATTTGAATTGTTTACTATAAATGGTTATGCTCTCTTCGATGTTTTGACGCGGTGGGATGCGAAATTAAGGGTAACATCCATTATATAAAAGATTTATCACTTATCAAATATTAAATCCATTGATATTGGTATTTTTATTTTATATACAGAGTATTGAGATGATATGTCAATTCGTCGATCTCTTAGGTGTAAGGATGTATTATCCATTGTGTGCCTATGTATAAGTTTGAAAAAGGAAAATGAAGCTCTCTTTTTTTAGTTATGTTTCAGTTGGGTAGCTTTTAACCCATGTGGTGGGTGAATAGTAGACCTTGACGCATACCTAAAATAACTGAATGGTGAAAGGCTCCTTGGTCCTTAACAATTTTAGAAGCGGTTTGACATCTCACAGCTCAAGCTTTAAATGGTGGGATTGAAAATACCAGACCTACAATTGGGATCAACCATATTGCAGGTTTAGCTAAGCAATTTCAAGGCCAATACACCAGCAAAGTAGCACCTACTTTACTCCCATGTTTGTATGCCACTAATGCATTTATTTTTCTGTAATTCATTTCCTCGATCACAGTTCTAATTTAATGCAATTTGTACATTAAATTTATATTTCTTGCACTTTTGTCTACATACTTCTTTTATTTTTTGCCTTCGATTTTACGTAGTTTCATTTGCAATACTCAAAATGACACATAGTTTTACTGTGGCTAAGGACACAAAGGTGAATGCCTATTCTAGCTCATAAAACAACAATATTATAGCAGACCTTTTATTCTGAAATATTCAAGTAGAATAGTATCGTTAGGAAGGTCTACAATTTTATTCTGAAATATTAAAGAATAATAGTATCGTTAATCTTTTTCCTATTATCCTATAACAGTTTCATGACATATCAAATGAATGACATTACAGACACGAATACGTAAGTTTAGTTTAAAAAAACATAATGAAATGAGTTTGACGAAATAACTTGAATCGTTCAAGAGAAATTATTTTAGAGGTATAAAAGTGTAGATAGCGGTGACATAACAGAGCGAAGCTTTAGCAACAATACTCGAATACTAAAAAAAATCCCCAAACTAAAAATTGTAGAACGTATTATTTTACATTAACAGAACAAAAAAATGAACATTATTACTAAAAAAATCTCAAAGCTAAAAATTGTAGAACGTATGATTTCACACACCTCCTAAACAAATGAGGAATTCCTTCAGTTGTCTCTGATTTAGAAGACGAGTTTGTACAACAAATAACGATAATAACCTATAATATTCCAATTAACATTTCATTAGGAAAGTTAAGAGATTTTAAAATTTTGTAATTTGTAGTAAGAATTAATTTTATATGAGTAGGCAAATTGGAACTAAAAAATTAACTTGATTTTAGAATAAGAAACAATAAGAAGAAAGGATGCAATTTGAAATCGTCTCTTGTTGTGTTTTTTAATTTATATAACTTTGGAAAAAACTATTGAACAACTTACTATATCAATTTAACAGTACCAAAAAACGAACATTATTAGTAAAAAAAATCTCGAAATAAAAAATTGTAGAACGTATGATTTCACATACCAGGTAAACAAATGGGAAATTCCTTCAGAATTGGAGCTTGTACGACCAATAATGATAATAACCTATAAGATTTATATTAACAATTCATTATGAAAGTTAAGAGATTATTGAACTTGGTAATCTCTAATAAGAATTAATTTTATATGAGTAGGCATACTATAAAAAAAGTTCATAACAGAAGTGAGGAAAAATTCTATACAGAAGTAGGATTATTTATCTTGATCTTTGAAGAAGTAACAATAACAATAAAGGATGCAATAAGGAACAATAACAACAAAGGATGAAAATTCAAATAAATAGACATATACAAAAATCCAGCATACCTCATATTGACCTTTGGTTTTTCCAGGTGCCATCTGATAAGATGAATGAACAAATGTTTAAGATTTCGTGTTCTCTTGAAAGATGAGAAGATTAATGAATCTTCTTGGTGTAACTTAAAAGATGAGAAGATGAATGAATGTTGGGATGAAGATACGACTCCTCATTTGTAGGGCATTGATGTTTGATCGGGTGTGATAGGGGTGTTAGGGGATGAATGTATTAGTAAGGCTATTCTAGGAATAAAATATTTAATGAGGATATTTTGGTCATTTAACAAGTGAAGAAGAAGTTCCCTCTTTTTTAGTAGTAGTGATGACATCAAAGGGATGATATCCATCTGGCTCTTGCTGACATAATACATCTCATTATTTCTCAACTATCGTTCATATTCTTGTCTTTAATTTTCCTTGGCCTAATTACCTCCATTTAAATGTTTTGTAATGTTGTAGAAATGAAAATTTTAGCGCTAAAAAGAATACACTTTCAAGTGGTACAATTTTTCCGACTCCGTGAATGACAATTAATCTTCTGGCAATGTGAACAGTGACATACACAATCTAAGGACAAAGACATTATGGCAACAATATCAGCTGGTAAGAGTTTTTACCAATTGCTTATTCTGAACAATAAGGTAGAAGCTAGAGGCTATGTTTGGTTGAGATTCACATATTTTTCAATTGGGTAGAAAGGAAATGGGTGAAAAGTAGTCTCACTTATGTAGAAATGAAAATTTATCTTCTTATCAAACTGCAAATAACTGTAAAGAATATATATATATATATATAAAACTTACTTTAACTCACATAGACATAAATAAAAATAGGATTATGCAAAAATATGGTTACTTTTTTTCTTTTAATTCCATTCGTGACAAACGAAACATTGTGAAATATATACTGCAAGCGAAACCTGAATTAACAATTACTACAATCAATCAATTAATCAATACAAAAAAAATTGGAGAGAGATGTTTCTCCACTACATAGACATCTAAGCATCACATTACCCAAAACAGGTTTATAGTGTCAATTAATTGACTGCATAACAACTAAGAAGATCCCCTTTCGGTGCATAAAATTAAGAAAAATTACAAATGCACAAATAAAATTAGGAAGGGATCAATACTTTGGCAGTTGTGGTGTCTCCCTCAAAACAAAATTGGAAGGGTTGTTGTCCCACCAGTGTATATTATGCAGCTTTGGTGATTTTGCACTTCCATGTTCACCAACCTCAATCTTCAGCTCTGATATCATCTCATCCTCCATTTCCAAGATCTTCAGCGAACTCTCTGGCTTCAACTTCAATGATACTGGAAGCCCCATTGGAGATGCGAATTTAAGTCATGAATTGATCGAAACGAAAGCACATATGTGGCTCACAAATTGAACTCTCATATATATACTGCAACATTCGAAAACAAATGGACCGCCAATAACTGAACAACCATTCAATGAATGGCAAACGAATATAAATTAACAGTCGGAATATGAATGGTACACGAAAGATGAAGGAGATGTAACTTACAACCATGAAACTAATATCTCTAACTAAAATGGCCTATCATTTGAGGTCTGTAGATAATAAATGAGGCACAATAGTTATGTCACGGGGCACAATAACAAAGGGAGACACCGTTTTAATTATTAAATATTATATATCCAATTACACTTCTGTGAGGTCTTTAAATTAGATCATTAAATGCAAATCAATATTTCAAAAATAGTAACAAAATTATTTTAAGCCGATTTTATTTTTTATTTTACATTTTTTTACCGAGTATCCATATAATGTATTCATAAAATGTTTATTTAAGCAAATATTCAGTCCAAAATATTTTTTTAGATAATCAAGCCAAATTCAAAATCAATAAATAAACTTTTGGATTAAGTAAACTTTTTAGAGGACCACTATAATGTTTGTATAAGCCAAGTGTTTATTTTTTCTCTTTTTTAGATGAATAACAATTAATAACCGAGGGCTTTTGTCTCCCCATTTCTTTTTTTAGCCTTTTAGTTTTGTGTTAGAGCTTCGTATATTTCTTGTACTACATTTCAACTCTTATGGATATGTGGGGATTTTGTTTGTATCGACAACACACGGTGACATTTTCATACGTATAAGATATTACAGTAGAAAAATATTACATGTAGAGAAAGGGCCTGAGATTTTGTTGTACGTAATGAAATTTGTTGTTCATTTTTTCCCATTAAATATTTGTATAAATTGAAATACATACAAAACTGCAAGTTTTTTAGAAATGAAATACAAATAGGTTGTATCAATCTAAACTATTACATTTTTTATATAAGCATTTACAAAATTAGATTTGTTGCCTTTATTTTGTTCTTTAGGTTTTCACAATTTTATCAATTATGCCAACCAATAGCTACTTAAGGATTCATGCATAGTAGAAAAAAGAGGTCATAATTCCTCCCTTTTTTAGAATTAGTTAATGGAAATTTAGTTTTATTGATAGAATTATTATTAAGCTCAAATTAATTGTATAGTATAAATAAATTATTTACATCGTGGAATAACAAAATTATTAAAACCTTGTAAAGGAAATAGAACCTGATAAAATTGGACAACAAAGGAACTTATTTTTATTATGGAAGAACAAAATCCATTAAGAATTTTAACATAAACACATTAAAACTATCAAATTTGTACCACATAAGACTCGTCATCTTCTACTTTTTTAGCATTCCATAAATCGTCTTCTACTTTTTTTAGCATTTCACAAATTAGCTATTGTATAAAATGACATTATTAATGGAAAATAGATCATCATTAAAAAACAATTGCTTCACTGAAATATATGAAATAAAATAATTAAATATTATATTCATAAGAAATAACCAATAAATTTATAGCTAACCGTTTTTTGTAATGGATATGTATTTTGTTCAAATTTCTAAATCTAATATTCTACTTATTATGTGTTCTCGCATACAAAAAAATATTTTAAGTTCTCAATATGGGTTCAACGCTGAATCTCCCATAATACCAAAATTTATGCACATATAAAAAACAACAAAGAAGTTTTCAAGAAAAAAAAACAAAGAAGAACAATCAATATAGACGGAACCAAATTCAGATGAAAACATACTAACATATATACATATCTACTACATTACAACATAAACAACAAAATTTCACTAACCTCGAGTATAAATTTACAACGAAAGATACATCAGTTGAAGGAGAGGTTTTCACCCAAAAAAGTTGAAAGAGAGGAAAAGAGAGACAAAGAAGGGAGTAGTCTCTTTCATGAATAATACTTGATCCATATAAAGGGTTCTTGACTGTTGGTTTTATCATTAATAACTGAGTTGTGACTTTTCAATTTTCAAGCAAGAGGTCACCCGTCTATTTGCATGAGGCATATCCACATGAAATAGAGAGTTAATGCTCTACGTGGCACATCCACAAATGGAGACACTATCTTATATATTAGTTATTAGATTTGGTTATATGATAATCAACAGAAGTAAAGATATTCATATACTTGAACAATTTCACTCCAATGTGTGAAAAAGAGAAATCATTTGTTTCAAGATGCAACAATGTTTGAGTTTTTTAGATTTCTTTGTTCCAAAGACTTATTAAGCTTAGGTTTGGTTAATTTTAGAGTCGGAAATTGTCTATTTCTCCACATTTCATTGAAAAATGCGTAAAATCAGCATATGAATTGATCCATTCTAGTATTGGGGTGTTTTCCCCCAAGCAATGCAAATGCATATTTAAAAAATAGTAACAAAATTATTTTAAGCGGATGTTATTTTTCATTTTTCATTTTTTTACCAAGTAGCCATATAATGTATTCATAAAATGTTTATTTAAGCAAATATTCAGTACAAAATATTTTTTTAGATAATCAAGCCAAATTCAAAATCAATAAATAAACTTTTGGATTAAGTAAATTTTTTAGAGGACTACTATAATGTTTGCATAAGTCAAGTGTTTATTTATTTATTCTCTTTTTTAGATGAATAATAATTAATAACTGAGGGTTTTTGTCTCCCTATTTCTTTTTTTAGTCTTTTGGTTTTCTATTAGAGCTTCGTATATTTCTTGTACTAGATTTTAGCCCCGCGCGATGCGTGGGAACTTTGTAACTCTTATGGATATGTGGGGATTTTGTTTGTATCTACAACACACGGTGACATTTTCATAGGTATAAGATATTATAGTAGAAAAATATTACATGCAAAGAAAGGGCCTGAGATTTTGTCGTACGTATGAAATTTGTTGTTCATTTTTTCCCATTAAATATTTGTATAGAATTGCCGAAAATACATACAAAACTGCAAGTTTTTTAGAAATGAAATACAAATAGGATGTAGAAATCTAAACTATTAAATTTTTTATATAAACATTTACAAAATTAGATTTTTTCCCTTTATTTTTTTCTTTGTGTTTTCACAATTTTATCAATTATGCCAACCAACCAATAGCTACTCAAGGATTCATGCACAATAGAAAAAAGAGGTTATAATGCTTCCCTTTTTCAGCATTAGTTAATGGAAATTTAATTTTATTGTTAAAATTTTTATTAAGCTCAAATTAATTGTATTGTATAAATAAATTATTTGCATCGTGGAATAACAAAATTATTAAAAACTTGTAAAGGAAATAGCACCTGATAGATTGGACAACAAAGCAACTTATTTTTACTATGGAAGAACAAAATCCATTAAGAATTTTAACATACACATATTAAAATTATCAAATTTATACCACACAAGACTCGTCGTCTTCTACATTTTTAGCATTCCATAAATCGTCTTCTACTTTTTTTAGTATTTTACAAATTAGCTATTGTATAAAATGACATTATTAATGGCAAATAGATCATCATTAAAAAAATTGCTTCACTGAAATATATGAAATAAAAGTATTAAATATTATATGATAAGAAATAAACAATAAATTTAGAGCTTACTATTTTTTCTAGTGGATATATATTTTGATCATGTTTCTAAATCTAATGACTTTTTCTACTTATTATGTGTTCTCAATATGAGTTCAACACTGAAACTCCCATAATACCAAAATCTATGCACATATAAAAAACAACAAAGAAGTTTCCAGAAAAAAAAACATAGAAGAACAATCAATATAGACAGAACCAAATTCAGATGAAAACATACTAATGTATATACATATCTACTGCATTACAATGTAAACAACAAAATTTCACTAACCTCGGGTATAAATTTACAACAAAAGCTACATCAGTTGAAAGAGAGGTTTTCACCAAAAAAAGGTTGAAAGAGAGGTAGAGAGAGACAAAGAAGGGAGTGGTCTCTTGCATGAATCATTCTTGATCCATGTAAAGGGTTCTTAACTGTTGGTTTTATCATTAATAAGTGAGTTGTGACTTTTCAATTTTCAAGCAAGAGGTCACCCGTCTATTTGCATGAGGCATATCCACAGGAAACTGAATAGTCGCACATCAATGACAAAGACTACATAAAAGTAATAGTAATAGAGAGTTAATACGCCACGTGGCACATCCACAAATAGAGACACCGTTTTGTATATTAGTTATTAGATTTGGTTATATGATAATCAACAAAAGAAAAGATATTCATATACTTGAACTATTGCACTCCAATGTGTGAAAAAGAAAAATCATAATCAGCACATAATATGTTTTAAGATGCAACAATGTTTGAGTTTTCTAGATTTCTTTGTTTCAAAGACTTATTAAGCTTAGGTTTGGTTAATTTTAGAGTGGAAAATTGTCTAGCTTTCCGTATTTCATGGAAAATACATAAAATCAACATATGAATGGATCAATTCTTGTATTGGGGTGTTTTCCACCAAGCATTTCGCGTTTGGAGACTAGTTGGAGGGGCATTGCCTGAAGTTCTGGAAATGTGAGGCATTAATGGACTTGGAACCTATACGTGCGCACCTTTAACAACAGTTTGAGGAAGAATTGATGGTTTACAAAAAAAAATGTCATTTTAAGGTGAAACCCCCCATTGAAGTCTCGGGACTGAGAGAGGGTTTGTCCAGGAAACTTTTGGATGAAAATGACTTTCCACCTCGTATCTCCAAACAATAGGGATTCCTTCAGATAAATAGGGATACCTCCTTGCATATCCTGGTGGAGAGGGCTTCGTGCAATCCCTGACAAACCGGTGTTCCTCGTAAGAGTTTCCATAATACATTTGTCGAGCTACACCAAATATAAATTACATAACTGATGTCGCAATGTAAAATTATTAAGAATATCACATAAAATGTGATGTGTAGCGATGTGGTATGGTGGGTCAAGGATTAATGGATTATGAGTAGGAATTATCTTGTAAATTTGGTTTTATTATTATTAATAAGATCATAATTAGTAATTAGATTTAGTTTAAAAATTATCTTTTGTTCAGAAAATTATCTACAAAATAAAATAGATAATTATCTATTATTTATTTAATATATTTAGGACTCTAGTTTCTTATTTGACCAAACCTTGTAATCAGTTTATTTTTATGAATATTATTGAGAATTAGGAGGTGAAATCATTTATTCCTCTATTTGAATGTAACACCCCGCCTAATGGGATACCGGGCGATCACTCCTATATCAAATTAAAATAGGAGTCACATATGGATCATTCTTATCATCATTGTCGAACATCCATTTAATTACTAATATCCTATTAGTCGAGCGTTAAAAATTTTACTTAACTACTCTTTTTAAACCATTAAAATAAAACATCCACAAGTTAATGCGTAAATGAACTGAAATGAAAATGAAATAAATTAAAATAACCGAACACTCGGTTCAAATTATACAACCATATCGAATAACGTGCAAAGAATAAATAAAAACAGTTGGACCATTGGCCCGAATATTTATACAGTACCTCCTATCTAGAGTACAAGGATGGAAGCGGCTATCAAAACCCTGCACGCATCCACAGCTGCTGCAGCTGACGTCTGACTCGAAAGAAGTGCCATCTAGGCGTCCCTGTGTCGGACAGCTATATATATATATATATATAATATAGGAAGAAAGGAAAAGTAGATAAACGGGTCAGAGCCGGAGTTTTGAAAATATTTAGCAAGTGCATAAATGCCTTATTATTTTGAAAAAGGTTTTATCTCATATTTAAATTTGGTATCGCACTCCCATGAGATACCCCTCACCTCTCCACTAGCAGTGCACTCCTAGAGCATCCCTATAAACATCGAAACATCCTAGGCAAGCTACCCTACTAAACTAGTCTATCACCCAACCACTATCTACCCTAGATAGTCCAAGAAATGTACTAAGGGCTAAACTTCACCCTAGTCTCAACGCTATGCCATGTTCGTGCGTGGGGTGTCTCGCAAAGAGAAATCCAAACAAAGAACCCCCCCCCCGATACACTACTATGCGGCAAGGTCGATCGTCGAGATCCGCCAGTCCCTCAGTACATAATATATATAAATTTATATATACCATAAGAATTACTAATATTAGAGCACTAAGGATTAAACGTCTCCCCAGTCTCAACACAATGCCATATTCGTGCATGGGGTGTCTCGCGAAGTGAAATCCAAACAAGGAACCCCCCCGATACACTACTATGCGGCACGGTCGATCGTCGGGATCCATTAGACCCTTAGAACTCAATTCATCAATATATATATATATATATATATATATATATATATATATATATATATATATATATATATATATATATATAATCATATTTTACCATAACCATCCGGATCTATCTCCCGGACTGAGAGTTCATATATCAAGTATTTATCAATACTTTTCATTTTCTCAAAACTTACCATTTCCCTTTTTATACTCAGGAAATGTAAATATAAAAGCCAATTTATTATCATGAATTGCTTTAACAAATCATATACTTTTAAAAGCCAGTTTTATTATCATAAAAATGCTTTTTCGTTTTATGTCATCCCATTTCCCTTTTTACACTCAGGAAATGTATTCAAAGCCATTTTCATTATCATGAAAATGCTTTGATCATATTATGCTTCCACATCCCTTCTTCCATCCGTGAGTGTTACCGAAGCCAAACCTTTATCCCATTTCCCTTTTTATACTCAGGAAATGTAAATTAAAGCCAATTTATTATCATAAATTACTTTAATAAAACTAAGACCGCCCCTCCGGGTTTCCCCACTGGACGCGCCCATAAATGGCTATCATCTTCCAGGGCCTATCAAACAAGACAACCTGGGAACCAACCAACGTCGGGAAGCGGCCATATGCCTGCGGGAAAGTCAAGACCACACCTAGAATCCCCTAACCAGCGCAGTAAACAATAATCGCCCATATGGCCTATAGGACTATATCCACCCTGCATTCATTAGCCAGAGGGCATCACCATAACGCACGCAACTTCCTTTGTGATAGCGATTTAGGGAGGTGTGTAACCATAATTTATCAATTATGAAAATCATTTACTTTTTTTTCCCATTTTGAAAATATTCATCAATATATTTTCAAAATCATTTATATCATATCATATATACATAATCACATAGTATATATATATATACTCCTACCTGAATATATAAAAATGGCCATATTTTCCAAACCATCTATCGATGACCATTAATCCCAAAGATTCCCTCAAGGAATCATAATCATGCATTCATATATGCATGATACTAAACCCAAAGTATTTCTTACTTTAATAAGTAATACATAAGTCCCATCTACGGATTCATTTGGATATCTCCAAATATACTAATTCACTCTAAGAGAATTTACACATATATATATATATATATATATATATTCCCAATTCACCAAGTCCTTTAGGACACAACCCTCTATAATACTCTATTTTATTAGGTCCTTAAACTTTAAACTCAAAGAGGAGAAGTAATACTAATCTCCAAAATCTTGGGCTGAAAACAGGGCACTGGTCGACCGATCCTAGACCACCGGTCGACCGCGCATTGCAAATAAGCCTACGAAACAAAGCAGTAGGCCCTTTTCTCCTTGACACGGTTGACCGGCCTTAGGGGCGCGGTCGACCGGTCACACCAGGTCCCCAAAACTAAATTCTTCAAATCCATTATCCAACAACACAAATTCATTATTGGGGTTTCTAAACTACCCCAAAAATCATCCAAAACATCTACACGATTAATCCTAGCCTTTATTTTTCCAATTCCCGATTTGATTTCCGAGTTGATGATTTCAACCCAAAGCTGCCATCTTGTAAAAATCATATCAAATCGACGAAAAATCATAAAAATACGCGGTCAGCGTCCACGTGACCGTATCGAAAAGATATACAACTTTTGTGTTTTGGCCAAGAGCTAAATCAATTCTTTTCCTGGCCAAAATGGCCCCCTAAAGTCACGGGGTTACTATTCATCGTCTTCTCCGAGACGATTTCGGCCATTAAAGCTTCTCCCAAGATTTTGTCGCCTCACCCAATGTCCTACAACCTCAACCAACTACAAATACACATATATTAATGGTTTTAAACATCCTAGAACCCAAAACCACCAATTAATTTCAAATAAATTTCTAGGTATCTCCAATTAGAAAATTTTAGGGGTTTATTTATTTTAAGTTCCAAAAACCGATTTTCTCCATGAAAATCCAACCCCAAATATTTAGGGTTTGTTTATACCAAACTACGGTATGAGATATTTATGCAAAAAGTAAATAAAGCAAGTAAACACTTGCCTCGTGGATAAAATCCGACGACCTCGAGTCGAATCCGGCGGAGTTTGGCCCGAGATCTCCATTTATCTCCTCTTTTCTCTCCTCCTCTCTTTCTTCTCTCTCTTTTCTTTCTTTCTTTCTTCTTTTCTCCCTATCCCCCTCTTTATATAAGAATAAAAAGGGTTATACCCCTTAAAACCCAAAAACGACTCGTTTACCCAATTACGAGTTAGTTTTACCTCTAAAATTACCCGAAACTCATTTTCGACAATCAGACACTCTTTTCCGACTATCTCAGCCATTTTGAGAATCATGGCACAGTAGAAATTCCCATCCGAGGTAATTGACCGCAAATCACTATTCCAACCCAAAATAAATAAATGCGGGTTTTCCAATTAAAAATCTTACCTCGTGTCGCTTTACTCAACGACGACATGTAATTAAGTCACTTCGACCTATATTATCCCAAAAGTGATTACAACATCCATCAAAATCATTAAATCCTCGAAAATACCAAAAATTACTATTTAGGGAAATTCTCCAAATTACCAATTTATTTCTAATTAGGAAATTTAATGGTCTCCAAAAGGGCAGGTTGTTACATAATCCCCCTTACAACGGAATTTCGTCCTCGAAATTCAGTCTAACCTACACCATCTAACTAGGATCACTACAAATCCTAAAACCTCAAGGGAAAGATACTAACTCAATGGTTCCCAACCATATGCTACAAGACTACCACGATCGTAAAGTGACTCTAATACGTCACATAATACCCATCATCTATAATGCCTATCGGCATGAATTTCAACCTTATATACTACGCCCATTCTATTTCAGGCGGTATATAAAACCATTTCACCAAGGTGCCCATACACCTTTCTAACTTGTGCACATCAGCACAACCATAGCGAACGTTCGACACGCAACACTCTCTCTAATGAGGGTCTCCTTTCCTCGGTGTAATACTCATCTATGGGTCCTCCCGACCCGCAAAATTTCAATCCTCCTAACCTCGGTGCCACTAACTCTATCGAACCTACATCCTACAAATGCTACGATCTATGCGTTACCCTACCTAAGCGAAACGAGTATCCTAAATATATCCTAGTGCCCAAGGCCTCTCTCAACTCCTGACATTTGCTTGGTTTCGTGCATGGGATGTCTCGCAAAGCGAAATCCAAACAAGGAACCCTCCCTTTACACTACTCCCTTGCGTTGTCGGTCATCGAGATATAACGACCTAAGGCACACAAGCGGGACATCCTAAATCCTTCCTACGCTAATCCTACAAACGCATTTCTACTATCTTATCCTTCCGCCCATACGGAAGGAAACCTAACCGATCACAGTGCCTACTCTCTGAAAAGCACCACGTACATCATACCCACACATATTCCATCAAAGTTTGCCTGTTCATTAAGGCCTGGCCAAAATCTTCAAATCAATTGCTCTAAGTCCTACTCTACCCACCCACTTGTGGCGAGAGGACTACTTTAGTGCTTTTCCATAGCACAATATTTCCATAGTATATCAACATCATGTGGCTCATAGCCTATAGTGGTTCATCCACATTATAAGACCTTTCCACAAAACCAACATCCTTGCATCCCATAACAGCTCTCCACTCCCGACGCCGTTACGAGTCATGTGTGGAGTGTCTCGCAAAGCGAAATCCAAACAAGGAACCCCTCCACACATTGACACTTGACTTCGTCGGTTATGGAGTTCCGTTATTTCAACATGCAATCGGGATCTCCCTATCCCCTAATCCAACAAAAAGGTGGTCTGAACTCCTATCTCTAACTAAGAGTCATACCACCCTGCGCTCGCACTATTTTTAAGTCCTTGCGCAAACAATAATGATCTTTATCTTTAGCTCAACAACAATTCTGTGGCCTTAAATCATATATATAAGGTCGCCATATACTCAAAATCATGATAATGAAACCTCTGCTCATCGAAGTTTCGTATACCCACAATAAATAAGGTGAACTCAACCTATATCTAGGTGAGACACCGCAGCAACAACCCGTTCCACCCTGGAACCATGGACACGATAGACTTTCCATTCTTAGCCTGCTATCGCTTCGAAATTACCAATACATATATACCCATCATAATACCATACTCGTATAAACATATAGAACGAGTATCCCAAACCAGATATATATATACAATATATCAACACCCGCCTTTATGGCGAATGAAGGAAAATAAAATTTCGCTATCACGAAAAACACATAAACATACATGATATTATGTTATCGAGACCGCCACAAAACTCAAAATACACACACGAGTCTAGGACTAACGAATACCGCGACTTTATCTAATCATACCAAATATACCTCCTCGATTGAGGTAAAGCTCATAATAACATCCTTCTCATTCCGACTAAATCGTGGGGACTCGCTGTTAAGACTATCCGTAAGATCCCTTTCGAACCCTCAACTTCAATGAGGAATTCAACTTTAGTACCACTCTCTACTTCAGCGGTACTGCGGTACTCATAACTACTATTATTTAGTAGTCGCCACCGAAATCCTTAGCAATTGCTACAAGGAGAGTGACCTATACTAAGGTCCTCATCCCAACCTTCTACCAGATGCTCTAGCTAAGCCCCACCTCCTGCTGCCATCCAAGCCACACACACGATTCTCAAACGACCGCGTAAAAGATTTCTATAATCTTCTAACATGGCAGGAGAACTAAATCTCACAAGAGAAATCAACAATCCTAATCCCGAGGCTCTATAACAAATCGAGAGCAACGCTGAAAGCGTAGTACGTCCTCACAGATTCCTAAGGACACTAGAACCTGATGCTCTGATACCATCTGTAACACCCCGCCTAATGGGATACTGGGCGATCACTCCTATATCAAATTAAAACAGGAGTCACATATGGATCATTCTTATCATCACTGTCAAATATCCATTTAATTACTAATATCCTATTAGGCGAGCGTTAAAAATTTTACTTAACTACTCTTTTTAAACCATTAAAATAAAACATCCACAAGTTAATGCGTAAATGAACTAAAATGAAAATGAAATAAATTAAAATAATCGAACACTCGGTTCAAATTATACAACCATATGGAATAACGTGCAAAGAGTAAATAAAAATAGTTGGACCACTGGCCCGAATATTTATACAGTACCTCCTATCTAGAGTACAAGGATGCAAGCAGCTATCAAAAACCTGCACGCATCCACAGCTGTTACAGCTGACGTCTGACTCGAAATAAGTGCCATCCAGGCATCCCTGTGTCTGGACACCTATATATATATAATATAAGAAGAAAGGAAAAGTAGATAAACGGGTGAGAGCCCGAGTTTTGGAAATATTTAGCAAGTGCATAAATGCCTTATTATTTTGAAAAAGGTTTTATCTCATATTTAAATTTGGTATCGCACTCCCATGAGATACCCCTAACCTCTCCACTAACAGTGCACTCATAGCGCATCCCTCTAAACATCGAAACATCCTAGTCAAGCTACCCTGCTAAACTAGTCTATCACCCAACCACTATCTACCCTAGATAGTCCAAGAAATGTACTAAGGGTTAAACTTCACCCTAGTCTCAACGCTATGCCATGTTCGTACGTGGGGTGTCTCGCAAAGCGAAATCCAAACAAGGAACCCCCCCGATACACAACTATGAGGCAAGGTCGATCGTCGAGATCCGCCAGTCCCTCAGTACATAATATATATATATATATATATATATATTTATATATACCATAAGAATTACTAATATCAGAGCACTAAGGATTAAACTTCTCCCCAGTCTCAACACAATGCCATATTCGTGCATGGGGTGTCTCGCGAAGCGAAATCCAAACAAGGAACCCTCCCGATACACTACTATGCGGCACGGTCGATCGTCGGGATCCATTAGACCCTCAGTACTCGATTCATCCATATATATATATAATCATATTTTACCATAACCATCCGGATCTATCTCCCGGACTGAGAGTTCATATATCAAGTATTTATCAATACTTTTCATTTTCTCAAAACTTAACATTTCCCTTTTTATACTCAGGAAATGTAAATATAAAAGCCAATTCATTATCATGAATTGCTTTAACAAATCATATACTTTTAAAAGCCAGTTTTATTATCTTAAAAATGCTTTTTCATTTTATGTCATCCCATTTCCCTTTTTACACTCAGGAAATGTATTCAAAGCCATTTTCATTATCATGAAAATGCTTTGATCATATTATGCTTCCACATCCCTTCTTCCATCCGGGAGTGTTACCGAAGCCAAACCTTTATCCCATTTCCCTTTTTATACTCAGGAAATGTAAATTAAAGCCAATTTATTATCATAAATTTCTTTAATAAAACTAAGACCGCCCCTCTGGGTTTCTCCACTAGACGCGCTCCTAAATGGCTATCATCTTCGAGGGCCTATCAAACAAGACAACCTGGGAACCTACCAACGTCGAGAAGCGGACATATGCCCGCGGGAAAGTCAAGACCACACCCAGAATCCCCTAACCAGCGCAGTAAACAATAATCGCCCATATGGCCTATAGGACTATAGCCACCCTGCATTCATTAGCCAGGGGGCATCACCATAACGCACGCAACTTCCCTTATGATAGCGATTTAGGGAGGTGTGTAACCATAATTTATCAATTATGAAAATCATTTACTTTTTTTTCCCATTTTGAAAATATTCATCAATATATTTTCAAAATCATTTATATCATATCATATATACATAATCACATTGTATATATATATATATATACACCATATATTCCTACCTGAATATATAAAAATGGCCATATTTGCCAAACCATCTATCGATGACCATTAATCCCAAAGATTCCCTCAAGGAATCATAATCATGCATTCATATATGCATGATACTAAACCCAAAGTATTTTTTACTTTAATAAGTAATACATACTTAAGTCCCATCTACGGATTCATTTGGATATCTCCAAATATACTAATTCACTCTAAGTGAATTTACATACATATATATATATATATATATATATATATATATATATTCCCAATTCACCAAGTCCTTTAGGACACAACCCTCTATAATACTCTAATTTACAAGGTCCTTAAACTATAAACTCAAAGGGGAGAAGTAATACTAATCTCCAAAATCTTGGACTGAAAACTGGGCACCGATCGATCGGTCCTGGACCCCCGGTCGACCGCGGGTTGCAAATAAGCCTACGAAACAAAGCAGTAGGCCCCTTTCTCCTTGACGCGGTCGACCGGCCTTAGGGGCGCGGTCGACCGGTCACACCAGGTCCCCAAAACTAAATTCTTCAAATCCATTATCCAACAACCAAAATTCATTATTGGGGTTTCTTAACTACCCCAAAAATCATCCAAAACATCTACACGATTAATCCTAGCCTTTATTTTTCCAATTCCCGATTTGATTTCCGAGTTGATGATTTCAACCCAAAGCTGCCATCTTGTAAAAATCATATCAAATCGACGAAAAATCATAAAAATACGCGGTCAGCGTCCACGTGACCGTATCGAAAAGATATACAACTTTTGTGTTTTGTCCAAGAGCTAAATCAATTCTTTTCCTGGCCAAAATGGCCCCCTAAAGTCACGGGGTTACTATTCATCGTCTTCTCCGAGACGATTTCGGCCATTAAAGCTTCTCCCAAGATTTTTTCGCCTCACCCAATGTCCTACAACCTCAACCAACTACAAATACACATATATTAAGGGCTCTAAACATCCTAGAACCCAAAACCACCAATTAATTTCAAATAAATTTCTAGGTATCTCCAATTAGAAAATTTTAGGGGTTTATTTATTTTAAGTTCCAAAAACCGATTTTCTCCATGAAAATCCAACCCCAAATATTTAGGGTTTGTTTATACCAAACTACGGTATGAGATATTTATGCAAAAAGTAAATAAAGCAAGTAAACACTTGCCTCGTGGATAAAATCCGACGACCTCGAGTCGAATCCGGCGGAGTTTGGCCCGAGATCTCCATTTATCTCCTCTTTTCTATCCTCCTCTCTTTCTTCTCTCTCTTTTCTTTCTTTCTTTCTTCTTTTCTCCCTATCCCCCTCTTTATATAAGAAGAAAAAGGGTTATACCCCTTAAAACCCAAAAATGACTCGTTTACCCAATTACGAGTTAGTTTTACCTCTAAAATTACCCGAAACTCATTTTCGACAATCAGACACTCTTTTCCGACTATCTCGGCCATTCCGAGAATCATGGCACAGTAGAAATTCCCATCCTAGGTACTTGACCGCAAATCACTATTCCAACTCAAAATAAATAAATGCGGGTTTTCCAATTAAAAATCTTACCTCGTGTCGCTTTACTCAACGACGACATGTAATTAAGTCACTTCGACCTATATTATCCCAAAAGTGATTACAACATCCATCAAAATCATTAAATCCTCGAAAATCCCAAAAATTACTATTTAGGGAAATTCTCCAAATTACCAATTTATTTCTAATTAGGAAATTTAATGGTCTCCAAAAGGACGGATTGTTACATTGAATACCCTGCTTAATTTACGTCACTCAGATATAACAAGATTCAGTTACATATCCCATGATTTTTTTCAAGCACAAACACGCTTAAAACATGATAATACTCGTGTTTTGGGTATCAAAAGTTGCAATTTAATACTTGTGTTCGCTTGTAATAAATATTAGGGTATATTACACTAAACCCGTTGAACTAAATCACGTTTATGAGATGCCCTCTAAACTAAAAACCAAAATAAACACCCTAAAATATTAATTTTTGCATCCAACAAAAATGGTTTAAACCCATTAACAAAATGAAGGAAATTATGAACTAAACCTAAAATATTCAAATACATAGATGCCCAACCCCTTTTTTAATACTAACCAAACAACCCACGAGTAAGGGTTCTTGAGAAAAAACGATTCAATTCGATTCATGTATACATAAAGTGGAATACATATGTACATAAATTTAATACTTTCAATTCTATATATACGATGGTCGTGAGGTGTAGTGTATAGTTGTTATGGGATTAAACTTTATTGAGAATAAAAAGAGAGGTGAATCTTTTTGGTTTTATGTATGTGTGCATGCGTGCACGCAATTCTGTGCGGATTATTGGTTTAAGTTAGGTCTCGATTTGTGATTTACGCCTTTTGTCTTTGTGTCTGGAAAAGTTATTTAAGGCGAAAGGCGCACCAAGGCACCAATGTCTCCCTAGAGTCGACGCGGAATGATCAAAGTGATGCTCACATTATACAAGACATGCAAAAAATTGTATATCTATGATAATAAGATTATTTTATGATCTAAAATTTTAAATATAGCATAAATTACTATTGTACAAGATTATGAAGAGGCAAAAAAGAAGATATATCTAATATACCATATGGAAAAAAAACATATAATCAAATATCTAAATTTATTTAGCATTTTAATTATCAAATAATCAACAAAAGTAAAGATATTAATGTATTTTGAAACTCATGTACTCTAATATGTGAAAAGAAAAATTAAAATCAATCGCAGATGCAACAATGTTGGAGTTTTTTGGGTTTCGTTTGCCTAAGTAGTGACTAGTGAGAAAGATAACGTTTCACCATAACTTATGCGACTTTGATTAGTTTTTGGGTGGAAAATGGTTCAATTCTCCATATTTCATTGCAAAATATGTAATGTCGAACATATTAATTGATCCAACATATTGGGGGAATTTTCTAGAAAAAATATTAACAAGGCGCAACTTGAGTCTGGAGCCTAGGTGCACAAGGCGCGAACCTTATTGAAGGGGCCTTGCGGCGAAGCACCTAAGTTGCGCCTTGGTGAGACTGGAGCCTAGGCGCGCATTTAACAACTATGGTGTCTGGTTGAATCTCTGCATGTATTACATTCTAAGTCTCTCTCGATCGAAATAGATTTGTGTCTGGTTTATGTACTGGTAATGGGGCAGTTATTAATAATGAGGTTTGCGGGCAGTGTTGGTTGTGGTAGTTCATGGAGAGTGATTCATTGTGGTGGCAGCGGGCAATGATTCATGGAAAAGGTCCTCGAGTATGCAATCATATTCAAATCAAGTGAGGATGTGCGTGATGGCCCTATTTTCCCCACAAGAAGAATATAAAAACTAAATCTGAATTTGAATTCAATTGAAATTCATTTAGGATTCTTTTTTTTTGCTGAAGTTTGAAGATTATATAAAATCGGGTCTGTATTTGAATTGAAAAAAATATAGGTGGTTAAACTTATAAATCTTAACTTTTTAAAACATCAATATAGAAGAAACCCAAATCATCTCAAACATTAACTACTCAGTACTCCGAACCCGAAGGAACCATAGACCGTTGACTCCACCACTGACTCATCGACACTGCTGGGTCATCTTGGATTAAGTCCTACCAGGAATTTTGGGGTACTTTCATTTCTTCTATCAACATGTTTGTAAATAAATATTGTAATTAATAAATAACAAGGGTTTATTTAAAAAGCTACCTTTTAGCACATTTCAGATCAACAAGTGCAAGTTCAACAAGCTTAACAGCATACATGGATTGCTTCGCATCAGCAGCAGATGAGTCGTGAGTCGTCTGAGCCCGACATGAGCCGTGAGTCGTCTGAACCCGACATGAGCATCTCTCGCTTAATTTTAGTTGACCCGTCCATGAACTGGCTATGCTTAAGCCTAATCCCAGACCTTTCATTAGAAATCAGGACCACATACTCGGCCGGTGAGTTGGTCGTTTGAGCAGCTGCAGAAGACGATTCACCCATTTGGATGGAAGACATTGCAGACAAGGAGTTAAATTTATCCATATCAAGGTTATGGCTGTAAACGGATATTTGAAAATCCGCATCCGTCCGATATCCGAATCTGAATTTATGGATATTTATCCGAAAAAATGGAAATGGATACGAATATGGATACTTTATTAAAATATCCAAGAAAATGGATACGGATACAGATAATACTAGTATCCGACATGGATAATCCGTATCCAATGCGGAGTATCCATTTTACCAAATATCCGTTTTTCCGGATATCCGTATCCGTCAAACATATGTTTAAAATATTACTAATAATATTAGTATTAGTGTTACTAATAAAATAAGATTAAAAAACCTTAATCGTTTATTCCCTAAAGGCTAAAACAAAACAAACACATACTCCACTCAAAACAAAAACACCCAAAAGTTATTATTTTATTGGGTATATTATCATGGAGTTACGGTAAAGTTACAATACACCGTATCACACACAACATACACCAACTAAAGAACATATACTCCACTCAAAATCAAAAAGCCCGAATTTCATTTCAAGGCACAAAAAACCCTCATTCGACCACCTCCCCCTCCGCTGCATCTGCTCGCCGCTGCTCATCAACCCCGCCACTGTTTCTCATCAATCCCTCCACTGCACATCAACTTCGCCGCTGCGCATCCCCTCATCCTGCAACACAAAGTTAGCAACAATATGTACATAAAAATAAAAATAAAAATATATAACTGTATTTATATATTGTTCATGTGGTTGTTCATTAGTTTCCTTAATTATAAATAAATATAGGAGAAAATCAAAAAAGTAAAGAGATGGCTTTGATTGTGATGAGAACTGAAGTTAACAGCGGGTATATTATATACAAAATAAAAATGTATACTTATTAAAATAAAAATATCAGTATGTTTTGAAGACTAAAGGTCCACGAGGTTATCATTTTCAATAATTTTAATTTAATCTACAAGGTGCATATTTATTTCTACTGTTATGGAATGCTACTATTATTTTTTCTGATGGCTTTAAGCTTATATGGATGTAAAGTTTGGAGATTTAAGACATATTATTATTATGGAATGCTACCATTAATATGGAATCCATAATTGTTGATGTTAGGAGGTAATAATTTTGTTATATATTTATTTGGATTAGATTCGATTTCATTGAATTGAATATTTTAATTGTTATTTTTTTGCGATGGCTAAACAATGAAAATGGATACGGATATTATTCGAATCCGAGGTATCCGAGTAGATACGAATATGGATAGTTGTTTTAACTATTCGGGCGGATACGGATATGGATACGAATAGTGAATTAAGATAGCGAATACGAATATGGAAAATATGGTATCCGATTCGTATCCGTCCGTTTACCACCCTTAATCAAGGTTAGCGCTATAAACGGATATTCGAAAATCCGCATCCGTCCAATATTCGAATCCGAATTTGTGGATATTTCTCCGAAAAAATGGAAACGGATACGAATATGGATACCCTATAAAAATATCCGAGAAAACGGATATGTATACGAATAGTACTAGTATCCGATACGGATAATCCGTATCCGATGCGAAGTATCCATTTTACCGGATATCCGTTTTACCGGATATCCGTATCTGTCAAACATATGTTTAAAATATTACTAATAATATTAGTATTAGTATTACTAATAAAATAATATTTAAAAAAAAGCCTTAATCATTTAGTCCCTAAAACAAAACAAACACATACTCTGTTCAAAACAAAGAGACCCTAAAATTATTATTTTATTAGGTATATTATAAAATGCCCATGTATTATTATTTTATTGGGTATATTATCATGGAGTTACACTAAAGTTACAATACACCCTATCACACACAACATACACCCACTTAAGGACATATACTCCACTCAAAACAAACAAAAAAACCATAATTTCATTTAATTTCTCTTTCGTACAAAACAAGAGAAAAAAATCCTCATTTCACTCCACAAAAAAACTTATTCCGCCACCTCCCCCTCCGCCGCATCAGCCCGGCGCTGCTCATCAACCCCGCCACCGCTTCTCATCAACCCCGTTGCTGCGCATCAACTCCGTCGCTCCTCGCTCCGCCGCTGCGCATCCCCTCCTCTTGAAAGAGAAAGTTATCAACAACAGGTACATACAAAATAAAAATACAAATATATAACTGTATTTATATATTATTCATGTGGTTCTTCATTAGTTTTCTTAATTATAAATAAATGTAGGAGAGAAACAAAAAAGTAAAGAGATGGTTTTGATTGTGATGAAAACTAAAGTTAACAACACGTATATTATATACAAAATAAAAATGTATACTTATTAAAATAGAAATATCATTATATTTTGCAGACTAAAAGGACTATGAGGTTATCATTCTCAATATATTTAATTTAATCTACAAGGTACATATTTATATCTATTGTTATGGAATGCTACCGTTATTGTTATTGAATGGCTTTAAGCCTATATTGTTGTAAAATAAGGATGACTTTAAGACATATTATCATTATAGAATGCTACTATAATTATGGAAGCCATAATTGTTGATGTTAAGAGGTAGTAATTCTCTTATGTATTTATTTGGATTGGATTGGATTTCATTGGATTGGATATTTTAATGGTTATTTTTTGCGAAAAATAATATAAACGGATAGGGATATTAACCGAATCCGAGGTATCCGAGCGGATACGGATATGGATAGTTGTTTGAACTATCCGCACGGATACGGATAGTGCATTCAGATAGCGGATATGAAAAACATGATATATGATCCGTATCCGTCCGTTTACCGCCCCTAATTCAAGGTACATCGAGAACAAATCATCTTCGGTCACATAAAAAAACGAAGGTCCGTCAAAGCCACCCACGACACCAAGATCACTATAAAAGCTAATGTCATCCGGGAGGGTGAGAATTTCCAAATGGACACGTCGGTGGCATATTTTCTTTGGCGGGTTATCGGGCATTCAGCTAATATTGCGACTAAAACGGCTTGAATCTGACATATACTATTTTGGAAAGATATTGTTCTTCTGAATCTATCCAAAACTGACGATACCCTGACAAAGCAAAAACACCCAAAACTATACTATCAAATTTCAAGTTTTGGATATATTAAAACTACAACAAGAGCTATTATTCTTCAAAATCTACCATATGGGTATTTAATCTAGCCCAATAAAGATTTTTTTGAGAGATTGTAAACCCTAAATAACAAAGAATAAATACAAATCTCAACCGTCAAAAAATTTGAAGGAGTTGAACTACCACAAGGGTTATTATTCTACAAAATATACATTATGGGTATTCAAATCTAGACAAAAAGAAAACGAAAATTTCTTTTAACTTCAACCTATTCTAACTAAGGAAATAAAATTAAAAAAAATATATAACTGAGAAATTGAAAACCCTTAAAAATAGAGAATGAATCCAATGCACCAGCTCAATTCAAGTTTTTGAAATATTAAAACAACAATAAAAGTGATTATTTTTCAAAATCTACGAAAAGGGTATTCAAATATAGACCAAAAAAGTATTTTTTTTAACTTCAAACTAATCTTACTGAGAGATTAAAAACCCTAGGAAACGGAGATTGAATCCAATACACTACCTCAATTCAAGGAATTTATAAAATTAGAACATTAACAAGGGTTATTATTCTTCAAAATCCATCAAATGGGTATTCAGATCTAGCTTGAAAAACATCTTTTTTTTTTTCACTTCAAAATATTTAAACTGAGAGAATGAAAACCCTAGGGAAAAAATGAACCAAATGCACCAACTCAATTCAAGGTTTTGAAAGATTAAAACAATAATAAGTTACTATTTTTCCAAATCAATCAAATGGGTAAAATCCAGCCCAAAAGTGGAATTTTCTTTAAATTCAAATTATTCTTATAGAGAGATTGAAAACCCTAGAAAACAGAAAATGAATCCAATACACCACCTCAATTCAACTATTGAAAAGATAAAAACAACAATAAAAGTTATTCTTTTTCAAAAGCAACCAAATGGGTATTCATATCGAGCCTAAAAAATGATTTCTTTTTTTTCAAACCATTCAAACTAAAAAATTGAAAACCCTAGAAACAGAGAATGAATCCAATACATCACCTCAATTCAAGTTAAGATTAAAACAACAATAAATCCTAAACCAATTGATTCTAAAATGAAACCCTATAAACAACACAAGAATTCCACAATCTATCTGTCAGGATTGGCTGACAACTGATCTCGTAATAGAATTTTTATTTGGATTTTTTATGAGAATTAAAGAACAGACTAGGTTGAGAAAGGAATTAGAGAATGAAATTTAAGATAGAAGTGAGAACAGACTTGGAGATGAAATAGAGAATAAGAATTGATAAAGAATTATCAGATTTATTGCTTGACTCCAACTATTACATTTGAAACTATTTATACAAAAGTTGATTACAAAAATTACAAAAATATCTGAGTTAACTAACTAACATCCATAAAAAATGACTAATTGACTAACTGATTCAGTTGAATTGTTCTGTTACTGATGGAACTGGCCTTGTTTCTACAACGGTCACCATCTTTAATTGAACTCTTTGGATTCCTGACACTCGCCTTTCCTTGAAATGATCCTTGACCTCAAGGATTAAATCCCAGAAATCTTTTGATCAATTTATCATAGAACTCCCACATAGCATCCTATGGCATCATATTGAACCACTGAATTAATAGTTGTACTTCTGGTTTATTCCCCTTGCGAATGACTCTACGATCTTTCACAACTATTGGTTCAGCTAAGATTTAACCATAATCATTAACTGCTGGTAGCTCTGCAGAAGGTACAATATGTTGACCAAGCTTTTTCTTCAATAAGGACACATGAAACACGGGATATATGAATATTAGAAGTATATGGTAATTCCAATCGGTAAGCCACTTTTCCAAGTTTCTGCAAAATTTTGTAAGGCCCAAAATATTTTGCTGCAAGCTTTAGATTCCTTCTAGCTGCCACGGTAGATTGTCTATAGGGGAGTCTGAGGTAGACCCAATCACCTATCTCAAACTCTCTATCACTTCGATGTTTGTCTGCAAAAAACTTCATTCTATGTTGAGCCTGTTGGCGTCGCTCCCTTAACAACTGAATGATAACCTTCCTTTCTGCCATAAATTGCTTAACTTCTGGGTTGCGGGCTGTAGGATGTTGGGGAATATAAAGGTGTGGTGGTTTGTAACCAAACAGCATTTCAAAGGGTGAGGATTGTAGGCTAGAATGATAAGAGGAATTATACCACCACTGTGACATAGAAAAAAACCTAGACCATGTTTTAGGTCTATCACTGCACATGCACCTAAGATAGTTTTCAATGCATTGATTGAGTGTCTCTGTCTGTCCATCTGTTTGCGGGTGGTAGGCAGTAGAATGGTTGAGTTGAGTACCCAAGAGTTTAAAGAGATTATCCCAAAAGGAGCTGAGAAAGATGGGATCTCTATCTGATGTTATAGTGTTGGGAAGGCCATGGATTTTATGGATGGTGTCAAAGAAGTGTTGGGAAATAGTGATAACAGTATAGGGGTGTGTTAGGGGTATAAAATGGGCAAATTTGGTCATCCTGTGAACAACAACAAAGATTGCATTTTTTCCATATGAGGTAGGTAACCCTTCAATGAAGTCCATGGAAATATCTTTCCATAGTTGGTAAGGAATTGGGAGGGGTTGCAAAAGTCAAGGGTAGGGTAGGTTCTCACCTTTATGTCTTTGGTAGATGTCATAAATGGAGACGTACTCCTTAATGTGCTTAGCCATGTTAGGCCAATAAAACAACAGGTCAATCCTTTTCAAGGTGGCTTTGAAGCCTGAGTGACCCCCCTGTGGGAGAGTCATGTAAGACTTTCATCACTTGTTATCGTAGGTCTCCATTAGAGCCTATATAGAGTTTCCCATTATGCCTGATAACTCCATTGTCTAGAGTATAATCTCCTGTCTCAGCTGGGTTGTTCATGAGTTTAATTAGGAGTTCCAGAGCTAATACATCATTAATCAAACTGTTGTGAATATCTTCTAACCAATTGGTTTGAATGACTGAGATGGCCATACAACTACCCTCTTCTCTCCTAGAAAGAGCATCATCCACCTTGTTGTCCACCCCTTTCTTGTATTGGATAGTATAATCCAATCCCATAAGTTTGGTCAACCACTTTTATTGCAACATAGTTGAGAGTCTTCGTTCTAGCAGGTACTTCAAACTTTGACGATCTGTCTTTATGATGAAATGGTGATCATACAAATAAGTCCTCCACTTTTCTACAGCAAAAACAATAGCCCGGAGCTCTTTTCATATGTAGACAGGCCTTTCTTCCTCAAAGGTAAAACTTTGCTGACATATACAATTGGTCTCCCCTCTTGCCTCAAGACTGCACCAATGCAGTCATTGCTTGCATCTGTTTCAAGTACAAACTCCTTGGTGAAATTGGGTAAGGCTAGCACAGGTGTGGTAGTCATTGCCTCCTTTAATTGATTAAAGGCTGCAATTGATTTGAGATTCCATTTAAACAAATTTCTTCTCAACATTTGTGTTAATGGGCTTCTTATACTGCCATATCCTTACACAAACTTTCTATAATACCCAGTGAGACCAAGAAACCCCCTGAGAGATTTAATGGATTTGGGTAGAGGCTATGTCACCATTGCATCTATTTTTGATTTATCTGCTGCCACTCGTTCCTTAGAAATGATATGCCCAAGGTACTCTAATTGTGGTTGGCAAAAGGAGCATTTCCTCTTCTTGGCAAATAAAGTGTGCTGTCTCAAAAGCTCCAATGTGATTCTGAGGTGTTGTAGGTGTTCCATTTCACAAGAACTATAAACCAAAATATCATCAAAAAGTATAAGAATAAATTTTCTAAGGTATTTCTTGAAGACAGTGTTCATTAAAGACTGAAAGGATGCAGGTGCATTGGTGAGCCCAAAGGGCATCACCAAAAACTCATAATGACCTTCATGTGTCTTGAAGGCTGTTTTAGAAATATCAGCTTCATTCACCCTTATTTGATGGTACCCTGACCTTAAGTCCAACTTAGAAAATATGGTAGCCCCATTGAGTTCATCAAGAAGCTCATTTATCACTGGTATTGGAAATTTATCCTTGATAGTGAGATTGTTCAATTCTCTATAGTCCACACACATTCGCCATGAATTGTCTTTTTTCTTGACTAATAGGACTGGTGAGGCAAATGGGCTGCTAGAGGGTCTTATAACTCCAGTCTTCAGCATTTCATTCACTATCTTCTCAATTTTTGTCTTTTGAATGTGAGGATATCTATATGGTCGTATACTAACTAGTTCACTCCCATTCTTCAATGGAATATGGTGGTCATGTGATCTCTTTGGTGGTAGGTTTGTAGGTTCCTCAAATATATCATTATACTCCTTAAGAAGAGGTTCTAGAGAGGGTGGAGTTAATACCTCAGTCGATGAAATGTGAACTGAATAGAGTTGTCCAACAATACTATATCGATTCTTCTTGCACAACTTCTGAAAGGCTTTGCAGCTAATCACTTTGAGTTGTGCTTCCTCTCTCATGACTTGTAACTTGATCTGCTTTCCTTCTCTTTCAAATATCATAAAGAGTTTCTTGAAATTGAACATTACATCTCCCAGACTTTCTAGCCATTCTATGCCCAAGACCATATCATAACCACTTAAAGTGAGTATCCTCATATTAGCCTAGAACATTTCTTCCTCCATATGCCAAGTGAAGTTTGGGCGGTGAGCCTCACTCACAATTTTACTACCATCAGCAATAGTTACCCATAGTTTGGATTCACTTTGGATCTCACATACTATATGTTTAGCTGTCTTCGGATCCAAGAAGTTGTGAGAACTTCCAGAATCCACTAAAATAGTGATATCCTTGTTCCTTGCTTTACCCTTAATCATAATGGTTTAGTGGAAGGTTGTACCTATCATAGCTTGTAAGGAGATGGACATGTCCATTCCTTGTTCTGTGAATTGTTCTTGGTTTTGTATTTCAGTTTCTTTAAGCTTTTCCTCCTCCTCTTGTTCTTCATCTGTAATTAGCATATGTATGCTCATATTTTTACACTTGTGCCCAAAAGTGGATGTATCATCACAATAGTAGCATAACCCCTTATCTCTCCTAATTTGCATTTCATCAGGGGTGATTTTCTTGACAAGAGGTAGGGTAGGGTTTGAATTTTGGTGTGTCTGGGTTAAAGGATGGGTTCTTGAAAGGTTTTTGTCATTGGAGGCATATGAGTTTTGGTTATTATAAGAGTATCTTGGTTGATAATTGGAATAAGTCTGGTTTTAGGTAGTTCTTGCACTGGTTTTCTTGGGGTCTAGATACGATTCTTGCAGTTTGGCTAGTGTCATAGCATGGTTGAGGGATTTGGGGTCTAGCATCTTCACAGCTACCTTTATTTCATGCCTTAAACCACTCAAGAAATAAGATAGGAAGTATGGCTCAGTCAACCCTGCATTTTCAGCCATCACTAACGGTTTAAGCTCTTCAAATTTCTCCTGGTATTGTGCTATTGGCCCTTGTTGCTGTAATTTCGTGAACTCAGCCACCACATCATCAAAACCACCCGGTGCAAATCTCATACATAGTTGGTTGACAAATTCCTCCCAAGGAACTCTAGTGATATCATTATATATGGAATGAAACCATTTAGCTGCACTACCCTCCATGTGTAGGGCTGTGAACAAGACTTTCTGATCTTCGAGAAGTGGGTTAAATTGAAAATAATTCTTCACTTGTCTAATTTAACCCCTTGGGTCTTCATCGTGGAATTTAAGACATTCCAATTTGGGCATTTTGTACCCTGGAAATCCATTGTTTATAGGGTTTTTATTTCTTGTAAGAATTTCTCCCATCACATGGGTGTGATTGAAACCCATTCCTTGAGGGGTTCCCAAAATTCCCCTTGTGTTGGCTTGGCTATCAATCTTTTCATTCATTTGGGCAAATTTTTCATCAAACCTTTGAAACTGTTGAGTCATAGTCACCATCAGGGTACTAATAGAATTTTGAACTTCCTTGATTTGAGAATTGACATCAAGTTGCTTCTGGTGTAGGTCTGTCAATGATCTATCAACTTGCATTTGTCGGGTTTCTGTCATGATTTTACATGCCTTAAAACTCAAGACGGACTAAGAGATAATTTATCAAACAGTTAGTGGGCAAGAAATAACAAATGAGGCAATTTATGAAGATAGAATAGAATTGAGATCATAATGAGAGATGAAAGAAGAAGAAATCATAGATTTTCTGATGCCAGGAAGGTTGCTCTGATACCAATTTTTTTAGGATTGGCTGACAACTGATCTCGTAATAGAAATTTTATTTGGATTTTTTATGAGAATTAAAGAACAGACTGGGTTGAGAAAGGAATTAGAGAATGAAATTTAAGATAGAAGTGAGAACAGACTTGGAGATGAAATAGAGAATAAGAATTGAGAAAGAATTATCAGATTTATTGCTTGACTCCAACTATTACATCTGAAACTATTTATACAGAAGTTGATTACAAGAATTACTAAAACATCTGAGCTAACTAACTAACATCCATAAAAAATGACTAATTGACTAACTGATTCAGTTGCATTGTTCTGTTATTGATGGAACTGGTCTTGTTTCTACAGCTGTCACCATCTTTAATTGAACTCCTTGGATTCCTGACACTATCATACCACATACCAATAATTAAAATGGCAACATTTCTAATGAAAATAATTATAAAAAATAAGAGTTTCTTTTTCTTTCAGATTTGGGTCCCAAAAAGCGAATTGATAAAGTGGCTGAGAATCTACTGGAAATGAAATCACATGGTGGGTGAGAGGGAAAGAGATCTGGGAGAGAGAATGTGAAGCTTCTGATAAAAGATTAATATGTGCGTGTGCGTATATTATATAGATAAACAACCATTTTGACTCACCGGTATAAGCCGGCCACTGAAAAAGTCTCGGGGTAAATTGGATTTGTTCCTTCGTTCGATTTTTGGTACTATCAAAATAATACTTGACCAACGAAAATCACGAACCACAAATGAAGTTTAATCGAGATGCCCGAACACCTCATGATATACTACTAAAAATATATATTATATATGCCAATAAATTTATACATGGGTGCAGTGTTTTGCACTAAAAAGAAAGGAAAGAAACTAAACGCACCCTCTTAGTCAGACCCAAAAATTAATTGGGTAAATTACTAAATGCGCCTATTGTTAAATGTTTTTATTGAGCACCTAATATACGTTTTTGTACCAATTGAGTCATATAGGTAACATTTGAAAAAGATTTTTCATAAATAAGTTTTATTGATTTTTTAACCATTAAATAGATTTTATTCCTAATTTTTGAATTTTTTTTCAAAACTTACCCTTTTTGAAACCAATCATTCGTAACTTTTTTAGAAAGTTACACAAGTGGTTGAATTTTTTTTCCCGATTTTTAATCTTTAAATGCTCATAATTTTTTATTTTTAATCTTTAACTTAGATCTTTGACCCTATTTAAACTTGAACAATGATATTTTTAATTATATCAAACTTGTCAATCTAATTTTTACTAGTTATTAGTTTAAAATATATTTAATATTAAAATCCATTTTGCAACTTATAAAATATCTTTTTTTTTAAATATGTTAAATAGTAAAAATATCAGATGTTCTATATAAAAAAAGGTACATATTATAAAAAAAATTACTGTTATCGAAAAAATATGTACGTATTTTGATTTTTTTTATTTAAAAAATACGTTATTTATAAAAAAAAATGTATGTAAACTTTTTTGTAAAATAAAATTGTTTCTATAAATAAAAAATTATAGTTTTTATATAAATAAAACGTTAAAAATGTCTTTATAACAAAAAAAATTATTTATATAAAGAACAGTTTTTCAATTTTGAAAACTTTTTTTCTAGAAATAAAAACATTGAAATCTATTTTAACTCTTTTTTCAGGAAAAAAAAATTATTTTCTTATATAACAGTAAGTGATCCAAAAACTCTGGAGTGTTTAATAAGGACAAAAAAGTATGTTTGCGTGTTAAAATAGGGTCAAAGTGGTAAAATAGGCAAAATTCGTTCCTTTAATGCTTTTCTTTAACGGAAAGGACTTATTAAAAACAAGTAATAGACATTAAGGGCTCAATAGGTTTCAAAAAAGTACAGTAGGGGATCTATAGAAACATTTAACATATATTATGAGCTATTTGGGTAATTTACCCAAATTAATTTATAGATTTAACCCCAAGGTTTAAAGTAGAGGTGTGCAAGGGAATTGGGAAAACCTGATAAACTGAATCAATTCGAAAGCATTGGGTTGGGTTGGTTTGCTTTTTCCTGTGACGGTTTCGTTTCAATTTCAAAAATTACAGAACCAATTTTTTAGGTTCGATTCCTAGTTCCACCACCAATACAAACCTAACTGAATCAAATCATAAACCGGTTCGATTCAAAATAGAACTAAGAACCTAGGCAAAACTGTGATTGGTATGATCCTAACATGTTTTTTTACCACTTATATATATATAAAAAAATGTTGCTTTCTCTTTAAGTTGAAGGTTTTAAATTAATTTTGACTTTTAAGGCTTGAACTAAATCTATAATTTTTTCTCGAAGTGTCTTTTTAATGTTATATTTGAGGAAAATTTGTTGTTTTAATTATTTATTTAATACATTTTTTAAATCGAGAAACAATCCAAACTAACCCAAGAAGTGTTAATTAGGATTGGTTCGGTACCATACATAATTAGTTCGGTGGTACCGATCAAGCCCAATTTCGATTTCGGGTTAATAGTTACACTAAACTACCCCGAACTATGTTCACCCTAGTTTAAAGTAGACTTGACAAAATAAATCAAATACATGAGATGAACCAACATGGGTTATTAATTAATGGGTGGAGTCTTAATGGTTTTAGTCATATAAGTATCAACCTAATAAGATATAATAGTTAACGGGCCGGGTTAGTGTTGACAGCCTTCACCCGTTAACACCCATTAAGATTCGTGAATTTAAGTAAATAGGATATATTATTGGGTCTTATAAAGAACTCGTGTAGCTTAATTCTAAATGAAATCTTTGGTGATGTTAATAAATTAGTGAGTTTAATTTTTTTTGACATTAAGTTAATGTGTCGACTTGCATACGATTCAAAATTATCCAATATCATAATGGGCAATAATGGGTGAACAAGTCGCGACGTGTTAATGTAATGGGTGTATACACCATATTTCACAAACCAATGTATTGGTGACATGTGAAAAATAAATGAGAAAATCACTGTCATCAAAATGGCCTATTAAGCATTGACTACGAGTAACACTTGGATGCCCAGGGAGAACATTCCCACCCACCTCAAGTGGAGATGGTCGTATGTGTTTAAATAAATATTTTTGGGTTTTAAAATTCAAAAAGAAATTTCTCAGCATTTATTCGACCATGGCAATATTAATTTGGAGGAATATAAATAAATAATTCAAGGACAAAATTAGAGGAGGACTCTTTACAAAAAAAAGCGTTTTAGTTCACTTATATTTTATCAGTTTATTTATTCTATTAGTTTATTTCTTCTCCGAAATAGTTTGTAATGTTAAATTTAGTTCTTGTTCCAATTATCCTATAACATTTTCTTTAATTTAGAATTTGTTTTCAAGTTCCTCACACATCGATTTAGTTATTTTACAATTGATTTTTTTTTATTTCCCTTCACTTTCAATGGCACTTTTGATTTGTTATTTAATTGCATGTAATGTTTCTTTACTAACAATTCATGTTTTAAATTCGCAGTTTAATTTATTCTTAAAGCAAAAAAAATAGCGCTTCACGAAAAATATTCTTAAATGAAGCATTCAAACGCATCACAATCGCGTGATTATTTGTTAGCCGAACATAATTAATTTTGGTTGGCAAGACCCAAAATCGTTGCCGACATGCTAGCAAAATTCATATATAGAATGAATCAACCAAAACATATTTTTGGCACACCTGGTGGGACCAAATTGCTTAGTTGTTGAATCATTATGGCTGTAAATAGAAGAGGTGAAGATAATAACAACACTGAACAGAGATAAAATGTTAGTGAAGCTGGATTCGTAAGCCAAACCCATGCCCATATATCAACTAGCCATTAGGACTAGTCAAGACACAAGACCAAAAAGTTTAACCCATAGAATGGATGAAGGACCAAGTTCATGGATTGGAAATACCAATGTGGTACCTATAGTAGGTGTAACGCCCCGTAATTCTAGTAATATCTAAACTACACGTGTCACAGTAATTTAATTAATTTGAGAAGTAAAGTGAATTTAAGTATTTATTAATTAATGAGCAATGGATTAATATTTATGTGATATTATATTTACTTGTGTGATAATTAAATAAAATTGTATTATTTTATATTACTTGGTAAGTGGGTAAAAGCGACGGATCAATAAGATCTTATTCGGGACGCGCGTGTGGGGCTGTGTTGGGAATAAGGCAGTAAATTAATTATATGTGACTCATATGGGGGTTTCGAGTCCACGGATTATCCAGGATGGGTCTAAATAGTTAGAATTAGGCACCCGGGGGTTGTAATTGGGTACCGGGGGATTTTTAGACTAGTTGGGACCCGAGTAAGGGCATACGGGTCATTTTACACTTAGGGTTTTACCTAATTTTGGGATTACGGTTTAATATATGAGGGTTAAGATTGGGAGGCAGACATAACATACCAAGAACCTAAAGGGAGTACATTTGTGAGAAAAGAATGAGGTAGAACACCCAAGAGATCCAAAGACTTGATCTGGATAAGGATGCGGAGGATAATTCTAGTCTTTTTCAACCCGACGAGTAGAAATTTGAAATCACACCAGCGATTTAAGGAAAGTGTATAAACTTTCTATCTTGAATATGTGTAGTGTAATATTCATATCAAAATTGGTAGAGAATTATACAATTTTGGGATAGGACTTACAATGCAAAACGACGTTTTGGGGAGAAGAATCACTACAGTATAATTGATGGAAGAAATCTTAAATCGTAGAAGATAAAAATTGTTATATTCTAAATTGTGTGATGTAAATTTAGAATGGTATTTTATTAAAGAAGAACCTAAATGTTGAAATTTGAAAAATTGTGACTTTTCATATGAAGATTGGATGATTCGATGAATTAGAACGATTGAGATGTTAATTATGGTTGGGATTGAAATCTGGGTAGAATCTTTGTAAGGAAACATTAAAGGACTAATTATCATGATTGGGATTATGAGAATAATGAATTTTATGATTGGGTAGAGGGAAATCCTGTCATAATTAAACAAGAACTGGGCTCCTGCCCAAAATCGAATCGTTTCGGCCTTCATAGGTGTGGGGACCCATATATTTTCAACCCACGAGAGTAGCCGATCAGGCTCATTACTATTATAAGGGTGCACGGCCCAAATCATGGAAAGAAGATACACACGTGCATTTTTAAATCAGAGACAAGGTCTATTCAACTCCGTACAATCTCACCGAGATATTCATAGGATCCTTAGCTTATCCTACTTCGTTTCAGTTAGAGTTACTTTCACAACTCAACCTGGATACCTATAAATTGTAACCCCTCGCCCGGGGCATAGGGCATAACAAAATAGAATATTGAGAGATACATAATAAAATAGTCATCCTCTCCGTGGACGTAGGCAATTTGCCGAACCACATACATAGCTGTGTTGTGTGATTGCATGCTTTCATCTCTAATTGTGATTGTTCGTTGTAACCTCTTACTTGTGATATTTTTTATACCACAATTGGCGCCGTCTGTGTGAACCGATTCTTATTCCTACAAGAACAGTCACCAATTGAAAGCCTACAATGTCTCACCACAGCAGCAACGTTCCTCAAACTGGTGAGGTTCAAGCGGAGCCTTCCCCTCCTAGGGTGTGGTCTAAAATTCGTCAGCCCAATCCAAGGCTTCGTCGAGAAAGGAAACCTTCCAAAGAAAGTCATGGGCCTCCTAGGTTCACGCAGATCTCCAGGTTGGTCGACGCCTATGAATCTAGGCTTCGAGAACATGAGGAGGAGAATGTTCACCTGAAAAGGCGAATGGAAAGAATGGAGAGAGATCTCCACAGAAACACAAGGCGACACCACGATCGAACTCCTAGTCCTCAGACGAGAAGATCTCGCAGCCAAGGAAGACGCTGCGAATAACGATCTTGTAGGAACAGAACGGAAGATGGTCGACCAGAGCAAATGCAGAGAGGGGAATACCACAGGAGCCCTTATCACTAGGTAGGGCTATAAACGGATATTCGAAAATCCGCATCTGTCTGATATCCGAATTTGTGAATATTTATCTGAGAAAATGGAAACGGATACGAATATGGATACTCTATAAAAATATTCAGGAAAACGGATACGGATACGGATAGTACTAGTATCCGACACGAATAATCCGTTTCCGATGTGGAGTATCCATTTTACCGAATATCCATTTTACCAGATATTCGTATCCGTCTAACATTAGTTTAAAATACTAGTTATATAATATTTTAGGTGTAAACTAACACTTAAAATAACAGTTGGGGGTATATTAATTATGAAAACCTTAAAATCTTAATAACCTAATAAACTAAAAACGCAAGTCGCTCATCAACAAAAACACAACAAAACGCGGTGGTAGTTAACCCAAACCCTTCCTCTCTCCCGTCGTAACCCGTCCTCTCTCCCACCGTTTGCGGCTGAAACCCTTCCTCTCTTACGCAGCGGCAGCCAGAGTTTTCCCCTATCCAACAGCTAACACGCAGCCTCTCTCACGCAGCCAACATGCAGCGCTTTCAGTTGCTTCCCATATCCAACAACCAACAGGTATTGTGTTTTTTTTGTTGGATCTTGGTATACATAGAGTTGATTCCTATAATGTTTTTGTTGGATCTTGGTATACATAGAGTTGGTATACAGCGCTGCTTCCCACATCTTTTGTTTTCTGTTTGTTCATATCTTTTGTTCACCTCACCACAAAAGATGTGTTCAGCGATTCACGTTTAAGCGATTCATGTTTAGCGATCCATTTATACCTCAGTTCATGTTTAAGCGATTCATTTACTACCTCAGTTCATGTTTAAACAATACAAAATATAAAGTATATTTTATATTGTTTAAACATCTTTTATTTGATTCCACCATCATACCTCTTTTTATTTGATTGTTTACAGTATACTGGAATATAAAATATAAAATATATGTATAATTAAACTAATGTTATAAAATATATGTATAGTAAAAAAAACAGTCCCTAAAATTCATTTACTACATGGACTGTTTATTGTTATTTTTTTAATAGTTATTTTTTGCGATGGCTAAATAATGTAAACGGATACGGATATTATTCGAATCCGAGGTATCCGAGCGGATACGGATAAGGATAGTTATTTTAACTATTCGGGCAGATACGGATACGGATATGGATAGTGCATCTAGATAGCGAATACGGATATGAAAAACATGGTATCCGATCCGTATTCGTCCGTTTACCACCCCTATCACTAGGACAACGACATCAAAAACTTAGTCCGAAGGGAAATGGACCAGCATCCAGCCAACCAAGGAGCAAGATCGACGAGAGAGCTAGCTCGTCGAGATCTTAACACTCAGATGAAGTCCCCTTTCTCAAGGGAAATAGAGGAAGAGGATCCCCCCAAGAAATTTACACACCCCAGATTCAAGAACTATGATGGGAAAACTGATCCCATCGACCATGTCCGCCAGTACAGGCAGGCGATGACATTGTGGAGCCATAATGACGCTTTGATGTGTCGCATTTTCCTTTCCAGCCTGCACGATGTGGCGCAGGAGTGGTTCGAAAAGCTTACTCATAGGTCTGTTAAGAATTTTAAATCTCTGGCCGAATTGTTCACTGCACGATTCATTACCACTAGCTCCCACCCTAAGCGGATGGATGCACTACTCACAATGAAGAAGAAGCATCAAGAAAACCTCAAGGAGTATACAAAGAGATATTGGGAGGTTTTTAACGAGATCGAGGAATGCTCCAAGAAGGTCGTAGTAGCTTCCTTCAAAATTGGGTTACCAAACACTTCTCTCCTACACCAATCCCTAACTAAAAAGGAGGCTAACTCCATCGACGACCTAATTTCCCTTATTAAAAAATATGCCAAAGTCGAAGATGTGATCCACCTTAATGCAAGGGACAATGGTCGCGCGAAGACAAGTAAGGTGATAGAGAAGAATGATTCCCAGAAGAAGGAAAATAAAAATGGAAGCAAGAATAGATCCAGGAACGGAAACAAGAATGGCCCATCAAAGGTGTTACAGGCTGTCAACATGGTCTTCAAGGAACCAATATACAAGATCCTTATCCAGATCAAGGAAGAGCCATTCGTTAAGTGTCCTAGGAAGATGGGGGACCCCACAAAATGGAATAATGCGCTGAGATGTGCATTCCATAACGAAGGGGGCTATAAGACTGAGCACTGCAAAGAGCTCAAATCTCATCTCGAGGAATTGGCCCAAGTCGGACATCTCAATGAGTCCATAGATAAAAAAGAGAAAAAGGTTGCGGCCAATGGTGAACAGAGACCAAATAATGTCCTCGAAGACGAAATGGGCCACGAATTCACGATGATCCGTGGGGCATCAGACCTCAAGAAAATTTAAGGAAATACTGTTCGAATGGAGGTCAAGAAGCTCACGGCAGTTATGCAAGCTTTTCAAATAGACCCCGCCAAAACCCAGGCCAAAAAACATTGACGAACAGAAGATATTGACCACACTAAACAGATTGTGTGCACTGAAGGTGATTTAGTGGGGGTAAGGACCCCTCACCACGATGAATTGGCCATCACAGTCAGGATAGCTGACTGGGCCATCGATAGACTGCTCATCGACCAAGGAAGATCTTTCGACGTGATGTACCTTGAATTGTTCCACAATTTAAAGCTGAATATTACTGACCTAAAAGAAGCAATTATTTCGCTGGTCAGCTTCGGGGGAAAAATAATTGTGCCTCCGGGAAAAATAGCCCTACCAGTTAGGGCGGGGAACATATAAAAAATGATCGAGTTACACGTAGTTGATATTGAATCCCACTATCATGCCATACTGGGCAGGGGATGGCTCCATGACATGAAGGTCGTACCGTCTTCATACCATTAAAATCTCAAATGCATTACAGACCGGGCATGGTCGAGATTCATGGTGACCAGGTAGTTTCTAGGAAATGCTTTATTTTAGCTATTCGCCCCAGGCAGGAAAAGAAAAAAGGTAGAAGATAAAATCGAGGAGAGGCTGTTACCTTACAAATAGAAATTACGGTACAACCGATCGGGAGTTGAAGAAACTGGGGTCCACCCCGCAGATAGGGTCATTGAAAATCTAGAAGAAGTTGCGGTTGAAGTCAGCTCGCTAGGGATAATTTTTTTTATTGGGACATCCGGTGCCATTGCCTACATGTCGACCCAACTTACAAACCGGTGGCTCAAAATCTCTCTGAACAGCCCCAAAAAATTTAAAGGCGATAGAAAAAAAGGTGGGAAAACTACTGGATGCAGGTTCCATTTGGGAAGTTCAATTCCCTAAGTGGCTATCCAACCCAGTCATTGTGCCCAAGAGCAACGGAAGTTGGAGGGTGTGTGTTGATTTCACTGACCTCAATAAAGCTTGCCCAAAAAATAGCTTCCCCCTCCCAAAGATAGATTAACTGGTTGATACAACTGCAACGCATGAAAGAATAAGTTTTCTAGACGCTTACTTCGGATATCATCAAATCCCGCTTCATGAACCCGACCAGGATAATACCTCCTTCATCACTCTTGTTGGACTGTATTATTAAAAAGTCATGCCATTCGGCCTTAAAAATGCAGGAGCAACCTATCGGAGGCTGGTCACCGGGATATTTAACAAGATGATGGGAGAAACAATGGAGGTATACATTGACGATATACTCATCACAAGCAAACATAAAGGCGACCACCTTTCAGACCTAGTAGGAACCTTTGACATCCTCAAGAAATATCGAATGAAACTTAATACAAGTAAGTGTTCATTCGACGTCCAGTTAGGAAAATTCCTAGGGTACCTGGTCAGCAACAGAGGAACCGAAGCAAATCCTGACCAAATCAAAGCTATCAAGATGGTCCAGCACCCAAAATAAGAGACGTCCAAAAGCTCACTTGTATGCTCGTCGAACTCAATCAATTGATCTCCAAGTCCTCAGAATGATGTCGGTCGTTCTTCCAGCAACTAGAAAAAGGAAAAGGTTTAGTTTGGAACAATGATTGTTTCAAGGCCCTGGAAGAAATTAAATCTTACCTAAGCAAGCCACCTTTATTGGTGATTCCAAGGGAAGGTGATCCCTTGAATCTGTACCTTATTGTATCAGACCATTCTATGAGCTCCGTCTTGGTCTGCGAAAGATAAGGAGGCCATCACCTGGTCTATTACATCAACAAAACACTCCTAGATGCCGAGAAACGATATGTTCCTCTTAAAAAGCTAGCTTATGATCTATTAGTGTCCTCAAGGAAATTGAAGCACTACTTCGAAGCCCACTCTATCATCGTGATAACTTCATATCCCCTCAAAGATATTCTAAGGAAACAAGATCTCTCCGGTCGAACGTCAAAGTGGACAGTCCATCTCAGAAGATTCGATATCGACTTTTAACCAAGAATAATAATTAAGTGGAAAATTATGGTTAACTTCATTACAGAATTCAAGGGGAATAAAACTATCACCCTAGAAAGGACTAAGCCACCAACAGAAGCGTAATACTTCGATTGGAATCTCCATGTCGATGGAGCCTTCAACTCCAAGGGGGCAGGGGTAGGCATTGTATTGGTCACACCAAAATAAGCTATGATCGAACAAAGGATCAGATTGGGATTTGAAGCCTCGAACAACGAAGCAGAATATGAAACATTAATCGTCAGCCTGCAAAAGGCACAACTGTTGGGGTTAAAGTACCTACATTAAAGGTGTTCAGCGACTCAGAACTAGTATCTAAACAGATAAGTGGGGATTACAACGCCAAAGAAGAAAGGATGGAAACTTACCTCACTATTATTAAAAAACTCATGGCAGGGTTTGATAAAATTGAAGTCCAGCAGTTCCCCAGGGGAAAAAATAGTCACGCCGATTCCTTAGCAATAGTAAGCTCTGCCATTAACTCTGACTTAAAGAGAACCATCCCGATAGAATTTCTCGCGCATCCGAACATCACCCAACCAGTCGTGACCAAGAAAGTCCTCCATATAGGAAGGGTGCCCAATTGGATGGATCCCATCATAGCCTACTTACATAACGACACATTGCCAAATGATAAGAAGTTAAAACACCAGATAAGAATCAAAGTTTCTCGCTTTCACTTGTCTTCCGAGGGAAAACCCTACAAAGAGTCTTTTAACGGGCTGTACCTCCAATGTGTTCACCCGGAGGTGGTCGATCAGGTTCTTAGCGAACTCCATGAAGGCATTTATGGAGCTCATGTAGGGGGAAGATCATTGGATTTTCGAGCAATTAAAGAAGGATATTGGTGGCCCTACATGCAGAAGGATGCTGGACTCTATGCTCGTAAGTGTGAAAAATGTCAAAAACATTCTCCGATGATACACCAGCCCGCCAGCGACCTCAAAGCATTAACTAGCCCCTGGACTTTTGCCCAGTGGGGCTTGGATATTATCGGACCACTGCCCACCGCATCAGGAAATTGGAAGTACCTCCTAGTCGGCACAGACTACTTCACCAAATGAGTGGAGACAGAACTGCGTAGGAACATTCTAGACTCTGACATAAAGAGGTTTATATGGAGTAACATCATCACCCGCTTTGGGATACCTAGGACCGTCATTACAGATAATGGCATGCAGTTCAAAATCAGCTCTTTCTAAAGTTTCTGCAACGAGTATGGAATTAGGCACCATTAGAGTTCTATGGCATATCCCCAGAGCCATGGGCAAGCCTAAGCTTCAAATAAAACAATGATTAACGAACTGAAAAAGAAGCTGGAAAGAGATAAAGGCACCTGGGTGGACGAGCTACCTCATATGCTATGGGCCTATCGTACCACTCCCAGAAGAGCAACTGGAGAGACCCCATTTTCACTCGCCTATAGAATGGAGGCATTTTTCCCATTGGAGGTAGGACTCCCAACTATGAGAACCACCTTGGTAGACCAATGCCTTAACGACGAAGCATTACTCACTGAACTTGACATGGTCGATGAACAACGAGAAGCGACACTAGTTAAATTGTCCTCTTACCAACTGAAATTAGCTAAATAGTATAATAGAAAAGTCAATCCAAGAAAATTCCTAACAGGAGACTACATCCTAAGGAAAGTCATCGGCAGTGCCGTAAAACCATCAGATGGAAAATTGGAACCAAATTGGGAAGGACCATTCAAAGTAATAAGGGATGACCTACAAGGAGCATATCATTTGGAAACGCTGAAAGGTAGGGAGATACCAAGAGCCTGGAATGCACCTAATCTCAAGAAGTTCTACTTTTAGACTTCTACATTTATCTTAGTATCATTAGTTTAGGCAAATTTTCATTTACAAACTAATGTTTCTTTTTGTTTACCATTTCAATTAATAGAGGTCGATTGGCCCACGCATTAGTAATAGCTTGGTTAATTAAAATGTCTTGACTGAATTTTAGTTTGCACCTTTTCCAAGCAATATAATTTTCTTAAAAACACAATAGAACTCCCTGGACTACTGAGAGCTGATCATCTTATTTTGTCCAAGGAACTCAAAAAGGAGTAAATCAAGGTTTACAATTAACCTTCCTCGGGCCTTTATTAAAAACACAAATGTCCTCTTGAGTTGCTCTGGCGATAGAAAAAGACCTATAGGCGATGCTTAGACAATAGAGTAAAATTTAGGTTGCTCGCCAACTCAAATTGGTGAATAAATCCAGCTCGGGAAGGGTTCCCACCAACCAGGTACATTCTCACCATCGTCCCACTTAGGCCTAAGATCGTGTGATGACACGACCTAAAAGGTAAAAGGGACGAAATGGTATGACTAAAAGCATATCGGACTGGGAGAATGCTTAAAACATATGATGTTTAAGGACTAATATTTTGTCACAAAGCACTAAGGGGCAGCAAATGGCCTTTAAATCAATAAAAGTGTTAAATCTCTGGGCAAACAACACCAAGAATATGCTTAGTCAGTGTACGCTCAAAACATAAGAAAATTTTTGTTTATTAAATACGTAAAGTTACATTCAGGATGAAAATACATAAAAGACCTAAGAAGAACTAGGGTGTCGAGCAAGACACTCCACTACAGCTGCCCTTTGGCCATCATCTGGTCTCAGGACAAGTTCTTCAATATCTTCATCAAGATCTTCATCCCAAAGTTGGGAAGGAATCACATCGACTGTAATCCATGGATCATCTCTAGAGAAAGGGTTGTGGCCATAGGCCGAACACTCGACCTGGTGCTTATACCAAGCCTGGACTCTTTTGGGATTTTTGCTTCCTTCAGGGTGCTCATCCACCCTCGAGAAAAAGTAACACTCTCGGCCTATTTAAACTTAGCAAGAGCATCCATCCAACCATCATTGTAACCATCTCCCCAAACTTCTCTAGGTCAAACCTTGAATGAATATATCAATTTCTTGATATTCTCCTTCTGAGTCCCAATGAAGGACTTCAAGATCACTACTTCTTTTCAGAAGGCATCATTTTTGGTCTGTAAGATCTCCCATACTTGAGTAACCTCTGTCATCTCCAAAAGTTGGGCCCTTAAAGAGTTAATCTCTTCTTGCACAGAATCCCCAACTGCCTCAATCTCTTGGAGATCATCTTTTAACTTCACAATAACTTCAGTTTGATTCTTATACTACTCATTCCTAGTTCTGAGCGACTTATAAATTTTCATGAAGTCTTTGTGAGCTTACATGTTGATGCTAGGTCCAAGAATCTCAGTTCAGAATTGGGAGAAATATAGCGATCTAAGTGAGTATGCTACAAGCAGTGCATAATTTAAAACAAATATCAATGCAAATAAGCAAAGGGTAAGAGTTTCATTACACAAAACAAATTACCACTGGCCAATACATGAAGCTCCATAAATACAATACAAGCCAAAATAAGGCTAAAAATGTACAAGGGAACCTAGTCTACAGAAACCCTAGTCTTTTAACTAGCCTTCCTCAACAATGGTCTTCCCCTTGTCGACCACTTTTTGCATCTAGGCATCATCAATAGCAGCACTAGCAGGGACAACCTATGTATGGCTAGTATCCTAGTCCCCACCCTCATCACCTTCCTCTACGAAAGGGTCAGGACTAGGAGAATGAAGGCCAAAGAGTTCAGAGTCAGCGGGAACTCCAACATCCTTCAGGCTTTGATCCCATACTCTCTTGTAGTTAACCATATAGTTATAGGCCATCTAGGATTCATCATCCTCGTAAGCTTTATAAAAACCCTCCTTGTAGCTGATATCCTTTTTTCCCTCCATCTTGGTCACCTTTTTTGAGAGACCCTTATTAGCTTCAACCAACTCTGCCTTCTCAGCAATGATAACCTTTTGTGACACTTCCAGAGCTTGGTAAGATTAAGTCATGGCATCTTTCTCGTGTTACCAAGATTTGTGAGGAGTGGTAAAATCCATTTTTCAGCCTCAAGTGCTGCCCTCTCAACTGCCCGAGACTTTTTCAACCCTTTCTCCCTCATATAGCCATCCGACTTCTTATCCAAGAGGGCAGTGAAGTCAGACAACATCTGTAGAAAAGACAGGATAACAAGGAATAAGAACAACAAAAGGAGAGTGATGAATGGAAATAAAATGGGAAAAACTTATTAGAGCCATGCCCTGCGTAGTTTTAAGGGCAAATTATGGAATCTTTATCCTTGAGGAGAGCTCGCGATCAGCTACGAGTATAGACCTCTTCAAAAGATCAGGGTCTGAATATGAGAAATCTCCCACGCTACCCCCCCAGACCAGGGGAAATAGACCCCTAACAGGGCGTAAATCCATCCCCCTCTTCGCCTCTTCTCCCTTACTCTGCTCTTCTCTCTTTTTCTCTTCCTCTCTTCTCTTCTCCTCTTCTATCTTCTCATGATTCTTCCCTCGATCTCTCCCTTGACCGGATGGGCTAGAAATACCACCCTTGGAAGGACTCAGAGTAGAAGCCTTCAAAGCGGGTATCCTGTCAGATATAACTGCATGATCATTACATCATTAGGAAGCCTCAATCGCTTTTTCTTAACCAAAGGAGACATATCTAACAACTTATCACTATCACTACCACTCGCCTCTTCACTCCCCCTTTTCGATCTCTCTCGTGAGCTGTTCCCCACTTCAAGAGGTTCACAGGAACCACTGACTCCTTCCTCTAGGACCTTCAAATAAGGGATTATGTATACTAGGCGGGAAATAAAACTGGAACCAGTATTCTTGTACTCTAATAAGAAAGTAGTTAACCTAGGGTGCTAGCCTTCAGCAATAATGTCCCTGATCTTCCAAGCATTTAAAAGTTTTGTAGCTCTGATCTCATGGAGAGTTGGTTCCTGGTTTTTAATTTTTCCTGCAACACATGATAGGGAAACATCAGACGAAGAAGAAGTAGACACGAGTAAGAAATGACTAAGAAGGGAGATGTCGACAATAACCTACGTACTCTTCCCCAAAGAAAGGGATCCGAGGTCCCTCGTAACTCACGCCCTTTGGCTGGGGAGTATACTGCTAATTATGGGCAATAAAACCTTCAGACCAATAGTCCTTATGGTAATCAGGAAGGTTCACTACCAAAACCCTATCAGGACTCGTCGCTTTCACATACACTCGGCTCGTACTCATATGAGAAAAGGAATAACGGTAGCAGATCTCAGCTAGATCTAATTTAGTACCATAGAGCTTGTTTATTCGGTTAACCCCATTAACAATCTTCTAAACATTTGGGGAACACTGGGTAGGAACAATGTTAAAATATTTGAAAAAGCGCAAGAACAGAGGGCTAGGTGGAAAAGTTAAACCACATTGAGAAATTAAAAGCACATGAGTCCAGTGCCCATCATCTAACTCACAAACATTCCTGGGCACTACCCTGTCAGGAATGTTATAACACTTTCTAAATTCAGGAAGGGTTTTATTATCAAGTGTCGCCATGAAAAAGGAACGAAGAAACCCTAAACACAATAACAGAGAGATCACAAAGGAGGAAAGCAAGAAGAAAGAGAAGGGCAATCACTTACAAGGACAAAAGCAAAGTCGAGAACTGGAAAAGCCTTGATCTTGAGAAATGAAAAGCAAGAGAACACAGTAAATGTAAACAAGACCAGAGATAATGAATTAACACGTAAGTTTTTCTCCAACATCTAGATTTAGCACTCAAATGATGATCTCCTACTCTGAAGAAAGATTTGGCGCTTCAATTTCTTATGAGATAACAATCATGTCCATCATGATATCGTGTATTTACCAGCATGCCATTATAGACAGTACACCATCCACAGACTCACTTAAAATCAATTGTCCTAGGCAATGGCCCAAAATATTTTAGGGGCAATTGTATGGACCCATTTATTCTCAACCCATGAGAGTAGTCGATTAGGCCCAATGCAATTATAAGGGTGCCTGACCAAAATCGTGGAAAGAAGATACACACGTGCATTTTTAATTAGAGATAAGGTCTATTCAACTCCCTACAATCTCGCCGAGATATTCATGGGATCCTTAGCTTATCCTACTTCGATTCAGTTAGAGTTACATTTACAACTCAGCCTGGATACCTATAAATTATAACCCCTGGCCCGAGGCATGGGGCATAACAAAATAGAATATTGAGAGATACATAATAAAACAGTCATCCTCTCCGTGGACGTAGGCAATTTATTGAACCACGTACATAGCTGTGTTGTGTGATTGCATGCTTTCATCTCTAATTATGATTGTTTATTGTAACCTCTTAATTGTGATATTTTTTGATACCACAATAGGCGAATCGATTCAGGGGGCGAATCGATTCGGCTATCAACCCAATTCGATTCAGACCTGTTATGAGGGACAACTTGGTTTTTTATTGGGAATAAGGGGTAGATTTGGAATTTGGCAGATTGGTTAAGGTCAAATGAATACTTTTTAATACTTCTAGAGATGTGATAAAAAATGGTAATTCGGATAGACGAGAATTAACTTGATTAACTTATACGTAGGGTATTTAAGGAATAGTAATACTTGGGGCGTGGAATATTGAACGGATACAGTGATTTCTAGTTCATGTAATTAGGACTAGTTGGGAAAGTTCGGGAGAATCCAGTAATGAGAAGTAATGTTAATTATTTAATTAAGAGAATAATTTAATTAAATAACATTCGGGTATAGACTCGGGTTATTAGACTAGTACTACGTGTGATAGGCATGGATTAGTCGGCTAATGTGATTATATATATATATATATATATATATATATATATATATATATATATATATATACGTGTTATGTGTCGGGGGCCTAATGAATCCCGACGATCAACATTGCTAGGTAGTAGTGTATCGGGGGGGGGGGGGGTCCTTGTTTGGATTTCGCTTCGCGGGACACCCCACGCACGAACGCAGAGCAGTGTTGAGAATGGGGAGAATTTTATCCCTCAGTACTCGGGTTTATAAGGATTTTCAGAGATTAGGTGAAAAGGATTAGTTAGGTAGGGTAGCTTAACTAGGTTGTTTAATCGGTATGCGATAGGAGTGCACTATTAGAAGAGGGGTGAGGGGTATCTTATGGGAGTGTGATACCAATTTAAATATGGGATAAATCATATTTTTAAAAATATCATTTATGCACTTGCAAAATATTTTCACGACTCGGGTTCTGACCCGTTTATCTATTTTTCCCCTCTTTTGCTATATATATAGGTGTCCAGACATAGGGACGCCTGGATGATGATTCCTTCGAGTCAGACATTTGCTGTAGCAACTGTGGATGTGTGGAGGTTTCTTGTAGATGATTCTACCCTTGAGATCTAGATAGGAGGTATTGTAAAAACATTCGAGCCGATAGCCCAAATGTATCATTTATTCTTTTACCGCCTTTTAGTGCGGCATTCGATTTGGTGGTATATTGTTAAACCGAGTGTTCGGTTATTTTAATTCATTTTAGTTTTCGTATATATAAACTGTTGTGATTGATTTAATTGATTGGTTTGTTTAAAAAGATTAGTTAAATAAAATTTTGATGCCAGCCTAATAGGTTATTAGTAATTAATTAAGTTTTTGACAGTGATGCTAAGAATGAACCATATGAGACTTATGTCTTAATTTGGTACATGATTGATCGCCCAGTATTTTATTAGGTGGGGTGTCACATTTATCTTGTGTCTATATTATTTACACACATCCCACATGACACTACAAAATCTACTTACATCCTAAATTTTTTTATTTTTTTATTTATTTACAACATAACATGATAAAATAAATATTATATATCTACATTTGAGTTCGAAAAGGTGGAGTGGATGCCTAACACCTTCCTAGTCTGTAACCCAGTCCCCAAACCTTTGATTCTCTTGTTAAACATGTAGACCACTTGTTGTCACAAGGTCTCTACAGAGGCCTTCCCATTTATTTTGTTTGTTTTATGTAAAACATTTTGATGACCCCATTTCCTTTCTAAAAGATAACGAGGCGATGACCACCCATCACTAGCCAAAAGTGGAGGTTCTTACAATTACAACCAGATATTCTCAAAATTTCAAGTGTTTTGTGTGAAGCCCCCTACAAGGCCAAATAGAAAAATTATAAGTATCTGTAGTATTTGTAGGTTATCATGAACAACACATTATGTCCGTTATATATAAAATCTTTAAAATAAGAAAATATTCAAGCGATTGATTTCATAACTTTGGTGATAGTATCTCATGGTGGTATAATATATCATGATATAATATATTTTAATATTAAAGCATGGATATTTTTTCCCCATTTCATTTGATAAGCTGCAAGATAGATTAGCATTTAATATTTTAACTATATTATCATGAGTACACATATATGAGTATATAACAATGAGGGTATATCTTGAGATTATATGAGAATATTCAACTAATTATGATGAAACTTATTAAGAGTATATTGAAGATGTCATTAAGTTTTACCAGCATAGGTGCTAATATATAATAAATTTATTTTAATGCATTATAAACCAACTATAAATACATTCTAGTTAGTCATGTTGAATTAAAAGTACTACTTATTATATCATTAGCTAAATATATAATTTTTGGCATATGTTTAAGGTAAACATGTATATCATTTAAACATAAATAACTCATATTTAAACTCAAGAAAATGACATCGAATGAATTTGTTAGACAAATTTAATTAATAGCACTCTACAGTTCAATATTAGTGATATATATTATCAATAAAAGAGTATATCGGGAATTATACTTAAACCGTATGAATACTATAAGGCACTGATCTTAGACTATTGATGTCTATCTGTGAAATGTCTTGATATTTGAATTGAGTTTGGTAAAAAAAAATCCATTTTTTCCTTATATCTTCTTCAAGTCCATGGTCAGGTTTATAATTGAGACTTTTTTTCTTTGAGTTTAATGTATTTCATCATGTTTGAAAGGTTGGATCATTTTATGTTATCATTAATGAAGAATTTGTAGTTGGCTCTTGATTATCTTTGGTCAGTTATTGATTTCCATTCCATTGGTATCTTTGTTGTTCTCAATGGATATTTGTTCTTATTTTCATCCTTTGACTTGATTGTGTCTTATTTGAGACTTTTAATACCCTGTATTTTTGTAGAAATTAATTCATTGTTAAATTAAATATATTTGCACATTACATGTGGTATGTCGCTCATTATATTTGTTAAATGTTAATGTGTGACTATTATATGTGATTGTATTTGTGTGTCGTGAATTAAAAATATAACACACGGTAATTCATTAATTAAATTAGAAGGGAATTGTTATTATGGTTGACTAAGGAATAGTCAGGAACTAATTGTCGAGGGTTTGCTTATATGGATTATCCCTCAGTATCGGATTTCACGAATTATGATGTAGTTTATTATAATACTGAGTCACCCGAAATTAATTAATAATTATATTTTAATTAATTCGACTAGTACCAGTTTATAAATTAAGTTAATGAGAAAATCAATGTAGTATAATTCGTTATATCTCGTATTTACTCTTGGGACGTTTAGAACGTCCATTTTGAAGTAATATACTGGGTTTAAGCCCATTGGGTTGGTACATAACTTGTGAAGAGTTTTAGAGCATTTCGAAGGTCATTTAGGCTCATTAGGTTGGGGCTTAGGTCAGGCCCAAGGATTATTTCGTGGGGAGTATGCTTATAAGGTTAGAAGACAAAACCCAAAACACATTTGAGGCTTGAGAAAAACTTTAAAGTTGAAGGAATGTAGATGCACCTAGGGGAGAAGAGGAATTAGGTGACTTGGGGATTGGTTCCTCAATCAATCCATAAGCAAGTTTCATCATCATCATCATCATCATCATCCTTGCCTTAATCCCATCATATGGGTTCTGCCACATGGATTCTCCTTTTCCATTCTAATATATTATATGCATTATTATCATTAAAGTTTAAATCCTAAAGGTCTCTCCTATTAATTTCCTCCCATGATAGCTTAGGGCGACCTCTTTTCCTTTTACCCTCTATTTCTAACAATCGTCCTCTTCTTATAGTGGCATCCACTGGTCTACACAACATACGTCCGTACCACATAAGTCTACTTTCTCTTAATTTATCGCTAATGGAAGTTACACCTAACCTTTCTCTCATGTATTGGTTTTTAATTTTATTCTTTCTAGTAATTCCTAACATCCACTGGAGCATGCTCATCTCACTAACATGGTGACTTTGTTCATTTTTTTTCTTTAATGCCCAACACTCCGTTCCATATAGGGTCATTGGCATAACAACTATTCTATAAAATTTTCCTTTTAATTTATTAGTTATCCTCTCATCGCATAATACGCCACTAGCTTGTCTCCATTTCATCAAACTAGTTGATATTCTACTTGTAACATTCTCATCAATACCCCCATTACTTTTTAACATTGAACCTAAATAACAAAATTTATTATTTTGGTTTATCACTTTTTCTTCAATATCTATCATTATGTTACTCGACACCTCTTACATTCCATAAATTTCGTTTTATTTCTACTGATTTTTAGTCCCTTAGACTCTAAGGATTTTCTCCAAGTATCTACTCTCATCGCTAAGCTTTCCTTTGAAGTATCTACTAAAACTATATCATCCGTAAACAACATACACCATGGGACATCTTCTTGTATGTCCTCAGTAATCCCATCTAAAACTACAACAAACAAATAAGGACTTAATACCGACCCTTGTTGTAAACCCACTTTAATTGTAAAGTCATTAGTTTCTCCACATATAGTACTTAATCTAGTATTTGTGTTAGCATACATATTGATATGCCCAAATTGTACCTGCCAGCTCGGAGGAACCAACCTCGTCCTAGATGATGACCGAGGTAACAAGAGCTCAAGATTGACGACCAGTAATCTCATCCTTCATAAGGTCGTCCACGACCGACGTTACTAATTACCCCTCATGTAGGCAACAACCTAGGTCCACATGTTTCGTTGGATCAGCTACCCATAAGGTCGACCATGGCTGACGTTGCAAGCACGTGAGAATCAACAAAGCCTCTTAGGCTTAATGAACAATCCCATCATTGGCTTTACCCGACGTTACAAGTTTCACCTAGAATCAACAGCCTTACAGGCTCAGCATCAAGTGTCAAATCAACATCGGCCCATGCCAACGTTTTCCTCGGCTGACATCCCAACTAAGGACATCATATAATTCCTAGCCAAGGCAGGGGGCGTACCTCACCAACCTCGTACTCACCCAGGTCGAGGTTGGTCTCAAGCAAAGATAACCGAGCTTCTATGCGTACATGTATGTCTTAGAGCACGTGGACAAATATGTTATAACTGAATCATTCCCTCCAAGGGGGGGGGGGATATTGAGGTCATCATTACTTTATTGAGATCAACCAGGTGTCATCCTTACACTGTCCGGATCTCCATGCACATGCACATAGCATGCTTGGGGGGTACATTACACCCCCCATGCACTATATATTAAGGTCTTCCTCAACATTGTAGAGGATCGAGAATTACAACCCCAGCTGAAACTCTGTCAATTTACACAGTAGAGAGATAAAGCTTCAGAGATTGTATCCATGGCCATTAGTGCCTTATTTTAGTGACCTTACTCACTCACTTGCACAGTGGACGTAGGCCTAATTGGCTGAACCACTTATATATTGGTGTTTATCCTCTTCTCCTCATCTCCACCTATTACATTTAATATACACTCGTGCTGCCATTATTATCACTGGTTTGAGCTTACAAACACCTTGACTGGTGGTGCTATTTCTAGCATCATCATTTTGGCACCATCTGTGGGAACGAGAAGACATAACTCTTCCCTTCCTAGCTTAACCTCATCGAAGGCTCTGGTGGTGAGCCAGGCCTCACCCCTTGTGTGGAGCTATTTCACCATTGAAAGAGGTCCCTTAAGGTATTAAGCTCATCTTCTTCACCAGCTCTTTAGTTTTAACATATGGCACCGGAGCTGCCGCCACCTCCTCTACCATCTGGTGTTGGAGGACCCAGTTCCAGCCAGGCACCACCCCAGTCCAAAATGGCTGGGGTGGCTGTAACCTTGAAATCTTTAGCTACAACACAACAAGAAATAAAGGAGCAATTTGCACAACTCAGTCAAAATATCATGAGGTCGCCTGGGGTCTCACCGGAGATGATTACTCTGATAGCTGTTCAACCCCATCCTGAAGCCAGAGGACCACCCCAGGCACTGCCATCAACAGAGGAGGGACATTGCTGACCCTAGATATTTACCTCTAGGGAGGCAAGGAAACCCTTGCCCTGAGGATAAGTATGACGATGTGGAGGCAGAGGATGTTTCGGAAGACTGTTGGGAGCAGTATGAGGATTTGAATAACACGGTGCATCCTATCCATTATAGCAGAGGTTGTGGGGTCAGAAGAGATGAGGGTGACCAACAAAGAGGGTCAGCTTTTGATCACTTAAGCAAAGGGTCAGCCTTTCAAAGGCTCGACCCAGTCAATGACCTAAGACAAAGGTTATCTAGGCCACTAAGTGTTGCTAGCTCTCCAAGGGGGATGGGGAACATAGGCCTCATCATGGCCGACCCCATCAAGGACGAGATAGGGATCTAGAGGAGGTCAATAGCCAACGTTGTACAGCAGCTCGGGAACCCTCAGTCCGCCCCTTGGAGGTGGTTGGGGACAACCTCGTTCAGGTCGACATTGCAAAGACATGGAAAGATTCCATTCAACGTCTTGAATAGAAGATAGGGTACCTCATCAAAAGATGAGATCCAATGCAAAGAGGTTTCTCAGAGGGTTCCCCATTCATGGCAAAGATAGTGAAGTTCAAGTTCAACCCACCTACGGTGTCCCCCAAGTGTGACGGTATTACCAACCCTGTACACCATATTGAGATGTACCAGTCTGCAGTAGATATTTATTCAATCCCAGATGAGATGAAATGTTGGGCCTTCTCTGGGACTTTGACGGGAGCTGCACACATCTGGTTTACTTCTCTCCCGAAGAACTCTATTGAAAACTTTAAGGGCTTGGCTGAACGGTTCATTCACAATTTTTGTTGTGGGGTAAGACCTCAAAATAAGACCACTCATCTGTTGTACGTCAAACATGGAAAGAATGCGAGCCTAAGAGACTATATTGCTAGATTTAACAAAGAAAAATTGGAGGTTGAAGATTATAAAGAGAATATAGCTCTGACTGCCCCCATTGGAGGACTCCAGAAAGGAAAGTTATTGTGGAAGCTTGCATAAGACCCTCCCAAGTCCATGGTAGAGCTATTGGCAATCGTAGGATAGGGCATGAATGTTGAAGACACTATGTTCGCAAAGTATGAGGATGTGAACGAAAGTGGTAGCGGAAAGTTCCAAAGGAAGAAAGACAGAAAAAAGAGGTCTGTAGGGGACAATTTTGCACACTATACTCCTCTAACTGTGAGCTGCGAACACATCCTCAACGAAATAAAAAATGATCGCTCCCTAAGATGGCTGGATAAGCTGAAGGCTCCTCCGCATAAGAGAACCAAGAACCTATGGTGTGAATTCCACCAAGACCATGGCCATGTGATAGACAAGTGCTTCGCCTTGAAGGTTGAAATTGAGAAGATGTTGAAGTTCAAAAAGTTGAGGAAGTATGTCGATGGTAAAGATCCTAAGAGGGGAAGATGAAGAGGGTACCTTGGCAAGACAACAGTCGTGAAGATGCACTAGCAAGGTTGGCCTTAGCAACAAGGGCATGCATTAGAAGGACAGTACCAGTCGAGATCCTGCTAAAATCGACCATTAAGGAAGGAGCGCTTTCCAGCTCTTGCCTCAACTTGAACCTAGGGGACTTATGGAAGGACCCCCTTATCAGATATATCAAATAGGTAGATCTGCCAGAAGCAAAGTTAGAAAGGAGGAAATTGAGGTACAAAGCTTCCAAGTTCTCAATAATAGGAGATGTCATGTATAAAAATTACCCCCTACTACCTCTCTGAGCCTAGATTGGGAGGGAGTCATCTGATCGAGCTTCGTAAGTGTTATATTTTTACAAGTTGTACCTATGATTTTTCATACCTCTGATTTATTAACTCAGATGTTTGTCATTACAGAACGCCCGGAAGGTATCTCTGACGAGCTCTAGGATATGTCATCCCCAAGCCTTGTTAAGCTGATGAAGAAAGCCTTGTCCAGCATCATCACATATCTGCAATAACTTTAATATAACTCATAGTGATTCTTTTCCTCCTTAAATCCAACCAAATTATATCACTATGTACTCTATCATAAGCCTTTTCTAAATCTATAAAGACCATATATAATTTTTTACTCTTACTTCTACATTTCTCCATTAACTGTCTTAATAAGTAAATAACTTTCGTGGTGGATTGCCCTGGCATAAATCCAAATTAATTGTTTAAAATAGTTGACGCATTTATTAATCTTTATTTTATAACCTTTTTCCATAATTTCATAGTGTGATTCATCAGTTTGATTCCTCTATAATTACTGCAGTTTTGTATATCCCCTTTATTTTTATACAAAGGTATTATGGTGCTTTTCCTCCACTCATCCGGCATGTTTCCTTTTCTTAAAATTTTATTAAATAATCCCGTTAACCATTCTACCCTTAGAATTCCAAGGTTTCTCCACACCTCTATAGCTATTTTATTCGGGCCAACGGCTTTATTCTTTCCCATTTTCCTCATTAATATATCCACTTCTTTTTCAGTAATCGGACATCCCATTCCTATATTCGGTTCAATGTTCTCGACATCTTTTTTTGGATATTTGACATTCAATAATCTTTAAAAGTACTCTTACCATCTATCTATAATTTCTTTATCATTAATTAATATATTTTGATTTATGTCTTTAATATATTTAAGTGGACCCATATCCTTTGTAAACCGATCTCGATTCTTTACCAACTTATATATTTTCTTTTCACCTTCCTTGGTACCTAATTTATTATAAAGATTATCTAGTTATTTTTGTTGTCCATTTCTAATAATATTTTTTACTTCAATTTTTAACTTCTTATATTTTTCTAAATCTTCTTGATTTTTACTCTTTTGCTATTCTTTAAAACTTACTCGTTTCTTTTATATTATCGTTTGCACTTCCTCATTCCACCACCAAGTCTATTTTTTTATGAATCTTTTTCCTTTAGTCTCACCTAAAACTTGCTTATGTATTTTCTTAATATCATTCTTTGTTCTTGAAAATTTTTTGTTAGCATTGTCATTCCAATTCCACTTCATGTTTAACCAGAGCTTCTCTCTAAATTCAATCTCTTTGCATCCTTTTAAATCCTTCCATTTTATAATTTGATAACCTATTTTTCTCTTTTTGGTACTTAAATCCTTTAATTGCCAAATCTTTCACTAATAGAGGATGTTGATTTGTTAAGATTTCACCTGGTATAACTTTACAGTCTTTGCATGCGTACCAGTCTCTCCTTCTAAGTAATCAATAGTCTATTTGACTTTTATTCTCTCCGCTTTTAAATGTAATTAAATGTTCTTCCCTTTTATAAAAAAAAATGTGTTTATTAATGCTAGATCATATGCCTTATCAAATTCTAAGATAGTTTCTCCTTCTTCATTTCTCTTACCAAAACCACAACCACCGTGTATCCTTGGATAACCATCCCGTTCTACTCCTACATATCCATTTAAGTCACCTACGAAAAATATATTTTCATGCATAGGAATATGTTTTAATACTTCATCCACTAATTTCCAAAATGACTTCTTTACATTTTCATCTAAAGCTCCTTGGGGCACGTAAGCACTTATAATATTCAATATTTTTTTATATATGATGATCTTAATACTCATTAACCTATCTCCCCATCGTTTAACATTCACGACTTTATCTTTCATATAGTGTTCAACAACAATACCCACTCCATTTCTACAATTATCTATCCCTCCCGAGTAAAATAACTAATAACCATATCCAATCTCTCTAGGCTTTTATCCCTTCCATTTAGTTTCTTTCTGGTATGTTATGTTAATTTTCCTCCATTTTAAGGTATCCATACGATCTTTACACTTTCCAGTTAGTGCTCCTAAGTTTAACGAACCAAATCTGATTTTATGTATGTTATTTTCATTTATGTTTCTTCTTTTAATTAGAGAATCCATCACAAGATTTGACATAAATTTTATATTCGGCTATCAACCTGACACTAACTCACCTCGTTTCACTTCCAGACTTAGGCAAGTTTGCATCATTTTAGAATTTAAGTTGAATTCTATTGTTGTGGTAGTAGTCACTGGATTTCTGACTAAAACTTATATAACAATGAATTTTTATCATTGAAAATATAATTTTAGTGAATTAGCTAATAATTGATGTTAATACTTAATCATGAATAATTTATTAATGAAAACTTTGAATTGATACTTACAATTGTATAAGTTGTTTAGATTAGTGTAAATATGAACCATAGTTTGTAAATCTTAGAAACCTTATGCTAATTCCAAAAATTTTAGCTTATTTGAGATATATTATCAATTTATGAACTTAACAGGTTAGTTTTGTATATAAAAGGGATTTGATATCATAATAGACTATTCTTAATGGGATAGGAAACTTCGTCAATTCATCAATAGCGAACTGTTTATAAGTTCGTATTTTGGGGTTGAAGGTTCAAGAAACCCGAAAGTTGTAAAAATCTAGGTTGTGAAGTCCATGAGTCCGACTCGGTACTAATAATGCAAATGGAATCTATGCGCACGATTAAGATATAGCTCATGCACGAGGTGGTGGCAGATAGGTTGATTTTTGAGGTTTTATATATGATGGTCATTGACGTTTATGGGAAATCCTAAGGAGGAACACTATAAGACTGCTTAGAACTATTGTGTAGAATTTAGTTCAATTGAATTATGTAAAGTGTGGAGGTTAGTTCATAGTTAATTAGTTATATTAATTTAGAACGTAAAACCATTTTAGGAACCCGAGATTAGACGGGATTCGATATGATTGCTTGAGGAACTTTAGTTTAGGGATGAGGTTTGAGATGTTTTATGATAATGTTAAATGTGTAGGGATTGTGTAAATCACTCGTTATGTTAGAATGCATTATATCATCTGGATTAGACATAAGTGCATTAGGGGCGGGGGGGGGGGATTTATTTGTATTTAATTTTTTAGACGTCCCATGCATGGAGACTACGGAAGGTCAGGAGTTCTTAATGATGGGTATTAAAATTGTAAATCACTTTAGACCCATATGTGATCCCCTTTGGACCTCAAACAGGTAAGAGGAGAGAAGTGTCAAAGTGAGAGACACGGGTTTAAAGTGGTTTAGACCTTAAGATATGGTCCTACGTCCATTGTACAAAGGTGTTATGGCCATTTATTATAATGTAGTTAAGTATTACAGTCTACAAGACCCCTTGAGCTTGGGTCAGGGGAATTAGAGGTCTTGCGGCCTTTGCTAACGGTACCAAGGAGCTTAGGAAGTGATTTAATGACTTATCTAAGGGTGATTGGGTAATGTTTTAGGTCTCTTGCAAGATATACAAAGTGTATTAACAATGGAACAGGTTCAAATACAAATATAGACCTCGCAGCAATGGGTTTTGAGTATAAAACCACGTGGGAACACTTGTAAAATGCTAGAACTCTTGTGAGCCTGATTGAATCTTTTCTTGAAGCCTTACTTCAGAATGTTAGCGATCGACAACAATACATTTGTTTGTTCACTCGGTGGGAAATTTTACAATATTGACAAAACATGCTTTTCAAGTTAAAAGATATTTTTATTTCTCCAAAACTTTAGTAAATCCCAATTTTTATACGAAATCTTTGAAAATATTTTTCATAAAATATTCCCAACAAGATAAACATTCCTTCAACATTTTTATTCCATAAAAATGTTTAAAAACAAAGTTTTCTTGAAATATATCATTTTGCTCAAACACTATTGAAACCTTTTGTATAGCCATTTTTACAAATCATAAGAAATAACATTCTTAAATCATCTATGAATCCTACTCTTAAACTATATATTCAAGACCAAATAGTAGGAAAATAGAGTCTTAAATTAAAGAGTAAAGTTTTTCCCACCTCAAATGAAGCTTCAACAATGGTAGGTGATTGGGCATAAATATTGTATATTTATTCCCCCAATTTCGGTATATTTTTGCACCCGAGCGGTGCAATCGAAATGGATTTAACCACATATATATGCCACTAACCTTCGTTTGCAAGTATTTCGTGTTTTGTGTTTCTCCTATGCGTTTTACAGGTTAATTATGCAAGCAATGCAGAAGAGAAATCGAAACAATGAAAGAAAGGTTAGGAAGGCAAGTTCAAGGGCATTTTGGTAATTCTATAGCCGGATCCCGGAGGAGTAGTCAACTAGAAAGTTGAAAATCTCGGAACAACTAGAACCATAGAAGAAAAGACATCCAAATCTAATTTACGGTTGAAGAGTTATGATCAATTGAAGTTGAGGGAAAATCCTAGAAGAAAAGAAAATATCATGAAAAAAAATTCTAAGTGTTAAAAAGAGGAAAAAGGCACCCAAAACCAACGAAAATTCCCAAACCCAGGTCAAACCGGTTTGGGGTCAAACCGGTTCGGGGTACCTGCGAACCGGTTCGGGGGTCTTGATGCGTGAAATTGCTCCTTTATTTTGATTGGTCCAAAGAGTTCCATTAGGTTAGAACTCATTCTAAAACGTTTTTGTACGAAGCTAATAACTTAAAAAAGGAAGTTCTGGATAGTTTTTCATAGTTTTTAATAAGGAAAAAAGTAGAATATCATCTAGGAACATAGTTGGAATTATTGGCTTCAAGATTGATTCATTTCGGGATTGTTTTTAAGTTTTAATCCAAGTCTCATTCTGCTTATTATTGTTCTTGCATGGTTATTTCCCTTACTTGATTCAAAAAATTGTTGTGTTCATAACACTTATTTTCATGTTTCAATATAGTTTCATCATGAGTTCTTTCACATGCAACATAATTATTTCATGCATCATTCAGTTTAACATGTCCGGCTAGATTTAAAAGGGTCGGGATGCATGAACTCAACATGCTGTGTTAGTTGCATGTGTCTGAAATTAATCCTCTGAATTTAATGATTTGTTACGACCGTATTGCATAGCAACACAACCATTGTAGATCTTTGGGTCTCATTTTCTTCCAGGTAATCGGGATGCTTTAGAATGCAATGCGAGTGTCGCTATCGCGAATACCGATTTACTTAGCCTCTGATTAAGTATGGTGCAGGTTTGAACCCCATATACGTAATGTATGGGAGTACTAAATTCTGGGTCTAATTAATCACTTAAATTTACGATTAGTTTTATACCATCAATACACCAGGGTTGAGGGATTGTATTCCCGTCATGTCTTCTTCATCATATAGTTCAAGTTTCAATTCAATCATTATCAGTAATTTAGGTAATTTCGAATAGTCGCATTCGATTCATACTTTAGTTCATTATATAAATATTTTCAAAATTTCATTTAGTTGTAGTCCATTCCCAAAACCAATCATCTTTTGTTTTTATTTAGAGTCAGAGTTAGGATTCTTTCGTCTGTCCAACGTCGTTACAACTCTGTTGTCCTATTTCCCTGAGGATCGATACCCGATTTATCGGATTTTTACTTGAGCGACAGGCTTGCACTTGAGCCTAGAGAGTATGCACTTCTGAGACACATTCTTAGTCGCGTCAAGTTTTTGGCGCCGTTGTCGGGGAATTAGGTAGACTTAGGATTAAATCAAGTCAATCTAAAACTTTGACCAAAAATTCCAAAAATCCAAAAACATAAAAAAAAAAAATTTAAAGCACAAAAATATTCATCATCATCTCTCATAAGCCCGTTAATGCAAAATTCTGAACTCATTCCAACTCCCCATAATACTCTAACCCACATTCATGAAAACCCGATAGTGGAGTACGACCCCAATAGCCCTCACACTCCTAACGCTCCACAATTCTGGGTTCCACCTCCCACACCGTCACACTCAATCGCGAATAACACTCCATTCTCCCTCTTAGGACACACCTCAGAGCACGCCTCGAGCATACCAAGTGAGGACACATAGTCTTTGAGTGAGAGAACCATGTCACAACACGATAGTGCTGCCGTCGGTGAGGAAGAGTCCCCGTATCGCCCATTAAGAGAACTCTTATATCCCAAGCGCACTGTCACTCAGGGATACATTTTACTCCCGTATAATGCAGTGCAATTTCGCTTTAGGAATGGGATGATCCAGATACTTCCTACTTACCATGGAATGGATTCAGAAAATCCATATGCCCACATCATGGAATTTAAGGAGGCATGTGAGACCCTCAGGGATCAAACCTGCACAAAAGACGTGCTCCGCCTTAAACTCTTCCCATTCTCGCTAAAAGATAAGGCTAAGACCTCGCTATGGTCTTTACCTCCAAATTCGATTTCATCATGGAACGAGTTATAATCTAAATTTCTCAAGAAATTCTTTCCTCCACATCGAACGAACTCCATCAAGGCTCAAATTCAAACCTTTCGATAATTAGAAATGAGTCGTTCGATCGATGCTACAAGAATTTCAATGAGTTAATTACTTCATGCCCCCATCATGGATTTCATAAACTGCAAATCATTTCCTTCACCCATAATGGGCTGAACATTAATTCCAAGCAACTCGTTGAAACCATGTGCGATGGTCCATTTATCGATTTAGATGCCAACGATGCTAAGCTTCACCTGAGGTATGTCACCGAGACTACCTAATCCTGGGATACATCCGACCCTAATGCTCAAAATCGACATCGCCAAGTGACCACCACTCCATAGGCATCCGGCATATTTCACATAGAAAAGAATTCTATGACGGACAGTCGACTCGATGTACTTGAGAAAGGAATGCGAGACCTACTTGAAGTATGTGGAAGAGTACTAACTGGATCCACCCCAAACCCCATCGAGAAGGTGTGTGCGATTTGTGAGGCGCGTCATTTGACTGAGGAATGCTCGACAATACCCGCATATAAAGTGATGCTTCAAGAGCAAGTCAGTGGTATAGGAGGATTCAAGGGTAGTTTTGGTGCACCGCACGGGAATACTTACAACCCTTCGTGGAAAAACCATCCTGGTTTTAACTATGGGAAACAAAATGCAGTGATGAATCCTAATTCACATGTAGCCCCTCCTCAACCACCGCACTTTCAACAAGCTCCACATATGCAAGGACATGTGCAAGCACCGCCACCTCAAGGAGCATATATCCCTCTACCGCGGAGAAATCTTGAGGATGCGATAAACCAATTTATCAATAACCAGAATGCAGCCAATGCTAGATATGATCGCATGATCAGGGTCATAAATGTAAATATTTCAAAAATGCAATCATCATGGAGTATCCAAGAGAAGGGCAAGTTTCCTGCCCAAGGCCAAAGATCGCCCCAAGATCAAACTAGTGTTAGCTCCACTTCAACAGAACATGAGGAGAAATGTCAAGCTGTGACCACCCTTCATAGTGGGAGAGTCATTGATTTATCACCTCCCCCACACGACACAATCAAATACAAGGAGATTTTGCCCGGCACAAAAGAGGCCAAAGATGTCTCCTTGAAAGAGAGTGATAAAGAAGACACTAGTGAGCCCGAGGTAGTAGTGAAACCACCCACCACGACACCATTTCCTCAAAGGTTGATTCCTTCCCACAAAGGAAACCCCCGTGATGAAGTGTTAGACGTGCTTAAGCAAGTAAAGTTGAATTTACCTTTCCTCGATGCCATTAAGCAAGTTCCAGCTTATGCAAAAGTCATTAAGGACTTGTTAACAGTAAAGAGGAAGATGAAGGTAAAGAAAAATGTCTATCTAGCATAGAACGTGAGCTCCATCCTACTTAATGATCTCCCACCAAAATTCAAAGATCCCGGTGCACCCACTATTTCCTGCATCATTGGAGAAAATAAAATTGAAAAATCCTTACTTAACTTGGGAGCAAGTGTCATTATCCTCACTTACGCCATCTATAGGTAATTTGATTTGGGCGACCTCAAGGCCACAAAGATCACTCTCCAATTGGCAGATCAAGTCGTGAAGATCCCAAGAGGTATAGTTGAGGACATGATCATCCAAGTTGACAGTTTCTACTTCCCGATAGACTTCGTCATTTGGGACACGAAGCCCTCCTTCACCTCATGCAATCATGTTCCCATCATTCTTGGGCTCCCATTATTAGCTACGGATAATGAATTTATCAATACTCGAAATGGGCAGATGCAACTCACCTTTGGGAACATGACCTTAGAGACTAACATCTTCCATATAGCCCAACATATGGGGGAAGAAGACCATCTTCACGCGGTGAGCTTCATTAAAGAGATGTAGAGGAGTATTTTGAGGAAAATTATTATAGAGATGACTTAGGGTCCTGTTTAGTATCGATCCATGAGAGTGAGCGAACGTACACCGAATTCGAGAGGGAAGTTGAGGAGTTGAGAGAGTTACTTGATGAGAGAGCGTCAAATAAGGATGCGAGATATGTAAGTTGGGTTTTGCGATTCGAGGAGTTACCACCGAGGGAGATACGCATGGTTCCCTCCAGCGATAAATTTTCGACCCTTGAATTGAAGAAACTACCCTCCTATATTAAATATGCATACCTAGGAGAGGACGAGACATTTCCTGTTGTTATCTCCTCTAGCCTACATGAAGAGAAGGAGGGTAAATTGTTAAATATTCTGAGGAAGCACCAAAGTACTTTCGATTGGTGCATTGCCGATTTGAAGGGGATAAGTCCTTTGATTTTCACCCACAAGATTCACCTCGAGGAGGATGTCAAGCCCTCGAGAGAAATGCAAAGAAGGATAAACCCCAATATGAAAGAAGTGGTGAGGACCAAAATAATTAAGCTATTGGATGCCGGGATTATCTAACCAATCTCGAATAGTAAGTGGGTGAGCCCTATTCAAGTTGTCCCGTAAGAAGTCATGCATAACAGTAATTGAGAATGCTAAGGGAGAGCTAGTTCCCCAATGTACCACCACCGGGTGGCGCGTTTGTATTTATTACCATAAACTCAATGAGGGAACTATGAAAGACCATTTCCCCTTTCTATTTATTGATCAGATGCTTGAGAGAGTAGCGTTCCACCCTTACTATTGTTTCCTTGATGGTTATTTCGGATATAACCAAATTGAGGTAGATGTATTTGACCAGGAGAAAAAGACCTTCACTTGCCCCTTTGGTACGTTTGCCTACAAATGTATGCCATTTGTCTTGTGTAATGCACCCGCGACCTTTCAAAGGTGCATGTTGAGCCTATTGAGTGACATGGTTGAGAGAGGACTCGAAGTGTTCATGGACGATTGTAGCGTTTTTGGTACCTCTTTCGATCGTTGTCTCGAAAAGCTGGAAAAAGTACTTGTCTGGTGTGTGGAAAAGAACTTAGTGCTGAATTGGGAAAAATGCCATTTCATGGTAATCGAGGGCATAGTTCTTGGCCACATAGTTTCATCCAAGGGGATTGAAGTTGACAGAGCTAATATAGATGTCATAGCCGATCTACCCCACCAAAATCGCTCAAAGATGTGCTCTCCTTCTTGGGCCACGCGAGGTTTTATTGAAGGTTCATTAAGGACTTTAGCGCCATCGATAGACCTTTAAGCAACCTACTCATGAAGGACACCCCATTTGAGTGGACAGAAGCATGCCAAAGCGCTTTTGAAAAACTGAAAACCATGCTTGTGTCCGCTCCCATCATGCAAGTTCTGGATTGGTCCTTACCATTCGAACTTATGTGTGATGCTAGCGACTATACGATAGGGGCTATTTTGGGCTAAAGAAAAGATAAGCAGGATCATGTCATCTACTATGCTAGCTGGACTCTTACCGGACCACAACTCAATTACTCCACCACAGAGAAAGAGTTGCTAGCGGTAGTCTTTGCTCTTGACAAATTTTGATCCTACCTTATTGGTTCTCCCATCACTTGCTTCACCGATCACGCGGCATTGAAATACCTACTTGTGAAGAAAGACGCAAAGCCATGCCTCATAAGGTGGATCCTACTCCTACAAGAGTTTAATCTCTCCATTAAAGATAAGAAGGGAGTAAAAAACATCGTTATTGACTACTTATCACGGCTTTCGTCTGACGTACCTAGTGATCCAATACCCATAGACGAATACTTCCCACATGAGCAACTCTTTGCTACCTCTTCTTTGCCCTGGTTTACAGATATCGTGAATTATCTTATCACAGGAGATGTCCTTCTCGATTGGACACCGCAAGATAAGAAGAGGTTTATTACCTTGTCGCGCATGTTTTTCTATGATGATCCTTTCCTGTTTAAATATTTCGCCGACCAAATCATTCGACGTTGTGTACCGAATGACGAGATCCCCAAAGTCATCCAATTTTGTCATTCAGAAGCTTGTGGAGGTCACTTTTTGACGCAAAAGAAAACCGCTAAGATTTTTCAATGCGGCCTCTATTGGCCCACAATCTTTCAGGATGTGAATAATTATTGCAAATCCTGTGATAGGTGTCAAAGGATGGGGGAGATTACCCGATGAGACATTATGCCATTATCCCTGATACTCATTATTGAGATCTTCGACTGTTGGGGTATTGACTTCATGGGCCCTTTTCCCCCATCTTTTAGTTTACTATATATCCTTGTCGCGGTAGACTGTGTTTCTAAATGGGTAGAAGCCATAGCTACTAAGACCAATGATAGTAAAGTGGTGATTAGGTTCCTACAGGAACACATACTTTCCCGCTTCGGTGCTCCGAAAGCGATAATCAGTGATAATGGCACGCACTTTTGCAACAGGCCATTCGAGAAGATCATGAGAAAGTATGGCGTCGTTCACAAATTTGGAAAGATCTGTCACCCACAAACGAATGGGCAGGCCGAATTAGCGAATCGAGAAATCAAGAACATTCTCGAGAAGACCGTAAATCCCACCCGAAAAGATTAGTCACTTCGATTGAACAATTCACTATGGGACTATCGTATCGCATACAAAAATCCACTCGGTATGTCCCCATTCTGCTTTGTGTGGCAAACCTTTCCATCTTCCCGTGGAATTATAGCACAAGGCGTATTGGGAGATTAAGAAGCTGAATTATGACATGGATAACGTCGGTGAAGCTCACAAACTTTAATTAAATGAGTTAGAAGAGATACGCAATGATGCGTATGAGAACGCAAAAATTTCCAAAGAAAGGATGAAAATCGCTCACAATAACATCATTCGACGCAAAGAGTTTCTTCCAGGACAAAAAGTGCTTCTCTATAACTCTCGACTTCATTTATTTCCGGGCAAGTTGTGGTCACGATGGAGTGGCCCATTTGTTGTAAAAAATGTTTTCCCTCACGGAGTTGTGGAATTAGACAATTTAAAAGGGGGAAATACGTTCAAGGTCAATGGACAACGCCTAAATCCATATCTAGAGGTGTGTGTGGAAGAAGTCGACACCGTTTGGTTGGAAGACCCCGTTTATGGGGTAGAGTGAGCTTAAAATGAGAGGTCGCCGCACCCCCGACGCGTATGGGGTGGATTCTTGTGTATAGTAGTCGTGTGTGAGTTAGGGTATTTTTTTAGTCCAGAGCATGGTTCACGAGAGGTATTGAGTTAACACACTTTTTGAGAGAGCTACACGTATTTTGAGAGCCTGGTCGAGGCAATTTTAGGGCACCCGAGGGTCTAGAACATTTTTAGGTACAATACGCACGAGAGGAGATCGACGAGAACACTTGGATTTTGAGAGAAGAGAGAACCAAACCTTTCTGGCCAGCAAATTTCCTCCAACCCAGGTCGAACCGGTTCGGGGGGAACCGGTTTTGGGTACTCGTGAATCGGTTCGGGGTACTTGGAAGATTCCCCCCCCCCCCCCTGATTTCCTAATTCATTCTCTTCCCTCCTTTTTTCCCTCTATTCATTTCCCTACTAATTTTTCCCCTACAAAACCTTCCCCCCTTCCACTTTCACTCCCAATTCCTTCCCTTCTTCCTCTCCTTCCATTACATTCCCCTTTCCCAACATAAACCCATCCCCAGCACCTATAAATTCACCCCCACCCCTCATCCATTTCTCACACCAAAATTCACTCTCCCTCTCCTCCATCCCATATCCTTCTTCTCTACATATCTCTCCCTCTCACCATACCGCGTCCCCGCGAAGCCAACTTCCTCCCTAAGAAATATGAATCCACCACCGTCCTTGATGACGAGGGTAAGGGCGTGTTTCGAAGCATCCAAGAATGCCATTGGGACGAGCAATACTTCTCGACCACACGCCCAATCCACATCGAGTGTTTTGTTACTTGGGATAAACTTCCCGGTGATGTCACCGTCCTATTTGACCGCCGGGGGTGGTGCTCTTTTCTCGCTCCTACGAGAAATCACGTGTTTGAAGCCGCCATCCGCCAATTTTATACAACATTCATTCGAACATCCTCCACGCGTCACGAGGCCTACCGTGACGGTACCCAAATTCCATTTTTGTCCGCCATCGTCGCACGAAAAATGCGTGCTAAAGGGGTTGTCCTCCCCGTGCCTTTCCAATATCCCACAAATGCTGCCCTCCACACCAAAGAAGAATGCATTGCTCGAATGGAACCTGGGGAGGAATGGGTGTGGGATTATTTTCTCATAGAAATTCTATCGGATACGGTGCGATTCACGCACCTCATTTCTTGTGGAGCAATCCACCAAACCACCAATGAATCGGTGGTCCGGTTACGTCATGCTAACTTCCTCTACCATTTCCTCGACCCCGAGAGCACAATTAATCTAGCCCAACTCTTCTATGCGAATATCATCAATTCCGCCTACGATGAGTCGGGCAAAGCCACACTCCCTTTCTCTCGCCTCATTACGAAACTTTTGATGGATGCTGGGGTAGACGATCCCGGGCAGCAAATCCGACTCCCCCGCCTAATTGGTGCTACCTCCACCACTCGGAGTGGTGCTACCTCCACCACTCGGAGTGAATGCCAAATGAGAGTGGCTCACCCCGACCGTCCCATACTCGATGAGGATACGAGGGAGGAAGCCCATGATGACCCCATGATGGATGTGGGGGAGGAAGAAGACGAGTATAAAGAATAAGTGGATGATTCTGATTTCGAACTCCCGGGGGAAAATTTTGAGCAGCGCCTTTTGGTGGTTGAATCCCGCCTTAACAAGTTCATCACCCAATACAATCAAGATCAATCCGCCTATCAAAGGGATCAAGTGGCTTTTCGGAAGGACAAAAGTATGATGTACCGGCTCCAAGCCCACCTTCACGAGCTTAACTTTAGCGGGCCCCCACCATCCTTATTTTATGATCCTTTTGACCCTCGCGCCCCCGGGTCCTCAAATCACCCCCTAATGAAGATCATGACTGTTCTTGATGTGGTAGTGGGTTGTGTGTTTTTGTAAGTGGTTTAAAATCGTTAGTTACAGGCTCTCACGTCTCTTATGTAACACATGCTTCTACATTGTTATAATAAAAGTATGCATTTATGTTTTAATTTTTTTGTTTTATTTTTCCGCACTTTTAATTCGCTTTGAGTTAGATTTTAGTCCTTTTTACTTGAGGACAATGCAAAAGTCTTAAGTTAGGGGCGATCACAAGTGCGTATTTCTAAAACTTCACAAATTTTCAAAAATGCCCAAAAAAATCATAAAATTTTGAAAAATCCAAAAATATTTTTCTTCAAAATAAATAAAAATCGAAATTCAAAATTTTCAAAAATATCATTAAAAGTTGATTTAAAGTCTCAAATTGTAAAGACATAATACACAAAGCTGAAGTTGACCAAAGATGGAAATTGTGCAAAAATTGACAACTTAACGAATAAGTGTGGAGATTAACAACCCCAGTGAGATTCGAGCCTTTCATTTTTGTGAAATTTATAAATCAATCTGAGTATATTGTTAACTCAAAGTTCTTTTTAGTGGTCTAATAAGTCGTAGAGGATCTCAAATCTTTCACTTTGATCGGTTTTGAGAGATGTGTGTGATATTGCCTTGAAAAACGTGCTAAAATATCTCTAAACTTAAATTCATCTCGAAATGCATATGGTAACACAATTAGTATTTTGGACAATGAAGTAGGCCATCGTTTGTCACCCAAAAATATTGGCCACAAAAAGTTGTGAAAAAAAAATCATCCCTTTTGTAACCCAAAATTGAGCCGAATAAGTTTTCCTTTCGTTTGATAACCCGAAAAAACCCAAAAAGCCTGAAATTGTGAAAAATGGAAAAAGTCAGAATCTAAGTCTGAAAAATGCAACAAAAAGGGGCAAGAAAAAGAATAGAAATGTTCAACAAAAATTGCAAGAAAAGAAAAGAAGAGAAAAAATAGAAAAAGAAGAAAGAAAATGAGCAAAAACCCGGAAAAGCACTAACAGACATCATAAGAAAATTTTTCAATTCCAAAATTTTCAAACGCATTTCCTTGTACCCATTACACCTTAAAACCTGAAAAAGTCCTAACCGAGTTGAAATTGCGAAATTGGTTACTGTATGGAGAGCTAAGATACAAAAAGATAATATAAGAGATTAAATGGTGTGAACTAGAGGCGATGTTTCCATTTCCTAATGATCGTATTCCGATGATGAGATCTATTCACCATATATTTCCTTCTTTCAAATTGTGTGCGTGACTTTACGTCCATTATATTTACTCTTTATAAATCACGCATACCGAGAGAATAGGCACAATTCGAGTGATTCGTTTGTGAGTGAATCCATGAGAAATTGAATCAAAATGAATTTTCAGAAAAGTAACGTAATGATCAATCGGTGGAAGTTAGCGGTTCGATTTTTGGCTTCGCACACACATGAACTATGATTTGAGACTCTTGAACATGATTTAATGATGACTATTTTCTGGAAAAGTTTGAATTACACAATTTTTACGTATTTTGAATTTTCTTTGAGTCGAATTTTGTGGGTATATTCACTGCAAACCCTCACGAGACAACACTCGTCCTACTAGGGTAACCTAGGGGTTTAACGGCTTATTACATACTCTAAATGCAATCACTTGCCGCGAAAAAGGTATTATATCCCCATAATATGTTTAGATGAGTTGGGACTTGATTCTTTCTCTTTTACATTGCTCGGGACGCGCAAAATTCTAAGTTAGGGGGGTTTGATTGGGAATAAATATTGTATATTTATTCCCCTAATTTCGGTACATTTGTGCACCCGAGCGGTGCAATCGATATGGATTTAACTCACATATATAATACTAACCTTCGTTGGCAAGTATTTCGTGTTTTGTGTTTCTCCTATGCTTTTTACAGGTTAATTATGCAAGCGATGCAGAAGAGAAATCGAAACAATGAAAGAAAGGCTAGGAAGGCAAGTTCAAGGGCATTTTGGTAATTCTGTAGCCGGATCCCGGAGGAGGAGTCAAATGGAAAGTTGAAAATCTCAGAGCAACGAGAACCATGGAAGAAATGGCATCCAAATCTGAGTTACGGTTGAAGAGTTATGATGAATTGAAGTTGAGGGAAAAACCTAGAAGAAAAGAATATATCATGAAAAAAATTTCTAAGTGTTGAAAAGCGGAAAAAGGCACCCAAAACCAGCGAAAATTACCAAACCCAGGTCGAACTGGTTTGGGGACGAATCGGTTCGGGTACCTGCGAACCGGTTCGGGATTCCTGATGCACGAAATTGCTCCTTTATTCTGATTGGTCCAAAGAGTTCCATTAGGTTACAACTCATTCTAAACGTTTTTGTATGAAGTTAATGACTTAAAAAAGGAAGTTCTGGATATTTTTTCATAGTTTTTAAAAAGGAAAAAGGTAGAAGATCATCTAGGAACATAGTTTGAATTATTGGCTTCAAGATTGATTCATTTCGGGTTTGTTTTCAAGTTTTAATCCAAGTCTCATTCTTCTTATTATTGTTCTTGCATGGTTATTTCCCTTACTTGATTCAAATAATTTTTGTGTTCATAACACTTATTTTCTTGTTTCAATATAGTTTCATCATGAGTTCTTTCACATGCAATGTAATTATTTCATGCATCGTTCAGTTTAACATGTCCTGCTAGATTTAAAAGGATCGGGATGTATAAACTCAACCAGATGTGTTAGTTGCATGTGTATGAAATTAATCCTCTGAATTTAATGATTTATTACGACCGTATTACGTAGCAACACAACCATTGTAGATCTTTGGATCTCATTTGCTTTCGGGTAATCGGGATTCTTTAGAATGCAATGCAATTGTTGCTATCATGAATACCGATTTACTCATCGTCTGATTAAGTATGGTGCGGGCTTGAACCTCATATAGGTAATGCTTGGGAGAACTAAATTAGGGTCTAATTAATCACTTAAATTTACGATTAGTTTTATACCATCAATACACCAGGGTTGAGGGATTCTATTCCCATCCTGTCTTCTTCATCATATAGTTCAAGTTTCAATTCAATCATTATCGGTAATTTAGGGAACTGAGAATAGTCGCATTTGATTCATACTTTAGTTCATTAAATAAATATTTTCAAAATTGCATTTAGCTGTAGTCGATTCCCAAAACCAATCACATTTTCTTTTTCTTTAGAGTCAGAGTTAGGATTCTTTCGTCTGTCCAACGTCGTTACAACTCTATTTTCCTATTTCCTTGAGGATCGATACCCTACTTATCGGATTATTACTTGAGCGACAGGCTTGCACTTGAGCCTAAAGAGTACATACTTCTGAGACACATTCTTAGTCGCGTCAGTAGGATTAAGATAGAATAAGATGGCAACCTCCCACCTCCTAATGTGGCCTTAAAGAGTTTGCCTAGCTCCACCAAGCTTGCCTCTGTGGAAGCTCCAAAAAAAAAACTTCAAAGCTCCATACTTCCTTCTGCTTCTTCTCCAACCCCACCCCACCCAAAAAAAGTAACTCCAAATTTCGTAGCTTTGATAAAAAATGGTGAAAGTGGGTGTATAAGGCTTATATGTGGTAGAATACTTGTAAAATATGGTGTCACAAAGTGGAAGGGTGGTGGTTCTAGGGTGGTGTGTGGTGGTTGAAAGGTGTGAGTGCTCTCAAGGCTAGAGAAAGTGAGGAGAAAATCTGATGGGAATGCCTCAAATAAGCCAAACCTCACATAAATACTTCCAATAACCTTAAGTGGTTAAATTCCCCAAATTCCCTAAGGGCAATCTAGTTGTTTGTCCCACATTTTGATCTGGGCCATTGAGAAGTCAGCACATCATCAAATTCGACGACCCACGTCGTGACAACAAATTAAAAATGATAAGATTTTCAAACATAGCTCCGGTCGTTCGAATGACCTCGAGCCTCGTTTTAACGAGATTGCTCACTCATTCAAATGACCTTCCAATGAGTTTATCTAATGAGATGTTTGCACACGTGATGAATGGATCAGACCGAAGTTTTTAGAAGTTTTAGTTCGAAACTCGTTCGAATGACCTATAATTTCCTCGGTCCAAACTTCGAGCCTTAAAAAATCCAGTTCGACGAGCACGAAGGCCACGGAGTGGCCCAAATTTTTCTTATGGTCCACCTCAACAAGTCCAAAGCCCAATTGGTCATACCAAGTCATCAAATCTTATAAGTATGATAGAATCGCGGGGCGGGTGTTACACAAACCATTTTAGGCTAATTTTACAAATTTCGATTCTAATAATACTATCTTACATATGTTGCTAGACCTCTTGATCCTATTTATGAAATGAATGGTCTTTTCATCTCGCCTTAGTCTTAATCTAGTCAGATCAACCATTGAAACTTCTAGTTCAGTTTGGAAAAATTGTGCATGAACTATATATTCTATCTGTTGCCAACTTTTTACAGAGTTTGGTGACACGATTATAAACTATATGAAGGTTGCATCAGTCAAGGAACTATAGAACAATCTTAGTATTGAAAAATAATTTATTCCTACATGCATAAAAATATTAGCTAGTGAATCTGGCCACATGTTCAACAGTAGATTGAAACCCATATCCAAAGAATAAGATAAAGGTTGAAAATGTAAATCCCATTGGAAACTCAATCATATCTATGAATTCAAGGTATGACTTTGTATACATATGAGTTTGGAACCCCCGAGATAGAGGTCTATAATATCTCATTCCTTCTCACCACCCTCGGGGGTTGCCTTATTGGTTGTGCCATTGGTTAGTTTACAACAAGTGTGTGTGTTGCATTATTGGTCATAGGATTTGTCAAAGTGTATTTGGTTGAATTTGTAAAGGTACTAGTAATATTGTCTATTTTCTAAGTTCTCCATTCTCTTATAAGTATCATTATAAATCCTTATAGAAATTCTCAAACCCCCAAGTCCATTTCGAATAAAGAATTACTCACCATCATTTGGTTTGAAGTACTGGGAAAGCCAACACTGCATTATACATGGATTGAGGCCTAACCCTATTCATTTCGGGGTAGTCATTATTTTTAAAGGATCAACGAATCCCATTTGTTGGTCCCGTAGACCTTTCACCCATATCAATAGGATTGGTAAAAGTGAGTCCACTGGTGTTTCCCATGGTCCCCATCCTTATATTTAACCAAAATTAGTTTCTCCTGTGTTTTCCTGTAGTAGGTTAGTAAGGAATTAGATGGTTGATTGGTCGAAAGAACACCAGTTGGTGGTGCTCCGATGTGACCCATCCTTAAATTAACATTTTGAAGTATATTTCTAGGGTGATCGAACACCAAATTAAGTTGATCGATAAATTAATTATGTATATTAGTACCTACACCGAATGTATATTAGTACCTACGAATTAAGTTAATCGAACACCGAATTATGTATATTAGTAACCCATCAACCCTCACCTAAAGTGTGCACCTAACGTATGCTCTTAACCCTCCTAGTTGTTCTACCCCTTAACTATTCCCATAACATTCTAGGTTTCACACGTTACCCTGTCCCACATATTTTGTAATCTTAGGTATCACATCCGCTTCACCATTATATTTATCAATTATAAGCTATTGATTCAATTCAAATAACTTTCAACAGTCATAATTCTCGTTTATAATTTATTATGTTATTTACAATAACTGTCACTAGTTATTTAAACAGTACCCGCTTACTATTTTAACCATATATTTATATACACATAAATATACGTAATAATATACTACAACAAACACACATAAGTCACGTATAATGGCCATCCCTCAGAGTAATAACTCACTGGATGTGGGTCTCTACAATGCTATCATGATCCAGGGTATGCTCACATCATCTTGATTACCGGAGGTCCGACTCTCACACCGACTCGGTAAAATTGCAAGCGTATTGGAGGTAGTCATAGTCCTTCGACAGTGAGTCATAATCATAACCACATTTACATCACTTCAAATATAAATCACACAAACATAAACATGGCGCTATGACCTGGGGTCAATACGTAGCCTGTTGTGATTCACTAGGGAAGATCACCCACATCGCGCAACCTCCATTGATAGCACTAGAGGGGTATTGTCACGACCCCGGCCCAAAATAGTATCAGGGAACGAGTGTCTTGACATGACACCAAGGCAACAAATATTCCGATTTAATTGTTTCCTTAAATAAATGCAACGGAAATATTATCACATGGTTATGAATCGTAAAATACTGAAAGTAAAGGAATTATGTCATCAGAGCTTTCTAAAGGAAACTTCATATATTAAAAGTAACAACGAGTTACAACTTAAGAGAAAATTTAAACCTTATTACAAGAAAGCCAGACATGCTCTAAATAAACATTTTACAAAAAGAGCTCTAAAAGCTAAATCTCCAAATTAGTCCATTTTCGTTCCGTCCGTGAGCCTAAACATTTCCTGAAAAATGTTTATTTATACAACATCAGCTAAAAGCCAAATGAGGTTCAATCTCCAGACATTCCAGGGTTTTTAGAAAATAGATACCTATTCAAGTCAAAAGAGAAGGCATATACATATATGGATAGGAACTTGCGGTAAGTAGATATAGATTTTGAAATAAAAGTATATATATCACAAATGGATAGCTCAGAATAAGACGAATGCAACAAATCAAATGTGATATCTTTTTCTTTCAATCATATCATTTTGATGGCCAAGTACACTCTAATACCGTATTCTTCTACCACTACACCAAAAATAGGAAACTGGAACGGTTTAAAACCGTGCCAGACGCAATCTGGCACGGTTCAAAACCATGCCAGACGCAATCTGGCACGGTTCAAAACCGTGCCAGAATCAGGCGTGCCAGATTTTCTGGCGCGGTTTAAAACCGTGCTAGATTTTCCAATCTGGCACGCTTTTAAACTGTGCCAGTTTTTTAATCTGGCACGCTTTTAAACAGTGCCAGATGTGAAATCTGACACGCTTTTGGCACACGCCAAAACCGTGCCAAATTATCTATTTTCTGGAACGCTTTTGGCACAGTTATAAAGCGTGCCAGATTGTTTTATAAGCGTTCTCATTTTTATGCATTGGCACGGTTTAAAACCGTGCCAGATTTTTCAGTTGATTAAAAAAATAATAATAGGAACCAAATCTGGAAAATCTGCAAATTCCAAATTCGGTAGGAAAAATATTTATTACTTGCAAAAACAAAATCAAGAAAATTCACAAATTATGAATATCGCAGGTTGTTGATAAACTAATGTGCATACAAACTTCAAAAAATTACAAGAGATAATACCAATATAAACCCACATATGACCATAAAAGTCGACAATAACTTCAAAAAATTATACGACTTAATAGTTCTCATATCAAAAAAAAATTGGGCAGAGTTTTCTCTATTTTTTGAGCATTCCAAAACCAGCTAACATAAAATCTGCCCATATAAAGCCCGCACGGCCATAAAAGTCAACAATAAAACTACTATAGCCAGCACGACCATAAAAATAAACCATAAAACTACGGAAGCCTGATTGGCCATAACACAAAAAATAGAATCCTGAATATTAACGACACTAAATACACAATCCCCCTGTTGTAAAGCATTGACTTCTTCGTGCGTTCCAAGTGGATAAAAGCTAACGATTGAATGTCATCCTACAAAAAAAATAAGACACAAAAAATATACAATATTAGTAACCAAGTCATTTTTAAAAAAATATTCAAGCAAAAAAAATTGCATATACAAGAAGAAAAATTGCATATACGACTACGCGGTCAGTTCCTACAAGTTACATTGATCCCGTGGCAGGTGTTTCTGCCTCCTACGGGGTCGTTTGGGGGCTGGTTCGGGTTTTCACCCCTTAACGGCCTGTTTTCAAGTCTAAGTGTGATTTTTGCAAATTATCATCATATTCTCAAACCGGGAGTCTCGGGACTACGCGGTCAGTTCCTACAAGTTACATTGGTCCCGTGCGAGGTGTTCGTGCCTCCTACGGGGTCGTTTGGGGGTTGGTTCGGGTTTTCACACCTTAACGGCCTGTTTTCAAGTCTAAGTGTGATTTTTGCAAATTATCGTCATACTCTCATACCGGGAGACCCGGAACTACGCGGTCAGTTCCTACAAGTTACATTGGTCCCCTACGAGGTGTTCGTGCCTCCTACGGGGTCGTTTGGGGGTTGGTTCGGGTTTTCACCCCTTAACGGCCTGTTTTCAACTCTAAGTGTGATTTTTGCAAATTCGGGTCATACTCTCAAACCGAGAGTCCCGGGACTACGCGGTCAGTTGCTACAAGTTACATTGGTCCCGTGGGAGGTGTTCGTACCTCCTACGGGGTCGTTTGGGGGCTGGTTCGGGTTTTCACCCCTTAACGGCCTGTTTTCATGTCTAAGTGTGATTTGTGCAAATTCGGGTCATACTCTCAAACCGAGAGACCCGGGACTACGCGGTCAGTTGCTACAAGTTACATTGGTCCCGTGCGAGGTGTTCGTGCCTCCTACGGGGTCGTTTGGGGGCTCGTTTTGGTTTTCACCCCTTAACGGCTTGTTTTTAAGTCTAAGTGTGATTTTTGCAAATTATCGTCATACTCTCAAACCGGGAGTCCCGGGAATACGCGGTCAGTCCCTACAAGTTACATTGGTCACGTGCGAGGTGTTCGTGCCTCCTACGAGATCGTTTGGGGGCTGGTTGGGGTTTTCACCCCTTAACGGCCTGTTTTCAAGTCTAAGTGTGATTTTTGCAAATTATCATCATACTCTCAAACCGGGAGACCCGGGACTACACGGTCAGTTCCTACAAGTTACACTGGTCCCGTGCGAGGTGTTCGTGCCTCCTACGGGGTCGTTTGGGGGCTGGTTCAGGTTTTCACCCATTAACGGCCTGTTTTCAAGTCTAAGTGTGATTTTTGCAAATTATCGTCATACTCTCAAACCGGGAGTCTCGGGACTACGCGGTCAGTTCCTACGAGTTGCATTGGTCCCGTGCGAGGTGTTCGTGCCTTTTACCGGGTCGTTTGGGGGCTGGTTCGGGTTTTCACCCCTTAACGGCCCGTTTTTAAGTCTAAGTGTGATTTTTGCAAATTATCGTCATACTCTCCTACCTGGAGTCCCGGGACTGTGCGGTCAGTTTCTACAAGTTACATTGGTCCCGTGCGAGGTGTTCGTGCCTCCTACGAGATCGTTTGGGGGCTGGTTGGCGTTTTCATCCCTTAACGGCCTGTTTTCAAGTCTAAGTGTGATTTTTGCAAATTATCGTCATACTCTCAAACCGGGAGACCCGGGACTACGCAGTCAGTTCCTACAAGTTACACTGGTCCCTTGCGAGGTGTTCGTGCCTCCTACGGGGTCGTTTGGGGTGCTGGTTCGGGTTTTCACCCCTTAACGGCCTGCTTTCAAGTCTAAGTGTGATTTTTGCAAATTATCGTCATACTCTCAAATCGGGAGTCCCGGGACTACGCGGTCAGTTCCTACGAGTTACATTGGTCCCGTGCGAGGTGTTCGTGCCTCTTACGGGGTCGTTTGGGGGCTGGTTGGGGTTTTCACCCCTTAACGGCCTGTTTTCAAGTCTAAGTTTGATTTTTGCAAATTATCGTCATACTCTCAAACCGGAAGATCCGGGACTACGCGGTCAGTTCCTACGAGTTAGATTGGTCCCGTGCGAGGTGTTCGTGCCTCCTACGGGGTCGTTTGGGGGCTGGTTCGGGTTTTTACCCCTTAAGGGCCTGTTTTCAAGTCTAGGTGTGATTTTTGAAAATTCGGGTCATACTCTCAAATCGGGAGTCCCGGGACTACGCGGTCAGTTCCTACGAGTTACATTGGTCCCGTGCGAGGTGTTCGTACCTCCTACGGGGTCGTTTGGGGGATGGTTCGGATTTTCACCCCTCAACGGCCTGTTTTCAAGTCTAAGTGTGATTTTTGCAAATTATCGTCATACTCTCAAACCGGGAGACCCGGGACTACGCGGTCAGTTCCTACGAGTTACATTGGTTCCGTGTGAGGTGTTCGTGCTTCTTACGGGGTCGTTTGGGGGCTGGTTCGAGTTTTCACCCCTTAACGGCCTGTTTTCAAGTCTAAGTGTGATTTTTGCAAATTATCGGCATACTCTCACGGTCAGTTCCTACGAGTTACATTGGTCCGGTGCGAGGTGTTCGTGCCTTTTACGGGGTCGTTTGGGGTCTGGTTCGGGTTTTCACCCCTTAACGGCCTGTTTTCAAGTCTTTGTGTGATTTTTGCAAATTATCGTCATACTCTCATACCGGGAGTCCCGGGACTACGCGGTCAGTTCCTACAAGTTACATTGGTCCCCTACGTGGTGTTCGTGCCTCCTACGGGGTCGTTTAGGGGTTGGTTCGGGTTTTCACCCCTTAACGGCCCATTTTCAACTCTAAGTGTGATTTTTGCAAATTCGGGTCATACTCTCAAACCGGGAGTCCCGAGACTACGCGGTCAGTTGCTACAAGTTACATTGGTCCCGTGTGAGGTGTTCGTGCCTCCTATGGGGTCGTTTGGGGGCTGGTTCAGGTTTTCACCCCTTAATGGCCTGTTTTCATGTCTAAGTGTGATTTTTGTAAATTCGGGTCATACTCTCATACCAGGAGTCCCGGGACTACGCTGTCAGTTGCTACAAGTTACATTGGTCCTCTGCGAGGTGTTTGTTCCACCTACGGGGTCGTTTGGGGGCTGGTTTTGGTTTTCACCCCTTAACGGCCTGTTTTCAAGTCTAAGTGTGATTTTTGCAAATTATCGTCATACTCTCAAACCGAAAGACTCGAAACTACGTGGTCAGTTCCTACAAGTTACATTGGTCCCGTGCGAGGTGTTCGTGCCTCCGACGGGGTTGTTTGGGGACTGGTTCGGGTTTTCACCCCTTAGCGGCCTGTTTTAAAGTCTAAGTGTGATTTTTTCAAATTATCATCATATTCTCAAACCGGGAGTCCCGGGACTACGCGGTTAGTTCCTATAAGTTACATTGGTCCCGTGCGAGGTGTTCGTGCCTCCTACGGGGTCGTTCGGGAGCTGGTTCGGGTTTTCACCCCTTAACGGCCTGTTTTCAAGTCTAAGTGTGATTTTTGCCAATTATCATCATACTCTCAAACCGAAAGACCCGGGACTACGCGGTCAGTTCCTACGAGTTACATTGGTCCCGTGCGAGGTGTTCGTGCCTTCTACGGGGTCGTTTGGGGGCTGGTTCGGGTTTTCACCCCTTAAGGGCCTGTTTTCAAGTCTAGGTGTGATTTTTGCAAATTTGGGTCGTACTCTGAAACCGGGAGTCCCGGGAGTACGCGGTCAGTCCCTACGAGTTACATTGGTCCCGTGCGAGGTGTTCGTGCCTCCTACGAGGTCATTTGGGGGTTGGTTGGTGTTTTCACCCCTTAACGGCCTACTTTCAAGTCTAAGTGTGATTTTTGCAAATTATCGTCATACTCTCAAACCGGGAGTCTCGGGACTACGCGGTCAGTTCCTACGAGTTACATTGGTCCCGTGCGAGGTGTTCGTGCCTCTTACGGGGTCGTTTGGGGGCTGGTTCGGGTTTTCACCCCTTAACGGCCTATTTTCAAGTCTAAGTGTGATTTTTGCAAATTATCGTCATACTCTCCTACCTGGAGTCCCGAGACTATGCGATCAGTTCCTACAAGTTACATTGGTCCCGTGCGAGGTGTTCGTGCCTCTTATGGGGTCGTTTGGGGGCTGGTTCGGGTTTTCACCCCTTAACGGCCTGTTTTCAAGTCTAAGTGTGATTTTTGCAAATTATCATCATACTCTCCTACCTGGAGTCCCGGGACTATGCGGTCAGTTCCTACAAGTTACATTGGTCCCGTGCGAGGTGTTCGTGCCTCCTATGAGATCGTTTGGGGGTGGTTGGCGTTTTCACCCCTTAACGGCCTGTTTTCAAGTCTAAGTGTGATTTTTGCAAATTATCGTCATACTCTCAAATCGCGAGACCCGGGACTACGCGGTCAGTTCCTACAAGTTACACTGGTCCCGTGCGAGGTGTTCGTGCCTCCTACGGGGTCGTTTGGGGTGCTGGTTCGTGTTTTCACCCCTTAACGGCCTACTTTCAAGTCTAAGTGTGATTTTTGCAAATTATCGTCATACTCTCAAACCGGGAGTCCCGGGACTACGCGGTCAGTTCCTACGAGTTACATTGGTCCCGTGCGAGGTGTTCGTGTCTCTTACGGGGTCGTTTGGGGGCTGGTTGGGGTTTTCACCCCTTAACGGCCTGTTTTCAAGTCTAAGTGTGATTTTTGCAAATTATCATCATACTCTCAAACCGGAAGACCCGGGACTACGCGTTCAGTTCCTACGAGTTACATTGGTCCCGTGCGAGGTGTTCGTGCCTCCTACGGGGTCGTTTGGGGGCTGGTTCGGGTTTTCACCCCTTAAGGGCCTGTTTTCAAGTCTAGGTGTGATTTTTGCAAATTCGGGTCATACTCTCAAACCGGGAGTCCCGGGATTACGCGGTCAGTTCCTACGAGTTTCATTGGTCCCGTGCGAGGCGTTCGTACCTCCTACGGGGTCGTTTGGGGGCTAGTTCGGGTTTTCACCCCTTAACGGCCTGTTTTCAAGTCTAAGTGTGATTTTTGCAAATTATCGTCATACTCTCAAACCGGGAGACCCGGGACTACGCGGTCAGTTCCTACGAGTTACATTGGTCCCGTACGAGGTGTTCGTGCTTCTTACGGGGTCGTTTGGGGGCTGGTTCGAGTTTTCACCCCTTAACGGCCTATTTTCAAGTCTAAGTGTGATTTTTGCAAATTATCGGCATACTCTCGCGGTCAGTTCCTACGAGTTACATTGGTCCCGTGCGAGGTGTTCGCGCCTCTTACGGGGTCGTTTGGGGTCTGGTTCGGGTTTTCACCCCTTAACGGCCTGTTTTCAAGTCTAAGTGTGATTTTTGCAAATTATCGTCATACTCTAATACCGGGAGTCCCGGGACTACGCGGTCAGTTCCTACAAGTTACATTGGTCCCCTACGTGGTGTTCGTGCCTCCTACGGGGTCGTTTGGGGGCTGGTTCGGGTTTTCACCCCTTAACGGCCTATTTTCAACTCTATGTGTGATTTTTGCAAATTCGGGTCATACTCTCAAACCGGGAGTCCCGGGACTACGCGGTCAGTTGCTACAAGTTACATTGGTCCCGTGTGAGGTGTTCGTGCCTCCTACGGGGTCGTTTGGGGGCTGGTTCAGGTTTTCACCCCTTAATGGCCTGTTTTCATGTCTAAGTGTGATTTTTGTAAATTCGGGTCATACTCTCATACCAGGAGTCCCTGGACTACGCTGTCAGTTTCTACAAGTTACATTGGTCCTCTGCGAGGTGTTCGTGCCTCCTACGGGGTCGTTTGGGGGCTGGTTTTGGTTTTCACCCCTTAACGGCCTGTTTTCAAGTCTAAGTGTGATTTTTGCTAATTATCGTCATACTCTCAAACCGGAAGACCCGAGACTACGTGGTCAGTTCCTACAAGTTACATTGGTCCCGTGCGAGGTGTTCGTGCCTCCAACGGGGTTGTTTGGGGGCTAGTTCGGGTTTTCACCCCTTAGCGGCCTCTTTTAAAGTCTATGTGTGATTTTTGCAAATTATCGTCATATTCTCAAACCGGGAGTCTTGGGGCTACGCGGTTAGTTCCTACAAGTTACATTGGTCCCGTGCGAGGTGTTCGTGCCTCCTACGGGGTCGTTCGGGAGCTGGTTCGGGTTTTCACCCCTTAACGGCCTTTTTCAAGTCTAAGTGTGATTTTTGCAAATTATCCTCATACTCTCATACCGGGAGTCCTGGGACTTCGCTGTGAGTTCCTACAAGTTACATTGGTCCCCTACGAGGTGTCCGTGCCTCCTACGGGGTTGTTTGGGGGTTGGTTCGGGTTTTCACCCCTTAACGGCCTGTTTTCAACTCTAAGTGTGATTTTTGCAAATTCGGGTCATACTCTCAAACCGAGAGTCCCAGGACTATGCGGTCAGTTGCTACAAGTTACATTGGTCCTGTGTGAGGTGTTCGTGCCTCCTACGGGGTCATTTGGGGGTTGGTTCGGGTTTTCACCCCTTAACGGCCTGTTTTCAAGTCTAAGTGTGATTTTCCAAATTCGGGTCATACTCTCAAACCGGGAGTCCCGGGACTACGCGGTCAGTTCCTACGAGTTACATTGGTCCCGTACGAGGTGTTCGTGCCTCCTACGGGGTCGTTTGGGGGCTGGTTTTGGTTTTCACCACTTAACGGCCTATTTTCAAGTCTAAGGGTGATTTTGGCAAATTATCGTCATACTCTCAAACCGGGAATCCCGGGAGTACGCAGTTAGTCCCTACAAGTTACATTGGTCCCGTTCGAGGTGTTCGTGCCTCCTACGAGATCGTTTGGGGGCTGGTTGGTGTTTTCACCCCTTAACGGCCTGTTTTCAAGTCTAAGTGTGATTTTTGCAAATTATCGTCATACTCTCTAACCGGGAGACCCGAGACTACGCGGTCAGTTCCTACAAGTTACACTAGTCCCGTGCGAGGTGTTCGTGCCTCCTACGGGGTCGTTTGGGGCTTGGTTCGGGTTTTCACCCCTTAACGGCCTCTTTTCAAGTCTAAGTGTGATTTTTGCAAATTATCGTCATACTCTCAAACCGGGAGTCTCGGGACTACCCGGTCAGTTCCTACGAGTTACATTGGTCCCGTGCGAGGTGTTCGTGCCTCCTACGAGATCGTTTGGGGGCTGGTTGGCGTTTTCATCCCTTAACGGCCTGTTTTCAAGTCTAAGTGTGATTTTTGCAAATTATCGTCATACTCTCAAACCGGGAGACCTGGGACTACGCGGTCAGTTCCTATAAGTTACACTGGTCCCGTGCTAGGTGTTCGTGCCTCCTACGGGGTCGTTTGGGGTGCTGGTTCGGGTTTTCACCCCTTAACGGCCTGCTTTCAAGTCTAAGTGTGATTTTGGCAAATTATCGTCATACTCTCAAATCGGGAGTCCCGGGAGTACGCGGTCAGTCCCTACGAGTTACATTGGTCCCGTGCGAGGTGTTCGTGCCTCCTACGGGGTCGTTTGGGGCTTGGTTTGGGTTTTCACCCCTTAACGGCCTGTTTTCAAGTCTAAGTGTGATTTTTGCAAATTATCGTCATACTCTCAAACCGGGAGTCCCGGGACTACGCGGTGAGTTCCTACGAGTAACATTGGTCCCGTGCGAGGTGTTCGTTCCTCTTACGAGGTCGTTTGGGGGCTGGTTCGAGTTTTCACCCCTTAACGGCCTATTTTCAACTCTAAGTGTTATTTTTGCAAATTCGGGTCATACTCTCAAACCGAGAGTCCCGGCACTACGCGGTCAGTTGCTACAAGTTAAATTGGTCCCGTGCGAGGTGTTCGTGCCTCCTACGGGGTCGTTTGGGGGCTGGTTCAGGTTTTCACCCCTTAACGACCTGTTTTCATGTCTAAGTGTGATTTTTGCAAATTCATGTCATACTCTCAAACCGGGAGTCCCGGGACTACGCGATCAGTTGCTACAAGTTACATTGGTCCCGTGCGAGGTGTTCGTGCCTCCTACGGGGTCGTTTGGGGGTTGGTTCGGGTTTTCACCCCTTAACGGCCTGTTTTCAGGTCTAAGTGTGATTTTTGCAAATTCGAGTCATACTCTCAAACCGGAAGACCCGGGACTACACGGTTAGTTCCTACGAGTTACATTGGTCCCGTGTGAGGTGTTCGTGCCTCCTACGGGGTCGTCTGGGGGCTGGTTCGGGTTTTCACCCCTTAACGGCCTGTTTTCAAGTCTAAGTGTGATTTTTGCAAATTCGGGTCATTCTCTCAAACCGGGAGTCCCGGGACTACGCGGTCAGTTCCTATGAGTTACATTGGTCCCGTGCGAGGTGTTCGTGCCTCCTACGGGGTCGTTTGGGGGCTGGATCGGGTTTTCCCCCCTTAACGGCCTGTTTTCAAGTCTAACTGTGATTTTTGCAAATTATCATCATACTCTCAAGCCGGGAGACCCAGGACTACGTGGTCAGTTCCTACGAGTTACATTGGTCCCGTGCGAGGTGTTCGTGCTTCTTACGGGGTCGTTCGGGAGCTGGTTCTTGTTTTCACCCCTTATCGGCCTGTTTTCAAGTCTAAGTGTGATTTTTGTAAATTATCCTGATACTCTCATCCCGGGAGTCCCGGGACTACGCGGTGAGTTCCTACAAGTTACATTGGTCCCCTACGAGGTGTTCGTGCCTCCTACGGGGTCGTTTGGGGGTTGGTTCGGATTTTCACCCCTTAACGGCCTGTTTTCAACTCTAAGTGTTATTTTTGCAAATTCGGGTCATACTCTCAAACCGGGAGTCTCGGGACTACGCGGTTAGTTGCTACAAGTTATATTGGTCCCGTGTGGGGTGTTCGTGCCTCCTACGGGGTCGTTTGGGGGCTGGTTCAGGTTTTCACCCCTTAATCGCCTGTTTACATGTCTAAGTGTGATTTTTGTAAATTCGGGTCATACTCTCATACCAGGAGTCCCGGGACTACGCGGTCAGTTGCTACAAGTTACATTGGTCCCGTGCGAGGTGTTCGTGCCTCCTACGGGGTCGTTTGGGGGCTGGTTTTAGTTTTCACCCCTTAACGGCCTGTTTTCAAGTCTAAGTGTGATTTTTGCAAATTATCATCATACTCTCAAATCGGAAGACCCGAGACTACGCGGTCAGTTCCTACCAGTTACATTGGTCCCGTGCGAGGTGTTCGTGCCTCCTACGGGGTCGTTCGGGGGTTGGTTCGGGTTTTCACCCCTTAACGGCCTGTTTTCAAGTCTAAGTGTGATTTTTGCAAATTATCGTCATACTCTCATATCGGGAGTCCCGGGACTACGCGGTCAATTCCTAAAAGTTACATTGGTCCCCTACGAGGTGTCCGTCCCTCCTACGGGGTTGTTTGGGGGTTGGTTCGGGTTTTCACCCCTTAACAGCCTATTTTCAACTCTAAGTGTGATTTTTGCAAATTCGGGTCATACTTTCAAACCGAGAGTCCCGGGACTACGCGGTCAGTTGCTACAAGTTACATTGGACCCGTGTGAGGTGTTCATGCCTCCTACTGGGTCGTTTGGGGGTTGGTTCGGGTTTTCACCCCTTAACGGCCTGTTTTCATGTCTAAGTGTGATTTTTGCAAATTCGGGTCATACTCTCAAATCGGGAGACCCGGGACTATGCGGTCAGTTGCTACAAGTTACATTGGTCCCGTGCGAGGTGTTTGTGCCTCCTACGGGGTCGTTTGGGGGCTGGTTTTGGTTTTCACCCCTTAACGGCCTGTTTTCAAGTCAAAGTGTGATTTTTGCAAATTATCGTCATACTCTCAAACCGAAAGTCTCGGGACTATGCGGTCAAGTCCTACGAGTTACATTGGTCCCGTGCGAGGTGTTCGTGCCCCCTACGGGGTCGTTTGAGGGTTGTTTTAGGTTTTCACCCCTTAACGGCCTGCTTTCAAATCAAAGTGTGATTTTTGCAAATTATCGCCATACTCTCAAACCGGGAGTCCTGGGAGTACGCGGTCAGTCCCTACAAGTTACATTGGTCCCGTGCGAGGTGTTCGTGCCTCCTACGAGATCGTTAGGGTGCTGGTTGGGGTTTTCATCCCTTAACGACCTGTTTTCAAGTCTACGTGTGATTTTTAAAAATATCGTCATACTCTCAAACCGGGAGACCCGGGACTACGCGGTCAGTTCCTATAAGTTACACTGGTCCCGTGCGAGGTGTTCATGCCTCCTACGGGGTCGTTTGGGGTGCTGGTTCGGGTTTTCACCCCTTAACGGCCTGCTTTCAAGTCTAAGTGTGATTTTGGCAAATTATCGTCATATTCTCAAACCGGGAGTCCCGGGACTATGCGGTCAGTTCCTACGAGTTACATTGGTCCCGTACGAGGTGTTCGTGCCTCTTACGGGGTCGTTTGGGGGCTGGTTCGGGTTTTCACCCCTTAACGGCCTGTTTTCAAGTCTAAGTGTGATTTTTGCAAATTCGGGTCATACTCTCAAATCGGGAGTCCCGGGACTACGCGGTCAGTTGCTACAAGTTACATTGGTCCCGTGTGAGGTGTTCGTGCCTCCTACGGGGTCGTTTGGGGGCTGGTTCAGGTTTTCACCCCTTAATGGCCTGTTTTCATGTATAAGTGTGTTTTTTTGAAATTCGGCTCATACTCTCATACCAGGAGTCCCGGGACTACGCAGTCAGTTGCTACAAGTTACATTGGTCCCGTGCGAGGTGTTCGTGCCTCCTACAGGGTCGTTTGGGGGCTGGTTTTGGTTTTCACCCCTCAATGGCCTGTTTTCAAGTCTAAGTGTGATTTTTGAAAATTATTGTCATACTCTCAAGCCGGAAGACCCGGGACTACGCGATCAGTTCCTACGAGTTACATTGGTCCCGTGCGAGGTGTTCGTGCCTCCTACGGGGTTGTTTGGGTGCTGGTTCGGGTTTCCACCCTTAACGGCTTGTTTTCAAGTCTAAGTGTGATTTTTGCAAATTCGGGTCATACTCTCAAACCGGGAGTCCCGGGACTACGCGGTCAGTTCCGACGAGTTACATTGGTCCCGTGCGAGGTGTTCGTGCCTCCTACAGGGTCGTTTGGGGGTTGGTTCGGGTTTTCACCCCTTAACGGTCTGTTTTCAAGTCTATGTGTGATTTTTGCAAATTATCGTCATACTCTGAAACCGGGAGACCTGGGACTACGCGGTCAGTTCCTACGAGTTACATTGGTCCCGTGCGAGGTGTTCATGCTTCTTACGGGGTCGTTTGGGAGCTGGTTAGGGTTTTCACCACTTTACGGCCTGTTTTCAAGTCTAAGTGTGATTTTTACGAATTATCGTCATACTCTCAAACCGGAAGACCCGAGACTACGCGGTCAGTTTCTACGAGTTACATTGGTCCCGTGCGAGGTGTTCGTGCCTCTCACGGGGTCGTTTGGGGGATGGTTCGGGTTTTTACCCCTTAACGGCCAGTTTTCAAGTCTAAGTGTGATTTTTGCAAATTATCGCCATACTCTCAAACCGGGAGTCCCGGGAGTACGCGGTTAGTCCCTACAAGTTACATTGGTCCTGTGCGAGGTGTTCGTGCCTCCTACGAGATCGTTTTGGGGCTGGTTGGGGTTTTCATCCCTTAAGGACCTGTTTTCAAGTTTACGTGTGATTTTTGCAAATTATCGTCATACTCTCAAACCGGGAGACCCGGGACTACGCGGTCAGTTCCTACAAGTTACACTGGTCCCGTGCGAGGTGTTCGTGCCTCCTACGGGGTCGTTTTGGGTGCTGGTTCGGGTTTTCACCCCTTAACGGCCTGCTTTCAAGTCTAAGTGTGATTTTTACAAATTATCATCATACTCTCAAACTGGGAGTCCCGGGACTACGCGGTCAGTTCCTACGAGTTACATTGGTCCCGTGCGAGGTGTTCGTGCCTCTTACGGGGTCGTTTGGGGGCTAGTTCGGGTTTTCACCCGTTAACGGCCTGTTTTCAAGTCTAAGTGTGATTTTTGCAAATTATCGTCATACTCTCATACCGGGAGTCCCGACCCTACGCGGTCAGTTCCTAAAAATTACATTGGTCCCCTACGAGTTGTTCGTGCCTCCTACGGGGTCGTTTGGGGGCTTGGTCGGGTTGTCACCCCTTAACGGCCTGTTTTCAACTCTAATTGTGATTTTTACAAATTCGGGTCATACTCTCAAACCGAGAGTCCCGGGACTACGCGGTCAGTTGCTACAAGTTACATTGGTCCCATGTGAGGTGTTCGTGCCTGCTATGGGGTCGTTTGGGGGCTGGTTCAGGTTTTCACCCCTTAACGGCCTGTTTTCATGTCTAAGTGTGATTTTTGCAAATTCGGGTCATACTATCAAGCCGGGAGTCCCGGGACTACGCGGTCAGTTGCTACAAGTTACATTGGTCCCGTGCGAGGTGTTCATGCCTCCTACGGGGTCGTTTGGGGGCTGGTTTTGGTTTTCACCCCTTAACGTCCTGTTTTCAAGTCTAAGTGTGATTTTTGCAAATTATCATCATACTCTCAAATCGGAAGACCCAGGACTATGCGGTCAGTTCCTACGAGTTACATTGGTCCCGTGCGAGGTGTTCGTGCCTCCTATGGGGTTGTTTGGGGATGGGTTCGGGTTTTCACCCCTTAACGGTCTGTTTTCAAGTCTAAGTGTGATTTTTGCAAATTCGGGTCGTACTCTCAAACCGGGAGTCCCGGGACTACACGGTCAGTTCCTACGAGTTACATTAGTCCCGTGCGAGGTGTTCGTGCCTCCTACTGAGTCGTTTGGGGGCTGGTTCGGGTTTTCACCCCTTAACGGCCAGTTTTCAAGTCTAAGTGTGATTTTTGCAAATTATCGTCATACTCTCAAACCGGGAGTCTCGGGACTACGCGGTCAGTTCCTACGAGTTACATTGGTCCCGTGCGAGGTGTTCGTGCTTCTTACGGGGTCGTTTGGTGGCTGGTTCGGGTTTTCACCCCTTAACGGCCTATTTTCAACTCTAAGTGTGATTTTTGCAAATTATCGTCATACTCTCTAACCGGGAGTCCCGAGACTACGCGGTCTGTTCCTACGAGTTACATTGGTCCCGTGTGAGGTGTTCGTGCCTCTCACGGGGTCGTTTGGGGGATGGTTCGAGTTTTTACCCCTTAACGGCCTGTTTTCAAGTCTAAGTGTGATTTTTGCAAATTATCGCCATACTCTCATACCGGGAGTCCCGGGACTACGCGGTCAGTTGCTACAAGTTACATTGGTCCCCTACGAGGTGTTCGTGCCTCCTACGGGGTTGTTTGGGGGCTGGTTTGGGTTTTCACCCCTTAACGGCCTGTTTTCAACTCTAAGTGTGATTTTTGCAAATTCGGGTCATACTCTCAAATCGGGAGTCCCGGGACTACGCGGTCAGTTGCTACAAGTTACATTGGTCCCGTGTGATGTGTTCGTGCCTCCTACGGGGTCGTTTGGTGGCTGGTTCAGGTTTTCACCCCTTAATGGCCTGTTTTCATGTATAAGTGTGTTTTTTTCAAATTCGGCTCATACTCTCATACCAGGAGTCCCGGGACTACGCAGTCAGTTGCTACAAGTTACATTGGTCCCGTGCTAGGTGTTCGTGCCTCCTACAGGGTCGTTTGGGGGCTGGTTTTGGTTTTCACCCCTTAATGGCCTGTTTTCAAGTCTAAGTGTGATTTTTGAAAATTATTGTCATACTCTCAAACCGGAAGACCCGAGACTACGCGATCAGTTCCTATGAGTTACATTGGTCCCGTGCGAGGTGTTCGTGCCTCCTACGGGGTTGTTTGGGTGCTGGTTCGGGTTTCCACCCTTAACGGCCTGTTTTCAAGTCTAAGTGTGATTTTTGCAAATTCGGGTCATACTCTCAAACCGGGAGTCCCGGGACTACGCGGTCAGTTCCGACGAGTTACATTGGTCCCGTGCGAGGTGTTCGTGCCTCCTACAGGGTCGTTTGGGGGTTGGTTCGGGTTTTCACCCCTTAACGGTCTGTTTTCAAGTCTATGTGTGATTTTTGCAAATTATCGTCATACTCTGAAACCGGGAGACCTGGGACTACGCGGTCAGTTCCTACGAGTTATAATGGTCCCGTGCGAGGTGTTCATGCTTCTTACGGGGTCATTTGGGAGCTGGTTAGGGTTTTCACCCCTTTACGGCCTGTTTTGAAGTCTAAGTGTGATTTTTACGAATTATCGTCATACTCTCAAACCGGAAGACCCGGGACTACGCGGTCAGTTTCTACGAGTTACATTGGTCCCGTGCGAGGTGTTCGTGCCTCTCACGGGGTCGTTTGGGGGATGGTTCGGGTTTTTACCCCTTAACGGCCAGTTTTCAAGTCTAAGTGTGATTTTTGCAAATTATCGCCATACTCTCAAACCGGGAGTCCCGGGAGTACGCGGTTAGTCCCTACAAGTTACATTGGTTCTGTGCGAGGTGTTCGTGCCTCCTACGAGATCGTTTTGGGGCTGGTTGGGGTTTTCATCCCTTAACGACCTGTTTTCAAGTTTACGTGTGATTTTTGCAAATTATCGTCATACTCTCAAACCGGGAGACCCGGGACTACGCGGTCAGTTCCTATAAGTTACACTGGTCCCGTGCGAGGTGTTCGTGCCTCCTACGGGGTCGTTTTGGGTGCTAGTTCGGGTTTTCACCCCTTAACGGCCTGCTTTCAAGTCTAAGTGTGATTTTTACAAATTATCGTCATACTCTCAAACCGGGAGTCCCGGGACTACGCGGTCAGTTCCTACGAGTTACATTGGTCCCGTGCGAGGTGTTCGTGCCTCTTACGGGGTCGTTTGGGGGCTAGTTCGGGTTTTCACCCGTTAACGGCCTGTTTTCAAGTCTAAGTGTGATTTTTGCAAATTATCGTCATACTCTCATACCGGGAGTCCCGACCCTACGCGGTCAGTTCCTAAAAATTACATTGGTTCCCTACGAGTTGTTCGTGCCTCCTACGGGGTCGTTTGGGGGCTGGTTCGGGTTGTCACCCCTTAACGGCCTGTTTTCAACTCTAATTGTGATTTTTACAAATTCGGGTCATACTCTCAAACCGAGAGTCCCGGGACTACGCGGTCAGTTGCTACAAGTTACATTGGTCCCATGTGAGGTGTTCGTGCCTGCTATGGGGTCGTTTGGGGGCTGGTTCAGGTTTTCACCCCTTAACGGCCTGTTTTCATGTCTAAGTGTGATTTTTGCAAATTCGGGTCATACTATCAAATCGGGAGTCCCGGGACTACGCGGTCAGTTGCTACAAGTTACATTGGTCCCGTGCGAGGTGTTCATGCCTCCTACGGGGTCGTTTGGGGGCTGGTTTTGATTTTCACCCCTTAACGTCCTGTTTTCAAGTCTAAGTGTGATTTTTGCAAATTATCATCATACTCTCAAATCGGAAGACCCGGGACTATGCGGTCAGTTCCTACGAGTTACATTGGTCCCGTGCGAGGTGTTCGTGCCTCCTATGGGGTTGTTTGGGGGCGGGTTCGGGTTTTCACCCCTTAACGGTCTGTTTTCAAGTCTAAGTGTGATTTTTGCAAATTCGGGTCATACTCTCAAACCGGGAGTCCCGGGACTACACGGTCAGTTCCTACAAGTTACATTAGTCCCGTGCGAGGTGTTCGTGCCTCCTACTGAGTCGTTTGGGGGCTGGTTCGGGTTTTCACCCCTTAACGGCCAGTTTTCAAGTCTAAGTGTGATTTTTGCAAATTATCGTCATACTCTCAAACCGGGAGTCTCGGGACTACGTGGTCAGTTCCTACGAGTTACATTGGTCCCGTGTGAGGTGTTTGTGCTTCTTACGGGGTCGTTTGGTGGCTGGTTCGGGTTTTCACCCCTTAACGGCCTGTTTTCAACTCTAAGTGTGATTTTTGCAAATTATCGTCATACTCTCTAACCGGGAGTCCCGAGACTACGCGGTCTGTTCCTACGAGTTACATTGGTCCCGTGCGAGGTGTTCGTGCCTCTCACGGGGTCATTTGGGGGATGGTTCGGGTTTTTACCCCTTAACGGCCTGTTTTCAAGTCTAAGTGTGATTTTTGCAAATTATCGCCATACTCTCATACCGGGAGTCCCGGGACTACGCGGTCAGTTGCTACAAGTTACATTGGTCCCCTATGAGGTGTTCGTGCCTCCTACGGGGTTGTTTGGGGGCTGGTTCGGGTTTTCACCCCTTAACGGCCTGTTTTCAACTTTAAGTGTGATTTTTGCAAATTCGGGTCATACTCTCAAATCGGGAGTCCCGGGACTACGCGGTCAGTTGCTACAAGTTACATTGGTCCCGTGTGAGGTGTTCGTGCCTCCTACGGGGTCGTTTGGGGGTTGGTTCAGGTTTTCACCCCTTAATGGCCTGTTTTCATGTATAAGTGTGTTTTTTTCAAATTCGGTTCATACTCTCATACCAGGAGTCCCGGGACTACGCAGTCAGTTGCTACAAGTTACATTGGTCCCGTGCGAGGTGTTCGTGCCTCCTACAGGGTCGTTTGGGGGCTGGTTTTGGTTTTCACCCCTTAATGGCCTGTTTTCAAGTCTAAGTGTGATTTTTGAAAATTATTGTCATACTCTAAAACCGGAAGACCCGGGACTACGCGATCAGTTCCTACGAGTTACATTGGTCCCGTGCGAGGTGTTCGTGCCTCCTACGGGGTTGTTTGGGTGCTGGTTCGGGTTTCCACCCTTAACGGCCTGTTTTCAAGTCTAAGTGTGATTTTTGCAAATTCGGGTCATACTCTCAAACCGGGAGTCCCGGGACTACGCGGTCAGTTCCGACGAGTTACATTGGTCCCGTGCGAGGTGTTCGTGCCTCCTACAGGGTCGTTTGGGGGTTGGTTCGGGTTTTCACCCCTTAACGGTCTGTTTTCAAGTCTATGTGTGATTTTTGCAAATTATCGTCATACTCTGAAACCGGGAGACCTGGGACTACGCGGTCAGTTCCTACGAGTAACATTGGTCCCGTGCGAGGTGTTCATGCTTCTTACGGGGTCGTTTGGGAGCTGGTTAGGGTTTTCACCCCTTTACGGCCTGTTTTCAAGTCTAAGTGTGATTTTTACGAATTATCGTCATACTCTCAAACCGGAAGACCCGGGACTACGCGGTCAGTTTCTACGAGTTACATTGGTCCCGTGCGAGGTGTTCGTGCCTCCTACGGGGTTGTTTGGGGGATGGTTTGGGTTTTCACCCCTTAACGGCCTGTTTTCAAGTCTAAGTGTGATTTTTGCAAATTCGGGTCATACTCTCAAACCGGGAGTCCGGGGACTACGCGGTCAGTTCCTACGAGTTACATTATTCCCGTGCGAGGTGTTTGTGCCTCCTACGGGGTCGTTTGGGTATTGGTTCGGGTTTTCACCCCTTAACGGCCTGTTTTCAAGTCTAAGTGTGATTTTTGCAAATTATCGTCATACTCTCAAACCGGGAGACCCGGGACTACACGATCAGTTCCTACAAGTTACATTGGTCCCGTGCGAGGTGTTCAATTTTCAAATGTTGTATGCTAGCCTTAATCAATTTAGAACACTTACTTATTTCATAAAATTTCGACGGAGTTTCCTTTGTTTATTCATGAAATCCAACTTATTTTAATATTAACATAAGCCTAACAACAACAACAAGCACAAAAGCCGCAGCTAAACCATCAATAAATCCCTTCCACCGATTTAACATCTAAAAATAGTATATAAATGCATATAGCCCCTTCCTCCATGTCAACCACTTATTAAGGCCTTAACACCCACATCTTACACAACACACACACGCGCACACAATTAAATGAAGAATTTACTTTGGTAAAGGTGCACTACATTATTAAATCTTCTATCATCAATATAAAATACTTACCAAATTTATTCGCAACTTGAGATCCTTCGAATAAGCTCCCTCATTCTTGATCCTTGCGTATTTGTGCAAACAACTTGAGATCTTCCCTTTTCCAATCACTTCTTCGAGTTCCGCTTTGGCTTTCACCAGTGTGCTGATATTGTATCAGTCCCGACACAAAGAGGTCCTGCAATACCAAAATTATATTTTAAAAAGATATATTAACCATTATGTAGGGAAAGTAGTCATTTTACAACATGTGACTTAATTTTCTGACTTGTGAAATGTTCTTGGTTTTTTGTTTTATTTACCAGTTTTTCAATTTTGGCATACATGAAGAATTAGTGAAAATGAGTAAGTAATTGAGAAAGGCCACAAACCAAGCACATGTGTTCGATGTGGGTCCTATCGATTTGTTGATTTATTCCGAGTCCTATTGTGAAATATTGAGTATTGTCCTCACCATGGGTCCTATTCATTATACTAAATAATTGCGAGTGTACAAAATAAATAAGACGGTCATAAAGTCTATAAGCATGAACTATAATGTTACCATAGAAGTAGGATCTTACTTAAATTGGTATAGCATCTAAATAAAGTAACTATGATTTAAACATGCTTAAAACATCAAAAACACAATATTAATTCAAGATTTAATGATAAAACCCCATTCTGTATCAAGAACCCTAAAAATTCAATCTTAATCAATTTGATCCCATTCTCTAAATACTTACGCATATATTCAAGGGCTTTATGAACGATTCATAGTAGAAGTCAATTCATATACATAATCTATCAATTTCAACTCATATTTAAATACAAATAAACCAAACCAAAGATGAGGTAAGTTTGGTAATGGATAGGCTATAGGGGACAATATAAACTTGATGTAACAACAGAGATGAGGTAAGTTTGGTAATGGCCAGGCTAGTGTTAAAACCAAGCACTAAAAGCTTAGGATTCACTCCATTAAAGATGAAGAGGGTAATACTTGGGAGAATAATCAAGACTTAATTAATCATATTGTGGGATTATTTAAGAAACAACTTACAGAAGACCAAACTACCATCTTTAGTAGTGTAACTACAAACCTTATTCCTTCTCTCATTTCCACTCCAGAGCTAAGAATCTGAAAAATGTATGGGCACATTATGATATACAATTGCAGTTACGATGATTTCAAGCCATGAGATGAAAAATAGATTAAAAAACTAACACAAACTTGAACTTTTAAAAAATGTACTAAATTGAAAACATAACATTCTGAATAACATCCTTAAACTTACCGAAAGCGTTCAACAAAAGGTTTTAGGGACATTATCTTTTTCTCCTTGATCCGAGGAAACACATTGCAATGTAGAACTGTGATGGAGCATACTTGGGAATGTTTTTTACTGTCCGTCTAGTATGCATAACACAATATTGTCCCAACAAAATACATGTTAAATTACAGAACATCTTGTAGGTTAATGGTGGAGGATGTGGGTGGATGTTGCAGAATCGAAAAGAGTATAGAAACGAAAAACTGTCATTTTGTGGGGATTTTGATTATAGAAACAAATACTCTTAACTCTTTCTAATAATTTTTTAATTGTTGATGCTCAAGGCATTAAGATATATGCGGTTATTATAAAAATCCAAGAGTATACTACAATATGTTAAAATACATGATACAATATTTCTGGAAAACGATACAGCTCCGGTACATAATCTGGCAACATTGGACTCACAAATTTAAACAAGGCAATTTTCATAAATATTTGTACTAGGTGATTAAACAATAATTATGGAATTGCTTATCAAGAAGATAATGGTACTAATTTCTGGAAGAAAATGTTCCACATAATAAACTGCATGATGTAGTTGTCTTTTACAATTCAGTTAGACTTGAACTAATATTATTAATACTTCTATGACCATAGTTAAACTGTGCAAGCATTCCTTATTTTACTGCACAATTAAATACTCTAAAGGTCTACAGGATGTTTGAAAAAAATAGTGTATTGGAGGGAAGTGTAATTATCTTTATAAGAAAATCGTACATAAAATAACACGATAGGCAGATAAACATACCGAACGTACTGGAAACGTGATCTCCTGCTCCCTGAGATCAATTTTTTTTTAAGAAAAATAAAATTAGGTAGAGATTTTAATTGGTAAACCCCTAAGAAAAACTTATACACGCTAAAAAAATGTTACCTGTGAATAGATCCTCCGGGATGCTTCTAGTTGAGACATCTCTTCATCAAAGGTATTGACCAATTCCAAAACTTCCGGTGTACTGACAAACCGCACAAACCTAAAAACAATACCAATTACATCAAAGATTCAAAGGTCATATGCATTGTCAAATAATGTTGCGTCTGGATTTGCATTACCTCTCAAGTGTTCCCTTTGTGAACCACGTTTCAGCATTTTTTTTCCTTTCAATTTCGAGTCTAATTGATTGAACAGCTGATGCAACTTGTTGCTCTGCAACCTTCAAATGTGTCACAAATGGTTTCACTAACCCTGATGCTAACTTCTCCGTATTTCCATCATAGGAAACAAACAAAGAGTTAAGACTGAGCGAGGATGGCGATGGTCGAGGATGGTGGATGGCGAGGACGGTGGCGGTAGAGGACGGTGGATGGCGAGAATGGCGACGGTCGATGATGGTGGAGGATGGAGAAGGTCGGCGACCGAGAGAGGGAGAGAGAGAGAGATAGGGCTGAGCGATTTGTTGAGCGTGTGAGAGGGAGAGAGAGAGATAGGGCTGAGCGATCGAGAGAGGGAGAGAGCGGGAAGCTAAAAAAATTAAGGGGGAAATTTTTTTTTTTGGTTATTTATATTTTAGTGAAGTGTACTCAATTTTGGCACACTTTAAAGCAGTGCCAAATTTTGGCACTGTTGTAAAGTGTGCCAGATTGTCATTAAACCGTGCCAGAATCTGGTACAGCTTAAAACCGTGCCAGAATCTCCTTGCCACACCGTGCCAGATTAGCATTTTTGGTGTAGTGTACCGTATTATACCTCGGTAGTTGAGGGTCAATCGAACTAGTTCGTCACACCGCCTTATTTAAGGCACACTAGCGATAACCCAACTGGGAAGGTCAGTCAGTAAAGAGGTCCCTTAGGCCGAATCACATTTTCAATATTCAATATCATTTTCAATAATCATTTTAATCGGTATGTTTATATGGAAAAATATAAACATATCACAAATGAATCAGTCATCGGTATTACATGAATTTTGAGAATAAAAGCAGTTCATAAAATATATATAGTTTGCATAATATCATAAAATCAAAATACACAAAGAATGTCAGAGTACTCACCCAAAATGGAGGTCAAATTTACTGGTATTGAGTCTTCGATCACACGTTAATCTGATAAAGATTTAAGAACACGTTCTAAGGTCCAGTTTATACTATACTTTAATAATAACTTCCTCTTTTAAAGTATTACTGAATCCCCATTTGTCAACTTTTAAAACTCATTGATCGTAATTGAAGAATTCAATTCATAGTCGTTCCTCATCAGTCAGTTCCCAGTAGAGATGGAGGGTCACAGGGGCACCACTTAAATACCATCTCATCTAGACAGAACTTCACCGGTCCTGAATTTGGAATTACTTAAATGGGATTCTATAATAACGAGAAATTTCTTTAAAAATAATCATTTTTAAAAGCGTATAATTTCAAACAAGTTTATAAGATCAACTTGGATTTGTTCTAAATTTTAAGTTTTGATTAGCGAATTCTTTATTGTATTTTACCAGCATAACTACTAAGTAAATCTATAAAACAATAAATTAAAACTATAAAGATGCATTATAACATTAAGATTACCTTAAGATGAATATCCCTAAGAACTTCTTCTTAAAATTTCTCACACTTTCTCTCACTATTTCTTTCTATAATTCTCAAGGAATTGGTGTGAGTTTCAAATGATCCCCAAAGGCCCTATTTATAGTTTTCCAAAGATATCACGGCATTGACACGTGTCCATGATGACCAAGCTTTTACAGTGGGAGTCAGCGTTGACGTGTCGCGTAATGGAGGCATCTTGCAGTCTTATTTCGCTGGACTGCGACACGTGTTTTAGCTTCTCCTCTAACGACGACACGTGTTTTGGCTTCTCCTCTAATGACGACACGTGTACGGTGGAGGTGTCAAAACCAAGCATGAGGTGTCGAGCATTAGGTGGAAAGGTATTAAGGGTATAAGGGTCATTTTGCTCCTAAAGGGCATTTTGGTAATTTCACACCATATATTTTCAATAATTCTTTTAGGTCCCTGAAAATATTTTATTTACAAAAAGGCCCCTTTTATTTTTCATTTTGGTCCCTAAAACTTTCTTTATTCAAACCAAGTCCCTAAAGTTTCATAAAATTACATTTTCTACCCCAAAACTTATCACTTAGCTTAGGATGTGCCATAAAATCTCAGTTTGACCCATTTTACCGTTGATTCTTCAAATTTAAAAATGGACTTTGTCATATTAAGAACTAGGAATATCATATATATAATAATATATCATTATTAGATAGTAAGTGTGACGAAATTAAAAGAAGACAATTATATATTGGCATAAGAAAATGGGGTCATTACATCCTACCCTCCTTATAAAAAGTTTGGCCCCCAAACTTTACTTACATTAATTTCCAAAAAGGTATGGATATCGCTCTTTTATTTCATCTTCCCGCTCCCATGTTGCTTCTTTAACAGAATGATTCTGCCATAATACTTTGACTAGATGAATAACCTTGGTTCATAATATTTGATCTTTATGGTCCAAGATTTCCATTGGATCCTCAATGTATGTCAAATCTTCTCTAACTTGAAGAGGCTCACGACTTAAGATATGTGCTGGGTTAGGGATGCATTTATTCATCATTGAAACTTGAAACACATTATGCACACTCGAGAGTTCAGGGGGTAAGGCTATTCTATACGCAACAACACCTACCCTTTCAAGGATTTCAAAAGGCCCTATGTATCTTGGACTTAACTTTCCTTTCTTCCCAAATCAGATTACTCCCTTTGTCGGTGATAATCGTAAGAAAACATCATCTCCTCTTTGGAATTCTAACGGTCGGTGTCGATTGTCGACATAACTCTTTTGACGGCTTTGAGCGATTTGAAGTCGGTCTTGTATCAATTTCACTTTCTCTGTTGTGACCTGAATCAATTCTGGTCCCAACAATTTTCTTTCCCCAACTTCTTCCTAACATGCAGGAGAATGACACCTTCTACCATAGAGTGCCTCATACAGATCCATTTGAATACTTGCTTGATAGCTATTATTATATGCAAATTCTACTAACGGTAAATGATCATCCCAATTCCCCTTCAAATCAAGTACACATGCCCTAAACATATCCTCTAAGGTTTGGATGGTTCTCTCCGATTGTCCGTCTGTTTGAGGATGAAAAACGATGCTAAAATTAAATTTTGTTCCCATGGCTACTTGTCGACTTTTCCAAAAGTGAGACACGAATCTAGGGTCACGATCAGAAATAATTAAAACTGGGGTTCCATGAAGCTTAATAATTTCCCGTATATATAATTTAGCTAACTTTTCTAAGGAATGGGTAATCTTAATGGCAAGAAAATGAGAAAATTTAGTTAACTTACCAATAATTACTCAAATGGAATCATTACCATTGGAAATCCTTGGTATCCCTATCACAAAAACCATGGTAATATGTTCCCATTTCAACTCAGGGATAGGTAAAGGTTGTAATAATCCTGATGGTTTTTGATGTTCAGCTTTTACTTGTTGACGGATCAAACACTGAGATGCAAACTCTGCTATCTCCCTTTTCATGTTATTCCACCAAAACACTTCTCAGAGATCTCTATACATCTTGGTATTTTCGGGATGAATTGTGAACCTCGAGTAATGACCTTCCTCCAAAATCTTCCTCTTTAGTTGGGCATCACTCGGTATACACACTCTATTTCCAAACCTTAATATATCATCTCGTATCGCAAATTCAATTCTCTTCCCCTCAATAACCTATTCTTTAATCTTCTTCAATTGTGGGTCATTTACTTGTGCAACTTTAATTTTTTCCATCAACGTGGGTTGTATTTGTAAGTTTTCGATTATTCCTCCTTCACCATAAATACGTACATCTATTTCCATACTTCTCAAATCTTTCAATAGAGCTTCCTGGTTGGTAATAAGATATGCTAAATTTGGTGTAGACTTTCTACTCAAAGCATCGGCAACTACATTAGCTTTCCCTGGGTAATAGTGAATATTTACATCATAATCCTTCATCAATTCTAATCACCTCCTTTGTCTCATGTTCAATTCCTTCTGAGTAAAGATATATTTCAAATATTATGATCGGTATAAATCTCACAAGTCCCACCATACAAATAATGTCTCCAAATCTTAAGAGCAAAAATAACTGCTGCTAATTCTAAGTCATGGGTTGGATAATTTTGCTCATGGGGTTTTAACTGTCTCGAGGCATAAGCTACTATTTTTCCATTTTGCATTAGCACACATCCCAAACCATTTTTAGAAGCATCACTATAAATCACAAATCCTCCTGTACCGGAAGGAATAGTCAAAATTGGGGCAGTTACTAATCGATTCTTAAGTTCTCGAAAACTATTCTCAACTTCCTCAGACCATTCATATTTCACCGTCTTTTGTGTTAACCTAGACAGAGGTTTGGTAATACTAGAAAACCCTTCAACAAATCTTCGATAATAACCTGCTAACCCTAAGAAACTACGAATCTCCGTCACATTAGTTGGTCTTGGCCAATCTAGTATAGCCTTTATCTTTTGAGGATCAACCGACACTCCCTCCCTGGATATGACATGTCCTAGAAAAGAAACACTAGGCAACCAAAATTCACACTTCTTTAATTTCGCGTATAATTTCTCTTTCCTAGATTTGTAATACTATCTCCAAATGCTTCTCGTGTTCTTCAATACCTTTGGAATAAATAAGGATGTCATCAATGAAAACAACCACACACTGATCCAGATATTTCCTAAACACTCTATTCATCATATCCATAAAAGCGGCTGGTGCATTAGTTAATCCAAATGGCATCACAAGAAATTCATAGTGACCATATCTAGTACGAAAAGCTAATTTCGAAATATCCTCTTCCTTAATATTCAATTGGTGATAGCCTAACCTAAGGTCAATCTTCGAAAAAACTTGGGCACCTTGCAGTTGGTCAAACAAATCATCTATACGAGGTAAGGGATATTTATTCTTAATGGTCACCTTATTTAGTTCACGATAATCTATACATAACCTCATCGTCCCATCCTTCTTTTTAATAAATAACACTGGAGCACCCCAAGGGGATATACTAGGTCTAATAAAACCCTTGTCTAACAGATCTTGTAATTGAAATTTTAATTCCCTTAATTCTAAAGGTGCCATACGATAAGGTGGTTTTGAGATTGGTGTAGTTCCAAGAACAAGGTCAATGGTAAATTCTACTTCTCTACTAGGAGGTAGACTGGGCAAATCATCTAGAAAAACATATGTAAAAAACTTAGTTATAGGAATATCTTATAAACTAGGCTCTTTTGTTTGTAAATCAATAACACTGGCAAGGAATCCTTGACATCCCTTCTTAAGAAAACTACAAGCTTGCATTGCAGAGATAATACGCATGGGAGATAAGATGCTAGTTCCTTCAAAACTGAATTCTGGTTGGTTAGGAATTTGGAAAATAACTCTCTTCTCAAAACAATCCACCCTAGCATGATATGATGCTAACCAATCCATCCCCAAAATGACTTCAAAATCTCTTATGTCTAAAACTATCAAATCAGCAAGTAGTTTATAACTACTGACATTTATAGGGCAAGACTTATATACTAATGTTCATGTCAATAACTCACTCGAAGGAGTAGAAACGTGTATGATATGATTCAAGGATTCAGGAATATTAGGAAAGCGATTAACAAAATGCACAGACACAAATGAATGGGTAGAACCAGGATCTATTAAAACTTAAAAAGGTTGTGCACATATAGAAAGTGTACTTGACACTACTGCATTAGAAGCCTTTGTATCGGAAAGATTAAAGACTCTACCTTGTCTGCCCTGATCCTTATTGTCATTAGAAGTCTTTGTTACCATCTTCCCTTTGTTAGGACAATCTCGCATTTTATGTCCCTTTTGGCCACACCCAAAGCAACTCCCCGTCTCCAGGTAACACGGTCGCCCTCTATGAATATTACCACAACGTTGGCATTTATCAAGATTAAAGGGTTTGTTTACTAAAGGTTGTCCTATATTAGGTATAGTCCTAAAGGGTTTGTTATTGGGGTTCCTTCCTCTTTGTTCTCCAAACTTCCTCTTCCCCTCTCTAACCTAATTATATTCTTCACTATCCTTCTCAGCTATTGTTGCCCTAGCCACCACGTCATTATATGATGTCAACTTTAGGATGGAAATTTGGCTACGGATATTCAACCTTAACCCATGTTCAAACTTCTTGGCTCTTAAAACATCGGTTATCACAACATGAGGTGAAAAATGGGATAACTCAGTAAACTTTGCCTCGTATTGACTAACCGTCATATTTCCTTGAACCAGACTCATGAAGTTAGCTGCTTTTTGATCTTGCACCATTTCGGGAAAGTATTTCTCGTAGAAGATCACTAAGAAGTCATTCCAACCTATGGGTTTATTCCTTTCCCCATGCATTCTCTTAGTCATTATCCACCAATGTTCGGCTTCACCTTCTAACATGAATGTTCCAAATAAAACCCGTTGTTCATCTATACACTTAAGAACATCGAACATCTTTTCCATTTGCATCACCCAATTTTCCGCTTCAGTGGGGTTAGGAGTCCCTTGAAAAGATGGTGGATTCAACTTCTTGAACTGTTCAATAGTACAACTAATTAGTTCAAGATTCCTTGATGCTCCATTATTCACCTGATGCTCCACAATTCTTTCTAGACTTTCAATTACCTTGTATACACCTTCCAGTCCTTCCATACTCGAACCACTAGTTCCTGGAGTTGATCTTGCCTTGGTCATTTTCTACAGTCATGGCCAAACGTAAGATGTATTATACAAGCCCAAGATTGCAATTTATAAGAACAATGATATATAAATAATTATATATATTTTTTAATACATGTGGAGGGTTATCACAGAAGTCGGATATTTAATCATGTATCCTATGTATGGAAACTTAAAATCTATAACGTTCGAAACTTATGTCCAGTAGTCTATGGGTTCATAACCTATGCTCTGATACCACCTCTGCCACGACCCTGACCCAAAATAGTATTAGGGAACGAGTGTCTTTACATGCCACCAAGGAAACAAATATTCCGATTTAATTGTTTCCTTAAATAAATGCAACAGAAATATTACCACATGGTTATGAATCGTAAAATACTGAAAGTAAAGGAATTACGTCATCAGAGCTTTCTAAAGAAAACTTCATATATATTAAAATTAACAATGATTTACAACTTAAGAGAAAATTTAAACCTTATTACAAGAGAGCCAGACATGCTCCAAATAAACATTTTACAAAAAGAGCTCTAAAAAAGCAAAATCTCCAAATTAGTCCATTTTCGTTCTGTCCGTGAGCCTAAACGTTTCCTGAAAAATGTTTATTTATACAACATCAGCTAAAAGCCGAATGAGGTTCAATCTCCAGACATTCCAGGGTTTTCAGAAAATAGATACCTATTCAAGTCAAAAGAGAAGGCATATACATATATGGATAGGAACTTGCAGTAAATAGATATATATTTTGAAATAAAAGTATATATATCACAATTGGATAGCTCAGAATAAGACGAATACAACAAATCAAATGTGATATCTTTTTCTTTTAATCATATCATTTTGATGGCCAAGTACACTCGAATACCGTATTATACCTCGATAATTGAGGGTCAATCGAACTAGTTCGTCACAATGCCTTATTTAGGGCACACCAGCGATAACCCAGATGGGAAGGTCAGTCAGTAAAGAGGTCCCTTAGGCCGAATCACATTTTCAATATTCAATATCATTTTCAATAATCATTTTAATCGGTATGTTTATATGGACAAATATAAACATATCACAAATGAATCAATCATCGATATCACATGAATTTTGAGAATAAAAGCAGTTCATAAAATATATATAGTTTGCATAATATCATATAATCAAAATACACAAGGAATGTCAGAGTACTCACCCAAAATAGAGGTCAAATTTACTGGTATTGAGTCTTCGATCACACGTTAATCTGATAAAGATTTAAGTACACGTTCTAAGGTCTAGTTTATACTATACTTTAATAATAACTTCCTCTTTTAAAGGATTACTGAATCCCCATTTGTCAACTTTTAAAACTCATTGATCGTAATTGAAGAATTCAATTCATAGTCTTTCCACATCAGTCGGTTCTCAGTAGAGATGGAGGGTCACAGGGGCACCACTTAAATACCATCTCATTTAGACAGAACATTTCCGGATTCATTCCCAGTAGAGATGGAGGGTCACAGGGGCACCACTTAAATACCATCTCATCTAGACATAACTTCACTGGGCCTGACTTTGGAATTACTTAAATTGGATTCTATAATAACGAGAAATTTCTTTAAAAAGAATCATTTTTAAAAGCGTTGAATTTCAAACAAGTTTATAAAATCAACTTGGATTTGTTCTAAATTTTAAGTTTTGATTAGTGAATTCTTTATTGTATTTTACCAGCATAACTACTATGTAAAGCTATAAAATAATAAATTAAAACTATAAAGATGCATTATAACATTAAGATTACCTTAAGATGAATATCCCTAAGAACTTATTCTTAAACTTTCTCACACTTTCTCTCACTATTTCTTTCTATAATTCTCAAGGAATTGGTGTGTGTTTCAAATGATCCCCAAAGGCCCTATTTATAGTTTTCCAAAGATATCACGGCATTGACACGTGTCCATGATGACCAAGCTTTTACAATGGGAGTCAGCGTTGACGTGTCGCGTAATGGAGGCATCTTGCAGTCTTATTTCACTGGACTGCGACACGTGCTTTAGCTTCTCCTCTAACGACGACACGTGTTTTGGCTTCTCCTCTAATGAAGACACGTGTACGAAGGAGGTGTCAAAACCAAGAATGAGGTGTCGAGCATGAGGTAGAAAGGTATTAAGGGTATAAGGGTTATTTTGCACCTAAAGGGCATTTTGGTAATTTCACACCATATATTTTCAATATTTCTTTTAGGTCCCTGAAAATATTTTATTTACAAAAAGTCCCCTTTTATTTTTCATTTTGCTCCCTAAAACTTTCTTTTTTAAAACCAAGTCCCTAAAGTTTCATAAAATTACATTTTCTACCCCAAAACTTATCACTTAGCTTAGGATGTGCCATAAAATCTCAGTTTGACCCATTTTACCGTTGATTCTTCAAATTTAAAAATGGGATTTGTCATATTAAGAACTCGGAATATCATATATGTAATAATATATCATTATTAGATAGTAAGTGTGATGAAATTGAAAGAAGACAATTATATATTGGCATAAGAAAATGGGGTCATTACAGGTATGTTTCACATAATATCATACACACAAATATCATTATATTTCTTATATACATATTGTCTCAATCCACGTATAAATAGTTCTTACTAGAACCTATAATTCATATTTAATTAAATCCGGATACAAATCTACCGGAGGGGGAATCATTCTTATTCATTCTCCTCATTTTATATATGTTTACATTATATGATATCTCATCTTCATATACAAGAAATATTATATATAGCAAGTATAATTATACCTATCACAATCATAAGTATAATAACCATCCCACTGAGCTATAACTCGAGCATGCAGTCTCATAGTGCCTATTGAAATCTTGGTTTACTCACTATACCACGGTACCAAGCCAGACTCTCTCATGGTTATGGTAAAAATACACAACGGTGGAGGCGGTCATGTTCCCTCTGCAAGTGGAGTACACACATCGCACTCGAACGCGGGACGATATGACCTGGGGATATACTCTCCCTGCTCCTCAAGCCAGGGGATTCACCCACATCGTGAAACGTCCCTGGATCGCACTAGAGAAAATATATAATCTGGTTGTTCCAACCTTACGCCAAAGGAAAGCCCGTGGAACCAACCTCTAAAGTACAAACATATCAATCACACACAGATATATGTGTACGTATCATATAATATATACCGTAACAACGTTGTATATATAATCTATATTACTTCTCAATACATATGTCTATAATTGCCAAACTCTCATAGCGATAGCCAATAACCCCGAATCTTCCCACTCGTAATAGTATCGAAGTATTCGTACACTTACAATACTAATACTTATAAGTAGTCTCTCACTTTATATATATATATTGTGGCCATCCCCTCCGATCCTCGTGGAGGGAGAGGCGAAGAAGATGGGGGTGTCTCCCCTTCATCTTGGGAGGATCTTGGTCCCGCGCATCCCTCTTGGGAGTGCTTCTGCCGGCATCGGTGATGAGGTGAAAATGTAGAGAGATAGAGTCGCCAGTCTATTTTACTCAAAATAGACAAAAGAAAAAAGGGAGCCATCCCGAAGGACAGCATCCAAAGACATATTGATACACACGAAACCAAAATGATTGGAAAAGGGTCCGGAGGCAAAGTTATGAAATGGGAAGGTGTTAGGCTCCCATTCCGCCCTTAGGGTCTCTCGTGGGTTATTTCTATTTTCCTTTATTTCCCCGTGATATGTGTGCATGTGTATATATAGTGGAGATAGGAATCATCGACTTGTATCATGGAAGAGATAAAGCGAGTTATCCATAGGAATATTCTTAAAAGTAATATTAGAAAAATAGGATTTACGTGATTATCCTAGTGTTGATTGTTATAATGGAACGATAACACATATGGAATAATACGCCACTAAGCACAAATATACGTATATGTAAATATATAGAATTTAAGAGAGTTAAGTTTAAAGAACGTAGAAAAATAGAAAATGAGAGAAAAGTAGGAATAGGACTCGAGTCTCGGGTTTTACCCTAAGACACATACGTAGCCTATAGAGGCATCAAAGTCCACGTAGTTCGTATGCAAAATGAGGGGTGGGATTTATCCCATAAACCCAATCGAGGACTTCTCTTATATATGTGTGTGTGTGTCAAAAAGTGTTTTAGTTGTGAGAAAAGTGTGAGAATTCCCGTTTGGAATTTATGAGCAAACCCTCTTTTTCTTATTTTTTGGGTTTTATTTATATCAAAATAAGAGATGTGCAATAATACTAGATAAAAAGTATATTAGGATATGTGAGATGAAAGAATAAAAGTACTAAGTAATAAAACAAATTAATGCGAATTTATGAGAATTTAAGGAGAGAGTGGAGAAAGTTGGAGCTTCTTGAAGATCTTGAGCTTGATCTTGAATATTGGAGAGCAACCCTTGCAATTAGATGATGATGGAGGGTACTTAATTCACCAAGTTTGATGAAAAATGTGATGAAAGGTGAAGGCTGGAAAGGGATTTGGATGTGGAAATCACGCTGACTTCGAGAGGGGTTTTCTGAGCTTGTTGAGAGTGATGGATCTCGAATCTTAGGTCCCCTTGGAATTAGGTCAGGCCCTCTTTTCTATAGACCCAGGGCATTGATGATCGACAAAGCTCTAGTACTTCCAATCAACAGGTGTGTTTAGGCACATTTCTGACAGGCAAGGTTTGGAACTTACCGTTTGGCAGTCTGTTTCAGGTTCCTTCAAAAAATCGGTTGTAGAGCACAAACTATTGATCAAATCGTGCACGGGGTGAACCATTAGAAAGGTACTTCAGAGACCTTCGAAAGTCTTTGGACTTATCCTGAGTCCAGGATTTGACTTTGGGTCAAATATGGCTCGAAAGTATTCGTCGATGCTTTGGATCGGGGATTATCGGACGCAAACGGATCATTATCCTGCATGGTAAGTTAGAATCACGCACGGGGTGGAATGTTGGAAATGATAGGAGATTTACTTTGACATTACAAAGATCTTAACTCGGTTTGGAGAGTTAACTTTGGTCAACTGGGGCCTGGAAGCGCTCGATGACCTTTCACAGTAAAATGGATCATTTGTCCGTACCGTAAGTTAGAATTGCGCACGGGGCAGACTGTTGGAAATGGGTTTTAGTGCCCTTTGAAGATTCATTCAGTCTCGATTGAGCTGAAAAGTTGACTTTGGTCAAATGGAGCCTGGGAGCATCCGGTGACCTCCTGATCAAGTTTCAGGGAAAAATAGGTCGTTCATTCGCACCGTAAGTCAGAATCATGCACGAGATGGACCGTTGGAAAGGGGTTTCAGTGTCCTCTAAAGATTCATTCAGTCTTGATCGATTTAAAGAGTTTAACTTTTGGTCAAATGGAGCCTGGGAGTGCTCGATAGCCTTTAGGTCAGTACTCGGGGTATGACTTAGGTTTGTAATGATGAAGGGAGGTTCTAGGGACCTAAGGAGGGGTTAGGGGGGATTAGAATGGGGTGTCTATAGAGCCCCTCGACGGGTGAATTTGGAACAAACGATAGCCTCGAATAGACACCATATGATGCCTTTGAAAGAGGATGACCAGAGGGTCGAGGTCGATTCTGAGGACCTAAGGATGGGGATGATCGGTTCTGTGGGTCGAAGGGCTTAAAGATAAGGGTGACCGATTTGACGGTTCAAAGCCAATTCTGAGGTCTTGAGGATGAGGGTGACCGATTTTGCAATTCGAACCTAATTCTGGGGGCTTGAGGATGAGGGTGACCGATTCGGTGGGTCGAAGCTAATTCTGAGTGCTTAGGTATGAGGTTGATTAATTCTATGGGTCAAAGCCAATTCTACGGGCTTAAAGATGAGGGTGATCGATTCTGTGGGTCGAAGCCAATTCTGGGGGCTTGAGGATGAGGGTGACTAATTCAGTCGATTGAAGCCAATTCTTAGGGCTTAGGGATAAAGGTGACTAATTATGCAGGCTTGAAGATGAGGGTGACCAATTCTACAGGTCGAAGCCAATTCTAAGGACTTGAGGATGAGGGTGGCCGATTTGGCGGGTCGAAGCCAATTCTGCAGTCTTGAGGATGAGGGTGACCGATTATGCGGGTCAAAGCCAATTCTGCGGGCTTGAAGATGAGGGTGATCGATTCTATAGGTCAAAGCTAATTCCACATGCTTAAGTTTAAATTGACAAATTCTGCGGGTCGAAGCCAATTCTGTGGACTTAAGTTAAGATGACCAATTCTACGAGTCAAAGCCAATTCTGCGTGCTTAAGTTGAGATGACCAATTCTGCGGGTCGAAGATAATTATGTGAGCTTAAGTTGAGATAACCAATTCTGTGGCTCGAGGCCAATTCTGAGGGTTTAAATTATGATGACCAATTCTACGGGTCGAATCCAATTCTGAGGGCTTAAGTTGAGCTGACCAATTCTGTGGATTGAAACCAGTTCTACGGGCTTAAGTATGAAATGACCAATTTTGCGAGTCGAAGCCAATTCTGAGGGATTAAGTTTGAGATGACCAATTCTGTATGGGCTTAAGCTTGAAATGACCAATTTTGTGGGCTTAAGTTTGAGATGACCAATTTTGCGGGTCAAAGCTAATTCTCCGGGCTTAAGTTTGAGATGACCAATTCTGCGGGTCGAAGCCAATTCTGCGGGCTTAAGTTTGAGATGACCAATTCTGCAGGATTAAGTTTGAGATGACCAATTCTACGAGTCGAAGCCAATTCTGCAGGCTTAAGTTTAAAATGACCAATTCTTCGGGTCAAAGCCAATTCTACGGGCTTAAGTTGAGATGACCAATTCTGTGGGTCAAAGCCAATTCTACAAGATTAAGTTAAAAATGACCAATTCTGCGGGTCGAAGCCAATTCTGCGGGCTTAAGTTGAGATGACCAATTCTGCGAGTCAAAATCAATTCTGCGGGCTTAAGTTGAGATGACCAATTCTTTGGGTCGAAGCCAATTATGAGGGCTTAAGTTGAGATGACCTATTCTGCGGGTTGATGCCAATTCTGCGAGCTTAAGTCGGGGAACTCCGTTGGGAATATTACCTCGTGATTTTGATTTGAGCTGGGGAGCTGATTGCTGGGGAAATTCTCGTATCTTTTGGAGATTTTACAATGTAATAGCCAATTCGATGCTGTAAATTCTACTGGGGAAGCGATTAGGTAGTCAATGCTTTGCTCGGGGAGACCCGAGACCTCCGGAGAATTTTGGGATACCTTAGAGGTCCTCGTGGGACATTACCGGGGGGAGATTCACTATTTTTTTAGAGTTCCACTTGGGAAATAGGGATTTCTCTTAAGGGAGTGGAAAATTTTCTTGGTGAAAATGTTCTAAATCCTTTTCGAGATTTTTAGGAATTTTTTAGGGTTTTCTAGTATTTTTTGATAGTTTCTGTACGAAAATTTAAGGGGGTGTCGGTCGGCATGGTGCAGAGGGTGACATTCGATAGTGGCATGGAATTTTGATCTACCTCGAGAAGGCAAAGGGTCAGTGTCGATCGGTAGGTGAGGGTGCAGTGCCGATCGGCATGACCCCTGGCATCCTATAAAAAGGGGCGGGTTCCCCTCATTTTTCATAGCTTCTTGCCTTCTCTCTTTCTGCGATTTTCTTCTGTGAATCATTCTACCATTTTGTAAACTAAAAAATGGCCGCTTTTGTGAGCACTGCAGTACACCGGGAGTGGTTGGCTATTGATGACTGGGAAAACGTGGAGTGGAGAGCCAGGGTGCCTCTTGCTTTGAGGAGCGAGAACTCTTTTGATGCATGCGATCCGTTTACAGATGAGCGAACCTTGATGCGGGATCCATCACGTCATCGCTCTTCAATGGTGGTGAACCCTGGCGGTTATGTAAGTAAAATGACTTTTAGCATTCTTTTTTGGTGATTTTCCTTTTTTCTTGGATTTTGACAAGGATTTTTCTTTTGACAGTCGGATGTTTCTTTATCGACTATGCGTGCCCTCGGGACGACGGGGCTTAAAGATGTCTGGGAGCATCTTCCACCGATGGTGCATTGGGTAGTATCGCTAGCAGGCCTTGGGAGGCTGGCGTCTGGGCTGGATGAGATGCCTCGTTTGACGGTCGTCTTATGTGCTCTGGGGGAGAGGTGGTGGGACACTACCCACACCTTTCATTTTAGCTTCGTGGAGATGACTGTGACTCCCATAGACGTGCAGTAGCCACTGGGGTCGGATTGAGATAGAGAGCAGATAGAGGTGGATCGGTCTTTGATGGGTTGAGGCCGGAGGCGGTGCGGGCGGCGCTTGGTGATGTGGGGAGGATAGTGTCTGGGGACTCCATTCGTCTATCAATGCTAAAGGACATTTTATTGGGTAGGGTGATTGATGTGGAGGATGGGCTGCAGGTGAGACAAATGGCCCGGTTGTTTATTTTGCTGGTGTTGGGGGGATTTCTGGTGGCATCGAGCGGCGACATTATTCACTTATGGTTTTTACCATACTTGAGGATGTTTTCAAACATCCCTCTCTATGATTGGGGGAGCCTGACTTTGGCGACCCTTTATTTCTCTCTGGATGCATTCAGTCGGTGCTGCCGGCAGACTTTCACTGGAGCCACATATCTTCTTGAGGTATTCTTTAATTTGCGCATTTTCCTTTCATGCATTTTCATTTTCCTTATGCATCTCTTTTTAATTGTGATTTTTTTTTCTTTAACATATGTGGTTCTATGAGGTGATTGGGTGTAATACCCAGCTGATTGCTTTGAAGGATGAGACTGTTGGGGACTTTTGCCCGTTGTATCGGTGGCGAAAGGCCAATCGATAGTTGAGGATGTCTCTTTCTCTAGAGGCGGTGCATCAGGTCTTGAATGGCCTGACCAATGATAGGGTAAGACTTCTTTCTTCTTCAGTCCTGATCTTTGTGTGCTCTGACTCTGTATCTGACTCATATCTGCGAGGGATTTTTCAGGTGACTTTTTACCCTTGGGGGATGACCGTTCAGGATACGGGGTTGACTGGAGTGAATGTGCAGATGAGACATTTGCTGGCATATGAGTTTGGCCACTCTAGGTATCTTGGGTAGAGGGTGGTTCGACAGATTGCTGAGGAGGAGGTGGTGGTGCCACCCGCGAGGCCCCTATATCTATGAAGCGGGAGCGGCTATTGTCGGAGGATGCGAGGATCGCAGTGATGATTGGTGATTCCTATCTACTGTACACCGATATGGTTGTGTCGTATGATTATATAGACTTTGTGATGAGATGGATGATGGCGCCCAACGTATATGCTACACTGCGCCTTCCCTCCTACGGGTTCGATTCGGCCAGTGGGGTCCTCCCACAGCGGTGGCAGTCCGTCGACATCTGCGGCGACGGTGACTTCGAAGGTCCCCTTTGTGAGGTTGCATACCTTTTCATACAACATCTGAGGAGCTGATGGAGGGATGGTGATCATGTTGCATCGTCTTCATGCGATGGACCCGGAGGAGTTGGGCTTGACAGGGGAGGTTCTTCGTCCATTAGTATATCTTTCTACTCTTTTCTTTTCCTTTCTTTTGGTTTCTTTTGATCTTTTATGCTTGATGCTTTTCTTGCAGCAAGTCCGAGTGTCCACCACTTAGCTGAGGGATATTAGGGACTAGATATCTTTGGCGACCTCCCATATTTGGGATGTGATTCCTGTTCCTTATTGCTTGGTGCCATCTGCCTTATCCGCGAAGGAGTCTGGTTTGGATAGCGGTGGTACGTCATCTCGCCGTAGTGGAAAGAGAGCGCGTCACAGGGGTGGAAGCCCTTAGGGGAGAGAGAGAGAGAGAGAGAATGTGGGTTCGGGCTGAGTCCCGTTTTTTTTTTTTTCTTTTATTTATTTTCCTGCAAAAATGATGTTAACACAGGAACATATCTATGCAATGCAATGAAGTTTTTTTTTTTATTATCTTTTGTTAATGATGAATGAATGAATGTATGCTCATGCGCTTTTTACTTTGCTGCTGAGATCGTAAAAAGAAATATTTTTGGGATTTGAAGGAAATTTTTATTTAAAATGAGAATTTATATAAAGCTGGAAACGGGAATTTTTAAAATTCTTTTGAGAATATCAATTTATTTTTATTGAGTTTTCTGAATTTGACAAAGGAGGAAAAAGGAAAGTTTCTAGAAGTAGGGGGTTACCAATCGGCAAGCACCTTGTCCTGTCTATCGACAGGTCAGTCTAGTCCCATTAATTTAAATCTTTGATTGGTACCCTCTTCAGCCTTTGGTACCTTGCGGGGCAGGATTTCCTCCGATTTCTGCAGGGGTTATGTCTTTTGTGGGGGTTTTTAAGTATAAAAGAGGGAGTAAGGGTGGAGAGTTTTTCATCACACCTTCACATTCTATCTTTCTTATTCTGTGAGATGGATGTCCCTGGTAGTGTTGAGTTTGCCAACTACCTCGAGACTTTGGAGGCGACGTGCTCCTATAACGTTGACTACGATGCTTTCAATATGCGTCGAGTCTCTTTATGGCATAATCGGCCCATAGAGTGGAACATGTTGATGGCGGAGGTACAATTCTGGTACCCCGAAGGCCATGTATTCCACTTTGGCTTGGAAGAAGTCTGACCGACTTATGAGGAATTTTCTGCCATGTTGGGGATAAATCCCTGTGTTGTTACGACCCTGCCTGAGTTTTCCCGGTCTCCCCGAAAGTTGTTGGCTGGACTTCTCCATGTCTCACCATCGGTGGGTAGATCCTTAGTTACTGGAGGAATGATTTCTCTTCCAGCGGTGTTGCAGTTCGTGTATTTGCAGGAGGTTGGTGATTCTGGATATGCCGGAGCCATCGTTCTGAGTTTGGTTTCAAAATTATTGCTGGTGACTGGGGAGCTGTTAGTGGACCCACAACTTGCAATTATTACTTCATGGATGTCCTACCATCGCAATCCTGCCGCGATGATACTGGAGGAGACCCTGAATGGCCTGGATGCCTAGCAAGAAGGTCGTTCTGACTTTCTGAGGGGTAGCCCCGTGATGTTGTTCATGCGGTTGTCTGAAAGATTTTGCCTAGTGACTCCTCTAGAATACCCTTTGTTGGTTGTACCCAACTTCTTTTCCTGCCATTTCATCAATGTTGGTCTGGATATCGAGAGCTGGGAGAACTGGTTTGTGGAGCATGGGGATCTAAATCTGTATTGGTCAGTACCTTGGTGGGGACAACTGCTGCCTATTCTAGAACTGGGAGAATACCCATATGTACGGTTGGTTGGTCTCAGACAGACCTCTTTTTATTTCCCTTGGCCGCTTCTGCACCAATTTGGCTGGGAGCAGATCGTGAAACCTCAGAAACTAGACTTCTTTTCGTTAGAAGATTTGATAAAGTGTCTGCGCATGCGACTTGGCTCTTTGTGGGAGAGTCGGCGTCCGTCGACCCATTCCTCTTAGTCTATTGGGAGAGTTTGACACATTCCTGGGGATTATATGAAGTGGTTGTGGATAAGAGTAGTTAATAAGATGTTGGTAGTGGAGACTGGACAAAGGTGGCTTGTCTTATCTGATACCATGGAGGGAGGTGTGGTAGTTTTTCTGAGATTGGTTCGATCTTATCAGTCCTTGGAGCTTCTGCGGCACTCCATTCAGGCAGGGGAAGCTTGGGGACCCCATGATGTAGATGACGGTGATGGAGCGGGCTTCTCTGTTAGCTATGGGTAGGACTCTTGGGTGGAGTTTAGTTTGTACCGAGAAATAAGTTTGGGAATTTATTTGATTTTTAGGAAAGTAGGGGGAAGGGAGTTATCCGTTCCTTTTCTTATGTAATTCAGCTGTAATTTCTTATTAGTGAAATAAATAAGTTTTTGATCATCCAGTTGTGCCTTTTGATGAATTTTGTATTTTAAATTATCTATATCAATCACTAAGGCATGCATAATCCTTTTGTTCAAATAATTGTTAGAATGGACTGTAGTTCTCACATATAAGAAAAGAATAGTTTTTTTGTGAAAAAGAAAGGGTCGTGCTCATATAAGATGTATGAGTTGCCTGCGTACCTCTAGGGTTTTTTGAAAGGTCTTTATTTTTTTTCTGAGAATGGTTTTTACAGGGGATCAGGCCCATGTAGTTCTGGGTAGAGGGAAATGAAGATTTTTTTTTATAATAGAAGGGAGATAAGAAGAGTCGTAGCACGTCGAGATTTCGAACTATGGGTAAAATTTCTTGAGATAGTCCAGGTTGACTAGATGAGCCATCTCTTCTCCGTCTAAGTCAGTGAGCATGGCGGTACTGTCGAATAAGATCTTTTTGACAATGTACGGGCCGCTCCAATTGGGCTTGAATTTCCCTCTGGGGTCCTAGATGGGCTCTACAATTTCTTTGAGGGATAAATCCCCTTCTCGAACTCCGCTGTCCTTGACTCTCTTATTAAATGATTGAGCTATGCTGCGATGTTACCCTTGTATATGATACAACGCCTTCAGTTTCCTTTCCTCCAAGAGTGACAACTCGTCGAGGCGACTTTGATGCCACTCCTCCTCACTAACCTTGCTTTCAAGCATGACGCGTAACGAGGGTATTTCTAGATCAACGAGTAGGACTGCTTCCATACCGTAGACTAGAGAGTAAGGGGTAGCCCCAATATAGGTTCGTATTGAGGTTCGATAACCCCAGAGGGCGTAAGGGATTCGGACGGCCCAATCTCGACAGCTTTCGATCATCTTACTGATGATGGCTTTGAGGTTCTTATTGGCATCTTCGACTGCACCGTTGGTCTGAGGTCGGTAGAGAGAAGATTTGTGTCTCTAAATACCATACTCGTTGACCACTTCTGTGACTTTTTCCTCGAAATGCAACCCGTTATCTAACACTAGCTCATGTGGGCCCCCATATCGGTAGATGATGTTTTTCTTGATAAATTTGGCCACTTTCTTGGCGTTCAGAACTGCGTATGACTCAGCTTTGACCCATTTGGTGAAGTAATCAATGGTAACTAGGATGAACTCGCGTCCATTAGAAACCTTGGGTGTAACCTTCCTTATGATGTCGATGCCCCAGGTGGAAAACGACCAGGGAGAAGTCATGTTGTATAATTCTCGTGGAGGCAGGTGTTAAAGGTTGGAGAACTTTTGGCATTTGAGGCATCTCCAGACATAGGCGGTGCAATCCTGGATCATAGTGGTCTAGTAGTAGCTTTGTCAAATGATCTTCTTATCAAACATGTGACCATTCATGTGGGGGCCATATTACCCGTTGTGGATTCTCTGCATTACCTCTTCAATGTCAGCCCCTGCGATGCAGTGTAGATGGATTCCATCGAAGTTTCTCTTGAACAGTGCTTTGTGATAGATGATGTATTGAGCAGCCAATCTTCGGAGGGTTGCTCGGTCCTTCTTATTGGAACCCTCGAGATACTTACCATGCTTGAGAAGGTGCCAAATATCATAACACTAGCAATTGGCTAGCTCGAGATCTTCTTTGGTGATGAGCTCAATATGGTAGTTCCCCCAAGCATATCGACCATAGAGGCTAAGGTAGCAAGTGCATTCGGTTAAGTTATTTTTTGCTCGAGGTAGGTAATGGAAGTTGATGTCTTGGAATTGGGAGGCTAGTTCTTCTAGGTGGGCATGGAATGGTTGGAGTTTCTCATCCTTGACTTTCCATTTTTTGAGCATTTAACTAATGATGAGGGCAGAATCCCCATAGATATCTAGGAATTGAATACCTTTCTTGAGAGCAACTTTGAGTCCTATCGTACATGCCTCGTATTCAGTCATGTTATTGGTGCAGGGAAATCTAATTTGATGTCGACGGGATTATGGGAGTCATCTTGGGTGATCAGAAGTATCCCAATGCCATATCCCTTTTTGTTGGCAGCACCGTCGAAGAACATTTGCCATTGAAGGTCATCTTGAGCAGCATAGAGGATGTTTTCATTTGGGAATTTGGAGATCCAGTCATCAGCCTCTTTTATGGGGTAGTTAGCGAGGTAGTCGGAGATGTATCTTCCTTTCATGGCTTTTTGTGTGACGTACACGATATCAAACTCGGCTAAGAGCATCAACCATCGAGCCATTCGGATGGATAAGGCGAGTTTCTCAAGCAGGTACTTGATGGGGTCCATTCGGGATATAATCTTAATAGGGATGGCGATCATGTAGTGTCGCAACTTTTAGGTGAACCAGACAAGCATAATGCATGCTTTTTCCAAGGCATTGTAGTTGACTTCGTAACTGACCAGTTTACGACTGGCGTAATAGATGGATTTTTCTTTGCAGGAATCTTCAAGGTATTGAGCTAGCAAAGCCCCAGCAGCAGTGTCGGTTATGGTTAGTTATAGGACCAAGGGGAGACCAGGATGTGGCGGCATTAGTATCGAAGGTTGAGTTAGGTATTGTTTGATTCGGTCAAAAGCTTCTTGGCAGGCCTCATTCCAATTTTTGGTTAAATCCTTTCGGAGGAGTTTGAAAACTAGCTCACAGATGGAAGTGAGATGGCTGATGAACCAGCTGATGTATTGCAATTTCCCAAGGAAACCACGAGCTTCTTTTTATGTTTGGGGAGGTGGCATCTCAAGTATGGCTTTTAGCTTGGCTAATCTGCTTCTATTCCTTTCTCACTGACCATGAATCCCAAGAGTTTTCCCTTTGTAACGCTGAAGACAAATTTCTGTGGATTGAGTTTCATCTGATACTATCGCAGTCGTTCGAAAAACTTTCGGAGAGCGAGAGCATGACCTTCTCTAGTTTTGAATTTGATAATCATATCATCCACATAGACCTCGACTTCTTTGTGAATCAAATCATGCAGGATGGTTGTGACAGCCCTCTGGTAGGTAGCCCCAGCATTCTTGAGACCGAATGACATAGTAGTGTAGCAAAAGGTCCCCCATGGGGTGATGAATGCATTTTTTCTTAATGATCTGGGTGCATTAAAATTTTATTATATCCGGCAAACCCGTTGACGAATGACTTGAGAGCATGACTGGCTGTATTGACCGCGATCATATCGATATTGGGTAGTAGGTAATCATACTTTGGAGAGAATATGTTCAAGTCCCGATAGTCTACACACATCTGAAGTTTACCTCCCAATTTTTGTATAGGCACTATATTGGCTAGCCATGTGGGATATTCGATCTCGCGAATAAAGCCCACGTTCAGTTGTTTGACCACCTCTTCTTTGACTTTGAGCGACCATTCGGTACAGAGCTTTCTCAGCTTTTGTTTAACCGACTTGTAATCTGGAAGAGTGGGGATCTCATGCTGAGAAATTTTAGGATCAATGTCGGGCATATCGTCAAAAGGACCGTGCGAAGACATCCATGAAATCCTTAAATAATTCTTCGAGTTGTGTGCGCTCAGGCTTGTTAAGGGTAGCCCCTATCCTAATCTCGCGCAGTTGGCTAGTAGAACCGAGGTTAACAATGATAGTTTATTCTTCATCAACTTGTTATGTTGTTTGTTATTAACCATATTTAGATCAGTTAAGAATTGTTCATTTGCAAAATCATCATTATCAAAAGTTTGATTAGAATCTAAACAATTAATGTAAGGCACAACAAGATACTCAAAATATTCATTTATTTCATTGATAGGAAAAATAGCATTGAGAACCTCATCAAAGGAGGTCTCGATTACATTTGAGCAAGGATAGATAACAGAAGAAGAAATGGGGTAAACATTGGGGTTAGGTGGAATTTCAACAGGTAAAACGATCGCAACATGCCAGTTGAGGAGAGGTGTATCAGTAGCTTTAATCAGGTGGGATGGATCCAGTAATGTAGTGATTGAATGAACCATGCAGAGTGTCAGCCCCAGTGTTTGTAAGTTGAGCGATTCCTAGGAGTCACTTCCCTTAGAATCTTCGATATCACTGATGAGCGGTTGTACATGGTGTTGGGAACTTTCGTCCCATGGGTAGCTATCTTGGAAAAAGATCTCCATTATAAGCTTCATCTTTTTTTCTGTATGGTCATACCAGGGTTCTGGGAAGCCATAAAGGGGGAAGTCTTCGCCCTCTTTAATGAATTGTCCATTCAAGGAGTCACCTGGGATAGTCTGGATGCAGTCTAGTCTTCTCTTTGGTCGAGACTGGGAGATCATTCTGAGCTCTTGATCTGATGGTTGATACCCCAAACTACAAGGAGGGAAAGCTTTCTTCAGTTCAATGGGCTCAATTATCCCTTGTTGTCTTTGTCCTAGCCCCAGTCCGGCATTAAGTGCATATTTCTGAACATCTGAATCATATTGATATTTCCATGAGGGTCATATTCAAGACAAGCCCTTTCTTTGAAATCATCCCCTGTCGGGAGTAGAAGTGGTTCAACTCAGAATCCTGATAGGAACATATCATTTGACCCGTGTTGTATCTTAAGGATTGGACTGTAGGTACTCTCACCCTCGGCATTATCGTTGTTGCCCAAAATGGTAATGACTCATCCATCAGCGAAGAACTTCAATTTCTGATGAAGTGAGGAAGACACAGCCTTGATATTGTGGAGCCAAGGTCGTCTGAGTAACAGGTTGAAACAAGATGGGATGTCAATAACTTGGAATTCAACGACAGGGTTTATAGGGCCAACCCCTATTACAATCTTTATGGATCCCATCGCCTCCCGAAGGGTATTGTCGTAGGCACGTACAGCAACGGAAGTTGGAGCGAGGTCACTTTCCTTGAGTCCTAAGCATTTGAAGGTTCTTAATAGGAATACATTCAAGGCGAATGCATTATCGACAAGGGAGAGTGGTACGATCTTCCCCATAACTTCAATGGAGATGTTGAGTGCATGATTGTGGTTTGGCCCAATTCTGGGGATTTCTTCTTCGAAAAAGGATAGCATTTGGGTAGAGGTCAAGGATCCGACTAAATTTATCGCTTCTTCTGGTGTAGTAGAACGACGAAGCGTGGGTTTAGTGAGAAACTTGATCAAAGCATTTCTGTGCAACTGGGAAGACATAAAAATCCCCCATATAATGATATTAGCTTGAGCTTTCTTCAGTTGATCGAGGATCTTGCTCTCCTCGAGGGTCTGGCGTAGGAAGGTTTTCAACGTCCTTCCCTTTGTCATTGGCTGGTAGTGAGCTTGGGATCTGGTAATGCCTCCCTGATCTAGTCATGTGATTTACTGATAAAGAAGGGAAGAACATGAACCCTATTTTTTCGTCAAACTCGGGTTATTTTTCCATCTTGTTTATTTCTCGAAGGAGCTCCTAAAATGATATCATCTCACACATGTTAGATATTGGGCCAGTTTTTTCTAAAGCTTTCCCTTTATTTGAATCTTTGAATTCTTCCCCCCATCCGGTGGCAACAATTTCGTCTTTCCATGTAAAGTCAATGCATTCCACAACTTTAATCGATTCTTCATATAGGTCTTCCCATTATGTGGGGATAAGTAAGGGTGAAGGGACCAGGCGCCCTTGTAGCTTCAAAGTAGCAAGTAACTCGGTCATACTATAAATATCATTCATTTTCTTGAATAATTCTGCCATAATCTAGACAACCTCATCTAGGATGACTTCATCAGTTGGTACCATCCAACTGTCTGACTTTCGAGCCCATTTTCTTGCTTCTAAGAATAGCGTACTGAACCTCTGGCAATCAATGATAATCTATGAGGGTAATTTCAGCTCGAACTCTAGGAGTTGGTTTAACACTGCTGATAATTCCATACCTCCATCTTCAGAACGGGTACGGACAACGATGCATACTCTGGTAAGAAGTAACAATGCTTGATCGGCGAGGCTAACAGGGTATAGGAGGCAATATAGGCAAGTTTGGAGAGGTTTGGGAGAGTGTATAGGTGTGATTTGAGTTGAGGGATCAAATTCTGGGTTCATTTCTAGGAAGATAGTCTTGGTATGATTTGGGAGTGGGTTGTGAGTAGTGTTTGACTTAGGATTGGCTGGTGGGGCAATGGTACCTCGGTCAATTAGATCTTGGATTATGTTTTGGAGGTGAAAGCATTGGTCGGTGGTATAGCCAGCAGTTTGGTGAAAGGCACAATGGTCATCTGCCTTGAAGTTTATTGGAAGTGAAGAGGGGAACATGGATCTCAGTGTATTCCTTTCGGACTAGGACAGGGCGGATTTCTGGTGCCCACAAAGTGGTTAGTTGAGAGATGTTGTTGATGGTTGAGACTGCAGCACTGACAGGTTTATCATATTTTCTGGGGGTGAACAGTCCGGACACTTTCTTTGGTTCAACCTATGTTTTAGCAAGACCTTCCTCAATTTCTACTCCTGCTTCTCTGAGAGCTCGAAAGTGGGGATACTATTGTCCTCCCATTATTACTTGAACATGGGGCAAGAAGTTCTTCTTCACTATGTTGACTTGTTCTTCTTCGGATGGCCGATTGGTCATAGTGGCTGATTTTTCCCTCCATCAGGCTATGAAGTTACTGACTGATTCCCCAGAGTTTTGTTTGAGCAGTTCTAAATCACGCGGGGTGACCTCAAGATCTTCATTGTATTTGTACTGCGATATTAATTCTCGGGCTACATCCTCCCAGCTACGGATTATGGACTCTTCAAGAGGCAAAAACCATCGGAGAGCGCTATCCCTCAAATTTTGCTAAAATAATTGGGCCATCACTTCTTCAGAAGGCCCTAGGAGAGTCATGGAATGGTGATAACTGCGAAGATGAACAATCGGGGGTCCACTTCCTCCGAATTTCTCGATATTTGGCATCTTGAACTTATTGAATAACCTCACCTTAGGATAAGAAGACATGTGGGTGTAATATATGTAATTTTTGGAGATTCTGACTTGGTCAAACATATTAGTTAGCATCTTGAGATCTTATTTGACCTTGTTCAACTCTTCCTCTTTTGAATCAATGATCATAGGTAAGTTAGCCCCAGGTTGGGCAAGGTTTGGCATAAAAAGCTGGGCAGGCGGCGACCCATTAACAAGAGGGGCACGTGGAGCGTGCTAATACTCTTCGGGAACCCAAATAGGCTCGGGTGGACCCATAGCGAGAGGAAATAAGGCCTTGGGATCTTGAGGGACAGGAACATGATTTCATTGCATCTCCCGAACCTCAGACTGAAGGTTGTCAATCTTGGACACGAGCTGAGATAAAAATGTTGTCAGATCTGCCTGCACAACTGGTACTTGATATGTGTCCTCCATGGAAAGTGAATGGATACCGGACTCGAAAGAAGTAGCAGGATTACAGACTGAACTCCGGGGTGATTTGACTGAACCGAAGCTAATAAGGAGCCAGGCCAAGGCCGTGCAATCGACCTGAGAAGACGTAAAATAGGATTTATTTTTGACAAAGAGGATGAAAATATTTTTAACATTTTTTTCTTTGAGATTGAAAGAGAAAATATTTTTGGATTTTTGATAAAGAAAGGAGAAATATTTTAGGATTTTTGATAAAGAAAAGATAAATGTTTTTGGATTTTTTGATAAAGAAGGGAGGAATGTTTTGGGAGATGGGTCTCAGAATGATTATTATTATTATGTTCTCACTTGTATTAAATTCTCCTAAATGCAAAATGAAATGCCGAACGGGACCCGAGCCTGGAAAAGTTGGGTTTGTAACATATGCAAAGTTATGGCTGGACTTGTGACCAGGCTCACGGGAAAGGTCCCATTCTAAAAAAATGTGCAAAAATTTAGGCGGCATGCCGACCGGGAATTTTAATAGAGTTTCAGGTTGAAACCTGAAATCTAATATGTGTGTCCTAGGCTTGACACCTATATGCGGGTATGCAGCTTGGTTGGGTAAATCAGAAAGGGTTCCCCCCTTTGGTGTGGCTTCTACGATATACATCTTTCTTTTGAGGGCAATCGGTATGTGTGGACAAGAGAATTTATATACCTGAGTGTACGTGAATTCCTCATTATATACCTCGTGGCGACAGTACGTGTGAGAGTGAATTCGATATACTCAGCGTACATGAACGAGTTCCCTGCGATATACCTCCTGTCATGACTTTGGTCAAGCGGTACGATGTAGGGGAACCATTCGATATACGTCGAAGGTACTTGGACAATGGAAGGTGAGAGTGATATTGCTTAGGTTAACTTCACCCTGACGGACCATCGCCCATCACGAAGTGACCTTACAGTTGCCGAACAAAATTTGGTCAATCATAATGCTCTTTGGTGGTATCATGTGAATCATGCATGATTCTCTTATTAGTATCTTATGAGAGTATCTTTCTTGATCATGACCAATAGGGAGCAAAGTATGAGTACCAATGGTATACCAAGTATGGGAGGGTGATGCGTGTAACATGGGGATATATGTGATCCTAGGTTCACGTGGTGTTAAGTGTACATGGAGAGTTTTCTACAAGTGTGTGAATAGAAGCATAAGCATGAGGTACACATGAATAGTAAACATGAATAGTAAAGGGGAACATGCTAAATAGGGAAAAATATAAACAAATATAAAACCCATGTAAATAGAGTCTAGCCCTCAAAATAAAACTTATCCCCAATAGATCCTCCACTATGGCCATCCCCTCCGACCCTCACGGAGGGAGAGGCGAAGAAGTGGGGGGTGTCGCCCCTTCATCTCGGGAGGATCTTGGTCCCACGCATCCCTCTCGGGAGCTCTTCGGCCGGCGTCGGTGATGAGGTGAAAATGTTGAGAGATAGAGTCTCCAGTCTATTTTACTCAGAACGGACAAAAGAAAAAAGGGATCCATCCCGAAGGACAACATCCAAAGACATACTGATACATACGAAACTAAAATGATTCAAAAAGGGTCCGAAGGCTAAGTTACCAAATGGGAAGGTGTTAGGCACCCATTCTTCCCTTACGGTCTCTCATGGGTTATTGCTATTTTCCTTTATTTCCCCGTGATATGTGTGCATGTGTATATGTAATGGAGATAGGAATCATCGACTTGTATCATGGAAGAGATAAAGCGAGTCATCCATAGGAATATTCTTAAAAGTAATATTAGAAAAATAGGGTTTATGCGAGTATCCTAGTGTTGATTGTTATAACAGAACGATAACACATATGGAATAATAAACCACTAAGAATAAATATACGTATATGTAAATATATAAAATCTAAGAGAGTTAAGTTTAAAGAACGTAGAAAAATAGAAATTGAGAGAAAAGTAGGAATAAGACTCGAGTCTCGAGTTTTACCCCGAGATGCCTACGTAGCCTATAGAGGCATCAAAGTCCACGTAGTTCTTATGCAAAACGAGGGGTGGGATTTATCCCATAAACCTAATCGGGGACTTCTCTTATATGTGTGTGTGTGTGTGTGTGTGTGTGTAAAAAAGTGTTTTAGTTGTGAGAAAAGTGTGAGAATTCTCGTTTGGAATTTATGAGCAAACCCTTTTTTTCTTATTTTTTGGGTTTTATTTATATGAAAATAAGAGAGGTGCAATAATACTAGATAAAAAGTATATTAGGATATGTGAGATGAGAGAATAAAAGTACTAAGTAATAAAACAAATTAATGCGAATTTAGGAGAATTTAATGAGAGAGTGGAGAAAGTTGGACCTTCTTGAAGATCTTGAGCTTGATTTTGGACGTTGGAGAGCAGCCCTTGCACTTGGATGATGATGGAGGGTACTTAATTCACCAAGTTTGATGAAAAAGGTGATGAAAGGTGAAGGTTGGAAAGGGATTTTGATGTGGAAATCACGCTGACTTTGAGAGGGGGTTTTTGAGCTTGCTGAGAGTGATGGATCTCAGATCTTGAGCCCCCTTGGAATGAGTAAGACCCTCTTTTTTATAGGGACATGGCATTGCCGATCGACACAGACCTTGTCCTGCCAATCGGCAGGTGTGTTTAGGCACACTGCCGATAGGCAGGTTTTGGAACCTGCCGTTTGGAAGTCTCTTTCAGGTTCCTTCGGAAAATCGGTCGTAGAGTGAAAATCGTTGATCTGAATCGCGCACAGGGTGAACCGTTGGAAAGGTACTTCAGAGACCTTTGAAAGTCTTTGGAATTCTCCCAGGTCTGGGAATTGACTTTAGGTCAAATGTATCTCGGAATCGTTCGTCGGTCCTTTGGACGGGGGATCATCGGACGCAAATGGATCGTTCATTCGCATGGTAAGTCAGAATCTCGCACGGGGTAGACCGTTGGAAAGGTTAGGAGATGTACTTTGACATTACAAAGAGCTTGACTCGGTTGGAGAGTTAACTTTGGTCAACCGAGGCCTAGAAGCGCTCGGTGACCTTTCGAAGTAAAAGGGATTGTTCGTCCGTACCATAAGTCAGAATCGCACACGGGGTGGACCGTTGGAAAGGGGCTTTAGTGCACTTTGAAGATTCATTCAGTCTATATTGAGTTGAAGAGTTAACTTTGGTCAAATGGATCCTGGGAGCGTCCGGTGACCTCCTGGTCAAGTTTTGGGGGGAAATGGGTCGTTCGTCCGCACCGTAAGTCAGAATAGTGCACGGGACAGACCGTTGGAAAGGGGTTTTAGTTACCTTTGAAGATTCATTATGTATCGATCGAGATGGAGAGTCTGACTTTTGTTCAAACGGAGCCTGAGAGTGCCCGATGGCCTTTAGGTCAGTACCCCGGGTATGACTTTGGTTTGCAATGAAGAAGGGAAGTGCAAAGTACCTAAGGAGGGGTTAGGGGGTATTAGAATGGGGTGTCTACATATATAAGTCATACCTTAATAAATTTTAAGGATTTATATATATACCTGAATATGAAAATTCGTACTAACTAGATAGGTATACTATCGACTTATCTTAATTTCATAGGTATCGCACCACCTATAATAATCGTTGTCAATAGACGTATCGGGTAACTGCTAAATCCTCTTTAACCTATATCCCAAATTTCATCCTAGTCACCTCGTAGTATTTTTTCAAACACAATTGACATATAAATACATTTTCTACGCGCATACTTATATATAAAAAATCGCCTGCGAAACACCAACTCGAGTGTCACTCATCCTACACACCCTTCTATAAATAAGTCATGGATTCGATTTTTCACGAACCCAAGGTTTAAATTTCGCTCAAATAATAATTTAGATGTCCCCACTCTATTCATAGGAACCCCAAATGTCTGATTCCTTAATTTATTTATTTTCCTCAAAAGTATACTTTCGGTTCCACCCAATTATTGCACCTTCCCAGCCCCCATAAATTCCCTCAAATGTCTAGGAGTAAGTCCCCCTAGTTGGATATTTATTTCCTTAATTAAACAAGCTAAAAACCATAAATTTGGGAATTTATCCCATTTAAACACCACAAGCCGAAATTGCCAAAATAACTGTAGGGTCGATCGATCGACCGAACAGGGCATCGTCTTCCCCGAGTTTGTTTCGGCCATTACCAAAACCTACAAGCTTTTATTTCTTCCCCCAACCTCAACTAACAACATATTTACATAAAAAGAGGGTTCTAAACATCCTAGAACCAAAACCCAACAATCAATTTCAATAATTTTCTAAGTTTCTTAAATTGAATATTATCCGGGGTTTACTCGTTCAACTTTCGAAAAACCCATTTTGATTCATGAAACCCAACCCAAAAATCTTAATTGTTTGTTATTACCAATTATGATATGAGGTTTATGCTCGAATAGAATAAATCAAGTAAACACTTTCCTCGTGGATAAAATCCGATGACCTCGAGCCGACTCCCGCGGAGTTTGGCCGAAAATCTCCTTTTCTCTCCTTTATTCTCTTCTCTTTCTTTTCCCTCTTTTATTTCCTTATCCCACTCTCTCGTGTCTTTTATAGGAGAGAAATAAGGGTTTACCCCTTTAAAACCCAAAAATGACTCATTTACTCAATTACGAGTACCTATTAGTCCAAAAATCCCCGGAACTAAAACGCTACCCCGGATACTCTATTCTGACTATCTCGGCCATTCTGAAACCAACCGCACACTCAAAATCTCCATCCGAGTCACTTAACTACAATTTACTAATTAAAACCAACACATATCAATACGGGTTTCCCAATTTTAAAATATTTTCCTTCGTCGCTTTACCCAACTGCGACATATCATTAAAATAATTCAACTCATTTACTTAGTCTCAAAAGAAAATATAACACACACCAGTAATAATCTAACGTTCATAAATCCCAAAATTACTATTCACAAAAATTCCCCTACTCTTCAAATTACGTCCACTTATGTGGTTTAATTATCCCTAAAGGTACGGGGTATTACATTAAATATATAGAAAGTTGGACTTACTCACTTGAACAAAAGTCAGAGTGAGCCTATTTACTCGCATAAAGAAATTCAAAGGCCATGTATTTCATTTAAAACAAGAGTAATTTTACCTCCTATAAATATTCGATGCGAAAGATTTAGACTTTCTTTGATCTTTCAAGGTGATTGTAAGGATATAAATTCCAATTGAGTCCATGTATTTTTTTGACTTAATTTCGTGAACAAAACTGTGTTTGTAATATGTCATAGGGAGATTTTTATTTTATCACAATCCCACTTGGTCTATGACGTATTGAAAAAAATTGAAGATGTTGCGACAAAGCTTCAAAGAAATAATCATGCCGAAGTTTAATTGGTGCAAGTTTAATCGTCTTCAAAGTTAATTGCATTTCGAGATCACTCAGGTATGAATGCGTATAATTAATGGTGCTCGAAATTGTTTTTATAAAAGATAAGGATGTATTTTTATAAAGAAAAATATTTTAAAAATGTTTTTAAAAGTGTTTTAAGTGTTTACAATACATTTTATTCTGATATACTCGAAATAGAGTTTGACTAATTTGGATCTCCTTTGCAAGAGACGTTTTGAACAAAAAGTCAAAAAGTCAAACTGCCACATCAGCTCGTTCAAACGACATAGGGATCTCGCTCGAACGAGATACCTAAGGCGCGCGAATGACATGTCCTTTTCGTTCAAACGATACATTTTTCAAGGCAGCGCTAAATTGTTATTTAAAGCGTGTTTCTATCAGAGTTTCGTAAGTGTGCATTCTGGAAAACAGTATACGAACCAGAAACTTGTTTGCACATGTTTTCTAAGGTTTAAAATATTAAACACATCCTTAGAGTTTGCAAAGATTCGAGTTATCATTAGTTTATGTTTACGTGATCTTGAGGCACCAAAGTTGTTTGTTCTACACATTGAACATCAAAGGGTTTTGCGGTGAAAAAAAGAGAAGGACTTCTTGTTCGACATCGTAGACGAATCAAAGCCATTCGGTGGACACCGAGAAATACGTGGGCGCGTGTGTTGTGGACAGGTATCGTGGAAGAAGGAATTTTTATGTGGGCTCTATTGAAGAACTGTTGAAATTCAGAAGGAGCGTCAAGACCCGTGGGGATCGATTCTTAGTGTAAGGCTAATCTGTCTTTGTAAAACCATTGTTCATAGTGATTGTCTGGTTTGGGCCATCCGAGGTTGTTTTCCCGTTTTGGGTTTTTTCTCGTACATCCGGCGTTGTGAGTATTCTTTACTTTATTTTACTTTATTTAATCACTAGATGCATGTTTAGGATTATTCAAGATAAAATTGGTTTACAGTAAGAATTGGGTTTTTCACAACTTGGTTTGGTGCATAAGTAAAAGTTGGATAATTTTTGAAGAAAAATTGGTTTTGTTTAAAACACACATATTAGGCACCCTTCAGTGATTTAGAGTAAAACAAGAACGAATCTAAAGATATAATTTTTTTGTGCTCATACAAGGAATTGAATAACATTGATTAAATCATAAAGTCACTTCATAATGAAAGAATGACCAAACTTCCAACATTAAAAATGAAATAATAGATAAACTCCCCGGATATAGTGATCCTCTAACTTATATGAAAATATTTCATGGTTTTGGATATTTTTTATTTAGTTTTTTGAAATTTTGTGAGAAAAGACGAGTTTACACTGAAAGCTATGTTGATGTGGGTAATTCATGACTTTCCAGCTTTTGGGACATTATCCGGTTGTGTAGTACATGGTTATTTAGGTTGTACTATTTGTGGAGAGGAGAATGATTCTCTTCGTCTCCCCGCTAGCTCAAAATATGTATACCATTTCCATAGGAGGTTTTTACCCGCTGCTGATAGTTTCAAATTTGAGAACGGTTCCAATTTTTTATTAAGTGGGTTGAACATAGGCTACTAGCGAGAAAACTTTCAAGTTCAAAAATGGAAAGTAAATCTTCTGATTGTGGCCCTAATAAGCTAGGTAAGAATCCTAAATTTAAGAGTGCCAAGCATAAGAAGACCCCAACTGGTAATGAAACTGAGATAAGAAAGGCATAGTCTAGGAGGTCAATTTTATTTGACTTGCCTTATTGAAAGAATAATCTGGTGCGCCATGTATTGAATGTGATGCACGCAGAGAAGAACATCGTTGAACATATTGTGGGTACATGCCTTAAGGGGAGTCATTCGAAGGATAGAGAAAATGCACTAAAAGAACTTAAATCGTTGAAACTTAAGCCATAACTATGGTTGAAAGAAGATAGTAGGGAAGGACAATAATTCCCCCTGGTGTGTTTGCTTTGACGAGTGAGGAAAGGAAGGTGATTTTAGACATAATATATAATTTGAAGGTTCCATCTAATTTTCTATCCAACTTGCAAAGGATTGTGAATTATGCTACCCATGATTTACATAAGTGTAAGTCCCACGATTGGCATGTGATCATGTAATTGGTTCCTCTTTTGTTTAAGCACTGTTTCTCCAAGCACAAGGATTTGCGGAGGGCTATTATGCAAATTAGTATCTACTTCTCACTTTTATGTGAGAAGGTAGTCAATCGAGAACACATAATGGCAATAAAATTGGCAGCTACTGAAGCGATTTGTGTGATGGAGAAGTACTTTCCCCTATCATTCTTTGACAAAAGTGTTCACTTATTGGTAAACCTATGCGACGAAGCACTTCTTTGCGGTCCAGTCAGATATCGATTGATGTATTTGTTTGAAAGATTGATAAAAGTTTTCAAAGATTACGTTAAGAATACATGATACATTACAGGATCAATTGCAGAGGAATACATCACCATGGAGTCATCAATCTATACTCAGGAATATATGCCTGACCCGAGCAGTGTGGATGGCAGTGATGAGTTAGTCGATGAGGGTACTCATGGGATGTGCAAATGAGTGAAATTAACAGGTGTACAACATGACCAAGAATCTCGTTATCTATTTGACACACATGAAGATGTCGAAGAATGGAAAAAGTAAGTTTAAATTATTTTAAGTTTTACATTATATTATATTATTTTATACCTTATTAAATTATTCATCACATTAATTTTATGCATAAAATATGAAGCTTGTGAGAACAATAAAAGATGAAAAATAATGGCACAATCAAATAGCGAGTTTAGGTTGTGGGTGTCACCGGAGGTAATTAGAATCAAAATGGTTGTTATTAAATGTTATATTACAATAAAATTTTACAACTAACCTAATTAATTTATCTACATTCTCAACTCTTAAAGACGGGTGATGCGACATCAATGCTTGCTCGTCTAGCCACTATACCCTTGTTCATGGCACAAGAGTACAAAAAGTATCGATTGAACGGTTACTTATTCGGTGCAAGGGTGTATGAGGAAAGTACAAATGTACAGAACTTGGGCATTTGATACAAGTCTATTACTTTCTTTCGAGCGAGCGCGAAAGATAAAAACCTCATTGAAGCTGAAATGACTTACTATAGTGTAATTCGAAATATATTTGAATTGGACAATGTAAGCTTAAAAGAGGTTGTATTTTACTGTGATTGGGTAAGATTTTAGGATAAAAATGATTGTAAAGTTGATCCTGACACCAATTTGATCATGGTTGACTTGTCCAAGTTGAAGAGCAACGAACACGTGAGCGATGAGCCATTTATTTGTGTTTTTCAAAAGGTAAAGCAAGTTTTTTACTCGGAGTATATCAACAACAAGACGTGGTCAATCATCCTACATGCGCCAAAGCGTCTAAACAGTAGTGTGGATGACTTGGCTTCTCCTACCGAATATCTATCCATTTTTTATGATAATCCGAATTTGAAACAATTTTTAGCTTTGTAATAAGTATTGGAATTATAGGACATTAGTTTAATACTTTTAATTCTTATTTCAATGCCCATGTCCAGTGGGTGTATTATTCTAGTGTTTTATTATTATTGAACATCTGATAGATGTTGTAAATTCAATTGTATTTGATTTGTTTAGTGCATTAATTCAAAGTTTCCAGTGTTTTGTTAAAATATGGTTAGTTCTTTGTATTCTTCTAATTCATTTGGATTTGTACTAATAACTACAATTTTTACAGAAAATGTCTCCTTCAGGGATTAAGGCAAGGATGATGATGATGATGATAATGATGATGTCTTCTTCAGGGCTTGGCGGCAGTGGTGGCGACGAGGGCTCCTCGGCCCCTAGGATCCCAAAATGGGGCAAACTTGGACCGGTCATTGAGAACAAGACGGGATTATTGGCTAGATCCCTCTAGTTGGTGAAGACGATTATCGGCCCGAGGTACACTAGTTGGAGGGGGGTGCCAAATGAGCTCAAGTTGGCTATTTTGGAGGCACTACAGGTAATATATTTATATTTATATTTATATTTATATTTATATTTATATTTATATTTATATTTATATTTATATTTATTACCAACTAACACTTACTTTCTTTTTTTTTTATATTTGTTTGCCAGGAACAATTCGGTCTGCCCCAAAACCTCTGCAATCCCATGTTGGAGCAGATGAGGGAACAACATAAAACTTGGAAGAAGAATTTGTGGGCACAATATTTTGGCAAGGCCTGGGACTCCATTCTCAGATTGCGTGAGACCGTCCCGACGAAGGATCCCCTCGCACTGGCACAGTGGAAAATTTTTATCGACAATGATATCGAGGAGCTACAATTTACATCTTGCCAATCGGGGAGGGAAAACCGGGCAAAAAAGTCAGACGTGCACTACTCCAGGAGGACGTCTTACGCCGAGGTGGAGCACTTGATGGTAAGTTTTTATTTTTATTTAATTATAGTTTTATGTTATTTTGCATTGTTTTATGTTGCATTACTAATTTTGCATTATTTTATTTTACGAGACAGGGAGTGGCCCTGGGGGTAGGCCACATAGGCTCGATGCCTATGTGGCAATTCAGACTAAGAAGGGCAAGGGTAAGGACAAGGAGGTGTCCCTAAGCGTCGCGACCACGATTATAAGTCATAAATGTTTAATTGTTGTTAATTACGTTATAATTTATTTATTTACTTAATTAACTAACCATGTGCTTTTTGTCGTTTCAGGAAAAGCTTAAGGAAGTGCATGAGTCGCAGTCTGATGCCGATAAGGAATCTTTGGCTACAGACGCACTCAGCCAAGTTGTTGGCGCTGATCGCAAGGTAAGGACTAGGGGTGAGCTCACGGGTGGGGAAGTCTAGGATCGTCGGAATGGATACGAGCAACACCGGGTTGGCTCATCAGGTGGACACGCATGATTAGAAGCTAACAAGGTTGGAGACGACGATGCTAGACATGTTCTCCTTCATGAAGCCTAGGTTGGGCAAGGTCAAGACGTAGGTAGGGACGTCGGAGGTGGACGAAGACGTGGATGTGGACGTCACTGCTTCATCATCGATACGCATGGACTCGCCGCTAGATGATCCGAGATTCCACTAGGGTATGCCTCCTGTTGAGTGGCTTATGTCAACACTCGATTGGCCGAGCATTTTTTACTTGACATATTTGATGGCCAGTCGATAGCGAGGGGGTTGAGGGACTCGAGATTCCACCAGGGTATGCTTATTCATGGTCGTCCCCTTCAAGACATGGAGACTAGGATGCTCGTCACGCATGTGATTCTCGAAAAGTAGAACTCCGCATTGTGGTTGTGCGAACAATGCAGCGTAATGAATATTGAGGGGTGTCTCAATGCGTATATCTTTTGGCCTAAATTTCTTGTCCGATCTACAAATGACCATATGCCTTGACATTATTTATATCTATTTTGTTTGGACACTTGGATTAAATTTGTATTATTTTGATTTGGATATGGATTGTATTTTTATTTTATTCGGATATGGAATTATATATGCAATGGTTTGGTGCATACATTCTTTCTATTTTATTTGGATATATACTATTTGAATAGGTACAATTTTGCTATAATCGGTACAAATATACTGCTAGGTAGTGGCAGTGGCCATACTGCCCAACAGATTTTTTTTAAATTCTGTCCAGAATTGTCACGGTCATTGACCATGACAAGTTCGTGATAAAGAAACTTGTCACAATCCTATCACGATCGTTGACCGTGACACTTTTATTTGATTTTGTCATGGGTTTGTCACGGTCTTTGACCATGACAAAACTTATCAAGGTCAAAGACCATGATAGTACCATGACAAGTTTAATGAACTTGTCATGGTCAATGGCCATGACAAGTCCGTGACAACAACAACTGTCACCCCCAGACTTGTCATAGTCATTGACCTTGACAAGTTTGACTTGTCACGGTCAATGATCGTGACAAGTTGACATTTTTGGTGTAGTGATGAGTCAAACATGTTGGTAGTGATAACAAATTACATCTTAATGACTCCACACATTATAAAGCACAAAAATAAAATGATGATGCCTATCAAAACACTATCAAATAGACACATGGATATGGAATGATATTGTGACTCGGTCATCCTAAATGTTCATTCATATATGGTGTATAACAAAATACAAAAATCTTTTTCTCTTTTTCCAAAATTTTGTAAAAATAAATTTTTTTTGGCCTTTTCAATTTTTCTAAAAAATGAAAAAAAAATTGTATTTTTTCAAAAAAAAAAATTTAACAAAAATCTAATAGAAAAGGTACACGTGTCATAACATTAGCAAATATATATCATGAAGCACAACTAGCGTATGACAAATAAGCAGACACAATCATCTATATGATATGACAAGATAAGAATCATGTGTAAGCAACCGAGAATCAACTAGTCTAACATCTAGTGCCTCTAAAAGTGATTTCCTAACCTCAAATAGGTGTGCAACGATGCATAGAGGTTTTGGGAACCATGGGAACACTAGACTTAAACTTCCTAGGACTTCTTCAAAGATCAAAACAAAAATGCCTAAGGTGAGCATTCCTACCACAATGTGAACATGTGTAAATGGGTGGAATGACACCTATGGGTTGACCTTTTCTAACGTCCATGGGATTGATTGACCCTCTAAAATAAATAATGGTCTTGGCTTTTATAACAGAATCATTAGAACACGACGAGCCACTATAATTGCTATCAACACTACTCGAGTCAATCAAATCATTTTTTAACTCCAAAAATTTTGACTCGAGCAAATAATTAGACTCTTCCAATTTTAGGGATTTCTTTTCTAAATTTTCAATTATTCCTAGAAGGTTATCACGTTATCCCTTAAAATAGGCACACTTATCCCTAAGAGTCTCCTCCCGTTCCACAAATTCATCAATTAAAATATTTTTATCCTAATTGGCACAAACACAAGTCCTAGAGTTTCTCAAATCCTCTAATTATTTTTCTAAAAATAGGACTCTATCATCACTCTCCTTTTTGGAAAATTTTAACGCATTAAATTCATGGTCCAAAGAAACAAATTTCTCACGATAAAAATCTCTTTGATTTTGAACCGTTTGCAAAAGATCCATCGCGGCTTTAAAACGAGAATTTTCTTTTTCCAAAAATCAATTCTTTTCACAAACATTAAATTCAAACTATTTAAATCGTCAAAACTCTGACACGTGCCATTAAGGGGGCATCCGATTACCTAAGTGGTCCATCGAAAAATTACGATTTTTCACAAAACAGATTTTTCAACAAAAAAAATCAATATCACATCAATTTTGATGAAAACAAGGATCACTCGATAACTTAGAGAAACCCGCTCTGATACCAATTTGTAAAATGTAATGCTCCGGTGTGATACCAATTTAAATAAACTCGCAAATTGACAATATAAACTTATTTAATTTGAGTCAATTTTTAAACCAAATTAGTTCAGCCCCTAAACATCCAACTATGCGTGGATAAATCAAACCAACATAAATAATTTCTGACACACAGATTTGAGGGAAAAAAACCTTTCGAGTCAAACATTTTATTTCACTAAAATACTTACAATGATTATAATGAAATCTATAATGATCACTCCTCAAAACAATCACATAGACACGCAGTCCAGAGTCAGCAATGGAAAACCCGTAGCAGTCCACACGAACACGTAGTTCGATTCAGCCCAGGACCACCCACGAGCACTCCTTATTGACACCCAATCATATCATCCCAGTACCTCCCTCAAGTGGCACCTAATCAGTAGTAGGTTATCCTCCTTACAAGAGAAAACTCCAGCAAAATGTATTTCAGGTTCCAAAATAATTCACATAAAAAGATTGGGATTGTGTGGATTGAAAACAAAGTGAAAAATCCTTAAAAGAAGAAGACTAAAGAAATATACAGAATGCCATTTACGTGTTCTGTAAAATGTTAGGTCTTGTTAAGGAAAAGGACTCATTAATGTCCTTTATATAACAAACTTGTGTCGGCGCGTCGCTCGAACGAAGTCCAAAAGTCGCTCGAACGAAAGGTCATTGCCGCTCGAATGAAAGCTTCGCGCGAGACTACTATGTCGTTTGAACGACATTAGCAGGTCACTCGAATGACCAGGCGAGAAAATTAATTTTTTATTTAGTAAAAAATCTCCACCTCAACACTTAGAAAAATTTCATTTGACGAAAAACGACACCTCAACACTTGGAAAATACTTTAGAAAATATCCTAACACTTTTAAATGAACCGTTAAGTAACCAAGACAAAATTTCACCAAATTTCATCTCGTAGAGGCTTTGAATGTTGAAGAACTTTTTATACTCAGAGCCGTCTTCATGTATCTTCAAACTTGAACTTTTTCTTCGACAGTTTGTAGAGTTATACCACATACATTTAGGGTGTCAATTTGTGCTATTGGGTCATGTTTTCGCCCAACACAACACGACATGACAATGGACCATTACACACGAACACAACAAGAAGTCTTATTTTTTTAAGCACCTCGAACACGAACCATGTAAAAACACGACACGACATGATTAACATGATTTTTTAAATTACCACGAATAACAGGATTTACACGAAACCAATTTTTTTGTTCAAACTAACAAATTAAAGCTACTTACATTCTGTAACATAAGTATAAAAAATTAAAGCTGCCTACATTTTTTTATAACATAAGTGTAACACATATTAAAGTTGCTTACATTGTAACATAAGTCCAATACAAATAATTACAATGGAAAAAATAATAACTTATCACGGAAAAAATAATTACAACAGAAAAAAATGGTTCATTCTAAAAAATAATCACAACAGCAAGCAACAAACCAATCACGGAAAAAAAATGGTTCATTCTAAAACATAATCACAACAGCAAACAGCAAACCAATCGCAGAACATAGTAACTAATCTAATCACAATAGCAAACGCAACAGATGGAAAAACAACTAATCTAATCATACTAACTAAACAGCAAACACAATAGCAACCCAAATTTTTACACCAACAGCAAACCCAACAGATGGAAAAGTAACTTTTAATTTGTTTAAGCTATCACAAGTTAACATAAATTTCAAACTAATCACAAGTTAGTATAAATAGTAACTAATCACAGCACACCCAACTGGTTCGTGGTTTAATCAACGTATGGAAATAAATTAAAATTTTCAAACTAACCTCATCATTATTATCAAGATCTGGTTCAATCTCAACTGGTTTCTTTAAGGTATCAAAAGTAACTTTTATTTTCTTCTTTGCATGCATTTTATAGTGGAGATATCGATGTTTTTTATAGGGAAGAAGCGTCCGGCCGTGAGTTAGGGTTCATGGAGTTAGAGAGAGATGTGTGGCCGTGAGTTCTGTGGAGAATGAAGGATGAGGAGAGGCGTGTGAGTTAGGTTTCGTGAGTTAGTGAGGATAGCTGTAGAGAATGAAAGAGAGGGTTCGTGAGTTAGGGTTCGTAGAGTTCTTGTAGTTAGAGAGATGTGTGGTTGTTGACAATGAGAGAGGTGTGTGTGGACGTGAGTTAGAAACTTACATATTAGGGTTTTAACTTTTAAGATGTGATTGGTTTATCTTTTGACAAGTGTAAAACTAGGATTTAATTGGGTTTAATAAGGTGTAGTTGGGTCGTGTTAATTGGGTTAAATCGTGTTAAATGGGTCATGTCAATTGGGTCTAATCGTGTCAATTTTGTGGTAATTTTTTGACATGAACACGACACAAAACACGGCAAGTCGTGTTCTTCGGGCCAATTTTGTGTCGTTTCGTGTCTTGTTATCATGCCATGTTAAAATTTGCCACCCCTACATACACTAATGTAAAATTGGACTATAAAATATGTCCTTACAGTAAGTTTGTGCCCGAGGATAATATGACGTCAACGAGAACTTGCATCATGTGCACAAGTGGGGAATAATAAAATACCGACTCCAATGCATGGGTAACAAACTCGTGAATATCCTCCCATATTTCTGTACAAGGTGAACTTGCCTAGCCAATAAGGGCATGACACCTGTCCCACTATATTCTCTCTCTCTCTCTCTCTCTCTCTCTCTCTCTCTCTCTCTCTCTCTCTCTCTCACTCACTCTCTCTCTCACTTTTGTCAGAATATAAAATAACACATAATCCCTCGTTGAGGGGGATAGAGAGATACTTTTATGACAGTGATGCTGTAAAACACTCTAGAGTGAACCGAAGAGATTGTGACCATTCTTTATCCTTTTGCCCGTTGAAACTAGTACAATAATAATTACAAACACCAAAATGGGTCTAATAATGCAAACTCGGTTTCCATCTTTTCCTTTCATATTTCCCTAAATACTTTCTCTAGGTTAGTATAACTCTGATTTCCATCACTTTATCTATTATAGTTTAAGGCTAGTGGACTCAAGATGAGTCCCTAATACATACACTAGTTTTAGATGATAATAGATTAGCCTCGTATGTGGGAATGTAACAAGCCTCTCAGTGGTTTCTATTATTATTTTTCTCCTAAACTCTAGGATACCCAGTTCTAAAAAATGGTGAACTGCAATCCAATACATCTCTATTTTATTAGGTCTAAGTTCATCCGATCATAAATTTCCATGTGAATCCTCTTTTATTCCTTTGGTCCACCATCAAACTTAGTTCTTTCTACTATAGACCCATCTTTTCTGTAACTACTGATATTGCTCTATTTTTTGGGTCACGATACTATATTTTCTAGGAATTCAATGAAAATGGGCAAAAACCTAGAGTGTAGTAGGTCTATCTAGGAAGCTTTGCCTTCTAAGCCGTTGGCATGGACGACTAATAAGTAATATTACAATACCTGGTAGGAGGTCAAGACGCTATACAAGAGAGTGGTCAGCGATTGACACAGAGCATCCTAGCTAGGGAGAGGGTACCCGAAGAGAACCCCGGTAGGGGTGAAAACTCTCATCGAAGATAAGAGATGCCTCATCCAGACCCATACAAGGACATGAGACAAAAGTACCATGAGATGTTTGTAGGAAACCCCGAACTATTAAATTTAGGTACGTGAGGGGAAGCTAGCAAGTCCAGGTACTCTGGATCGGAACATGACAATAAATCTTATCACCTAGGAAAAGCATAAACCATTAGCATAGGTGGATATGATAACAAACAGACTTACTGCATAGAGCGTATAAACTTTTTAGAGAGGCTTAGCAGATGATCCCCTATAACCAACTAAGACTAAGAGCCGCATGAGCCTAACAGTACAGGGAGCCTAGAGAGCATAGAGAATAACTAATACGAGATGAAACTAGAAGGGTTGAATGCTCAGATAAGTCTAGACCAAGCATGCGAGGGTTGGTAGAGGCCGAGCTGGCTTCTCAAATTAGAGTTTGGAAGAAAGATGAGGATGGGCTAAAATGGTAGTGTCGGCTAACGTCGAAAAGGAAGAAAAAACTTATAAAGGGTCTATCTAATGTTTGGAGGATCATCTGGTCTATATCATAAAGACCAAAAACCCTTTGAAATGAGATTTTGTGCATGGGTCTCCATTAACATCGTTGATTATGGGTTATCCAACGCCCGCAAAGTTTAAATCGCCTATTATCATCCCCAAATATGATGATAAATCCAACCCCAAGCAGCATTTAGAGAAGTACAAAGATGCTTCAGATATTTATTCTTTCCCGGATGAGATACGTTGCCAAGAATTCTCTAGTATGATTATCGAGTGGACCTAAATTCGGTGCAATGGTTTACCAAGGGGCTAAATCTCAAACTTCTAACAGTTGGCTAACCTTTTTGTTAGAAATATTTATTTTCGTACTAAAACAGGCAAAAAGGTGGCTCATTTGTTAAATGTTCACCAAAACATGGACGAGACAATGGGGGCATTTATTAAATGGTTTAATTCCAGAAATCTAAAAGTCATTGATTATGAAGAAAAGACAATAATCGCAACAGTCATGAGTTCTTGGGAAGTTGTATTGGACGTTGGCTAATGAGACACCGAGTAGAATTTATGAACTGTTAGCCAAAGATGGTAAGATTATGAATGCCGAAAATTCTATGGCATCGAAGGAGTTGAGCCATTCTAAGGTTAATACTAGCAAGAGCTCGGATAAGAAGAAAGAGTCCAAGGACGACAAGTTGAGGAAGTTTGATGAATATACCCCACTGACTATTGGGGTGAACAACATCCTCGGAGATATTCAAGGAAGTAACGACCTAGAATGGTCGAGAATGTTGAAGGCTCTCCCTAACAGGAGGGATAAAACCAAGTATTGCGAGTTCCATAAAGATCTTGGTCACAACACGAATAACTTCCTTAAAGAATGAGATTGAGATTCTCGTCAGGCGAGGAAAATTAATGAGGTTTGTTGACAAAGGTGGCCAATATGATAAGAATGAAGAGCAAAAACTAAAAAGACATCAATCAAAGTCCCCTTGTAGGAAGGTGGATGAGAAGAAACAAGGTCGGGATGGAAATTCAAGAGATCATCCATACCTTCTTAAGAAACCTAAGAAGCCCGTACATGAGATCAAGATGATCTCCTTTGGGTGAAACTTCATAGCAGGAGCATACACTAGAGGTAGAGATAAACCAACAGAGAGGGGAACCTACCTCGGTGAGGAAAAAGACTATGCTCATGTTAGATAAATTAACTTGGCTTATGTTATTGAAACTCACCCCCCAAAAGTTAAACAAATATCGTATTATAGCTAGTTTTTATAAAGATGACTTTTTAGGTGTACTCTGCCCACACAATGACCCCTGGTTATCACCATGATGATACATGAGAGCCAGGTGGCAAGATCCTACTTGACCACGACAACTCTACTCATGTTCTATTCTGTAGTTATTTCAAGAATCTAGGGATAAAAGAGAGAAAGTTAGAGGGATTCCACAAGCCTCTCATAGGATACACACACACACACATACATATATGTATAATATAAATATACATGTTTGCCAATTTTGTCTGATTTTTAAAAAATTGTATTTAAAAACAAGTTTACCAAATTCGCACCAATAATGATAAACACAAAAAATTGAATTTTAAAACTGTATTTAAAATAGCATTTAAATCAAGTTTTTTGAATACATAACCAAATGGGCCCTAAGTTTCCTATTGTTAGATTTTACACTACAATCAGATGGAAATAGTTTTACTTGTCATATGAAAAAAAATTATTCATACGTTTCTTTTTTACTAGTTGAAATTCACTTGCCATGTTTGCAAGCATTAAATCTCTATTCATTTCAAGAATGTTCTACCATCAAATTCTATCACATAAATACATCTTTTATTATTAATGGAGCATGGCACATTTTCCATGAAGATAATAAAACCCATGTAGCCTTACTTTCTCAAATAGGATATCAGCGCAAGAAACTTTCACTATCACATAAAACATTCAAATCGCATAATGTTCTCACCCGCATATGCAAAATTCCTTGATCAAATACACTCCATGAATATTGAATTCCTCAAAATCTAATCAATTTAAGAAAAATTATCTCTAAGTCAACTCTCTTCAACAGGATCTTTAATCCCGCATTTCCAATCAACATGCCAGATGGAAGGAAGAAAACTTAGCATGGTCCTTTTGGGAATCCTACCACAACATCCGTATTTAACCCAACTCTAACCTAATCAACCTTAATGGGGTATTTGACCTACCATTGGAAGACATAACACATAATTCTTAAACGAATCCATACCAAACAAAGCCATAAAGAATATAAAGAATTCTTCCATAGTAAAAATTCAAAACGTTTCTCTTGTTTTAATCTGTTATTGGTATTTTTCTAATTTTATTTGTTTAATCAATGGAAAGACTTCTTCAATCTTTATCCTATGCTCCTATTTTTTGTTTCACATGAATAGATATCTATGTTATGTCACACAAATTTCATACCTACATATACACTATGATACATGCATATACATGTTACACTCACCTCATTTGACACACATTTATAATTTTACAACAATGATATAATGCATTGAAAATGATCCACTTGATTCATGTATACTTGATACATAAGTACACATCCTGGAAATAAATTTTATACTCACAAGAGTTAGGCCATTACATATACAATTATCTCACATAACATGTTTCTCAATTGAAACTTAGTTTTCATAACCCCGTGATCATTAGCTACAATTCAAAGTTTTCCATTTTAGTCATTGCATCCCTCATAACAAATAACAAAGGGAGAAAGAAACTATGATTCAACATCAATTAATACACATTTGGTTTATGCAACATTAAAAGGGGAGATTTCCTATCTCACTCTTAATGTTATACATTCTCTACATAACATAGATAAGTAACACATTATGCTTGAGAGATATTCTCACAATGTTACTCATGATGAAGACACTCATGGCTACCTTTATGCTTCTATTAATATATGATTACTAATATATGAAAAAACAACGTTTTGAAATATAAGGATAAAACCTAAAAATGGGATACTAAGAGGAAGAGAGATACTTAATCCTTTTTGTTAACGACAAAAAGCGCCAGGTATGAGAAAGGTGAGCAAAAATTTAATCAATGTTTTTTCTATTTTCATTAATTGAATTTTGATCATCAAAAAAGGGGGGCTTATGACTATGAAAGATTTAAAAAGGACAACTAAATATATTTTAATGACAACAATTTAGTTGATAAGAATATAAAATTCATTATATTCACTCTAGTGTTATTGATTTCATTACACTACACTCAAAACATATCAGTTTCGTTACAAGGAAAGGATGCCCCACTTATGCAACCATAGTGACTTTAGGTAAGAAAGTTCAAGATCATGATTCAAACTTAAAGATCACAACAAGAGAAAGATATAAACTTTCAAACTTCAACTTCAAAAAGGTCATATTCAAGAAAGCCAACAAGAAAGATTACATTAAAGTTATCAATCAAAGTCTCAACAAAGATCATAAAATCTTCGTCACCATTAACAAGCTTCAAGGATACTTTGAATGACTTAAGTGTAATTATAACATTGTATTGTTCTTTTATCTTGCTCACTTTATTATTTAAATCACACTCAAACACTTTTCACACAGGCAGAACAAAGTTACAAATCTAGAAAATGTCAATTTCCCCTAAATAAGGAGACTCCATCTCTTTATGTCGACTTAAATATGCATAATAGTTCTGATTCATTATCTGATGAAATTCTGGGAGGTTAAGTCGACTCCAACTAAAAAATTAGACTTAATTTATGAATCAATTGACTCAATTAAGGTAAATGGAATCCTAACTTCTAGTTCATTTGAATTTGAAGATGCATTTCTTTATAACTACCTCAAAAAAAATTTCCAACCATTTCTAAAGACTAGTTTCTTTTAACCCTCTAATAATAAACTTTCAAAAAATAGTTCTAAATCCACAAGATATTACAAACAACACTATAACATCAAATTTACATTCACACTTGTGTCACGAAGTTCCACTGAGATTTCAAAAGAGAGAGAATGAAAAGTCTCACTCTAGACATTGAGCCTTTATTTTGTCCAAGAAGCAGGATTTATATTTGTAGATAGGCAATTAATAATTGATTCAAAAGATTACCATAGGGTTTCATTGAATTTCCAAGGTCAGTAATGGCATTGCACGCAAATACAAGGATGGATTCTTGATCTTTGATCATGTTTGATTGACAAGAGAATGGCATTTTATTAGTTGTAGTTGCAAGGTATATTGTATCCTTTTGAGGTGATTTCTCCACCTTAGTGAGAGGAATAGAGTGAAGTTCTCGAGGGTCATCTCGGTGTGGATATAGGTGAGGTCTAACTACGTAAAACATTGGTTTTCAAAGTCACACAAATATTTCTTTATTATTTATATTATTGCTTTCGTAGACTATTTACATTCATTTAACATTATCTATTTCAAGGAAGCTCGGAGAACGTTTTCATTTTGCATTTGTTTCATCAATAATTTTTGGGTAATTATTTTTTCGCTAATAACGAGGTCTCATGCATCCCCTATGTGATACCTCTAAACCAAGGATACACACACAATTACCGAGAACCATAATCAAAATGCATAACTATAACTAATAGGGAATAGCTCTTCCCACCCAAATCCTAAAAGAGTATCCTAACAACCCTCACCAATCATTATAGGGCATCCACACTATCCCTCAAAGTTCACAATATAGAATTTGTACCACCCATCAAACACAACCATCTCATCTATAATCGAATGCAAAATTTTATAGGATTAGGGAAAGTTTATCACTAGCTACCCCAAATCACATAACTACCCAATTATTTATAATATAAGTACTCAACTATTATATTATCAACAACATGAATCCACCCAAGCCATGACCACATTTGATAGGACCCCCATGAAATATATCACGAAGGTCTACCCTTATGGGGATCTCTCATCCCTCTACTAATCCTAATTAAAGGATGTTTATTGAAGTCCCAAAACAAAAAATATGAAATCACTATGCCATTGCACCAGCTGTGTAACCACATACCAAAGCCTACATGGAATTATCTTAACATAAATACACTTCGCCCCTTCAAATTTACCCCCATTTTCACTTCACGTCCCTTATATAAAATTTCTAGATTAAACCCCTTCAACTTATTTAAACAAGTCAAGTAGCCCCCAAACCCCAAGAGTACTAAATTTTTGGATAGAAAATTGGATATGTGAGTAACACATGAGGGTATCTCTATCCAATTCAATATAAAAAAGGGATATTTAAGAATCTGAAAATTACTAAAACAAATATTTAAAAATTAAGAAATCACGTTAAAACCATTAAAAATTACAGAAAAACATTTACAAATCTCGAATATGATGAAAATAATATTTTTTAAAACTTGAAATTACATTAAAAAAAACTAAAAATTAAATAAAAACAAATAAAGTATGTAAAAAGATGAAACATTGTTTATAAATCTTGAAATTACATGAAAAAAATATTTCAAAATTTTTTAAAATATATTTCAAAAATCTATAAAATGGTGAAAAATATTTTTAATCTAAAAATATTACATTTTTTTTAAAATATCTCAAAAATCTAAGAATTGCAAGACACATATTTTAGAAATCTCAACAACTAAAGATCTCGAACTTTTTTTTTTAAAAATAAAACCAAAAAAAAAATTCTCGACTGATTTTTTCATAAATTCAATAACAACAACACAAAACCCATAGCATTAAAAAAATCCAAAGTCTAATAAAGAATCCAGTAAATTAAATAAAAATTTGAAAAATATCTTAACCTCAACAACAACAATAAATCCAAAAGGTATTTAAAATTATGGAAATCACACTTTTGCACCCTATCCCTAATTTTCTAAAATAATCTTGCACTCGCCTTCCCCTCATCATTCAACATCTGCAGGAACTCCATTTTCAACGATTTCTATTACAGCATTAAACCCATACTTATGTGCCTAACATATCACTCGATTGCTAAGTGCGTTCGATGAATGATATCGTGACACTAATTGTCCTATTAGGGTTGCTTTGACTACGAGATGAACTTTTTTAAACATCCCATAAGTGTCTAGGGTTTTAAGTTCTTTGTGGAGCTTGGGTTTAGTGTAGTGTCATTGAGGGTGAGGAAACGCTAAGTGCTAGTATTACAAAATTTTAATCCTATTAAATTAATTGAGTAATCAATTAATCTAATTTTAAACCATGCACCCATTAAACATACATTGTGAAACATTAGTCCAATTTTATCTTGCTTAAGCATGCATCCAGATGATATTTGCAAGAATAAAATTAAAGAACCACAGTGCCACAATGTACGAGGAAAATTCATAATGCGAAAAATCGATGACGGCCTACCCTATACAAACTTACAATGATATAGGATTTATACAATAGTGGCAGACATACTTACTCAACTTGATGCCTTCAATTCTTGGTGAAGCCTTCACTACTTGAACCTTTTTTACAATGAAACTACACACAACACCAAAATAGGCTATTTGTCATGGTCATAGCCAGGACAAGTTCTTATTTATCACGGACTTTGACCAGATTTTTGTCACGGGCTTATCACGGTCAAAAATCTATGAGAAGTTTCACTTTTCACCGACTTATCACGGTCAAAGTTCTGGATAAGTTCTTCTTTATCACGTACTTTGACCGTGACAATTTCGTAACAAAGGGAAACTTGTCCCGAACTTTGACCGTGACAAGTTGACGTTGTCAAGGACTTATTAGGGTCAAAGTTTGTAGCAATACTTGGCAGCTGAATAAAAAAAACTACGGGGATTATGACCACTACCACTGCCCAACAGTATATTATTTAACCTGTAACAGCAGGCAACAATATATTTTAACAATAACTAATAGCAATCAACATCGATAATAATAATAATCAATCACTAACCAAATGTAAATAAGAAACACGATATATTAACCCGAATTTGAATGTTAAACATAAATTATTATGTAAAAAGTAAATGTTCATTAATTTTCAAGTTAAATGAGAAAAGAAGTCCATACAATATAAGAACCAATACAACCCTCAATATGACGCACGTCGCACTGTTCATTAAACAACAAGTTTCATTCACTTTCCCCACACAACGTCAGTGACGTGGATCTGAGCCTCATGAGGTTGCAGTAGATCGTTATATACTAAGGAACCTGGGCATATACTCGGTCCCCTCAACTCCCTGACAATCCTATCGCATCCCGTATATCTAGTAAATAGATTTTATCCCAACCAATTGTGATTGGAATCTGTACAGTTGGGATCGAGGGTGGCAAATAAATCATACGGAGATGAGGGGTCTATCGGTAAGGGTGAGAAAGACGGAGCAGTGGTCCCCTCATCCACTACTTTCTACTTGCTCTTCCCTGAGTTGCTCCCAACTCGACCTTGAGGAGCTCACTTAACCACCAAAAATATTTTATTCAATGTTGTCAAACTTTTGGTGTCAATTGATCTTCAACTCGTCGATCTTGCATGACAGTCCATTGTTCCTCGGTGTAATCTCGATAAGCCTCGACTTCCCCACCCGAGAGCTAACACCCCTAGTACAACCTTTATGATTTCACCCAAAAACTTGGCTAAGTACATCCGTACTCAGAGATGGATTGTCGGTATCACTCTACGAGTTATAGGATTCTTTAAGCTTTTCCTAAAATAACAAAAAAGTACGCAATTAGATGAAATAACAAAAAAAGTATATGATTACAAATAATTAATTAATAACATAAATACAATTATAACTTACAATAGTGGCGGTCACAGTCGGATTGACCTCCTTATCCTTTCCCTTTTTCATTCGAATTGCCATATAGCCATTGAGCCTATGTGTATTACCCTCAGGACCACTCCCCGTATCCTAAAATAAAATGATGCAAAATTAGTGAATTAGTATATAATTACAACCAAATAGAATACAATAAAAGTAAAATGAGAAAACATTCAAAACTTACCATCCTATGATCCACCTCGGTGTAAGACGTACGCTCGGGGTAGTGCATATCAACATTCTTGGTACGGTTTTCCCTCCTCGATTGACAAGAGGACAACTTCCTATTTAATATCTCATTATCGATAAACTGTTTCTAGCTTGCTAATGAGATTGGCTCCTTCCCGGGTATTATGTCCCTACGCTATAAGACGAACTCCCAGTCCCTACCAAAATATCGTTCACGCATGTTTTTCTTCCCGTTTTCCATTAATCCCTTAGTTCTTTCAACATGAACTTGAATGCTTCTGGGGGCAAGTCGAATTATTCCTTTCAAACAAATACAAAAAAAAGGAGTTAGTAGTATTTAAATTATAAAATAAAATACAAATATTATTGAGTCAAGCATATACCTCTAATGCCCCCTAAACAACCATATTAACATCAACGAGTACCCTCCTCCAATAAGTGTACCCTGGACCAATAATGATTTAGAGAAATTCCAAGGCCCTAGCTTGGAATGTTGTCTTTTTATCCACTATACTCCCCAACTTTCCCCACTTTAGGGACCTAGTGCTAAACGAGCCTTCCTCGCCGTCGCTTCCCTGATGCCCTGAAGAAGACATATCCTACAACAAAAATTATTAGTAGAAACACACACACATATATATATATATATATATATATATATATATATATATATATAGGAAGATGATTTAGAAATATAAATAATCAATTAGTTTGAAATTGTTAGATAATATGCATGATAAATTATCAACGACACTTATCATAAACCATACTAAGAATTGTTTCAAATAATGCTTAAACTGATTTAAATCCAAATTAACATATTCACTAACCAACAAAGATTGATTCAAATCCTCAAAAGCTAATCAAATCCAAATGAATAAGGCATTAAACTGGCATCGAATAATAATATAATTAATAAAGCATTAAAATGTGATGAATCAACAACGACATTAGAAGAATACTAATTAACAACGACGTTAGAAGAATAAAAATCCATATCATAAACCAAACAAAGAATTTTTTCAAATAATTAGAATACTTATTACAAATCTAAGAAATGTTTCAAATTCGAATTATCATTCAAAATGGATTGATATTCGGTAGGATCAGCCAAGTCATCCACGTTATTTGTTAGATGCTTTGGCACATGTAAGATGATTGACCAAGGCTCTTTGTTGATATAATATGAGTAAAACACTTGCTTGACCTTTTGAAAAGATCAAACAAATTATTGATCGCTCATATGCTCATTGCTCTTCATCTTGGACAATTCAACCATGATTAAAGTGGTACATGAATCCACTTTACAAGCATTTTTGTCCTCAATTCTTACCCAATCATAGTTAAACACAACTCTTTGAAGCTTATATAGTATAATTCAAATATATTCTGAATGATACCATAGTAAGTCATTTCAGCTTCAATGAGGTTTTTATCAATTGCACTCTCTAAAAAATAAGTAATAACCCTATATGAAATGCTCGAGTTCTGTACATTTTTATTTTCCTCATACAACCTTGCACCGAATAGATAATCGTTCAATCGATACTTTTTGTATTCATGTGCCATGAAATTGAGTCTAGTGGCCAAACGAGAAAGCTTTGATGTGGCATCACCTGTCTTTAAGAGATGAGATTATAGATAAATTAAATAGGTTAGTTGTAAAGATTTCTTGTAATTTGTCATTTAGTAAGAGACATTCTCATAATAATTACCTCATGTGACACCAATAACCTAAATTCACTGTCTGATTATTCCATCATTCTTCGTCTTCTACTATTCCCACACGCATCATATTTTCTACATTGACCGTAACGAATATATTATGAAGTTGATTAAGTATAAAATTTGAATAAATGTAAAACGACAACATAAACTTACTTTTTCCATTCTTCAACATCTTCACGAGTTTTAAATAGATAACGAGCCCATTACATGACCACCCTCATCTAGGAACTCATCACTATTATCTACAATTATTAGGCCAGGCATATATTCTCGAGCGAAGATTGATGCCTCCACATCGATGTATTCTTCAGCAACTGACCCTTCAATGTATCGTGTATTCTTGACATAATCTTTGAAAACTTTCATCAACCTTTCAAATGGGAAAAGTACCAACAAGTGGGTCGCCAAGAAGTGCTTTGTCGCAAAAGTGTACCAACAAGTGAATACTATGTCAAAAAATGATCTGGAAAGTACTTCTCCAACACACAAATCGCTTCATCTATAGCTAATTTTGCGGCCACAGTGTGCTTTCGGTTGACTAATTTTTCACATAAAATGCAAAGCAGATGCAAATTTTCATAATGGCCATCTGGAAATCCTTATTCTTAGAGAAACAGTGTTTAAACAACAAAGGAACCAATTTCATGATCACATGCTAATCGTGAGACTTGCACTTATGTAAACCATGGGTGGCATTATTAACAATCCTTTGCAAGTTGGATGAAAAATTAAAAGGGAACTTTCAAATTATATATTGTGTCTAAAAGGACTTTTCTTTCCTCACTCGTCAAAATAAATGCACCAGGAAGAATTATTTTCCTTCCACAACTATCTTCTTTCAACCATAGTTGTGGCTTAAATTTCAACGATTTAAGGTTATGTCATGCATTTTCTCCATCCTTATAATGACTTCCCCAAGTCATGTTCCCATAAGATGTTCGGTTGGGTTCTTCTGTTCATGCATTAATCTAATGCATGACGCACCAGGTTACCCTTCCAATAAGGCAAGTCAAATAAAATTGACCTCCTAGACCATGCCTTTCTAATCTCAGTTTCATCCTCAATTGGGGTCTTCTTATGATTAGCATTCTTTAATTTAGGATTCTTGACTGGAATATTAGGTCTGCAACTAGAATATTTACTTTCAATTTTTTAACCTAGAAATGTTCTTGGAGGTTGCTTATGTTCAACATGCCCTTTAAAAAATTGGAACCTCTCTCAAATCGAGAACTACGATCGGGGGTAAAAACCTCCTATAGGAACTCTATATAATTTTTTCCATTAGCCTTGAGACGTTTAGATCTAGTATCCTCTCCATAAATAGGACACCCAAATAACCATGAACTAAACAACCAGATAATGTCCTATAAGCTGAGAAATTATGAATTACCCAAATCAACATAGCCTTTAGCTTAAACTCTTCCTTTTTATAAGAGTCAAACCCTTTCGCACCCTATACCCACAACTCATTTAATTCTTCCACCAAATGATCCAAATAGACATTAATATATTTAATTGGTGCCTTTGGCCCAGGTATCAACAAAGACACCATTAAAAATTCAGGTCTCATACACTCTTAAGGAGGGAGGTTGAGTGGTGTTAGGATCACGGACCATACACTCTGATTGGTGCTTAGATTTCTAAATGGATTGAAACCATCTATTGATATTACCAAACGAATGGTACATTGTTCCCAAGAAAAATCGGGATAGTTATAATTTATCCTCTTCCAAACTGTAGAATCAATAGGATGACGCATGAGATTATCCCCTACTTTTGGCCTAGCATGACAAGTCGTGGCCTATGCTATCCATGGTACTGTGAAAAGATGATTCAATCTAGGCCCAACAGGAAAATATTTTAATACTTTTCTAGGCACTTTTGAAAGTGGGCCTTCCTCGCCAGTAGATTACACATATCTAGGTTCCCCGCATACCGGACTCCAATCGAGATTTTCATACTCCTTCCAGTATAGTATGAAATCATACTTACAAGCATGAATTGATTTTTACATCATTCCTAAACCTGTCAAAATGTTCTTTATACTAGGATAGCTATTTGGAAGCGTATTCTTCTTGGGTAGTAAGCCCTTCACCCAATTCAGAATTCATATTATGCTATTGCCAAACAAACCATATTGGTCCTTCAAACAATTCAAACCAACCATGGCATGCAAAGTTATTTGACATTTTCCCCTGCTAGGGTACAACGATTGGATCGCCTTAAATTTCAAACTTTGAGAGTCATCATCAAGGTTTACCCCAATACCTTCATTAACACCTGAACCTTATACATTGTCAGTGACCTCATTTTCTTCCACTTCATGAACTACATAGGCATCATCAACTAAATCCTCTAACATATTATGATCTACATTATCCTTTTAGCCTTGTACATCTATCCCGTTTAATGATTATTATGAAGGTTGCTCGGGGACAAAGGGAACATGCATTTCCTCGTGAAAAACCCACGATCGATAATTATCTTGCATACCCCATCTAAGAAGATATAGTTCAACTATTTTTCACTTAATGTTGTAAATGATGACCTCCAATTTTTAAAATCTTTTACTTTAAATTTCCCTTTTAAGTGCGGAATAGTGACGGATCAATTAAACAAGTACATAAACCAAATTTTAATTTCTTTCAACTAAAATTAAACAAAACACAAAGTGACCACAATACATTTTTCACTTAAACAAATTAACTCAACCCAAGTCTAAAAAATTTGCCAATCAATTTGCAAATTTAGGTCAAACCAAATTTTATCTAATAAAATTAATGACTTGAATTAATTTAACATTTACCCAAACTGAATTTGTATAAAATTAAATATAGCAATTTTATCTTTTTACCTAAGCATGCATCTAATGTGATTTGCGAAAGATAAAATAAGTAACCAACCACTAAGCCACGATGTACGAGGAAAAACCCACAACGGGAAAAAACCTCGGGCGGCCCTAGCCTCAAATCCACTAAGTACGGTATTACAAGTACAAGACAATAAGATTTACAACACTCGACTTGACTCCGTCCAAGACCCGAAGCTCCTTCTTATACACACCTCTGCCTAGCGAATAACCACGGAGGTCCACCGCGGTCTCAAAATCCACCGATCGGACTTTTAGGAACTCATCAACCACACACGGTGCCTTTCACCATATGAGAATGCCGCAGCAACAAACAAGTCTTCTTCTTTGTGGGATGTAGAAGTAAACCCAAACACTCTTCCAATGGTAGAGATAAAACCGATGCCAAAACTCCAAGAAAAGTATGTATATTAAGAACTTGGATAAACTAAACAATTAGGTGTAAACACAAGTGTTTAAGCATTTTTCTTAAAAAGGAAACACTCAAACTTGAAAATTTTCATTTGAAATTGAAACTCTCTAAAAACTCTCTCTTGGAGATGAAGGAATGTGAAAAAGTTACTTGGAAAAGGTTGGTTCCCGCACTAAGTAATTCTTCCAAAAAGTAGTGGGGAAAATATGGAGAAAACTACAAAAAAACGTCAAAAAACTGTTCCCGCCAAAGTCGTTCGAACGACTTTACTAACGAGTTTCTAGAAGGGAAAAAGGAATACCGTCAGAAGTCTCGTTCGAACAACCTAGAAATCTCGTTCTAACGAGATGCCAGTTTCATTCGAACGACATGGGGATCTCGTTCAAACAAGATACCTGTTCATTCGAACGACTTGACAGAAAAACCAATATTCATTTTAAGTCCAAAACTTTTTATGAAAAGTTCTAAAAAATATTTTTTAAGTAAAACGAAGTCGTTAAAACCATTTTATAAAAATTATAAATTACACCCAATAAATTTCCAAGCTCCTATATATATATATATATATATATATATATATATGAAATGCATTCATACCTTAGGAGCATTGGAAGAAAGTTATTGACGTAGAAACGAGGCACACTAAACCCGGCATATGATGAAGCTTTATAATCTTGGCCGTTATGTCTTCAACTCACACGTCATAGGCTGGGAAGGATACACTTGAACACTATCCTATGACTCAAACGTTTTTGTCCGAAATTGAGCCAACACTACATTAAGACTCAATCGGAGACTTGTGTCCTTACACTTAAACATCTTACCATTCCTACAATGTGCACACGGGCACAGGAACTCTTCATCATTAAGACAATTCTTTTCGAATTTTACAAACTCATTAGCACCTCTACGATACTTATCCCCCAGTCTATTTGTCTCACTCATCCACTCTTTGTGTAGAGGATATCCCATCACAGCTACTATGAATAATTTCCTATTATGGGTAAAAAGCATATATTCATCTTCGATTTTAATATTTTAAGTTTTGAATTAGTAGTGCATTTGAACGACATATCAACATATCAACTAAATGATTTGAATCTTCCCTATAAAAAATTAAAACTCGCTTGAAGAATCTGTCCTAAAAAAACCTAAAAATTGCTTGAAATTGATAAAAACAAATTTAACATTGAAACTGAAACAATATATTACTGGATTTTTCTCTTTTTGGTACACATACATATTTAAAAGGTAACCATCAATACGCGTATTTGCATTAAGTTAAACATATATTTCTCCCTTTAGTACATGTATATATTCAATGGTAACATTTTTATATTAGTAAAAGCCAATTGTTCATGTAGTTCATGTACTTAGGTTGAGGTGGATGCACATTTCCTCTTTGGTACACACAAATGTTCAACAGTACACGTGAAACCATACATAATAAACTTATTTCATGTATAGTATACTCAAATTAAATTCTAGTATACATAATTATTATTTGATTTTGATTGTTATATTGATACAAACACTAAAATTTCAACGTAGATCGCGGACAAGATTAAAATTTCCAACGAAGAGCAAAGCGGTGCACCGAGATTTTCGTTGAACATATCACAAATGTCCCCATAATAATAACATCAAAACAAACACAAAAAAATTGAACAAACTGGAATAATACCTTCCCTCCCTCAACTGACATAAAGGGCTCTGCAACAGCTAATCAAATGAATTTCCCGAGTATAATACATTTTAACCTGCATTCACTCAACATAGCATTACAAACTAACTTGTTTTGTACTAAAAATTTACAAACAACTAAAACAATCCTTTTCCTTCACCCTGAAATCAATACAACAAAATCCCAAGAAAAAAGACATGTAGACCATGAGTTGCAATTAACCTTTAAAATAATATTATGAAACTATACAATTTACTTGGAAGATCAAGCAAATCACACCAATTAAGTGGATAATTTCTTCAAAACTAACCAATTACAACAGATGGTGATATCAAGTTATGGAAATTTTCTTAATAAATGTGTATTTCAATGAAACAATAGAATAAGCTGAAAACTACACTATACAAAAACCATATCATCACGTGAGTATTAAATGGGATGGATCAAACAAACAACAATGAAAAAACCTAAAAGCCCATATGGGATAGATCAAACAAACAACAACATTAATTTGATGAACCATAAGTTTGTATGCCTTTTGAAAGGAGAGAGAATATAGCTGTGAAATGCGGAGGTGAGGCAATAGTGGTGGCTAGCCTGTGGTGAGGAGAGGAGAGGAGAGGAGAGGCAGTGGCGATTGATCAAGGCAGAGAGGAGAGAGAATGTGACTGAGAGAAATGGAGGTAGTGGTGGTTAGAGAGGCAGATAGGAGCAAGAGAAGGAGAGATGGGGGCAGAGAGAGAGAGAGAGAGAGAGTAACTTCTTATGATATAGGGTTGAGAAAGAACTAGGGTTAATTTAATCTTATTTTACTGTCACGGTCTTTGACCCTCACACTATCATAATAATAAAACCATTATTTTCACGGTCTTTAACCCTGACATGATCGTGACAATAGGTTATCACGGTCATGTCAGGGTCAAAGATCATGACAATAACTCTATTTTTTTTTTGTCAAGATAGTTTATCGTGGCAACTCTTTACTGGTGAAAGGTGACAAAAACCCTTTTTGAGTGTAGTGGCAGGAATCCACCCAAGATCTTCACAATGCGTACACCTGACACGTTGTAGTGTCCATTAATCTTTTGCAAGAAAACTATCACCGCAACAAGCATGAATCCACTGCATGAAACCAATCTTCATATAATGAAGAGTAAACGTTCTTGGTGTAAGAAACTAGAGATCTCAAACACGAATATTGTCTTGATTTTAGGATCTCAAAGCATGAGTGTAAATAGCGTTAAAAGAGGCTTAGGTTTTCTCTTTGTAAAGCAGTTTTCGAAACCCTTCATTATTCATTCTAGTTATTCAACACAACTTAAACTCAAATTAAACAACTTAAACTTAAATTCATGTTGCATACACCAAAATTGTCAACATATGACCCACAAACTTAAAATAACTTAAATAAACAAGATATTACAACTTGTTCTCATATTAAACCTTATTCATGGCCTAGGCTTGACCAATAAATAAACTAGCCAAGTGATAAAACAATGATAATAACATTTCAATATGTTCCCTTCTTCGCTATCAACGTGCACAAGAATTTCTCCCCAATCGTTGTGTATATCATCAACCATTATTCGAGCCTCACCCATATACAAAGGATGATTGTGATGGGAGTTCCTACATTTAATAAAATGAGTGTGCAAGTGCCAGTAATCTGAATATTGGTCAAGTCCTTAAATTACTACTTCTTGCCACAGTCACTGTGAGTGGATGATGATGATGATCCAGGAACTATGGCCGATAGAGGCACTCGGAAGGTGAATCTTGAAGAAGGTGGCATTTGGGAGGGAAACCCTTAAGACGGATAATAGGGGAAACCTTGAGAAATATGGTAGGGGCAACCTCAAGGAGGCATAGAAGGCCAAAAACCTTAAGTAAATAAGGACACAAGGCGCCCAATTTCACTCGCCAACACTCGTACCTTACTTTAATCTCCTGCACATCCTGATTTATCTTGGTATGACTTGCCTCTTAGCTCGAGATACGATTCCTCACTGAAGAGATCTCATCCATGAGAGCGAAGTGTGTTTTAATTTGGTTTTCGGCATATGTGATTCGAAACCTCTTTTCCTCCCTATTTTGTTAGTTCCAAAGTTCCGTGTCAGGGTATCATCTTCAATGTCATCATAAGGGCTTGAAGCGGACTGACTGCTAATGGCTTCGATCGATTCTTGTAGCATGAAATTATATTTAGTCTTATGATATCAACATTATTTTATATAATGTATATATATATATATATATATATATATATATATATATATATGTATGTATATGTATGTATGTATATAATAATAGGTCATACTCACTAGAGTACGAGCCAAGAGTGGTGGAAATTTATTATCTTTGTCCCGTTGGGCATGCACGTACGAATTGCCCCGATTAGATTTTTTTGGTATCTGGACTGCCCTTTGCCCTTTCTGATCATTCATTCCTCAAATCTTCATTCGATTTAGACCCCGACATGTGGACATCAACTTTATTTTCTCTATTTTGTTTATTTTTCTCGTTTAGGACCAACTGCTTATCCATCGCCTCATTTTCCAAATAGTTGTTCCATTGATAGACCGACATTTCAATATTTGGAGGGACTCTGTTTTACATAGTAAAATGTCAGAGCTTGATGCCCCCTTCGAGAAATGTCTCTGCCGAAAGTTTCTCTGATATGATCTCAGTTGTTCAGCAGCCTGGGAAAGACCCTATTGCTTTGAAAGGTCTGGGAATGAAAAACTCTTACAAGGTTATTCAAAAACGTCATGCTTGATTTCTTGATCAACTAAGTTCCAATTATCTGTTGCCCCAACTTCCTAATTTATTTTCTCAAGCGACAAACATTGGGATTTAAAGATCTGAACGTCATTTTTATTGCCAGTAGGATTATTTCCGAGGAGGGAGAACCCAATGGGCTTCTTCTCATTTTCTCAGGAGGTGTCAAAAGCGGAGGGTGGGGGTATTAGATTAACAGGCATTTGTTGCCTACTCATAGACGAAGTTGTAGAGTGAATAAATGTCGAAGAAGATAATTATTCACCCAATGGTGATGATAATACTTGTTCAGGTGCAGTAGATGAGAATCCAGGAGGTGTCACATCATCACTTTGTATGTTATGTCCATTGTCGCTCGACATTATCTACAATGAAAAAAATATTAAGCGACTAATTCATTATAAAAACATGTTACGACTAACTAATCATGTTTATGACTATATATATATGTATATACCTTCTCATAATAAGACTTTAAAATATGTTCAATGTGTTTGATCTTTATCCATTCGTTATTACTTTTAATAAATCTATGGATTATTTCATGTGTCCAACTAATAGAAAGCATATCTATGATTGATGTATAGATGTCCATGACATGAAGTTGGAATCCTTTCTTCTTAAACTTATTGGTAAGATTTAATTTAATGTTCATATGTCCACTACACCATATTGGGTGAATGGTCACGGAAAAAGTCCCTAACCAAGTGTGTGGGTCATGGCCTTAAGTTGCGATCATATATGGCATGACCAATATGGTGGATTATGACCTAAATCCCTGACCAAACGAGGGGTCACAGACCTTATGGGTTATGGCATATGATCGCAGATAATGTTCGTGACCCATACACACAGCTGGTTACGAACCAAGGCCGTGTCCCATCCTTTAGATCTTGTTATTGGTCACACAGTTGGTCACGGCCCAAGGCCATAACCCATCCTTTAGATCTTGCCATTGGTTACACAGATGGTCAAGGACCAAGGTCGTGACCCATAATTTAAATTCTTCCACTGGTCACACAGCTGGTCATGGCCCAAGGTCGTCACCCACACTTTGGCCTGTCCAAAATGGTCACGGCCCTAGGCAGTGACCCTGTTTATGTGTGATAAAAAAAAATAAAGATGGTCATGAACTTTGGCCAAGACCATTTTTAACTATATTAAAAAAAAATCGGCAGAATTTGCTCCATTTTCTAGATATTCTCAAATCCGGATCGTGCTCTCAAATCGAGGGTCCCGTGAACACGCGATCGGTCCCAACGAGTTACATTAGTCCCGTGAGAGGTGTTAGGGTCGCTCACGGGGCCGTTTGGGGGGTGTTACGGGGTTTCGTCCTCTAACAGCTCATTTTCAATCCCCTCGTGTGGATATTCTCAAATTTCAGTTGTGCTCTCAAATTAGGGGTCCCATGAACACGCTGTCTGTCCCAACAAGTTACATTGTCCCGTACAAGGTATTGGGGTCGCTCACGAGGCCTTTTGGGGGGTGTTATGGGGTTTCACACTCTAACGGTATGTTTTTAAGCCTAAATGTGGATATTCTCAAATTCAGGTCATGCTCTCAAACCAGGGGTCTCGTGAACACGCGATCGGCCCCAACGACTTATATTTGTCTCGTGCGAGTTGTTGGGGCCACTCACAGGGCCGTTTGGAGGGCGTTATGGGATTTCGCCCTCTAACGGCATGTTTTCACGCCTAAGTGTGGATATTCCCAAATTCGGTTCGTGCTCTCAAACCAGGGGTCTCGTGAATAGGTTGTCGGTACCAACGACTTACATTGGTCCCGTGCGAGGTGTTGGACCGCTCATGGGGCCGTTATGGGGTTTCGCCCTCTAATAACACATTTTCAATCTTAAGTGTGGATATTCTCAAATTCGGTTTTTGCTCTCAAACCGAGGGTCCCGTGAACATGCGGTCAGTCCCAACAAGTTACATTGGTCCCGTGCGAGGTGTTAGGGACACTCATATGGCCATTTGGTGGGTATTACGAGGTTTTTCCCTCTAACGACACGTTTTCAAGCCCCCATGTGGATATTCTCAAATTCGAGTCGTGCTCTCAAACCTCGGGTCCCGTGAATACGCGATCAGTCCCAATGAGTTACATTAGTCCCGTGAGAGGTGTTAGGGCTACCACTGGGCCTTTTGGGGGGCGTTATGGGGTTTCGCCCTCTAACGGCACATTTTCAAACCTAAGTGTGGATGTTCTCAAATTTGGGTCGTTCTCTCAAACCGGGGGTCCCGTGAACACGCATTCGGTCCCAATGAGTTATACTGGCCCCGTGCGAGGTGTTGAGTTCGCTCACGGGGTCGTTTGGAGGGCATTACGGGGTTTTTCCCTAACGGCATGTTTTTAAGCCTAAGTGTGGATATTCTCATATTTGGGTAGTGGTCTCAAACCAGGGGTCCCATAAACACGCGGTCAGTACCAATGAGTTACATTGGTCCCATGCGAGGTGTTGGGGTTGCTCATGGGGGCATTTGGGGGGCGTTACGGGGTTTCGCCCTCTAACGGCACATTTTCAAGCCCCCCTGGGGATATTCTCAAATTCGGGCCTTGATCTCAAATAGAGGGTCCCATGAACATGAGATCATTCCCAAAGAGTTACATTGGTCCAGTGCGACGTGTTGGGGCAGCTCACGGGGGCCGTTTGGGGGGCATTACGGGGTTTTGCGCTCTAACGGCACATTTTCAAGCCTAAGTGTGCATATTCTCAAATTCGGGTCCTACTCTCAAATCGGGGGGTCCCGTGAACACGCGGTCAGTCCTAACGACTTACATTGGTCCTGTGTGAGGTGTTGGGGCTGCTCATGGGGCCGTTTGGGGGCATTATAGGATTTCACCCTCTAACGGCACGTTTTCAAGCCTAAGTGTGGATATTATCAAATTCGGGTCGTGCTCTCAAATCATGGGTCTCGTGAACATGCGATCAGTCCCAACGATTTACATTGGTCCCGTGAATGGTGTTGGAGCCACTCACAGAGCTGTTTGGGGGGCATTACGGTGTTTCACCCACTAACAACACATTTTCAAGCCCTCGTGTGGATATTCTCAAATTCGGGTCGCGCTCTCAAATAGGGGGTCCCGTGAACACGCGGTCAGTCCCAACGGGTTACATTGGTCCCGTGTGAGGTGTTGGGGCCACTCACGGGGCCGTTTGTGGGGAGTTATGGGATTTCGCTCTCTAACGACACATTTTTAAGCCCCCCGGGTGGATATTTTCAAATTCAGGTCGTGCTCTCAAACGGGGGTACCATGAACACGCGGTCGATCCCAACGCGTATGATGTATTGGGGCCTCTCACGGGGCTATATGGGGGGATTACGGGGTTTCACACTCTAACGGCACATTTTCAAGCCTAAGTGTGGATATTCTGAAATCCGAGTCGTGCACTCAAACCTGGGGTTCCGTGAACACGCGATCGGTCCCAACGAGTTACGTTGGTCCCGTGCGAGGTGTTGTTAGTGCTCACGGGGCCATTTGGGGGGGCATTATACGGGGTTTCTCACTCTAACGGCACCTTTTCAAGACTAAGTATGGATATTCTCAAATTCAAACCGTGCTCTCAAACCCAGCCTCCCATTAACAGGCGGTTGGTCACAATGACTTACATTGGTCCCGTGAGAGGTGTTGGAGCTTCTCATGGGGTCGTTTGGGGGGTGTTACGTTGTTTCTCCCTCTAACAGCACATTTTTAAGCCTAAGTGTGGATATTCCCAAATTTGGGTCGCGCTCTCAAATCGGGGCAGCTCGCGGGGCCATTTAGGGGGCGTTACAGGGTTTCTCTCTCTAACGACACGTTTTCAAGCCTAAGTGTGGATATTCTCAAATTCGAGTCGTGCTCTCAAATTAAGGGTTACATGAACACGCGATCGATCCCAACAACTTATATTGGTACCGTGCGAGGTGTTGGTGCCGCTCACCGAGCCATTTGGGTGGGTTACGGGGGTTTACCCTCTAACGGCTCGTTTTTAAGCCTAAGTGTGAATATTCTCAAATTCGGGTCATCAACTCAAATCGGGGGTCCTATGAACACACGGTCGGGCCTAAAGACATACATTGGTCTCGTGCGAGGTGTTAGCACTTCCCATGGGGCCATTTTGGGGGCGTTACGGGGAATTGCCCTCTAGTGGCACTTTTTTAAGCCTAAGTGTGGATACTCTCAAATTCAGGTCGTTCTCTCAAACCGGAGGTCCCGTGAAAACGCGGTCGATTATTATGAGCTACGTTGGACCCGTGCGTGGTGATCTCCCCCTTAAGGGGTCATTTGGGGGGGGCATTATGGGGTTTCGCCCACTAACAGCATGTTTTCAAGAGTAATTATAGACATTTTCAAATTATCTTCATATTATCAAATCGGGGGTCCCGTGACCATGCGGTCGGTTCCAGCTAGTTACATTGGTCCCGTGCGAGGTGTTCACGCCTCTCATGGGGCCTCTTAGGGGGGTTTGGTTCTTCGCCTTCTAACAGCATTTTTTAAGCCTGAGTCTATATATTTTTAAATTAGCGTCATATTCTCAAGTCGGGGGTCCCGTGACCATGCGATCGGTTCCTGCGAGTTACATTGGACCCGTGCGAGGTGTTTGGGCCTCTGATTGGACCGTCTCAGGGATGCTTAGAATTTTTTCCCTCTAATGGCATGTTTGGCATGAAAATCATCTTATTATGGCCTTGCCAACTGCAGCATTTTTTAGAGCTCATTGAAATTGTTCAGGAAAGGAGTCCCGGATAATATAATGCATTTTCCCGTTTGGAGTTTGATAGAGTATTCTAAATACGACTCCTCTCATTACGTGGAGTGTGGCCTTCATCAAGAACCACCAATATAGGAAACTCCAAAAGTATTTTACCCCATACTTGATGTTTCTCATTTACAACACTCCTTTTACCTTTCATTGAGTGTTCCTTTGTCGTGATTCTCTCCTATGATGGTTGTGAAGCTCTTAATATTTCTATGAGGCCGCCTTGTAATGTTGAACTCCCTGCACCACTTTTGTAATGTTGATTTACCTGTGAGGCTAGCCTGTAACATTACAAAAACGGTGCAGGAAACTCAACATTACAAGGTGGCCTCACGGAAGATTAAGAGCTTGACAACCCTCAGAGGAGAGAATCACAGTGAAGTAAGACTCAAAGAAAGGGAAAATGAGTGTTGTAAATTAGAAACATCAAGAATGGGGGAAAATACTATTAGAGTGTCCTATAGTGGTGGTTCTTGATAAGGTCTCATTCCACGTAATGAGAGGAGTCGTATTTGGAATACTATATCAAACTCCAACTGGGAAAAGACATCATATTATTCGGGACTCCTTTCCAGAACAATTTTAATGAGATTTACAACACACTACATTTGGCAAGGCCAGAAAAGGCAGATTTTCTTGCCAAACATGCCTTTAGAGGGAGAAAACCCAAATCACCATCTAAACGGTCCCGTGAAGGTGCAAACACCTCACATGGGACCAATGTACCTCGCAGGAATCGATCGTATTGTCACGAGACCCCCGATTTGAGAATATGACAATAATTTGAAAATATATAGACTTAGGCTTAAAACATGTCGTTAGAGGGCGAAAAACCAAAACACCCCCCAAGCATCCCCGTGAGAGGCGCGAAAACCTCGCACGGAACCAATGTAACTCACAGGAACCAGGTGCGTGGTCATGGGACCCCCTGTTTGATAATATGATGATAATTTGAAAATATCTCCACCTAGGCTTGAAAACATACCGTTAGAGGGCGAAAACCCAAAATAACCCCCAAACAACCCCGTGAGAGGTAAGAACACCTCACACGGGACCAACGTAACTCACAAGAACTGATCGCGTGGTGATGGGACCCCCAGTTTGATAATATGATGATAATTTGAAAATATCTATAATTAGGTTTAAAAAAATGTCGTTAGAGGGAGAAAGCCCAAAGCACCCCCCAAACGGCCCCGTCAGAGGTGTTGGTGCGAGGTCTTGGTGCCTTTTGCGGGACCGTTTGGGAGGTGCTTCGGGGTTTTCCCCCTAACGGCATGTTTTTAAGTCTAAGTCTAGATATTTTGAAATTAATGTTGTGTTCTCAAACTGGGTGTCCTGTGATTATCCAACATACTATCCAGCAACAAGCCAACAACCAATAATTATCCAACAGCCAAACCAAACAAAACTTATAATTATCTCGTACTTCCTTTTATCATCTAAAATATTTAACAATAATGCATATTAATTATATAACTACTTCAGTTAAAGTAAAGAGTGCCTGAATTCCTGCGATCCAAGAAGGCCATTAAATAGAGTCTTTTGAATGTGTGATAAGACCAAATTGATCCTGGAGCCCCCAACATATTCTTTTACATGTACATTTATTGATTAGTCTCTTTAATACAATCTTCATAAAATCAAGCTAATTTAACTTCATTTTATGAACATTGCATCAATGAAACTGGTCAACAAATGTATATGTACAAGAACATAAGGAAATTGAGTTGGGTCAATTTCATTTAATCACAAACTCAAATGACTCTATTCTCAAACCGAGCATCTGGTGAAAGGAACAAAACATTCGACTAAGCATAACATATTATCGAAAGTTAACTTACATAAATCATATTAAACATTTGTAAAAGTAACTAAACATTCATACATCAAAGTAAAACTCTAATACAATGTCAATATCACAATTGGATACAAATAAGATTGACAAGGATAACATAATATTTTGATACTCAATCTTCCTTTAAACCAACTAAAAGATCCTTCAAATTAGGGTTGTCATCAAGAGCTAACTGAAACTCTTTTGGAGCCTTTAGAGCATCTACTTTAGTAGTCATACCCTTTAGTGCATGCACAACAATAGACTAATTGCCATCGTTTATGCACTTCGAGTAGAATACCTTCTTTACGTTCTGAAAGGCACAAATAAAAGGCTCATCGACTATGCGATCTTTACTCTTCAGTTTTTATAAATCTACCATAATAAGTTTTGAGTCAGGATCAACTTTGCAAGCATTTGTTGTATCCTCCATCTTTACCCAATCACAATAGAATACGATTTCTGTGAAATCTAAGTAATCAAGTTCTAGGATTTGTTGGAATATCCCATAATAGGTTAGCATTGTATTCTTTGGATTTTTATCGCTTTTGCTAGCGATACAGGTGGTCAAGGCAGAAATTAATATTCCACTATTTTGCATCAAAAATATTTTCATCGTATGGATATGAAATGAAATCAAAACCGTCAGTGCAAAATTTCTTAAACTCTTTCGCACGAAAACTAGGACCTTTTGCTAGGCGTACAAGCCTAGAAGAGACATCACCTCTTTTTAGAAGCTGCATTTATTAATAAATTTGTATCAGGGCACGTTTTTATCACACGCGAATAAATAACCGCGCACATAAGATGTGAAATTTACCTCCTTTGATACCCATGCCCTAAAATCAGTTGTCATGCAATTTCTACTTTGATCTTGGGTAATTTCGTTCTCGTACTTCCTAGCGATAAATTTTAGAGTTTAGATCATAAAATATAAAAAAAACATTTAATCTAAGAAAAAGAATTCAGTAGATACTTATTATTTCCAGTCTTTGACTTCATCTTCCGATTCGAAGACATAACGAGTTGCTTGCTCGTATTGTAGATTTTTGAGTTTCACCTCTTTAGGGTTCCCAAACGGCAATTCATCCTCAAACTCGTCAAGTTCCTCGATAACTCGTTCTCCATGGGGATTAAACCTCCTCACCTCTTGTTCTGGCATATATTCCCTAGCGTATAACGATGATTCCATCATTACGTATTCTTCAACAATTGACCCTCCAATATACAGTGTATTCTTTACATAATCTTTGAAGGTTTTCATCAATTGATCAAAAGGATACATCCAATGATACCTAATGGGATCACATAACAAAGCTTCATCGCATAAATGCACAAGCAGGTGGATGCTGATATGGTAGAAGGACGGAAGAAAATATTTCTCTAATACACAAACTGCCTCGGCTAAAGTTGATTTTGTTGCTTTAATGTGCGTTTTGTTTACCATTTTTGCACAAAGTAGGGTAAAACACAAACTGATTTGCATAATTTCCCGACGGAGATTTTTGTGTTTAGAAAAGCAATACCGAAATAACAAAGGGATTAACTGGATGATTACGTGCCAATTGTGAGACTTGCACTGTTTCTAGTCATTTACTTGGTAGCTTACTACCCTACGTAAATTACCAAAATAATCGGTTGGTATCTTCAAGTTGAACCACGTGTCTAAGAGGATCTTTTTCTCACTAGTAGTCAAAGTGAAATAGCCCGGGGGTAGAAATTCTTCTTGTTGTAGGATCGTTTTTTAACCACAGTTTCTTCTTTATTTTCATATCCTTTAGATCTAGGCAGGCCCGCTCTCCATATTTAGAATGAGATCCATCCAGACATGTTCCTATTAGATGTTCTGCAACATTCTTCTATGTGTGCATCACATCAACTACATGCCTTACACTAGGATCTTTCCAATACGGAAAATAAAAAAAATATTGATCGCCTGGACCATTTTTTCACTTTACTAGGGTCATTCGGTAACCCCTAGCTTTATGCTTCAGGTTTACAATCTAGGGGTGTTTGCCTATGTACCTATTACCCACAGTCGTAGTCGCTACCTTCTCCTTGATCTGCTGACCAGAAAGTCGAGCAGGTGGTGTTATGTGCTCATAACCGACAGGTAAAAAGTTAGACTTGTCGTTCCTAAAAGGGTGACTAGTCGACAAAAATCTACGATGACCCGTGTAACTCATCTTACCACTATGTTTTAGCCAACTGACTTCAGTTTCCTCCCCATATATGGGACATCCATAATAACCATGAACATTACAACCTGACAAGGCCCCATAAGCTAGAAGGTCGTGGATCACCCAGATCACCATTGCTTTAAGTGTGAACTCTTCACCTTTATGAGAGTCAAACACCGTCATGCCTTTATCCCACAACTCTTTAAGTTCTTCAATTAATAGTGTTAAGAATATATCAATATCATCACTGGGAGCCTTCGGCCCGGGTATCAATAAAGACAACAATGTGAACTCATTTCTCATGCATAGTGTCAGAGGGAGACTTAAAGACCCCATGAGAACTGGCTAATAACTCTGACTAGTACTTAAATTATCGAAAGGGTTAAACCCATCGCTTGAGATTGCAAGACAAACATTGCGCGATTCCTTTTCAAATTCATGGTGTTGTGCGTTTAAAATTTGTCAGATGGGTGAATCAACTAGATGACACATCATATTTCCACCCACCTCGCACCGAGTGTACCATGTCATTGCCTCCGCTATCCACGGTATAGTAAAAAACCTTTTTAATCCTGGCCCGAGCAGAAAATACTTCAAAACCTTTTGTGGAACTTGATAGCACTTGTGATTTTTTATAGCTTTGTCCTTTCCATTCTCACAAACCACATATCTAGGCTCACTGCATACAGGTCATTCATCCTTCTCTTCGTGCTCGTTGCGGTATAATATGCAATCATACTTTCATGCATGAATAGATTTGTATTTCAAACCGAAACCCTTCAAGATCTTCTTCATGGTAGGATAATTATCTAGTAACGTGTTCTCTTTTGGGAGAATATCTTTAACCCACATATAAATGTTGGTTACGTTGTTCCCAGAAAAACCAAATTAACTCTTCAAATTATCCAAACCAATCATTGCATATAATACCGAGTGATCTTCATTGCAATCTTTATACAACGGTCCAGTTGCATCAGCTTTTAATCGTATGTATTCTCGATCTCCTGGAAGTTTAACATAAAAAATTTCATTTAGCTGGCCATAATGCGCATTATCCATATCCATATGTTGGTGGTTTTGAGGGTTGTGGAGTCCATATGCATCATCAATTAAGTCGGTTATTGAACGATGTGTTGGTTAATCATGTACCACTTTCACTCATCGGGGTTCTTTACGCGGTCGGGTACCGACAATTCTTTCGGAACATAAGGTATATGTTTTTCATCATGGTATGTCCATATTTTATAGTCTTGATAGATTCTCCATTGTATTAAATGCAACTCAACGTATTCCAATGACTTATATTTTTCGTTCTCACAACGGGTGCACTGACACGGAATCTTGTCACTTTAAAGATTTTTGAAAGCGTGTTTAACAAATTCTTGAACGCCATTTACATGATTATTTGAAATTCGGTCAGTCTCTCCCACCCACTATTCGTATAGTGGGAAATCCATGTAATAATCTACAAATTTCAGTCCTATGGATATAGGTTAAAAAATATTATTACAACTAAAACAAAAATAATATTCTTACAACTGAAGCAATAAAAAATATTATTAAAACTAAAACAAAACCAATATTCTTAAACTGAAAGAAAACCAATATTCTTACAACTGAAACAAAAAAAAATGTTATTACAACTGAAACAAAAAAAAATTATTACAATTGAAGCAAAAAAAAATATCATTTGATCTTTTCCAACAGATAAATTGGCCAAGCAAGAAAATAGTCTTTATAATTCCTCGATTCCATCCCATCCTCGCCTTCAGTGAACACGAGTACATCTCCTCAGTCGTTGTATATTTCATTGACCAGTATTTGAGACTCACTCGTCTCCAATGGTCGGTTGTGTACTTTAGTTCCGACAACCTTGGAGATGAGTGTGCACACCCCAGCAAACCTCTTATTGCTCATATCTTTGAAAGAGTGCTTTTCGCCATAGTCACCGTGAGTTGTTGATGATAATCTAAGTCTCGTGATAGGCGGAGCCATAGGGAATGGGAACCTTGGATGAGGGAGCATTTGGGAATGAAATGTTGGATGAGGAGGCATTTGGGAGGATAATGTCGAATGAGGCAGAATTTGGGAGTGGACTATTGGAGGCGACATTTAGGAAGGGAAACTTGAAGGGGGGATAGGGAAAACCTTGAGGAGGAGAGTGACGGTAAGGGTAACCTTGAGGAGGCAGCATTGGGATCCCATAATTTTGGAAAAGGGACACAAGGTGTCCAATTTGATTCGTCAACATTTACATCTTATTTTTTATATCCTGGATATTCCCATCGGTCTTGAACTTTTGTTCCTCATTGGATGAGAAACGATTATCGATCGAAGAAAACTCATCCACGAGAGGTGTGGTCTGTTGAAATTTTATTTTTTGTATATGTGAGTCAACACCTCTCGTCCTCCCCCTTTTGTTCTTTCCAAAGGTCCGAGTCAGGGCATTATTTAAGGTCAAATTCATCAGTAGGGATCGAACCTGACTGACAGCTGATGGCCTCTATTGATTGTAGTGTCTCATCCAAGTGTGGAGGGAATGTATTATCTTTACCCCATCGAGCATGAACGAATAAGTTTAAGCAATTTGTTTTTTTACCCGTATCTAGACCATCCTTTGTCCTACTCGCCCATTCATTCTTCAAATCCTCATAGGATTTGGATCCAAGCCTCTGGATATCAGTTTTTTGTGACCTATTTTTTTTTGTTTTTCTCCCTTAATGTTTTCTCCGTCGCCTCATTCTCCAAAAACTTATTCCACTGCTCCAACGAAATTTCAACATTTGGATACACTCTCTCTTTCAAAGATAAAATATCGGAGCTCGCTGCCTCCTTCGAGAAATGTTTCTTCCAAAGGTTTCTCATGTATGTCCTCAATGATTCAGGAACCCGAGATAGGACCTTATTCTTGGAACGATCAGGAAATGAGAAATATTTGAAGAGTTGATTGTATATATCATCCTTGACGGCTTGATCAACCAAGTTCCAGTTGTCTGGTCGACCAACCCCCATGTTCATTTTCCCAAGGCCAACCACTAGGATTTAAAGTTCAGTATGCCCTTCCTATCACCCACCGAGTTATTCCCGAGAAGGGAGAACCCAATGGGCTTCTTTGGGGTTGAGCGGGAAGCATCGACATCATTGGATGGGGGTGGTGGAGCAATGGGAGTGCTGGATGAGAGTGCCGAAGCAGTTGGACTTGGTGAGGAGGGAACCATTGGTGGAGTTGTGTATTTCTCACCAATTGGTGTTGAGAATTCGGGTTGCGCACAAGATGGTGAACCTCCTTGCGGTGTCCCCTCGGCATTTTGTTCCCTTGGGTTGTTTCCTCCATATATTATCACAAAAATGAAAAACCATAAGTGACTAAAAAATTATAATAAGAAATTATAATTAATTAATCAAGTTTACGACTATATATATATACCTTTTCAAAGTAAGACTTTATAATAAGTTCAATGTGTCTGATCTCCATCCATTCGGTATTAGTTTTTAAGAGCCTATGATTTTTTTTCATGTGGCCAACTAGGAGGAAGGGTATCTATGATTGATGTGTAGATATCCGTGACATGAACTCAGAATCCCATCATTTTCAACTTGTTGGCAAGATTCAATTTAGCGTGTATATGGTGTGAGACATCACAGTATATGTCAATGCTCTCTATACGCAGTTGTATCCATAATGGGTGGATTTTTTTTTCGCCTTCTCCAACAACGTAACCAGGGCTACGCCAGGATTATGCGTGTGAAATATATTTTGTATAACGTCATCCTAGTTTTCTGGTAGGAAAAATAGAATACGATCAAACAGGTAATCTTGTCGAAAATTAACTCCACGATTTACAAGGTAGTTAAATTGCTCGATCCTTTTATTTCCATACCTATAAATATGAGTACCCTCTATATGACGTTCAGTAATAAATGAGTTATGTGTGCGGTCCAATTGCAACCTCTCCAACTCTTGTTGCCAGTTATTATCACCGTGCCTCATTTTTCCTGAGAAAAATATACGAGGGCGTGAATATGAGTCATACGGTTAAGGTATAAGGGTATATTAGGGTATATTGGTTTGATTAAGGTTTCCATAATAAATAAAGGATTTTGAGTATCTCAGTTTGATTAGGGTGCGGAACCTAAAATACTCAATTAATTTCAAACTCTAAATAAATACGAAGCTCTAAATGATAATACCCTTAAATAATGCAATTTATTTTAATCCCTAAGTAACCATATTATGTCAATACTAATAATACTCAATTAATTTTAAACTCTAAATAAATTTCAAGCCCTAAATGACAATACCCTTAAATTTTGTAATTTATTTTAATCCCTAAGTAACCACATTCAGTCAATACTAATAATGACAATACCTTTAAATGATGTAGTTAATTTCAAACTCTAAATAACAATTCCCTATTAATGTTAACAATACCCAATAAATAATGCAATAAATTTCAACTCCTAAATTTAACATCCCTTTTCTTGAAAAAAAAATTATACACACATATTCACACATATATACACACATACACAGATATACACACACATATACAAATGTACACATATATACACGCATTCACAGACATATACACACATATACATACGCATATACACACATACACACACAAACACACTCATACACATAAATACACACATATACATTAGGGTTTAACACATAAAGAAAAAAATTAGGGTTTACCTTTGAGATTGAGAGATAGATTGAGATTGAGATTTAGAATGCCAATGGCCAAAATTAGGGTTTGAGATTGAGAATCTCCAAAATAGATAGATAGATAGATAGATAGATAGATAGATAGATAGATAGATAGAGAGAGAGAGAGAGAGAGAGAGAGAGAGAGAGAGAGAGAGAGAGAGGGAGATTGTCGTGGGAAGATATGAATAGAAGGCAGGCGGTTTTATTATAAGGACAGTGGTTACGGCCTTGAGCCATGACCCATTTCCATTACCCTTAAATTTTTCCACATCAACGTGTAGGCAACCATGTGGTCACGACCCAAAGCCGTGACCCACACGTATGAACAAATTGATATGGTCACGGCCCAAATTCATGACCCATTTGGTGTGCATTGTGCCATTAGTCAAGGCCCAAGTCTGTGACCCATCCGTAACCAAACTTGGAGGGAAATTTGGCAACATGATGGTCATGGTGTGGTCACAGCTATAGGCCGTGACCCACACTGGTCATGGATTTGAACCGTGACCACTTCCAAGAGCATCCATGACCGCAGTGGGTCATGGATATGGTCACACCAAAGTTGATATGATCACGGCGTTGGGCCGTGACCCCTGTGGGTGACCATTCGCAGGATTTGGCGTAGTGGTGGCGAGACATCATAGTCTTGGTCAATTCTCTCTTTATGTAGTTGTATCCACAATGGGTGAATATTTTTTTCTGCCTTCTCTAACAGCATAAGGAACGTCAGGGATACGTCGGGATTATGTAAGCGAAATATATTCTCTAATGCCTCATCCCAACTTCTAGTATGGAAAATAGTATACGATCAAACATATACACTTGCAAGAGATGAAATCCACGATTCGCAAGGTACTTAAACTATTCGATCTTCTTGTTTCAATACTTGTAAATAGGAGTGCCCTCTATATGATGTGCATTAATAAAAGAGGTATAAGTGTGGTAGAATTGTAACAACTTGTACTCTTATTGCGAGTGATTATCATTGTGCCTCATTTTTCTTGCGAAAAATATATAAGGGTGCGAATATGAAACCTAAAAGTAATTTCTATAATTAATCATTAACTAGTTATTATTTTTCAACCGATTCAATTTAAATTTATCTTGTTTTATTTAATCCTAACATTGTTATGCATCCTTCCGAGTAGAAAACACATGTAAGTATATGTGTGTGTGTGTGCGCGCACGCGCGCGTGCGCGTATGTGTTATACAAGTGCATATGTTTGCTCATTACTTCTATTAATATTACTACCATTTTCATTTTCAATTCCCTTTATTTTCCCACTAAAACAAATATTTTCCTTAAAATGTTGCTTTGAAATGAGTCTTAAACTCATTCTCATATTAGGTGGGTTTCATCTAGGTTATTTCTTTTATTAGGGTATTGGATAAAAATTGAGATTTGATCATCTAGGTTATTTCTCTAAGCATTAAAATTGTCATTTGGTAGACTGATTATAGATTATAATGATGTGTTAATAACAGTTGAAGAAATGACAAAAAAATGAAAGGAGAAATAGATAGAGACTTACACTATTACTATTTGGCTAGAGGAGTGTGAAGTGTACAATAATAATCCATCTTTCACCCTTTCCATAACCCACTAATTCACACACACACACACACACTAATTCAATACATTAGGCCATGATGTTCAACAAGCTATAATAAACATTATTTACTATTCCAAAATATAGTGAAATAAAACCATCACGTAGTTTATATAATTTAATTGGAAATATACCCAAAATATAAATTCATACCCCAACCCCAACCCCCGCTGGAAAAAAAAAACTAGACTTTCAGTTTTAGTTTGGATTTGAAAACACCCATAAATACTCAGACTAATTCATATTACGTTTTAACTTAATTTCAAATTCTAGAATACTAAGCACAAACAACGATAGTTGCTTTTTTCACCCAATTATATAACGAATTGTGAATTATAATTTTTAAATTAACTAATATCATAAATTGTGAGTGCGCGCAATTAAATAACTTAAATGCATATAAGTTTTTTGACGTAAATGAGTGTCAAATGGGTAATAAGATGAAGATCTCTTGTTCAACTCTCTTTATTAAATCTCAAAAAGGTAGAGTACCTCAAATGAGGCTACAAGATGAGTATTTATAGGGGAAGGTAGCTTAGGCTCCATGCGATGATCTAATTACAAATGTACCCTTAAGAGCCTTTACTACTCCCACCTCTAAATATTAAGCAAAAAAAGAAAATACAATCAAATAGAGAAAATAAAAGAAAATAGGGAAAACCCTCAGTGTCACCTCCAAAATAGTGATAAGAGCATGTTGGGGGGGGGGGGGGGGAACCTCATTTGTCTCTTCCAATTACTCAGGTCCTCCAGAAGCAAATAGGGTACGACGATGTGGCAATGAGCACTCTGAAGCCCTGTGTCCAACTACCCCATAGTTGTAACACTTGAAGGTCACCGGGTGGGAAGAGGGCGGGAAGAAGGGTAGTAGTAGTTGGAATCGCTATCGTAGTAGTAAGAATAGGAGTGTTGGAGGGAGCATGTGGTGCAAAAGTAGTAGGGGTCGTACACAAGCAGGGGGAGTTGTCTGATGAAAGGCCTTCACCTTCGTGGCATACTTCTACCACCTCTGCAAATGCGGTAATGTCACGAAAAATAAGGTCCCTATGAATGTACCTCTAGAGGCCATGGATGTAGAGGCTAATCCTCTGCTCCTCTATCTTTCCAAGACGAGCACGGGTGCAAAAAATATGAAATTTCTCTGTATAGTACAAACACAAGAGTCTTGTTTGAGAGCCTGGACATGGAGAAAGAGGTCTCGCTCGTAGCTAGCAAAAATAAAAGTAGCCATCATCTCTATACATAAGTCGTCCCACGACTGAATGGGTGGTTATCCCGCAATGCTTCGACGCTGCTCCAAATCGTGCCACCACACACTCGCATAATCCTAAAATTTGACCGCCGCGAAAAGGACACAACATCGACCGCTCAACCGCTTATACTCAAAGATACGCTCCATAGTAGCGAGTCAGTCAATCACACCATCCGAGTGAGTATGACCATCAAACATTGGCACATCCACACGAATGCCTCCCTTCATGCTCCTAAAAAGCATCTATAAGTCCATGTGGTCAATGGAGTCTCCTCCCTAAAAGCCTATGCACTACACCAAAACTGGGCTAATGGTCACGGTCCAAATCCCTGGCCAGGCATTGTGGGTCGCGGATTTGGTCCATGACCAAATCAGGTGAGACCAAATTAGGTGGTCACGGCCCAAATCCCTTATCCAAATCCTAGTCACGGACCTGTAATAGTCATAGATGTGGTCACGGACCATATCCCCGATGAGGTTTGTAAGAGTGGTGGGCCGTGACCATAACCCAATTAAATACCCTTGTGGTCATGGCTATTGACTGTGACCCTATTTCTGTGCAATTCCTGGCTATCACGACTTTAGATCGTGACTATTGGGTTGTGTACATAAATATTTATCACGGCTATGGGTCGTGACTATACATATTGTGTATTGAATAATGGTCACGACTTTGGGCCGTCACCAGTTATAATAATAATAAAAAAAATCCTCAAATCGGGACACTAATCGGTCAGTGGCTGCAAGTGTTCGACGAGATCCCGTGCTCTCAAATCGGGCTCGACAAGGTACCGTGCTCTCAAATCGGGGGGTCCTTTGACCACGCGGATACGGGACCAATGTAGGCAACCTGAAATATAGGTCGTGCTCTCAAACCGGGGGTCCCGTGACCACGCGATCGTTTCAGGCGGGATACATTGGTCCCGTGCGAGGTGTTGGCGCTACCTTGGGGCCGTTTTGGTGGCGTTTCATGGTTTCGCCCTTTGACGGTGCGTTTTCAAGCCTAAGTCTGGATATTCTCTATTTTGGGTCGTGATCTCAAGCCGGGGGTCCCGTGACCATGGGACCGGTGCATGCGGGCTACTTTGGTCCCGTGTGAGGTGTTAGCGCCGCCCATGGGGCCGTTTGGGTCGCGTTGGGTGGTTTTGCTCTTTGACGACACATTTTCAAGCCTAAGTCTGGATATTCTCTGTTTTAGGTCGTGCTCTCAAATTGGGGGTCCCGTGTCCATGGGGTCGATTCGTACAGGCTACGTTGGTCTTATACAAGGTGTTGGCGCCGTCCACGGAGCCGTTTGGGTCGCATTGCGTCGTTTCGTCCTATGACGACATGTTTTTAAGCCTAAGTCTGGTTATTCTCTGTTTTGGGCCGCGCTCTCAAATTGAGGGTCTCGTGACCACGCGATCGATTTGTGCGGGCTACGTTGGTCCAGTGCGAGGTGTTGGCGCCATCCACGGGACCGTTTGTGTGGCGTTGCATGGTTTCGCCCTTTGATGGCACGTTTTCAAGCCTAAGTCAGGATATTCTGTGTTTTGGACCATGCTCTCAAACTAGGGGTCCCGTGACCACGGGGTCGGTTCGTACGGGCTACGTTGGTCGCGTACGAGGTGTTGGCACCACCCACGGGGCTGTTTGGGTCGCGTTGCGTGGTTTCGCCCTATGACGACACGTTTTTAAGCCTAAGTATGGATATTCTCTGTTTTGGGTCGTGCTCTCAAACCGAGGGTCCCGTGGCCACGCGGTCAGTTCGTGCAGACTACGTTGGTCCCGTGTGAGGTGTTGGCACCACCCACAGGGTCATTTGGGTTACTTTGTGTGGTTTCGCCCTATGACGGCACGCTTTTAAGCCTAAGTCTGGATATTCTCTGTTTTGGGTCGTCCTCTCAAACCGGGGGTCCTGTGACCACATTTCAAGCGGTCGGTTCGTTTCACATTTCAATATTAGGGTTTATTTTATTATATATTTTCACATTTCAGACTCATTAGGGTATTTTAACCCCCGTGCAAGAAAATAGAAGTTAATTTTCATAAATATTAGGGAATTTTAAATAGAGTAACATGTATTTAATTTGGGTATTTTTCACATTTCAATATTAGGGTTTGTCTTATTTTATATATTTTCACATTTCATACTCATTTGGGTATTTTAACCCCACGCATACATACATACACATAAGCACACATAGTATATACAAATTAAATGAGTAAACACACACACACACACAGTACACAGAGTAAACACACACACACACACACACAGTACACACACACATACGCACACACATACAAAGATTATATATACACATATACACACACAGTATGCACACATACATATCCCACACATACACACAGTACGCACACACATACACAAATAATCAAATGCAAAATACAAAAAGAGTACCTTAGAGATTAAAAGAGAGGGGAGCCGAAAATTTGGAGGAAATCGCGCCGGATAGAGGGAGAGAAATATTTGGAGGGTTATGAAATTTTTGGGGGAAATGAAAAATAGACCTGGAATTTTTAAGTATAAAGACAATGGTCACGACTTTGGACCGTGACCCCCCCCCCCCCTTTATTTTTGACACGTCAGCGTGGAAATGAGGACACGGTCACGGCCCAAAGCCATGACCACATAAATTTACTGATCACGGACTTAAGTCGTGACCATCTCGTTGTGAACTTTGGTACTGGGTCACGGATATCGACCATGGCTCGACCCTAACCAAAATTGGAGGGAAGATTGGCGCCATAATAGTCATGGCTGGGTCAGGGTCTAAAGCCGTGACCTTATTGAGTCAGGGTCGAGATCCGTGGCCAAGTACAAGACCACGCATGACCATGCAGAGGCATGGATTTAGTCATGCCTATTTGGTCCATGGTCACGGCTTTGGGCCGTGACCACCTGGTCGCGGCTTAGAGTCGTGACTCCCTATCCGTGACCATTTTCGGTATTTGGTGTAGTGATGTCATTCGCATCGAGCTCGTCATCGTCTAGCATAGGATCTTCAATCGGGTCCCTAGGGTGCTGCCTCCGAGGTGGTGGACGAATAGGGACTGGAGCAGGAGGTGTCTCAAGCAGAGCGAGAGGTGGAATGTATGGTGGGATCACAGTCACAGCAGAAGCAGGAGGTGGTGCTGAAATCACAGGTTATCTCAAGGGGCACTGATCCATCTGGTGTCCTAAAACCTCGATCGCAACTTGTCATTGCAACCACCACGATCCCACCGCCACCACCACCAGCAAGACCACTACCATTGTCTCCACCACAGTTAATATTTACTAAGAACCATAAAAGAAGCTTCGAAGAAGAAGAAGAAGAAGAAAAAAAAAAAAAGAAGAAGAAGAGTGTCTAAAGTAAATATTTACAACGCTTATAAATAATTAGTATCACGATAAAATGAAGGATCATTTACTGTTTGGGGTACATTTGTTCATAATACTTGGAGCTTGGGGTACACTAGTTTGTATTATAGTTGTATGGGTGTCATTTCTGACGAAAATCGTTAGTTGACCTTTAACTTCCATTTTTTATGAATCAAATGACCATTTTGCCCCCATTTAATATACATTTTCACTATATACATATACATCTTATGTTTTAAATACATTAAAAAGTATATTTATCTATAAAATATGTTAAATACTTTTTTTATAAAGAAAAAATAAAAAAATAAATTTATTTTATAAAAAACAGTATTAAATAATTTTTTTAAATTAGCCTATTTTTAAAAATAACTTTTTGTAGCTGTTTTTATTACTGTTTTAAAAAAACATTTTTTGACTATTTTAAAAAAACCTTTTGTAACTTTTTTGAAACTAAAAGTTATTAATAATAATGTCATCATAACTGTTTTAAAAATTATTTTTAACGATTATTTCCTCCAAAAAATTTAAAAAATATATTTGTAACGATTATTTCCTCCGGACTCTTTTTAAAAATTATTAAAAATGATTTCCATAAACCGAAAAAAAAATCCAGCATAAAAATAAAAAATAAAACTGATTTCAGTTAAAAAATTATTTCCAGAAAAAACATTTCCCACCAAAACAATGGTTTTCAACAAAAGAAAAAAATACACCCAAAAAATGATTTCCAACTACAAAAAAAATATTATTTCCAGCAAAAAAGTAAAAAAAATAATCGATTTGAGTTAAAAACATATATTTTCAGAAAAAAAAATGTATTCCACCAATTGAAATGATTTTCAACAACAAAAAAATTGTTTTCCACCTAAAAAAAGATTTCCAACTATAAATAAATAATTTCAGCAAAAAAATATGAAAATAAAACTGATTTCAGTTTCAAAAAATTATTTTTAGAAAAAATATGTTTCCCACTTAATAAAATTGTTTTAAAAAAAAGGAAAAAAAATTCCACCCAAACTTATTTCGCCAGAAACTTACTATTTCCCAAGGGATCGGAGAATAGTTTGCACCCAAACTTATATATTTGCTTGAATGAATAGTTTGGAGCTTTGGAGAGTGGAGAACTGAGTTTGGAGTTTTGCCAAAACAGTTTTCATCATTTTGATTTGAAATACACTTTAACCAAAGTTCTCTTAAAAACCAACAAACCCAATCGCCACCGACCAAAGTCTTCTTCAAATGCCATCACAATCCCTCTTTCATTTCACCCAACAAAACCCTAAAACCCTAATTTCAAAACCCACTTCAATAACCCAATCACCACCGACCAAAATAAAAATAGCCCATTAAGCATCAATGAGGTAGTGAAGAGTCTTCTTACCTACGTATACGAGAGTGTAGCGATTGAGGGTGAGTTGCGGTGACCATATTGTTTTTTTTTTTTCAACAAGGGGCGTTTATGGTATTTGAGTGTAGATGTTACAACTATGAGATGGCCGTGAGGTGAAATTGTCAAAATAACACTAATGTAACTATAATGCAAATTAGTTTAGTGTAGCTCAAGTTTTAATTATTATGAATAAATATACTTTAAACAGTAAATGATCCTAAAATGAAAAATGAGTGAAACAAAACTTACAATAAATGTAAATATTTACACTTGAGGTAAAACTTTTAAAAAGGAGAAGAATAAAAGAACAATCAATTCACAATAAATACTTATCGTGACTCACATATATATATATATATATATATATATATATATATATATATATATATATATATATATATATATATATATATATATATATATATGTGTATATATTATTTTATATAGAGTCGATTCGGGTCGGTCCTAAAAGGATTTTTGAACTGTAAATCGTGGACCGGACTAGGTCGGTCCACCAAAAAAAGTCGATTTTTTGAACACCTCTAACCGTGAGTGTAAAAATTTGATAATATAAGAAAAATGAATAAAAAGTAAATATTTAACGATAATGTAAATTATTACTATCACAAATAACTAACACAAATTGTATACCTCGAAAATGATCTTATTCTTCATTTTGTTCTTTATGTTCTTCTCTTCTGAGTACATATTTACTTGAGTGCAAATATTCACTCTTTAAGTTCATAAGTAAATATTCACATTTTAAGTAAATATTTACTTTGAGTACATATCCACACCATAAATCAAAAGTGTCAGTAGCCATAAAACATCAATAGCTCTCTTTGATTCTCTCTCTTTTATTAAAACACACACACACACACACACGCGTATATATATATATATACACACACACACACATGCAGAAATGTACACACGCTCATACACGTATTTAAACATATACACACACTCGCACACAAATATACACACACTCAAACACAAAAATACACATATACACAAGACCCCACACACATATATATACACACACATTCACTCACACGTACAACAAATCGAATATGAATATTGGGATAAGAGAGATAGAGAGGGAGAGAGAAAGAGGCGATGAGCTGTTATAAATGGGTTAATTATGAGACTTAGGATTTATAATGGGTGGTTTAAACATTTTGGTTTAAGATATTTTTAAAATATGACTAATATAGTTAAACAAAAGTCAATATGACTTAAACGATGCTTGACAAAATAAATAGGACAAAAATACTATAACCCCTAATTTTTTGGGGAGGGGGAAGGGAAAGGGAAAGGAGATCGAACCCTCAACCTCCGATATAAAGATAAGAGCTCTGGCCACTGGGCTAGCCCTCGTGGTTGGCCAATTTTTTAACCAAACAATCTAGTTGACCATGAAATACATATACTAACAAATAAGATAAGTTATTAAAAAAAGATGGCACAAAAAAAAACAAATAAGATCACTATTGAAAGAAAGGCAACGCTCGTGATGCGAAAGAAAGAAGCAATAAGATAGGAAAGTGTTATATGTACCTACAACCAATACCAAAAAAATTATCGAAAGTGTTTTACCTGTATTGTACCATGGTACAATACATGTAAAGCACTTTCGTTAATTTTTTAGTACAAGTTGTAGGTAAATGTATAATTACTCATAAAGATATTCAAGCCACATTACAGATAAAGTAAAGGTTTAGAAAACATATCAATACTTATATGGAAAAAAACCTAGTTGAAACTATTCTCACGACAATTGAGAGCATATATTAATTTGACAAACATCAAAAGTTCATGAACTATAGTATATCCATATTCCTAGTAAATATATCTATATTACAAAATTAAGTAAATTAGTTATTAAAACAATTTGGGAAATAGGTATTTTTCTATTGGATTTCTTCGGGCTTAGGTTCATGTGTGTGCAATTACATAGTGTGTAACGTGGTTTTCAACATATAAAAAGTAAGGGATATTTAGAGTTTGACCCCACTTTTAAATTATCCCAAAAAATATTTAAAAATAAAAAATAAGAGTTGCATTCCAACACGAGGTTATAGAAAAAAAAAATTAGGGTATTTTGTGAGACCTTGTGAAATTCTACTACACTTTTGGGGTTAAACAGTAATATGTTTTAGTTTCTAGGGGTGACTAAAAAATGGACCTGAAAGTGGATTCCAAATCAAAATAAGTAATAACCCTATAATCAACATATTTAAAATTTAGGTACCATGGTAACAGTCTCAATACACACACCGATAAAATGGTCAAACATAAATATATACTATCAAGCAAGTAATGTGCTATTATGCTTTAATTGAAAATAGATCAAGATTGAAAGAAAATTTGTAATAAATATTTAAGATGAATTATTCCATTACCTGTAAACAGTCTTAAAGTTTAGTAATTATTTATTGATGCTAATCATGCTATAAAACCTCAAAAATGTTTAAGACAACCACACAAAAAAATTCAAAATATGATAACACAAGGAATAAATGAGAATTTAAAAGTTGCTGAATTTTGTTTGAATGTAAAGTGTGATATTATGCTCAAATGCTATGTGATTAGTCACGATTATTGCATATTCGTGCTAATTATCTTTACGCATTCTAGCACTTTTTGTATTCCTTATGCCTATATTTATGCTCGTTAACCAGACAACCTCGGTTTGGATATATATATATATATATGCTTTGGAGGGGTTAATTGAGCTTTTGTAGGTATTGGAACGGTTAAAGTGAGGATTGGTTGCATTTCAGAGAAGTTTCGTCGTCGGACGCGACTTCGAGAGCATTTTAGACATTTCACATTTCATCTCTTGCTCATGAAAATTCCACGGAAGCATAGTTCATTGAGTTAGCTTTGCGTGAACGCAAACGGCGCATCGTTTAGAGTTCAAACCAAGAAGAAATGGTCATTTTCGCTCGGCATTTTTTCTCCCCTTTTTATGGACCAAAGAAGGCAAAGAAACAGAGGACCAGTCGACCGGCCTTAGGACCCCAGTCAACCGGAGAAGCAGAATTTGGCCTACGCGCAAGACAGTGGCTCATACCTGATTTATCGATCAATCAATGAATTTAATCGATGATCTGCAGATTTGGGCAGTTTGTTCATTTTTCATTTCTTTTTTCTTTATTTTTTTTTCAACTTACTATATAAACTAAATTAGGTTTGTATTTGTAAATATCTAGTTTTATACTTCATTTTAGGATAGTTTTAGGTTAGAAGAGGGGATTTTGAGTGAGCTTCTCTCTCCTAAGGTTTGTGCCATTTAGGTACTGTAAGCTACTATTCACTTTCTTCTCCATTAATATAATTTCCATTGTTGTATTTTCTTGCTTTAAGCTTTGTTATTTCTTTTTCTTTCTTTGATTAATTTAGGTTCACTTGCTTTATTTATTGCTTCCATTTATTCCTTGCATATATTACATGTCATTTACCATGCTTTCTAGCTAATTTAGATTAGGTTGTGATTAATGGAACTCACATTGGTTTCAATGGGTTGCTTTACTATGGTGATGGAGTTTATGCATTTAATTCGATTGGGTTATTATTGTTATTATGCCTAGGATATTTAACGGGGTATATCATGTATACTCTGTATTTACGACCTTGCATGTGTAAGATTTGGGGTATTTATTGGCGCTAAAATCATATTAGGCTTTTATGCGAATTTAGGGGGTGACAACTCTAGATTTAATTAACTGTTAAAATGAGATTCAATCTTACTAAATTCTCCCATGTAACCATTTATACGTATTAAACCGAGGTGAGAGATATTAGTCGCAACCTATAGTTTTTATTCCACTTTTATTTAATTTTAATTTAAATACCCAAGCCTAGATTATCTTTTATTTTTGTTAATAATTATTTTTTAGGATCAAATACCAAAAAGTCCCTCAAACATTTTTTAATACACATTTAGTCCAGGGCTTTTATTTTGTACCAAAAAGTTCCTTATTCTCTTATCTTTAAAGGTCCGCGCCAACGGCATGGTAAATCCTTTTTTGTCATGGTGTAGGAAGATTTGGTGCAAAATAAAAAAGCTTGGACTAAACGTGTATTAAAAAAAGTTCGAGGGACTATTTGATATATGCCGCTATTTTTTACACTTTTATTGACCGCTATACTCCCTTAAAAGAGTGTAGTCATAGTTTAGGTCTTTATATTGAGTTGGTGAGACGAATATAATTAACGACTGGCGTCGGTGACGCGGCCCCGCGGTAAAATTCTCTCAATCACTATGTGACAAGTTTTTCTGATATATAAAGGTGATTTTTACTTGGGCACCTCACTCATGGTTTGTATTTAGACTTTAGTAACGTCATATTTTTTTCTAGACTATGGTAAATGAACGTAAGTTAGGAAAAAATTACAGTTAGCGACAAAACATTTGAACATTTACATTCATTGAAAAAAGTACCAAAGTCTAAAAAAATAGTTTTTTTGGCTTTAGTCACATCTCCTAAGATTTGTTACGCTCGTGTGTTTTTAAAATAGTAGTAAGTTTCATAACCACCCAAATCTGCTCATAACTACTCTATAATCGCCCCTCTTCCATCCCGCAAAGATGACACTTGTCCCATAGTGGTTACAATAGGACCAACAACTAAAAAAAATAAAAACATGGGAGCTGCTACAAATATATCTTTAAAAATGGGACTAAATACTTAAGGTCCCAAAATGTAATACAGGTACCAAAGTCTAAATATGGTCATTAGCGAGGTACCCAATTAAAAAAACTCTATAAATAAACAACTACATCAATACATTGAAATTATATATAAATAGATGTTTCAGCTGTAACTTGTTTCATAGAAAGAAAAAAAATGTTAATCTATGTACTTTCACTTCAACTAGGCATCACATGAGTATCAATTTTAGAACCAAGTTGAGTAATTTTGTTCATGATTTTGCTTTTATCTAGTAAAATATGAGAGTATACAATACTCTTTTCAAGATTAGAGTATTCCATGTCCCTTGTATTACTTAACATAAGTCAACTACCCGTGTGAATACATAAAGTGTTAATGAGGTGTAAATAAAAGTATCATTTTGTCAATATATGCACACCAAGTCAAACTATAGTTGTTCATTACACTTGAAATCTAGATAATGGGGTATCATAATAGAGCAACAATATACATTGTTATTAAGCTAGATATATTATAGAGCTTTTGTAATTTTGTCATGTTAAATGTAACACCGCCAAAACTTCAACTTTTGTCATATGATAATTCTTTCCCCCACACAAACATTATTCTTCTTTCTCATGCTATAGACAATATAGTACAATGTAGATAAAAATATAGAATCGAGAACACGCAGCCTTCATCTTTCTACTTGTCTTAGCAACGCGAAGTTTCTAACACAATTTGATATCAAGCACATATGTCATGGTCCACTGGCTCGCGACACAAACGGGTCGTCTCCCACAAATATGACGTTAAATATTATGTTATCATCTCGAACGGATTGTTTTTAATGAGAGAAGTTCCGACGACCCCAACTTTGTGACAAGAGCATTGATGATTTGCGCATCTCATTCCAAACGTCGATTCATCTTCGATTAATTGCAGGTAGAATTAGCAATTAGCCCACATTTATTGGGACGCTCATTTGAACCCAATACGAGATGAGTTTGAGTTGTTTTCATTTGTCCGCGGGTCAAAGACGGGTTAGTCTGTGGGTTATAAGACATCCCGCTAATATATGGCCTTAACGCACCCCCAACCCTAATTCCTTTAATTTTCGACGCTCTCAGCTCTTTTACTTGTGAGCTCTCCTCTTTAAGTAGTTCTGGTGCTTTAATAGATTCAAATTCTTTGCAAATCCTAGTTTATTTTGATTCGACATTGAAGCATTCCTTATTTTTTTGTAGAGTAATTTATCACTAATGTTATTTAACTAACAGAATATTCGTATACACTACTGCTTGTCATTAAAAAAAAGTGAAAATTTGTGTGAACCCAACCCATATCCGACCCAACTCGCGACTAATTTCATATTCTGCCTGATCCATATCCAGTCCAGCCCGAATCCATCCCACCCATCTGCCAGTACTAATTGTGGATGACCGACATGACTGTGATTCTTGTTACGACCAACATGACTGCGATACTTGTTACACACAAATAACTTACAAACACGTTAATACCAGGAGGTAATATCGCTCTAATACTAATCTATCCTATACACATACTAGAACTCTTAATGGATCGCCTAATAATTAACCAAACACGGAATTCTCATTAATATAAACATATATCCAAGCAACCCCAATGTGGAGAAAAAGACGAAAAGGCCAATAACTAATCAGAGAATTTTCTTATTCTATAAAAAAGGGTTCCATAACCCGCTTACAACAAGGGTGTGTAATTGGGACCCACACGAACAACGGGAACTGGTCCCTAACTTCCACGGATGGGAAGAAATATGGTTTACCCATTTCAGCTAAAATACCACCTAATATCCTTGTTAACTTTTTAATTGCATTTTCCTAGTCTGATTAGAAGAGGGATTTTATTTTAGCACTATAGTTTTTCTCGGTAAGTTGCACTGCTCTTGTCCACGTCTTATGAAAATTCTACACATGCGGACAAGTTGAGTCTATGAAAATCTGACAACTCTTACATGGACAAAATAAATCCGTGGGGTTTACGTGGAGTTCATTTGTCATTGAAAAAGAAAACTAATACGCTTGATAATCCACTAACATGCAATACATTAAACTTGCTAACTTAGTACACCCGTCTGGAGTGAGAATAAAGTTTAGTGGGTTCATAACTTGGTATACGCATGGCGGATGCTTTTACAATGTGAGACACCATCCTTATCCCACAAGCACTGAATTTTGGATGATGTGTTTACCCATTTGCCTAAAAGTGCTTCATTCGCGAGGAAAAAGGAGGAAGAGGGGGAGGTGGCACGATCATTAAATTCCATTGAGACTGTTGTGATGGATAAAAAATTTGTGAGACTTGCAGACCCTATTTCTGCTCAACATCAACGTTCTTGCACGAACAGAGTCACGCAACGCAGCATTTAAAGGCTGGGGAGGGTCCAAAAATCCCTTACTCTATAGAGAATCCATGTCAAGCTGTGGTTGAAGCCAACACATGAAGCCATCTAATATCCCCTAGAGATGTGAAGTAATTAATGAATAAAACAGGGGAATTTTTGGAACTTATATTGATTGCTTTAGTTACATCCCATCACTTATTTTCCAATAGCTTAAGTTAAATAACTATTACTATATTATTGGAGTATTATTAATTGGGATTATTGGTATATGCCCTATTTGTCTTTTTGCATTTATTATTGTTGCATTAGGACTCCATTCCCTAAGCATTTATCATACAAGTGCAAAAACGGGGGAAATTTTGTAACTTTATAGTGATTGCTTTAGTTACATCCCATAATTTATATTCCAACAGCTTAAGTTAAATAATTATTATATTATTGGAGTATTATTAATGGGGATTATTAGAATATGCCCTATTTGTCTTTTTGCATTTATTATTGTTGCATTAGGACTCCATTCCCTGAGCATTTTTTATGCAAGTCCATCCTCATTGAATATATTTAAGAGTTGTCTATTAAGATTTTAAGATTTAATGCCATTATTTCCTTTAAGTACTTGTGATTACATTAATTGGTGTAATAGCTGCTCTTAATTAGGGGTGTCAATAGAACGGATATTGATCCAATTCACTTAAACTAGATTTGGAATCAATTTTGAAATACGAAATTTCGATAACCTGTTTTTCCATTTATTAAATAGACCAATATGAATTGACGTCATTTGATCCTATTATAAATAATATATATATATATATATATATATATATATATATATATATATATTATTAAATTATATTTAATATATATTAGTATAAGTGTGTAATAATATATAATCGGATCGGACAATCAGATGAAATTTTCTTCTTTACTAACGGATGCAGATTTGGTCAGATGTGATCCGAATCCGCCAAATGCTTAACAAAGGGAGGTTTTATTTTCACCCCTTTATTTCTTCTCCCCACCACAATTCTAATATTTTAAAATTTGAGACATTATAAATATTAAAGGATCATACGACACTAAAAAATTCAGAATCTAGAAAATTCAGTAGAGACAATGGTGTCAAGATTTTGAGATTACCTCGCCGGTACCGTGACCCATATATGACACGTATACTGTCGTCGATCGATAAACGGTATATAATCATATGATTATATACCATGACTAGTATAATCTATACAGTTTACAACATATTGAAGTATTTCATAGGATGGCTTTAAATAGAAGGAGATGCATGTGATCCCTTAAAAGAGTGTAGCTTTAGTGCCAAAAGAAACCAAAAAGGAGTAATTCTACACTGACATCCTGTATCGACACATTTTGGGGCGACACCTTGACGTGTCGTACCAGTATTGACACGTATCCGAGGACCTAGCCCAACAACATCAGGGTCCAAACACGAGTCAATACGGATGCGACATGTTAGGGTGTCGCACCAAAGGTGTCGTTTTTGGGTCTTGACCTATAATTATTGAAAAGGAAGAGGTCATGGGTTTGGTAAACCAGTTGACCTATTACGAAAGATATTACGTACTAATTTTTTTCCCCATAAATATGGTATTGTAAGATACTATGTGAGAGGATCCCTGTCAAACAAGATGATAGATAAACTCACAAAAAGAACTCCATTGGATAGTAAATCTAGGATTTAATTCATGTTACGATTTTTTTTGTGGAGGGGGGGGGGGGGGGGGGTCGGGGTGATGCTATGATCAAATCTGAAACTCATACACATAGCATGTTTAACCTTCTTTAGTCCAATTTGTTTTCCTTTTAAACCGCCCTAGGTAGTGAGATGGGTATATAGGAAGTAAACCCAAATTTAGATGTTTAATAAAAGTGGGGTGAGTAGAAAAAATATGTCGGTTTAAATAAAACCTTCCTTATTAAATCAGATTAGGCGCACCCCTATCCAGTTCAAATTTGATCCATTCACATCCCTACTCTTGATCGGAAGTGCAAGTGTATTAGAATACGTGAGAATGATGCTCAAATCACTCTAACCCTCCAAGATAGAAGAGTCCCTTCTTGAGAATATTCACAAGATGTCGCGGATATGAAATCGAGTTTAGGGAGGTTAGGTGTAAGAGAGGCTCGAGAGGTTGGAAGGGGGATTTCCCCATTCGTCATGGCTGCAAAAGCAATGGACAAAGGCATGTTACGCCATTAGTCATCCATCAGATCCACCACAGAGTGTGACGGAACACGTGGATTCCAAAGGTCGCAATCCCACACCCACCAAGCTCTCGCGTTTCGCTGAGAGATGCGGTTTAAACAAACATACAACTATTGGTAGAGGGCATCTAGCAGCCCATTATCTTGGTTACCTTGCCATCCATACTAAAAAATAAGATGTTATAACCGCCCTTGCTATGTGCGATGAAGTAAAGGAAAACGAGAGGGAATAAGCCAATTGATAGACCTCAAACCCATATACCCAGCAACCCACTCACTTGGTCACTCCAAACACTTTTATATGAGCTGAATCTCCACTCCAACACCCGAAACAATCGATTCAACCCCCACCCATCCACTAACATTATTTTTGTTGAGGGATTGCCACCACAAAAAATAATTTGCCCCCCTAGCGACACCCACTCGATGATATCCCCCCTCTATCAACAACACCTCAACCATTATACAGTACCGATACTTCGTTAGGGGTCCCCGCAGAGGTACATATTAGATACATATATAGCTAGCTGATACATATCTGAAGTGTTTCTAAAAAATAAAAAATAAAATAGGATAATTGAACACGTATCTTGGATACATAAGTATCCATGTAACTTGATTTCCTTTTCAATTTTTCACACACCTATCCTATCCGTGTACACTGATTTTTTTTTTTTTTTTGATAGGCCATTGCATATGGTACGCAATATATTTTGCAAATTTTGATGTACAACGGTGCACTTTTGCAAATTTTGGATTATGTCATTTTGTAAGGTTAGAAAACTTGTCTGATAAAATATATTTTTTCATGAACCAAATTCAAATCAATCATTTGCCCCATTATCGAATGGAATCAAAAGTCAATAAAGACAACTCATCCCTTTGTTCCTCTCAACATCATTACTGCTCCGTAACCCCCTCGTCGTTGCCTTGTTGTTGCCATCAAACATAAAAGAACGTGATATGCAAGCACACAACGTTTGAACATTTAAATGAATAATTGGTTTACATTTTATAAGATTATTCTTCAATTAAATATGTTTTATAGTGAACTTTTCAAAGCGTTTAAGTTAGTAAGTTTGCATACATATAATATCATTATCCTTTATTGTATCCCAGACATATCGTATCCATATTATTTGAATTTTGTCACATCCTAGTTTTCGTATCATATAGTGTATCTGTATTCGTATCCGTGATTTCTAGCTCAACCGTAATTAGGGCGCAGAGTTGGGGAATGGTTTCAACAACTCAAACTGTGTTTGCTGGAGTTGGGTAGACTATAATGGCAATGGGTCCGAGATAAAGTTAAATGCGGCTGATGTTCATGGACACCCTACCATTTAGTATTATTAGTCTATGAGGATGACCCAAGGGAGGATTTGCACCTTGATGTTCTACATTGTGAGTAGTCAATCCCATTAAGTCCATAAAAAGGAGTATTATGTGGATTGTCGCAATACGCCACCAGGAGAGAGGAGAAATCGTAGGACTCCAATGAGGTGTAGGGGATGACTGCATAGAGAGGGGGTACATGCCCTTAATCTTTTGTGCTTTAGGATTGTGGATGCCTCAGCTAACAATGGAGAGTTATAGGACCATAATTGGAGGACACTGGTGGTGGGATGCAGATGATATGGGTCAATGTTACTACATGGTGACATTTGTGCGGATATCCCTTTTTTGATGGACATATGGACTCATACGACATTACTGCCTTGTTGGATTCATGATTAAGAATATGAGCGTGAAGTGCATAAAGTTAGTCAACACCAAATTCTAGGGACACTAAGTTTTGGTGGAATGAACTCGTGTAAGAAAGAGAGCTTCTTCGCAAGCGATGGGGGAGCAATTGCGTGTTGCCATCATTTCCCACACCTATTGGACAGGCCCCTTTGCACAAGTACACAGGGTGAAAAAGGCTACTATGGTCGTGAAAGAATATTTCAACCAGTTCTAACTTGTGTACGCTGTAGACTGGGAGAGCACCAAGCAAAATATCAGTACAAATAAGGACTCCAGCTACACGACCACATAAGGTTGTCTAGTCTGCACATTATTACTTCCATGGGGCAGGCACTTGAGTACGCCCTCAAGGTCAAGGAGCATTTCAGGATGTCAACATCAGGAAATGGCTCACCACAATTCCTTGGTCGCAGAGGTTACACCTTTCAGCCAGGTATCTTTCAAATGTTTTGAATGTGGAGCTTTTTCCATCAAGTTGCAGATAGCCTAAAGCAGAAAAAAGTTAAAAGACAATTGACATGTGCAGCCGTGGTGAAAGAGCCATTGAGGAACCTCATTGAGATGTTCTCCTACTACGGATGGGGGTTCCTTGCATACCTCTGTGAACTCGCAGTCCATCTCCTCTAAGTGGGGGAGGGGGGAGCGACGTAATTAATAAATAAAGGGGCATATTTGTAATTTTCTATGATCGCTTTAGTTGCATCCCATACTTATGTCCCAAGAGCTTATTAGTTAGCATTATTAATTTACTATTATATAATTATTAGAGTAGTATTAATGGGGATTATTAATACATGCCCCTGTTATCTTTTTTTCATTTCTTAACGTTGCCCTAGGGCTCCATTCCCTAGGCTATAAATATTCATGATGCAAGCTTTTGTCCTCATTGAATATTTGAGAAACATTTGTCCATTTGGGTTTTGTGCTTTTGTCCATTTAATTCTGTTGTGTACTCCTAATAAAATCAGGATGCCTCTCTAGAACTATATGATAAATGCAGTTTCTTTGGTTGGATGTAAAGCACAGAGCTGGCCTTCCTGTATTAGTGGTAGTTTACCAATTACTTGTATCACAATATGGCCTTCCTGTATTAATGATCCGAGGAGCATGTAGTCAAGCCTAAAAACTAGGCCCAATGTGATGAAAAAGGTCGACAGGGAAATATAAACTAGAGTGCACCACAGTAAACTGATGCTAACAAAACCCTGAATTCAATCAAACTTATATATTCTCATTATCTCATATAATCAGACAAACTACCATAACCAATGATATGATATGACTACCCCCTTTGGGCACACCCCATTGGGACTGCTCTAAAATGGGACACTACCCCAGTTGTATAATCATCTTGTTTCTCCGATAACAATATAACTCTAGTTGGGAATTATTACCATCTATCAGTTTATTCTTTTAGAAAATAAAAAAAATCACATTAACTTCCTTGAAATTATTCTCAGGAAAATAAAAAGTATCACGAATTTCTATAAAAATGACCAACCAGGCCTTTTGTGTTTGTTTTCCACCTAGTGAATTTTAGAAAGGAAAAGTACCTTAAGAAAAAGAAAAAGAAGGGGAAAAAAGGGGGAATTGGGGGGAGGGGGGGGGGGGGTGAAGGGGGAACAGAATGACATAACTTTCTTTTTTAGTTTCAGTAGATCAAATTTCAAATAAAATGAAAAGAAATGCAAGTTCAATGACTTCAAGATGTGTAGACATAAGAAAGGGCATCATTAGGTAGGAGTCTAACAGTAAGAATCATTATAAAATAGTATTAAGTGATGCTTTCATAAAACGAACTTTTACGAGGATATTGCGATACATGAATCAATCTCTCTCCTACCAGTAAGAGCTACAAATTTATCCCTATAAATCAAAAGTGGATATTTATCGATCAAATGTGTCCCATCATAGGCTTCTTTGAGGAATACAGTACTCTTTGCACCTTTGTTAGTGATGTAAAATATACCTTGATGCTTAATTAAGCAAAGCAATAATCTAGCAGGTAACCGAAACTCTGAATGAAATGCCTCCAATTGCGCAGATGTCAACCTCTTCTCCATAGTCAAGCTAAGGAGCTCATGAAGCACTGCCACCACTCGTTTTCGAGCTTTGGGGTCAGCAATTTCAAATCTCCTCGCATTCAAGTATGGAGAAGGGAATTCCATTTTCTGCCACCTTTGCACTTCTTCAAGATAACTCATGTTCGGTCTAAAACCAGCAGGAAAATTCAAGCGAAAAGCAAAAGGACCAGGAAAGTTGCCGTCTCTTGAGATTTTAGCCTTCCTTGGATACCCACCAGAGTCCAACAGCCTGTCACATGTAACTCTTTCCTCGCGTGCAGTGATTGCAAGTGAGGAATCCCAATTTTGCAACTGAAGATAATCTTTCCCATGAAAATCTTTCACCGAGAAACATCCTGGGTATTTTGGAATTAGTGACTTCTTAAAGTCATCAGGAAAACCGAATTCAAATTGAATAAATTCAATGGTATCTAGCGGGACCCGGCAATCGATTGACAACATCAATAGCTTCATCAGGTTTTTAACTAAAATGGGTTCCATTTGCTCTTTGACAAGAACTTCCTGGGCCGCAATCTTTTCGGCCTTTTCTGTGAGTGTAAGCGTAGGTGGCGTTCGGTTACCACCACTGACATGGAAGATCGAAGGGTACTTCTCAATGGCAGCCATGTAATTCCATTTTTTAAAAAACCCAACCTCTTTTTCAAGGTCCCTGAGAAGGAGAGACTGGTACTTTTGGGACTGGATAATTGATTTTAGCTGTAGAACAATGGATGGTTTCTTTTGGAGGTCCATGACTCTGTCTAATTCATGGACTCTATAATAGACCTTCTTCTTGTCTCGTTTTCCTCCAGTTGTTTTATGCATGATTGAAACCCGCATATACCCCGGTTTCCCATACGCGGTTTGACCAAAAATTCCACATATGTCACTTTTATCAAGCAGAGAATTTCCAAGAGACTTGTTTAATCGCAATAGCAACGACCCTTTTAGCATTTTTGGAGGGACGTCTCTTTGAACCAAACATCAAACGGTGGAACGCAAAACTTCGTGATGGTAAAATATTGTACTGTTTTGCGTCGTCTTCTGAACCTGACTCCAAATGGTGGTTTTCTTATGTTTATGTTGGCCCCACTTAAAGTTCTGGTGTGTAATTAAGCAATTGTCTGCCTTATGTTCATCCAATTCATAGATTGATGAGCCCGACCTAAAAAATGCATGAGTTACTCAAGGTCAACAAATCCCGATCCTTTGGGGGCGGGGGGGTGCCTGGGGAAATAGGGTTACAGAGTATACCGCTATATTGCGGACCAGCCGTACACTACAAAATCTGCAAAAACAAAATAGTAAAAATGATTAAAAGCATATTAATAGTCATGGCTAAGCCAAATACACTTCATATTATAGACCACCATATTCAAAATAATGAAAAAAGGTCAACATGTTCATTTATTCATTAGCACTTTGTTAAACGGACAGTATTGAGAAGGCAATGGGTCCATGTCCGACACCGAAGCTCTCGAACAATTATGTACAAGTACACAAGTTAAATTTAAGGAATTCTCTCTTGTCGGATTTCTCACTTGTTATTCATGATGCACAAGTTACTAATACTCCCTTTTTGTACTTTTCTCTTCATTAGTTTTCTCATGTATTCTCAATGGATTACTCTTTCTTCTATATTATAACATTATAACATTAGATATCGTTGCTATAATACATAGACTTTTTCTCCTGACATAATTATGTATGTAGAGATATCCTACACATTCATAATTGTTTTTTAGAGATAACCCCTATGCATTCATTAAATGACATACCCCTGTCATGAACCTCCATCTCCATTATAAAAAAAAAACATAATATGTGTATGTAGACATACCCCCCCAGGTGTGGGGATATTTTTTAGCGGTATTAATGTTCGGCTAATGGCATCTGGCAAGTCTAATTTCTGAACATGCAAAGGGTAAGTCTAAATATGCAATTATCTTCGGGGATAAAGTAAACAAAACTGCATATATTCTTATAAAAGGACGAAGGGAGGATGGTAATCGCATATTCCCAATTCTATGGAACCGCACTTTATGGGATCAGAATTGCGATTGAAATGGGGATTAACAGATTATGAGTGAATTTGACTCAATGGTCCCTGTTGATATGATCAAAAGGGAACTACTCTTGTATCAACTTCAGTATCACGTTGTGGAATTTAGAAGCCTAGCAAAGAAGATGGAGCGGAACAGTCAGCATCTACTCAGGGAAGGCAGCCTAACGACTTATGCCCTCATTAATTCGACTGTCAAGAATTGTACAGATTACATACTTCACACTTGATATCCCATGTTAAGACCGATAGGTTAGGGGTACCATCTTTTAGAATATGTAAATAATTTATTTTTATTGTTAGAGGTTTGGGTTTAGTCCCCTTCTAATCTGAGGGGATACTTTCCCCCAAATTTGATATTAACCCCTAACCACCTCCCCACCCCACACACCAGCCAAAAAAAAACAAGATTGATCCCAAAAATGAATCTTTAAAATGTTCTATCACTGAAAGGCATTTATTTGTCAGTAAGCCATTCTTAGTCAGCTTATTGCTGCAAAGAATTGAAAAAAGAAACATAAACCATCAATATAATTGACAAAAAACTGAGCGTCAAATATAATCACAATAAAACACATAAATTGCGTATACAACGCATATATCGGCATCTGTCAACTTGAAGAAATTGTTAGATCCAAATGTAGCCCAAACTCAGGGTTATATCCATTTTTTTATCATTTACAATACAGTAATTTAAAATAAATATATATGTGTGTGTGTGTGCGCGCGCGCGCGCGCGGACCAACATAACATGTTTTTTAACGGACCAACTTAAAATGTGTAAACACAAACACATTTTGGTCCAAAACGACGTAGGTTTGGGGATAGTTGTTAAAGGCGCGCCTAGGCTCCAGCTTAAAATGTGTAAACACAAACACATTTTGGTCCAAAAGGCGAGCCTAGGCTCCAGGTTCACCTAGGCTCAGCATTGGCGCCTTGCCTCACACAGGCAAGGGTCCTTCAATAAGGCGTGCGCCTAGGCTCCAGGCTCAAGGCACGACTCAGGCGCGCCTCGTTAAATTTTTTTGGATAACGCCCTCAATACAAGAATGGACAAATTAATATGCTGATTTTACATATTTTCCAACAGAATATGGAAAGATTAGACGATTCCTCAACCCAAAACTAACCAAAGTAAGTCCTTAATTACTAGTGAAACTTTATCTTTCTCACTAGTCCCTACTTAGACAAGAAACAAACAAATTTTAACTTCGAGAGTGTTGCATAATAGAACAATTTATATTTTGATTTTGATTTTCACACATTGGAGCATCTTTTTTTCATATATATCTATCAATATATTTTCTTTCGTTGATTATTGTATAATTAAATTGTTAAATAAATTTGATATTTAAAAATATATTTTCCATATGGTGGTATAAGCTTTATCCTCCACTTCATAACCATGTATAATAGTAATATATGCTATATATTTCAAATTTCGGATCATAAAGGGATCTTATTATTATAATTATACAAATATTTATGATTTTATCGACTTTGCGCCTCACTTCGATCAAGCGCGCGCCTCATTTTGCGCCTTGCGCCTAGGCTCCACGATGACCTTGGCGCCTTGATACACCTTTCGCCTCTGACAACTATCGTTTTGGGCTGGTCCGTTAAAAATGACGTTGTTTAGGTACGCACAGGATCCTCTTCGTACACACACACACATATATTTAGAATCCATTGAATAGGGCATGAAGTATCCACTACCAAACAGGAATCGCCATCACCGAACACAAATCCTCATTCAACACCATGAATGCAATCACCACAATCAACAAAGCAAGAACCAGAAATCAAAAAATAATAATAATAAAAGGTTTATTTGCGATTTGGCCCCATTTAATATAGATTGATTTTAACCCCCAAAATGACTTTTAAGCAACTCAAAAGGTGTACCATCTGTTGTTTATTTTACACTTTCTAATAGAACCTATTGGAGCAAAAAAAATCCATAGAACATATTTGACTACATACCAATTGTTAAAAATTCCCAATAATTAATGGGTTCTTTTTACTTTGCCCCCTTTAAATAATGCCGTAATTATACATAACCCCCGCTTTTCAAAATATTAAATTTAACCCTCGTAAGTGCATCTTTTGGCTTGTACCCTATGCATTGACTCGCTTGCACCTTACGCATACGAGGTAAGACTAATTATTGAACTCCTAAGGAGTATATTTAAAAACAGCATTATCCCATGGGGGTAAAAAAAAAAGAAAAAAAAAACTTAGGGTCAAACCCAAATCCAAGATGAGCTATAAGGGTCCGCTTGTCAACCCAGTTCCAAGCCATAGAAATGAAATTCGAAGGCCAATTTCATTTTATCCAATTCCACGCCTTGAAATTGCGGACCCTAATTGTTATACCAACACCCAAAAAACCTCATTCACCACCATCAAAGAATATAGATACAATTGTCTAATAGTAAGAGTATAATTATGAATCCCAAACACCGTAAAATAATGAAAGTTGGTATACATAACATTTAACATATAGAGTGAACAAGAAAAAGCTAAGTTATTTGAAGAGTAAGAAGATGTAAGAGTTTAGAGAAATACCTATGTATAAACAAAGATGAATTAGAAGTAAAAGATGGAGCTCTTTTCTGTTCATCTAATACCAAAAACCCCACTCAAAGGGGGCAAATGGTGAGGGTTTACGGACAACGAATCGGATTCACCCGACCGAAAAGCAAATGGTAAGGCCGCGGATTATAATGTTTTTAGGGCAACTCAAAAGGCACAGTACATTTTATATTTGCCACCTCAAGCCAAAAAAAAAAATACAAATGTGTCTTTCTCACTTCAACTTTTACACGGGAAAAATGATTCAAAACATATTAGAGTAATCATAATTTTTAATTTTATTTATAATAATATCCCACGAAGAAGTATAATTGGGTGTGTAATTCTTAAGCGAGCATGTTACGACCATATGTATTTATCACTAGGTTATTTATCCAAAAATAACATAGGTAGTGGCCACATAAGTGAGACTATCAATGATACTTTCGTAACTAGGTACCCTACTCAACATAGAACTATAGATCTCATCGAGAGTTATAGCAACTCAACTGTAATTCGCTTCAGGATATCATGTTTCATAAGGATGGACTCATAGTAAAACTTCGTTATTTATAAATAGCGTGATTCAACTCATATCACTTATAACTTGTTATTACCCCTTAAACCCACTTAGTGGGATCTCTAATTTATAAGTAGGGTTATTGTCACAGATGACTCAATTGTCTAAGAGTTTTAAGCTCATCCCCTTCGAAGTGTTTCACACATTTTATCATGTCAGTCCTTACGTTAAGGGGTCACTCAAATTCTTCTCAGTCTATATATAGTCCACTCTTACAACACCAGTAGAAATAAGCTCTCTAGTAATATTTTGTTTGCGGTGTATTTATCGCATCTTGTCGTTATAATAATGGTTCTATACTTTTTCTATAGTAGTGACACTATTATAATGGATAAGAACAATTGGTATCGATCTTTCTCATAAAGGGATATCTGACATGATGTTTCTTATCCGATATGGCTCCTCACTAACTATAGCTAGCACTATCATCTCTTACTCGATCATAGATTGAGCTAAATAGTATACTTCTTAAACTTCCATGTAATTGTGCCACCAACATACTAAAAAATGTATCCACTACTAGCCTTGGAGTCAGCTAATAGGGTATTACGATCAACATCGTTAAATCCTTCAAGGACAATAAAAAACTTTAGATAGTCTAATTCGAGGTTCGTCGTCCTTTATAGGTATCGCATGACCCTCTAAATAGCATGTTATGAATGTTATATACTAGGTTACTAGTAAATCTATATAGTACTCCCATAGCATAATATATGTTTGGTCTACTGCAATCAGCAGCATAGCGTAAGCGTCCTATGATGCTCACATACTCAGATTGTCAAACATTCTCACTAGTGTTCTTGAACAATTTTACATTACAATAAAATGAAGTACTTAAAGGTTTGCACTTAAAGTAATTATATTTTTTTAGAATTTCTCAATATAATGATATGGGTCAAAGAAAAAACTCCTTTTCAATTTTAGTCATTTGCATTCCCAATAATGCACTAGCTCTTCCCATATCTTTCATATCAAAGTTGGCAAGTTATAGAGATCTACCATTATCTACGACATGATTATTAAATCAAAATATAAGCAACTCATTCACATAAAGACATATAATGGTGCAAATATTATTTTCATATTTATAATAAATGCATTTGTCACTTTCATAAATTTTAAACCCATTAGAGATAACTAGACTATCAAATTATCAAGGCATTGCTTAAGCGCCTGTTTTAACCTATAAAGAGATTTATCTAATTTACACACTTTATTTTCTTAAACATGAATAATAAAACCTTTGGGTTGGTTCATATAAATCTCTTCTTCTAATTCACCATTTAAAAAGGCTATTAAATATCCACTTCGCGTATAACTATTATTAAGGGGAACTATAGAAAATAGTACATGTATAGATGTTATTCTAGTCGCGGATGAGAAATTATCAAATAAGTCAACATTTTCACATTGTCTAAACCCTCTAGCCACAAACGGTCCTTATATTTATCAACGAAACCATCAGATTTTAATTTCTTTATAAAAATCCATTTGTAATCAATCATTTTACACCTAGATGGAAGATTCACTAAATGTCCATTTCATCATTAATAGCTTATTGCCACAAATCGGCGTCTAAAGAAGACATGAATTCTTGAAGCGTGTTATGGTCATCCTTTAAAGTAAAAGCATAAAAAGGGGCACAAACTCTAGTTCAACACGTGGTCTTTATTTTTATTGATTCTAAAATATATTTATTACATTCTTGATTTTTAGGAATAGATACGTGAATGGATGTTGAGCCACCACTATATCTCAATTTAAAATGAAATCTACCTCAATAAAAACCATCGTCATTTGATTCAATAATTACTTGATTTTTGGAATCACAAAATCCATATTCTTTGTTATTGATGGCATAGCCAATAAAAAAACACTCATAAGCTTTACTAGCCAACCTAGGCCTTTTAGGATCAGGAATACGTACACAAACTAAACACCCCCACCTAATATGACACATTAGGCTTAATATTTTTTCATATTTCATAAAGGGATTTTATTATAGTTGTAGGATAAATTAATCTTTTGATATATAGTTAAAATAATTTATCCCTGGCATTATGATGCAGCTCTTGAACTTAATAAAAAAGAAACTACTAATTTAGTATGTATCCTGGGTTTTTTTTCCAGCTTTACCATCCATTTTAGGAGAATAAGGTGTTGTTTTTTCATGAACAATTATGTGATTTTTATAAATTCTATAAAAGCTTCAGAATCATATTCACTATGCGATCTTTTATTTTTTTTTCTTAAATTTCATTTAAAAAAAATTTTAAATGTCAAACTCTTCACTTTTATTTTTTATTAAATAAACAATGAGTATTCTGAACAATTATAAGTAATAAAATAACGTTTATAATTTTTAGTTGCAATTTCATCCAATTCACATAATATCCGAATGAACTAAGTCAAGGTTCGTATTCTCTAAAAATATATTAATATGGGAACTTTGTTAATTTTTCCTCACTGTACCATTCACATTTTTTAAAATTATTTACTAATAATTCTAGAATTAATCCTCAGCTACTCATAGTTTTACAAGTCATTTATAACGTCACAAAGTCTAGCACGCCACATGTTAAAAGAACACACAATATAAATAGAAGGAAAGATTTTACTAGCAATAAAATTACATTTAAACATTCCTTGGGTGTCACATCCTTTGCCTACAAAAAATTTCATTTTTAGTTAAAGTAAAAACATTAGACCTGATAGTCAGAGGGAAACCGGTCTTGTTGAGAAAATAGCCGAAAACCAAATTCTTACACACCTTCGAGGTATGCAAAACATGTTTAAGAACAATAGTCTTTTAGAGGTAAACTTCAAGTCAACGTCTCTATTACCATCAACCTTAGTGGAGTGGGAATCTATCAACAACACTTTCTTATCTTCACTCTGAGCATAAGTCTTAAACATAGCACGATCAAAGCAAACATGGCGAGAAGCATGAGTGTCCACCCACTAACCTTCGACCCCACCAATACTATTGATTTTAGAAATCATAGCACATTAGTCCTCTTCGATTAGGTTCACGTAAGTAGCAAGACAATGCCTATTCAAAAATTCCAAATCATATGTACAAGCTTGTTATAATTGAAATAGGTAAAATGCCAATTGTTACTCGCCTGACCAATTCCAAAACGGTAGTTTCTTATTATGATTTTTATTACGATAATGAATGTTGTTATGATATTTCATATTCTTCCCATTCAATTTCAAAACAACTGAAGTACGATTCCTATTATAATTCTTGTTCTTAAACAGGACCAGAATTGCATCCTTATAGTTTTATATCCGGACTTCTTACACAATCCTCAAAAGGGTAATTAAACTTTTAAATGAAACCTCTTTAGATTTATGCCTAAAAATATTTTTCAAATATTTCAAATCGGCGGGAAGTTTATCAATCATTATTACAACCTGAAATTTCTCATCTAATCCGTTCCTTCATGAATAATTTCAATCCGTTCCTTCATGAATAATTTCGTGTAAATTTTTTTGTAAATCTTGAGTTTAATTAGCAAAAGATGTGTCATCCATCACATGAAATTTCAGATAAATTTTTAGTAATTTTACTAATCGGCCTATGAAAAACTTAGTAATTCTACTAACCAAACTATGACATTTTTGTACACCATGTCCTAAAAATGTATAATAGGATAAATAAGGCACATGCTTCTTGAAATTAGGTCTAGGTCTTGGTCTTTTAAAATTTAATCTTCTCTTTCTCTTAATTTTCTACCTTTTAAAGTAAATATGATCAATGTGTTTTTCTTACTATAAAAGGATCATACGTAAGTACTAGAATTTTTTTGGCAAGATTGAATATTAAATTTTGGATTTAAATTTTTCTTAGTCAAAGAAAAAGACTTGGGGACAACTTCCTTTTTTTAGGTTGTTACTTTGTCAAGCTTTCATAACAAACCTTGTTCTCATAACGTTTATTATTGAAAATTCACTTTAATGCATATTTATTTTTACTTGGATATGTTCCAAAAGAATTTTCTCATGATTGTTAGATCATTTATCTAATATGATTTTTAAGCTCTAGGAATCTTTCAACTAAGTTGATAATTTCTTCAAATCCACTTTCATAACTTTGTTTTATAACTCAATTTCATCATTTTCTTTCTTTCTTGAGGATATAATTGTCCTTCTTAAGCAATGATGTAATATCCCACCTAATATATTAATTAAATTATATATTAATTATAATTGAGGAGGAGTTAATTATAATGATGGAGGAATTGTAAGTGAAAAGTTAGAGAAAAATAAAAAGAAAAAGAAATAGGGTCGTTCAAACGACATGGGGTTATCGTTCGAAAGACAGTATACAGGTCGTCGTGAGATGGTCGTTACAAGCAAGGCTTCTAACGACGTGCTACTGAATTATAGTAACGAGTCGCGCGAAAGGTCGCACGAAGCTGGGAAGGAACAAAATAGCATAAGTCGTTCGAACGACATAGGTAACGACATAGCATAAGTCGTTCGAACGACATACGGAAGTCGTTTGAGCTACGTTGGTCGAACTTTTAGATTAGATTGCCCTTGTACGCTGTCATAATTTGGAGCATTGATTTTGTGTGTTGTCGAGATTGGATCATCCCAGAAAGGGTAAAACGAGATTTTTGGTATTAAGGGAGGTTTTATAAGGGTTTGTTTAGTGTATTTAGGGTTGATTGTGTTGCGAGAAGATGGAAGAAGGAGAGTGAGAGAGAATGAGAGAGGTGGGTGGTCTTTCACCACCACCCACCACCAAACCACCACTCCTACACCATATACCACCCATAAACCACCACTTTCAAGATGTATTCTCCACATTTGGACAAGATGTTCCAATTTTCACCATGGACAAAGAAGAGCTACGGATTTTAGGAAGAGTATTTGGGGAATTTTGGAGAAGAATAAGGTGGGTTTTAATGGAATTGAAGTGGGTCTTGCTTTGGAGCTTTAGAGGAGGCATTTGGTAACCCCTTGAGGCTACCTTTGGAGGTGGGGTTTGCTCCTCCTACACCAACACCACCATTAGAACCATTAGAGGTGGGTAAACCTTACTCTTAGTGTAAGAATGTTATATTTGCATTGTAGTCGTGTATTTAGACTACATGAGTAGGGTGTATTTAGTTTAATGGTATAATTATTATGTAGAAAATAATAAATATTTTTATGGAATAAAATGTTAGAAGATGTTATTTTTGTTAAAAATAAGGAATGATATTATTTCAAGGTTTTGAAATAGTAAAAGTTGATGTGTTTATGAAAATGGTGTATTTTCTAGAAATATTGATGAAAAAATTTTGCGAAATAAAATATTTGAAGATAATAACATATTTTGATAAACATTGATGAAGTAATGTTCTTGCAAAAATGATGATTTTATAAAAATAGACATTTGTTGATTTTGAAGAAATTAAATGTCTTTTATGTCTTGAAAATATAATTTTGCATGTGTTATGAAACTCTAGAATGAAAAATGTGTTTCAACCATGTAATAGGATATTTTGGGTTTAAATTCCATCTTCTCATGTATAAAAACTTGTAGTATTTTAGCACTAAATGTATAGACAAGTTTAAAGAAGATTTTTGTTGGGTTTAAACATGAAATAAGAAAAGTTAGAATTTTAGTCTTCAAAGTATGTGAAATTGGAACGAAAAGATATGATGATCATGAGATTATAAGACTACACATATTGATAAAAAAAATGGTAGTTTCCTATAAAATTAGTCTTAAGAGTAAATGAATTTCTTGAATGAAGAAAGTAAAGATATGTGTGTTTGAGAAAGTGTTGATAAAAAAAATTATTAAGTGTTAGTGGGTAAACATGGAAAAGTTAGTGTGTAACTTAGTAATGTTGTAAAGGATTAACACTCATGGAATTAAAATGGGATTAAAGGTGTAAAATCGTTTCCAATTAAGAAGAATATTACTTCAAGTGTAAAAAGGTGTTAAAATGTAAAAAACTCAAGAAGTTGGTATGAATAATTTGATAGTGTCTTTGGAAAAATTAACACTTGTGGAAATGGAGTAAAAGATGATTTTGAAAATAAATGGGTAAAATGGTAATTTTACTGAGAGTGGAACATTTTTATAAAATAAAATGTTGGAATAGGTGTTACACAAGGTGGTCCTAAACGAATATGATTTTTGGAATAAAATCAAGGTTAAAGTGTAAAGGACATGAAATGGTAAAGTTTTAAAGTGTAACACAAGTTGGGGTCGTAAAGTCCCGAGTTTTGGCTTCGACCGGATAAAAAGGAAATGTGGAATAATGTGGTAATTTTTAACATGTTAAAACACATAAAGAAAACTCGGATGACACCAGGATAAAGCAAAAAGGGCCCAGAGCCCTTGGGAGAAAAACCCTAAACCACTGTCCAGAGCATATGATAGCGTCAGTAGCGGTGTGGAGCCCGTTAAAGTACGTGGGTATTGAAAGATTCCAAGAAAAGATAAAGAAAATTTGGAACATGTCAAGAAATGGGTTATGTGGTAAAATGTGTTAATACAACATAACTTGAATGAATGTAATAAATGTTTTGTTAAATGTGAAATGGATAAGTAAATGTGTAAATCTATTAATGTCCATAAGATAAGGTAAAAAGGGTAATGTAAGTAGGTAAATGGGCGATTAACCAACCAAGTTGTTAAACCCATAATTTGCATAAGTATGTATTGAAAAGGTTTTCAAATGAAAAATAAGTATTTTTCTAACACGGTGAATGCGTGTGTTGAAATGGTGTTTTTCAATGAAAATACTAAATGTGTTGAAATCAATAAAAGGGGTGATTCCGATGAAGGAATGGGTTGGATAAATCAAGTATAGTGGTTTTAAGTGTTGAACCGAGTGTGTTAAATAAAGTGAGAAATTCTAACTATGAATAAAGGAAGTCTTTACAAGATTATGATAAATTAATCTGGATAAGTAAGGTTTCGAAAGTAAAATCGTTAATGCATTGGAATATATATTTTCAAAGGTATTTTTTACATATATGTAAATACATATACATTTTCTCATGCATGTGGTTGTAACGTGTGTGTATCCTTTATGTCGTTCGTTTATATACTGCTACATATTCCTACTGGGCATAGGCTCACACCCTCGCTTTGTTACAGCAGGTTGGTAGTAGTTTCGTATTTTGAGGGCATTATACAAGTAAGTACTTTATTTATTCTTCGTTAGTAGCTTTGTTTACTTGGGCTTTGGGGTGCTCCCCATGGGTCCCTCACGTAGTCTATTTTGCAACTGGAATTGCATGTTAACAAGTGAAATGTTAACTAAAATAAAACTGGACTCGCAACATTATGTAGGTTGATCCATTACACTTCACACCTAATGCTCGGGTCGGACCGGATTGACTCACGGGTAACCCATAAATTCGGGTCGGGGTGTTACAAATGATAGATCAACATTCAAGCTATTAAGTAACTCAAATCAATTCACAATTTTAAAGTTAAGACTTTTCAAGATTCTTCAAATTATTTTCTTTCTCAACCGACATATTTTGAATTTTGAGGCGAGCTTAATGTTAAACCTCTTTATTTTTAAGTATTCTTGATATAATTCATTAAAATATTAATTTGTTTTCTCATTATCACAATCACTATCACTATAACAAGATGATGACTAAGAAATATGAGAATTTACACTAGTAATGGATAGGAATCAACATGTGAAGAAATGCTAGATGAATTCATTTTAACATGAAATTTTCTATCATCATGCTCTAAAGGAATAAAACTAACCATCTCGTCATGTGAATAACTTATCCTCTCAACGCACTCACTACAGCCTACTTCATCAAGCCTAACTAAAAAAGCAATAACATTACTGTAATACCCCGTATTTTTTTTCTTAAATAATTAATGAAATATTATTTTGGAATAAATAATTAATTTTGGAAATTTAATCTAAATAAATATTTTATTCGAAAATGTTAAGTGGAAACTTGTTGTTTAGTATGCTTGTGTGTATGATTCATTTTTGTTGTACATTGTTTTGTCATTTGCATATAATAAATGAAAACTATAGAATTTATGTGCGACAGAAATTAAAAGTGATTATTTTGGCTTAAATAATTCGGAGCACGTTTTGGGACTCATATGAACTCGCTTAAGTTGTTTAACCCTTTAAAAATGGTCTCGGGTCAATAGTATATAGGTTGGGTAACTTTTGGGCTTATTGGGTTATGGATTCGGGTCTGTTTGGGGGTCCAAAACCCGGGCTTTTGACCCAACTCGGGATTAACACTTAATGAGTGGTTTAGTGGGGGTAAACCACTCCCCCATTATCACAAATTAAAAACCTAAAATAGCATCCACCGGAGAGAGAAAAGAGAAGCACCAGAGAAGGGAAAAGGAGAAAGAACAAATAGGAGTCTAAAGCTTTCAAGGGTTTATCCACTACAATTATTACAGGCAAGAATTTTCTTGCATAACTTATGTTTATAATTTATTTCTCAATACATAATTTTATCCCCTTTAGATTTCTGGAATTTAGGGTTTGATTCATTTGGTTTTATGATGAATAGCCACATGTAGAGGAATAATATATTGGATTTGATGATGAATACCCACATGTAGAGGAATGAGGCATATGTAAAATTTATTCTAGAAATTAGGTATTGAAAGTCTGAATTGTGATATTAGATTCCATTAAGTTTTGACAGCCATTTGGGGGAAAGGTGAATGACTAAAGTAGTGAATGTTTTGTAAATTTAAAGGACTGAAACCTCATCATAAATCTCCACAAATGAACACTTCTTGATGGATGAAATTTAACAACGTTAGGACTATACGAGTGTCCAAATTTAGAAGCCTTAACTGATGAATTCCCTTAAAATTTAATCACATGAATGTTGGATTTTATTACTAGTTCTTAGTATAACTGACATAGAAGTTGTGAACATTCTGGGTTGGAACTGGGTTTAAAAATTGAAGGAAGTTGCAGAACTGAAGGGGAGAGGCGGAGAGAGAAGAAACGTGGGGTCACTCAAACGACCACACGCGTCGTTCGAACGACGGGTTATGTCGCGCAAAGAAGGGCCCCAATCGTTCAAATGACGCTAGGCTTTCTCTTTCCTCTTTTCTTTTTTTTGCTGCGGTAGCATGGGTGTTGGGTTTGGTCACTGGCTCCTTTTGGGTTGTGCGCAGTAAGGAATAAAGATTTTTGGAAGGGAAATTTTGTATTAGGGGTCTTGAGTTAATGGAACAATCTAATGCCCCTATTAAATGATAATAATTACCTATAACAAAATTGTTAAGTAATTATTTAATGGATGAAATTAATAATTTATTTGATTGTAAATTATTAACAAATGAGAAAAATGGTGAATTAGTTAATGAGGAATACTATTAGTAATTGTAGAGAAATTGCCTATACATATTATAGAGATAAATAATATCTATTACTATGTATTTATGTGGACATACCATATTCGTGGACTGTCCTATCGGCTCGGGGGTTCGCACGTTCGGGTTGCGTACCACACGTCGGCACAGGTGGGCTTGACGCTGTGTAGACCATATAGGTACTACGTGGAGGCTCCACCCACTAGAGGTAAGGTTGGCGCTGACTGTTCCTATATCATCGCTGGGTATGGGCCATATGCAGGTGTCCTGCGTAGGGACCGCCCCCAACGTATATGTGTATTTTGTGTTATCCGCTTAGGAATAAGAGAATTCATCGAAAACTTATCGATAGAGCACAAATAGGCACCAACGGTAGATGCCCTTATGTGTCAAATATATGAAAGGACATATATTATTAATTGACCGGACTTGAATTGAATAATTTGAATTATCTAAGAAAAATAAACAATATTTATACATGAAATCCTATATTGCATAATAGATGTTTATGCTCTTTTGAAAGAATTATGAGACTAGAATAATTGACTGCCGGGAATTTAATGTAGAAATTACATTCAGATGATTTATTAGTGTTATCCCCATTTATAAATCGAGGTGTTATCACCATTCATTAATAGGGAATTTTGGGGATGCGAATGATATTTCGTTTAGATAAGGGGCGAAGTGTTAAACACATGCGAGTGACGAAAAAGGGGAATAATTATTGTGCATCGACTGTATAATTATATTCATGTTTTATTCAAGTTAATTCTCGCACACCTCAGAGTCTGACCCAAATTTAAATATTTTCCCCCAGGTGCTCCTAGACAGGGATTGTTGGATCATGTTGTAGCAGTCCCGGGATCTCTCTTACTCTCCAGATTCAAATTCAGCTACTTCTAGCATAGGTTCTATTCAGTTTCAGTTATTTATTATTTGGGACAATTGTAAGGGCATAAGCCCGATACTCTTTTCTTTTTATGTCGGTTGGGATTGTATTACTCTAGTTGGATTTTTAGTATTATTATGGTGGTTTGGATTATTGGATTCTTGTGTATGTGTTCTTGCTTTTAAAAAAATGCAAAAATGTTGGAAAATAACTTATTTATATTTACTTGTGTGCTAAGAATGGTATTAATTGACAAGCAAGCCCTATCTTCGACGTATCGTGCCTGGCCATCCTTTATGTGAGAAAATAGGGGTTATTACAGTTGGTATCAGAGCACGGTTCTAGTGTCCTTAGGATTTGTGTTTGTGCTCATTACGCTTTGCGTTGCGTTCTTTGATATACAGAGCCTATAATTAGGAATCATTGTATTCATATAATTAATATTGATTCGAATCTTATTTGCTTTAAGATGGCAAACGGACGTAGGGGCAGACCAAGGAGAGTAGTCCCCCCCCAGTTAGGGAGGAGGAGGCTTTCCCGGAGCCACCTCAGCCACCGCAGACACCACAGGCTCCATATGTACTGTAGGCCCCATAGGCCCCACAGTTGATTACTCCAGTGGAGATAGAAATTATAGTGTCCCAGGCAGTATTCACGAAGATAGAGACTATTATATATCATTTTTCGTTGCCTCAAGCACCAAACCAGCCCCCACAGCAGGTGGCTATTCCAGTACAGGCATCCGGCTAGACATGGGACCGAGCAAGGGAGGCCTTTATTAAAGGCCAACCTCCAGAGTTTGCAGGAGGGTCTGATATTCTGGTTGCTAGTTGTTGGAAGAAAGACATTTAGAGGCTCTTGAGGATGGTGGAGTGAACGCCTGTTCAGAAACAAATGTTAGCATCCTTTAGATTGATGGGAGCTGCCTTTCAGTGGTGGGAGGCAGTTACGACAATCGAGGAGAGGGGCAGCCTCACGATAAATCAGTTCTGGGAGAGGTTTGAGGGGAAATACTTTCCCCTAGATATGCAGTCTGAGATGAGGACTAGGTTTATGAATCTGAAGTAGGAGGGACGTACGGTTGCGGAGTACGAGGAGGAGTTCACCGCTCTCTCGTATTTTGCAAAGGAGGATGTTCGGACAAAGCAGATGAGGATGAACCATTTCATTAGGGGGTCAACTTGGCATATTAGGAAGTATCTTCTGGGAAATTCAGTCGTCTTGACGTACAACTAGATGGTTAACGTTGCACTTCTTCATTACTAATATCAGAGGGCATTTCTAAATAGCAAAGGGGAAAAACTCCATAGGGGAGAGTCGTCTAGCCAACAGGGCAAGGCGAGTGGGAGTAGTGTATCTGGGGCCCAGCAGTATAGGGGAACCCCACCCACCGATCAGAGTAAGAGGTTCAGACGTGCAGACGACAGGCAAAGACAGTGCCAACGTGCCAGGGTCAGGTAGGACAGGGCTAACAGTACAGAGGCCAGTAGGGCCAACAGTACAGAGGCCATCAGGGCCAAGGACAGCAGGGTAGAGGCCATTCAGGCTGATGGGGGTCTCTTCCCAGGAAATTGTTTTACTTGTAGTAAAAGGGGCCACACCTTAAGGAGTTGCACCACAGGGGACGAGACAGTCCAGGGATAGGGAGACGACAGGCACCGCAAGGACAACGCCCACCATTTCAAGCTCAGGGAGCTACTGCACCAGCCGCTCCAGCACCCATCGCCCCACCTCAGGGGCAACAGCCATTGGAGTATGGTCGGGTTTACCACTTGGCAGCAACTGATGGACCTGCATCTCCACAGGGAGTTGAGGGTATATTTCCCATTTTTTGCCACGTTGGTCGTATACTTTTTAGCACGGGTGCATCGCACTCTTTTGTGAGCAGGGGGTTTTCACGGGATTCGGGTATGATAGACTTTACCTAAGATATAGTATTGCACATAGACTCACCAGTGGGTAGAGGGGCACCCGTATGGTTAGTGTGTCGGGGGATCGGTATTGAGATAGGTTGGTTTACTTTCATTGCGGACTTACTAGTGCTTGATATGCATGAGTATGATGTCATTCTGGGGATGGACTGGCTAGCCACTTATAGGGCATGTGTGGATTGCTTCGGGAGGTCCATCGTCTTCGCCATTCCAGGGTAGATAATATACTTAGTTATGATGCCTCATCCCGGGGGTGGGTCGAGCACACATCTATATTATATTATCGAGGATACCTCTTCAGAGGTCTTGGTGACGCTAGATTCCATTCCATTGGTCAGGGATTTTATATGTCTTTGGAGGGATTCCGGAGTTACCACCAAGTTGGGAGATTAATTTCGTTATAGATCTGATTTCGAGCACGAGACTTATTGCCCGCACTCTGTATAGGATGGCTCCATTGGAAATGAGGGAGCTACGAGAGCAGATTGATCAGTTATTAGGGCAGGGGTTCATTAGGATGAGTACTTTTCCCTGGGGTGATCCAGTGTTGTTCGTCAAGAAGCGGGACGAATCCTTACAGCTTTATGTCAACTACAGAGAGTTAAAAAAAGTAACGATTCGAAATATATACCCGTTGTCGTGCATAGATGATTTGTTCGATCAATTGAGGGGTGCTGCATATTTTTCGAAGATTGACTTGAGGTCAGGATACCATCAGTTGCGAGTTCGAGAGTAGGACGTCTCAAAGACATCTTTTCTTACTCGTTATGGGTTGTGCGAGTTTTTGGTGATGCCATTCGGACTAACCAATGCACCGACGGTGTTCATGGATTTGATGAACTGAGTTTTTAGGGACTTTTTAGACCGGTTCATCGTAGTATTTATAAATGAAATTCTGATATATTCTCGGACTATGGAGGAGCACGCAGAGCATCTACATGTGGTCTTATAGACACTTTAAGATCACTAACTTTATGCAAAGTTTGAGAAATACGGATTTTGGTTGAGGGAAGTACAGTTCTTGGGTCACATTGTGTCCGAGAAGGGGATATCCGTGGACCTAGGGAAAGTTTCCGTCGTGATGGAGTGGGGACAACCCACTACACCCACCAAGGTGCGCAATTTCTTGGGATTGGTCGGGTACTACTATCAATTCATTTAAGGGTTTTCCAAGATAGCCGAGCCCTTAACGAATTTGATGAGGAAGGGAGTACCTTTTGTTTTGGATGAGATGTGTCAGCAGGCATTTGAGGAGCTGAAGAAGAGGTTGACTACATCCCCAGTTTTAGCATTACCTAGAGTGGGAGTTGACTACATGGTTTATGCTGATGCGTCCCTAAGGAGACTTGGTGGGGTTTTGATGCAGGAGGAGAGGCCGATAGCTTATGCTTCCCAAAAGCTTAAGCCTCACGAGGGACATTACCCCACCCACGACTTAGAGTTGCCAGCTGTGTTTTTGCCTTACGAGTGTGGAGACATTACCTTCTAGGGGAGAAATTTCAGCTTTTCACAGACTATAAGAGCTTACAGTATTTTTTCACACAGCGGGAGTTGAACATGTGACAGAGGAGGTGGTTCGAGTTTGTGAAGTACTATCAGTTCGACATTCAGTACCACATGGGGAAAGTGAATATCGTAGCGGATGCGCGGAGCTGTAAGCCATTTTTTGAGTTGGCAACGGTGTGTAAGGCGAAGTGGAAATCACTTCGTGGAGATGATGAGTTTCCCTAGCGTTTATATCAATTATCACCATTACCCTCGAGATCATTAATCGAGTGGTGAAAGCATAGGCGAGGATCATCTTTGTCAGGAGCGGGTGAGACAGTTGCTGGCCGAGGGGTGGAGAATTTTTATATCGGGTATGATGGTGATTTGAGGTTCCAGGGGAGAATGGTCATTTCGAATGATGCGGAGTTGAGGGGAGCTGTTATGTGAGAGGCTCTCGGTTCATTATACACGATTCATCCCGACAGGGATAAGATGTACCACGATATGCGCCGACAGTATTGGTGGGTTGGTATGAAGAGAGATATAGCTGAGTTTATGTCCATATGTGCTACTTGTCAGCTGGTGAAGGTGGACCATCGGCGTCTCGCAGGTACTCTACAACCTTTGGAGATCCCGATGTGGAAATGGGAAAGCATATCTATGGACTTTATTATTGGGCTACCTACTTCACAGAGGGGGCATGATTTAATATGGGTGATTGTCGACAGACTGACAAAGGTGGCACATTTCTTACCGATTCAGACAGATTTTAGCTCTGAGCAGTACGTGAGACTCTTCATTTCAGAGAGCGTTAAGTTACATGGGGTGTCACTCAATATAGTGTCAGATAGGGACAAGACATTTGTGTCCCATTTTTGGAGGAGCTCCCAGTAGGACTTGGGGGTAAAGTTGAGACTGAGTACTTCGTATCAACCTTAGACCGATGGGTAAATGGAGAGGGTGAACCTAATGTTGAAGGACATGCTGCATATGTGTATCTTGGATTTAAAGGGGGTTGGGAGTAGTATTTGTTATTGGTGGAGTTTACCTACAATAACAGTTACCAGTTCACTATAGGGATGGCGCTATTTGAGGCACTCTACGGGAGACCGTATCATTCTCCCTTATGTTAGTTAGCGGTGGGGAAGAACAAATTTATTGGGCCAGACTTCATTTAGGACACCTCAGAGAAGGTAGAGATGATTCGGTCCAGGATACGGATTGCCCAAGATAGGCAGAAAAGCTACATGGATGTGGGATGGCGACACTTAATCTTCGACATTGGAGACCAGGTGTTGATTAAAGTGTCTCCAATGAAGATTGTGATAAGATTTGGGAAAAAGGGAAGTTAGCTCCTTAATACGTGGGTTCGTTCCCTATTTTTGAGAGAATTGGTCCCGTAGCATATCGGTTGGGATTATCGGAACACTTACAGCGGATGCATCATATTTTTCACATATCTTCACTGCAGAGATTCTTTAGAGATGTGGTGGCATACCAGCACATCGATGTCGATGAGATTGAGCTCCAACCAGATGCTACTTACAAGGAGAGACCAGTAGCCATTTTGGATAAACGAGAGCGCCGACTGCGGTCCAAGATTATCCCTTTAGATCGGGTGTAGTGGAGGCACCACCGGGAGGACGAGTTGACTTGGGAGAGAGAGAGAACGACATGCGCACAAATTATCCTAAACTCTTCTAACTAGGTACGTACTTTCTTGATTCCGAGGACAAAATTCTATTATTAGGGGGGAAGAATTTAATACCCTGCATTTTTTTCTTAAATAATTAATGAGATATTATTTTGGAATAAATAATTAAATTTGGAAATTTAATCTAAATATATATTTTATTCAAAAATGTAAAGTGGAAACTTGTTGTTTAGTATGATTGTGTGTGTGATTCATTTTTGTTATGCATGGTTATATCATTTGCATATAATAAAAGAAAATTATATAATATATGTGCGACACAAATTAAAAGTAATTATTTTAGCATAAATCATTCGCAGCACGTTTTGGGACTCATATATACACGTTCAAGTTGTTTAAGACTTTAAAAATGGTTCCGAGTCAATGGTATTTATAGGTTGGGTAATTTTTGGGCTTATTGGGTTATGAATTCGGGTCCGTTTGGCGGTCCAAAAGTAGGGCTTTTGACCCAACTCAGGATTAACACTTAATGAGTGGTTTAGTGGGGGTAAACCACTCCCCCATTATCACAAATTAAAAACCTAAAATAGCATCCACGGGAGAGAGAAGAGAGAAACACTAGAGAAAGGAAAAGGAGAAAGAACAAATAGGAGTCTAAAGATTTCAAGGGTTTCTCCACTACAATTATTACAGGCAAGAATTTTCTTGCATAACTTATGTTTATTATTTATTTCTCATTACATAATTTTATCCCCTTTAGATTTCTGGAATTTAGGGTTTGATTAGAGGAATAATATATTGGATTTGATGATGAATACCCACATGTAGAGGAATGAGTCATATGTAAAATTTATTCCAGAAATTAGGTATTGAAAGTCTGAATTGTGATATTAGATTCCATTAAGTTTTGACAGCCATTTGGGGGAAAGGTGAATGACTAAAGTAGTGAATGTTTTCTAAATTTAAGGGACTGAAATCTCGTCATAAATCTCCACAAATGAACACCTCTTGATGGTTGAAATCTAACAACATTAGGACTATACGAGTGTCCAAATTTAGAAGCCTTAACTGATGAATACCCTTAAAATTTAATCACAAGAATGTTGGATTTTATTACTAGTTCTTAGTATAACTGACATAGAAGTTGTGAAAATTCTGGGTTAGAACTGGGTTTAAAAAATTGAGGGAAGTTGTAGTACTGAAGAGGAGAGGCGAAGAGAGAAGAAATGTGGGGTCGCTCAAATGACCACACGCGTCGTTCGAGAGACGGGTTATGTCGCGCGAAGAGGGGCCGCAATCGTTCAAATGACGCTAGGCTTTCTCTCTCTTCTTTTCTTTTTTTTTACAGCAGACTGGATTCTGGATTTGTTCACTGGCTCCTTTTGGGTTGTGCGCAGTAAGGAATAAATATTTTTGGAAGGGAAATTTTGTATTAGGGGTCTTGAGTTAATGGAACAATCTGATACCCCTATTGAATGATAATAATTACCTACAACAAGATTGCTAGGTAATTATTTAATGGATGAAATTAATAATTTATTTGATTGTAAATTATTAACAAAGGAGAAACATCGTGAATTAGTTAATGAGGAATATTATTGGTAATTGTAGAGAAATTGCCTATACATATTATTGAGATAAATAACATGTATTACTATATATATTCGTGGACTGCCCTATCGGCTCGGGAGTTCGCGCATTCGGACCGTGTACCACACATTGGCATAGGTGGGCTTAATGATGTGTAGGACATATAGGTACTACGTGGAGGCTCCACCCACTAGAGGTAAGGTTGGCGCTGATCGTTCCTGTATCACCACTAGGCATGGGCCGTATATAGGTATCCTGCGTTGGGACCGTTGATCAGCAGGGTTTTACCGCGGTGCGAGAGCCACCTATGCGCCGGTCGTTTTGAATTCGGCTCACCTGAACTATACAAAAACCTAAACTTATGACTACACTCAACAGGTGAGTATAGCGGCCAAGTCCGGGTATCGAAAATCCACAGAGACGAGTTGCTAGAATTTATTGGATTTAATACTCCTAAATAAAAGTGTAAAAGATAAATATGATTGTTAACGCAAAAATTCTCCATCTACGAGGACCAATCAGAAAAAAACACATGTCATCCTACGTGGCAATATTCGACATCCGAGGAGAGTTGGTCGGCACCCGAGGAAAATTAGTTGGCACCCGAGGAGTATTAGTCGGCACCCGAGGAGAGTTGGTTAGTACCCGAGGAAAATTAGTTGGCACCCGAGGAGTATTAGTCGGCACCCGAGGAGAGTTAGTCGGCACCCGAGGAGAGTTGGTCGGCACCCCAACCAGGAAGATCAAAGGATAACTATGCATTTAATGTGCATTAATGAAGATGGCAGCGCATTTAATGAGCCTTAATGTACATTTATATTGTATTAATAGATGACAACACATAGCATACCAAGCAATTCAACAATTAGATTCGTTGAATGTAGACATAAATGTCTACATACAATGAATCTCTTTATCTCCCATCACTATAAATACATGTATCCCAAAGGGGGGAGATCCGGGAGAATCGAGAGACACCATACACAAGATCCACACCTTTTTCTCTCTCTACACCACATTGTGCTATTGTAAACCCCTGGGAATAAAATAACAGTGGACGTAGGCTTTATTCATAGCCGAACCACTTTAAAAATCTTTATCTCTTATATGTTTGATGTGAATATTTATCTTCATCTTCAATATCATCCTCATCATTTATCTGCTGTTGACGCCACTAAAATGGCCTGGACCATTTTCTGTCTTCAACAGATTGGCGCCGTCTGTGGGAACGTGTTACAAGCATTATTCTCCATCAAAAGCTAAGTTTTTTATTTTTTTCTATGTATAATGAATTATATATTATACATACATATTTTGATTCAATCATGATTTTTATGTTTATATACATAAATTAATTATCCAATTTTTATCTGCAAAATATTGCATATCATGATTTTAAAATCATAACTGTTAGATTAATTCTTATTTAGAAATCTGAAAAATAATGGATTTCATAAATCACAACTTTTTGCTTGATTCTCAAGTTTTAATTTTATATCATGGAATAAATATTTTAAATGATTACATATACCAATATATATGACGGTGGTAAGATTTGATAATTTTCATTATAAATTTTGTAAGATCTTTGACGTCTATTCAAATTCCCATCATATTTTTAATCAGAGAATGTGAAAAGGTTAAAGACAATAAAAAGTTTTCTCATGGAAATCATGACCCAGATCTACTTTCTCTCTCTTCAAGTTTGAGTCTCTTTGCATTCATTTTTATGAACTATATTTGGCTCATCTGCCATATATGTCAATAAAGTCAAATTGATTGATTTTTGATATAAATTTGGTAATAAATTCGATCATTCACCATATTTTTATCTATGCAAATGGGGAATAGGAAAGGATCAATATAAAAAATAATTTTCTCTTACTTGAAAAATGATTACCCACCTCTTGTAAAAGAGGGTCAATTAAACAATCATGACCATATCGAGACTTTGGGCACAAATTTGAGATGTTAGCTCCTCGTTCATAACATCACAGGGTTTCTTTGTCGAAATCACACGATCTAGTCGATTAGATAATTATTCATTTATTTAACATTCTTAATGCTTAAATTTTACATCGAATATTATTGGGACATAGCAATCTCACGAAAAATTATTCACCGCGGCTCATATGGTTGTCCGGAATCGTCCACTTACAGCCCCTATTTCTGGTCAGCCATACATATTGTTGGTCGGCATCATCTTGGGCCATATTTTATTAAAGGGAAGCTTAACCAGACGATTTTTATTTGTCGAAAATAAGATGTGAAGATCCATCAGCAACGTTGAAATAATTTTATCCAACTACGAGGTATCTTATTGTTGGTCGAAGACTCATATTGTAGCTCGATGGAACCAATTGCAGGTCGACGATCATCTACTTCTTGATCGGCGACATCTCAGTCTTGTTCGGAGGGTTCAATTTACTGGTCGACAACTATCCAACCATCCACTTTTTGGTCGGTGACATCTGATGTTGTTCGGTGACCATCCAACAGTTGGTCTGCAATATCAATGCACCATTTTTGTTGATCGGCGAAATCGCTCTGCTGGTCGAGGACCATTTGCTTCTTGGTCGGCACCATATATTCTATAACTTGAGATATCCTTAAATGTTGGTCGACAACATCCATGCCGTTTGTCGGCAGCAGTAGAATCTTGGGGTATTAAAAAATTCGAAGCACCCCAGATATTTCTTTAAACACGAGTTCAGCTCGAGGACAAACAGGGGGCTTAAGTTTTTTTTTTAACTTGTGATCACCCCCAATATATTTTTAAAACCAAGTGATAAATAATTTTCAAACAGCAACTTATACCTGATTAGTTGTTGGAGATTAAATAACTTTACAAAAAACTCTACGTCTTATTTATGGTGCATATTTAATAAAAATTTGTCCATCTCACACACATTTGGCATGAAACATATTATTTCATATTTTGAAATTTTTATTGCCTTATGTTGATACACATCACATATTGTTTGGCTGAATAATTATTCTCATGACAATAATTATTTGATCTAGTCTTGACAGGTGCTCGGGCGGCTTATTAAGATTTCATAGGGATGATATTAAATCCCGACGAAAGCTCAGCCACAATCTTAAACCTCGGGAAGCTATTATTTCTCGAAATGAGGCAATTTTTCCTCGACATATCAGCCAACATATATTATTTCATTTTTTTAAATTAACATTTTATTTCTCAAGCATATACATATCATATATTGATTGGATGAGTAAATTATTCTCATGACTAATCAATTCAGCCTACACATATGGTAGAGCAAATTATTAATTTTTACAGGTACAAGATTCAACGCCGACGAATGCTAAAAAACAATCTGGAAACTATTATCATTTCACCTCAGCGAGGAACTATTGATTTTATTATTGCTATGATATCTGCTCCAGCACAAATGATTCAATATATCCATTGGGATTCATATTCTATATTCATCTCAACATGGAGCTCGACGAGATACTCATTATATATTCAGCTCCGAGGAAAAGCTACAACAGTTATTATATTTCACCCCCAACGGATAGTTGGTCGGGGCAATTCTTATTTATATTCAGGCCCAGATATCGGCTCAAGCACAAATGATTCTATATATCCCTTGGGATTCATATTCTATATTCATCTCAACATGGAACTCGGCGAGATACTTATTATCATATTCAGCTCCGAGGAGAACTATTACATTTATTATATGTCACCCCCAACGGATAGTTGGTCGGGGTAATTCTTATTTATATGCAGGCCCAACAAAGTTCTCGGTCATATTCTTATGTTCTGGAAAATATTATTCTTATTCGGCATTATGCAATTGTGCCTCGACAAGATACTTATTCAGCTTTAAGGAGAATTACAACATTCGTTGTGTTTCACCCCCAACGGATAGTTGGTCGGATAATTTTTATTTATATTCAGGCCTGACAACGTTCTCGGCCATATTCTTATGTTCTGGAAGATCTTATTCTTGTTCGGCATTATATAATTCTACCTCGACAGATCAACCAGGCATTTTATTATTTTTAATTATTCTTTATATCTATTTGGATGCATATTCTATTCTTATTTCAGCATGGAGCTCGACAAATATTTATAATCATATATTCAGCTCCAAGGAGGTCTCCAACATTTATATTATCTTATTCCCAACAATCTGTTGGTCAGCTCCAAGGATGTCTCCAGCATATATTATCTTATTCCCAACAATCTGTTGGTCAACTCCAAGGATGTCTCCATCATATATTATCTTATTCCCAACAATCTGTTGGTCAGCTCCAAGGATGTCTCCAGCATTTATTATATCTTATTCCCAACAATCCGTTGGTCAGCTCCGAGGAAGTCTCTATCATTTATTATCAAAAATGTATTCCTAAAAATGCCAACTTATGTTGGTTAGGAAGTAAATGTATTCCTACAGTAAGTAAAACTATGTATTCCTAAAAATTCCAACTTATGTTGGTTAGGAAGTAAATGTATTCCTACGGGAAGTAAAACTATTCCTAAAAATGCCAACTTATGTTGGTTAGGAAATGTATTCCTAAAAATGCCAACTTATGTTGGTTAGGAAGTAAATGTATTCCTACGGGAAGTAAAACTATGTATTCCTACGAGAAGTAAAACTATATATTCCTAAAAATGCTAACTTATGTTGGTTAGGAAGTAAATCTATTCCCAAAAATGTCAACTCAGGTTGGTCGGAAATAAGAAGTTGTCAACTACAGTTGGTCGGAAACATTTTATGAGTATGTGAAAGCGATCAAGCAAAAAGCATTCAAAGTTCACATTCCACACTTGGGGGCTTCTATTACAGATATATTTGTTCATTTGGTGGCACATTCTTATAACATCATGCAGACGAGCATCAAATTCAACTCCACAAACTCACACGGTCGGGGCCCCGACTAATTATCATTCAGGAGTTGTTTTTCTTGCTCAGGAATTATTTTTGATATTGAAGTTCAGGAGGTATATTGAAGTTCAGGAGGCGCATTCAGAATTTCAGGAGGCATATTCAGGAGTTATTATGCACATACTATTGAAGTTCAGAAGTTAAATTCAGCATCTACAGCACTAAGATCTTTACTACTACTGTCCCGACCAACATTGAAGAAGAAGTTATATGAAAATATTTCGAAGTCCACCACTAGCTTGGTACTAATCAGATTGAAGAGTTGGGTTCAAAAGCTAGTATGTTACTCGACAAAGTATTCAGAGGATCATAAATCAGAAGAATCAAGCACTTGAAGTTAGCACTCAGTTGCTCGGCACAGGAGGCAGTTGGTCGGCTAGCAAACCAATCAACATACTTGAAGATTATGACAAGCTACAAGCTGCATACTATGGCATGGCTGCATCCAAATTCCCAGGGGTGATACATAGAACACGGAGTTCCTCTAAAGAAAGATTAACAACCATCGATCAGCCTGCATCATATGTCGTCCAGGAGATAATGCACTTTATGTTGAACAAATCAAGAAGGTAGATCAAGAATTTCACGAGCACCGAGCAACACTGCAGAATAAATACTCCATCCTTTCAAGTAAACCATCAAGCATGGAGCATTGGGGGCTTCTTTTAACGCAAAAATTCTCCATCTATGAGGACCAATCAGAAAAGGACACATGTCATCCTACGTGGCAATATTCGACATCCGAGGAGAGTTGGTCGGCACCCGAGGAAAATTAGTTGGCACCCGAGGAGTATTAGTCGGCACCCGAGGAGAGTTGGTCAGTACCCGAGGAAAATTAGTTGGCACCCGAGGAGTATTAGTCGGCACCCGAGGAGAGTTGGTCGGCACCCGAGGAGAGTTAGTTGGCACCCGAGGAGAATTGGTCGGCACCCCAACTAGGAAGATCAAAGGATAACTATGCATTTAATGTGCATTAATGAAGATGACATCGCATTTAATGAGCCTTAATGTACATTTATATTGTCTTAATAGATGACAACACATAGCATACCAAGCAATTCAATAATTAGATTCGTTGAATGTAGACATAAATGTCTACATACAATGAATCTCTTTATCTCCCATCATTATAAATACATGTATCCCCTTAGCCAAAAAGGGGGAGATCCGGGAGAATCGAGAGACACCATACACAAGATCCACACCTTTTTCTCTCTCTACACCACATTGTGTTATTTTAAACCCCTGGGAATAAAATAACAGTGGATGTAGGCTTTATTCATAGTCGAACCACTTTAAAAATCTTTGTCTCTTATATGTTTGATGTGAATGTTTATCTTCATCTTCAATCTCATCCTCATCATTTATCTGCAACAATGATAAAAAAGGAAAAGATGCGAAAAAGGGAAATATTAATCTAGACGAGTGTATTGAAACTAGATTAACAAAGTGAGTAAAACTATAGGTTGCGTCGAATATCCCTCACCCGATTTAATTAGTATAAAATGGTTACATGGGTCGACAAGTTATTACGAATGCGTCTCATTTCGACAGTTAATTGAACCAAGGGTTGTCACGCCCCTAAATCCGCATAAAAGCCTAATATGATTTTGGCGTCAACAAATACCCCAGAAATTACGCACGTAAGGTCATAAGCACGGAACATACATGATATACCCCGTCAAATCTCCTAGACATAATAACTAGGACAACACACCCGAAATAGACCCGTAAACACCATCACCAAAGCAAAGCAACACGTCAACCCGAGTGAGTTCAATTCACACATAATTTAGACTAAATTAGATAGAAAGCATATTAAAAACGCGATAAATAAACGCGGTAAATGAACGCAATAAACCTACACTAGAAAGCAAGTAAAGAAAGCATGTAAACCTAATTATCAAAGCATGTAAATTAGCTACAAAGCAAGAATTAAGTAAATACAAGCTATATTAATGGAGAGGGAAGATGAAAGCACAAATTACAAACCCAAAAAATCAAGCCCACTGTCTCAGCTCGATGGCAAAATTCTGAAGGATCGATCGATCGATCGATCAAGCAGGGTTGCTTCTCTTTCTTCCTATTTTGGTTGGATGGTTTTCCCTTCCACTAAAATCGTCATAACTTCTTCATTATGGATCGGAATTGCGCATCGTTCATGGGCATGCGAAGCTTGCGAGGAGGGCTACAACTTTTGTGTAGATGTTGGGCCAGGTTCCCAAGCTGTGAATTGACCAAATTACCCTTGAATGTGCAATCGCGTACATAAATTGAGCGGAATGCATCTGAACTCCATACTTAGCATCCAAATACCTATAAAATCTCAATTAACCCCTGCAAAACATGTTAACATAGAAATCCAAGGTTGTCTAGTTAACGACATAAATATAGGGAATAAGATACCCGGGAGGGCTAAAATGCGTCAGTTTGAGGGATGAAATACGCAATATTTGCGTATTATCACACCCTGTAAGTTACACATTGCTAGTTTTTAGCAATGAAATAGGATGCAACAAGAACTACAAGCAAACCAAAAGCAGGATAAGTACAAAAGTATGGTATAAAAGCATAAGGCTACTTTCACTGGTGATTCGATTGCATTTAGCGTATGCAATAAGCCATTAAACCCCTAAGTTACCCTAGTGGACGAGTGTCGTCTAGTGAGGGTTTTCAGGGATGATACCCACAAACATCACATGGTTTCCTCAAAATATGCCCAAACAAACATGCGACAACATATTGAACGAATTCAAACAAAAGTTCAAATCATAAACATTATAGAATGCACCTCATAGAATTGAAACCTTAAAACGTGGGAGGGGAGCGAGCACATGCAAAGTGTGATTTAGCAAAAACTTATATAAATCGGATAAACATTAAAGCACACATATATTAAATCCTCACAGGCATTACACTCATCAAGTTAATTCACTCAAAACAGGGATGTAACACACGGAACATGCGGTCATAAAGAGTAAATGTAAATAAAAACTAGGCCGCACACATGTCACAAATGAAGAACGCTATATATGAAATTGAAAATTGTAATCTCAGTGAAAGATACCGCACATAAAAAAGAGGCGAAATTCAGAGATTATCAAAACTATTTAAACCTTTGAATTACATCTACTTAAGATCACGTAGGTTTTGTATAGGGTTGTAATGTAGGCTAGGCTAGCGTACGAAATGAAAGGAATGTATGTACGGATTCAATGTGTTCGAAATGACAACTCGGGATAATGGGAAAATGCGAGCAATAACAAAATTGGAAAACAAGTTCCAAAAAGGCATTGGATGTAACAATTGGAGAGTAATAAAAGCTTATTGAACACTATATACACAATTATAACTTTCTCTTTCTTTTCTTTTCTTTTCTTCTTTTTCTCATTTTTTCTTTTGTTTTCTTTTGCTTTTTGCTTTCTCTTTTTTCTTCACTTTTTTTCGTATCTCTTTTCTTTACTTTTCTCACTCTCACATGCCCAAATTGCAACCGCAACCGCAACCGCAACACAACAACAACATTCAATCCCAAGCATCATTCCAAACAAAGGTATGGAAGGTGTATGTATGGTTTAAAACTCCAATTCATAGTTGGTTATGGGATTGGGGTTATGAAATGAAAGACTATATTTAGGCTCAAAGGGGTTGACGAGGGAAAACATTTAAGGTGAGGTCAAGGCTAATATGGGTGGTATAACAAAAAATGACTACGATCATTTCCAAAAGTTTACGTAATTCTCGAGTCAAAACAATTTATAAAAATCATTCTCAAGTAACACATTTCAAGAATGAACTCAATTAATGAATGATCAAATGAAAGAATAAAGAGATTACCGATGAATTCAACGTTTTCAAAGAGGAAAGAATAGTGTATACACTCACAAACGGCGAAAGGTACAAAGCTTACTCGGTGTAAGTATATACAATGCAACAAAGGATTACCGAGTTATAAAAATCTTAAACCAAATCAATGTAACAAGGAAAGTGCATGTGCTCATGGGATTAAAGTTTAATTCATGAAGTTATTCATAATATCAATAATCGAGGACTAAAGTATAATAACTTCTAAAATCGAGAACATGCATCATTGAGTTGTCAATTGTATCGGGAAATTATTGAAATTTATCACCGGAAATAGAGGCAAAAAGCCCAAAAAAGGAGAAAAAATAAAAAAAATATTTTTGAAATTTTCAATTTTTCTAAGAAAAGCATACTAAGTAACTAAAATGTGAGCAGAAACATGGACTAAATAAAGAAATGGATAGAATATTCCACACGCCCTAACTTAAAACCTGACATTGTCCTCAACGTAAATTAAGAACCAAGTTAAAGAGAGGAAAATAGTGATATTACCCCAAATTGGAGCGATCCCCATAAGAACAAGTCCAAAGAATCTACAAAACAAGTTAGTACAGAGCATATCAAAAACAAATAACAAAAAGTTAACTAATTACACTAGACTAGATTAAAAAGGAAAGAAAAGATAAAAAGAACAAAAAACTAACTATATACAACCTACTATTTAGGATTCACACTAACTATACACTAGAAGTCTAAATAGCTGAGGGTCCACCGCATAAACGATTTGACTTTGGAAGGTGACCGGTGTACCCTTATTCTCAAGCATGCCTTCCGAAAAATATGAATTTCGTTTGAAAAACGGAAGGCATGTGTAAGGTGGAAGAAATGAACCATCGCCAATTAAAAGTTTTGGAGGGACAATGGGGGATTTGGATTGAACGGGTGACAAAAACATGTAGGGATCGAGAAAAGTCGAATATCCTCCCAATGATTTTGAAATTGGAATGGTAGGTGGCGTACACAAAGGCAAAGATTCAATCATGGAAGGAGACTCGAGCAAGTACTCCTCATCAGCGAAAAGGTCTAAAACATTAAAGTTTGAAACCGAATCGTCGGGTACTTGTGACGGTGTGTTAACAGAAAATGAAAATGGGGAGGAAAGAAAATCAAACTCAAGAGATGAATCATCATCGCTTGAAGATTGAGTTTCGAAAGAAATAACATCATTTTTAATAAAATGTTCTTCTTTGGGGGCCAAAGAAGAAATCATTTCATTGCAAATACATATTACATCATTTTCATCCTCACTTTCAATATCTATTACATAATGGGCAAAGTCGACAATGATTTGTTCCAAAGTAGGCACAAAGTCCTCATTTGGTTCAAAACATTCTTCGACTTCAAAAGTCTCGGAAGCAAAATCGTCGTTGGACTCAAATAATATATCCAATTCATGTTCCCACAGACGATTTCTTCCCGATAACGATTTTCAATTTTCTCATTCTTAAGCATACACAAGCCCTCGCCAAAAGTCATAGGTCGAGGTTCGGATTCTTGAAAATGTGAACTTTGAAAATTACCATTGGACTTAAACTTAAACTCATTATTATAAGAATTGTGAAAACTATTGCAATTCGTTTCAAAATTCCTATTATAAGAAGGTAAAGGCCCAAAATCATTATCATCATCATCAAAATACACGCACTCCAAAGCTTGACTTTTGTAATACTCGCCCAAAGTCATTTTAGATGTTGCAATTTTTTGGGATTTTAAGTATTAACCAAAAGTCAAAGGTTTGCGAGAATTTTGAGAATTATCATAATGATTACTGAAATAATTGGAATAAGACATGCTTACCCCAAAAATGGCTTGAAGTGGAAAATTCCACAAAGTAGATGCGCGCGCGAGAAATTCGAGCGTTTCTAAATGCTCAAATGTAGAAGTCCTGCAAAAATATTAGCAAATAGAAAGAAAATATTACGAAATACTAAATCAAATAAAGTCTAAAGCAAACTCATCCGCGGCAACATTGCCATTTTGATCAACAGGGTTTTGTCGCGACGTGAGAGTCACCTACGCGCCGGTCGTTTTGAATTCGGCTCACCTAAACGATATAAAAACCTAAACTTATGACTACACTCAATGGGTGAGTATAGCGACCATGTTTGGGTATCGAAAATCCAGAGAGACGAGTTGCTAGAATTTATAGAATTTAATACTCCTAAATAAAAGTGTAAAAGATAAATATGAGCAAAAAGGAAAAGATGCGAAAAAGGGAAATATTAATCTAGGCGAGTGTATTGAAACTAGATTAACAAAGCGAGTAAAACTGTAGGTTGCGTCGAATATCCCTCACCCGAGTTAGTTAGTATAAAATGGTTACATGGGTCGACAAGTTATTACGAATGCATCTCGTTTCAATAGTTAATTGAACCAAGGGTTGTCACGCCCCTAAATCCGCATAAAAGCCTAATACGATTTTAGTGTCAACAAATACCCTGAAAATTACGCATGCAAGGTCATAAGCACATAACATACATGATATGCCCCGTCAAATCTCCTAGGCATAATAACTAGGACAGCGCACCCGAAATAGACCCGTAAACACCATCACCAAAGAAAAGTAATGCGTCAACCCGAGTGAGTTCAATTCACACACAACCTAGACTAAATTAGCTAGAAAGCATATTAAAAATGCGGTAAATAAATGCGGTAAATGAATGCAATAAACCTACACTAGAAAGCAAGTAAAGAAAGCATGTAAACCTAATTATCAAAGCATGTAAATTAGCTACAAAACAAGAATTAAGTAACTACAAGCTATATTAATGGAGAGGGAAGATGAAAGCACAAATTACAAACCCAATTGGGTGTCAATCCAAGAAGAAATGAAGAAATAAGCTCTCAAACCTCCAAAACCCTAACCTAAACTATCTAAAACGAATTATATATGTTTTTATAACAAAATTCCTTTAAATAGTAAAAGGAATTAAAATAGAAAAGAAAAGGAAAACGAAAAGAAAAGCCAAAATATCAGCTGATCGATCGATGGTGAAAAATCAAGCCCCTTGTCTCAGCTCGATGGAAAAATTCTAAAGGATCGATCGATCGATCCTTTTGATCGATCGATCGACCAAGCAGGACTGCTTCTCTTTTCCTCCTGTTTTGGTTGGATGGTCTTCCCTTCCGCTAAAATCGTCGTAACTTCTCCATTCTGGATTGAAATTGCGCACTGTTCACAGTCACGCGAAGCTTACGAAGAGGGCTACAACTTCTCTGTAGATGTTGGGCAAGGTGCCCAAGCTGTGAATTGACTGAATTGCCCTTGAACGTGCGATCGCGCACATAAATTGAGCGAAATGCGTCCGAACTCCATACTTAGCATCCAAATACCTATAAATGCTCAATTAACCATTGCAAAAATGTTAACATAGAAATTTGAGGTTGTCTGGTTAACGAGCATAAATATAGGGAATACGATACTCGAGGGGGCTAAAATGCATCGGTTTGAGGGATGAAATACGCAATATTTGCGTATTATCAGTCGTCCCCAATGTATATGTGTGTTGTCCGCTTAGGAATAAGAGAATTCCTTTGGACTTGCCGATAGAGCACGAATAGACACCATTGGTAGATGCCCTTGTGTGTCAAATATATGAAAGAACATATATTATTAATTGGCCGGACTTGAATTGAATAATTTGAATTGTCTAAGAAAAATAAACAATATTTATATATGAAATCCTATATTGCATAATAGATGTTTATGCTCTTTTCAAAGAATTATGAGATTAGAATAATTGATTGTTCGAAATTTAATGTAGAAATTACATTCAAATGATTTATTATTGTTATCCCCGTTTATAAATTGAGGCGTTGTCACCATTCATTAATTGGGAATTTTTGGGATGCAAGTGATATTTCGTTTAGATAAGGGGCGAGGTGTCATACGCATGTGAGTGTCAAAAATGGGAATAATTATTGTGCACCGACTGTATAATTACGTTCATACTTTGTTCAAGTTAATTCTTGCGCACCTCGAGCTCTAGCCCAAATTTAAATGTTTTTCCCCCAGGTGCTCCTAAACAGGGATAGTTGGATTGTGCCGTAGTAGTCCTACGATCTTGCTTACTCTACAGATTCAAATTCAGTTACTTCTAGCACATGTGCTTTTGAATTTCAATTATTTATTATTTGGGACAATTGTAAGGGCATAAGCCCGATACTCTTTTCTTTTTATGTCGGTTAGGATTGTATTACTCTAGTTGTATTTTTAGTATTATTATGGTGGTTTGGATTATTGGATTCTTGTGTATGTGTGCTAAGAATGGTATTAATTGACAAGCAAATCCTATTTTTGGTGTATCGTGTCTGGCCAGCCTTTACGTGAGAAAATTGGGGTTGTTACAATTACCTTCTTTCTAACTAGATTAGTCTTGGGAGGATTCACTTTTGGAGTAACTCAAACTAGACTTAATTGATTTATGTTTCCCATTAAATCTCAGGTTTGTGGGAAGAACATTCATGTGATGACCATAGCCTCTACATCCAAAACACTTGTCTTTATTTTTCAGTTTTACTCTTTTATGACTATATGAACTTTTCTCAATATGGCTTTTGTGTTCATGTTTAGATGATTGTTTATTTTTGGCTAAATTTGTTCTCTTTTCCTTTTTGTTATTTTTTATAGAACATGCCAATTATATTTATAAAGAAATCCATACTTCATCAACACATACACTAGGCTTCTTTTCATCTTCTAGAACAACCACTATTGCACTAGTCTCTGCTTAAAAAGATAAGCCCTTAGAGGTTTTGGAGTTTGAGTATTCTCTTTCTCAAAAGTTCGAAGAGAACCAACCGATTTTTCCAACTTTCATTGATCAGTATCTAAGATCTCAATAAGGATAACTACATTGGTACTAAACAAAAAAAATACAGATTTTTCCAACACAAGCACTAGTCTTATTTTCATCTTTTAGAACAACCACTCTCTAACTAATCTCTAATTATAAGGATAAGACCTTAGAGGTTTGGAAGTTAGATCATTCTCTTTCTCAAAAGTTTGAAGATAACAAGCCGATTTTTTCAACTTATATTTATCGATATCTAAGATCTTATTAAGGATAGTTACATTGGTACTATACATAAAAGCTACAGAATTTAACACCCTATTATTTGGGATTCTCTCTCCAAAATTATATGATGAGTTAACCACCTCGGTTAACCATGTATAATTGATGAACAATAAACTTTATAAATGAAGATTTGTCTGTTTGATATTTACTGCCTAAGAAAAACTACGACTTTATACACTATGGATTGTAGCAGCAAGTAGGGATTAAATCTATAGGGAACATGCTTTAGGATTAGATTGATTTATTACTTAAAAAGGTAAATAAAAAGATGATATGCTTTGGGTTTGTAGACTTAAACTACAATTAAAACTAGGCAACTATATAAGTTAGCAACTAAAAGGTCTAATGAAAATATATTAAGTAATGGGGTTAAGGATCACTCCCCACCATGAAGTAACAATATGAATGAACATATGTGGTTGAAATCATATTTAATTGGTCATAACCTTTTGATGTAAAACATCAAATATGAAGAAACAAACCCCAATTATGAAATATTCAATTCCAATTAAGTATTGTGACAAATGGGTTGAGTTTGTAGTAAAGTTTCAAACACTAGCATTACCTGACAAGGGAAGTTAATAGGCTAACATACTCTAATATCAACACACAAGTTCCAATTACATTGATTCAAACCCAAACCCTTGATTTAAATCTCAATATACATAGTGGGTTTATGTTCCCGAACCCACTAATTATCTACAAAGTATGGTAAATTAATTACAATAATCAAATAAAAAGAGAAAGCAAGAGTGAAATCAACATCTCTAAGTTATATGTTTTGAAATCACAACATGGTTACAAAGATATAAATAAAGTTATGAAAGAAATAACAAATAAAGAAGACAATGAATAGTGATAAAAAAAAATACTTACATATCACGGGGGAGAGAGGGAGAGAGAGATTGTATAAAAATGGGATTAGTGGTTGAAAAGTATGAAATAAAACAAGTATAGATACATAATAATAAACTAAAAATAAAGTTCTCAAAATTCTAAAAAAATTTCTATTTATACCAAACATAAATAAAATTAAAGAAAATTCCTAACGGTCTCAGGAAAACCCGATCAATTCCCCAATTCCCAATCAATCTGGTCTCGAAGGACAACAAACTCATGCGTTCTTTTTTTTTTATTATTTCTAGGAATGTCTAACGGAATGGCCATAACTCACTCATTTGGACTTGGATTGATACACGATGCTAACTCAGAGAATTATGTGACCATGGTTTTCCAAAACAACATTTCTAAAGTTTAAAATTAAAAAAAAAATCCCTTAAAGTTTCATTATTCGATGCAATTTTTCTGAAATACAACCAAACTTCACACTTATCATTCCTAACACCTATAAAAACTCAAATAAACCTTTAAAACATATAAACTTCAATAATTTTTTTTATGAAATATAAGAGCTTGATCATAAGAATTGACGAACATGGTAATGCCAGAATGTGCAAGAATAAAGAGTACTAAATGCAATATTTGTGACTAATCAGACCCCTTAACTTACACATTGCTAGTCCCTAGCAATGAACCGAATGAACATGAGAAAAAGAAACAAACCAACCAAAATAGATATATATTCAAATAATAAAAAGACACTTTCATAGGGAACGCGATTGCATTTACCATATGCAACACGTCGTTAAACTCCTATGTTACCTTAATGGGCGAGTTTTGTCACGTGAGGGTTTCAGGGATGATACCCACAAACATCAAGTTTCCTCAAAATCGAAATACAAATTCAATATCATAACAAGAGTATATCATACAAGAGTTATTAAACTAGAAATATTATCAACAATACTTCATATATTGAAATCATAAAAGTGAGTGATGTGAAGCACAAATATAAGTTTTGATTTAGTTAAAAATCTTATAATTCGGATTAAAGTTCAAGTGTGTTTCAACTTAGTTCCTACCGGGGATTACATTCCATAATGAAATGATATGACAAGGTACAATGCTCGTGGCATGCGGGCATAAAGAGTAATTGTCAGTAAATCCAAGGCCACACCCATGCAAATGATGAAAGACTCTAAATTTTAATGAAAAAGTAATCTCATGAAAGATATTGTGCAATATAAAATGTGAAATAAACTCTAGTGGCTTGTTTCAGTAGCATTGACATCCAAATCATATTTACCCAAGGATCAGATAGGACTTTATAACGTTGCAACATAGGTTAGGTGAGATTTATGAAACAAAGGCACTTTTGGGATTCAAAAGGTCTAGGGATAAAACTTAGGATAATGGTTTCATGTATTTATAAGTTGTTTATGCAGTTTGGTTTTAATATGGAGCTTAATGTGTATTGATATGTAGTGGAGACAATTAACTATGCAATTTAGTTTGTTTATACTTTATGATCTTCATTTTATTTTCCAGTGCAATTTGTATTATATTTTAGTTTTAAGTAATGCATTTAATTGATATTATATTTTAGTTTTAAGTAATGCATTGAATTGATTAAATGGGTTTAAAATTTTGGTATCGAACCTTGTACAAAATTTTATCAGAAGCATAATATCGAAATATATACAAGATTTACTGAATGCATAAACCAATTTGAAATTTTGGTATTTATCGGGAAAAAATCGAATTGAAACCAAAATTATCGAAATAAAAAAAAACTCGAAAAAACCGAAAAACCGACCGATTTGGTTTTGGTATTTGTATTGATGTACTGGCCGGTAAATTGGTACGGTACAGTTTTACCATTTAGATTATGGTTTTGGTATTGGTAAGGAGTCATTACCGACCATACCGTATCGGTTGCACCCCTAGTCCCTATTGGCAATTCTGAGGGTAATCACCAGTGCATCGTGATGTGGGGTTCTCATTCCGAACAAATCTTCCTTGGTGAAAACAGTATGCTTAGTATAATTGACATCCTCTGGTCACTGATGCTTACCAGCCTGGGTTTTTGAAGTGTCAATCTGAAATGCCTCCATAACGGTAATAACCTTATTCAGTTCCATCCGAATGACATTCCTTTAGATTTGCTTAAGGTTTAATGCCCCATAGATTACCGTGAACACATGTCCCGTGTCATCATCAAGGATATTGTTCGGCTTCTGGTGATTATTGGCTACTACCTTTTGTCTTTCTTTTCTATGTACTCATCGAGGTGCCCATCTTGGTCCAGCTCCTCTAAGTGTGACTTCAGAGCCTTACAATTTCTAATCTCGTGTTTATGGAATCCGCATCTCAGCACGTTGTTTCTTTTTATTGGGTCGCCACCCATATTTTTGAGCCACTTGATGAACAGTTGGTCTTATATCTTGCTCAAGATCTTGTAAGTGGGTTCTTTAAAGACTGTGTTAACAGCCTAGAACGCCTTAGAAGGATCACCCTTCTTCCTATTCTTGGAGATGTTCTTTCCCCCGTTATTGTTCCCCTTCTTCGGAGTATCACCCTTTTATGCTCTTCTGGTTGCCTTTACTCGACCTTTTTCCCCTACATTAGAGTGAACCACATCTTTCATCTTGGTGTATTCTCAATACGAGCCATGAGATCGTCAATAGTGTTGGCTTCCTTCTTAGTCAAGGACTGGTACAACAAAGAGGTGTTTGGCATACCAATTTTGAAGGATGCAACGAAAACCTACTCTGAGTAATCCTCATCCTTGTTGAAGACTTCCCAATTCCTTTTGGCATAATCATGAAGGCTCTCTTGTGACTTTTTCTTCATCGTGATCAATGTATCCATCAACTTAGGGTGGGAGCTACTGGTTATGAAGTGGGTAGTAAAGGCCTTTACTAGATCCTTGAAGGTTTTGATTGACTTATGAGGCATATTCTCAAACCACTTTTGTGCTAAGTCATACAGGCTAGAAGGGAAAATTCGGCACATTAGTGCGTCGTTATGGCTCTTTAAAGTCATCACTTGTCTATATTATCGAACATGGTCTATGGGATTTGTTTTTCCGTCATAAATATTGAACATGGGAATGGAAAACTTCTTTGGGGGCTCCTCCTTTTCGATCGCCCTTGAGAAAGATGATTTTATTTGGGTATTGATAGCTCTCCTAGCTAGCTCCCTGATGCATTTGGCTCCACGATGGGCTGGATATCTGTCCACCTCTCTACGGACCAGACACCTAATGTCCTCATTTTTTCGATCGTTGCGCATATGGCGTCTCTCTAGATGGCCATGCTCTTCCACGTTTAGTTCTATCCTGGTTGCACCTGGATCTCCTCCCTCGACTACGAGTATTACTCTCCTGAGGACTAGGAGTCATATCATGACGTTTCATTGTGTCCCTACGGAGATCTCTCTCCATTCTGTCAAGTCGCCTCTAGAGGCGAGTATTCTCTTCCACCTGGAGGCATGTAGCGTCCTCCTATTCTTAAAGCCTGGCTTTGTAATCATCGACCAACCTGGAGATATGCATAGACATAGGTGGTCCCCGACTATCTTCAGAAGGTTGCCTTTCTTGGCAAAACCTAGGATTTGTATGCTAGTGAATCTCCAACTTAACCTGGAGTGGAACTGGGTCTTCTTATACATTGCCAACCTGAGGAATATTTCTTCTATAATGAGACATCACGGGCTTTCTATTTGTGAAGGTTTTCACATGAATAAAAATAGTTTCCCACAAATGGTGCCAAATGTAAGTACAAGAATTATCACAATAAAGATTAACAAAACAATCACAAAGAATAGAATGCGAAATCACACACACAACAACATATACGTGGTTTGACAACTTATCTACGTTCATGGAAAGGTTATTTTATTATAGTGTCTCTCAATGATCAAGATTACGTCCCTTTGACTCGGGTCAGGGTTTATAATTTATAGGTACATAAAAGTAAGAGATTGAGTTGTACAAGGAACTCAATTAACACATGGATAATTCATGGTGTACCTGAATATCTCCTCCGAGATTATTGGTAACCAAATTGAATATATACGGGAGTGTTTTAGTGTGTTTCAAATACTCAGGAGTAAATTAAATTCTAATTTGGGTTGGACAGCTCTTTGGGCAATTCAGGTTCGTCGGTTACTCTCATGGGCCATATTGAATGGGTCGCCATAATATACGTCCGCCCAAAATTGATAATTGGCGATGGTTCACTTTTTTCACCACACACATTCCTTCCATTGTTCAAACGTGATTCCTATCTTCCAGGAGGCATGATTTCGTTGGAGGATCCATCGTTGATCTTTCAAAGTCAAATTGTATTTTAGGTGTATGCTCAAATATTTAGAGTGCTAGTGTATAGTTAGAGAGAAGTCTAAATAGTAGGTTATATATAGTTAGTTTGACTTTATTTCTTTCTTTTTAAATTTTAGTCTAGTGTAATTAGTTAAACTTTTTGTTATTATTTTTGTTATGCTTGGTACTAATTTATTTTGTAGATTCTATGGACTCATGCTTATGGAGATTGCTCCAATTTTGGGTAATATCATTATTTTACTATCTTTGTGTTGTGTTCTTAATGCTCATTGAGGACAATGCAACATTTAAGTTAGGGGGTGTGGGATATTCTATCCATTTCTAGTTTTGCCTATTGATTTGATCACATTTTAGTTACTAAGCATGCCTTTTTAGTGAAAAATTTAAGAATTTTCAAAAATATTTTCTTTCTTTTTTCTCGTTTGTTGGGCACTTCGCCTTTGTTTCTGATGATAAATTTCAATAATTTCCTGATCCAATAGACAACTCAATTATGCATGTTCTCGATTTTAGAAGTTACCAGACTTTAGTCCTCAAATCATTGATATTATGAATAACTTCATGAACTAAACTTTAATACCATAAGCACACACTCCTTTCTTGTTCTATTGATTTGGTTTAAGATTTTTATAACTCAGTAATCTTTTGTTGCATTGTATATACTTACATAAATGAGATTTGAGACATACCGTCATTTGTGAGTATTATACACTATTCTTTCCTCCTTGAAAACCTTGAATTTGTCAGTAATCTCTCTATTCTTTCATTGATCATTCATGAATTGAGTTTATATCTTGAAATTTGTTACTTGAGCATGATTTTCAAAGTTGTTTTGACTCGAGAATTGCGTTAACTTTAGGAAATGATGATAGGCCATCTTTGTTATATTACCCATATTGACCTTGACCTCACCTTATATGTTTTCCCTAGTCAACCCCTTTGAGCCTTAATATAGCCTTGCATTTCATAAACCAAAATCCCATAACCAACTCCAAATTGGAGTTATAAACCATACATATTACTTTCCATACCTTTGTTTGGAATGATACTTGGGATTGAATGATGTTATTATCTTGTGGTTGCAAGTAAGCATGAAAATAGTGAGAAAAGCGTAGAAAAGAAAGTGTAGTGAAAAAAGAAAAGAAAACATGAGAAAATGAAAAGAAAAGAAAAACAAGAGAAAGAGAAGAAAAGGAAAAGAAAGAGAAAGTTGTATATTGTGTTCAAATAATCTTTGATTACTCTCCCCATTTTTATATTCAATGCTTGTTATGGAAGTTGTTTTCCAATTTTGAAATTGCTTGCAATTTCCCATTATCCAGAGTTTTCATCCCCGAACACTTTGAATATGTAAATATACCTTTCGTTTCATAACCCGAGCCTAACCTACATTACAACCCTATACAAGTCCTATGTGATCTTAGGGTGAATTTAATTTCAAAGTTGAAATAGTTTTGATAATCTGTGAAAATAAATTTCGCCTCTTTAATGAGTGGCATCCTTTCATTGAGATTATAATTTTTATTTTCTCTATAGCGTTCTTCATTTGTGACATGTGTGCGGCCTAGTTTCCATTTATAATTACTCTTTATTCCCACATATCCCGTGTGTGCTACATCCTATTTCTGAGCGTTTTAATTTGTTGAGTGTAACAATCGGAGAGATCTTGAGAAATGCATGATTTAGCGTCTACATGGATTATGAAAGTTTTGCCAAATCTTAATTACCACATGTGTCCACTTATTTTGCATTTCAATGGTTTTAATTTTGTTTGAGTTCCTCATTTAATGTCAATAATTGTCGGCTTTTGTGTGAGCTTCGTTCAATTTGTTAATAACTTAGGCTTTATTTGATTATTGCTGAGTTGTGCATCGGTTTTTTCCATATCATAGTATGAGTTGACTTGATGTTTGTTGGTATCATCCCTGGAAACCCTCACGAGACAACACTCGTCCACTAGGGTAACCTAGGGGTTTAACGGCTTATTGCATACGCTAAATGCAATAATTCGCCCACGAAAGTGGCTTTTATCCCATTTTGTACTTGTCTCCGGTTTGTGTTTACTTGTAGTTCTTGTTGTTTCCTATTTCATTGCTAGGGACTAGCAATGTGTAAGTTAGGGGGTGTGATACGATGCAAATATTGCATATTTCACCCTTTATACTTAGGCATTTCAGCCCCCTCGGGTACCTAAAATCCTATATTTATTCTCGTTAATTAGATAACCTCTGTTTTATATGTTAACATGATATATGAGGTATAATTGATCTTTTGTAGGGTTATTGACACTTAGTGTGAAGTTCAAACGTATTCCGACGAAGTTTCGTACACATCTGTACACGCAAGGTCAATACGATCATTTCATAGTTTGGGCAGCTGGCCCAATATCTCACTAAAGTTGTAGCCCTCTGAGAAAGCTTCGTGTGGACGCAAATGGTGCGTGAATCCGAGTTCGAATGAAGAAGTTACGGGTGTTTGAGCTAAAGAGAATTACAACATATCAAAAACAGGGGAAAGAATAACTTTGAAGCAGGGGCGAATCGATTCTCCCTTTGGCCAATCGATTCGCTACAAGGTAGTTGTGGCACCCCGCCAAATTAAATACCGGGCGATCACTCCTTTATTAAATTAAAATCAAGGTGAACAGTTGGTTCATTCTTAGCATCACTATCGCAAATGAAAATTTTCAAATTTAAACACCCTGATTAATTAAGCTAAGTGTCAAAACCATTTAAAACCTTATTTCCATTTTATTAAATCCAATTATAACACCTTTAACCACTAACATTTTAAGAGTCACACATTAAGTAAATATAAAAATGAAAATTCAAGAGTTTAACCATCAATAACAAATCCCAACTTTAAAACGCTAAAGGAAAACATCCTGACAGTAATAAATCCCGAAATAAAGATACTGAAAGTAAAAGAATTACAATCTCTGACAAACCAACTAAATAATGGAAAAGGGCGACACATGCCCCATTGGGTAAAACTGAACTAGAAGTGGAGTCAACAATGAGGTTGCCTAAGCAATGGCCTGTAACTCCCACAAAAGCTACAGCACGTTCCATCCAAAGAATCCTAAGCAAGACACCCCTGTGGCTGGGCACCTGTAATATATACATACATATGCAAAAGAGAAAAGAAAATGGAAACGGGTCAGAGCCTGATTGTAAAAACAATTTAAAATTTAGTTTAGCAAGTATTAAAATGTTTACTGGCCAATGCAACAACATATTAGTGCGGCACTCCCTTGAGAAATTCTCACCTCTCTTCTAATGTGCACGCCTATCGCACTAACCTTCCCAACGGTTTAACTTATCTCATCTTAGGTTGCTCGTAGGATTTAATTTGACAAATTCAATTGTTTAAGAGGTAAATTTCATATGACAACAAAGTTCTCATTTAAACCTTATTTGCTAATAAAGTTTCTCAGTAACATATTATACTTCTCAAACACTTATTCCACAATTGAAATAATTACTCATTTCTTACTTACCATAAACACAGTAGGTAGATCCCAAATTCCAGAATTTAATATATATATTAAATACTCATATAATATATATTCTAACAGCACCCCACATAATAATTATGGTGCGGGCATACTCTGCTATCTAGTTCCCGTATTACTCGTACTAAGGGAAATACAAGTTCGGAATCACTCTCGAACTGTATTAACACAAACACAAACAATATTGAGGCGAAGCATAGATTCCAAGTCTCTAAGAGGTCAGCACATGCCCCTACGTCTCTTAGGACCGTCTGACTATAGATCCGATAGCCTATACCAAAGGATTTCTATCTTCTAGGGTACAAGTCAATATCCCCCATAAAGGTCCATCGAGATAAGACAGTCCCAGCGTGGTAACCTCAGGGATAGCAAGTAGCGCGGGCATGATTTTCACACGTATATAGTATATGCATAAACACAGTCATATAAATATACTACTATTACCATATCAAATTTAGGTACACCTCATAACCCATAATTATGATATTTATCCTTATTTCTCATTATTTAGATATCACGTATAACGGTTTGTCTTTTATTCATTTTACTTTCGAGATTTAATTTATTCCTACTCACTTCTCTTCTCTCGAAGTATTTACTTTACCTAACTACAATTTCAGTAGGCCCTCACTCACCTTCTAATCCAACCCTTGACATTTTGATTTTTAAGTCTACGCACGTTAGATTTCTTAGGTATGAATATTTCCCCGTTTACCCTTTCATTTTTCCCATTTCGTTAAAGTTCCACTTAACGGGGATTACCTTGACCCTACTGGTCCTCTTTATGTTTCCTTATGTACTAATAACATTAATCAAGATTTATTACGCGTTTAATCGGATTAAGTCAACCTAAGGAAAAATCTGGTTTTTCCCAGAAGGGGTCGATCGATCGATATAAAGAGGTCGATCGATCGATGCTCTGGGCTCGATCGATCGATCAAGCAGGTATGGCGAAATCTGCAGAATACCAGTTACGGGTTCTATCATCCAACAACATCCAAACCCAAATTTTTAACTCCCAAACTCCCAAAAATATATACCACGAACGTTCTAAACCCAAATGGACAATATTCTACGTAAAGCATGCGAGTTTTCATCAAAATTCATGGATTAAAAGGGCCAAAACTTATATAATTCTCATGAACCCTAGAAATTTCTATAACTTTGTTCTTCTTAATATTTTTCCTGAATTTCTACATATAATCCATCATAAATTCATGGTTCAACCTCTACATGTGAAGGGGATTTCCAGATTATCATTTATATCACTACAACATGCAATTTCTAATCTCCAACATGGGTTTTCTTCCATAGAAACTCATCCTAATCAACCCTAAACTAATATGAATGAAGCATTAATGAAATTAAGCAAGATAAATACTTGCCTGGGAATTTTTGGTATCTGATTTGTGCTGAAATCAGTGTGGTGGTGATCCTTGTGACGTGATCTATCGTTTGGCGGCGACGGCGGCGCAAACGGAGGAGTTTTCGGCCTAGAACTCCTTGACAAGCTCTCTCCTTCCTTCTCCAATGGACGTCACTTATTTTTGGTTTTGTTAACCCTAGAAGGAAACCCTAAGCATCTGATATAACCCTAGAAAATTCGTGGGTTTAATTACCCATAATTACTAAATGTCCAAAACGCCCTCCCGGGGTACTAAATAGGCCTAAAAACACCCCGAGAACCAAACTGAACCCCCGGGTACACTTTTCTGACTATCTCGACCCTTCCGGACACTTTAGCGCACTCAAAACGACCATACGAGCAACTTATAATTTATTCACTTTTATTAATCAACATTTAGTCCCGACACGACACGGGCGCGTCCCGACTTAAATTTCCAAAATTGTCATTTTATTCACACGTGACAATTTTTATAAAATAAATCTCATATATTACTATACTCATCCAGTAACATTCAACAAATTTCCAATAATTACTAACTCTCGTCACGCTAGTAAATATTTAAAACAACTTTTCGGATTAAAATTAAATTAACTTATCTCAATTAAATTTAATAAATCCCTAAATTTAAAAGACATAAAAATACGGAGTATTACAGTAGTGCTCAAAATTTTCCAAGCCGAATTGATTTTCCCTCTTGCGAATTGATTCATCAACATTCAGTGAAGCAGGTCTCCATTTCAGAATCGATTCGGACTTAGTTGAATTGATTCGGCCCTTAGCAGCTTCGAAAGATACCCCTTATCTAATTGATTCGGATTGGCACCGAATCGATTCGATCCTGCAGATTTTGTTTTCTTATTTACAATTTTGCCATCTAGGATTTGACTATATAAACATTCCCTCTTAATTTTTAAGAGATATACTTCATTTGTAATAGATTTTAGGGTTTTATAACGGGATCTTTTGCCCTCTCCTCATTTCTTGTTGGATGTTTGTCCATTTTGTAGGGACATTTTTTATAAATGTCTGAATTAGAATCTAGGCTTTTCAGTTTTATCCTAGATCTCAGCATGTATGTCTTATACTACTCTAGTCGTCTCGTCTCATCATGATCATACCTTGACGACCTCAATCTGAATTTTACGTTTCACATGCCCATCATCACCAACATTGTGTATAGTGATCATCGTGTGTTTGTGGTATGTTGGTTTCGATAAATATGTCTTCAAAATTGAGGATCTAATATAAAGTGAAAATCAGACTGGTCCGGTCCTGGAGAAAAATGAACCGGTCCAAAGTCTTGAGAAACACTGCTTAAAATTGGATACCCAACTGATCCGGCCAGAAGGAAAAACGAACTGATCCGATGGCGGACCGATCCGATGGATAATTTCAGACCGATCCAACGACTTCAGCAAAATTTGGACCTCCAGATTCTGTTTGTTCCTATAAATAGCAACTTTAGAGGAGGTTTTGTTTAAGACTTTGGACGGAACATTTATCATACCTAATATATCAAGACTTCATCTTTTATCAAGCCCAAACAATTTGAGATACACAAACACTTAGAATTACGTGTGAATCGTGCTAAACCCAGCCATACCCATTCGTGGATCATCTTATGTTAAGAAAGGGTTCTCTACACTGTTGAACTTGGAGCATCTTGCGATAAGCTCTTACTGACGACAACGAACCGGTGCCTGAGGGTCTTCGTTTGTCAAATTATATTTATTTATGTGGGTAAGTTCTTACAATCATATAGAAATAAATTAGTTTTGGCCCTTTGAGGGATTTTTACTCATCTACTTGTGTGTGATTGTATCTTGCATGATATTAATGTGTTTATTATTTAATCAATCACCGTTATGCATGACCTAGGTGGGTACTTAAAACTGGATAATTAAAAACTGAGTTTAATTAAACAAGTTTCTTCAGTTGAACAAAAAGTGCACTCTCAAATTGGTATCAGAGTCAATTACACAAATTTACCATGTAATTTTCCTCAAAGTTTTTTCTGAATATCAATTTCTTAAAAAGGCTTTTATTCAAATGGAAAAATCGTTTAGTAAAATTCCAGTTTTTTACGGATATAACTATACATACTGGAAAACCCATATAAAATCCGCCCATAAATCTATTGATGAACGTGTGTGGATTCTTGTTGAAAATGGGTGGAATCCTCCCACCATCACTATTGATAACGTGACAACTTTAAAATATGTGGTCCATTGAACCGAGGATGAATTTAAGTGATTGACGTATAATTCTAAAGGTCTTAGTGCCATTTCTAGTTCTGTCACTCTAGACGAGTTCAGACGCATAATGACGTGTACCATGTGTAAAGAAGCATGGGACCATGAGGGCACTAATGCAGTGAAAGAATCAAAACTACAAAATTTAACTGCTAAAATTAAAACAATCACCATGTTTGAGACTGAGTTTTTTGATGAGTACTATTTACGATTATATGATATTTTTAACACTTGTTTTAACCTTGGTGATCACATTCCTAATGTTAGAGTAGTTAAAAATATTCTGAGGACACTACCTAAGCGTTTTATCCCCAAAGTCACTGTGTTAAATTCATTAGCTAATTTGAAAAATCTGAAATTAGAAGAACTGGTAGGCGACCTACAGACCTATGAAATTGACTTGTTCCCTAACACAATAAAAGAAAAAGACAAAGGGATTGCACTTAAAGCCCAAGCTAAAATGAATTTTGGGTCAGCTAGGAGAGTAGGATCGTCTAAACGGAGTGAATAAAATGGTCAAATTCTGATTTTAACTTCGATTTAGATGACTTAGCTTTGTTTGCAAAGAACTTTAAGAAATTTCTCAAGTTAAAAGGTAGTGGCCGGTTAAATGATAAAAAGAAATTTGAGAAAAATAAAAATGTCAAGAATTTTGAAAAGAAAAGAAATACATGCCCAAGAGAAACAAAGAGGGATGTTATGAGTGTGACAGTAAAGGTCATCGAGCTTTTAAGTGTGTTACTAGGCTGAACAGACTAGCCAAAGAAAAGAATAAAGTTATTCTTAATGCTACCCTGAGTGACGATAGCGAGGTCCAGTCGGTGGATTCAGGAGAATAATCATCGCATGTTGCATTCATGGATAGCCACGTGAGTTATTCTGATACACCTCATGACGATGAGGATATCTCTTCTCATGGAGGCCTCAATATTGAAAGAGAGGGAGAGCATGCAGGGAGTGAGAGCGAGAGTGACCTAAGTCGAGCTTATGATGATTTATATGTTAATTCTTTTAAAACCAAAAAGTGTAATAAAGCTTTAGTTTTTAGGATTATAGCGTTGGAGAAAGAGTTAGGAGAAGTGAGAGAGAATGAGTCCTCATTTTGCACCGCTTTGAGAGAAAGAGAGTCTATTTGTGGAGAGAGAGAGAAAGTTTGTTTGGATAGAGAGAGAGTTTGTTTTGAGAGAGAGATAAGTGTTTTGAAAAAGTCAAAGGGGACTTGACAAAGCAAGTGCCTAATCTGACAAGAGACCTCCGTGTATCTAAAGACGCTCGGAAGATTCTGGAAGCCCTTATTTCCCAGCTCAATCATGATCTTGAGAGAGCACGGGAAGTCAAGGTTCAAATCGAGGATCGATCTGAAAAATGGGAATGATGCTCCTCGCCCCTTCTTTAGGATTTGGTGAGAGGCCTGAAATTGGTTTTGATGGTGCATCCACCTCAAAAATTGCACCAGGAGAAGTCCCTAAGTTTACGATGAATCTTTATAGTTTTTCACCAAAACCCAAGAAAGTTTTTCAACTAAGAAAAGCAAACCAAGGTAGGACTCAGACTGTATACTTTTGTACTTATTATAAGAGGAAGGGCCACTTGAGAGAGTATTGTTATAGTTTGGGTCAGACATGATGCACTTATGCTCCATCACAACCCACTAGAAATCTCACGAGACTGATAGAGCAGGTTGAGTTTTTGGTCTATACTTCCCAGAGTTTAATGGGAGAATTCCAATGGTTATTTGAACCGTCCGTGGATACTTCCAACTTTGTGACTAGAACCACCAGGAGAAAGGGCAAACAAAAGGTTACCTCTACTTGGGTACCCAAGATGACAAGAAAGATCTCATTGCTCATGTTGCACTGAAAGCTCAGAATACCTCACAGTGGTATTTTGACAGTGGGTGCTCTAGAAGCATGACGAGTGACATCTCATTTTTTACCTCCTTAGTGGATCACAAGGAAGGTAAAGTAATTTTTGGTGATGGGAGTAGGCCTAGCATTGTAGGACGAGGTATTATAGAGATACCAGGATTTCCTAGTCTAGAGAATGTGTTGTACATCAAAGGTTTGAAGGCAAACCTTCTTAGCATCAGCCAGCTGTGCGACGCTGACTTTACAGTTAAGTTTGATTGGGATGCGTGTAATATTTATGATTAAGCCGGTGAACTTGTATTGCAAGGGGAGAGGACAGAAGATAATTGCTATAGAATAGTGCTCAAGTCCTCATTTGTCTGTAATAGTACCACGGTCACTCCTATGAATTCGACGTCTAGGTCACATGAACTTTAGAGATTTAGATCGTCTAGTGAAAAGGGACCTAGTACGTGGCTTACCATCTCTTGGAAGGCTAACTTTTGCATTTTTTGCATCCTATCAATTGAGAGAGAAAATTCATAGCCCCCATAGGAAGTTAAATTCCATTACTATGTCCAGGGTACTTGAGTTGATTCACATGGACTTATGGGTCCTACTCATACAAAGAGTTTGGGTGGTAAGAGGTATATCCTCGTGATGGTGGATGATTTCTCCAGATATTCTATCGTAGGTTTTCTGAGAGAGAAATCAGATGTTGTTGAGTTTATAATGACCAAGTGCCGTGTTTTTCAAAATCAACACGATGTCACTATCAATAGAATGCGTAGTGACAATATCACGAAATTTAAGGAGCAGAAAGTATATCTTTACTGTGATAGACTTGGGATCAAACATGAATTTTTGGCCTTGAAGACCCCGCAGTAGAATGGGATTATTGAAAGGAAGAATCGGACAACTAAGGAGATGGCTAGATCTATGCTTTTTAGTCGTAACATTTCTAAGAGATTTTGGGTAGAGGCGGTGTCTATCACATGAGATATGGTGAATAGGGTTTACTTGCATCCACACACACTTCAAACGCCTTATGAATTGTGGATTGGAAAGAAGCCCAACCTGGCATATATTCGTGTTTTAGGGAGTAAATAATACATCCTACGAGATAGAGAGAAATTAGGAAAGTTTGACTCTCGAAGAGACGAGGGAATACTGTTAGGATATTCATTGAACAGTAGAGCATACCGGGTGTTTAACCTAAGCAACTCTAAGGTTATGGAGTCAATTAACATCACCGTGCAAGATGACGAACCTCTGAAGTTAGTTAGCCACTGTCGTTTGTGTGAGGATGATGCACTTCCTATTGATGATCCCACTCTGCCTCCCACACCCAGGGTGGACCCTACTCCTGTCCTACGGGACACACCTTCTTGGGTTCGCTAGATTCATGGTCCTATTACCATTCTAGGATATCCCACCTTAGGGGTCAAGACTCATGCTCAGGTTGACAATGTTGTTAGCCATGTCTACTACACATACAAAGTCGAGCCCAAGAACCATAAAGAAGCACTCAAAGATGAACACTGGATATCTGCTATGCAGGATGAGTTACTTCAATTTAGAAAGAATGATGTCTGGGAACTTATTCCTCGGCCTAGTGAGATTAACGTGATTGGTACGAAGTGGCCAAACACGCCCATTTGAGGTATGCCTTCCGACATTTGGTTAACTCTCTCCATTTATTCATCCACTTACGGGTGGTAGGTTTAACCCAACTTCAATTCGATCCCCATTACTTCCAGGAAACTTTACTAAAAACTTTGACATGAAAATCTAGTCTCGGTCCAACACTATTTTGATAGGCACCTCATACATTCCATACTCCACCATAAAGAGCTGTGCGTACTCCTCTGCAAATAGTCCTCCCATATTGGTTGGAAAAGCAGCGATTTGGTCAAATGATCAATAATTACTCAAATAGGGTCATGACCGTTGCAATGTTGGTAATTCAATGAAAATATCCATATCTACATCGATACTCTAACGATTACAACGATCCCGTTGATCGTTGGTAATGGGACTCGTATAGGGGCATTCGTGTCATTTTTCACTTAACTCTAAACATAACTTAGGGATTTGTGATATAATTAGGGAAGGTGGATGTAGTGAGCAGCCATTCCACCATCCCAAAATACCTAGACTTTAAAGATAAGAGAAAAGAGAAGGGAGAACCAATGAGAAAGTGAAGAAAATCATTCCGAGAGAGAATTGGATCGATTCCGGGCGTAGAACCATTGTGTAAAGAAGATTCTTAGAAGGAAATCAAAATCTCTACAATCTAAGGAAAGTATTTATCTTGCTTTGAAGCTTTATGTAGTTTTAATAATTCATATCATAGTTGGTGTGGAAATATGAATTTTGAGTTGGGATTCACATGTAAAAATGGGATTTTTGGGAACGAAAACGAAAACGAATAAAATATTATCTTATTGTAATCTCGTAATAAATCTGAGATTGATTTATGTAAAAAGATGTGATCTTGAATGATTCTTATGAGAATTAAAGGAATATTGAAATTTAATTTAGAAAGTATATGATTCTTGTTAATTGTGTTAAATACCCTTAATTAATATGCAATCGAATGAAATCGGACTTAAAAACGTGTATCTTTACGTTTAGGATTGATAGATAAATGTTATTTTGGGTTTGGATCAGGATTAGTATCCATATGGTGTAAATCTGTAAAAGATGAACCAGGCTCCTGCCCATAATCTAATCGATTCACAACTGGGGGCCGAATCGATTCAACATGCGAACAGTTTGGGTAAGGGGCGAACCGGTTCGATCTTGCAGTTTGGCCTACTTTGTTTATTTGAATTTTTCGTGGACCGTTTGGGGTTAGGATGAATGTGTGACCAATAACTTCTGAAAAAATATGTGAGAAGTTATCATTACCTTGGACTAGTCAGGAATAAAATTCGGGTACGCGAATATGGGTGTTTTAAGGTGAACGACACTCGGGTTAGAATTAATGAAATCAGTTTGGGATTTCAGAAAGAGTTAGGCCATGGACTGAAGTAGAATAGCTTACTGGAAAGAATAAGGATGCTTATGAGTTTATTATTAAGTAAGTGAACACTTGAATATTCGGGAGTCGGGGTAATACTCTAGAATTTTGGTCTAGTGTTTCGAGTGATTTATACACGTTTGGTAGATTATATATATATATATATGTATATATATATATATATATATATATATATATATATATATATATATATATATATATATATATATATATATATATATATATATATGTGTGTGTGTGTGTGTGTGTGTGTGATATATGTGAACATACATACTCTATGAATGCTATCATTGGAGGTTGCATGTAGTGGGCGGCCCACCCTGGCATGACCAATGGGTGTTGGGTCGGTTCCCTAGGTCAAAGGACTATTGCATGACCACTGTATGTGAGTTTAGAGTTTAGTCGTGTAATGTGGTATGGTTATGACCCACGGATGTATATCTATGACTGCCTCCAATTATGTGTTTATGATTTAGGTTCGATGGTGAGATTTCGACCCGATGGCCTAGGAGTGGTACGTGATGTACCTGAAGCCTGATAGAAAGCTAGGTAATGCATTCGCGAGTTATCAGCTCTAGGGATGCGGTCATACGTATATAGCGAGTGATATATATGTATGTATACGAGATGTGATATGTACATACATATATATATATATATATATGCATGTCGAATAGATATGTGTGAATTAAACGAATGTGTGAATATTGAAACTATAGTTAGTGTAAAATTATGTGAATTGTTTAATGATAAGATTACAATTGAGAGTTATAATGACATAGCTTATGTGATAGGTCTTTTATAATGAAAGCAATAAAATACGGGTGGCATAGTTTGGTTAGAAGCTTAGCGTGCGGGGCTAAATTAAGTGATGGCACTAGTTAGGCGAGGTAGCATAACTAGGGTGTTAAAAATACGCGTTAGGTGCGCATTATATATAAGGGGTGAGGATTATCTCATGTGAGTGCAGCACCAGTTTAAATATGAATGATTATACTGCATTTGCGTCCTTGTATTTTAAATACATGTAAAAAATTTCAAATGGCTTAGGGCTCTGACCCATATCAAACATATTTTGGTGCCCACAGGGACACCAGACGTGATTATCTTTCCGGTCAGACGATGCTGCAGCAGGTGTGGATGACTGCAGGACTCGACTACACGTATCTCTCCTTCCTTTCGAGATGGGAGTTCATTTAGCTATTTATTCAGGGCATGTCTCCCATTATTAGATAGACTTTACCTTATGCAGACTTTATCTTATTTCAGTTCAGTTGAATTATTGTAATCGGATTTTTACAGAGAGTTTTTTGTTAATTTGATTATTTCATCTATTCGCCATTCAGTTTTTTGTTCCCTCAATTGCTCCAACATGGGATCGCGGAGGTGTGAGGGTAGGACGAATTGTTCCTGTCAAACAAATACAAAACAAAAAGAAAGTAAGTGTTAGTTGGTAACAAATATAAATATAAATATAAATATAAATATGAATTTAAATTTAAATTTAAATATAAATATATTACCTGTAGTGCCACCCAAATAGCCAACTTGAGCTCATTTGGCACCTCCCTCCAACTAGTATACCTCGGGCGGATAGTCGTCTCCACCAACTCGAGGGATCTAGCCAATAATCCCATCTTGTTCTCAACGATCGATACCAATTTGGCCCATTTTGGGAGCCTAAAGACCGAAGATCCCTCGTCGCCTCCGCTGCCGCCAAGTAATTGCATGTGCACGTAGGTAAAAGTGTTAGAGTCTCCCTTCTGCCGTTTGATTATATATTTCATTATTGTATTTTTCCACTGGGAATTCGGCTCATTACCTTTTTTTTTATTACGGCAGGTTGTGTGCGGTTTCGTATTTTGAGAGCGTTACACAGGTAAGTATTCATTTATTTTACGTTAGTAGCTCTGTATGCTTGGATTATGGGGACGCTTCCCGCGGGTCCCTCACGTAGTTTGATTTAAATTGGAATCACATGCTAGACCAGTGAAATGTTAATTAAATAAAACTTTATTAGCAACATTATTTAGGTTTTCTCATCGCACTTCAAACCTCAAAAATGGGTAACCTATAAATCTGTACCGGTGTGTTACAAATGGTATCAGTGCTCTAGGTTCAAGGTTCCTTTCAGGAGTGACGTTATGAGGTCGATATTGGATCTTTGACGTCGGTGTTGGTTTTGGGGGGTCATGCTGAACATGTGACATTATTGGTTCATGTCCTTAACGATGGAGTAAAAAATATGTCTTTAGTCTTGAAAAGCATGTTTTTACAAATATTATGAAATTTCTTGAACAAATCACTTGTAGTATTTTGATGACAAGTATATAAACAAGTTTAGTGAAGGTTTTAACATGAAATAAAGAAAATAGAAACTTAAGATCTTGAAGTGTGTTTATGTGATGATAAGGAAAAATGGTGATTTCCTTGTAAAGTAGTCTTAAAAATGCCCAATGATTTCTTTGATAAAGAAAATAATGAAATAAAGAGATTTCCAACTTGAGAAGTATGTTACTCTAAGTGTTAAATAAGTGTTAATGCATCAAAATATTTAAGAAGTTAGTGTGTGACTTAATAATGTTGTTGGGAAATAACACTTGTGAAAATGGAGGAAATGACAAGTTTGAAACACTTGGGTAAAATGGCAATTTTATGTAAAGTCAAACATTTTTATGAAATAAAAATGCTAGAAAAGGTGTTACACAAAATGGTGTTAAATAAAAATGATTTTGGGTGAAAAATCAACGCAAGTGTATAAAGGACAAGAAATAGTTATTTTCAAAGTGTAATACAAGGTGGGGCGAGATCCTCGAGTTTTAGCTTCGATCGGTAAAAGTGGAATAATGTGGACATTGGATAAATACTAAAACACATTAATATGGACTCGAATGAGACCGAAAATAATTAATAAGGGCTCGGATCCCGGGGGTGAAAGACCTAAAATCATAAACGAGAGCATATGGTAGCATAGCCGGCAGAATGGAGCCCGTTAAGGTATGAAAATATAATGAAAAGTGGAGAATGTCAAGAAATGAATTGTGTAGTGAATATAAGAAAGGACAACCTAACTTGAATGAAATTAACACATGTTACGGTTGAAAGATAATGTGGACAGGTAATGTAAGGTTTGGCTAATGTCCATGAAATAAAAGTAATGGTAAGGTGAAGTGGTTAAATGGGTAATTGTGAAACATACAAAGGTTTAACCATAATTAATACACGAGTGTATTTATGAAAGTTTTTTAATGAAAAATAAATATTTTCTTTCACGGTGCATGAGTGTGTTGGAAGGTGGTTTTCAAGAAAAATATTAATGTGAAATTGATGCGAATAAATGGGTAATTTTGATAAAAGAAATGCTTTCCCTAAAAAAAATATATTTTGTTCAAAGTATTTAATTAGGTGCTTCAATGCCTTGATCAACGATTTGAACTAAATTGGTGTTCAATTTATCGAGGAGGATCGGACATTTTTATTGCTTACTTAGTTGATCGATTCGTATGAGCACTTCTTTACCACACTTATGTTTGGGAAGAATACTCTCAAGTTCAATGGTATGATGTAAGAAATAATATCTCATGTGGACATGAAGAATAAAATTGTTGGCGGTGTAGATATTTCATCTTCATAAGGTGAAGACTTCATATCCAAAGTTAGTGGTGGTGGATGAAGAGGAAGGTCGAAGTGGCTGGTGTTGCTACTCAAGAGGAAGGCGAATATGTCATTTCTTATTTTTTTCGTCGATCACATTGCTAGTTGGATTCGAGATTCTAGATGTTTATCACATGTGTCTGAACCGGGAATGTTTTAAGGATTCTAAGTCAAATAGTTGTGGTGAGATTCTTATGGGAAATAATGTCATGTGCAAAGTTGTAGGAATCGAACATAAAGACACGAGATGGGATTTTTCGATCCATAAGAGAAATGAGGCAGGTTTTGACACTTAAAAAGAACGATTTAGTTAGGTGCACTCGATTCAAAAGGGTTTTTTATTCAATTCGAAAGTGGTGCTTTGAAGGTGAAAAGGTGATCAATGATAATTTTGTATGGGAAAAAATTATGGAATAATCTTTATAGATTGAAGGGAAATATATTAATGGGTGGAGTGAAAGTCTCCACGGAGCCGTAAATTGACAATATACATTTATGGAATATGAGACTAAATCACATTAGGTAACAGGGCATGAATGAACTTCATCGACGAAAGTTTTTAAAATAGGTTCACGGATGCAATCTCGGTCTCTACAAATATTAAGTGATAGGGAAGAAAACTCGAGTGAAATTCACTACATCTATGAACAAGAGCAAATGGACTCTTGACTATATTCATTTCGACGTGTGTGAACTTTGGATGTTATTTCGATGTGATGCTTTAGATACTTTGTGACATTCATAGATGATTATTCACCGAAGGAGTTAATCTACTACTTGAAGGAAAAATCAATGTTTTTTGAGAAGTTCAACGAGTGGAAAACCATAATGGAGAGTCAAACGGGGAAGAACATCAAGTATTTGAGGAGTGACAACGAGGATGAGTATAGATATGGTGGCTTCATTAAGTATTATAGAGATGTCAGCATCACAAGTCACTTTACCGTAAAGAAGACTCAATAACAAAAATGGGGTGGTAGAGAAGATGAACCGCACCATTATGGAACGAGAAAAGGGTATGAGGTTTCACGCCACATTACTGAAATTATTTTAGGCAACATCTTTTGATCATGTCATGTATTCGGTGAAGCGATCACCAAATTCGACTCTTGGTTCAAATTATTAGGAGGAAATATAGTCGGGGCACGCGGTTGACTACTTTAAATGAGTGTGTTCGTATGTATGGGTATGCTCACATTCTTGATGATGAGGAGACAAAAAATGACCCGAGAACTCTTTGGTGTATTTTTCGAGGCAATGGAAAAGGATGGGCTTTTTTGTTAGCCGAGATGTGAGGTTTGATGAGATTTCCATGCTGAAGACTAAGGATTTACTTAAAGTTACCAATGACAGTGGTGATATAATTGTCGAGATTCCTTCAGTATTTTTGATATCATAAACCACTGATAGTGATGGTGCATCTACTAGTAGTTCAAGTGATTCTCATCGAGTGATGACACGGTTGAGGTGGAGCTGAATGGTGATGATTTGGAAGATGAATCGGTTAAAGTGGAGAACACACAACGGGTGGAGAAAGTTTCATCCATAGCACATAACCGAGTGTGTTGGGCGATCAAGCCACCATCTAGGGTTGGTTGGGATGAGGTTAACTACGCTCTCATTACTAGTGAGGGTGATCCAATGACATACAAAAGGCCATTAATTGTGATATCAAGGCGAGTTGGATAGCTTTTATGTAAGAAGATATTGAATCTCTATGAAAGATATATGTGTGGGAGTTGGTTCGAAAACCCAAAGGGAAACACATCATTGGCTCTAAGTCGTGTATAGGAAGAAAGAGGCAATCGACAAAATATAAGAACCAAATTACAAGTCAACTCTACTAGCAAAGGGGATTTTGTAAAAGGAGGGGACTGATTATGATGATATCTTCTCCTTAGTGGTAAGGAATACTTCAATATGGGTGTTATTGGTAATGGTATCTCAATTCGATATAAAATTGGAGAAAATGGATGTGAAAATGACTTTTCTTCGTGGTGATTTGAAACAGATTATTTACATAGCGCAACCATGGGGTCAAGGAAGTGAGAAAGGAAGATCATGTGTGCCATCTTAAGGAGTCATTATATCAGCTTAAATAGTCACCGCGGTAATGGTATCTACGGTTTGACACCTTCATGTTGCGGGTTGGTTACATGCCATGTGATCACAACCATTGTTCGTATTTCTTGGTTCTTAAGGAATGCTTATTTTTTATTATTCTATATGTGGATGACTTGTCATTAGATGTCGGGACATGTCACAGATAAAAGATCTCAAGGTGGAATTTTGACATAAATGATTTTTATACGGAGCAAAAGATTCTTGGTATGAAGATTATATGGTATAGAAAATTTGGCAAGTTGTGGTTATCTCAGAAAAGTTATATTTCGCATGTTATTGGGAAATTTTGCATGTTGGATGCCAATGCCACTTCCACACCATTACCTTCACATTTATCCACTACAAGAAAAAAGACTTTTAGTTGAAAAACAAAATTGTGACTAATCATTAAAAATTTGCCACTAAAATATTTAGTGGCAAAAAAAGTTGTCACAGCTTTGCTACTAACGACCTGCTGCTAATACCTTTAGTGGCAATTTTTTGGCGTTTGCTACTAAATGTTACAAATTTAGTGGCAAACAAATTTTGCTACTAAATGATGTACTTTTAGTGGCAAATTATTTGCTAAAAAAATAATTAAAATTGTCACTAAAAGCATGTTATTTGCCACTAAAAACTTCTTTTTGTGGCAAATATATAATTTGATACCAAAAATAACTTTTTGCTTAAAGTTAAGATAGTTCTGTGGCAAGTCAAATTTGCCACTAAAAGGTTATTTTTGTAGCAAATATAAGATTTTCTACCAAAACTAAGTTTTTGCTTAAGGTCAAGATAGTTATGTGGCAATTCAAATTTGCCACTAAAAATATTTTTTATAGCAAATTATTGCCTCCACTAATAGTTATTGCATTTAATATTCATATTTTATGCATAAAATAATTAACCAATAATACTAAATGCATTCAAATTTCTTATTTAATATTTGAGATAAATAAGACAATCTAGTAAGAAACTTTTATGCTTCATTGCTTCACAAAATATATTTATAATATTGTATACTCAATGTATTTATAATATTCCACATCAAAATCAAGTCAAATACATTAATTACATAAACCGTTTCATCGTTCCCAAAAAACAAGTACATAAGAAATAGATATAAGACAATTGACCATTTACACTTCATGCATCTTTTCTGCTACTCATGTACTATTACGAGCTATACGATTAGATAACTCCTTAAATCTTCCAAAAAGGACATCCATTCGTTCTTTCACAACATCATTCTCCCTTTGAGCTTCATTTGCTTATCTCCTCGCCTCATCAGCTTCCCATCTCGTCTCATCAGCTTCTCTCATGGCCTCAGCAACTTGCCTATCCCTCTCAATATCCTTATCCCTTTGCATAGCTTCAAGTTGATTGGTCTTAGAACCAACCCCTCATCCACGTACATAACTAGAGCGATACCCTAAAACATTTTGAAATGCTTCTACGTCATCCATCTCCATACCGTTTTTAGATTTTGTTGCAAGTATTTCTTTCACCTCATCCTATTAACAATTGTAAACAATATATAATTTAACATAATGTTATTATAAAAAAATTGTAGTAAAAAATTTTGAAAACGTCTTACATATACACTTCTAGCATTTTGAGTAAACCAATTATCCTTTCTTTTGCTCCAATGAATCGTATACCACACCTTTGTCATAGGCGCGGGATCTACAGTTTCCTCGTCACGCTATACAAATTTGAAGATAAATAAAGTATTATAACCAATAACAAAGAAAAATTAAATAATTACCAAACATAACATTTTTAAGAAATAAATGTTACAATTTCATACTCCACTTGACGAAATCCTTTAGTTCCACTACAATGCAGAATCTGTTGCTTAGATCTATTAATCGAATTGATTTCACTTCTTTTCTAAAAATAGCATAAGGCATTTATTTTCAATAAAATATTAAAATAATTCGCATGAAAAAAGAGTTGCATAAAATTTAATATAACCTTGTACTTTGTGTCAACAAATGTCCCACAAAGATCAATCCATTTATCATCTAACGACAATTCCGACGGACGACACTCAGTAGCTCAAAGTTTCAATGGATGTTGGAAACATAATTCTCTCTCTAACCACATATTAGTGTGTGGATATTAAAATTTGACTAAGTAAGAATTTGTCAATGTCCAATATATGTTACCTAGAAGGATATTGGCCCCAAGGAATGGAGATACTATTCCATAAACATGATTGGAACCAAAGTGATTCATATTAAGCTCAAATTAAATGTAGATGTGGTAACAATAAGTGATTTTGAAGTGAGTATTATTATTGCTCAAAATGGAAGTAATTACCTGTCGACCCACATGTGCATCTAGAGCACTTAAAGGGTCATCAAATGTGTAAACATCTGAATTAGAGTATACAACTCTAGCCATGGAAACTCTTTGATTTTGACCTCCACTAATATTAACACGTCTTTCACCAACCTCGGTAAGATCACCGCACTAGTATAAGCATGTGAGGCAGAAAATTAAATCAGGTTCATAAATGACAAGAAATAAAGAATCATTTTCGCAAATTGGATACATGATGAAACTCCTCATTTGATGATATTAAGGCAAGGATGACAATAAGTATGATGAGATATATGATGAAACTTGTGTGAGGAACAGGACCATACAAGAACATATATCATGATAAGTGCTACCTAAGGTGGGGTCCAAACATGTGTGTGAGGAACATGATCATACAAGAACAAATATCATGATAAGGATTCTCAATTCATGTTATATTAAGGAATAAAACAATCAAGTGAAAAAATGAGATTGAGCGAGTATTTTATTTGATGCAATTTTCACATACAAGAACAGATACCTCAATTTTCGACCCTATTCCATAGACACAATAAATGTTTTTCAGAGGTGGTCTGACCCAAGGTGTGAGGATTCAGAATTGGATCACCAAGATATGACCTGAATGATACAAAATAGGAAATGAAAAGTGAATATTTATCTGAAATTCAAACAATTCATTTAACATATTCAAGAAAATGGGTAAGAAATAACAAAATGTCCTGACCTATAATCATATCTATTTACATTTGTAATAACCAACAATATCCTGAAAATTTAAGTAAAGCAAAATTGCTTCAAGTCTCAAAGATTGATCTTTGAGCCTATAAATAATATGTGGTAAGTTTGATATAGATCCAATTTAAAGGACATATTTCCAAATAAAAATAAATAATGAACCTAATGCTTGAAATATAGTAATAGTTCATTTTATCTTAATTCATTTCGTTGAATTTTTTTATTTATGTAGATTCTGTAGTAACTTCAACACCCATTGTGAAGAAAACAATTGGTGACTTTCCTCCAATTAAAATCTGGTTGTAGAAATTTATGGTTTTGTTCAACCTTCGTCAGGCCTATAAATGCCTTAAACACCTGCTACTATGTTTTATTCTTTAATACCTATGGTACATACATGGCTACACATTTACGTATGTTTAAAATTGCAATCATTTTGCATGTGTGTCTATACATAATGATTATCAAATAGTAGAGTGTGTTTATTTCATAAGCACATTAAGTGATATCAGCACATTAAATCTGAACACACTATACCAAAAAGGTTAACTTGTCATGGTCATTGACCATGACAAGTCTGGGGGTGAACTCTATTTTTGTCACGGACTTGTCACGGTCCTTTCACGGTCTTTGACCTTGACAAGTTTTATCACGGTCTTTGACCGCGACAAGTCCATGACAAAACCAAATAAAATTGTCACGGTCAAAGACCATGACAAGTTTGTTTGTCACGATCAAAGATTGTGACAATTCTAGGCAGAATAAAAAAAAATTATGCTGGGCAGTATGGCCACTGCCACTACCCAACAGTATATTTGTACCTGTTATAGCAAAATTGTACTTGTTCAAAGAACATATATCCAAAAAATATAGAAAGAATGCACCAAACCATTGCATATATAATACTATATCCAAATAAAATAGAAATACAATCCATATCAAAATCAAAACAATACAAATATAATCCAAGTGTCCAAATAAAATAGATACAAATAATGTCAATGCACAAGGTCATCAGTAGATCGAAGGAGGAATTTAGGCCAAACATTATACGCATTAAGACACCCCTTAATATGCATCATGCTGAATTGTTCGCGCAACTACAATACGGAGTTCTCCTTTAGGGGTATCACATGCATGACGAGCACCCTGCCTCAATGTCTTGAAGGGGACATCCATGAACAGGCATACCCGGGAGGAATATTGGGCCCATTAAACCCCTCGCTATTGGTTGGCCATCAAATATGTCGAGTAAAAACATGATCGGCCAACCGAGTATTATCATAGGCTGCTCGACGGGATCCAAGATGGGAACTGGATCATATAGCGGCGAGTTCGCGCGTATCAGCGATGAAGCAGTGACGTCCACATCCTCGTCCTCATCCACCTCCGCCTCCTCTGTCCCCACCTTCTCCTTGCCCTTTCCCTTACCCAACTTACGCTTCACGAAGGAGTACGTGTCTAGCATCTTCACCTCCAACCTTGTTAGCTTCTCGTCAGGCGTATTCACCTGACGAGCCAACCCGGTATTTTTCGTCTCCATTCCGATGATCCTAGACTTCCCCACCCACGGGCACACCCCCTAGTCTTCCCCTTGCGATTAGGGATGAGCACTTGGCTAAGTGCGTCCGTAGCCAAAGATGCCTTGTCGACATCAGACTGCGACTCAAGCACTTCCTTAAGCTTTGTCTGAAACGATAAAAAGTACGCGATTAGTTAATTAAGTAAAAAAAAATTATAACTTAATTAACAAAAATTAAACATTTATAACTTACAATCGTGTCCGCGACGCTAGGGGACACCTCCTTGTCCTTTCCCTTCTTAATCCAAATTATCACATACGCATTGAGCCTATGTGGCCTACCCGAGGTCCACTCCCCGTCTCTTGAAATAAAATAATGCAAAATTAGTAACGCAACATAAAATAATGAAGAATAACATAAAACTATAATTATAGAAGAATAGAAACTTATCATCCTGTGCTCCACCTCGGCTTAAGACGTCTACCCGGAGTAGTGCACGCCCGATTTCTTCGCCCGATTTTCCCTCCCCGATTGGCGAGATGCCAATTGTCGCTCCTCGATCTCATTATTGATAAACTTTTTCCACTTTGCCAGTGCGACCGTCTCCTTCGTCGGGACGTTCTCACGCAGTCTGAGAATGGATTCCCAAGTCTTCCCAAAGTACCGTGCCTATATATTTCATTTACTTATAAAAAAGAGTTTCAGACACTGACGAAACCCTCTTCCAATCTCACTAAGGGAGAATATCTCTACAAAGGATCTCCCTCTATCATATTTCCCCCTAAAATTATATTAATCCTTTCGTTTAAAGTTCCATTGTTTAATGCATAAGATATTCAAGGCGTACTTATATACATACAAACCCAATAGTGGAAGCAAACCAATTTGAGTGAACCGTTATAAATTTTCAATGTTCTTTATGTTTTTTAATTTCATTTTATCACACCAAAATGAAAATCTGTGACACCCTCTCTATTCTAATAATGGATGGCCAATCCACTACTGAAATAAAACAAGAATCTCAGTACAGTTCATTCTTATTAGTACTGTCGAAAACTAATTAATTACTAATAACCTATTAAGCCTAGTGTCAAATTTTAAAAAAACTTATTAGAATGCTTTGTTAAACAATTAAAACACAAAAATTTCATTTTCATGCGTTGGGACCAATAATCGATTTCCACAAATTAATAGGGCTCAACATTAATTTTCATGTATACCCAACCATTTAAATCCACATAATATAACATAGTTTAGGAATACACAATTTGCTAAAGGTCACCAATTAATTTTAACACTAAAATTTAGTTTAGGTGAATTTAACAAATACAAATATAAAAGGAGGAATGTAGAAAGTCACTTCCCTAAATAAATCATCCCAAACTTGGCTTTAGATGTTGGTGAAGAGACCATCGAATTCCCGTTGAAAATAACCCCTAAGACCCTTTGGAAATTCCCTTTTTATAAGTTAAAACCTTCTTTTAAAAATATATAACATATATGGTTTGGGTTTCATTTTATATCTATTTGGTGGAGGGTGGAATATGTGAGTCAAAAGGTGGTTGGTTTTTTAGGAGTAAAAGAAGTAGGTAATGATTAAATTATTGGGAGAGAGAGAATATGCATCCAATAATTTCTGTAATATTTAACCCAAATGCTAATATTATCGATGCCCTTCAAATTCTAGTCATCCCTTTTCATTAGTTCTTAGAGCATCCACAACTGAGATGCTAGAATTCAAGGGAAATGGTAAGTTTACAAATTTTAGTCTTGCAATTGTGGGTTGAAGTTAACGAATTTTATAGATAAATTTTGTAGGCATGCTCCAAATTTGGAGAACGGTTGGAGAATTATAAAGGCTTCCTACAAACTTTATTTGTTCGTAGGAATTCCTACGAACTTCCGAAGTTAGATGGAACTCCTACGGACAAATGAAGTTCATGGGAATTAATTACTACAGAGTAAAAACTAACGACCGTTTACTACAAATAGTAGTACATGCTATTAGTAATCTCACCTAATTTTCTCTCATTTATATTGTTTTCCAATATTCCGATCATCCTTATTGTATTTTCATATATATAAATTCTATAGTGTAATGTCTTCTTCTAAACTAACTAACGTGGGTAGCTCACGCAAACCTAACATGACTCCCATATAAGATGAGAATTTATGTAGTACTTGTGGAAAATATACAAGTCAAATTATTGGAGGCAATTCGATATCACATAGAACAATTTGGGATACTATTATGAATGAATACAACAACACGTCTGGAATTACTTTTCAACGTACGAGAACCATGCTTTCAGCACGTTACAATTATATATCGCAACATGTAATGTTTTATGTTGCAAAGCTATCTCACCAACTCAATGATAAAGGAAGGGACACACAAGAGTACAATATGGTTCAACAGGCAAGCGAGGAGTAACATTTTAAAACCAACCAACAATTCATGTTCGATAATTGCTACCAAATTTTGAAAGACTTGCCAAAATTCAACTTGCAAAACACAGCGGGGAATAACGACAACCATATGCCTCTAGACTCAGAGGGCAGTCCAGGTGCATGAGATGTACAATACAAACCCCTAGGCATAAATGGGAAGAAATAACGTGCTTATCAACATGCTCGTTCAAATATCTTTAATTGTAACACCATAGTACTCAAACATTGCAAGGAATTCAATGAAATGTTTAAAAGCAAGTAGGAGTGGAAGCAGAGTCGTGCCATGAAATTTGATTCTCAAATGGTTGCGTTCATTGAAATGAAGAGAGCTGATAAAATGATAAAAATAAGATCAACTTATACATCTAGGTCGAGAGCAGTCATACATCATGGAGTTCGATATGATAAAAAATGCTATACAATAGCAGTTCCATCTTAAAGGTTCAATAACCTCGAAGAGATGGTTGTTGTGAATGAAGCTGTGATTTCCACGCTGTAGTCAAACTCTACCCGATCATCAAACCTTATTCGGGTCCATCTGGTTCAGTTAATGGTGACTAGGATATTATATTTGTAATGTTTGATCATTTTAATTATCCGTTATTTTCTTAAAGTCAATGTAACGTCTACTTGATTAATTGTACGATGAAACTTTTGTTTACTATTTTATGTTAAAATCAAGCAGCTGATTCAAACTAATTATAATTAATAAAACATTTATTATCATCATGGTAATTATTTAAGACAAAGTGAAAAAGGAACTAAGAAAGCGATTAGACATGCTTGAAAACACAAAAACACCGAATTCATTAACCAACCATTTCATCCCCGCTGCTATTCCAAATGTGCTCCACCAAATCATCTCGTAATTGTTGATGTCTAGTTACGTCTCTCATCTTAGCATCTCGCTTGAGGTAGTCGTAGAAATTAGTTTGTCCCCTCTATATTTTAGGCATTTCGTCACTCTATTCATATTCATTTTTCCATGGGCAGTCTCTACGTTCATCGTCAATTATCATATTGTGCATTATAATGCAAAATTTCCTTATAATTAAAAATGATGCCAAATTTTATAGTTTTCAAGGTTCACGAACAAAAGAGAATCGTGCTTGTAGTACACCAAAAGCACGTTCAACATCTTTCCAGCACGCTTCTTGTTACTTGAAAAATATTTTTTTTTGTGAAATCCCTTATTGTTTCCTAAATGTTTTACGATAGAAGCGTAAGGAAGGTACATCCCATCAGCAAGGTAGTACTCCATATGATATGAATTTTCATTAATGGTATAATAAATGAGAGCTACAATCCCATTACGCATTTCTTGGAACCGGTGAAAGACATTTAAATCATTGCAAGATCCAGGCACCCCAAAGAACGATTTCCAAATCCATAAGTCATATGAGGCAATCGCTTCGAGGATTATAGTTGGTGATTCTTTATGTCCACTATATTGAGCATGCCAGGTCATTAGGCAGTTTTTCCAACGCCAGTGCATGCAGTCCATACTGCCTAGCATTCTTAGAAAACCTCAACTTTCATTTTGTTAAAGTAGTCTGGTAACATCGCCTATTGTCGAGTTTTTGGCATACTGGGTACCGAAAATGCTCACAATAGAATCAATGATTTTGATAACAATTTCAAATAAAATGGTATCACTCATTGCATGCTTATCAGAATATACATCATGAGAACCTCTATTAACAAGGAGTCGAATAGCCCAACACTTTTTGATGAGATCTTAAACCTTGTTCATCACATGCATCCTTTTTTTGAATAACGTAGTTATCATATTGACAAACAGATTCAAGTATGCGATTAAAAATATTATACTGCATCCTAAATCTCCTCCAGAAGTAATACTCGCTTAAAAACATTATTCAAGGATGTGACCCGTGTATTCTTTTTTACCAATTTATACCACAGAGCTTTTTCACTTTCATGATTACTGCACGAAATGATTACCAACCTAAAATAGTGCGCCACTGCAAAGAATGATAAGAACCTTTTGGCATTATTTCATCTTTACTATTATAGTGTGCCACAGAGATTTTTCACTTTCAGGATGATCTTATGAACAATTACGATCGCATACCTTTTGTAAAATAATGTGCCACAAACTATTTGTAAAATGGTGTGCCATTGCTTGTTATGGACTTTATCACTACCTACTCTTTTCAGCTATGCATATAATTAAGACAACCTGTCGATATATAGTGTATTAGAATGTATTACTCATTGCGATTATGGTATACCGTAATGCATGATGGATATTTAAAAAATGGGGTTGCATTAAACAATTAATTGGATCAACACTACTAGGCCAACCACACCCATTACATTGGTCAACTTTAATTATTCCTTATTAATTGTATTTTCAATATAGTTTGATGCATTTTATTCAAAAAATATTATTTTATTATATATAGGTGGCTGGTTTAGTGAAGGAATTTACAATAATTCCTCTGGGTAATGCGTCTTTGTTGTTGGTGGTCCTTAACAACAGGGTATTCACGAAGGGTACACTTGTGCAAAAAATAAAGACAGGATGTGTCATTGCTCGGTGATACTGGATTATGCAATCCTAATATGAACCAATGTATTTTAGCCATAAAAAATGCTAATCTCATCATTGTATTGTAGGAGAAGTGGAGCTATCAAATTTGGCACGTGTAAGACTTGGGCTTTTTTAGAAACATGTAATACGATTTATAAGTTAATAAATTGTGAGTTTTGATTCCATGTGTAATAAATTGGTAGTTCTCATTCCAACTCTAATAATATTTTCCTTCTCATTCACCGTGCAATATTAATTTGAAGACAAATTGAAATAAACATATATTGATATGATATCAATGTACAATGTATAATTAAATTGAGAACATTTTTTGGGGGTACAATAAACGTCACTGCTACCCCATGCCAAATTCAAAATCCGCATCCAAATTCACTCGCATTCCCATCATCGGGTCTGCTCCAAACGGAGTACCCCAATTACATTACAATTGATATGCCGCATACGGGTCAAAAGGTGGGACTGGTTGTGGTATGTAAATATTTTCACTGTTGTAACTAGGCCCAACCTACTCAGATGCAACACCATGCACAATGAAGGGTAAAAATTATTGCTCCATCTCCTCAATTCGATCATCACATGCTTTGATCATACCCTCACGCTCCTGAGTCTCATTTAATAGTAAAAGATAGAGATCACATATATTATCTGCTGTGTTGATGTATGTCTCGTGCCATTTTAACTCAGAGAATGACTGAGTTGGAGGAGTGTTGGTTGGGAACTCAGGTCGCGTCACACTTCGTGAATATGACGCCCACAGGGGATGCCGACGTTTTCCATTCAATTTTTCCTTGGAGGTTGTATATGACCACCCGATGAAAACTGTGTCTGATACTCTAATGGTTCATTAGTAGGTGTCGATGCTCATGGGAGACGCAACGTTGATGGTGCTAAAGACACATCTCCAACCAAATCTACATTGATGTATCTTGTGATCGACGGTAGTAATGGCCCCTATGCACTTGCCTTCCAGTAAGCATTGTAATCTTGTTTGGACACGCGGATATGTGGCCATTTGCAACCGGCCAATTCTAAGCAAAAGCAACTTGGAAGTCTTATTCTGTGAATGAGGTAAATTATGCGTGGTGTGTGTGTGGGTGGGTTGTATGTTATACATATCAGGCCTGTCATTTGGTGGATGCACCGTTCGCCCAAGTACCAAAAACTCTTAAATAAGGGATCCTAGAAAATAATATGCAATTTGGATAAATAATGAGCATATCACTACACCAAAAACAACAATATGGAACGGTTTAAAACCGTGCCAGATCAAATCTGGCACGGTTTCGAATTGTGTCAAAATAAGGTGTGTTCATGTAAGGACACAATCATTGTTTTCATTTTACCGTGATAATACAAATAAACCTAAATTACGACTACACTCAACGGGTGAGTATAGCGGTAAGTCGGGTATCGAAAATCAACAGAGACGACTTGCTAGAATTTATAGGGTTTAGTATTCCCAAATAAAAGTGTAAAAGATGATTACAAACTAAAAAGGAAAAGATGCATAAAAGGGAAAGATTAATCTAGGCGAGTGTATTGAAACTAGATTAAGAAAGCGGATAAAACTATAGGTTGCGTCGAATATCCCTCGCCATAGTTAATTAACATAAAATGGTCGCATGGGTCGACGAGTTATTAAGACCGCATCTCTTTTAGACAGTTAATTAAATCAAGGGTTGTCAGCCCCCTAAATTCGCATAAAAGCCTAATAAGATTTTGGCGTCAACAAATACCCCGAAAATTACGCACGCAAGGTCGTAAGCACGGGACATACATGATATGCCCCGTCAAATCTCCTAGGCGTAATAACCAGGACAACGCACTTGAAATAAACCCATAAACACCATCACCAAAGCAAAGCAACACGTCAACCCAAATTAGAAAGCATGTAAATTAACTAGAAAGCAAGAATAAAGGAAAAACAACTATATTAATGGAGAGGGAATAAGAAAAGATCAATCTTACAAACCCAAATGTTGTCACACCAAATGAGGAAGAAGAAAAGAGCTCTCAACTCCCAAACCCTAAGCTAGTCTAACCTAAAACGAATTCCATCTATTTTTTATAACAAAATTCCTTTATATAGTAAAAAGAATTAAATTAGAAAAGAAAAGGAAGAAGAAAAGAAAAGGAACGAATTACCAAATATCTGGTATGATCGATCGATCGATGGGCATCGATCGATCGATCAAAACTCTCGATCGATCGATCGAACAGGTCCCAACCTTCTGTCTCAATTCGTAGGATAAATATGAAACTGTGATCGACCAGGGGCCCAATGCCGGTCGACCCGCACTCTGTTTTTGGCAACCTTTGGTCCATGAAGAGGGGGGGAAATGGTTGTAAATGAAAAGGGCCATAACTTCTTTGTCCGAACTCCAAACGATGCACCGTTTGTGGCCACGTGATGATAATTCAACGAACTACGCATCCGTGGAATTTTCAAGAGCTGGAGAATAAATGTGAATTGACTAAAATGCCCTTGAAGTAGGGTTTGGCGATAGAACTTCTCCGAAATGCAACAGTTCCTCACTTTTAGCATCCTAATACCTATAAAAGCACAATTAACCCCTACAAAGCATGTATATATCCAAATCCAAGGTTGTCTGGTTAATGAGCATAAATATAGGCATTTAGGATCGTAAATGTGCTAGAATGCATAAAGATAACAGGAGGAAATATCTAATATTCGATACGAATCATGTTTTATTTTTCGAGGTGAGACGTTTTGAGTATGATTCGGTATCTCTCTCGGGGAAATATGATCGCCTTCACTGCGCTTGCCATTTTTTACCTATTTCGGTGTGAGTTAACCGACTTATGGTAACCGGTTTAGTGTGAGTATACCTGGAATATGATAGCTTTTTAAAGACAACCATTCACTGAGTTATTACTCGGAAGGATAGTTATTATATGCGATATGTGTGCGATTGTTGTAGTATATTTATACGTATATAATAGAGTAGATAATTGTATACATGTTAAAAATATAAAGTGTGAATGCATTATTTATATGACTAGTGTGAATGTTATCTAACCAATTAAAGTGAAAATGATCAACTAAGTTATAAAGGGTAAAATAACTTAATAACCGAAGGGAGGAAGTACTCAAGATAGACTAGGGTGATAGAAAGATTTGTAACGGGACTAGTTAGGTAGGGTAGTATAACTAGTTGGGTTAGAAGGTAAGTGTTAGGTGTGTACAATAGTTGAGGGTAAATATAGAAAGTGTTAATGAATTTTAACTTTTGCATATTAATTACTTGCTAAATATTTTTCAAATGGTTTTGGGCTCTGACCCGTGTCAAAATATTTTTTAAAATATTTTAGTTATCCAGTCACTGGGACGCTAAGCTTGATGACTCATTATAGGGATGCGTAGCTACAACATTTGTCGAGACTTTCAGGACTTTTAGTAAACATTTCAGTTATTCATTCCTAGATTAGGATGTTGATTCAGTAGTTCATTTGGGAATGTTTCCCTTTTCAGTTGATATACTTTTAGTTTTATTTGCCAGATGATGTGTTTGGATTTCGTTTTATTTCTATAGACTTATGGATTGGATTCTGTTTTGGGAATCGATGGTTTATTCGGTATCCATTATTTATCTATTTATCGCATGATGATTTAGACTCTTATAATTGTTGTGGATGAGTTATTATATTCCTATTTTTTCGCATGTGGTTATGTTAATGAAAGATAAAATTGACACTAACTTAATTTAACATAGATGGTTAGTAATTTAAGAATGATGTTCGACAATGATGCTAAGAATGAATCAAATGACATTCCTTTTTATTTTGATAAAGGACCGATCACCCTGATTAAAGTAGGTGGGGTGTCACAATGTTGTATTTGATACCTTTACCATACCATAATCGATTTATTTTCTTCAGTGAAAAAGAAAGGGATAAACTATTAAGAACATAAGTATAAATTTAATCACAAAAGCTTCAAAAGTATGTTTCTATAATGGAGAAAATAACTAGATAGTATCTGGTACCTTGTATGTCTCATAATCGTTTGCTTCATTTTAAAAAGGAGGAAGCATAAATCATTAGTAACAACGTAACAAATCAACAAAATGAACCCCAATATTAAATATGTTGCAATGAGGAAATTATTAGAAATGACAAATACATACCAAAGTCATTTAGTTGCCTTGACAAATAAATAATGTCCTAGGATTTTGGGTGCTTGATCTTCCATTGTAAGTGTCACAAAGGGTAAATATATATTTTGGGTTTTGGGTGCTTGATCTTCCATAGTAAGGGTTTCGTAGACTGAGATAGAGAGAGAAAAGATGAAAAGAAGATTATTTATAACAGTAAAAGAGGGATTATATGCAGGTGGACGAGGCATGAGGGAGAGCAAGAGAGAATTAATTATTAAAGAGGACGCCTGTGTGTGGATGTGGGATAGGAACATGGAATGAAATAACTGAGGGTATAAGAGAAATTTTTAAATTTGTGAGGGTATTTTAGATAATTAATCATACTAAATGTCCTAGGATCATTTTATGCTGTAGAGATGAAAGATCTAAAAAATTAGAATGGAAAAAGAAACATGAAGGATCATTTTAAACAATTGTGTAATTATTCGGTCATTTGATTTTTAACATTCTCTGATATGTCTTCTTTATAATTATATACCCAATCTTTTTGTTTTTAGCACCGAGTTTTATGGACACTGTTTGATTAATTTAGTTGGCCGTTAACCTTAACCATTTTTTGGTATAATCCAAAATAACCCTTCTATTTAATAAATCAATAATTTACCCTTTGCACTAAACTATTTTTTAAGGATAACACATCTCCCCTCTCATTTAAAACATCACAATTATTTTCCATTTCTTTCAAAATTTACACACTTCGTACTCTCACTATTCATACTATCAAAAATAAAATAATAGGCGAGACAAATCTGTATATATATATATATATATATAATTCTAGCTTAAATCCTTACGGTTTTGCCACGTGTCAATGACATTAAATTCACCCGTCTATGTGTATAAAACGGTAGTTGTATTCTGACTCATTGTCTTACTCCAACTCTCCAACCTCTGCCCAAAGACTATTTATTTCCCTTTTTTCCTTCCAAATGCCAGACTATCTACATACCTCCATTTCCCTTTTATCCCCATCTCCAAATTTCACTTTCTTTCCCTTTGTTTCTATTTCTCTCCCTCGACTACTATGAAGGCGGAGAAGAAGTTATTACACAAGATGGTATTGACCAAAACCTGCTTTGGAGAAAACGATTTGGTCCACAAATAACCAAACTCCTTCCAAGTGGGTAGAATATCTGAGATTGTATTTAACTAAGATTTATAAAACTGTTTCTTAGATTTTTTTTCATTTTAATATTGGGTTTGATATTCGGTGACCATGAAGTTGATATATATGGATTTTGATTTCAATTTTAAATATGTTGAATTTTGTCATTCAATTTACTTTTGTTTTAGAATTGATGCAACTGAGTTTTTTATGATAAGAATTTCAGTTATCATAGACATAAGCACATAAATTATTTGGTTAAATGTCCTAGTGAATATAGAAGTCCAATACATTGATGATCATCAGCTATTTGAATTTAGGTTTATTTTATATTTAATTATCATACATGAATGAAAACCATTATTGGAATTATGCACACGCTCGCGCGTCATGCGACCCTATATGCCAGTATATTTTATATTTTAATAAATGGTGTAAATGAATTATACAAAAACAAGGCCCGTGTAATGTATCCTATGTTTTATCCACCAATTGAAATATCCAAACTTTATATAATATAAAACTAGCATGCACGCCACGCGATGCGTGACCGAATTTATCTAAACCGTATTATTTTGAATAAGAAGGAAATGTTGAAGGGCGAAGGGAACAAAATAACAGAGTAAAAAAAAGATGATTAAAATCAAGAATCTGTAATAATGGGAAAATTTACAATATGATCAATGCAATGTAAGCCTACATATATTATGTCAGTTTTCGTGGAATCATAACATATAAATATAACTAAAAACATACAAAGTTCAAGCAATGCAAAAGTAGCAGAACTTTAATTCTAGTATCTCAAATTTTGGTAATTTAACTTGTGGAGCTGTGGAATACAAATGATTCAGCTCTGGAGCTGTACATATCGCATTCTCGTACTAACTTATAATTATCACAATTCATACTATTCCGATTTGTAATCATACGCGCCATAATTTTCTCACGTCGTAATAGACACTCACGTCTCAACCCAAACGGTTCATTCTAATTTAACTCACTTGTATATAATTTCCTTCTCATAAATACCCAAATGTCCCAAACCTATCACTACATCATCATTGGAAGGTTAACTATATCCTCGAACAAGTTTACGGGACTCCAAAATTCAAAACAGTTCAAAATAACCCAAACTGTCAGCTCGTTAGAATTCTCGTTCGAACGAGTGTTCGAACGAGTTTGGGCTGTCAGCTCGTTAGAAGTCTCGTTCGAACGAGACTGTTCGAACGAGATTCCAGTTCGTTCGAACGAACTGCACCTTCTAACGATATCTCGTTCGAACGAGATATCGAACGAAACTACCCTTCGTTAGAAGAGACTGGTCAACTCGTTAGAAGCTCGTTCGAACGACCTGGGGACTGCTTCTAACGACTGGCCAGTTTCGGCCCAGATTTTTCCAAATACGTTTTTCACCATTTTTTTCTCCTCAAATCACCTCTAAAATTTATCCCAACGATTGTTTTAAAGTCTCTAAACAATCCTAAACATAATATAACCACATCCTATCACGTTTTTATGGATTAATTTACCCTAATCATCAATCAATTTACAAATACTTAAACTTTTCCTCAATTCATTCATGAACATGAACCCTAGAATTTGGAACCCTCAATTCATCAAATTTAATCCGTTTTTCTTTCACCCAATCATATATTATCATCAGATTAATCGTCTCCAAACTATTCTACATGCAATTTATCCTCAATATTCAGAACCTAAGTCCAATTAATCATGGGTTTTCATTCATCTTCCAATAACAATTATAAATCTTCATTTTTCTAACATGGAAAGAACATTTGCTGAAGTTAAACATAATTAAACCACTTGCCTTGTTTGTTTCCGGATTTTGGTGTAGGTTTGATGCAGTTTTCTGCAGAAATTCCTCTTTCCAAGCTCCTTCTCCAATGGTGGCTTAAGGTGGCTAGGGTTTGTTTTGGGGAAAGTTGTAAACCTAAAGATAACCTCCGTAGCTTAATGGTTTAATATGGGATGGTTAGTGGGCTTTGTGGGTTTAATCCACATCAGATTTACATCTCAAATTTTCGTCACTTTTAATTCCTAAAAATGTAAAATTACCAAAATACCCTTTAAGTTGCCGGTATGGCCTAAAAATACCCCGGGACCCAAACTACACCCCCGGGTAGTGTTTTCTGACTATCTTGACCCTTCCGGACGCGTTGGCGCACTCAAAACGACCATACGGATTATAGATTTTAAATTCACTTTTATTATCAAAACATTACACCGTGACGCGGCGATCCCACGCGTCTCAACAAAATTTCTAAAATGCCGTATATAAATCTCACGACAAATTTTATAATACCAAGTTCATATATAATCATATATGCACATAATCAAATACCAACTCGCATTTCGCAAGTATTTTTAACCCGGATTAATTTCCAATTAATACTCATTTAATTAATTAATCCCAAAATAAATATAGTCAAAAGTACGGGGTATTACATACTTCCCCCCTAATAACTGAATTTCGTCCCGAAATTCGAAACTAGAAAGTACCTGCTAAAAATAGCTCTGGATAACGATCGCGCATTTCATCCTCGCGCTCCCATGTGGACTCCTCGACATTGTGATGTCGCCACTGAACACGCACTAACGGGACTATCTTTGACCGCAGTTTCCTCTCGCTTCGGTCCAAAATAGCAATCGACCCCTCCTCGTAGGAACTATCCGGCTGGAGATCGATGTCCTCCACAACAATGTGAGAATGGGCCAAATTATCTCTAAGGTATTTCCTCAGCGAGGAAATATGGAACACGTCGTGAATCCGATGCAATTGCTCTGGTAGTCCGAGTCTTTACGCAACCGGTCCGATCCGCTCAATGATAGGAAACGGCCCCACATACCTCGGTGCCAACTTCTCCTTCTTCCTGAATCTCATAATCCCCTTCATAGGAGATACCCTGAGCAAAACCTGGTCCCCCACTTGGAACTCCCTGAAAAACCTCTTCGCATCAGCATAACTCTTCTGCCTGTCTTGAGCTACCCGAATGCGACTCCGAATCAACTCAATCCTTGCCGAAGTATCCTGAATCACTTTCGGCCCAAGTAGTTTGTTGTCCCCCACCTCCAACCAACATGCTGGGGAACGACAAGGCCTACCGTACAATGCCTCAAACGGAGCCATGCCAATCGTGAACTGATAGGAGTTGTTGTAAGCAAACTCCACCAGTGGAATGTACTGCTCCCATCCACCCCCGAAGTCAATAATGCACATGCGTAGCATGTCCTCCAACATCTGGTTGGTGCGCTCTGTCTTCCCATCGGTCTGCGGATGATAAGCCGTACTCAATCGCAATTCCGTGCCCATTGCCTCCTGGAAACTCTACCAAAATCTCGAAACAAATATCTTGTCTCTGTCAGACACGATATTTAGGGGCACACCGTGAAGTCTCACAATCTCTGAAATGAAGAGCTGGGCATACTGTCCCGTGGTGTAGTCAGTCCTTACGGGTAAGAAGTGCGCGACCTTGGACAACCTGTCCACAATCACCCAAACGGAGTCGTGACCCCTCTGCGACGTAGGCAACCCCGTGATAAAGTCCATGGATATGCTCTCCCACATCCACACCGGGACTTTCAATGGCTGTAGCAATCCTGCCGGTCTCTGATGATCCACTTTTACAAGCTGACAAGTGGCGCATTTCGAAACAAACTCAGCGATATCTCTCTTCATACCGCTCCACCAATACTGCCGTCTCATGTCTTGGTACATTTTGTCCCCTCCGGGATGTACCACGAACCGTGAGCCGTGCGAATCTACCATCACATCGTGCCGCAATTCTTCCCCTTCCGGAACCACCAATCTCCCATTGAAGCGTAATCCCCCGTCTGAGCTAACGGTATAGGACTCGGCTCCCTCTGCTAGTAATCGAACTATCTGCTCCTGACAGAACGAGTCATTAGCCTGTGCCCGTACTACCTTCGTGACAATCTGCGGTGTAACGGTCATCACAGACATGAAAGATCGGGCCACTGTATCCTGGTGTCCTAATTCCTTCCACTTTGCCTTCCACACCTCTGCCACCTCATCTGCTGGCCTACGGCTCAACGCGTCTGCTACCACGTTAGCCTTACCCGGGTGGTACTGGATGTCGAACTGGTAGTCTTTCACAAACTCAAGCCACCTACGCTGCCGCATATTCAATTCCTTCTGTGTGAACAGATACTGTAGGGACTTGTGGTCTGTGAATAGTTGGAACTTCTCCCCCAAAAGATAGTGCCTCCAAATCCGTAGGGCAAACACCACTGCTGCCAACTCCAAATCATGCGTGGGTTAATTCTTCTCATGAGGCTTAAGCTTACGGGAAGCATAAGCTATGGCCTGTCTCTCCTGCTGTAATACACCTCCCAGTCCTTGCAAAGACGCATCGGTGTAAACCAAATACTCAACTCCCGGTCTCGGCAATGCTAACACAGGTGCTGAGGTCAATTTGTCCTTCAATTCATCGAATGCCAACTGACAGGCATCACTCCAGATGTAGGGCACACCCTTACGAGTAAGATGTGTCAAAGGACCTGCTATCTCCGAGAAACCCTGAATAAACCTCCTGTAGTATCCTGCTAGACCCAAGAAACTACGAATCTCCGTTGGTGTCGTGGGCTGTCCCCACTCCCTCACCGCTGACACCTTCCCCGGATCAACAGATATTCCCCGGTCAGAAATAATGTGACCCAAGAACCGGACTTCCTTCAGCCAAAACCCGCACTTCTCATATTTTGCATACAACTCGTTCTGACGAAGTGTCTGCAAAACCTGCCTCAAATGCTCGGCGTGTTCTTCCTCTGTCTGGGAGTAAACCAGAATGTCATCAATGAAGACAATGACAAACTGATCTAGGAAATCCCTAAACACTCTGTTCATCAAGTCCATAAACACAGCTGGAGCGTTGGTCAGACCAAAAGGCATAACCCGAAATTCGTATGAACCATATCTCGATAAGAACGCAGTCTTCGAGACATCCTCCTCCCTGATAAGCAACTGATGGTAACCCGATCTCAAGTCAATCTTCGAGAAGAAAGAAGCTCCCCTCAACTGGTCGAATAAGTCATCGATTCGAGGCAACGAATACTTATTCCGTATCGTGACCTTATTTAACTCTCGGTAGTCCACACACAATCTCAGTGAACCGTCCCTCTTCTTCACAAACAGAACTGGAGCGCCCCAAGGTGAGGTACTCCTGCGAATAAAGCCCTGACCTAACAGCTGCTCTATCTGATCCCGTAACTCCCTCATCTCAGCTGGAGCCATACGGTACGGTGCGCGTGCTATAGGTCTCGTACCCGGTAGCAAATCTATAACGAAGTCTATCTCTCGACTGGGTGGTAAGCCTGGTATCTCCTGAAACACATCTGAATACTCCCTGACAACCGGAATCGAATCTAAAGGAATCACAACCTCCTTAGAGGTATCCTCTTCTATGTAATACAGATGAGCGGTCGATCCTCCCTCTGGGCGAGGCATCGCCACTATAAACATCTCTTGCCCCGAAATGGCAAAAACAATGCTCCCGCTGAAACAATCAATCATGGCCCTATATGCTACGAGCCAATCCATACCGATGATCACATCGTGAACATGCATGTCTAACACTAACATGTCTGCAGGCAATACCAAACCACCAATCTCTACCCCCACTCTCCGGCATATAAAGAAAATAAGTGACCCACTCCCCAATGGTGAGTCGACACACGTCACTGTGCTCTCTGCCGTAGCTAACAATCCTAAAGCTTTCGCGAAGTGTGTAGCTATAAAATAGTGTGTAGCACCCGTGTCAAATAACAACCGACCCATAGTGCCATGGATAGGAAATGTACCCTCGATCGCGGGCGGTGCCTGAGGAACTGCAGCCTGGTGGACGTTGTAGACACGTCCATACTGTAGCTGCCCCTGCTGAGCTGGGACTGCTGGAATGGGTGGCAATGCTGCCATCTGTGGCGGTACGGGAAGAGCGGCGGGAAACATAGGCCTCTGCTGCTGCTGCTGTGGGGCACTGCCCCTATCAGGACAATCCTGCTTCTTATGGCCAGTCTTGCCACAAACAAAGCACTTCCCTGGGAAGTTCCCTCCCCTCTGCCCCTGCTGTCCCCGGCCCTGGTGGCCGTTACCGTTCCTCCCTTGGCCCTGCTGGCCCTGATGAAACTGCTGCCCATTCTGCCCTTGCTGGCCCTGATGGCCGTTTGGACCCTGATGGCCCTGACGGAAACCTCCATGTCCCTGCCTGTAGTTCCCTGTCCGGAACCTCTTATTATCCCCCTGCTGGAAGCCCTGCTCATTCTGTCTCTGCCCCTGACCCGATTGTGCCCCGCTGGCACCATGTCCTCCAGTCCTGCCCTGATGGCTAGACTCCCCCGACCGCTTGCCCTCGGCCATATGAAAACGGTGGTCCTGGCAGTGTAATAATGCAGCGTTAACCACATCAGAATAAGTGGCCAACGATAGGTTCCCTAGAAGATGCTGACGGATCCTCCAAGTCAACCCGTCGGTGAACTTCTCAATTTTCTTCTTCTCTGTTGGTATCTCATCTGGAACGATGTTCAACAGATTAGTGAACTCGGCCTCATACTCGGCCACTGTCTTACCTTCCTGCTTCAAACTCATCAATCTCCTCCTCATCTCTGTATGAACTGCGTACGGAAAGTACTTGCGGTCGAACCGCACCCAGAATTCCTGAATCGTGAGAGTATCCCTCTCCTCTGCGATGGTAATAGACTCCCACCACTGTAGTGCAGATCCAACTAGCTTGAAAGTATCTTGCACCTGCTTCTGAACATCAGTGCACTCATGCATCCTCAAATGCCTCTGTATATCCTTCCTCCATTGGCTCGAGACTACCACATCTGAGCTACCTGCAAACTCTGGCGGATGCGCTTTCTGAAAAGCGTCACGTACACTCTCCCAAGCAGACGAGAATGCATTAACCTATACTGGCACGGAAACCGGCACCTGGGGTGGTGCCTGCTGAACAACGGCAATGGCGGCATTTACCGCTTGAGCTACTATAGCTGCAACCTCAACGACGTTCATCATGCCCTGAACTGGAGCGGGCTGGGGTTCGGGCGTTGCATCCCTGGGAACTCGTCGTGCACGTCGTGGAGGCATCTGAAATAAGAACAAAGTTATTAAGTTCACGGTTATAAACTTAATATAGCTGAAGAACGAAGCATACACAAAAAGAGTACAACAGTCCTAAAATCTAGGGCTCTATATCAAAGAAACTTAGCGGAAACATAATAAGCCGTCAGATCCTAAAGGACACTAGAACCTGATGCTCTGATACCACCTGTTACACCCCGACTAATTAAATACCGGGTAGCTACTCCTTTATTAAATTAATTCAAAATGCCAAGTTGGCTCAGTTAATAGCATCACTGTCGAAAACCTTTTTAAAAATTACTAACCACCTAGTATTTAAAAAGTAAGTTGCCAAATTTTAATTTAAGTCTGATTAACATGCAACAAGTGTAATGAATAAATAAATAACACCATTCACCATACTGAAGTAAAACGAATAACCATCACAATAGAGTAAATAAAGTCTGGAGGAAAAACTCCTCACTACAATCCCATAACAGAAATAAATAACCGAATACTAAAATAATACATGCTAAAGTCTGAAAACTGAAATGTAAAAGATGTCTCTGAATGGAAGTGGGCAACATGCCCTACAACTGATAGATAATGACTCTGGAATCCAAAAGATAGAAGCGTCTACAAGCAAATCCCTGTAGCTTCCACAACCAGCTACAACTCGTCACCTGAATGAGAATCCTATGCTTGGTGTCCCTGTGGCTGGGCACCTAAAATGGTTTTACAAGAAAAAGATTTGAAAAGCAAACGGGTCAGAGCCCGAATGTGGAGTTATATTTTAAAAACCTGTAAGTGCTTTAAAAACATTTAAAACATTAAATGCAAAGTACATGTTAGGACGTACACTCACATGATATTCTCACCTCTCGTCTAACTGTGCACTCCTAACGTAAGTATTCATCTACAACGATATAAACCACTAGCTAAGTGACATCATAACTAGATAGACTGTAATAGTTTCTACCCTTATTACCCGGTTCTATTAACATATAACGCTCGTAATTAGATAGGGATTTAATGTAAACGCAGATGCTCAATATGCAATATATTTCTCTATCAGCTAACTCATTTTATTTATCGAAACAATACCGTAATTATATTCACATCATTAACCTGAAGGTTCTCATTAATTAAGTGTATATTATTCACATCATAAATATACAATACGAGCACCCCGAGAACTAAGCTGCGGTGCACACATACTCTGCTATCCATCCCGGTACATCACGTACATAAGGATCACATATTCCGAATCTCTCAGGAATAGTTCAGATAACACAAATCACAAATAGTGGAGGCGAACACAGTCACATCACATGGGTCACGCACATACCTACGCTCCCACGATCAGCGGACTTATTAACATCCCAATAAGTCTTTCTCTGACCTATGTTCATCGAGGTACCAGTCTATATCCCCCCCGTAGGCACACAAGGATTAGAGGGTCCTAAGCGAACGCAATCTCCCGTGATAGCAAGTATGGTAGGTATGTCATACACACAATCATATACCAATACTAAGTAAACACACGTCTTAGTAATACCGTAGTTTAATCGTAGTACATATCGCATTCTCGTACTAACTTATAATTATCACAATTCATACTATTCCGGTTTGTAATCATACGCGCCATAATTTTCTCACGTCGTAATAGACACTCACGTCTCAACCCAAACGGTTCATTCTAATTTAACTCACTTGTATATAATTTCCTTCTCATAAATACCCAAATGTCCCAAACCTATCACCACATCATCATTGGAAGGTTAACTATATCCTCGAACAAGTTTACGGGACTCCAAAATTCAAAACAGTTCAAAATAGCCGAAACTGTCAGATCGTTAGAAGTCTCGTTCGAACGAGTGTTCGAACGAGTTTGGGCTGTCAGCTCGTTAGAAGTCTCGTTCGAACGAGACTGTTTGAACGAGATTCCAGTTTGTTCGAACGAACTGCACCTTCTAACGATATCTCGTTCGAACGAGATATCGAACGAAACTACCCTTCGTTAGAAGAGACTGGTCAACTCGTTAGAAGCTCGTTCGAACGAGCTCATTCGAACGACCTGGGGACTGCTTCTAACGACTGGCCAGTTTCGGCCCAGATTTTTCCAAATACGTTTTTCACCATTTTTTTCTCCTCAAATCACCTCTAAAATTTATCCCAACGATTGTTTTAAAGTCTCTAAACAATCCTAAACATAATATAACCACATCCTATCACGTTTTTATGGATTAATTTACCCTAATCATCAATCAATTTACAAATACTTAAACTTTTCCTCAATTCATTCATGAACATGAACCCTAGAATTTGGAACCCTCAATTCATCAAATTTAATCCTTTTTTCTTTCACCCAATCATGTATTATCATCAGATTAATCGTCTCCAAACTATTCTACATGCAATTTATCCTCAATATTCAGAACCTAAGTCCAATTAATCATGGGTTTTCATTCATCTTCCAATAACAATTATAAATCTTCAATTTTCTAACATGAAAAGAACATTTGCTGAAGTTAAACATAATTAAACCACTTGCCTTGTTTGTTTTCGGATTTTGGTGTAGGTTTGATGCAGTTTTCTGCAGAAATTCCTCTCTCCAAGCTCCTTCTCCAATGGTGGCTTAAGGTGGCTAGGGTTTGTTTTGGGGAAAGTTGTAAACCTAAAGATAACCTCCGTAGCTTAATGGTTTAATATGGGATGGTTAGTGGGCTTTGTGGGTTTAATCCACATCAGATTTACATCTCAAATTTTCGTCACTTTTAATTCCTAAAAATGTAAAATTACCAAAATACCCTTTAAGTTGCCGGTATGGTCTAAAAATATTCCGGGACCCAAACTACACCCCCGGGTAGTGTTTTCTGACTATCTCGACCCTTACGGACGCGTTGCCGCACTCAAAACGACCATACGGATTATAGATTTTAAATTCACTTTTATTATCAAAACATTACACCGTGACGCGGCGGTCCCACGCGTCTCAACAAAATTTCTAAAATGCCGTATATAAATCTCACGACAAATTTTATAATACCAAGTTCATATATAATCTTATATGCACATAATCAAATACCAACTCGCATCTCGCAAGTATTTTTAACCCGGATTAATTTCCAATTAATACTCATTTAATTAATTAATCCCAAAATAAATATAGTCAAAAGTACGGGGTTTTACAGGGGATTGGAAAGGTCGAGTACGATTCCTCAAAATCAACTTTGGAATACCACACTAGCTGTTATATATAAAACCTTTCCTCTCTCTCTCTCTCGCCTTTTCATTCTGCAGGGATCAAACATTGTTCTCCATGATACACAACACCATACCCATGGAATCCGGTGGGGGATAAGAAGTTATTAGAATCCGAGGGTGGAAACAACAACAACCACCAACACCATACCCACTATTTATTTCAACTCATTCTTGGTGTTCAGATTTTATTTGTGACGGTTGTGCTTTTGTGGTTTGTTCTTTATCATTCTACTTACCCGCTCCCCAACTTCTTCAAAATGTCCTCTCGAGTAAGTTACTCATCCATTTTTTTTACCTCATACTATTCGAAAGTTGAAAAATGTAGAAGAGAAGTTCAGGAACAAGATAACAAAATATATGTAACGGGTAAAAATTTGCAAAATATATGTTATTTTATGTTATTCGCAAAATTCGCAAAATATATGTTATTTTGAACAAAATAGAAAAATAACAAAATATATGTAGAAGAAAAGTTCAGGAACAAAATAAAAAAATATATGTAATGTTATTCTTGTAACGTTTTGCTCTATAACTAATAGGGCTGTGAAAATGTGACAATAACTCGACAAGAAAATGACACCAAATTGATATGATATTCGTGTCTTATTGTGTGTTATTTTATGCTTTCACTTGTATTTTAAGGTTTCTTTATATGGGTTGAGTTCGTTTGATTCTTGTTGTGCCGTATTGGATCCAAATGTAATTCAAAAACATAAAAGGCTCTTTGTTAACCCAATTCTAAAGCTTGAAATTGACCTTTCAAATTCATTTTCATGACTTTAAATTAAGATTGTCAAATGGACCAAATTGTCATTCATAATATTTTCTGTCGGCCAAAGTGAAAAAAACAAAAACTGAAATTCCAAAGTGAAGGAATGCCTTTTTTCCCTTATACTACGAAATTTAATCTAAAACCCCAAAAAATAAACCCTGAGGTATTTCTAATTTGTTGAACCATGTGTCGCAGAAACACTTCTTAAGGAAATATTTGTAACATGATACATAGTTTTGGGGATTTTAGGACATCCAAGGGGTTGGTTATTTATAAAGAATTAGCAGTTTAAGGGATTTCTTACACGGTAGACTTCTCAATGCCCAAACATAAAGTTGTAGTTCAAGTACACATATGTGTAATATATGTTTAGTTTTTAAATATAAGAATAATTATCAAAAAAATCTACTAATTATTCATCAAGAAAGAAAAAAATGGTTTTCAGTTAGTATTGTTGCAAAATCTGTCATAAATTAAAAACTCCCTTAAAGAGGCATCTCTGACGCAAGACAATGATTTTTTAATGATCCATGAAAATATTGCATTAGTTTTTTTTTCTTTTCTATTTCACCGTTTTTACACAAATTATAACAAACTTAAATTATATGGATTTTTTAAAACTATCATAAACTTATTAGAATCATAATTGACACTATTATACAATTTTCTCTCTCCAACTCCATTTTTTGCACTATCAGAATCAATAATTGTTTGAGCTATTTTTAATTGCCAGCTATATTTGTAGGAATTTTCTACCGCTCATATCACATCACTTTAACCCACTTGCATCCAGAAAAATAATAGAGCTCCATACAAAAGTAATTATTATAATTTATTTCTTCTGAGATTGCTTGTCTTTTGTCCCGGTGCGTATTTCTTTCTTAAAATCACATTGATAATTTAACATGTTTTTATAATTTTCTGTAAAGTTAAAATATATTCGCCAAATCCAATGCTTGAAACGGTTTAACTAGATTGGATTGTAATATGGTTAATGGGAGCAGTTACGTAGTTACGATCATAAGTAAATTACCATTAATAAAAAAAAATATAGTTTATACTCCGAAAACAATAATTAACTCATTGAAGCATGCCACACCCTCTCCTCATTCATATTGTATTAATAGTGTCTATTTAAAAATGACACATTGTGGGTGTTTGAGTAATTCTTGCGATACTTTGTCATCACAATTAGTAGGTGCTGCCATATTTTTTTCCAAAAAATAAGTTAAGAAAGAATAAATAATATTGCACATTCATGTAATGCAACAATAACATATTTATTATTTTTTTCTTTTTATATATTTTCAACATATAGTAAATCCTTTTCGAAGCCAACATCAACTTCACAACTAGTAATTTGTCCATGCCACCATATAGTCACAACATATGTGAATGGCTACTGCCAATTCCCACAACATAATCATAGCCACCATTCTAAACACTAACATATATGTGATATTTACCTACACTACAATTTATTTATCTTTAATTCATATTTGACTAGTTTCAATTTGGTAAATGGGGTTAATATCACTGTCTGAATATTATTCCGATACATAGAATTTTAAAGTGTTCTCAATTAAACAATGTTCTCTCTCATTATACCCCACATGCAAGACCTTTCATATACAACAACAGTTACGATTATATTAATGTATAAATATAAAATAGTTCAAATTACAATTGTTCTCTTTTTACATGGTCTTTCCAATATATTTTCTAGAAGACTTTATTGAAAATTTACCTTTATCTAGATAATCTTTCCCACGTGGCTAATAAAATGGTTTGATTTGATACGTGAGAGATATTTGTTAGTCAACGGAGGATGGTGAATTCTTTACATATAGAATAATGATACATACACCTACTCTTAATACCAACCAAGTTCTGAATGTTCTTTAAATGGTTGTACAAAAGTGTAGGCCCCATGTATTAAAGTGTAGGTCCCATGATGATACAATGCATTTAAAGCACAATCGGTACTGGGTTGGTAGTGTTTGTAGCATTACCCTTACATATATTGTGCACAATAGTTTTAGAATTTAAAATATCATCTCTACAACTCAAACATTTTGTAGGGGGTGATTTGACCACTCATAACCCAAAAGTTATATTAGGGATATAATATATTTAATTTTATTTTTAAAGATTTATTTTAAAAGATTTATTTTTTAATTATTGATCATTTTATAATAAATATGAGACAAGTATCATTTTTTACGGAAGTGAAGATAGATGGTTATAAAGCACTTAAGGAAAATTTTGGATGATTATAAGACTTAATACAATTTAAAAATCGCATGAGAGGAAAGACTAATAAAACATTGAATATGAGATTGAAACCAAAAAAACTATATTTGAATATATGTTTCTATTGATATATTACAAAGATAAATACATAAAACATACAACTTAAATTTTGTTATTAAAAATAATATTTGTCCTACTTCAATTCGTTTTTTGTTTGTTTAAAAGGTACAAACACATATTATGTGTTTTAGATAGTCTGAAGTAGTTTTCATATGGACGAAACCTATATAATTCCAGAAATGTGAATAATGTTATAGAGACGAGTAATTTACTATAAGTCTAATTGTCGTACGAATAAATTTGAGTAGTTGTATAAGCTTGAGTAATATATTAGACACACATAATTTCTTAGCGTGCATAACATTGTGAACATGCATGTATAATTCAAGTAAACACAAGCATTTCATAACAAGTATATGTAGCATTGTTGTCATAGGTAAGTGGTATAACCACTAGTAATATAATAGACACACATAATTCCTCAACATGCATAACGTTGTGGATATGTGTGTATAATTCAAGTAAACATGAGCGATTCATAACAAGTATAAGTAGCATCTTGTCATAGTTAATTGTCTATTATGTATCAATGCAACGCATAAAGTGGTGTTCTTATTGTCTTGGACAAGAAGCATAACGATTGATATGTGTTTCAAGTTCATCTAATGATCGATATAATTCTCGAGGGAGAAGGAATATCACACAAATGAAAGGCATTAAGATGTTTCCTAGAATAAAATAGGCGAAATGGTCAAGTGGCACAAGAAGTAATCACGAGTATAAGTCACATTTCGATAGGGGAACAAGTAAGTTACATGTAATTATTTATTTGATACTTGGTGACCTTTTGACAAATTTGACCCCATCCTTTTAAATTCTTACATGATAACACCCCCAAAAGTAACAAGAATACCTAGAAAACATAAAATAAAACCTGGAAAATATTAATTTGTAATTCTAAACCGTAACAAAATACAAAATTAGTTATATAAATAAAATAGATTCATATTTATTAAAACTTATAAATTAAAATCCAACATCCAATAATTTTGAAGCACGTGGTGTGTCGATAATGCAATGCCCAACCCTAGGTGCGAGAGACGATGTGTTGTTGGTACTCTGACATGTCATAGTGATGAGACATTAGTTAACTATGATACGCATTATGTCATAACCTCAACATATATCATGTTGTAGGCCCAGGTAAATTTAGTACAAAATTAGAATAGTGCATCTGCCAAATTCATCCTTATCTATCCCTATATCTCTAAATAATAATAAAATATTCTTGTAAGGACCTATCTTTACTCGTTAAAGGGAACATATTTGTTCAAAAGTTTGTAACATTTTGGGGCGGGCCATGGGTGGAGTTAGCGTGCCTGTATGAATCCCCTAATTTCTTCAACCGAATCGAGTAGATAACTTAGTCTCGATTTCTGAAAGTTGGTTTGAGGATACCCTTTACCGTATAACCAAAAGAAGGGGGGTTGAGAGAAAACGCTTCTATTCACATTATTATGGTCGAATTTGAATAACACAGAGTCTTTACAAGAGAGTTTCTCAGTGTATTGATACCCATACATACACGTAGATCGAGGATTTAGTAAACCATAACTCATGATGAAAGTAGTTTACATCGGACTTAGTCGTCTGTAAGGATATGATCCGCATCAAATTATATATATAAGTGGATATTCTATGAAATCTCATGAACTTTTAAAACAAATGTAACTATTCTTCTAATATATCAACTCTGCAAAAGATAGTTTAAACTATTTTCATTAATTATAACCTCTTTCACTTGTATTACAAAAAAACATTATTTAGTGACATAAGAAACAACATTTGTACTTATACAACTAGGGGTAACCTATTTTTTTTCTTCCTTTTAAATCTCTTTATTGTTGTGTGCTCGATTACTAAATTGAAAAACAATATATATGTGTGGAAACCAATTCTTTAGGGTTATGCGGGCAAGTAAGAAATGTTCTCTATTAATATCAGAAAAGTATTGAGAAACGCATCGATGGCAGATAAAACAGTGATTCTCACAACATTAAACAAAGCATGGGTTGAGCCAAACTCTATATTTGATCTATTTTTTGAGGGATTTAAAATTGGGAACAATACACAAAGGTTTTTGAATCATTTGGTGGTTATAGCGTTGGATGACAAGGCATATAATCGTTGCATAACAATACACCCACATTGTTATGATCTTAGTAGCAATGACATTGATTTTTCCGAGGAGGAAAATTTTATGAGCAAAGAATATTTGAAGATGATGTGGAGAAGGATTGACTTTTTACGTATGGTTCTTGATTTGGGATACAACTTCCTTTTTACGATATTTTTGCTCCCTTTCGCTAGCATTTTTTACACGATTTAAATGACATAATGATATGTTTTCATCAACCCAATGACATGACAACAATATGTCAGTAACACAGTTTAATTGACCGATATATTCATGACACGTTATTGTGTTAGAAAATTGTAATCTGAAGAATTATTGAAGGGTTCATCACTAACCCTTCAATATAGGGTTATAACGATTTGAGCTTAAAATGGTTCATTGTGTATTCACCAAATATAAGGTTATTTAGCAATTGATTGATATTTATTTGCTATATTGAGTATGATCTCCACTGTTTCAATTTTTTAGATCTTGACACTCAAAAATGTCATGAAGATTCATAATGCGCCACAAAGAAACTGATAAATGTGTTTAAAAACTGTATTCATGAAGCTTTTGTGAGCCATTTTGAATATGACGTTAATGAAAACATGGAAGGTCAAACTTAATGCAGAAAAATTAATCAGGGCAAAAGACCAAATAACTGGAAAAATCTTAGGTATTATCTTTGTGTTATGGATAGTGTTTATATGATATTCCACATGTAGCAGTTTCGAGACCTTGGAAAGAAATGCCCAACTTTGTTTTCCATAATCCAAAAAAATAGTTAAATTCGAACTATGTGCATGTCAAGTATGAAGTATTAACACGACACGTTATACAAAACAAAATTTAGTTTCTCATCTTCACCGTTACACATACCATGTTTTATTTATTTAAAAATTACACATAAGTATTATAATAAATATAATATTATTCAAGATTTCATGCACGTTGGTTGTTTATGCATTCTTATTTGCTATAGTATATTATAATTATAGAGACTTAGGCTTTAGTCCCATTTCACATATTTAGTGAGCTCCCATCCCATCTTTTTATAAAATTATATTAAGTCTCATAATTATAAAAAGCCGCCTCATAAAAACCCATTACAACCTCTAACCTTCTATCTATATTTTTTTAAGAGAGTGACATGTATCCCATGTTTATTAAACATAATCAAGAGTATAAAAACGAACTTGTGATTAATTAATAATGTTTTTTTTTAAAATAGGAGTAAATACTTATACTCTCATATTAAAAGCTATTTTTTTAGGAGTAGTAAAATTATAGTAAACTACACCCATTTGACATAAGTTTATAAAATAAATGAAATCATCTTGATTATAATTGAAGTCACGTTAATTTAATGAGTTTCGATAGATAAGCTCACAGACATTATAATTGTTTTCATTATACCACGTGCACGATTTCTCTATCTTTTACATCTAGCTTTAATTTATATAAAATATACAACTAGACCACGTGCTCCATAAGAAAAATATTTATATTATACTAGACAATGCATGTTAACTTTATTTTTGAGCTTTTAACCTATTTTTTCATATCAATTCAAGCATACCAAACTCAATGTTAACTTTATTTTTGTTTATTAATCCAGGATGCTGATATAATGTGGTTTCGGGATCCATTTCCACATTTTTATCCGAGTTCTGATTTTGAAATTGCTTGCGATTATTTTTGGGGTGATTCATCTGACTTAAACAACCAACCAAATGGAGGTTTTACCTACGTAAAATCTAATACCAGGACCACCCGTTTTTACGAATTTTGGTACATATCAAGAGAGACCTACCCGGTTTTGAATGACCAAGATGTGTTTAATAAGATCAAATATGATCCATATATTCGCGAAAATGGGATACAAATCAAATTCTTGGATACCAAATATTTCGGCGGGATTTGTGAGCCCAGCAGAGATTTCAATCAAGTGTGTACAATGCATGCGAATTGTTGCGTCGGTTTAGATAACAAAATTTATGACCTCAAAATTATGCTGGATGATTGACGAAACTACACAACAAGAGGGGATTTGCAATCATCAACTTGGACAGTTCCTCAATGTTGCGGGTACAATTCAAATATGTTAATAAATTGACTTTATTGTTAATTTGATGAAATTGATGGTAAAATTATTTTAAATGTGAGGATTTTTCCCCTTACATTTTTGACGAAAAGTAATTATATTATTGCTTTATTTTTTATTGTTGATAGAACAATAAATCCCCGCTATCCACCCCATCCAATATTAACATTGCTTAAATAATACCTAGTAGGTAACTGTTGACTAAGACAAGGAGAAGGTGTAAAAATGAATATAAGTTATTGTAGTTTTTTGTTTTTCTTAATGTTAATATGAAAAAATATATGGCTAATAAGTGTGTTTGGCTTGTGGTCATTGCAACCAGCGCTGCATCTTTTCGCCCATGTGAACCATCCCCTAAAAATGATACTAAAGGAAGTAAGGGTTGATGTCTGGGTACAAATTGTTTTAAAGGTATGTTTGTTTTTGTTGTTGTTATTGTGTTTAATTTGGAACATTTGTGCAATAACATGATTTCCAATTTATCGTAACTACACACAAGATTAAAAATGACTGCGAAAAATTTCAATAAAATAAATTTGAGTTTATAAACAAATATCAAGTCAAAGGTATTTATACGTACTATTTCTAGATTTACATGTCGCTCAAAATTTATCACAAAAATATAAAAACACAACATCCATTATTAAAGGAAATATAAAAATAAACTTCTCAACAATGGCACACGTAAATTTATTTTTGTGAAAACCTCAATGGCATTACTTTTCCATAACATCAGATTTGATATCTAAAGCAATATAAATTGCCTAATGGTGAAATTCTTATTTCACATGTATATCTTTATTTGGAAAATTGACTTAAAAAAACTATAACTTATACGTGTGTGTGTGTTTGTGTGAAAAATACAATTTTTAGTATAAAAGAATTTAAATGCATGTAAGAATTAAAAAAATTCATCAAGTTAACAAAACTGAAAATCAGTAAGCATGTGAGTAAAAATTGGGGTTATAAGGACTTCCCTTTATTTTTATTGTAAGAGTACATATTTTCTTTTTGCAAAATATACTGAGTTGAATTTATATATTGTTACAGGTTTAATTACATACCCACAAGAAGTTATGAACCATAAATAAAGTTGCTCCTATCTTATGTCAGTTACATACTACTCACAATATATCAGTCAAAATCTTCTTCTGGGCTCCCAAAGGGAATGAAAATAATGTTGTACACACTGATAACCTTTTTCTTTCATTTTTTGAATTTTATAAAATTGATAGACTAGTGTGGCTTCTTGCAGATCCAATGGATTTTTTGAGGGTGAGCAGGTCGTTCTAATTTGTTATTTTGTCAAATATCGTTTCATTGATGTTTAAATATTTGTCATTGGAGGTTTTGTGAATCACTATCTCTCTTCTCTCTCTCACATACACAGGAAAAAAAATGGTGCCATCCAGACTAAGAACATCTCTAATCGTATGTAATTTTTAAGTAAATCTTATTTGTAAAATGATTTTAACTAAAATAATAATTCACAACTGTATGTTTTGCTCTAATAAGATTTGCTAATTATGTAAAAATCAACATAAAAATTTAGGCAAATAATATAAAACATGTGTAAGAATAATAATTTGTAGAATGATGTGTAAACATTTATATTTTTTGCAGTCTATAATTCAATGACAAGCTTTCATAAAGAGAACACATACATATAAATTTTGACAAATAATATACAAATTAAAAAACAACAGTGGGTGAAACGATAAATGGACACATTTTGGGGGCAGGGATACTTGTCTTTGCTCATTAGAATATGATTATAGTATTGTAGAGCAGTAATGTTAGGGTGAAACGATAGGGGGAATTATCTTTTTGTTGCACAAATACATGTGCACTCTCTAGAAAGTGTTTTTAGGTGGACTTCACGGGTCTTCACACATCTTCCAATGCGTGTAAGACACGATCTAGTGTAATTAAAATGTTTACAAAACATATCAATATAAAAGTACGCTAAAAAATATGTAGAATAATGGAGACGCAAATAAAGATGTTGATGTGTACATTGAGTTGTTAAAAATACACAAATTTTTTATAGATTGCAAATGTATTTGGAAGAAATTTTTGCTCTAAAATTTGTATATATTTTATGTAAGAGATATAATTCACACAAATATTGCAGAGGCCCTAACTCTTGTATCTAAAATTATTGACAATCATATATTTATCGTTCACTGGTTTAGAATTTGCTTTTTTTCATTTTCTTTTTTTCAAAATTATCAAATGCATTTTTGCATATTTTGATGATTTTGTAACACCCTGTATTTTTTAGCATGTTAAATTACAGGTGTGCACATAAAATAATTTAATTGAGATATAAAGTGATTTAAATAAATATTAATTAGCGAATAAAAGTATTAATATTTATGTGTAATTATATTTACTTGTGTGATAAGTAAATAACAACATGTTAAATTGTTTTACTTTGTACGTGAGTAAAATCGACGGGCTTAACGGTATCTCATTCGGGACACGCATGTAGGGTCGTATCCGGAATGAGATGAAAATTAATGTTATATAAGTTGGATGGTAATTTCGAGTGCGTCAATGATCCGAAATGGAATGATATAGTCAAAAATAGGTACCCGTGGATTATAATTAGGTTCCGGGGGCTTTTTGGGCCAAACGGGTACCGTAAAAGGGTTTTCGGGTAATTTTACTCATAGGGGCTGACTTAATTTCGGGATTAGGAATAGTTAGGATTATAATTAGGTAAGGTGGATGGAGGGGCAACCACCCGTCCATTCAAGAGGATAGGGATTTGACAGAGGAGAAAAGAGAGAAGAAGAAAGGGACAAAATTAAAGAAAAAGTGATCCGAGTGGGAGATCAAATTAATCTGGGCTTAAGAACATTGCCAAGAGAAGAACTCAATGAGAAAATCTCATAATTTCTTTAATCTGAAGGTAATTATTTAACTTTCTCTAATCTTACTGTACTTTCACTTATTCATATAGAAATTTGATGTAGGAAGAACACAATTTTTTGGGTGAGAGAAACATGTAAAATGGGATTTTGATAAATAAAATCATTGAAGATGAACTTTGTTATGTGCACATGTTAGATCTGATGTGAATTGAATGATAAGGAACGATTCTTGAATGATCTAAACAATAAAAGGTGAAATCTTGAATTAGCGTTTGTAACTATGCTCCAATCTTGATATAAATGGATCACCTTATAAGTTAGATATTTTTGGGATGATGTATATGTATAAATTTGTAAATTGATGTATGGAAATTATTTAGTAATCATATTAGGAATTTGGGTGAAGATTATCTACTTGGGTCGAAGGGAAAGAGGTCAATCCCATTAAAATCCGTGTTGACAATCGGGCATAACTGAATCGGTTCGCTGGGGGGGGAAGAGCAGCCTGATTCACTCATCGAATTAGCTCGGTCTAGACAACAAACCAGTTCGGTTTACTATTCTGGCCTCCCTTACCTTTTGTTATTTTTTATGGAGTGTTTAGGGTTAGACATGGATTATGGAGTCCGAGCAATGTAATATGACTTCTAGATATATAACGGGAAGGTTAGAAAGTACCTTAGGGTAAACAGGGATAAATTCCGGATAAGAAATATTGATGTACTAGGGTCAAAAGTACTCGGGTAATAGTTATGAAATCAGGTTAGGATTTCGGTAAGGATTAAACTAAGTGCTTAGGTAGAGTAACATATTGGCCAGAAATGTGAAGTTAGAGAATTAAACTTAGGTACATGAATACTTGACTAAAATCAGGAGTTGAGATAGGATTTGTGGGCTAGTACTAAGAGAGACATTATGCACATTAGTTGGTTTCACACACACACACACACACACACACACACACACACACACATATATATATATATATATATATATATATATATATTTGTGTGAATGTGTTAACATTAAATTATAACTAGTATGTATTTATGTTGATTATGTAACGGTGTGAATATAATTGAGAGAGAATATGTTATAGCTTATGTGATAGCTACTTGGCAAATAAAATAAAGTAAAATACATTTAGCGCAATTGGGATATATGTTTAGTGTATTGGACTTTGTTTGGAGAGACTAGACTAGTTAGGCGGGATAACATGACTAGAAAATTAAAATATTTGTGTTAGGCGCGCTCTATAGATGAATAGTGAGGATAATCTCATGTGAGTGAGACACCAGATAAGCATGAATAATTATGTTGCATGTTCATTATTGCATTTTAAACACTTGTAAATATTTTTGAAATGTTTTGGGCGCTGACCCAAATCAAAAGTATTTTTTCAAAATCTTTTATGTGCTCATCCACAGGGACGCCAGGATTAGCTTGTCCTTCCAGTCAGACGATGCTGCTACAGATATGGATCCATCCAGGATTTTCTTAGACGCCTCTATTCATTCTATCTAGTTATGATGTTTAATCTAGTTTTTATTTCAGGCATGTTGCCCACAATTGGGCAGTTTACATTTTCATACTTTGTTATATTATTTCATTTATCAGTTGGATGATTGTACTTGGGATTTACCTAGAGTTATTCGGTTATTTTATTTATTATTTCTATCAGTACTCATTATATTCCACCATGGTGAATGCTTATCTTATATGATTGAATTGTTTAACAAAGCATTCTAATAAGTTTTTTAAAATTTGACACTATGCTTAATAGGTTATTAGTAATTAATTAGTTTTTGACAGTACTAATAAGAATGAACTATACTGAGATTCTTGTTTTATTTTAGTAGTGGATTGGCCATCCATTATTAGAATAGATAGGGTGTCACATATTTCCATTTTGGTGTGATAAAATGAAATTAAAAACATAGAGAACATTGAAAATTTATAACGGTTCACTCAAATTGGTTTACTTCCACTATTGGGTTTGTATGTATATAAGTATGACTTTAATATCTTATGCATTAAACAATGGAACTTTAAACGAAAGGATTAATATAATTTTAGGGGGAAATATGATAGAGGGAGATCCTTTTTAGAGATATTCTCCCTTAGTGAGATCGTAGGAGGGTTTCGTCAGTATCTAAAACTCTTTTTTATAAGTAAATGAAATATATAGTCTTACCGCTGAGGGGGAAGAACTCGTACACAAGAAGTATACAGAACAATAAAAAGTGGAAAAACCCAAAACGAGCCTTCCCCTTGAAACCTCCCTAAAATATAAATATTTATGTATCTCCTCCACAAAGTCTAGAAAAATAGGAAGAGATATGTTATATATTTCCTTATACCATATCAACGAAGTTTTTAAAATACAAGTAATGAATACTAGATTATGAGGCTTCCTTTCAATCCAAACAGTTCGCATTCCTCTCCCACCATATTGTACAGAATATATAGTGAGTAACCATTCTCCAAATTTTCCCGACCCCTTTTTATCCTTTTGGTGTATTCCAAGCCTCTAGAAGATCCCTCACCGACTTGGGAACTATCTAAGGAATCGGACAAAGAGACATAAAGACATCCCATAATACCTTCGTCACCCTACTGTGTAACATCAAATAATTAGTCATCTCTTCCACCTCCACACACAACCAACACCGGCTAGCCATCATACTTTTTTTTTGTAAAATTTTGGTCGTTGATATAGCCTGTCTCACCGTGGTCAACGTAAAAAACATGCTTTCGGGGGCACCTTAGACTTTCAAGTCTGTCTCTTTGGAAAACTCATGTTTTAGTTCCCATTCCCTTTCAAAATGGAGTAGTAATCACTCACAAAGAAGACCCCCATTCTATTAGCACCCCCCAATCATCTTCTCCATTTGACGGATTAGGTGTCATCCCCAGCCATTAAAAAAAAGCATATGCCTCTTCTAACTCCCATTCCCATAACTGTATTTTGAATTTTGAGTCCTATATCTCCAATCATCGTGATGTACTATGAAATCAATCCGTTTTTGTCTCTTATGTTGAACATCCCTGGGAATTGATCCTCGAAGGATCCATTGACGACCTTTGGTCGTTAATATAGCATGTCATGCTGCTTTCCACATAAAGAACACACTTTTGGGGGTACCTTAGACTTTCAAGTCTCTATCTTTAGAAAACTCGTGTTATGATTCCCACCCCCTCTGAAAACGGAGTAGTAATCTCTCATCGAGAAGACCCCCTTCTATCAGCCACCCCCCACAATCATCCTCCCCATTCGACGGACTAGGTGTCATCCCTAGCCACTAAAAAAGTATCCTCCTCTTCTAACTCCCAGTCCCATTACCGTCTTCTGAATTTCAAGTCATATACCACTCGCTCTCCATTCATCATGATGTGATCTTCAATCAACCAATCTTTGTCTCCCCCTATGGTGAACATTCCTGGGAATTGATCCTCCAAGGATCCATTTAAACTCCATCTGTCATTCTAAACTCCGATCATATCCCCTCCCCCAATTCAAACTTCGTGTATCTAGAGAAATCCTCCCACTCTTTTGTAATATACTTCCATAACCTATCCCATAAGCCAACTGGCCCACTCATGGACCCCACCCCAAGAGGGAACACCCCCCACCCGTCAGCCACCACTCTCCTCCATAACCTAGTCTCATCATGTAAAATCCTCCACAACCACTTCCCTAGCTAAGCATTGTTAAAACACTCTAGCTTCTTCACCCTCGCACCCCCTCTTTTATCGATTTTCACACATATTCCCACCCCACTAAACTGTATAGGAAAATTTTCATCATCTTTTCCATCGCCTTGCACACTGGGAATGGAAATCATCGAATGGATAAAATGTAAGTTGGCAAACTCGACAACATACTTTTTATCAACGTTAACCACCCTCATTTGAACAGATATCCGTTGTTCCAACCTGCCAACCTCCTTCTCACTCTTTTCAGAACCAGATCCCATATAGCCTTGGTCTTGAGTTTATCCCCTAATGGCAATCCGAGGTACGCCAAAGGGAACCCACCCTATAACTAGTCGTCCTAGCTAAATGATCCATGCTTCCACTGCCCCTATCTAAATCATCTCACATTTTTCCACATTGATATAGAGTCCCAATACTGCCTACAAGCACAAAAGTAAGAGTCTCAAATATCTTATCTGCCCTACTACTGCATCATAAAAAATAATCGTATCACCTGTAAATAGTAGGTGGGAAATCATGATCACATTCGTGTTGGGATGGACCACCATGAAACCTTTGGTCAACACTACTTCAACCACTCGCCCCATCATCATACTGAAAGCTTTCATGAGCATAATGAAGAGAAAGGGGGACAACGGGTCTCCCTGTCGGAGGTCGCACGAGCTCTGAAAAAATACCTTTGGAACCCCATTGATCAACACACAGAGTTTGACAGAGAATATACAATCTTAATCCATCGATACCACCTCGCTCCGAAGACTATTCTCTCTAATAAATACAAGATAAACCCCCAGTTAAATTGATTATTAGCCTTCCCAATGTCTAACTTGCATGGGATACCGATCTCCCAACTTCTTAATCGGACTCCACAACTTCATTAGCCACCAAAATTGCATCAAGGATTTTCCTCCCTCCTATGAAAGCATTCTAGGACTCAGAAATGAGAGACTAGTGACTTTCATAAGCCTAACTAGCAGAACCTTGGCAAGCAGCTTATAAACTTTCCCGATCAGACTTATAACTCTGAAATCATGGATATCGATTAAACCCCTTTCAAAGGAATCAGAGTAATTAACACCACATTTAGACTCCTCATGACATAACCTCTATCATAAAACTCATACAAGAAAGCCATCACCTCCCCTCTCATAACTGACCAACAGTGCTGAAAGAAAACCAAAGTGAAGCTGTCAGGGTTAAGGGCCTTATCTCCACTCATGGATCCTAAAACTTACATGATCTCCTCATCTGTAAAGGCCTTCTCTTATATCTCTTCATCATCCATGAAAATCCTCCCCATTTTGGCTCCCTCTAGGAAGGGTCTATAAGATTCTTCCTCTCTATACAAACCCTCGCAAAAGTGAGAGATATCACCCATTACCTCGTTAAACTCATCGAGCTCTTGCCTTTACCTATGTGATCTTTCGAATGTTATTAAAGTCGCGATGTGAGTTAGCCACTCTTTGATAAAATTTAATATTCCTATCTCCCTCTCTCAACCACATTGCTTGGGATTTTTTCCTCCATCTAATATCTTACTGAATCAATCTTCTACCTATGTAACTTCTCCTTCCCTGAGAGACCCTCCCTCCTCTTTTTTCTCATCTAAAAACCTAATATCCTCGATATACCTTATTGTAGTTTCCATAAAAATCCCAAACACCTCCTTATTACACGTCTTGATATCCTCTTCAAGGAGATTAAGCTTCCTAGATAAAATGACTCTAGCATTTCCTTCCACCTCATAACCTCGCCACCATTCCCCAATTCTGTCTGTAGAATTCTCCTCTCCAACACTCTAAAAGAATCAAACTATGATCCGATGTAAACCTAGGAAGACAAGTTTGAGTAAAATTCGGTAAATGATCCTCCAACTCCTGTGAAATAAGAAATCGGTCATGCCGAAACAAATACGGGGTGTTCTTGTTGCTAGGCCAAGTAAACGTTTCGTCGATCGACGATAGATCCATTAATTTCGTCTCATCAATAAAACTACAAAAACTCCCTCATGTATTTGTTATTTTTCCCTCCCCTACTCGTTTATGAGGAAAATCTCACCATATTAAAATATCTTCTTAAACACTAAGGAACTCCCCACAACCTACTAACTCCTCTCACATATCCCACCTACCAGCGTCTTCCACCAGCCCATAAATCCCCAAAAAACACCATATGAATATGTCTTCCACATTCCTAAATAAATATGATAATGACCAATTTTCTTCGAGACTCTCCACCATTTTAATGAATCTGAGGTCCCATGTGATTATTACTCCATCCAATACGCCCATTGTGTCTAAGACACATCACTCAATCCTCCCACCTCCCCAAATAGATTTAGTTATCTCTTCATTGACATAACTCAACTTAGATTCCCGAAGGCTTAAGATGTTTGGCCTCCACCTTGATATTGAACCACTAATAATACCATGCTTCTCAGAGTCGTTCAGACCCATCACATTCCAAGAGATTAGATGGAGCTTCATAAAGTATCTTATATTCCCCCTCTCAGTAACTCCCTCACTTCTCCTCCTATCTAACCATGTTGAATAGAACTCTCCCCCTCTTCTATCACCATATGTCCCCAAATTTTACCTCTTAATTTCTCAAATAACATAAGTGCTTCATAAAAACCAACATTTCACTTATATATATATATATATATATATATATATATATATAGACAGAGAGAGAGAGAGAGAGAGAGAGAGAGAGAGAGAGAGATGCGTGCATTTTGCATATCGAAACAGAGTACCGAGAATTAAAATTGTCCTCAAATTTTAATCATGCCAAACATTTTGTAGCACACCTAAAGGTATATGTGACAAATTTACTAATGTTTTTCTCACTAATCCAAATTTAAATATCGATTAAACATTTGAGTAATAAAACAAGATAGAAAGTACATCAACACATAACATTGGATATACGAGGATAAAAAGTTTATCATTCATTTATTTATGGTTTAGTACATGTGAGAGTTTACCACGTTATACCCCTCATAGAGGGTAACATGTTCCGACTCTTATTCATCTCTATAGACGTCTGGATCCATAATTAAGTTGACATCAAAGTAGGATTTGTCAAACCCAAATAAACCATAAATTACAACAATCCTCCACATCAATGAAAATTTGTTATATCAACATACAAAGACTAAAAAGACACATGAGAGACTTTCTATTAGAAAATTCCTATGCCGAGAGATAGATTTAGCCCTTGAATTATCCACAGTGAAAGACTACGAATTAGTGATTTATCAATGAATGCGATGTCTTGAACTATTTAGTTTTGGTGAAAATAAAGACTTTAGACTTCACATAATAAGTTCCTTAACACTGATTGTTATTTTTCTTGTGGTCATTTTATCCCTGAATAAATTTTGGATTCATAAGTTCTTTAGATAATTTTAGCCTTTTGAAGTTAACTTCACACTCAGATAGGTGACCTAGCATTTAGAGTATCCTACAATACCCCACTTTGAGTTTTAGCTTATTAAAGTTAGGCTCAACATTAGATACAATAATGTCTCAATAATAATTCCTTAATACAGTCTCAATAGAGTCTTTGAATAATACGATCCAACTAACTCTCAACATACAAACTAGAATGTCACAAAATAAACTAGATTGAAAAGTAAAAATAATAACTAAATAAAGTAGATACCCACAATGTCTCTAAAATAAGGATCATGGGTAAGAGATATGATTATCAATGTTAGCCAGAACTAGGAGGCTATATGGGAGATCGAACCTTATCATCAAAGGTCCACGTAATGAGATGGGTTAAAACACTAGAAAGTAACGTAGATACGCGACTCAAATTAGCCATATGAGTAGATATTAAAATCACAGTTTATATATAAATAAACGCCTCATCCCTTATAACGTTGCCTCATAATGTAATATAATAATCTCCATTCATACCATTAACTAATTAAATTCTTCAATACACTTATCCTTGTCATTTAAGATTTGTGACACATTGAAAATATTAACATCTAATGTCATATTTCCAAAGGATAGATTCATTTCCCCATTCCCGTAATTAATTGAAGCATTCACGACTGCGAGGAATGGTCACCCTAGGATGATAGGAGGTTATGTGTTTGAAATGGAAATGGGATGGATTTTGAGAACAATAAAGTTGATCGGGAAGACAAAAGTTTCTTTTTAGACGAGGATATCTTCTAACACACCCCTAGGAATTTTAGTGGAACTGTTGGCCAAATGGGTTCTCGTCTTTATTGGGCTAAGATTTCCTAGGCTCAATTAGAGATAAACCGATTAGGGTAGGAGGTTCACGCTATCCCCATGATCAAGAAGGGAAAAATTAATAGAAAAATTTCCAATCACACATAAATATGTTAGACAATCGGAGTCCTTGAATTTCAAAATATTTTTGTGTTAGAAAATGGAGCTCACTTGCTGGATCAAATCTACCTTTTTTTCGAGATGCTTTCTCTTAAATGTACATAAGTCTTTTAAAAACTTTCCATCAGATTGTATTTTCTTGATAACATCAAGGAGAGGGAGATTGATCTTCACTTGCTTAAAAGTGTTCTTGATTTCATGATCCTTATTGAGCTTCACGATTGGAAGAAGCCTTTGAGGATAGGGAATGGGAAAGAAATACGAGATTGGGGATTCCGGCACTTGGATAGGCAACTCACCACTACTCCTTTTCGAAGTCACTTCACACTCTCGAGGAGTTAGTGAGGTATCTTCGAATTCTGTCGAAGATGGTGGTATAATATTTTGAATTAATTTCACACTCCTAAGAGTTGTGATGGATTTGGCTTATTCCAATGATTGGCAATGAGCGGGGGATTTCCCCTTTTCTTGGGTATCCGATGATACCGTCAATTTTGCAATTTGTGACTTAATGATAATAAATTATTGAGCATTATGGTTATTGACGATCGCTTGCACTTGTATGAATTCCTTCAAAGTGTGTTCAGAGTTGTTCTTATATGGGGGCACATAAGAAGGAATGGACGGAGGTCCTTGAATCTGGAGAGGAGGGAGAGGTGCTTGTAAGTAAGGAGGTTGATAATTTGGGGATAAAGGATTTTGAGCTTTTTGGGATTCTTCATATTGATAACCGAAGTGGTTTCCCTTAGACAGGTTGCACCCTTGGCTAGGAGGAGTGTTCTGTGATATTTTGAAAACCCCAATAACATTCACTAGATCTTGGAGGATAACTTTGTAGCTAAGGATGGTGGGATACTCCTTGGTCGAATGACCATTAATGTTGCATATGCCACACAACTCCTTGATTAAAGAATGCATTGTAAGTGAAGGAGCTTGACTCTTTAAGACTAACTCCTCGTCCTTCTTTGATAATTTATAAGGCCTTATTTTCATATCATCCCCATTGTTTAGGTGATAGAGACCTTGGGTGTAAATCGATGAATTAAAAGGTCCTAAATTTTCTTTATTTCGCTATAATGTGTCCCATGCTTGAGTAATCTCGGCACAATACTTAAAATTGGCCTCATCATTTTCCGGATTCAAGCTAAAAACTTCCCCAAAACACATGGTCTTCACCATTTGTTTAGAATTAAGGGTAAGGCCATTGTGGAAAATGCAGACGATTCTCCATTTTTTGAAGGCATGATGTGGGCACTTGCCCAATAGGTCATTGAACATTTCCCAATATTTCTTAAAGGCCTCATTTTCTCCTCGGGAGAAGGTTTGAATTTGTCCTTTAAGGGTGTTAGTTTTATAGGCGGGGAGAATTTTCTTTAAGAATTAGTTTTACATATCGCATCAATGCCCAATAGAATTCGGGGCTAAAGACTAAATCCATGTTTTAGCTTTGTTAATGAGAGAGAAGGCATAGATTTTTAGGTGTGTTATATCGAGTGGACATTTTTTATCGCTAAAAGTAGTTCACACTTTCTCAAACTCCCATACATATAGGTATAGTTGTTTACTTTCCATGCCGTGAAAAGTGGGTAAAAGTTGTATCATCCCGTTTTAAAAATGGAATTGCACATCATTATGGGGGGAAAATGACACATGACGGAGAGGTTCTCCTCTCCGATTTTAGGTATTCTCTAATTGGTTGATATGGCATCTCAATTTCTCCTCGACTACCATGCTCAAATATTATCACCCATGGTGGTAAAATTTGAGTGGGCTTCGGAATGTGATGAGGTAGGAGGGCTAAGGGATGGTCTCTAATAATTCGAATGCTCTCTTGATGAAGGATATTCTGCTATAAGATTTTGATTGTTTTCATTCGTAACTTGCATTTATGAGAGTTTTGGATTTGTTTAAAAAATATGGGTCACAGTGACCACATGGAATGAAATCATGTGTAGGAACGTCGTACAACCTAAATTTTCTTTCCAATCCCCTGGCAACAATGCCAAAAACTTAATCCTTTAGAAATTATGTTTGATTTAAGTGCAAATCAATTGCAATAAGTAATAACCGGGCAAGCCCGGGATCGTATTCCATAGGAACTGGACACTAAAAAGAAGGAACTCGGGTTATAAGAGTTACTATACATCATAAAATTAAAGTGTAAAAGGTGATGATTGTTGAGGGTAGTGAACTAAAACTAAAAAACATCCTATCACACGTTAAAATAAATATGAATTAGTAAAATATAATGGTTATGATAAAACAAACTAGTAATCTTATGATTTAAAATGGAAAAAATTGCTTAGGGAACATTCTCCCACATTGGATTTTCTATAGATGACGGAATTCAATTCAAATTGATTCTAATCAATCATAATTAAATAAGTTCGAATATCAACCATGTAGAGAACAAACTCATCAATGGAAAATTAGGGGTTAATAAATTATGGAGACAAATGGGTTGGTATTGTAGTAAAACTTCAAACACTACCCTTGTATGACAAGGGAAGCTAAGAGACTATGAAAATCCAATCTGAACACATGAGGTTCAATTAGAATGAATATCAATCAAACCCTAAAACTAACATTCAATCATCCATGGTAGGATTATGATCACTAACCTAAGAGACTAGCCAATGATTGTAGAAGCAACACAATCCATCCAAGTAAGCATCATTAATGGAGAATACATCAATCAAAATACATACCAGCCAAATCACTACACCAAAATGGGTAAATTGGCACCCTTCCAGCGGCTAGCCTTGTCACGATCATTGGCTGGGGAAAAAAATACGCATTTTTTGTCACGGTTAATGACTGTGAAAAGAACGTGATAAGGTATTGTCACGGTCATTGACCGTGACAAGTATACTTGTCATGGTCAAAGATCGTGACAATCCTTATAATATTATCACGGTCAAGGACCGTGACACGTCCATGACAAATGTCCTAGTAAAAAAACCTTTTCCCTTCTTTTTTTACCCCGCCGATTCTTCCCTCCTTTTTTCTCTCTCTACACTGCTCTCTCTCTCTCTCTCTCTCTATCTACTTTCAGGTTACTTTCTCTCTATCTTCCATTTATATATATGTGTGTGTGTATATATATATATGTGTGTGTATATATATATATATATATATATATGTGTGTGTGTGTGTGTGTGTGTGTGTCTGTGTGTGTGCGTGGTGGGTGGGGGTGGGGCAGGGTGGGGGAAGGGGGTGGGGCAGGGATGGGGGCTATTTGTGTGTGTATGTGTGGGGTGTGTGCGTGTGTGTGTAGTGGTGTGTCTACGTGTGTGTGTGTGTGGTAGGGGAAGGGGGTGGGGGAAGAGGGTGGGGCAGGAATGTGTGGGTGGGTGGTGGGGTAGGGGGCTGCATGTGTGTGTGTGTGAATGTGTGCGGGTGTGTGTGCATGTGTGTATATGTGTGTGTAGTGTGCGTGTTTGTGCGTAATGTCCCTTGTAAACGAATTGATTGGTTATTAATTTTTTTAGTAAATTAATATATCATTTCCCCTCATTGTAAATTAGTAAATTAACATATGATTAATTATGAAAGTAGGATTGCCCCTCATTGTAAATTAGTAAATTAATAATTGTATACTTTAATTGTTAGTTTAATTGATGAAAATAATTAATTGAGTAGATGAAATAGAAGGAGTACGGGATACACATTTGTTGTTGACATTGCTGTTGGATTATAGTGGATCGATGTTGGGTTGGATAGTTTTAAAAGTGGCATGACCACAGGATTATTGTCCATATGGGGTGGGATTTTTAAAAGTTTTTTGAAAATTACTTTGTATATCGAACAATATATATATAGTATGATAATTAAATGAAAAATACTTGAAATTACATATAGTGAGCATAGATAATAGCCTTCTAGTTCTTATGCGTAAGCATTCAATGGACCTTAGACCTGTTCGAGAGTCATTACCCCTATAATGAGATCTCTCGAATTTCCCCGTTTGGACAGTTTGGGACTACATAATTTATGGATAATATTCTTAGTGGCTTAAATTTGTTACTTTTGGAGGAAGTTCTGCAGTCGTATCCTAATGTTCTCTAGGTACATACTAGATTGACAAGTGTGACTGTTATTTCAATTGATCAATTGAAATAATACTCACACTTGCCAATCTACGTCGTGTACTTGGAGAACTACGGGCATATGCTGCCGAATTTTTTTCAAATCGTAACAATGTGCATGAGCTGTTAAGTATATTATAGAAAAATGCGGTCTTCAATGGGATAGGACCACTCACCCTTTAAAGGAGATGGAGGAAATAGAAATTTCTATTATAAATTGAATTTGAATATAAATAAGACATAATTAAATGAAACATAATATAAATCTAAGTTTTGTTTATACTAATCCATGAGTATACGCTTTGTACCTTTAATAGGTGATTAGTTGTGGTAGCTGTGATGGGATATCCGAAATACAAAGAGTGGATAGGTGAGACAAATAGAATGGGGGATGTGTTTCGTAGAGGTGCTAACGAATTTGTGAAATATGCAAAGAGATGTCATAATGATGAAGAGTTTCCGTGTCCCTGTGCTAGGTGTAAGAATGGTAAGGTATTTAAGTTGAAAACAGTTGAACTACATTTGTTAAGATCGGGTATGCAAGATAGTTATCGATTTTGGAGTTTTCACGATGAATTGAAAGTTCCTTTTGTCCCCGACAAACCTTCACAACAACCTTCAACAAGTAGGATAGATGTAGAAGGGGACGACTTAGATCATAACATGTTAGAGGATTTAGTTGATGATGCGTACGGAGTTTATGAAGAAGATGAGAATGAAGTTACTAATGATATAGAAGGTTCAAGTGCTCGTGAAGATATCACGATAAAACTTGACGATGACTACCAAAGTTTAAAATTTAAGGTGACCCAATTATTATACTCTGGCTTTGAGAAAGATCAAATAACTTTACATTCCATGGTTGGTTTGCACAGTTTGAAGATGGAATACGGTTTGTCTAGCAATAGCGTGACAGGAATTCCGAAATGGGTGAAGGGCTTATTACCCAAGGAGAATACACTTCCAAATAACTATCCTATTATGAAGAACAGTTTGAAAGGTTTGGTAATGAAGTATAAATCGATTCGTTCTTGTGTGTATGACTGCATACTATACCGAAAGGAGTATGAAAATCTTGATCGTTGTCCGGTATGTGACGAACCTAGATATGTCCAATCTACTAGTAAGGAAGACACAAGATCAAAAGTGCCTCAAAAAGTTTCGATTATTATAATGTTTAACATTATTTTAGATTATTTTATACATGATTAATGTTGTAATATGCAGAAAATATGAAGCTTGTGAGAACAATAAAAGACGAAAAATAATGGTACAATCAAATAGCGAATTTAAGTTGTGGTTGACACAAGAGGTAATTATAATGAAAATGGTCGTTATATAACGTTACATTACACTCAAATTTTACAACTAATATAATTAATTTATCTATATTCTCAGCTCTTAAATATGGGTGATGCGACATCAAGGCTTGCTCGTCTAGCCACTGGACCCTTGTTCGTGGCACAAGAGTACAAAAAGTATCGATTGAATGGTTACATTTTCGGCGCTAAAGTGTACGAGCTGTGGTCAATTGTCCAACACGCGCCAAAATGTCTAAATAGTAGTGTGGATGACTTGGCCGCTCCTACCGAATATCAATCCATTTTTTTTATGATAACCCAAATTTTAAACAATTTTTCAATTTGTAATAAATATTCCAATTTGTACCGAAACATCCATTTTTAATGCTTTTAATTGATTTGCACTTTATCATTTTCACTCTTGTGTAGTGTGCGTGTGTGTGGGTAGTAGGTGTGGGGGTTGGGATGTTTCGAATTTTTAGTAATTGTACATATTATGATCTAGATACTGTTGTTTTGGAATTCAGAATTGAGGTGTTTGACAGTAACAATTCATTTTTATTTGTAGTAATTGTACATATTTGCATGTCTTCTTCTAATTCATTTTGATATGTACTAATAACATTTTTTTACAGCAAATGTCTCCTTCAGGTATTAAGGCGAGGATGATGATGCTTGTTATAATGATGTCGTCTGGGCTCGGTGGTAGCGGAGGCGACGAGGGCTCCTCGACCCCTAGGCTCCCCAAATATGGCAAATTGGGGATGACCATCGAGAACAAGTCGGGGCTATTAGCGAGATCCCTCGAGCTGGTAAAGACGATCATCAGCCCGGGGTACATTAGTTGGAAGGAGGTGCCATATGAGCTCAAGTTAGCTGTTTGGGTGGCACTACAGGTAATGTATTTATATTTATATTTATATGTATATTTATATGTATATTTATATTTATATTTATATTTATATTTATATTTATATTTATATTTATATTCATATGAATATTTCAATTTCGATTTCAATTTCATTTTATATTTATATTTATATTTATTTGCAACTAACATTGTATTTGTTGGACATGAATAATTTAGTCTGGATCCAAAGCTACGCGTTTTCGTCTTGGAGCAGTTGAGGGAGCAACACAAGACGTGGAAGAAAAATATGCGGACCCGGTACTTTGGGAAGGCACGAGAGTCCATTATCCAAAGGCGTGAATCCGTCCCGTCGAAGGAGCCGATCTCATTGGAACAATGGCAAAAGTTCGTTGACAATGAGATCGGGGAGCGACAATTGACATCTCGCCAATCAGGGAGAGAAAACCGGGAAAAAAAATGGACGTGCACTGCTCCGGCCGGACGTCTTACGCCGAGGTGGAGCATAGGATGATGGTAAGATTTAATTTTTCTATAACTACAGAAATATATTATTCTGCATTATTTTACTTTGCGGTGCTGATACTAATTTTACTTTATTTTATTTCAAGGGATAAGGAGTGGCCCTGGGGGTAGGCCACATAGGCTCGATACTTATGTGGCTCTCCGAATGAAGAAGGGGAAGGACAAGGAGGTGTCCCTGAGCGTCGTGGACATGATTGTATGTAATCTGAAAATTTATTTTTTGTTAATTATGTTATAATTTTTTAATTTACTTATTTTACTAATCATGTGCTTTTTATCATTTCAGGCAAAGCTTAAGGAAGTGCATGAGTCGCAGTCTAATGCTGACAAGGCATATTTGTCCACAAACGCACTCAACCAAGTGCTTGGCTCTAATTGCAAGGGAAGGACAAGGGGGTGAATTCACAGGTGGGCAAATCTAGGATCATCGGATTGGAGACGAGCGACACCGGGTTGGCTCGAACGGTGGACTCGCATGACGCGAAGCTGTCCCGTTTGGAGGCGACGGTCCAAGATATGTTCTCATTCATGAAGCGTTCGTTGGGCGACGGAAAACGCAAGGGGAAAGGGAAGGAAAAGGTGGTGGGGGAGGATATGCAGGAGGACGAGGTGCAGGATGACGAGGATGTGGACCTTGCTGCTTCATTGCCGACACGTGCAGACTTTGATGACCCACTTCCCTATTTGGCTCCCTTCAACCGACCGATGTCGACACTTGGTTGGCCGAGCGTGTTTATACTGGACATATTTGATGGCCAGCAGATAGGGCGGGGGTTGAAGGACCCGAATATCGTTTAGGGTGGACTAGTTCATAGACGTGAGCTTCAAGACATCGAGTCCAAGGTGCTCGTCACACATATGATACCCGAGAAGGAGAACTCCTCGTTGTGGTTGCCTGAACAATGCGGCACAATGTATATCAGTGGTTGTATCAATTCGTATATCGTGTGGCCTACTCACCTCCTCGGATTTAACCTTACCCAAGACATGTAGTGACATTATTTGAATTGAATTGTATTGTTTTTAAGTTGGTACATTTGAATTGTTTTTAAGTTGGTACATTTGAATTATATTTAGATTATATCGTGATGCATATTGTCTCTATTTAAGTTGGTACATTTGAATTATATTTAGATTATATCGTGACGTATATTGTCTCTATTTTGAATGTATATTTTCACTATCTCTATTTTATTTGGATATATAATGTTTGAACAGGTACAACGTTGCTATAACAGGTATATATATACTGCTGGGCAGTGGCAGTGGCCATACTGCCCAGCAAATTTTTTTTCAATTCTGCCGAGAATTATCACGGTCATTGATCGTGACAAGTTCGTTAGACTTGTCACGGTCATGTCACGATCCTTGACCGTGACAAAACTTGTCACGGTCAAGGACCGTGACATGACCGTGACAAGTCTAACGAACTTGTCACGGTCAATGACTGTGACAAGTCCGTGATAAAAAGAGTTTCAACAGATTTGGTGTAGTGAATCTATCTTAATAAATGCAAGTGAAAACTATAAAACCAACAAATGTGAGAGTAGATAATATTGCAGTAATAATGAACCAACAAATCTTATGTATTAAATGGAAGGAAAAAGAAAGAAATCAAACTTTCTATATTTAATCTTAGAGAGAAAAAAAGTGAGTTTAATGGTTAGTCCTCTTGTCTAAAATATCATATGTCTGTCCAAATGAAACATAAACACAATATACATAATACTCCTCTAAATGGTAAACCTGTAATTAAATATGTAGAGTGTAAAAGGCGAACGAACCGATTTGTTAGAGGAGACCGAATTGATTTTTCTCAGTAAATCTTCGAGCCTTGCAAAAACTTAATCGATTCATCCCTTGGCCATAATCAGTGCGATACTTTAAGGGAATTTAACTTTCATGCTCCCTTGCTTTTCATGCTCTTCACTATGCGAAAACTTTCGTAACTTTTTCGTTATGAGTCGGATTCATGCACCGTCGGTGGCCACGTGAAGATAACTCAATGAGATATAACTTTCGTGCAGAGCTAGGGACCAAAGACCAAGTGCTTAAATTAACAAAATGACCCCAAATTTATGATTGTCGACTAAACTTCCCCTAAATTCAACCCAACATCACGCCTAGAATTCCTTACACCAATAAAAGCTCAAATAAACCTTGCACATGATATATACAATGAAAATAGAGGTTAACCAGTAAATGAGCATAAGTCTCAGGAATAATGCGCACGAGAATGCTAGAATGTGTAAATATAAGGTGTTTTAAATGCAATATTCATGACTAATCACTTATTGACATGCACACCTTCCTCTCGGTCATCTCAAGAACATGCGGTATGACAGATCAATCTGTCATAATGTATTCGAATTCTCCCAATTGATTTCATTTATTAATTGTTCTCGTTAATTAAAAACCACATTATAGTTTTTGGCCATCTCAAGATCATAAGGTATGCCAAATTAATATGTCACATAAACATCGATCGCTTGTTTTGCACCGCTAAAAATCCTATAGCTACCCTAATAAACAATGTTATAATAACATGTTCATCTATCAAGGACATTCACCATATGGTTGTCCCTTATCAATGCTCACCCATTCATTTACATTTCACGTGTTCATCTATCAAGGACATGCACCATTTAGAACTTCTTTATTCACTCTGTGCTATAAACTTCATATCCAATTATTCCACCCTTGCATCTTTATCATTTTGAGTCATTAATATGTTTTAATCTGTTTCATAAAAAGCCAAGGGGATAGTAACACTACAGTAGACTTCTCATGATATAAGATGCTAAAGAAAAAGCACGTTGATTTTATTAAAGGTTTGAGTCGTCTCGTACCCATCTCTAAACTCCACCCGTGGGACATCTCAACGAAGTCAAATCCAAATAAAGAATCCCACGATACACTTTCCTTAGATAGGGTAGTTGTTACGATGAATTTAGGTAGTTTTTTTTTTATAATCGAATTTGACAATGGTTTATATCTCTACATGTGCTATCAAGACAACTAATCCAACATCAGTATCCCACAACCAAAAATTATACTTTACTCCTTCTATCCTCTACATAAAATGGATATCAATAATAACAAGTCTCAAGTAAGGGCTCATATATGTGTATCCAGTGTCCCCAGTCATTATCAATACATTTCCACTAGTTCTTATAACATGAATAAGTATTTCATAATAAATCTCATCAATTTAGGACATATATATTAAAAGTACCACTCTTAAAGCGTAAGGTGCAAGCCTACGAAGCTTGCAAAATTTTAAAATTTTAAATTCAATATCAAGTTTGTATCATCTTTTTTTATATGTCAATTTTTTAATTTCTACAAATCGGGTCCAAACACAAAAATGTAATTTTCATGCATTGGGACCAATAATTGATTTCCACAAATTAATAGGGCTCAACATTAATTTTAATGTATACTCAACCATATAAATCCACCTAATATAACATAGTTTAGGAATACACAATTTTTTAAGGGTCACCAATTAATTTTAACACTAAAATTTAGTTTAGGTGAATTTAACAAATACAAATATAAAAGGAGGAATGTAGAAAGTCACTTCCCTAAATAAAGCATCCCAAACTTTGCTTTAGATGTTGGTGAAGTGACCCTCGAATGCCCGTTAAAAATAACTCCTGAGACCCTTTGGAAATTCCCTTTTTATAAGTTAAAAACTTCTTTTAAAAATATATAACATATATTGTTTGGGTTTCATTTTATGTCTATTTTGGTGGAGGGTGGAATCTGTGAGTCAAAAGGTGGTTAATTTTTTAGGAGTAAAAGAAGTAGGTAGTGATTAAATTATAGGGAGAGAGAGAAGAGACATCCACTAATTTCTGTAATATTTAACCCAACTGCTAATATTATCGATGCCCTTCAAATTCTAGCCATCCCTTTTCATTAGTTCTTAGAGCATCCACAACTGAGTGCTAGAATCCAATGGAAATGATAAGTTTACAAATTCTAGGCCTGCACTTGTGGGTTGAAGTTAACGAATTTTATAGATAAATTTGTAGGTATGCTCCAAATTTGGAGAACGGTTGGAGAATTGTAAAGGCATCCTACAAACTTTATTTGTTCATAGGAATTCCTACGAACTTCCGAAGTTAGATGGAGCTCCTACGGACAAATGAAGTTCATAGGAATTAATTACTGCAGAGTAAAAACTAACGTCCATTTACTACAAATAGTAGTACATTCCATTAGCAATCTCACACAATTTTCTCTCATTTGTATTGTTTTCCAATATTCCGGTCATCCTTATAGTATTTTCATATATATCAATTCTATAATGTAATGTCTTCTTCTAAACCAACTAACGCGGGAAGTTCACACAAACCTAACATGACTCCCATAGAAGATGAGATTTTATGTAGTATTTGTGGAAAATATAAAAGTCAAAGTATTGGAGGCAATTTGATATCCCATAGAATAATTTGGGATACAATTATGAATGAATACAACAACACGTCTAGAATTACTTTTCAACATACGAGAACCATGCTTTCAGCACGATACAATTATATATCACAACGTGTAATGTTTTATGTTGCAAAGCTATCTGACCAACTCAATAATCAAGGAAAGGACACCCAAGAGTACAATGTGGTTCAACAGGCAAGCGAGGAGTAACATTTTGAAACCAACAAACAATTCATGTTCGATAATTGCTACCAAATTTTGAAAGACTTGCCAAAATTCAACTTGCAAAACACAGCGGGGAATAACGACAACCATATGCCTCTAGACTCAGAGGTAAGTCCAGGTGCATGGGATGTACAATACAAACCCCTCGGCATAAATGGGAAGAAATAACGTGCTTATCAACATGCTCGTTCAAATATCTTTTATTGTAACACTATAGTACTCAAACATTGCAACGAATTCAATGAAATGTTTAAAAGTAAGCAGGAGTGGAAGCAGAGTCGTGCCATGAAATTTGATTCTCAAATGGCTGCGTTCATTGAAATGAAAAGAGCTGTTAAAATGATAAAAATAAGATCAACTTATACATCTAGGTCGAGAGCAGTCATACATCATGGAGTTCAATATGATAAAAAATGCTATACAATAGCAGTTCCATCTTAAAAGTTCAACAACCTCGAAGCGATGGTTGTTGTGTCCAAAGCTGTGATTTCCATGCTGTAGTCAAACTATGCCCGATCATCAAAGCATATTCGGGTCCATCTTGTTCAGTCAATGGTGACTAGGATATTATATTTGTAATGTTTGATCGCTTTAATTATCCGTTATTTTCTTAAAATCAATGTAACGTCTACTTAATTAATTGTACGGTGAAACTTTTATTTACTATTTTTTGTTAAAATCAAGCAGCTGATTCAAACTAATTATAATTAATAAAACATTTATTATCAGCATGGTAGTTATTGAAGAACAAAGTGAAAAAAGAACTAAGAAAGCGATTAGACACGCTTGGAAACACAAAAACTCCGAATTCATTAACCCACCATTTCATCCCCGTTGCTATTCCAAATGTGCTCGCTGAAAGAAATCATAAACACATTGTTGAAACTGCCCTCACTCTTACGTTATATGCAAAAATACTTTTATATCTTTGGGTAGATGCTTTCTTCACTGCAGTATACCTCATTAATAGATTACCTTCTTCCTAACTAAAGAAAGAAACTCCTTTCTTCAGGTTGTATCACAAGCAACCATGCTATGCTTCTCTTAAGATTTTTGGAGGTAGATGTTTCCCTTTTATTAAAGGAAAAACTCAACATAAATTTACTCCAAAATCTTTTCCATGCGTCTTCATTGGCTAAAACTCCTTGCACAAGGGTTATAGATGTTATCACCCTTATACAAGGAGAGTATATATATCTAGACATGTTTTTTTTATGAGTCTATTATGCCTTATGTTGCTCCTAGTAGATATATGGTGTCTAGTAAAGCCACAACAAATATGACTACTTATTAAGAGCTTTTCGAAACCAGTAGAGATGTCATAAAAAATAAAAATAAACAATTTGTATCTGATATATTTATTAGCAATATTAAAGAACCAATCACACACAGAGATGTGACAAATAATAACCTAATAAACCCTTTGTTTTCTGATACTAGACCTAATTTCGTACCATCTAACACTTCTTTTGACGAAAAAAAACCAACTGGCTCCCTTAAAAACTCATTAAATACTTCGGATGGAACTATTCATATCAATCATACCCAACCCATACCTACAACAACTGATACGAATAAAGAATCAACTATTCCAGGTGCAAATACTAGCAAACCTACTAGACATACCCCACATCTTGTACCGCTCCCTTCAAGACCGTTGTTGATACGCTCAAAGGAAAAAATGTTCTAACCGAAGGTACTATAAATAGCCCTATATCTTCACCTAACACTTATTCATCTCCTTTTAGTCCCATAGCCTCACCTTTTTCAAATCAAAGCCATAGTGAGCATTTTTCTACTGATCATCAAATTTTTGACATGCTTACAAATCAACAGGACATCCAATCTCATCCAAATATTTATACATCAACCACTGATTCTTTTTATAATCCAAATGTCATAAAAATAACTATTGCTCTTAAGTTTAACCATATACCAACTGTTCAAAACCAACACCCAATGACAACAAGAGCCAAATCAAAACAGTAATCAACCTCTCTACCTCTTACTGCTTTTAAAACCTCCATATCTCATGAACCATTAAATAACAAAGAAGCTTTCATTTACCCAAAATGGATTAGTTCTATGAATGAGAAATTAACAGCTCTCCATAAAAATCACACTTGAACTTTAGTACCAAAGCAACCACACATGCACTTAATTGGATCAAAATGGGTGTATAAGATAAAATTAACATCTAATGGAAGTGTGGAAAGATGTAAACCAAGGTTGGTGGCTCAAGGGTATAATCAAATTGAAGGCATTAATTTCTCAGATACTTTTAGCCCTCTTATTAAACTTATACTACAATTAGGACTGTTTTAGTAATTGTTGTGACACGTGAATGGAGTATAAGACAATTAGATGTAAAGAATGCATTTTTTCATGGTGACCTTCGAGAACAAGTCCATATGAAACAACCACCGGGATTCATTTATCCATTATATCGATCTCATGTGTGTGCTTTAAACAAAGCTATATATGGACTTAAACAAGTTCCAAGAGCTTGGTTTAATAAATTTAACACATTCCTTATTAATTTTGGCTTTGTATGTAGTAGGGTAGACCCTCTTTATTTATTTATCATTCCTCACATGAAAGAATTCTCTTATTGGTCTATGTGGATGATATACTCATCACAGGTAGTCAGGCTATTTTTCTTAACAATCTTATTCAAAGATTAAGTACAATTTTTTCCATTAAAGACCTGGGTGCTTTGACTTATTTTTCAGGGATGGAATTCACACTAATCAAAAGAGGTTTTCAAGTTACTCAAAGTAGGTATATTGAGAAACTACTTGCTTAAGCCAACATGACACATGCCAATAGTGTCGTTACACCATCAACTTCAAGAGAATTCAGTGATAACAACAACATTCCATTATCAAATTTATCAGATTTTTGATCTTTAGTTGGAGCTTTATAATATTTATGTCTCACACGACAGGACATCGCTTACACAGTCAATAACATTTGACAACACATGCATGCTCCCATCACTTCTCATCTCGCTCAAGTAAAACGACTACTCCGATATCTTGAAGGAACCATATCCTATGGGTTGAAGTTTCTTAAACAATCAACACTCTCTTTATGGCTTCTCCGATGCAGACTGGGCAGGGTGTCCTACAACACGTCGATCTACCTTTGGTTTTTTTATATTTCTAGGAGCAAATTTCATCTCTTTATCCTCAATGAAACAACCCATAGTTTCTCGTTCTAGTTATGAAGTGGAATATCGGTCTATAGAGATTTCTTATGTTCTTAACAAAATTAGTATACCTTTATTTAAGCAGCTTATTCTATTTTGTGACAACATTAGCGTTATCTACATGTTTGTGAATCCAGTTTTACATGCTCGTACCAAACATATTGAATTGGATTATCATTTTTACATGAAAAAGTTTCATAAGGAGATTTAATCAGTCACTACGTTTCATCGTAAAATCAACTTGTCGACATCCCCACCAAGACTTTGGCAAAATCCACATTTATGCACTTACATTCCAAACCTGGTATATAGTCATCACCTACACAAAGTTTGAGGGGGGGTGATAAAAGAAGTGAACCTTCTCCTATTATTTAGGAAGACCACAGACTTTCCTCTCACATGCTATATACTGTTTCATATACAAACATGGTCAAATATGCCTACAATCATGGAAGTTGTTACACTCAACATGGAAGCTATTATACTGTTATACTCTTATAACGTTACAAATCATTTCGTTCCTTTATATTAGGTCAGTTCCTTTATATTAGATTTGTATTCAAATATTCGAAGGCAAGTCAGTAACGTTAAGTGAGTAGCGTTAGCTTTATTTAGTCTAGTGTTATATATAGCACTAATTGTGTAAATCCTGATTGATTCTAAAGTTATCAATAATACAATATTGTTTTCAGTTTCTCATTTTCCTTTCAAAGGTGGTGTCTTTCCATATGGAATTGTAATAACATGGATTCCCAAGTACTTGAGAGTCTCGATTATAAATAATTGGAGAAATATCTGAATTCATTATTAGATTGTCTTTCCCCCTCACTCTTTAGTGTCCATGAAACTAGTACTGATAAATGGAACATGGAAACTTTCACACAATAAAAATGAAAATCTTATGCCATAATCACTAAGGATCGTGATGAAGAATATTTTGACAATGCCTTAGATGTTCCAAATGATGTAAATGCCAATAATAAATATGTTATTTCTCCTTTTGATGCAAATATTGTTAGTTTAAGAAGAAATAATAAGGGTTATGATTTATACTACTTATTAAGATTATATTTGCCACATGATACACAAATGGAACTTTTTAGAGGTTTTTATTAGATTTTACAATGACTTAGTAAAGATCAACCTAGCAAAAATAAATGCATATGTACATATATTTTATTGTGTACAACTTTATCACAGTTATTTTCTATGACGCTTGGTACAGGAAGAAGAGGGAGAGAGAGAGAGAAGCAGTTCTGACTATTCCAATCACTCTGAGGTTGGTTTTGTCGATACACTCGGTAGTGATACATAAATCAAGTCGTTATGTTTTTAGTTACTTGATATATGGTTTTTGTAATTTATATTATTATGTTTCTTTCCAGTGCCCACTCTTCCAAAAAGAGTCCGGGGCATTGCCTGTAACTTAATAACTGAAAAAATATTTGCAGCGATTAAGACTAAGCTTGTTGTGGAGTTTACACATGGTAGACCCTCGGGAATTAATGGCAAGGATTTTTCTGCGGAGATTGGTGTTGTAGTGTAAACCTACACACCTCTACAAGCAGAGAAATGATCATAGATTAGTGAAGGTTAGAAGATTGAATTTATTGGTAGGCTTTTGGTACGTATAGAATCTACTACTGATGATAACTATCATTGATTGAGCTTAAGTAGGTTAAGTGTATAGAAAGTCGTCGAATGAATTTATTTAATTACCGTGGTGAGTCAAAATAATTTTCTCAACTCACATATGAGGAGGTAAATTTGGTATCTAATATTTGTAACTTGCATTTTTTGTTTATAGCAAAAATTTGTTTACTTATTTTTTAATTTTTTATGGCTGAAGGATGGAAAGTTACGTGAAACACCCATTGGGCATATTTAACTCTTCCATAACACCCATTTCAATAGTGGTAGACGATGGGTCAACCATGAGGTCGAGAATACGTATGTAAGTATATGTGATTGGCACTTTTTGTTTGATTTTCATGTGCGATGGAAAATTAGTAATTGGTGAATTAGATTAATATTTGCATATTGTTGATTGATTGTTTCTTGGTGCATGTAAACATTTTATTTTTACTTTTTCTTGGTTCATTTAAAAGTGGCTTTACCACTTCTATAAAAGAAACCGTGGCCTTAATTTTACTACAACTAAGGTCGCGTTAAAAGTGTTAATATTTTGGGGCAATTTTTTTCAAAGATCAATTCATTTTTTTAGTTTACCCTAGCATATCATAATTTATTAATGGTAGTCGTTATTATATCAATAATAATTAAAATTTAATATTGTGCCCGTTTTTAAGGAGGCATTAATTATATTTTAACAATTTTTCTTTACAGAACAACATACTCGATATTCCACGGAGCAATCCAGAGTTGACCGAAGCACAAATTTGTGAGGAAATTCTTAGGATGAGGTCGGGTTATGTTAAGGGTTTTACGTTTGGACTTAAGCCTGAGACATTTGGGTCTAGGTGTGGAGCATATGCCACTAGAGAGAATAAGGCCTTGAAATCTGAGATCTCTCGACTGAATTATGTTTTGGAGAGTCAAAATGTAACAATCTAGAGTCAAGGAGTGATGATTGAAAAGATCATGGCGACGCTTAGTCGGATGGAGGGTTCTTCTTAAGTTTTAGTCATAATGAATACTCCTAGATTTAGATTTAGTATTATTTAACATTTGTAGTTGAAACAAATTGGTAAATGACTGGTGTCTTAGTTTAAATAGATCGCTATGACTTTTTTCTTAGTTTAAACAATTAGTTATGACTCGTGTCTTACTTTAAACAATTGGTTAAGACTTTTTTCAATATTGTTTTAATCTTACTACTTAAGTTGCTATATATTGATTTTTTTAATCTCTTGTGACAAAATCACTTACTATCGCAATAAAAAAAATTCATATATATAAATATTTGATTAAAAAATAACTAATGTTTAGTGATTCTTGACACATTTGAGACGATTTAATTTATTGCTATTAGTTTTTCGAAAACATATTTTGTGACTAAGTTTCTTTCTCATAATAACTTTAGAAATGAAAAAATATTTGTGACGAATATAACAGCTTTAGTGATGAACATATGCATCCAGAATTGACAAAACCAAGTAATGTAATTGGAATTGCGACAATGTTTGCTTTCTTTAGTGATGTATCTGTCTGCCGCTAAGGATTATTTACGACTAAGTGTCTTTATCACAACAACCTTATAAATGAAAAGTATTTGCTAAGAATATAATAGCTTTAACGATGGACATATGTGTCGAGAATGGAAAAACCCAAGTAATGTAATTGGAATTGCAACAATGTTAACTTCCATTGGTGATATATTTTTCCATTGCTAAAGAGAATTTGCAACGAAGTTTCTTTATCACAACAACCTTATAAATGATAAATATTTGCGGCGAATATAACTGCTTTAGAGATGAACGTATGTATCGAGAATGTCCAAAACCAAGTAATGCAATTAGAGTTGCGAAGATGTTTACATCCTTTAGTGATGTATCTTTTATTCACGAAATAGTAGTTGCGATGAATGTTGGATTCGTCGCAACATATATATACTGACACGCTTTTTGCGACCATGTATGCGATGAATATAGGTTATCGTAAATGATGTCATGCGACGAATTTTAACCCATAACAATGAACTTAATTCGTCGCTAAAATATAGCTCTCTTGTAGTGATAATCTATACAAGGAAGTTCAGTTGATGAATGTTGGTATTTATAATTATAAAATCCACGTTACGAAAGCACATATTGCCTTCCAAATAAGCTCTCTTTGGAAAAAACTTTATCCCCATATTGCATACCAACACCTGCGCTGGGAAGAAGCAATCATAATTTGATTGTACTAGAATTTCCAAAAAACATTGTCTTACTTCCATCCATACTTGCACCTCTTCGATCCGAATGGCATATTTGGCATTCCTTTGGAGGATGTTATGAAAATACAACCACTAAACCAAAATATACTCATGTGAACTAATCAAAACCAAGGAGAACGCTCCCATTAAAACAATAAAAATGCATCACTGGATTATCGATCTTACTTTCTTTGTTTAGAAATATTTTAGACGTCTATTCTTATTTTCCTCTAATCTTAATGCAACCTCTTCGACTCTATCTATTTTCATGCAATGATATCTTATCCATAATTTATGCAAAATGATTAATTGGTCCAAATGATATACTGATATGAATTTTTATTACCTATGTTACTCATTTTAAGAAATAACGAAAAATAAAATCTTGTTTCAAAATCAATGATCATATAATACATGCTACAAGTATGTGGAAACTTATTTTTCCATTTATCTTTATGTCACTCATTAAAAAATCCACATTTTTTAGATTGGATAAAATAAAAGAAGTTCCAGTCACAATAAACTCAAACTATTCGTTGGAATTTATTTATTTATGAATTACTCGTTTTATATGTCACTCCTACAAGTAACACATATCTTTAATACAACTGGGTAAGTTGTCTACGCCAAAGGAAGGGAGAATATTCTTTAGGAGAATTTACCTAATACTTTTTTATAATGACAAAGGAGGAGAGACATGACAAATCAAGAGAAAATTATTTTCTGAACACAAATTCAAAAAATATTTTTCTATTAAAGACATGTGAGTTAAAGATCGAACTACAAGGAATATCATGCTCTAAAAAGATGTAAAGGGAAATCACAATAAGGAAATTATGTAGTATCCTTTATAGTTTTCCATTGAGGATGATTAGGTCCCAATGTCAAGATATGTTCATTATAATTTAAATACCATTCTTAAAATGTGATACACATATGGTACATTTAAAAATTTTCCCACAAGATATGAAATGAAATAATCCAAGAATAATAAAACCATTCACCACAAATGAATCCGTCACCATAATAAAACTTCAATAGTATAATGTCATGAACATAATCTCTCTAGATGAAAACCATAAACAATTATGGAGTCTACGAACCCACTAAATCTGAATACAACTGTTTTATAAAATAAATGACTCGGAAGGAAAACTAAACTAAGAATAAAAGTAAACTCAAGTCACACTCTCGCAAATTTCTAAACTATGCATGTAAAGGCAAACCTAGTCTGAAATGTTATTGAATAACATTCAGTCATTGCCCGCTGCAAGTATACCAGCTACGTTTTCCAATTATAGTTACATAAACCCATTAATAAGCACTAGATGAGATAAATATCATAATATAAGATTTTAATTCATGACAAGGAATTTAAATAGTGATGCAAATAAAGTAATATAAATCAATTGTGCACCTTCGCAATTATGTTTTTTTAAACATTTATTAATATTTTTAATTATTTAACAATTTTACACCATTATAGCGAGTCAATCTCCTATACGACCATGCACATATCACGGTTCGCCACCCATATCAACTTATTAATATACACAATCACTATAGCTTGACTGTCCATAATGTCACTCGCATATACTGTTATGTATCTCTACATAATTCCTATCATTATAGCTGGATTTCCTTAGGCCTCGTGCACATTATGGTAGCCAGACAACCATACACACTAAGCATACATTGGCACACATATAAAACAACTATTATATCCAACTTACTTACGCCACACACATATTATCATATCCAGTAAACACTAGACCCCGCTCACACTTTAACTCTGACATAGAGCCCATCAAGCTATCTAATCCAATGTATGACCCATACATACAATGTAGCCAGCCGACGTACACCCGCATATACAATAACACCACAAATCTATTTATCTATAATACCAATTATTATTTAAGGTATAATTATATTCTCATTACTTATCACTTGCCTCCAAAATACTCGAGCATCACAAACCAATACATCACCTATCCCGTACCTAGAAATCACCGAAAACCACATGTATTTTCTAGTCCCAAACCTAGGAAATACAAAACCATAGCCAATTATACACCCATACCTAGGAAAAAAATAAACATTCTCTGGTACCATACCTAAGAAATAACCAATCGAAAAAGTTATCATTCTCTAGTCCGATACCTAGAAAACAACAAGTACAATTATCTTAACTATGGATACAAGCTAACATATGTATCCCGATAATCCCAATAATGTCATTATTTAAACGTTCTGCCAATTTCTACTATTATTAGATTCTTTATACCAAAGTCATACTATTTTATTTCATATTTATTCAAGCTCTATTCCATGTGAATTAAATTGATTTGGTCATATGATTTACAAATGCAACAAAAGATCCCAACAAATTGGAAAAATTTAATAATCCAATTCAAATGAGATTTAATCAAACGAAATCATATAAGGATTTAAACACGTGAGGTAGCCATTCTAAACAATATATTCCATGAATCTTACTAGTATTATCAACTAAATATTTCACGAGCCTTAGCATATTTTCGAGATTCATATATAATTTAACATGTAATATTATCCAATTTTCAATATCAACAAAGCCCAATATCCTAAACATGGGATATTTAAAGTATTGAATCAAATTCCATAAATTAAAAAATATATATTATGTTATCACTTTCCATAATTAAATTCTTAATCATATTTATTAAACATGTGTAATTAGGACTTAAATAACATTTAAATCAAATAATACTTAAGGGAAAAATTAGAGACGTTCTTGCCTTATGAAAGTATTTTGAAACGTTCTTGACTTATGAAAGTATTCTGAATAGCACAAGTTTTTCTTCTTCTAAAAAGATCCAATTTATCTTTTGAATATCTCTTCAAAAAACTTATCTAAAGTGATCCAAATTAAGGGTCGAAAGTTGTTTACTCATAGTTTAAAATTTGAAGAAACAAGGCTTTATGAGTTTGTTTCAAAAGAATAACATTTCATTCTGAATTTTAAATCTTGATAAGGTTATATATATATATATATATATATATATATAAGAAAACCAACCCCATACGCACTTTGCAAAAGAGCTCGCGCGCCAAGAGGTTGAGATCACAGAAAAACTAACCCACGGTCATGGGTCGAAGACCGCTATCGCAGCTAAATACCTTCTATCGTAGCTCTACCCCATAAGTCCTCTCTCTATTCTTCTATTGTCATAAATCATTAATGATTGTTTTATTAAATGTCCTACCAAGTCACAACTCCAAAACCAACTAATAAAGCCACACGTGATTGACTTTCTAAAAGTCTTAACTTGGAGTCCAAGTAAGTCCAAAAATAGTCAAATGCCCCTAGAGTTTTAACTTAAACCCCAAATTATCAAATAATTAAATAAATGGCCATTATAGTCATTTAATTAGCCAAAAACCACCAAATATATTTAAATTAAATATTTTTCATTTAATTTCTAATTTCACCATTCATTTTAATCAACTAATTAGTTTAGTTAATTTGGTTCTCAAAATTATGGGGTATTACCAAATATCTCAAAACTCAAGGAATACCATATTAAAATAGCTCATCAATTGAAGTCTCAGCAAATACACAAAAGTTTTATCAAAGACCAACAATATTCAAGAATATGCATAGAGACTTTGAGTGATGTAGAGTTTATTGTAAAATTTTATTTTTCTTCTATATTTCATATATATTGGTTCAAATATACACAAACGCTCACAACATTTTTCTAAATATTAAAGCAAAATTTTCTAAACAAAATAAACAACTTGTATTGTTTATGTTGACTCAAACTTGCAAAATGAAACTTATAAGAATTAGGATAAAAACTGGTACGTTAGCTCAAATCAAAGGGATATTAGGTCAAATTAACTTATTAATTCAACTCAATATTAATTTCATTTGAATTAAACTTTCCATCTGAAAAAATAGAAACAATTTATCTTTAGATTCAAAATAGATATCATTCTCAACCACGTCATAAATATTTCTCAACTACTCGTATTGCCTAGTTTATTTTTCACGCCATAAATATTGCTTATGGAACATTTTTATACAAACAATAGATTACACACAACATTAAAAGATCAAATTTTCATTATAACTTTTGTGTTGAAAGATCCAATGGTATTTTAAAAGGCTATTAATGAAAAAATCTCACACAACACTTTGCGAAAATCTTTACACTTGTATAAAGAGAAGTTATTATTGATTAAAAATATCCCTATAGTGCAAAAACATTATTGAGTTTTCTTTTTACCTTTTCTTTACTGTTAAACTTTATTTCATTTACAAGGTCGATAGTTCCTTTGCATGCTTTAGACACCTCATTCTGTTACCACCTAACTCTCTTTAGGTCCCTAGTACCTCCACTCATCACCACAGACCCAGGTCATGTCCCGAGCACTGACCTGGAAGCCATTGGACACTCCCCGGCTCAGTTTGATCAAAAGTCAAACTCTTTGTTTCAACTGAGACTCAATGAATCTTCGAAGGGCACTGAATACCCTTTCCAACGGCCCGTCTCGTGCGCGGTTCTGACTTACCATGCGGACGAACGATCCGTTTGCGTCCGAAGCCTGACCCAGAGGCCACCGGGCACTCCCGGGATCTGTTTGACCTAAGTCAACTCTTCAGATCAATTGAGGCTGAATGAATCTTCAAAGGGCCCTCAATACCCTTTCCAAAGGTCCATCCCGTGCACGATTCTGACTTTCCATGCCAACGAATGATCCGTTTGACTCCGAGAGGTCACCGAATGCTTCTCGGGCCCGATTAACCAAAGTCAACTCTCCAAACTGGGTCAAAATCTTTGTAATGTCGAAGAAAATCTCCTAACCTTTCCAATGGTATGCCCCGTTCGCGATTCGGACTTACCATGCGGACGAACGATCCGTTTGCGTCCGCGCGATTCCCCGTTCAATGGATCGACAAATGCTTCCGAGCCATATTTGACCCAAAGTCAACTCCCAAACCCGGGAGCGTTCCAAAGTACTTTCTAAGGTCTCTGAATTACCTTTACAACGGTATGCCCCGTGCACGAATCTGACCAACGGTTCGCCCTCGGCGGCCGATTTTCCAAAAAAGCCTGAAATACACTGCCAAACGGCAGGTTCCAGAACCTGCCTGCCGACAGGCAGGAAGGGCTCTATGCCGATCGGCAAAACCCTGTGCCTATAAAAGGAGGCCTTGGCCTCATTTGCAAAGGGGAGCCCAGATCATAAGGAAATCACTCTCAGTAAGTCCCAGAAACCTCTCCCGAAGGCAGCGTGATTTCAACTTCCAAATCCCTTTTTCACTTCCAGTTTTCATCATCCCTTTCATCAAAATTGATGAATTAACCACTCTCCATCATCATCCAAGTGCAAGGGCTATTTTTCGACATTCAAGATCAAGCTCCAAGTCTCCAAGAAGGTCCATCTTTCTCACCTTTCTCTTCAAATCTTCTTGAATTTGCAATAACTTGTTTTATTACTTAAGCACTTTTATTATCTTATTTCCCATATCCTAACATACCTTTTTATCTAGTATTATTGCACATACCTTATTTTCATATAAATAAAACCCTAAAAAATAAGAAAAAGAGGGCTTGCTCATAAATTCCAAATAGGTATTCTCACACTTTTTCCACACTTTTCTCACAACTAAAACACTTTTTTTTACACACACACACACTCACAAATAAGAGATTCCCCATTTGGATTTATGAGATAAACCCCACCCCTCATTTTGTATGCGAACTACGTGGACTTTGATGCCTTTATAGGCTACGTAGGCGTCTCGGGATAAAACCCGAGACCCGAGTCCTTTTTCTCACTTTTTCTATTTTCTCTAAATCCATTTTCCTTATATTCTATATATTTGTTCTTAGTGGCGTATTACTCCATATGTGTTATCGTTCCATTATAACAATCAACATAGGGGTAATCGCGTAAATCTTATTTTCTAATATTATTCTTATACCTTCCTACGGATGACTCGCTTTATCTTTTCCATTATACAAGTCGAGGATTCCTACCTCCTTTTTATATATACACATGCACACATATCACGGGGGAAAACATAAAAGAAAATAGAAAATATCCATGAGAGACCGAAAGGGCGGAATGGGTGCCTAACACCTTCCCATTTCGTAACTAAGCCTCCGAACCATTCTCGAATCATTTGGTTTCGCACGCACCAGTATGTCTCTGGATGCCATCCTTCGGGGTGGCTTCCCTTTTTTCTTTTGTCTGTTTTGAGTAAAATAGACTGACGACTCTGAATCTCTCTACATTTTCACACCTCACAAATCGACGCCGACCGAAGCGCTCTCCCGAGAGGGGACACGCGGGACCCAAAGGATCCTTTCTCCCTTCGCGGTGGGGATCGGGGATGGCCACACATGCATAGTTAACGAAAGACTTTTGATCTTTGGTTGTGTCTACTTGGGAAAGGGAGAGACTTCTTCTCTATTGAGGTTTTAAGGTATATTGTATAATAGTGGGATTATTTCTTAACCTTAGTCAATAGAATAATGATGTTCCCAAGTGATATATCGGCCTGGATTTAGGCCAAGTTGAATCACATAAAATATTGATTTTTGACGTTTATCTACTCTCTCTCCCTCTCTCTCTCGCTATTATTTCTTGCTTAAATTATTTACATTTTATTTAACGTTATCTCTTTCAATAATCTAATAAAAAAATTTCTAATTTTGGATTAACTTTATACCTACTTGTTTTATCTATCTTTGGTAATTACTTTTGGGACAACTCTCTCCATACTAATCTACATGCCAAGCATGCTCTTGGAATTACCCAAGTCTTGTATATCATTCTCAAATCCATTAAGACTTCATATTTTTAATATCTTATATTCTGGAACAATCTATGAACCCGTCATTAATGTACACAAATAAGTAAATGAAAGTAGTATATTTGAGTCACTTGAAATCGACATAGTGATTGAAATAATTCCTTGTGAATTCTTGACCAAATATTAATGTGTTTAATCTCTTGTACCGATGTCATGGAAGATGCTTGAACCCATATAAAGACTTTCTCATTTTCACACATAATCTTCCTTGTGAAAAACAGTGAATCCCTTTGGTTGAGATATGTAAATCTCCACATCTAGATTCCTATGCAAGAACATCATTTGACGTCCAATTGATTGGGAAATAAAATTACAATTAATGATTTCTTTTTATTATGTAATTTATATTTCAAAATATTCACCTCATAATTCTCTTGTGCCTACTCACATATGACACCACAAAGTTTATTTCTTCATCATTATTGTTGATGTAAAAAATTAGATTTGATCTACTTAGTTAATCACAAATAAATATGAGTAAAGAAATAAGACAAGAGACTTTTAAAGTGGTTTAGCCTTACTGAAATGGCCTACGTTCATTGTCTTATATTACTGGGTGTCTTGCCTTGATCTCAATTAAGTTTGCTTATGATAGCTTACCCTGCCATGAGGGTATTACAATGTATTTATAGCCCTTGGGCTATCAGTGTGAATAGATAATATGCCATTATTGAATAGGCATATACATCTGTACATGGTAAAGAATACTCATTGAATCTATCTTTATCATTTGATCTTCCTAACAAGTTGCTCGGTATGCTGAGTATCTCGGTATGTTGAGTACTTCGGTATGTTGAGTAGCTCGATACACTGAACTTGTGCCATGTTGGATGACACATGTCTTCATATAATTGGTCCACGTTAGCTGACTAATTTTTGTATCAATAAAAGCCCCCAATGTTTCACAATTGAGTTTTGATATGAGAGTGTGGGACATTTTACCCAAAAGTTGCTCGAGAACATTTCTTACATCTTGATTAATTATATAACTGCAACAGTTATAAAGGTTTTCCATTTTGTGTAACAATTTTGAGCGTGAAATGGCAAATTTGTAAATATTTTGAGTTTTTAACGAACGCTTGGGTATTTGCGTCTTTTTCTCTTGATTAGCCGTCGGGAACACAATTGATGTCATGTGTGATCATTATTTTTCTCTTTTTTCAATGCAGCATATATAACGGCGGTAAAGTCCGATTGTCTTCTACCTTTTGCTATCTTATTTCCAAACTCTTTTTCTTCTCATTTTTCTTCTTACGAACGTTTCTTTAAAGTCATCTGCCCTAGCTGATTCCTTAATCTTCTGTAAGAATTTCTTTTTTCCGTCTTCTTTCTTTGCTTTAGCCATCGTGGTTTACCTTATCGAGTCATTAGATAAGTTTAGGGTTGACTTTGAGATTCCTTCTTGGGTTGTTTTGGAAGAACCTCCTTGCCCTTCTGATTTATTTTCTCTAGCTGAGGGACACTATTTTCCCTCTATTTTTGTAGCAAAATGTGGTTTTACTTTCCTGTCTAATCCCTTGTGTTTGGAATTTCGTCAATATTTTGATATTGTACCTGCAAAAGTAGTTCCAAATATATGAAGGGTGGTTAATGGCGTATATAGGTTGAATCAAATTCATTGAACTCGTTTGGGAATTCCTGAAATTATGTACTGTTATAAATGGGTCACCAACGACACCACCTTTTACTTAAAAAATAGGTTTTCTAACAGAGCTTTAGTAGTCAATCTCCCTAATTCTAATAGGGATGATTTTGAACATGGTGTTGTGCTGAAAAATTGGCAACACCCCTCACTAAAAGGGAAAAACGTGTACTAAGGTCCTAGGTGTCCTCCTTACGGCAATGGGATAGGTTGTTTTTTATTTTTAAGCTAGCTCTAATTTTGTTTGATAAAATGTTTCACTAACTTTTTCTTTTCCATTTTCGACTTGCAGTTGACAGTAAAAGAAACCCCCCCCCCCCCAAGAGAGTGATATTAATATAAAAGATTTTAAGCTCATCTGGGGCTTGCATAAATCAATTGTTGTGGAGCATGTGTGATCTGTTTCCTATTTGTTGAGATATAAGAACACCACTTCCTCTTTTATTTCTCAACCTCTTGCCCCTCCTTTGGTGATTGATCTTGAGCAGGCTCCAGTATCTTCTTCAATTGTTAAAGAATCTTCCTCTAATTTGGGCACTTCTATTGCTGGCCTAATAACTAAGAAGAGGAGAATGCCTGATCTCTTTGCCAAGTTTGTCCCTAGAACTGATGGGGCAAAAAAGATCAAAGAAGATGTCCCAGTTGAAATGACTAAGTAAAAGGATATTGCTCCATCTAGGGGATCAGTCATGGTTGTCAAGGGGGTCATCAAGAAGTGCCCTGTTACTCCAAAAAAGGTAGCACCTTTGATTGAAGGGGTTTCTGTTGTTCAAAAAAAGACAACACCTTTGATTGAAGAGGTTGCTCCTTTGAAAAGATTGAGAAGTGGTCTTGCTGAGAAGATCGTTGATGTTGCTGCTCAACCTGCTAGGGTTGATATAACTTCTTTGAGAGTTGGTCCTCCAACATTCATTATTCTTGGCTTGGCCAAGAAGTTGATCTGGTCTCGAACTCTTCTTGATCACAGAGCTGCTGAGACTTCTACTCCTCGGGGGAAAGTCACTGACTTGGCAGCCCAACACCTTGCATCAGTAAGTGTCATTATACCTGTTACGTCAGTTCTGTTTTCAATTTTCATATTCTAACTTGAGTGTCTTTTTTTCTTGTAGTTTTTGGTGTATTTCAATAATATCCTGGAGAATGATAAAGCTATCAAAGTTGTTTCCTCTTCCAGTGAAGTACAAGAAGCCCTTGTTGGGTTATCAAAAATTTTGGAGGAGTCCCGGCAAAAGTATGAGGATGACAAAACTTCTTGGGAAAATAAAATCAAGTCTGCTGAAATAGCTCAACAAAAAGCTGTGAAAGCTGCCAAGGAGGCTGATCTAGCTCGGCAACAAGCTATAAATGTTTCCAAGGAGGAAAAGGAGAAATTAAAGGTCGCCGTTTCAAGCAAGGAGGAAGCTGAGGAGAAATTAAAGGTCTTCTTTTTGGAGCAAGGAGGAATCCGAGGGCAAGGTTGAAGAGGTTGAATGGTGTAAGAAAGATCTTGAACAGAAAGTAAAATCTGTTGAAGATCTTCTTAGGGAAAATGCTTCTTTGAAGAGGGCAAAGAGAAAAGTTATTGTAAAGAAGTCCTTTAGCTCTGGCTGGGATAAAGGATGGAACAAAGTTGTAACGGCTGCCTCTACTCAAATGGAGTATGCAAGTTTGAAGTTCTTTAGGGATGGATGGGTTGTAGCGTTAAAGGAGTTGAAAATTGCTGAGGAATTTGAACTATTTCAGAGACATGTTCACAACCCTCCTCCTGCTATTGAAGATGAAGCTGGATCTGATGAATCTTCTTTGATGATAGTAAAACGAACACCTGCTACCACTATCCCTCAATCCTCCTAGACAACAACTTCCATCGAGCAACGTCAGCTGCCCACCGAGCAACCAATACCTTCTTTAAAATCAGTTGAGGATATTATAGGGAATAAGGAGAAGGTGTAATATTGTTTGGCAATTTTTGCTTTTATCTATTTTTTTCCTTTGATTTGTACTTTTGGTTGTATCCGCCTCTATTATGATCAATAAAATGGACTTGGTACTTATTCTGAATTTCTCCTTTACTGTTCAATATAATTGCGGTGATTTTGATATGTTAATACTTTTCCTTGCTAGTTTATTGCCAGGATGGAACTGTTGTCATCTCATGATATAGAGTTGATGAAGAAGTGTACATATTACTTCAAAGCTGGTCGTGTAGATTTCACTGAAGCATAAGTAATTGATATTCTTGGATCTAATGCCTCTGAACGAGCAATTGAGGCTTACTAGTATTTAAAATGTCTTCTTGATCGGGCTTTAGCAAATAATGTAGCTTACTACAAAATTATTGAAGATCTTCAAGGAATGATTGAAGAACTTCAACTTCAACATAAGGAAGCCACTGCTCTTCTACATGAAGGTTATGAGAATAATTACCAATAGTTCAGCGTTGATCGAGGTTATGATAAATTTATCTCAGTCTATAATAAGAGAGAGTGTGTGATGAAGCTAGAAGTTGAGGAACATAGAAACATTGCTAAGCTGCTGGAGGAAGAAAATATTGATTTAAGAGAAGAACTGAGACAACTAAAATCTGATTCTTCCTCTAGAGCTCTGGTCCCAGTTAATGATGAAGGTTTTTCCTTTTTAGAGACTGAGAATTCCTCATTAAGAGAAGAATTAGAAGATTTGAAAAGATTCAGACCTGCATTCACTTCTCGGGGCAGAACAAGAGTTAGTCGGAAAAGCATCAAAGAGATTAGGACTCAATAGGCTTTAGAAAATCAAGCTGCTCAACTGAAGGTAAAAAATCAAGCTCTGGCTTAAATGTCCCAGAAAATTCAAACTCTTACCAAGCAACTTTCCAATCAGAGTTCTGCGTTGCAGAATAAAGAAAGTTTGGTGAAGAGGCTTCATCAACATATTGAACGATTAACTTATCAATTTCACAAGCAGTCCAAAGAGTTCTGGATGGGGGGATACAATGAAGCTTTATATCATCTTGAAGCCAAGTTGAAGCAATCAAACAATGAGGGATACAAACAGGGGTGGTTGAATGCTCTAACTGCGATGAAGGTTGAGCAAGGAATCGAGCTATGGGATTAGTGTAACCCTGGATTACTTGATCTACCAGTACCTCTTTACAAACTAGATGTTAGCTGGATCCCAGTTAGCTCTATTCCTCAGTTTTTGATTTCCATATACCTTGGTGATTATAATCTTCATGAATATTTTGAGATATCTCAACCTCCACATTTTCTTGACCAACTAAGTGCGAGAAACACCAAAATGTCACGGGATTGAACTTTATCAACTCTTCTTTTGCTTTAGATGATGCTCCAGCTGGAATGGATCTTGTGTCTAAATCTGAAGGAAAGAAACCAGTAGAATAGGCTATTGGTATTTTGTTAGTAAATGAAGAAAAAGTATCTCTTTGTAATTTTGTTTCCTTGGAAATTAAATAATTGCATGATCAATTATGATAGTACTGTATTTTTTTAGTAATTGATTGTATATATATTGACATTTTTCCCTTTTTGATTTGATTGCCTAGACAATGGAACTTGTGCCCCATGTATTTATCTAGTTGTAGTGACTTATCACCCATAAGTGCCTAAGAAATGGAATTTTATCCCACGTTCTTGCTTAGTTGTGATAATAATTTAAGTAAATAACTGCCTTGGTGCCTAGGCAGTGGATATGTTACCCATCTTATTGCCTAGTTTATATGCCTCTTGGGTCACCTATAATCAAGCATACCTTGCCTTGCTCGATTGTTTTACAACCATTATTGGTATTTATAGTGATGCCGACCAACTTTGTTGGTGAAAAAAAATATCCAAGTGTAGTTTGTAGTGTGTAGCACGAGTACTCTGAAATAATAATAATAAAATAAATGAATGGGGAAATCGTCATTTGAATTCATACTGAAATAATTGGGTACATGGGCAGTTACATTACTCACAGTATTTTCGCAGGTGCTCAACATTCCAAGCATTTTTAAATTCCTCCCCTTTAAGAGTTTCTATTCGGTAAGTGCCAGGTCGAACAAAAGTTGTGACACGATATGGGACTTAACAATTTGCCTCCAACTTATTGTGCTTTTGAATTACTTTCTTGAGCATATAATCTCCTTCCTTAAGATCATACTTCCTGACCCTTTTATTATAGAACATAGCAGTCCTTTGCTGATAGGCTGCATTTTGGATTGTCGCGCCTTCTCTGACTTCTTTGAGCATGTCTAAGTCCAAGCATCTCATTAAATCACTTACCTGAGAATTAAAATTAAGCACCCTATGAGTAGGTAACCCTAATTCAGCAGGTATGACTACTTCACTCCCCAAATCCAACATGCAAGGAGATTCCCCAGTTACTGTTCGGGGTATTTTTCGATAAGCCCATAACACTGAGTGCAACTCGTTGATCCAATTCCCTTTAGCATCATCCAATCTCTTCTTCAACCCAGTCAGTAGAGTTATGTTCGTTACCTCAGTTTTCCCATTACTTTGGGGATGACCTGGAGCAGAATGGATTTTTTTAATGTTGGACTGTAGACAGTATGTTGCAAACTCATCATTGTCAAATTGGGTAACGTGATCGGTGATAAAAGTATGGGGTAAACCATATCTATAAATAATATTCTTCCAGATGAATTGATAGACCCTTTCGTAAGCCATATCGATGAGAGGTTCAGCTTCCACCCATTTTATGAAATAATCAACATCTACCACCAGATATTTAAATCATCCTCTTGTAATTGGTAGTGGCTTGACTAAATCTATGTCCCACATAGAGAATGGCCAAGGTGAAGTTATTTGTGTTAGCAGCGCTTGAGGAGTTCTTCGTATAGTAGAAAATCGCTGACACTTGTCTCATTTCTTGGCATAATCCGTACAATCAGCACCCATTGTTGACTAATAGTACCCCTGCGTATTTATTCTCTGTAAAAGAGTTCTACCTGCTACATGAGCCCCATAACATCCTTCATGAATTTCCTCTACTAGATCTTTAACTTCTACTGGATGAATACACCTTTGCAAACCAACTATCACACCTCTTCTGTACATAACTCCTTTGTTCAAGACATATCTAGCAGCCTTATACTTCAACCTTTTGGTTATAAGTTGGTCGGCCGGTAAAGTACCTTCTTCGATATAAGATATTATGGGATCCATCCAGGAAGGTCCCATATCCAGGGCGATAAAATCCATCATCAAATCTTCATCAAAAGTTATGCTTGCAAGTACTTCAATGGGGATTGTTCTTCTTAGCTCGGTGCGCCTAGGTGAGGCTAACCGAGCAAGTGCATCTGCTCTTGCATTCTCCAGTCTTGGTATTCTAATTACTTGGATATCTGCCAAATTGGATACAATGTCCATAGCTTTATTTAAATACCTCAACATGAATTCCCCTTTTGTTGCGTAAAGACTTAGCATCTGATTCACCACTAGTTATGAATCACTAAACACCACAACTTTCTCTGCATTCAACGATTTAGCTAAGTTGAGGCCCATAATTATGGCTTCATACTCAGCTTCATTATTAGAATCCTGGAATTGGAAACAAGGAAAATATTCTATGTCTATCCCATCTGGACTGTTGAGAATAATTTCATCTCCGCAACCTATTGCACATGAAGAACTATTGACATATAAATTCCATATATGGATATTATCATCAAACACTTGGTCTGATAAAATCCCTTGATGAAATATCTTATCCTTCTTTTCTTCATACTTTTTTTTTCAACTCTTGCACTTTATGAGAGGATTTTGGTTGATCGGTGGTCATCTCTGCTGCAGGGTGTTACTCAGGGATATTTTTTTTTTCTCCTCTAACATCCTGAAGTTGCTTTGCATTAGCCCCCTGTTGATCGGAGACATCTGGGTAGATAAATTCAGCAATGAATCCGCCACAGCCTACTTTTTAAGAGAGGATCTTGGCTCATAGATAATGTCGTACTCCCCTAACTCCACTTCCCAATACATCAATCTTCCAAACTATTCTAGCTTATGTAAAGCCTGTCTGAGTGGCATGTCAGTGTATACCACTATTGTATGGCTTGAAAATATGGTTTCATCCTCCTACTCGTTTTAATCAACGCCAATGCTAACTTTTTTAGTTTTGGATACTTTATCTCTGCTCCCCCGAATGCCTTGCTCGTATAATAAACTGGTTTTTGCACTTCGCTTTTTATTCTTATCAAAGACAAACTGATGGCACTTTCTGAAATAGATAAGTACAGGTATAATATTACTCCCGACACTGGCCTGGATAATAAAGGATGTGTCCCTAAGTATCTCTTCAACTCTAAGAACGCCTTCTCACATTCATCGTTCCATTCAAAGGTCTTTCTGAGCACCTTAAATAATGGAAGACATCTATCAGTTTCTCTGAAGATAAATCGATTGAGAGCTGCTATACGTCCCATAAGGCTCTGCACTTCCTGCTTGGGGGTTGGAGATTATAACTCCAGTAAGGCTTTTATCTTGTCATTATTTGCTTCAATACCTCTTTAATTAACAATATACCCTACGAACATGCCTTCTTGCACGCCAAAATACACTTGGTTGGGTTCAGCTTCATCTGGTACCTCTCCAACTGATTAAATGTTTAGCTCAAATCAGCTATATGGTTAGTAGCTTTCTTACTTTTAGTCAACATGTCGTCGACGTACACCTCCATATTTTTTCCAATCTGCTCTGTAAACTCCTTATTCATCAGTCGCTAATATGTAGCACCTGCATTTTTATGACCAAAAGGCATAACATTATAACAATATGTTCCTCATGGGGTAATGAAAGAGGTACTCTGCCTAGCTTCTGGTTTCATTTTAATTTGACTATATCCAGAATAAGCATCCACAAAGCTTAGCAGCTTATGCCCCAAAGTTTCATCTACTAGTTGATCTATCCTGGGCAGAGGGAAATGATCTTTCGGCAAGCTTTATTCAGGTCTGTGAAGTCCACACACATTCTCCACGTATTGTTCTTCTTCTTACCATCACAACATTAGCCAACTAATCAGGATATTTGACGTCTTCGATGAAAGAAGACTTTTGTAAGTTTTCCACTTGTTCTTGAATAGCCTAATTCTTCTCCGGACTAAAGAATCTTCTTATTTACTTCACTGGTTTGATCTCTTTCTTGACATTGAGCTCGTGACATAGGAAGGTTGGGTCTATCCCCGGCTTATCTTTATGACTCCACGCAAATAATTATTTTTTGTGCTTCAGAAATACCACAAACTCTTGCTTCAATACTGGATCAAGTAAAGCACCAATCTGAGTTATTCATTCTTGTTGCTCGTCATCCAGAATAATACTTTCCATCGCTTCCATTATTTGGCCTTTAACGAGTTTCGTTTAATCCCTTGGGTCTGAGGTTTCAATCTCAGACTCATCAGATTCATCCATTTGATAAATGGTTATTTTCTTCCTATCATTCTCCAATTCTTCTTACTTGGACGATGAGTAGTAGTATTCCTGAGCTACTTTTTGATCACCTTTCACAATTCCAACCCTAAAGTTGGTCGAGAATTTTAAACACTGATGTACAGTAGATGGGACTGCTAAAAAAAATTTCAAGCCTACTCTCGCCATGATTTTATTGTAGGCTGACTGAACATTTATATCCATCTTGAAGAAGTGTATTTTCTTTGTTCTGCAAGATGGCCAGGTACCAATCATCATGGCTAACTTGATCATTCCAAGTGGAAAAAAAATTCTTTGAAAAACCCAATAAGGGGCCTGTAATATGGCTCCAATTGACCAAGTTTCAAGTTCAAACTATCGAAGCACGGGTAAAACATGATGTCTGCCGAGCTGCCATTATCCAGCAGCACTCTTGAAATGATTACATCCTTCAGTCTCATTTTGGTCACTAGAGGATCATCATGAGGATACAAAACGCCTTCCAGATCATTTTTAGAAATGCTAATGGCCAGTTTATCTTTGTGAACCTACCTCGGATGATCTTCTTCTGCCAGATTTATCCACTATATATAGGAACACGTTTGAGCCTCATTGAGGTAAGCTTTCCTTTCAGCGGTATGATTACCCCCTCCAGCGTCTCTACTTGTAATCATGTTACAATCGAATGAACCAAAATGAATTGAAAATACCTCATGTTCAGGTTGTCTTGGCCTTTTTGGGAGATCGGTATCATCTTCAGGATCATCTTTATGGTTCCTTTTCTTATCTTCTCTTGGTCGACAGGGAGATTTGGATCTCTATTGAGCTTTGGTGTTCGTCTTCCCACCATTCTGGCGATTAACATACCTGTTCAACTTTCCGCACCTAATGAGTGCCTCAATTTCATTTTGGAGAGCTACACACTACTTGGTTGTGTAACCGTGATCTTTATGGAACTCATTATACTTGGATTTATCCCTTCTTTTGGGAGCTGATCTCAGTATTTCTGACCAATTTCGTTCCTCGCTATTTTTTATTTCCTCCAGAACATGATTCATACCCACCTTTAAGGGAGTATAATTCGTATACTTCCTCAAGTGTTCCAATATTTCTTTGCCTTTTGACTGCTTGCTCCCACCATTATGCTTGTGATCTTTCCTCTCCGACTCGCCACCACCTTTAGCTTTCGCCTTTGACTCAACATTCTTCTTCGCAGTCATTGCCTCCTCGTCATTCATAATTTTGGCTTCTTTATCCATCAATTCATCCATGGATTTGGGGGATCCTAGACTAAGGTGTAATATAACTTTTCTAGTAAAAGACCACTCATGAGAGCTGTAATGGATGTCTTCTCCTCATAGTCTATGACCTCCAGTTTCTCATTGTTAAAACGAGTGATATAATCCCTGGAACTTTCTCCTGCTTTTTATCTAACACTCAACAGATTTGATACCCTTTCAACTGGCTTTGCACTAAAATAAAAATTTCCTATAGAGAGCTTTGCCAGTTAATGGAAGGTCACAATTTTCCCCCGAGGAAGGTTGTTGTACCATATCTCAACAGATTCAGTAATAGTTCCTGAGAATGCTCTGCACCTCATTTCATCTGGGACTGCATAAATATTTGTTGCAGCTTGGTACTGCTCTATGTGGAGAACAAGATCGGTTTTTCCATCGTACTTAGGTGTGACCATAGGAGCCTTGATCTTTGATGGTGTGGGAAAATCCATAATTGCTTGTACAAATGGAGATCCTTTAATAAAGGTTCTTTGGAGAGGGTTTTTAGCCTTAGACATTTCCCCTAATCCGTCTTCTAATCTCTAAATAGATCCCTTCCATGCATCATTTCTAGCCTCTGATTTATTTATGTTTACACGAGCAACAAATCGTGCAAAATTATCCTTTTGGTATCTTTCTATGCGAGCTACAAGCCTGGGATTTGGATGTGATTGGGCTAAGCCTTCCCTTAAATAATTTGGTCATTGAGAATTTGTCAATGCAATTCGAGGAGGATTTATGTTCCTCCTAGTTCCCAAACGGTCAAAGGGTGAAACTCTGCTCAACCTTTCCAGAGCGCTTGTTCGTTCTGGAGTTAGAGTGACATTTTCTTGAGAATCCAAAATTCTTATTGGAGAAGTCATACCAGGGTGATAGGATGGATCACTTGAATTCTCAGTATGATGGTGTTCAGTATGTCCGGATCGTGAAGGTGGTGGATGCATGCTCCTATGAACGCTTTGCTGGCCTGACTGGGCAGATGCTTCATGTTGAACAGTCTCAATGAACTGTCGCATAGTTTTCTATATAGCCGTTTGTCCCCTGGCTAAACTTATTAAGATTCTGGTGATATCGTTTGCATTTGGGGGGATATAAGGGTTAGGAAGATTCGATTCATTATTCCTATTGCTAGATTCTGGGAGATCGACCATTTATGATAAGTTTTTCGTGAAAAACGCTACGTATAGTCGTTCCCACAGACGACGCCAATCTGTTGATGTAAAAAACTAGATTTGATCTAATTAGTTAATCACAGATAAATATGAGTAAAGAAATAAGACAAGATTTTTTTTAAAGTGGTTCAGCCTTAATGAAATGTCCTACGTCCACTGTCTTATATTACTGGGTGTCTTGCCTTTATATCAATTACATTTTCTTATGATAGCTTACCCTTCCATGAGGGTATATAATGTATTAATAGCCCTTGGGCTGTCAGTGTGAATAGACAATATGTCGTTGTTGAATAAGCATATACATTTGTACATGGTAAAGAATACTCATTGAATTTCTCTTTGTCGTTCGATATTCCTAACAAGTTGCATGGTACGCTGAGTAGCTCGGTATGTTGAGTAGTTCGGTATGTTGAGTAGCTCGGTAGACTGAACTTCTGCCATATTGGATGACAAGTGTCTTCATATAATTGGTTCACGTGAGCTGACTAATTTTTGTATCAACAATTATATAATTCTTCTTCTTCTTCTTCTTCTTCTTCTTCTTCTTCTTCTTCTTCTTCTTCTTCTTCTTCTTCTTCTTCTTCTTATTATTATTATTATTATTATTATTATTATTATTATTATTATTATTATTATTATTATTATTATTATTATTATTATTATAGATTTTTTATTTGCGTGTGCTAATAGTAAGTCTTATTCTTCATCTAACTCCATACAATTAAAGTGTCCTTAAGTTTCTATTGCTATATTTTTTTTATACTTTGACAGTGGTCTGCCTATTGCCATATTTATCTGCAAGCACAAGATTTAGAAGTTGTTTTTCCTTTCGGGAAATAATTACTTATATAAAAAGTTATCCTCTACTTAAACATGTGTTTTTACTCTATATTACTTTAACACTATTTACTTTTGGCGTCTTTAGTTTAGATCCGGGTTTTTTTGTATATTGGTGTTTTTTTATATCATCTATTAACATATCCCTTTTTAAAAAAAAAAAACATGTTAGATTTTTTTTTTTAAGTCTAGAATTTTTTGGTCAATCTTTTGTGAAGATCTGTTGTTTTCTCGCGAGTCCAAGCTTAATAAAAATGACCGAGGTTGAACTTATTTGGGAAAATAACAATAAAAGATATAAAAATAAAAATAAAAATGGAAATAAAAAACATTTTAGATTATTTTTAAGGAAAATAGCAGTCGAGAATTTCTTTTTAAATATTATTTGTATTTATGTTTAAATAAAAACAGTCCATATTTCTTTTTTTTTTTTTCATTTGCTATTTTTTCCCAATAAATATTGTTGTTTTTGTTGTCATTTTTCCTTTTTTTGCTGTCATTTTCCCAAATGAATACAGTTAAGCTGTCATTTTTGTTGTTATTGTATATTATTTTTTTAGTGGCTGGAAAGTAATAATGTTTATTTTATTATGGTTATTATTTAGGGGCATATACCAAATAGTCCCTCGAACTTTTTTTAATACACGTTTAGTCTAAGCCTTTTTATTTTGCACTAAAAAGTCATTCACCATGCCAAAAAGGCTTTACCATGCCGCTGGCGCGAACCTTTAAAAATAAGAGAATAAGGGAATTTTTGGTACAAGATAAAAGGCTTGGACTAAATGCATATTAAAAAATGTTTTAGGGACTTTTTGGTATTTGATTCTATTATTTATAGATTGGATTTAAAATGGATAATGAGGAAATTGAGCATCAAAATGCAAAAAATTTATAATCGGATGTGGGGTGGGAGGCGGGGGATATGGAATTTGAAATATAAAGTGTACTAAATGTTGAGACTAAGCAATGCATTGGGTCACATTCTAGGCAAATCGATTTGGTATACACTCCAGAAGTAGCACCTGAATTGTAGCCTAAATTGAGTTGAGAGTTTAAAACAGTAGACGATGGTGAGAAATTCGATAATGATTATGCGAGAGAATTGGGGTTTAGTGTTAGAAATTAGTTTGAGAAAAAGAGACGCGGAACAGATAAGATCATTAGGAAAGAGTTTGTTTGTTGGAAATAAGGGAAAGGTACACTTATTTTTGACAACATGGTGGAAAGACGGCGGGGATCGAATAAAGTCGGTTGCAATGCTAAACTTGCGGTGGTGATGTCCCAAAATGGTTTATATGAAGTTAATGTATTTGTTGAGGGCCATTGTCACCCATTAACCACTCCAAGAAAAATACATTTGTTGTGTTCTCATGGCTAAGTATCTAGTGCTCAAAAGTCATTAACTCAACAACTAGGCATGGTTAATATTCCAAAACATCAACAATTTAATTTACTTAGGTTACAAGTGGGGGAATTTGACAATATTGGGTGTACATAACGAGATTTATATAACCACGAAAGGGATAAACACAAAGACTTGAAAGGGCACTATGGGGATATGCTTCACAAGTACTTGATATTAGAACAACAAAAAAACATCATTTTATTTTAAGATTCAGGCAAATGATGAAAATAAAATTACCCATTATTTTTGGGTTGATGCCACCTCAAGACAGTCATACACTTTTTTTGGGGATGTGGTCATTTTTGACATAACATAAAACACCAAACGATATGGTTTGATATTTGTGCCACTAATGGGGGTTAATAATAATGGTCAAACAATAATATTTGCTTGCTCATTCTTGAGTGATGAGACCATTAATTCCTTTGTTTGGATATTCAACATATTTCTAAAGGCTATGCCAGGTGATACCCCCAAGATGATAATAACCAATCAAGATCCCGCCATGAAAAATGCAATTTCAAAAACACTACCAATGACATTTCGTAGGTATACTACAAGAATTTTGGGATTAAACGGCGTTTTAAAAACGTCGGTAAATAAAAAAAATGTCGGTAAAATAAATTTTGACGTTTTTAATTAATGTCGGCGTTTCCCCAATCGGGAATTCACAACGTTTGCTATAAACGTCGAAAAAATTTAACCCGGCGTTTGTATCGACATTTTAAAAACGTCGGCTATCTGTATAACCGCATCCTAATCTGCCACGTTTAATTAAAAACGTCAGAATTTTTGTATTACACACACTATGAATAACGTTGAGATTTCTTTACTCTTTACAAAATTTATGCCAACAGAAATAGAAAAAACGTTGCCAAATATTATTTGCCAATTCACAAATATTAGGCATGTTGTGATGATACCAAATTATCAAAACCCCATAATTTGAACTATTTATATTAACTAATCAGCCTTTATATACCATTATCCAAAAAAAGTATCAACATCTATAGCATCAAAAAAGCTATATCCATATGTCCAAAACGTTCTCCACTAATATTCTAACATTATTAAACATAAGTCCAAAACGTACAATATTCATATACTAACATTCTATCCCTAGCCTAATACTAAATATATATATCTAACATCCGTGAAGCTCCTTATCCATAAACATGATAAATGCTAGCGAAACCTGCAAAAATGAAGAAAAACAAAGTTTCAAAGATGAATAAATCAAAGTTAAAAAAATATTAGGACATACATTGCAAATTTATCTTCTAGACTACTTGTGTTTCTTTGCCTTCTTTGATGCCACACGATCCTAAAATAAGAGAGAAGAAAGAAACACTTGATCAATAAATCTATTTTCAATTTTTTATATTATATGGCGACATAGAATTACAATTGAAACTACACATATAACACATACTAATTGTACATCATGTTAACAGAAATTACATGGACATAGTTTAATTTACATTGATAATATATTGGTCCTGGGATCGCGAGGTCAGTTCCTACTAGTTACATTGATCCCGTGCGAGGTGTTGGTGCCACTATCCGAGCCGTACGGGGGTTGTTTCAGATTTTCACCCTCTAATGCCATGTTTTTAAGCCTAAGTCTAGATATTATCAAATTATCATTGTATTCTCAAACCGGGAGCCCGTGATCGCGCGGTCAGTCCCTACGAGTTTCATTGGTCCCGTGCGAGGTATTGGTGCCCCTCACGGGATCGTACGGGGGTTGGTTCGGGTTTTCACCCTCTAACGCCATACTTTTTAGCCTAAGTCTAGATATTCTCAAATTATCGTCATATTTTGTGCAAGGGGCTGTAATACAATAGTTTAATAATATTAAATTGCCGCGGAAAGAAGGAAATGGTCAGGATGAAAAAGGGACTAAGGAATTTTTGTTTGACGTCCGAATGGAAAACATTAAAGAAAACGATTTTATATTCATTCATATGTGCCACAACAACAACATTGACTTCATGTTGCTTTACCTTGACAAGTGCAAACAAATGTGTCTACATTACAACCCAAAGTAAAAAATGATGGACAAAAAATCACAAAAGGTCACAAAAATAGAAGGGACTTTAACTACTATTCCACTTTTATTTTTAATGACAATGTTCCTACTATGACAAAAGAATGAAAAAGTTAAAATGTCAAAAAATGAGATTGGTGCAGTCTTTGAAAATGAATTCAACCATAGTTGAAACTTCAAATTCTCTAATTGGCCTAGGAGCCTTGAGTCTCTTTGGTGTAAAAAGCTCAAGGTTACAAACTTTTCTCACCTTCACATAGTGAGGCCCATAATCAGCACATATCAAATCCTTCCCACCTCTACTGAAATCCGACTCCAAGATGATGTTCAATAAAGATTTTTTAAAAAAACTAAAACACATCACTCTTCACACTATCATTTTCTGGGTAATTAGGAAAAATTTCTAAAAGGCATAATACGTAAAATCGAACATACTAGACGCAACGTATATTATTCTGTAAAAAATGACATTGTGCACGTGCATAATTAAAAAAAATCCAAGTAGCAACCCTTTACTCTCCAAAATGACATACAAACAAGACATAACAAAGTGGATCAAAATAGCAGTGGTTATAATGACATTTCCAGAGAGTGTTGATAACATGCCTTATGGACAAAAGTATCATGTTATTGCTGCCCAATGGTTGTAATTATCAAATGATTATGTGTAACACTACAAGTACGTGATATTCAACGCTGCACAGTGGTAGGATATAGCCTCATTCCTTCTTAAAAGTGGTTGTAATTATGAAATGATTATGCTAGGATATAGGATGAAGGCATGTCCAAATCATTTTGGAAGGGTCAAAGTAAAAGACTGAAGGGTGTTTAATCAAAAATTTAAAGAAGGAAGCACAAGAGAAGCCTTCCCCTTCTAAAGACCATTTTCTACTATTCTCTCTCTTCAAAATCATGTGAATCCCCTCAATCAAGCTTAAAAATGAGGCATATTGATAATGTCAACATCAATCAAATTTCTTCTAAGCAATAATTTATAAGAGGCGAGAAAATTATTATTCAGTGAAGCCAGAGAAGAAGTTGAGGATTCAAAAACAAAAATTGAGAAGAGGAATCCCCCCTCTAAATATCCTCCCTAATGGAATTCTGGTCCCATTCCCACCTATAAAGAAACACACTTTAGAAAAGACTTAGTCCCTTGAGAGATAAATTTCAAAGGGTTTCTAAACAGATCATGTTCTAGTCTTTTAGAATCCCACCAGTTCTTACAAACTCTGTACATTTGTCTCATGTGGATTTGCACCAAAACAATCCTTTTTCTCTAAGAAACCTTCATAACCATTTTGTCAATAACACTATGTTTCTACAAATTAAATTAAGAAGTGGTATTAATCAATGTATAAATTTCAAAAAGTATATTTATATAACAATGTATAATTATAAAAAAATCAGATCTGCTAAATTAGGGGTCAATAATTCATTTAGTTTCCATGCTAATTTATCAATATTCAGGTCTGATTGTTAACTTCAAAATAACTAATACAGATGCAACTACCAAAGAATATAAGAATTTGAGATATACATAATCTAAAAGACTTAAAATCTTCTAGGTAATAACCCAAGGTCCTACTTTTCTAGGTCACCCATGGAATAAAAATGAACTATGAAGAAAATGTTTTTTTTCTTTTTTATTGCTTTTACATAGCCATTGTTCATATAAAAGGTATTCATTAGAATTGGATTCTTTTGGTCTTACCCTAAAACTTATACTGAAATCTTTAACCATAGATGACAGGAACAATGATTTACACTTATCCCACCTTGTTCGCTGGTGTCTCTTGCTCCACAAGAACAAATGCAAGTATGGTACTCCTAATATCTTTCTATTTTGTATCAGGTACATCAATTAAAGAAGCTAAACATACCCAATCAAGCTCATCAAAAGATTACTCCAAGGCTGGAGAACAAGTGGATGGTTCCTCCTACTAGAACCTTGAAACTAAATATAGATGACAGTGCTCTTAGGAACCTAGGAAAGGGAGGATGAGGAGGCATTATAAGAAATCAATCAGGAGACATGGTGTGGGCATTCAGTTCATCATTTGGAGAAGTCTAAAAAATGGAGGCAGAGGCTACATGGGATGGAAGGAGAGTACTGATTGACACAAGGAAAAACCACTGCATTTGCATTAGAATGAATTAGTTTTATCAACTGTTGAATATATTTTAGTGATTCACTGAGTCTTGTAATCTAATGGAGTAATTTTTCTAACAAAATATAAATTAGATAGATCTTTGTCAAAATTGATATATTGAGAATTGTCCACATAAATGAAATAATGAGTCCCAATGGGTAATTTATTAATAATAAGTTATAACTTTAATTGCTTGAGTTTATGCTAGCATAGTCAATATATACCAACAAATGATTGCCAACTTATACATCAGGATGTATGATTTAGTAACACTACATTTGCATTGGAATGAATTAGTTTTATCAACTCTTGAATAGATTTCAGTGATTCACACAATCTTGTAATCTAATGGAGTAAGTTGTAATCGTAAATTCTTAACTTTTACAAATTTTGTCTAATTGAGGCTATATGATTTAGTAACATCATAACTGAGCCAATATTCTATCCTTTCGTTACAACTTTTGTGCTTCGTTGAGTTGGTAGATCATGGATGAAGTCAACGAATTAGATAGTGATCAAAAAGTTAAACAGTATGAGGTTGTGTTCTTTTGTGTATATATGGGGTGGAAATAAATAAATCTGTTGATTTGGAGAATTTAAATTGTTCTCTTTTACCAATACTCGTGTTTTTCAAAAGTTTTCAATTTTTAGAATCCTACAAACGATGGAATATTTTAATTCTGTCGAAAGGGTGAGTAGCTGAGAATATCGTGCATTTAAAAATAGTTGAAATTTTTTTCCCATATGCACACAGTACCCACCCGTGTAAATATAACATACTAATGTATTATGTATCTATATTAATGTATTATGTATTATGTATTATGTATTAGGGAAATATAACATATTAATGTACTATGTATCCTATCTTGTCGATTGGCGGAGATGGGGTTGTGTGTGTGTATGTGTGTGTGTGTGTGCGCGCGCGTGTGGCTGTTGGATACCCCACAGAAACATCATCTCCTCCCACGGCTCTCCGCTAAACATTCTTACCTTTCCCTTGTATGACCCCATCCCTTTTACTACTATCTTCTCTTCTTCCTCAACCTCCTCCTCTACCCACTCAACACCTGGCATCTTCTACTGCTTCCCAAACAATTCAGGGAAAACTCAAATTTTAATTTATAGGTTTTTTAATGGATGTCTATGCCTAATTTTTTTAATTTTGCAAGGATTAAATTAAAATATGTCATTATCTCACCGATTATTTTAAAAAAAGTCCAATAATTAAACATCTTTATCTCTACTACCTAAAAAGAGGGGAGTTCCTCTTTAATGGGCACATAAATAAGTAATATATAACGTTGTTGATTAGTTATCATGCGCAAAGGGTTTTGAGAACCTGTTATAGAAGGAACCAAATTGGTTATATTTGCTAATCTGAATATCTGAAGGATCAGTCGGTAATAAACATGTATTATCGGGTATATTAGCGATTTTGATTCTAAGCAGAACAATATGATTGAGCGTGACCTAAGGTTAGCCTCAATATTAGTTGAAGCAGGCAAACGATGTGCTAGAAAACGAGCTTAGATGCAGAATGACTCCTTTGGCCAATCCCTCCCGATCTCACCATCAAAGTACACTTTTCCCCATTTATTTTTTATTAATGTGATTTTGAAGTTTAAAATGGGTGGATTTGTATATGGAAGGAATCTCACATGCCTCATCTTTTAAATTGTTCACTTATTTTGAATCTCATCTTTTATCTGTGAATAACATTGCAATTGTTTGTTCTTTTAGAAGAAAAGTGTGTTTGTTTTGTAATCATAAAACTTCATTTTTAAATGTTGTCTATTGGAGAGCTGCCAAATAAATGACTAATCCCATTTTTAAATGTTTATTTTGTAATCATAAAACCATTTAAAAACTTGATTTTTAAATGTTGTCGATTGGAGAGCTTCCGGAGATGGGGTTGGTGTTCAGGCGGGTTTAGGAGATAGGTGTCGCCGAGTTTGGTTGGGCGCAAGTCCGTGTTAAACACGGGTTGGTGTCTAGAGGTGGTCTCGGGCGTCGCGATCGGAGCAGTTGGGGTGGCTGGAGTCGAGTTTTTTTTTTCAGTTTCAGGGGGTGGATCGCACCGAGGTTATGACAGGGACGAGGGTCAGGGTCGCGATGGGGGTTCGGGTAGAGACGCGGGTCTGCCCGCTGGAGGTGGTTATCGGATAGGTGGGGACGTGTTAGAAAGGGTCCGAGTCGGGGCAGAGGTTTTAGAGCAGTTTCAGAAATTGCCCAATTTCTGAAACTTCTCTAAAAAAATAACGCACGCAATGAAAATGTTCTAATCATAAACTCCAACCAAAGCATGAACAAATAAACTTTACATAAATATACATAGTTGCCCACTCATTCATGCATTGAACATTAGTTATAGTATAGTCCTGTAAAGAATCATCAATTTCTGAAATTATTATAGAAAAATGATATATGCAATCAAAATGTTTTAATAACTAAATTTAACCAAAGAGTGAACAAACCTAATTTACATAACTATATAAAGAATATAATCATGCACTAAAAATCAGTTATATTAATAGTACAATAAAGAATGGCCCAATTTTTGAAATTGCTATATTAAAAAAATTGATGCATGCAATAAAAAATGTTTTAATAACTAAAATCCAATCGAAAATTGAACGAATAAACTACTCCAATTAACTTTCATAAATAAAAATCTTACCCCTTGATAAATTCAACCATTCCACGTGTCATGCATCTAAGTGTCTATTGTGTTAAATTTTGAGAGAGAGGATTATTTTGAAATTTAATCTAGATTAATACCAAATTCATTCATTGAAACTAACCGACTATTAGTAACAATATCCTTATTGGAGAAAAATAATTGTCATTAAATAGATAATGAGATCGGGTGTCATTTTACGAAGCCAGCCCCCGTAAAGTCTAAGTGGACTCAACAAACAAAACAACCTAAACCAAAAAAATGTTCGATTGGACTCAACAATTTATAATCCCAATATGATCAAAGGGTGAAAAATGGGAGAAATTAATTAATTAGGATACTTACTCTCGAAATGGAGCAATTACATCTATGTTGACAAGCACATAGCGATGTGCCTGTACATATGTAATGTCATCAAGCACAAATCCCACTGATTTTCCTAACTTACGACCACATTTTTTATCAATAGTATTGCCTTCGGCGTTCCTTATTGGTTGGTTTCATTTCGTCTCGACATCCTGCAGGTACCTTCAACAAAACGTCAAGCATTCTTCTACCCAATATCCTTGTGCAATTGAACCTTCCGGATTACTACGGGTCTTCACATAATTCTTCAATGTGAACAAGTATCTATCATGGGGAAATTTTTAATTTTTAGAAGGAAATAAAAATGCTTAGAATGAGAAGACAAAAATAACACAAAAAATCGCAACTAATACCACACCTCTCAATAGGGTACATCGACCGGTATTGTGGTGGTACTCCAATCTTCGCCTCTTCTGCTAAATGAATAACCAAATGTTCCATGACATCAAAAAATGAAGGCAAAAAGATCCTCTCAAGATGGCAAAGCGTGAGCACAATACGAGATTGAGCATGATCTAAATCGGTTACGTTCATTAATTTTGAGTACATACTCCTAAAAAAGCTACTCAACTCAATTATTGGCCCAAGCACATTTTAGGCAAAGCATTTCTTAGGGAAACATGAAGCACCTCTTGCATTAAGATATGGTTGTCATGACTCTTGAGCCCCGATGTAGTACGTTGTTTAAGGTTGACACGACGCAATATGTTCGAAGCACAACCATTTAGAACTTTCACCCCCTTCAATATTTTACAAACTATATCTTTTCCATTATTATCCAATGTGAAACACACTGGTGGCAAATAATATTTGTTATTTGCCCATTTTTGAGGATGCAGTGGCTTACGAATACCCATTTTTTGTAAATCAAGATGAGAATTTAGATTATCCTTTCCCTTTCCATCAACATCTAATAATGTCCCGAGCACATTATCACATATATTCTTCTCAATATGCATTATATCAAGATTGCGGCGTATTAAATTGTCCTTCCAATATTCTAACTCAAAAAATACACTTCGTTTATTCCAATTATATGTGAGGTTCCCATCTTCATTATCATTCCTTTTCCTTTTAAGTTTCGGCTTTGGATCCTTCCCAAACATATTATTGATATCCCTTACCTCATCAAACACTTCTGCTCCATATACTCGAATGGGCTTTGTATCCAACTCAACTTTACCATCAAATGAGAATTTATCTGTTCGAAATGTATGCCCTTTCGGCAACCATCGATGATGGCCCATGTAGCATTGTTTATGTCCCTTTTCCAACCAATAGGAGCGAGTATATTTATGACAACAAGGACATGCCAATTTACCTTTAGTGCTCCATCATGACAAATTTGCATATGCGGGAAAATCACTTATTGTCCATAGCAATAATGCACGTATTTTAAACATCTGATTACACGATGCATCATAAGTATCCACCCCAACCGATAATTCCTTCAACTCATCAACTTAAAGGCACAAATAAATTTTAATGTCGTTACCAGGCCCGCGAGGACCATTAATTAGTATCGGCAATATCATATATGGTTGCTTCATACACAACCATGGGGCTAAGTTATATATTATCAAAATTACGGGCCACATGTTGTGAACAATACTCAAGCTCCTGAATGGATTAAATCCATCACTGGATAATCCAAGTCTGATATTTCGTGGGTCCGCAGCAAAATCTGGATAAATGTCATCGATTCTTTTCCAAGTAAGAGAATCAGCGGGATGTCGTACATTTCCATCATTAATACATTCCTCGGCATGCCATCTCATTTCTGATGCTGTCTTCGATGACATATATAGCCTCCGGAGTCTTGGTATCAAAGGGAAGTATCTTACCACCTTCGCGGGAATTTTTTGATCTATTGTAAGATCGTCATCTGCCCGAGCCTTTGATTGTTTATATCTTGGGGTGTGGCACTTTCGACATTTAATCTCATGTTTTGTCTCATTCCAATACAACATGCAATCGTTAGGACATGCATGTATCTTCTTATACTCTAGCCCCAAGTTTGCAATCAGCTTGTGGGCTTCATAAAAAGACCTTGGCAATGTTTCACCCTCGGGAAATGCATCTTTTAATAATTCAAGCAACATTGTAAAGGTCTTATCGCTCCATCCACCAAGGCACTTTATATGCAACAGTCGTACAATGAATGAGAGTCTAGATTACTTCTTATAATCTGGGTACAACTCCCGCTCAGCTTCTTTTATCAGATTAAATAATCTCTTAGTTTCTTCATCGGGACCCCCACCCATATATTGACGCTCCTCATCACCATCCATAAAGTTAAGCGGGTTTGAAGGAAGAATTCCAAAGGCATCGTGTATCATCTCTCGCATTTCACCACCACCAACTGATTCGGAAGATGGAACTGAATATGAGGAAGATTCCCCGTGAAAATTCCAACAAGTATAATTCGTTAGAAAACCATTTAGTAATATATGTTCCACTACCTCATCTTTCTTCACAAATATTATATTGCGGAACTTCTTACATGGACATAATATTCTTTTAGCATTTGGTCTATTATCTGAGGCAAATTTAAGGAATTCCTCCGCTCCTTTCTCATATAAAGGATAGCCCCTATGTTTTATGTTAATCCAACTCTTATCCATCAGTATATTCGACCTAGTGAAGAAAAAAAATTAAAATTATTGTGAGAAATCATTATCGGCAACATAGATCTTACGATTATAGGTAAACAATTATGACTCAAATAAGTATTGAAAAACATACTTACATATTCATCCTTTGAATATTATACAAAAACAAACACAAACACAAACGAAAGGTGGTAGTTCTCCCATGTCAGTTAGCAAGGTATGTGTAAATTCAAAGAGAGGGGTAAGAAAACGCAACCCCTTCTTATCGAGTCATGGGGTAGGTTGGCTAAGTAAAACGTATTTAATTTGTATGGTTCAAATTATCAATCAAAAGATAGACAAATAGGTCGAGTTGACTAGGTATTGCCAGTCACCGAACCGAGCTACAAAACACATGTCATTCACACACAAAAAAAAACTTCATTAAACAAAAAGTCTCATTCACCATCCCTCATCACTTGTAGCCGTTGCTTAGATATGAGATTTTTTATTAATATTTATGCTTGGTATTTTCTAACAACATAATTCGTTCTAATAAGTTGAATTGCTCAACGTTTTTTCTTTGGTCTTCAATAATGACAAATTTTGTCCCATATTTAACTTATGACAGATAAATACAATATTTTAACGATTTAGACACACACATCTAAAATGTATCTAATGCTAAAAATGTGGTCCAGACTATGAAATTTTTATTTTAAGTCTTAATATAAGCAACACTGGTTGTGTGTGAAATCAAATATGTTTCATTTGTCAAATGCGCTTTGTGCAATCAAATATGTTTCATTTGTGAATAATTTCATAGTCTGAACAAAAAAGTAATTCATATTGTAATAAAATATACAAGCGTAAATATACCTGAGAGTAAATTGAAATATCCAATCACGAAACTATAAGAAATAAAACTGTAGATTTGATGAAACTGCAAGATATGAAATTATGCATAAACATTAACAACTGCAAGAACTGCAAGACACGAAAGAACGAAACTACCTGCGATGGCAAGAACTGAGATACAAGATACGAAAGTACGAAACTGTGGATTCTGGGACAAAATACGATTCTGCATGGCAATTTTGTCCTAGGGCTGCGATAGCAAAATACGAGCTGCGATGGATGAAAAAAAATGGGGATTTAACCGATTTTGTCGTAGGGAAAAATACCTACGATGGATGAAAAAAAATTGGGGTTCGTTTCGGAGGGAAAGAACTTTTCGTGTTGGAGGGAGGATAAAAAATGAGAATTCAAAGTTTGTTGGTTACGTGCTAACACGGCGAATAATACTTGACGTTTATTTTAAAAAAACATCGGTAATTTTGTGGTAGTGAGATATAAATGTCGGCAATTTATGACGTTTTATTATTAAACGTCAATAATTCCTGGCGTTTATATTAAATACCGATAATTTTCGTCACCTTTTGCAATAAACGTTGGTAATTTTACTAGGCCGACATTTTACTAAAGCTCCCCCCAAAAAAATGTTGGCATATATATTATTTCTTGTAGTGGTATTGTAGTTGGCACATTTAACCAAATCTTCAAATAAATTAAATTCGGTTAAATATAGTGCTTACTATAAGGAATTTCAAATTGTATTTAGGGATCAAAGTTAATGGTTGAGTTTGAGGTGAGGTGGATGGAAATTTTTAACAAAAGTGGTTTAAGTGAGAATAAATGGTTAAACTCAATTTATCAAATCCGTTCAAAATGGGTGCCGGCGTATGTGAATCATATTTTTTTTGCGAAAATGTTGAATAGCCAAGGTGGAAAAAGCTCCCACTCCTTTTAAAAAAAAATATGTTTAAAAAAATATGCCATTGGTTGATTTTATAATCCAATTTGGTAGGGGCCTAGTCCATTAACGTCATGAAGAATTAATAACTGATAAAAAAGATTTCATTGAGAAGCTTAAGTTGGAAATCTTCCATGACTTTTTTTATTCATATGGTTAATGTGTACACAAATGAAATATTCTATATATTTCAAGATGAAATCGTTGAGAGATTCACGTATAAATTTGAGCTTGCTAAGGAGGATGAAATCCATTGTTTGTATAAGATTCAGAAATCAAATATGTGAGTTGTAAAATATGACAAGGTATTAGATTTTGCTTCTTGTACATGTAAAAAATTTGAATGCTCCGGAATCCTGTGTCGACATATTTTGGGGTACTTACACAAAATGCATGATTATGAAAAATTACGGAATCAATACATTTTAGTAGCTGGACTAAAGCGGCAAAATCTGGGGTGGTAATGGATGATATTGGTTTTGAAATTGTTGATGATAAATCATATCTTCTAAAGAGGTCTCAATTAATTCAATTGACATTAGATGAGGTTGATAAGGCCCTTACTAGTCAAGAAGCCACAAAGGTATATATCGATGGTTTGGCTAGTGTGCATGATAATTTAAATCAAGTTGTGGGGATTCAAGTCAAATGATCATGCTTCGAGAAATGTTAGTGGCAATTACTACATTGAACCAAGACAAGTGAGGGAAAAAGGGTGGGGTAAAAGGTTTAAAGGTGGTAAGGAGAAAACATTGGGGAAGGAAAAAAGTTCTAAATCAAGAAAGTGTAATGGATGCGGTTTGGTTGGTCAATCACATGATAAAAGAAATTTCCCAATGCTAAATGATTGGTAAGTAACATATATATTTTTCATTTATTAGTTTAGTTATAATTGAAATGTTCAAACTGACTTGGGATGTGTTTGTAGGTATTCCTCATGTCAAAAAGACCCGAACGAAAGCCTAGGTAATGATAGTTATTCATCGGAAGGTGATTACAACTACTTACCAAGTTATTTAAAAATTTGAAAGTTATTTATTTTCACATACTAATCTTACTCTTTTGCCTTCATTTTTCAAGAATATCACTGTAATTTGGATGGAAGTGGTGTTGGATGCTTTTTGGAGTTGTATTGATGATGTTTTATTTTGTTTGGATGAACTATGTTACATTTTGTTAGGATAATGCAATTGAATGAAATATGTAATATTATGTTTGAATGAATTTTGTTCTATTTTATTTTGTTTTGATGAGTGTATTTGAACTTATATCATGCAAGAAAATTTGGATAAGTGTATTTAAAGTTTGATGGATGTACTTGTTTAACTTATAACACTACAAGAATTTGCACCATTAGCAACATACAAATTATGTTGCTAAAGTTAGAAATATGTTGCTAAAAGGTATTGGCAACATATTTTGCTATGTTGCCAGCTTGTCGCCCATTGCCTATCTAGGAAACCCTTTGGCAACACAGCAGACATGTGTTGCTGAAGGTATACTTTTGGCAACACGCAATTGTGTTTACAAAAGTATTTTATAATTTGTCAAATTTATAATAAAAAATACTATTTGTGTTGCCAAAAGTCACTCAACAGTAACAAAAATAATTGTGTTGCCAAAAGCTATACATTTTGGTAACATAGGAGTTGTGTTGCCAAAAGGCTATACATTTGACAACACAAGTCTTGTGTTGCCAAAAGTCACTCAACAGCAACAAAAATAATTGTGTTGCCAAAGGTATAGCTTTTGGCAACATAAGAGTTGTGTTTCCAAAAGGGTATACCTTTGGCAACACAGGCCTTGCGTTGCAAAAAGCTATACCTTTGGCAACACAAGAGCTGGGTTGCCAAAAGTACAGCCTTTTGGCAACACGACCTGTCTGAAAAATACATATTAATTACCAGCCTGGCAGTCTGAAAAATATTATAACAATCGTAAATGATAAATAAAATAAAATATTAGATAGGCTTCCACATGTGACAACAGTCTACGACATTCTCCCCATGAGAAACCCAGGTAAGTAACTATTGAAATCCTCGTTTGGATCCACATCCTTATAGTCTAGTAGTTCCGAGTCAGAGATGTATAATCGATTGTTACACTCCTTCAAATGTATCTTGTGATGAACCTGATTGTAATACCCCGTAATTTTATTGATATTTATTTAAGGGATTAATTAAATTAAATGTGAATTAATTGAGAATTAATCCAGATATAAATACTAATGAGATGTGAGTTGGTATTTAATTATGATGTTTATATATGGAAATATATGAATATTAAAAATATTAAAATTGTCGCGAGACTGAAATACGATAATTTTGGAAATTTAGTTAGGATGCGCGTGTCAGTCACATCAGGAATGTATTTATTTTAATTAAAAAGTGATTTTATTTTTATCAACCGAATGGTCATTTTGAGCGTGCCAACGAGTCCGGAAGGGTCGAAATAGTCAGAAAACACTAGCCGGGGGTTTAGTTTGGGTCCTGGGGCATTTTTGGGCCATACCGACAACTTAAAAGGGTATTTTGGTAATTTTAAAAATTAGGGAATTAAAACCCACGAAAATTGGAGTTTATATTTATAATTTTAAGGGTGCCACTAAGGCCATTACCAGCAAAAGTTTAGAGAGTGGGCTACGGGAGTTTTGAGAGAAGTTGGAGAGAAGTTACAAGAACCAAAACCAAGCCATCTTCAACCTTGAGAGAAAATCTGTAGAGAAAGGAGATAATCAACCCTCATTCACCAACATCAATTCTGAAGAACAATATAAGGCAAGTGATTTGATATTTTTAGTGCATTGAATATGTCTTCCATGTTAAATGTAGGAATTATCTTATATTGAAATTTTTGAAGGAAACCCATGAAATTGTTGGAGAAACTTTGAATTTGGGTTAGGATTTGCATGTAGAATGATGATGGACTAAATTAATATTCGAAGAGTTATATATGATGATTTAATAAACGGATTTATGATGAGTAATTGGGCATAAGAAAATTATGAGTTCATGTTCTTAGGGTTTGTGGAAATATTTGGATATTTATATTAATTCCTTGATGATTTATAAGATTTGATCCCTAAAATAGGTTAAGAGCTGATCTAGGATGATTAGAAATGGTTTAAAAACGTTGGAACATAAATTGGATGGTCTTAGGGTGGATTTAGAAGAGAGAAGAATTGAGAAAAATGGACTTGGGAATTTCTGGGCTGAAACTGCCATCTCGTTAGAAGACCTGCCCAGGTCGTTCGAACGACCTCGTTTGAACGAACTTCTAACCAGATGATAGTACCCCTTCTAACGAGTTGGTAGTTCGTTCGAAGCCTTTCGTTCGAACGATATTTCTAACGAGTTGATAGAATGGCCTTTTTGGCCTGAATTGATTTCTAGTATCCCGTAGACTTATTTAAATGGCGAGATAACTTTCCCTTATTAACTAGTGGGTATAGTTGGGAGATTGGGGTACATTGAGGAGTAAAACTTAGAATAGTGTCTTAAACCGGATGACATTTGTGGATTGGGAAGCGAGTAACTAATCACGAAGTGAGAATAATTGATAACTTAAATACATATCAACCGGGGACTTGTGATTTGTATAATGCTAAGTGTTGGTATATGAACGAGAAGTATACCACTAATAAAATATTGTAATATCTAAGATGTGTGAATGCTTAGTATATGTAGTTATCTGTGTATAACATACCTACCGTACTTGCTATCATGGGAGGTTGGCGTTCGTTTAGGTCCATCTAATCTTTGTTTGCCTACGGGGGGGATCTAGATTGGTACCTCGAGGACATAGGTCAGAGAAGGGCTTATTGAGAAGTTAATAAGTCTGCTGATCATGGGAGCGTAGGTATGTGCGTGACCCATGCGATGTGAACTATGTTCGCCTCCATTGTTTGTGGTTGTTGTTTAATGAAACGATTCCTGAGAGATTCGGAATACGTGGTCCTTATGTACGTGATGTACCGGGATTGGATAGCAGAGTATGTGTGCACCGCAGCTTAGTCTCGGGGTGCTAGTATTGTATATTTATGATGAGAATAATATACTGTTAATTGAAATGTATTGTCATGAATAAATGAGAATATTAATAATAGCAACCGTTTGTCAAGTGAATATGGAAGATCTCTAGTAATTAGTAGTGCTAATAGGGGAAACTGTATAACAAGTTATAACACTCTGTTAACCAAAAGTTGTTGGAAATTTTAATTGAACATCGTATAGAAATGTTAGATTTTAGTATCGGACTAGTTAGAAATGGGAATAACTAGAATGGGTACGGGTGAGATAGGAGTGCACAATTAGTTGAGAGGTGAGGAACTCATGTGAGTGCACACACTATCATGTACTTTATATTCACTGTTTAATGATATTAAACACTTGCAAATTTTAAACTATTTTCACGATCGGGCTCTGACCCGTTTGCTTTCAAATCTATTTTGCTATAAAAAATTTAGCTGCCCAGCCACAAGGACACCATGCATAGGATTTCTATTCATGTGACGTGTTGTAGCTGCTGTGGAAGTTACAGGACCTTGATAGTAGACGCCCCCATTTCCGATCTTGACTCCACTATCAGAATTTCTCATTTGTTGGGCATGTCGCCCCATTCCTTTTAGAGACAACTTACTTTTCAGTTATTTCAGACTTTGGGTTGTAATTAATTTAGTGATGCAGACTTGGTTTTAATTTATTTCAGTATTCGGATTGTTGTGAGGAGTATTCCTCCAAACTCATTATCATTTGATGGTTATTCTATTGTAACTATGTTGTGGTGGTTATGTTAGCATATCATAATTTACTTATTATATGTTAATCGGATTTAATTAAAATTGGTAACTCACTTTTTAAATACTAGGTGGTTAGTAATTATTAAAATGTTTTCGACAGTGATGCTATGAACTGAACCAACTTGGAATTTTGTATTAATTTAATAAAGGAGTAGCTACCCGGTATTTAATTAGTCGGGGTGCCACAGGTGGTATCAGAGCATCAGGTTCTAGTGTCCTTAGGATCTGTACGGCTTGTTATGTTTCCGCTGAGGTTTCTTTGATATAGAGCCCTATATTTTAGGACTGTTGTATTCTTTTGCGTATGCTTCTCTCTTCATCTATTTTGAGATAATAACTGCAAACTTATAAGACTTTACTCTCATTTCAGATGCCTCCACGACGTGCGCAGCGAGTTCATAGGGATGCACAGCCAGAGCCACAGCCTGCACCAGTTCAGGGCACTATGAATGCCGCAGAGGTTGCAGCTATTATAGCCCAAGCGATAAATGCCACCCTAGCCGTTGTACAGTCGACAACACCCCAGGCACCGGTAGTCACGCCAGTTTAGGCTCATGCATTCCCGTCTTCTTGGGAACGCATCTGTGATGCTTTTCAGAAAGCACACCCTCCGGAGTTTGCAGGTAGCTTCGATGTTGTGGTATCCAGTCAGTGGAGGAAGGAAATTCAGAGGCACTTAAGGATGTACGAGTGCACAAATGTTCAAAAGAAGATATTAGCTACTTTTAAGCTAGTAGGATCTGCATTGCAGTGGTGGGAGTCCATTACCACCGCAGAGGAGAGGGACGCCCTTTCTATTCAGGAGTTCTAGGTGCGGTTCGATCGCAAATATTTTTCGTCAGCTGTTCACACTGAAATGAGGAGGAAATTGATGAACCTCAAGCAGGACGGGAGGACCATGGCTGAGTATGAGGCCGAATTCACTAATCTCTTGAACATTATTCCCGATAAGATACCGACTGAGGAGAAGAAGATTCAGAAGTTCACGGATGGATTGACTTGGAGGATCCGTCAACACTTATTGGGGAATCTCTCGTTGGCCACTTATTCTAATGTGGTTAACGCTGCACTACTACACTGCCAAGATCATTGCTTCCACATGTCTGAGAGCAAGAAATCAGGAGAGTCCAGCCATCAGGGAAGGAACGGGGGAAATGGTGCTAGCGGGGCACAATCTGCTCAGGGACAGCACAGGCAGGGTGACCAGGGTTCCCAACAGGGGGATCATAAGAGATTTAGATCTGGGGGTTTCAGAAGTGGACAGGGAGGTTTCAGACAGGGCCATCAGGGCCAGCAGGGTCAGAATGGTCAGCAGCAGCAGTTTCAGCAGGGCCAACATGGCTAGGGGAGGAATGGTAACGGCCACCAAGGCCGAGGGTAGCAGAGACAGCGAGGGGGAAACTTCCCGGGGAAGTGTTTCATTTGTGGCAAGACTGGCCACAAATGCCAGGATTGTCCTGACCGGGGCAGGACCCCACCGCAGCAGCAGGGTGCTCGACACGAGCCACAGAGGCCTATGTTTCCCGCCACCCTCCCAGCACCACCACAGATGGCAGCACTACCACCCATTCCAACAGTCCCAGTTCAGCAGGGACAACTTCAGTATGGGAGAGTGTATCAGCTCCAGCATGCCGCAGCCCCACAGGATCCACCGGCCATTTAGGGTATGTTCTCTATCCAGGGGCGTATTTTATTTGATACGAGGGCCACACATTGCTTCATTTCCATGAGATTTGCACGCACCATTGGGTTATTGGACACCGTCGAGAGCACGGTTACTTGTGTAGATTCACCGTTGAGTAGAGGTTCCATGATTTCGCTTATTTGTAGAGGTGTGGGTATAGAGATCGGGAGGTTTACTTTACCCGCGAATATGTTAGTGTTAGAGATGACTGAGTACGATGCGATTGTTGGTATGGATTGGCTAGTTGCGTACCGAGCCATGATTGACTGTTTTAGTAGGAGTATTATCTTTTCCATTCCTGGGCAGGAGATGTTATTAGTGGCGATGCCTCGCCCTGAGGGAGGATCGTCCACTCATTTGTACTATATAGAGGAGGAGACCTCTAAGGAAGTGGTGATACCACTCGATTCGATACCCGTTGTTAATGAGTTTGCTGATGTATTTCAGGATATACCTGGACTACCTCTGAGTAGAGAGATAGATTTTGTGATTGATTTGACGCCGAGCACTCGGCCTATTGTCCGTGCACCTTACCGTATGGCTCCAGCAGAGATGAGAGAGTTACGGGATCAGATTGAGCAGTTGTTGGGCCAGGGGTTTATCCGGAGGAGTACTTCGCCGTGGGGTGCCCCTGTGTTGTTCGTAAAGAAGAGGGATGGATCATTGAGGTTGTGCGTAGATTATCGAGAGTTGAATAAGGTTACGATACGGAATAAGTATCCGTTGCCCAGAATCGATGACTTATTCGACTAGCTAAGAGGAGCTTCCTTCTTCTCAAAGATTGATTTACGATCGGGATACCATCAGTTGCGTATCAGGGAACATGATGTCTCGAAGACTGCTTTCTCAACGAGATATGGTTCCTACGAGTTTCGAGTTATGCCTTTTGGCTTGACCAATGCTCCAGCCGTGTTTATGGACTTGATGAATAGGGTGTTCAGAGAGTTCCTAGACAAGTTCGTTATTGTCTTTATTGATGACATTCTAGTTTACTCTCAGACAGAAGAGGAGCACACCGAGCATTTGAGGCAGGTTTTGCAGACACTACGTCAGAACGAGCTTTATAAAAAGTATGAAAAGTGTGGGTTTTGGCTGAAGGAGGTTCAGTTTTTAGGGCATATCATTTCAGACCGGGGGATATCTGTTGATCCGGGGAAGGTATCCGCGGTGAGGGAGTGGGGACATCCCACGACACCGATTGAGATCCGTAGTTTCTTGGGCCTAGCAGGATACTACAGGAGGTGTATTCGGGGTTTCTCAAAGATAGCGGGTCCTTTGACACATCTGACTCGAAAAGGTGTGCCATTCATCTGGAGCGATGCCTTCCAGTTGGCATTCGATGAGTTGAAGGACAAGTTAACCTCAGCACCTGTGTTAGCGTTGCCCATACCGGGAGTTGAGTATTTAGTTTACACTGATGCGTCCTTACAAGGACTCGGAGGAGTGCTGCAGCAGGAGAGTCAGGCCATAGCTTATGCTTCCCGTAAGCTTAAGCCTCACGAGAGGAATTACCCCCCATGACTTGGAGTTAGCAGCAGTTGTATTTACCCTTCAGATTTGGAGACATTATCTCCTGGGGGAGAAGTTTCGGTTGTTCACGGACCACAAGTCCCTACAGTACCTCTTCACACAAAAGGAGTTGAATATGCGTCAAAGACGGTGGCTTGAGTTTGTGAAGGATTATCAGTTTGATATCCAATATCACCCGGGAAAGGCTAACATGGTAGCAGACGCGTTGAGCCATAGGCCAGTAAATGAAGTGGCCGAGGTGTGGAAAGCTAAGTGGAAGGAGTTGGGACACCAGGATGCAGTGGCCCGATCGTTTATGTCTGTGATGACTATTACACCTCAGATTATTAAGAGAGTGATACAGGCCCAGGCAAATGACTCGTTCTGTCAGGAGCAGATAGTTCGATTACTAGCATAGGGAGCCGAGTCCTATACCGTTAGCTCAGACAGGGGATTACGATTCAATGGGAGACTAGTCATTTCGGAAGGGGAAGACTTGCGACACGAGGTGATGGCAGAGTCGCACGACTCACGGTTCGCGGTACACCCTGGTTGGGATAAAATGTACCAAGACATGAGACGACAGTATTGGTGGAGCGGGATGAAGAGGGATATAGCCGTGTTTGTTTCTAAATGCGCCACTTATCAGCTGGTAAAGGTGGATCATCAGAGACCGGCAGAACTTTTACAGCCATTAGAGGTTCCGACGTGGATATGGGAGAGCATATCCATGGACTTTATCACGGGGTTACCTACGTCACAGAGGGGTCACGACTCCATTTGGGTAATTGTGGACCGTTTGACCAAAGTTGCTCATTTTCTACCCGTAAGGACAAACTACACTATGGGACAGTATGCCCAGATTTTCATTTCAGAAATAGTGAGACTTCACGGTGTGCCTCTAAATATCGTGTCTGACCGAGACAAGATATTTGTTTCACGGTTTTGGGAGAGTTTCCAGGAGGCCATGGGCACTGAATTGCGATTGAGTACGGCTTATCACCCACAGACCGATGGGCAGACCGAGCGTACAAATTAGATGTTGGAGGACATGTTGCGTATGTGCATCATAGACTTTGGGGGTGGATGGGAGCAGTACCTTCCACTGGTGGAGTTTGCTTATAATAACTCCTACCAGTTCACCATTGGCATGGCTCCATTTGAGGCATTGTATGGTAGACCTTACCATTCCCCAGCATATTGGTTAGAAGTGGGGGACAACAAACTCCTTGGGCTGAAAGTGATTCAGGATACTTCGACAAGGATAAAGATGATACGAAGTCGCATTCGGGTAGCTCAAGACCGGAAGAAGAGCTATGCTAATGCCAAGATGTTCTTCAGAGAATTCAAAGTGGGGGACCAGGTTTTACTCAGAGTATCTCCTATGAAGGGGATTATGCGTTTTGGGAAGAAGGGGAAACTGGCACCGAGATATGTGGGGCCATTTCCTATCATAGAGTGGATTAGGCCAGTTGCGTATAGGCTTGGGTTACCGGAGCACTTGCATAGGATCCATGACGTGTTCCATATTTCCTCGCTAAGGAAATATCTTAGGGACGATTTGGCCCATACTCACATTGCTTTGGAGGACATCGACCTCCAGCCCGATAGTTCCTACGAGGAGGGGTCGATTGCTATTTTGGACCGAAGCGAGCGGAAAATGCGGTCAAGGATAGTACCGTTGGTACGTGTTCAGTGGCGGCATCATAATGTTGAGGAGTTCACATGGGAGCGCGAGGATGAGATGCGCGAACGTTATCCAGAGTTGCTTTTACCAGGTACTTTTTAGTTCCGAATTTCGGGACGAAATTTTGTTATTAGGGGGGGGGGGGGAGTATGTAATACCCCGTAATTTTATTGATATTTATTTAAGGGATTAATTAAATTAAATGTGAATTAATTGAGAATTAATCCGGATATAAATACTAACGAGATGTGAGTTGGTATTTAATTATGATGTGTATATATGGCAATATATGAATATTGAAAATATTAAAATTATCGCGAGACTGAAATACGACAATTTGGGAAATTTCGTTGGGACGCGCGTGTCAGTCACATCAGGAATGTAATTATTTGAATTAGAAAGTGAATTTTATTTTTATCAACCGAATGATCATTTTGAGCGTGCCAATGAGTCCGGAAGGGTTGAAATAGTCAGAAAACACTAGCCGGGGGTTTAGTTTGGGTCCTGGGGCATTTTTGGGCCATACCGACAACTTAAAAGGGTATTTTGGTAATTTTAAAAATTAGGGAATTAAAACCCACGAAAATTGGAGTTTATATTTATAATTTTAAAGGGGCCACTAAGGCCATTACCAGTAAAAGTTTAGAGAGTGGGCTACGGGAGTTTAGAGAGAAGTTGAAGAGAAGTTACAAGAACCAAAACCAAGCCATCTTCAACCTTGGGAGAAAATCTGTAGAGAAAGGAGAGAATCAACCTTCATTCACCAACATCAATTCTGAAGAGCAATCTAAGGCAAGTGATTTGATATTTTTAGTGCATTGAATATGTCTTCCATGTTTAGTGTAGGAATTATCTTATATTGAAATTTTTGAAGAAAACCCACGAAATTATTAGAGAAACTTTGAATTTGGGTTAGGATTTGCATGTAGAATGATTGTTGATGTAAAAAATTAGATCACTCTAATTATTAAATCACATATAAATGAAAGAGACAAAATTTTTTAAAGTGGTTCAGCCTTATAAGAATGGCCTACATCCACTGTTGTGTTATTGCTGAGTGTTTAGGAATTCTCGATTACAAGTTCTATCAAGAAATTCCTGTCCGGATCCCTTTACAATGAGGATTGTACAATGTATTTATAGCCCTGAGGCTGTAAAGTGAAAGGGTAATACATTAAATGATGTATATATGAAAGGGTAATACATTTAATGTCCCTTAAGCGTGTGCGTCTGAATGATAAGCATTTAATGAACAATCAAACTGTTTGTTATTCAGCTATTAATGCTTTGTTTGAGGTGCAGCTCGGACCGCCTGAGTTGCTCGGACCGCCTAAGCTTCTCGGTACTCAAGAGTTTCTCGGAGAGTTCTTATTCCTCGGAGCGTGTGAGTTCCTCAGAGAGTTATTGTTCCTTGGAGCGTATGAGTTCCTCAGAGCGTATGACTTCCTCGGGGAAGCAGTGTTTCTCATTGTAGTATGATTCCTCGGAGCGTGTGAGTTCCTCGAAAGTATTTTTTATTGCCATGTAGATTGCCACGTGTCTGCAGTCAATTGGGCCATGTTAGCAGACTAAATTTGGTATCAACAGAAGCCCCCAATGTTTCATAGTTCGAAATTTGAGGAGTATGGGACATTCTTTCTCGGAATACGACAGTTTTAAATGGCCCTCCTGATATTTAAGAGTCTTTTGTGTTTATTTCTCCTTCCCATTTCGTAGAATCATGCTTTTTTGAACTTTTCTGCTCGCCTCGATTCCCGCGCTCTTTTTGTCCTTTTAGCCGCCGGTAGCATAATCGTTTCTTTTTGTAATCATTACTTTTTCCTTTTCCCAAGGTAAGATATTTAAGCGTCACAGACAATCCCATCGTCTTCTACCTTTTCAAATTTGTACCTTCGAATTTTCCATAGTCTTCTACTCTCTTGTGTGTTCATCCTTTTCATCGTTCGTTGTCAACAGCTTCACTCTTTTTCTGTAAGATCTTCTTCCTTCTTCTTCATTTCCTTTATTCATCATGGTTTACCCTATTGAATCTCTTGATAAATTTTGCTCTAATTTTTTCATTCCCTCCTGGGTTATTTTGGAAGAGCTTTCTGAGCCTTCTGATTATTTCCGTTTGGCTGAGGGATATTGGTTCCACAGTCTCTTTATTGCTGAGTGTGGATTTTCATTTCCACCAAATCCCTTATGTCTAGAATTCTGTCAGTACTTTGACGTTGTTCCTGCAAGAATAGCCCCCAACACATGGAGAATAGTTAATGGGGTGCATAAATTAAATCAAATCCATGGAACTCGCATAAGAATTCCTGAGATTATGTTTTGTTATAGATGGGCAGTTGGTGATAACACCTTTTATTTAAAAACTAGAATGTTAAATAGGGCTTTAGTAGTCAATCTCCTTGATGCCAATAGGGATTATTTTGAGCACGGGGTTGTCATAAAAAATTGGCAACATGCTTCTTTATCAAAAGATGAAGTTTATCAGGGTCCCAGATGCCCTCCCTATGGCAATGGGATTGGTTATTCCTATTTCATTTTATTTATTTTGAAATTATGATTCCTTTATGTTTGATAAAATGTGTCACTGATGGCAATGTTTATTTATTTGCAGTTGATAGCAAAAGAAAGTGACCAAAAGAAGCGGATGTTAATATAAGGCACTTGAAACTTATCTGGAGCCTGCATCAATCTGTTGCCGACGAGCATATTAGGTCGGCTTCATATCTGCTGTAATACAAGAGCTACACCACCTCTTTTACTGCTCGTCCAGTAATAAGTGATTCAGAGCCAGTACTAGCTTTCACCAGCTCCTCGCCTGAATCTCACGTCCCTTTAAGCGAAAGGATGAAGAGAAGAAGACCTACCACTCTCTTCGAGAAACCTGCCTCTGGTTCTGGAGAGGCAAAAAGAAGTAAGGTTGATGTCCCAAGGGAGGGGACAAAGAAGAATGATGCACCTTCCTCGGCTGCTGTTGTTGTGAAGGTTGTAGAGAAGCCCGCAGTGGCTCCGAGCAGGTCTGCTGCTCCTGGAGAGGTGATTGTAATATAACCGACCAAGAGTTCTTCCTTAGTCGAAACTGTTCCTGTTCCCCCGAGGAGGCTGAAGAAGAGCTCCTCGGTCAATTTGGCTGACACCATCACTCAGCCCCTAGCTACTGGAACTGGTGTTCCAACTTTTGTTCCCCCGAGCTCTGCTATGAGCTCGGTAAAGTCCTGGATCATTCCCGAGGTCCAAGGTACTGAAGAAAACCTTACTCAGGACATGGTCACTTCGTTAGCTGCTCGACATCTTGCTTTTGTAAGTCTTCTTACTTTGAATTTTTCATATTTCCTTTGTCATTTCTGTTTCTGACTTGCTTTCTTTTTACTTTCACAGTTGACGAGCTGCTTTAATATAATTCTGAAGAAGGATGAAGCAATTAAAGCTACATGCTCCTCGTCCAGTGTGGAGGGAGATCTGGAAGAAGCTATCAAGTCTTTGGACGATTCTCGCAAAAAATATGCCACTGACAAAGCTGTCTGGGAGAAAAAGCTTGCCTCCACCGAGCAAGAAAAAGCTCAGGTTGTTGAAGTCTCCAAAGAGTTGGAGAAAAAAATGAATGCCCTGGAGAAGGCAAATAAAGAGCTCGAAGAGAAGCTCAAAATTGTCAGGGAGCTTGAAGATAAGCTCAGGGTTGCTGAGGAAAAGTTGTGCCAACTTCAGGAAGTAAGTCAGCAGAAGGAGGAGGTTGAAAATAAATTGAAGACTGCTGAAAATCTTCTGTCCGAGAAGCTTTCCTTGGAGAAGACCAAGAGGAAAATTGCTGTGAAGAAGTCTTTCAGTGCTGGCTGGGACAAAGGGTGGAATAAGGGGTTGGCTGCCATGATGTCACAAGTTGAATATGGCAGCCTAAAATACTTCCAAGATGGATGGGTCGCAGCTCTTCAGGAGATGAAGGTTGATGAATCTTCCGAGCTCTTCCAGAGACACATCCCTGGTCCCCCTCCAACTCCTGAGGATGAAGAAGAGGACGAAGCTTCCACTGAAGAATCTTCTATGGTGATGGGAGATCATCCCCCAGCCATCCAACCTTCTACCTAGGAACCTCGGCAAGTCATTACTTCTTCCGAGCAACTGCTGGCGCTCCCCGAGCAACTTCCTACTCCCTCTGAGCAACCTACTTCCTCGTCCCAGCCTCCCGAGAAGGTTTAGGGAGACAAGGAAAAGGTGTAGAGTTGTTCGGGTTTATCTTTATATTTTTCTTTTGTTAATTATAACCATGAATATGTAACTCCGAACTTTATGATCTAATAAAACTTGGACTTTTTTGCACACTGTTGTCTATCTTCTATTCATCCTCTGCTTGTACTTCTTATTGATTATTTCTTTTTCTTTATCTGCTAGTTTCTGGCCAGGATGGAATTGTTATCTGCCCATGATACAAAGCTGCTGCGACAATGTAATGAATACTTTAAGGCTGGTCACACAGACCTGAGTACAGCACAAGTCGTTGACATCCTCGGCCAAGATGCTTCAGAACAGGCAGTTGAAGCATATCAATATCTTAAGTGTCTACTTGATCGAGCAGTGGCTAATAATGTGGCCTATTATGATATGATCGAGGATCTCCAAGGCACACTCGAAGACCTTCAAATACAATACAAAGAATAAACTTCCCTGTTGCATGAGGGTTACAAGAAGAAGTACCAGCAGATCATTGCTGACAAGGGCTACGAGAAGCTTTTTGCTGGGTACGATGTGAGGGAGAAAACTCTGAGGGGTGAGGTCGAGGAATGCAGACAGATTGCCGAATTATTAGAGCAAGAGAACAACAACCTGCAAAGGGAGTTGTCACAGTTGAAGTCTGCAGCTTCCACTTCAAAAGCCTTGATCCCAGTGACTGATGAGGGATTCTCATTCTTGGAGGTCGAGAACGCCAACTTGAGGGATGAGTTGGAAACCTTAAAAAGGTCTGGCCCTTCTCCTTCTTCTCGGGGACGAGCAAGAGAAGCTCGGATTCCTGTCAAGGAACAGAGGACTCAGTCTGCCTTAGAGAACCAGGCCTTTCAGTTAATGGCGAAGAACCATGCGTTGGCTGAAATGTCAAAGAAGATCAGGGATTTGGAAGAGCAGCCCTCTGAGCAGAAATCTTCCTTGGAGAACAAAGAGCTCTTCATCAAAAATCTCCACGAGCAGCTGGAAAGATTGACCTATCAGTTCCACAAACAGCCCAGGGAGTTCTGGATGGCTGGGTACAACGAAGCTCTCTATCACTTGGATGATCGTATCCAGAATGCCAATAACAAGGGATACAAGCAAGGCTGGTTGAATGCCTTAGGTGTACTGCAACTCGAACAGGGTCATTACCTGTGGGACTACCATGATCCCGGGCTGCTTGACTTACCTGTGCCACCGTACAAATTGGATATGAGTTGGATCCCTGCACGGGCCATTCCTCGGAGATGGATTTCAAAGTATCTCGGTGAATACAATCTCCATTCAAATGCCGAGATATCTCGTCCCGAGCACCTCTTAGATCGACCATCCGTGATGAATGTCAGGATGTTGAAGGATCTCAACTTTATAAATTCTCCTCTGGCTTTAAATGATCCGCCTGCTGGCGAGGAACCTGTGTCAAAAGCAGAGGGGAAAAGACCAGTAGAATAGTAATTTTGATGTAGTAGTTAGTATACATTTCAATATCAATGTAACTTTCATTTCATTATCAATGTAATTTATTTTGAATTCAATGAAAGACTTTCATTTTTGTTTCCAAATCTTAATTGCTATTGTCTTGTAATACACTTTATATTTGTGCATGCATATCTGTTAAAAAGATAATAATATTGTGTAGTTTGTCGACCAACTTAATAACAAAGTTACGAGTATAAAAAATTTTGCTCGATCACTTTATCGTCTTCATAAAATGTTTCCGACCAACCAAGGTCGGTAAATTTTTGTTATCGACCAACTACAGTTAGTGGGTTTTTTTCCTCGACCAACCATAGTAAATATATCTTTTCATTTTCATAAAATGTGTCCGACTAACCAAGGTCGGTAAATTTTCCTCGTCGACCAACTACAGTTAGTGGGTTTTTATCCCCGACCAACCATACTTGGTAGATTTTTCTCTTAAATGTTTCCGACCAACCAAGGTCGGCAAATTTTCCTTGTCGACCAACTACAGTTGGTGGGTTTTTATCCCCGACCAGCCATAATTAGTCTTTTTGAAATAATTTTACCTCCCGACCAACTCAAGTTGGCATTTTTGAGAATATATTTACTTCCTAACCGACATAAGTTGGCCTTTTTAGGAATACTTTTATTTTCCGAGGAACATATAGTTTTAAAAGTTTTACTTCCCGGAGGAATTCAAAGTTTTTCTTCTCGGAGGAATACAAAATTTTTTCTTCCCGGAGGAATACAAGTAGCTTTACTTCCCGGAGGAATATTGGTAGCTTTACTTTCCGGAGGAATATTGGTAGCTTTACTTCCCGGAGGAATATTGGTAGCTTTACTTCCTGGAGGAATATAGGTTTCTCGACCAACCTTAGCTGGCATTTTCGAGAAGGTAGTTTTACTTCCCGGAGGAATATAGGTTTCTCGACCAACCTTAGTTGGCATTTTCGGGAAAAAATTTGAGTAGTCTTCTGAGCTTTGCCGAGTTTTGCCCCGAGTAGTGTGTAGCACTAGTATTCCCCGAAAAATTTTAATAAAAAGAAAGAATTCGGCGAAATATCTTCATTTTATTCATCATTGATAATACTTGCGTAGGTGCTCTGCATTCCAGGCATTCTTAAACTCCTCCACTTCTAAAGTTGCTAATCGATAAGTTCCTGGTCGAACAACTTCTGTAACTCGGTATGGGCCATGCCAGTTTGCCTCCAGTTTATTGTGCTTTTGAATAACTTTCTTCAGCACATAATCTCCTTCTTTCAGGTCGCACTTCTTCATCCTCTTGTTGTAAAACAAAGTTGTTCGCTGCTGGTAAGCAACGTTTCTAATGGTTGCTTCTTCTCTAACTTCCTCGAGCATGTCTAAATCCAATCTTCTCATTAAGTCGCTGACAGGGGAATTGAAATTCAATACCCTGTGTGTAGGGAGGCCCAACTCGGCAGGTATAACAGCTTCACTTCCAAACGCCAGCATATATGGTGATTCTCCTGTTGTAACTCGGGGAGTAGTTCGGTATGCCCAAAGTACTGATTGTAACTCGTTGATCCAGTTTGCTTTCGCATCACCCAATCTTTTCTTCAAGCCATTTAGCAGCGTTTTGTTTGTCACTTCAGTTTGTCCATTGCTTTGAGGATGGCCTCGTGCTGAGTGGACCTTCAAAATATTTGATTGATGACAATAGGCACCGAACTCCTCGTTATCAAATTGTGTTCCATAGTCTGTGATGAAGGCATGAGGGAGACCATATCGACAAATGATGTTCTTCCAAACAAATTTGTACACCTTGTCGTACGTCATATCGATGAGAGGCTCAACTTCTACCCATTTAGTAAAATAATCCACTGCGACGAGGAGGTATTTGAACCTTCCTCTAGTCGTTGGCAGTGGCCCAACCACATCTATTCCCCACATGGCAAATGGCCAAGGGGAAGTTATGGGTGTCAACAATGCTTGTGGAGTTCTTCGGATGGAGGAAAAGCACTGGCACTTGTCACACTTCTTGGCATAGGCTATATAATCAGCCCTCATCGTCGGCCAGTAGTATCCCTGCGTCATCACCCTTTGCAAAAGCGTCCGACCTGCTACATGTGCTCCACAGGACCCTTCGTGGATCTCTTCAATCAATTCTTTCGCCTCGGAGGGATGTACACATCTCTACAAACCTGCCATAATACCTCGTCTATATAGAATACCGTTAGTTAATCCATACCGAGCAGCTTTAAACTTCAATTTCTTGGCTGCGAGCTTGTCAATTGGTAATTCTCCCTCCTCAATATACGCCCTGATGGGATCCATCCAAGATGGTCCTAAATCAAGGGTAATAAAGTTCATCGTCAGATCTTCATCTATGCTCCGACCAGCCAACACTTCAATTGGGATTGTTCGTCTTAGCTCGGTACGAGTAGCTGATGCTAGTCGAGCTAAGGCGTCTGCTCTCACATTCTCCATTCTTGGTATTCTGACCAGCTGAATAGCGGTAAATTCTGACACCAGCACCTTTGCCTTTGCGTGATATCTAATCATCAATTCTCCTTTGACTGCATATACTCCCATCATTTGGTTTACGATCAATTGAGAATCACTGAAAATAATAACCTACTGCGCCTCCATAATTTTTGCCAAATTAAGTCCTGCAATCATGGCCTCATACTCAGCCTCATTATTGGAAGCTTTGAATTGAAAACGTAGGGTGTATTCCATTTCGACTTCATCCGGAGTGCTCAAAACTATCCCCGTGCCACATACTGCAGTGCAAGATGAGCCATCTACATATAGCCTCCATATAGGTAATTTATCTTCAAATTTCGGATCTGTCAGAGCTCCTCGATGAAATATTTGCTGCTTCCTTTCATTTTCCCCTGATATTTCTCGCTCTTCGTCGATCATCTTTTCTTGCCCTTTTACTAACCGGAGTTGGTCTGAGCTCGAATTTAATGATCCTGTAACTACCACTTGCCCTTTTACCAATCAGAAATGGTCTGAGCTAGTGTTTGTTGATCCTGTAACATCCACAGGTTGATCAACGAGCAACTTTTGTTCCTCGTCCGGAGTGCTCACAACTATCCCTTCGCCACATCCTGTAACATCCACTTGCCCTTTTACCAATCGGAATTGGTCTGAGCTTGTATTTATTGATCCTGTAACATCCACAGGTTGATCAGCGAGCAACTTTTAGTCCTCGGGGGTATCAAGATAGGTGAACTCCACTATAAAATCTGCTACAGCCTGCTCTTTTAGCGATGATCTGGGTTCATAAATTATATCATATTCACCGAGCTCTATTGCCCAGTACATCAATCTCCCTGATTTTTCTGGTTTATGAAGGGCTTGCCTCAATTGCATATCAGTATATACTACTATGGTATGAGCCTGGAAGTATGGCCTCATTCTCCTACTCGCCTCAATCAATGCCAGTGCTAACTTCTCCAGCCTTGGATATCTGATTTCTGCTCCTCGGAAGGCCTTACTTGTGTAATAAATTGGCGTTTGCACTCCATTCTCCACTCTGATCAACGCCGAGCTAATTTCATTCTTCGACACTGCAAGATATAAGTATAATATTTCTCCCATCACCGGCCTGGACAACACTGGAGGTGCTCCCAAGTATTTCTTCAAGTCTTGAAAAGCCTTCTCACATTCATCATTCCACTCAAAAGTCTTTCTGAGTGTCTTGAAGAATGGGAGACATCTATCAGTTACTCGCGATACAAATCTGTTGAGTGTTGCTACTCGTCCTGTAAGACTTTGCACCTCTTTCTTCGTCGTCGGAGATCGCAGCCCTAATAGTGCTTTGATCTTTTCAGGATTTGCTTCAATTCCTCGTTGATTGACAATGTACCCGAGAAACATGCCTTCTCGTACTCCAAATATTCACTTCGTCGGGTTCAACTTCATTTGATATTTATCCAGTTGATCAAAAGTCTGACTTAAGTCAACTAGATGATCGGCTGCTTTCTTGCTCTTTTTCAGCATATCGTCAACATAGACTTCCATATTGTAACTGATTTGTTCAGCAAAGACTTTATTCATCAGCCGCTGATATGTCGCACCTGCATTTTTTAAACCAAAAGGCATAACATTATAACAATAAGTTCCCCTAGGGGTAATGAAATAAGTACTCTCCCTGTCTTCATGTTTCATTTTAATCTGATTGTAGCCAGAATAAGCATCCATGAAGCTCAGCAGCTCGTGTCCCTAGGTAGCATCTACTAGTTGATCAATTCGGGGCAATGGAAAGTGATCCTTTGGGCATGCTTTGTTGAGGTCGGTGAAGTCTACACACATCCTCCACTTGTTGTTCTTCTTCTTTACCATCACCACATTGGCTAACCAATCTGAATATTTAACATCTTCAATGAAGCAAGCTTTCTGGAGCTTCTCGACTTCCTCCTGTATAGCTTGATTCTTCTCGGGACTGAATACTCTTCTTCTATGCTTTACAGGCTTGATCTCCTTATTCACATTGAGCTCGTGACATAAGAAATTTGGGTCTATCCCAGGCATATCTTCATGACTCCACGTAAAAGTTTGCTTTCTGCTTCTAAGGAAAGTTATCAATTCCTGTTTTAGTGAGGTTTCCAACGACGAACCTACTTGAGTAGTTCGCTCAGGGTGCTCGTCGTCCAGAATGATGTTTTTAGTAACTTCCACCACTTGACCCTTCACGAGTTGAGACTCATCTCTAGGATCCAATGTTTCAATTTCTGCACCTCCATCCACTTGATAGGTAGTAGTCTTTTTCCTTGATTCCTCCAGTTCTTCTTGCTCGGCGGATGAATAATAGCATTCCCGAGCTACTTTCTGATCACCTTTCACAACTCCTACTCCAAAATTTGTTGGAAATTTTAGGCACTAATGCACTGTGGATGGTACAGCCTCGAATTTTTTCAATCCTACTCTTCCCATGATGATATTATATGATGATTGAACATTCTTATCCATCACAAAAAATAGTATTCTTTCTGTTCGACAAGCAGGCCACGTACCAATGAATATATCCAACTTGATCGTCCCAAGTGGAAATACTTTCTCGCCAGCAAAACCGAGGAGGGGTCTATGATAAGGCTCCAGTTGATATAGCTTTAGATTTAAACTATCGAAGCACGAGTAGAACATGATGTCTGCCGAGCTACCATTGTCGACCAGTACTCTTGAAATCATCACCTCCTTCATTCTCATTTTGATCACCAGTGGGTCATCATAAGGATATAGAACACCTGCCAGGTCATTCTTTGAGAAACCAATGACCAATTTCTCTTTGTTCACCTTTCTCGGGCGATCCTCCTCAGCTAGATTTATTCGTTTAATGTACGAGCAAGCTTGAGCCTCACCGAGGTAAGCTTTTCTCTCGGCAGCAAGGTCTCCTCCTCCTGCATCTCCACCTGTTATAACATTACAGTCAAATGACCCAAAGCGTATTGAAAATACCTCTCGTTTTGGCTGCCTTGGTCTCTTGGGAATACCGGGGTCGTCTTCTAGTTTAACTTCATGGTTTCTTTTCTTGTTCTCCTCTGCTCGACGAGGAGATCTAGACCTCTCTCTTGCTCGGTCGTTGTTTATTCTTTCGCCTCCCCGATCAACATACTTTGCCAGCTTTCCTCGTCTGATGAGTGTTTCAATCTCATTCTGAAGAGCTATGCAGTTTTTGGTCATATGGCCATGATCTTTATGAAACTCGCAATACTTCGCCTTATTCCTCTTGTCAGGATCTGCCTTCATTTTCTCTGGCCAGTTTAATTCCTCGTTGCTCTTGATTTCTTCTAGAACATGGTTGATGTCCTTCTTCAAAGGAGTATAATTATCATATTTCTAGATTACGTCCCATACCAACTTATTTTTTGAATGTTTATCATTACCATTGTTCTTATGCTCTTTCTTATTAGCTTTATCACCTTCCACCTTGGTTTCTTTGGCATCCATATTCTTCTTCGCAGCCATAGCCTCCTCGGCATTCATAATCTTGGACGCTTTTCCCATCAGGTCTGACATGGTTCTAGGTGGATCTTTGGACAAAGTATAATACAACTTGTTCGGCAGTAGTCCACTCATCAAGGCAGTAATCGTTGTCTTCTCCTCGTAATCAATGACTTCGAGTTTCTCGTTATTAAAATGAGTTATGTATTCTCTGGTACTCTCACCAGCCTTTTGTCTAACACTTAACAAATGTGCTACTCGTTTGACTAGCTTTGCCCCAAAATAGAAATTCCCAATGAATAACTGGGCCAGTTAAAGAAAAGTTGAGATCTTACCCCGAGGAAGATTATTATATCATATTTGAGCAGATCCGGTAAGAGTTCCTGAGAATGCTCTGCATCTCATCTCATTTGGAACAGCGTAGATGTCGGCTGCAGCTTGGTATTATTTTATATGAAGGACAGGGTCAGTCTTTCCATCATATTTGGGGGTCACAACAGGTGCTTTGAACTTTGATGGTGTTGGAAAATCTAGAATGGACTGGACAAAAGGTGTTCCTCGAACAAAGGTTTGTTGTAGAGGGTTCTTGGCCTTAGACATTTCCCCTAATCTATCCTCTAGCCTCTGAATAGAGCCTTTCTATGCATCATTCCCTTCCTCGGGCCTATTGGTTAGAGTAACTATTCACGTTGAGGTGGCTCCCTGGGATCTATCTTGACGAGCAGCTGGTCGCGACTGGGAAGATCCTTCCCTTAAATCTGATGGTCGTCGAAAACTCCTCGATACAACTTTAGGAGGACTTTTGCTCCTCCTAGGTCCCAATCAATTGAAAGGTGATACCCTGCTTAACCTCTCTAGCGCACTAGTCCTTTCTTGAGAGAGAGTGACACGTTGTTCAGTATCTGTGGCTCGCACTGACGAAGTTCATCCAGGTTGATAAGAAAAATCTTCTGACTCCTCATTGCGATATGAATTGGTACGCCTAGTACGCGAAGAAGGTGCACGGGTATTTCTTTGAATACTTCGTAATCCTGAATGGGTTGGTGCACCGCCATGGAGGGTTTGGATGAGTTGTCGCATTGTTTCTTGCATGACGGTTTGGCCTTGAGACAGATTTGCCATTATTCCAATCAGATCTGGAATATTTGGCAGAGAAGATGGATTTGGAGGGCTTCCAGCGTTTTGATTGCTGGATTCCGAAATATCAGCCATTTGTGATGAATTGTTTTTGGTGAAAAATGATATTACCAGTCGTTTCCACAGACGACGCCAATCTGTTGATGTAAAAAATTAGATCACTCTAATTATTCAATCAAAGATAAATGAAAGAGACAAAGAATTTTAAAGTGGTTCAGCCTTATAAGAATGGCCTACATCCACTGTTGTGTTATTGCTGAGTGTTTAGGAATTCTCGATTACAAGTTCTATCAAGAAATTCCGGCCCGGATCCCTTTACAATGAGGATTGTACAATGTATTTATAGCTGAGGCTGTAAAGTGAAAGGGTAATACATTAAATGATGTACATATGAAAGGGTAATACATTTAATGTCCCTTAAGCGTGTGCGTCTGAATGATAAGCATTTAACCAACAGGCAAACTGTTGGTTATCCAGCTATTAATGCTTTGTTCGAGGTGCAACTCGGACCACCTGAGTTGCTCGGACCGCCTAAGCTTCTCGGTACTCAAGAGTTCCTCGGAGAGTTCTTGTTCCTCGGAGCGTGTGAGTTCCTCGGAGAGTTCTTGTTCCTCGGAGCGTATGACTTCCTCAGGGAAGCAGTGTTTCTCGTTGTAGTATGATTCCTCGGAGCGTGTGAGTTCCTCGAAAGTATTTGTTGTTGCCATGTAGATTGCCACGTGTCTTCAGTCAACTAGGCCATGTCAGCAGACTAAATTTGGTATCAACAATGATGATGGACTAAATTAATATTCGAAGAGTTATATATGATGATTTAATAAACGAATTTATGAGGAGTAATTGGGCATAAGAAAATTATGAGTTCATGTTCTTAGGGTTTGGGGAAATATTTGGAGATTTATATTAATTCCTTGATGATTTATAAGATTTGATCCGTAAAATAGGTTAAGAGATAATCGAGGATGATTATAAATGGTTTAAAAACGTTGGAACATAAATTGGATGGTCTTAGGGTGGATTTAGAAGAGAGAAGAATTGAGAAAAACGGACTTGGGAATTTCTGGGCTGAAACTGCCATCTCGTTAGAAGACCTGCCCAGGTCGTTCGAACGACCTCGTTCGAACAAACTTCTAACGAGATGACAGTATCCCTTCTAACGAGTTGGTAGTTCGTTCGAAGCCTTTCGTTCGAACGACACTCGTTTGAACGAGATTTCTAACGAGTTGAAAGAATGGCCATTTTGTCCTGAATTGATTTTTAGTATCCCGTAGACTTATTTAAATGGCGAGATAACTTTCCCTTATTAACTAGTGGGTATAGTTGAGAGATTGGGGTACAATGAGGAGTAAAACTTAGAATAGTGTCTTAAACCGGATGACATTTGTGGATTGGGAAGCGAGTAACTAATCACGAAGTGAGAATAATTGATAACTTAAATACATATAAACCGGGGACTTGTGATTTGTATAATGCTAAGTGTTGGTATAAGAACGAGAAGTATACCACTAATAAAATATTGTAATATCTAAGATGTGTGAATGCATAGTATATGTAGTTATCTGTGTATAACATACCTACCGTACTTGCTATCATGGGAGGTTGGCGTTCGTTTAGGGCCATCTAATCTTTGTGTGCCTACGGGGGGGATCTAGATTGGTACCTCGAGGACATAGGTCAGAGAAGGGCTTATTGAGAAGTTAATAAGTCTGCTGATCATGGGAGCGTAGGTATGTGCATGACCCATGCGATGTGAACTATGTTCGCCTCCATTGTTTGTGGTTGTTCTTTAATGAAACGATTCCTGAGAGATTCGGAATACGTGGTCCTTATGTACGTGATGTACCGGGATTGGATAGCAGAGTATGTGTGCACCGCAGCTTAGTCTCGGGGTGCTAGTATTGTATATTTATGATGAGAATAATATACTGTTAATTGAAATGTATTGTCATGAATAAATGAGAATATTAATAATAGCAACAGTTTGTCAAGTGAATATGGAAGATCTCTAGTAATTAGTAGTGCTAATAGGGGACTGTATAACAAGTTATAACACTCTGTTAACTAAAAGTTGTTGGGAATTTTAATTGAACATCGTATAGAAATGTTAGATTTTAGTATCGGACTAGTTAGAAATGGGAATAACTAGAATGGGTACGGGTGCGATAGGAGTGCACAATTAGGTGAGAGGTGAGGAACTCATGTGAGTGAACACACTATCATGTACTTTAGTGATGTAGACTTAGTTTTTATTTATTTCAGTATTCGGATTGTTGTGAGGAGTATTCCTCCAGACTCATTATCATTTGATGGTTATTCTATTGTAACTATGTTGTGGTGGTTATGTTAGCATTTCATAATTTACTTATTATATGTTAATCGGATTTAATTAAAATTGGCCACTCACTTTTTAAATACTAGGTGGTTTGTAATTATTAAAATGTTTTCGACAGTGATGCTATGAACTGAACCAACTTGGCATTTTGTATTAATTTAATAAAGGAGTAGCTACCCGGTATTTAATTAGTCAGGGTGCCACACTGATATAAGCGACGGGTCATTTGTTCAATCTCATGTTTTAATAAAGAGATTTCTTTTGGATTGTCTTTAGTCTTGTCTTTACATTAATTTGCAGGCCTAGCCAGTGGAACAGGTACTCCATGCCACCGAAAATACACTTAAAATTACGCCATCAATCAAACAGATGAGGAAATTCTAGACCAAATTCAAAAATAGGAGGATCTCCTACAAATGGGGGGAACAATATAACATGATCAACTGTAGAGAATAAAAGGCTTATATCAATAGGTTTGTTCTAAAAAACCCTTTAATCACCTCGACATGGCTTGCCAACTGGTTCGTAGTAAATTTCAGGATTTAACATCCGGCGTGGTATTTCTGAAACATGATTTTTTTTTTTTTTGAGGCCACCTCTTTGACCCGGGATTAGTTTTAGTAGGGTAAAAATTGACATGAAAGGGTATTGTCTTGGTCTTTCAGGAAATGGGGGTGAGCATATAGTCCATAGACGAGGTTTTGGAACCTTTGAAGAGGTGCCTTCTTCGTCGTTATCGATTTTAAATCAAACCTATAAATAATAACCATAAAAATAATAAAGTTGATTAGTTTTGCAGTTTGAAAGAATGTACTTGAATTATGGTTGTTATTTATTTGGGAAAAAAACAACAAATGAAAAAAAAAACGGTTTTTTTAAGAAAAAAACAGCTTGTCTTGGTTATTCTTATTCTGGACTATTTTTTCCCCCCAAAAAAAAAAAAATCTATCATGTATTTTTTTAAAGTGATATGCTAAGAGATGGTTTACAAAAATAGCAATATACAAAAAAAAATGACATCTTAACTGTAAAAACAGGAAAAATGATTGCAAAAACAACAATATTTATTAGGGAAAAAAACAGCAAAAGAAATTTTAAAAAAATGAAGGAAAAAAGATTTCGGATTTATCTTAGAAAAAACCAGCTTAGCTGTATTTAAAAAAAATTCTGGACTATTTTTTTCAAAAAAAATCTAGCATGTATTTTTTACAAAAGTAATATGCTAATGGATTGTATACAAAACAATGGATCCACACAAAATATTGACCAAAAAATTCTGGACTATTTTTTTTTAAAACAAATCTAACATGTATTTTTTTTAAGTAATATGTTAATAGATGATATAAAAAACAACAATAAAAAAGCATATCTAAACTAAATACACCACAAGTAAACATTGTTAAATTAATAAGAAGGTTTTAAAATGATATACCTGTTTTGGATGATGAGAGAGAGCAAATATTTCTTCCTCCAAAGTGCTATTGTAATGTTTAAAGAGAAAGAGAGAGAGAATCGGTCCAAAAGATGGGTTGAAAAGGTTTTTGAGGTTTTATTGTGTTATAACTTTTCAACCCAACAAATACACGCGTCTCACTATTTAATACATCCGTTCCTTCACCCGTTTTTTTCGTCCGCTCAGAAATGTTCCTCTCTCTCTCTCTCTCTTTCTATCTCTCTCTCTCTCTCTCTCTCTCTCTCTCTATATATATATATATATATATATATATATATATATATATATATATATATTTCTTATACATTCTTCTTCTATTATTTTTAAAAACATGTTAAGTAATGACTCTGGAGTAGTGAAATCATCTTACTAGTCTATCATTAAATATATCAAACCAATCTGCTAATATTCCTAAAAGACTAAGCAGGATATAATCCAAAAAAAAAAATTCCAACTACTACTATTGAGATTTAAAACATGATGAATTCCTCTTTTAAATTGTCATAATACTTGTCCTAGATTTGTAGCGCAAACCATACTTATATAATACTCTAAAATGCTATACAAAATATTTAGAGTCCTATGCAGCGAAGCTATCCATGTAGGATGACCATTGATATCCCATTAATCATTATTCTGAGATTTATCTACCTGTCCACCGTCAGTTCCTTTCATCTTCAAAAGATCATTTATTTGCCCGCCTATTCCTATTTATTTCCTTCATTATATTTCTCCAGTACAGTTGTTATGAGCACCGAATTCAATCTCATCGAAAATCAAAACCCCACCTTCTTCCTTCACTTCAAACCTGAGTTTCGATATTTCATCATCAACAAGTCCCAATCATTGTTGTTCACGAAAAAGAATAAATCGATGGATGTTGTAGACAAAGTTCCAATTTTACTTCTGTAATCTCAGGTCACAAGCGTGATGAAGGGTTTTTTCTCTGGCGTAGAGGCGAATGCGAAAATAACTGTACCTGTTAGCAACTGTTTTCTAGTGAATTTTAGATGGGTCATGAGGTTGCCAAAGGAGGAAGAGGTGAAGACCAATCCGACGGTTGGGGTTTCGTTTCAGAATTTTCCTAGTACAGTTGCATACAATTCTCTGTGACTGCACTTTCTCTCTTTTTTTGTTTCCAATATAACTGTTGTCTTCCTTCATTATTTTGAATGAAGAATAAGGCTAATGGAATTTGGTTCATGGAGATGGGTTTAGAATCGAAAAGTAGGTGAGTAGTTGGGGTTGGGTTTTTGTGTATGGAAAGTTTTTATGGGTTTGAACTGGAGCTTCTCCGATTTTGGTTGATAAGGCCAGGGCTTTGGTCAGATATTGGTTTTCGTGGAGATGGAATAGAGGTAAAAAATGGCGTGGGGGAATGGATTAGAATGGTGGAGTAAGAGGTTGTGGGTCTACCGGCGTGGAGGGACTTGGAATTAGCAGGTATGAGGGTCGCCGGAGTTTGGTCCGGCGATGGTCGAATTGACTAGAGGTTGGACGATTTGAGTATGATGGTTGGAGCTTGGTAGGTCAGATTTTTAGGAAATGGTGATCCGGGCAGGGGTTTGGAGGTGATTAGGTCCGGCGGTATGGGTTGAGAATGGGTTTTCCGCTAGCTTTTGTGGATATGGGGGTATAGAGGGCACGGGGGTGGGCTTAATGGTCAAAGAAAGAGGAGAGAGAAATTGGGTGTGTATTTTTTGTGTGTAATTTTCCCTTAATAAAAAAAATTAAAACACAACTATTTAAAGCCTTAACTATAAAATTAAGAAAACAAATAAAAAAAATTGAAACTAAAAAAAAATTAGATTCCTAACCTAACAATAAAAGACTCAAATAACAAAATAAAATAAAACATTAAAAACCAATCTGACTAAAAAACTAAAAACAAATAAATAAAAATAACAAATACAATATTTAAATGAAAATCTAATAAAATTATATTTTAGAGCATAGAGGAAATCCAATGATCAGAATGGTATATTCCCAGTGGCTTCGATGGGATCATAATCTCATTATGATGCTCATATTTATTATTAATCTTCAATTGAGGTGTATAGCAAATACACCATAAATATGGACGACCACCTAAGTTTTTTACTCTATCCGTTTATCATTGTATTTTATCATAACGCTATTTTACCTACTACATAAACTTCCTACTGTTAAATACCTATTTTACATATGCAAACTACTTTATCATGAGTTACGTAATAATGCTCCTCTTTTTCTTTTATCATTACTAACTTGTAACATATGCTTTTTTACATCCATATTCATTTATTCATATTTCATTTCCAAATTACTCATTCTATTCATTTGCATTCTATCATTATATTTCACACAAACTATTCTTTAATTGGAGATAATGTAAACAGTAACAACCACATTCAAAAGGTATTGTAAACATAATCATTTTAAATTTTCTACAATAATTTTTTACCTTACTCTTATAATATCTCTTTTACATAACAGGAAACAACTCCATTCACTCCAAATCAAGATCCAATCATTATCACAAACAATGAAATCTACTTTCATGGACTTGACGTCGAAATCGAACATCTCTCTAAAAGGAAACATGCGTCAAGGTATTTTCACTTTATTATCCATTTAAATTATCTTCACCTTTAGAATTCACTATTATCATATTTTTTAAACATATATTTTTCCTTCATTGTAGGAACGTTGAAGAAGGGAAAAAAATGATACTGTAGATTCCTTTTCAAGCGTTCCATCTCCAACAACATATTACACCTTCTATTATTACATTCATTTTCTATTTTATTGGCTCGCACTACATAAAACATTAATAATTTTTGAAACATTTCTGCATTCGGTTTATCTATCACTACTACTCTACATTATGACTCTATTGCAGGTTTTTTTTTCTAATTTCAATTTCCAAGTTGCATTCGTTCATAATTAATTAAATTACAAATAAACCACGCATCGCGTGGGTTTCCAACTAGTTTAGTATATAACAAGTATTACTAATTAGTTTTAATAGGACTTCACTCATAAAGACTTCTTTTCTTCGTACAAAAATCTTTTACCTTTAGTTTTTATCCTATTCAGGGGTTTTATTTAAGTAAAAACTCTACCCTCGTTCATCTTCAATAATCATAATCTCTCGTAGAATTTTCCATTTGATCTCACCTAAGTTTTCGAGGACTATTTCCAGGTTGGTGAATTGGGTTTGCCTCATATCTAACAACGTTTGTTTCATTTGTTTCCTTCATAAAGAAATTTCTTCTAATTTTTTCAAATTTTGAAGAGGAGTGCTCCACTTTCTTAAAATTTAGTAATCCTAGTTGCTTATATAAATCTACTTCTAATTATAATCTAATATTATTTAGTTTTACAATTTCGGCTTCATCTATTTTATCTAATATTTGGGCTACCGCAAGAACTATTTTATGCATGGACGAAACTACAAAAGGGCAAAGGGGGGGCATTGCCGCCCAAGCTTAAAAAATTCAGTATCGTGTATATTTGAAATATGTTGTTATGTGATCTCTAATGAACCAAGACCCACAATTCTAGTCGAAAGTAGCCATAATACCCACATCACTAAACTTTTTTAATATCTAATTTATTTAAACCTACTTTAACTTGGTTTCAAAACCCTTTTGCCTCTCTCGTTCTTTATATCAATGGATTTTTGGATATCATCCCTCATCTCTAGTGTCAAATAACGTGTAAGTCCTATCAATACCCATTCTCTCTCTCTCTCTCTCTCTCTCAATGAATTTATTAGTTTTACTCTCCCCTCGCCTCAATTAACACGACGTAATCCATGTATGAGAATAAAAAAAATGGTGCTTAGGAATTCACAAAATAAAATTAACTGCCATTTAAAATAATTCAACCTATTGATTTTACCACACAAATCTGTTTGACATTTAAAATAGTATTTAGTGTGTTTGATATTCATGAGATTTATTTTTTGGATTCAATTAGAGGTTGTAAGTGGATTTATTTCATTTGTAAATTTTATTGGCTTATAAAAAAATTCAAATCACACATATCTCCCTAACCCAATTAGAGGTTGTTGTTATATAAAAATTTTGTAAGTGGAGAGGTTGATGTTATATAATTTTTTTTATCATAGTAACAAATGCAATTAATTAGCCAATATGATAATTTAATACTGAATTATTTTTGTTAGTTTTTAATTAAATTTATTATTGTATGTTATAGAATCACATGGGAAAATTATATACAATTGATTATTTTTTCAAAACGAAGCATGTCGGAAATAAAAAGGCCAACACCTCTCTTTTGGTGTATATTGAAAGGAAAATATCAAGACAGTTTAGTACGACTGAAATTTTACATGGATTTCGTGATTTGAAAACACATCGAGCGCAATTCTAATAATGTTTTTGATATTATTTTTAATAAAGATTTTACTTTTTCCATAAACTTTTTATTTTTTGTGGATGAATATACATCATTGTTGATATTTTAATAAACTCTTGGCCCCCTGAAGATTAAATCCTAGCTTCATCCCTGATTTTCTGCTTAATTTCATAATGAGATTATTTTTCAATCATCTCTTCCATATATTCTAAACTTTAAAATCTAAAGTATAGCTAGTAAATCCATTTTATCTTTTTTTTCCTGGTACGATAGGTTCAAAACGATATTATTTTTAGTACAGAAAAGTAGTATCAACATCGTTTCCCTATAGCTACAATTTAATGATACTCTATCATCAAAAGTACAAATACTTTATTAATGATACGAACTATTACATAATTTTCTACAATAATTTAAATACACGAGCATATAATTTTCTGAAATAATATACATACCCTTGTAGACAACACTAAGAACTTTGAGTTTAATTCACAAACCATTACAACACACACTTAGTACTAGAATGAAAATGCAATCTGGTAGGAAAGCAAATAATATAATCGATATATCATCAATTTATTCTCCCATAATCCTCAAAAGGTACTTGTTGCTGTAACTATTAAGTGTTGGTGACACGGAATAGCTCAAGAGCTTCACCCGTAACCATTCTGGTGGTAGATCGTAGCTTTCTATACTCTTCAATATCGAGAGGATCGTAGAGACGAGGGTGTTCAGAGTCTAATAGCTCTGTCTGCTGGTGTTTCCAGTTTTGAGTCCTTTGGCCCTAAAATGAACAAGGCAAATGAAATACGAATTCTACCTTCATAACACTGCACTCCATGCTTCACGTTGCAAAATTTTCCATTACTCCATACCTGTCATACACCCATAAATTGATGTTTATAAAATAATTGAGTAAAAAGACATTGATCAATAATCTTAACAAAGCTAAAAGTTATTATGATTCTTTTGTTCGTTCAGTTTTAATGTTACCCTAGATATTCAACTGATCAAAATATCTAGTAAGAGAATGTCTCTATTGATACAATACTGATAATATGCATATTAAAAATGAACATTTTCTGACCTCCAGCGTTTTTTCCTTAAAGTATTGTCAGTATCAAGTAAAACGGCAAAAGAAAAAAAAAAATCAAGAATATATGGTAAGGGGTGGACCATCATAATAGCATAACTTATTATTATATAAACTTCTCACACCTGACAAGGAGTTTAGAGGTACTTTGAGTACCTCTAAAATACTCAAAGACTGTATTTGACTTTGCCATTGATTTTGGGTATAAAGGTACCTCTAAACCCCTTGGATCCATTTATCAATCAACTAGTATTTAAGTCGAAATTTTAGAGTAGCATGTAAACATTTCAGTTTTATGAGTTTATATAATAATAACGGCTGTTGATTGTTGGGCTGTAATTTTATGGTACCTCTAAACCCCTTGTTTAGAGGTATTTACAAATTCAAATAACAGCCGTTGATTGATAAATGGTACCTCTAAACCCCTTGTCAGGTGTGAGAAGTTTAAATTCAAATAACAGCCTTTGAGTAGAAATGGCATGGTATGGTCGAGGAGATTTTGGGTACAAAGGATGGCCTAATATAAATTTGCAAAATATTACCAAATCAGTTTTCACTTCCCTCTCCAACTCTAACCGCCAGATCCGGTCATGTAATAGATCTACTGTTCACATATCACCTTTCCATGTAGTGGATCCAACGACGATAATTCATTTTTCATTTTCTGTTTTTATTTTGTTCAAAATAATGTCTCAAGCTTTTCTATGTATGTATTGTTTATTTCAGTAAGTGCTTGATGAAATCTATAAATTTATAGAGTTTTATTATGAATTTTTCTTCTCTTCTACTTAGAAAATATTAATTTGCAGATGGGAGATCCAGAAAGGGTTTTTTAGCAGCATGTCTGTGTATCGTAGTTCCCGCTGAATGGAACTCCAGTAGTATCCATGGTAAAAAAACTTACAACTGATATTCTCAAATATAAAAACAACTCTGATCAAGATTAAAATGAGGACTAAATTTAAACGAGAAAATAAAACTTGTCCATGTACTACAGTAGAAAGTTGATTGCGAATGTGTGCCCTATACCTGACTTTCCTAAATTGAGTAATAACATAAAATTTTCAATTAGTTAAATCATTGTTAATAATCTTTATACGTACCTTAGCAATATCTCCCACGTTGACAATGAAAGAGCCTGACAAGGGGTTTAGAGGTACCAATTTGCCAGTGATGTTGTTGACAACTTCAAGGCCACCAACTATTTCATCGTCCTGTAATATGGTGAGAAATCCTGGGTCTGAGTGCGTTATCGCACCAGGTAACCCCACACTCTCACGGCTGAAATTGTATTTGTTCAATCTGATTTGGTATTGCCATCCGTTGAACAAATCTCCCTTAACACATGTGCCTTCGGCCAGTTTCCTCCCAAGATCTTGGGAAAGATCATACAGAGCTCCATAGTAGTTGGATATAGTGTCCCTACAGCAAATGAGTATATATTGTTTGTAGAATACATCTTCCAGCTTTCTATTAAACTTGCATGCCAACTCTTAATGTTTTGATTTAAGAGTGAACTCAAACACTAGTTATGTCGCCCAATCAAACAAAAACTATGTATACATATAAAATTATAGCGTTAAAACCTTCTCCTTCAACTGCATGGACAAACATTCAATGTCAAATACATATCCTCCTTCGTACACAATTACCGTTATTTTCTTGGAAAACATAAATGAAAGGATTAAATTTGATTTGTGATCCTTTATATTCTCATTTTCTCCTTTGATATATCAGAACCTATTTGTTTTTCAGGCGCGTTCCTTTATTTTTAGGGGATCTTCCTATTAAGTACCATTTATATAAAAAAATATTTCTTAATTGGTCATATCGTAATATTTTTTTCTTAATAGGTCATATTTGTACATAAAGTGAATATTCACTGTATGTTTACAAATAGAACCTATTAGAGCAAAAATATATTTTCATGGAACCTGATGGAGCAAAAATAAAATGTTATGACCTATTGAACTACATACTTAGTATACGGGACTAATTAGTAAAACCCTCTTCTTTTTATTATCAACACGTGTAAAGCTGAGACCCAACACCAACAACCGCCTCAACTATCATCATTATCAACGAGTTTCTTCTATTTCAGAAAGTTAGGGTTTGTTAGGAGATTGGTTGGAGCTTGTTTGTGTAAGTATATATTATTTATTTTCATTCTTATATTCCACTATACAAATTCGTTTGTGTTACTACTAATATTTGTGCTGTATTTTTTTTTATATTACAATTTGTTATCTGGGCATTCACAAAATATAATTTGAGATGGCTCTAAAATTGGTTACAAATCAGGTTTTATTGTTCTTCTTTAATATTTTTCTTTAATACTGTTGGTACCAAATTTAGTCTGTTGACATGGCTCAATTGAGTGAAGACACATGGCAATCTACGTGGCAATAACACAAACTTTCGAGGAACTCAGACGCTCCGAGGAACCATACTACAACGAGGAACACTGCTTCCCCGAGGAAGTCATACGCTCCGAGGAATAAGAACTCTCCGAGGAACTCACACGCTCCGAGGAACAAGAACTTTCCGAGGAACTCTTGAGTACCGAGAAGCTTAGGCGGTCCGAGCAACTCAGGCGGTCCGAGCTGCACCTCGAACAAAACATTAATAGCTGGATAACCAACAGTTTGACTGTTCATTAAATGCTTATCATTCAGACGCATACGCTTAAGGGGCATCGAATGTATTACCCTTTCATATGTACATCATTTAATGTATTACCCTTTCACATTACAGCCTCAGGGCTATAAATACATTGTACAATCCTCATTGAAGGGGGCCGAAATTTCTTGATAGAACTTGAAATCGAGAATTCCCAAACACTCAGCAATAACATAACAGTGGATGTAGGCCATTCTTATAAGGCTGAACCACTTTAAAAACTCTTTGTCTCATTTATTTTATCTGTGATTGAATAATTAGATACGATCTAATTTTTTACATCAACAGATTGGCGCTGTCTGTGGGAAATGACTGGTAATTTCGTTTTTCATCAAAAACAATTCATCACAAATGGATGATATGCCAGAATCCAGCAATCAAAACGCTGGAAACCCTCCAAATCCATCTGCTCCGCCAAATATTCCAGATCTGGCTGGAATAATGACAAATCTGGCTCAGGGTCAGACCGTCATGCAAAAAACAATGCGACAACTCATCCAAACCCTCCATGGCGGTGCATCAACCCATTCAGGACAACGAAGCTTTCAAAGAAATACCCGTGCGCCTTCTTCGCGTACTAGGCGTATCCATTCATATCGTAATGATGAGTCTGAAGATTTTTCTTATCAATATGGACGAACTTCGTCAGTGCGAGCCACAGATACTGAACAACGTGTCACTCTCTCTCCAGAAAGGACTAGTGCGCTAGAGAGGTTAAGCAAAGTATCACCTTTCAATCGATTAGGACCTAGGAGGAGCAAAAGTCCTCCTAAAGTCGTATCGAGGAGTTTTCAACGACCATCAGATTTAATGGAAGGATCTGCCCAGTCGCGACCAGCTGCTCGTCAGGATAGATCCCATGAGCGACCAGCTGCTCGTCAAGATAGATCCCAGGAAGCCACATCAACGCGATCAGTTGCTCGAATCAATAGGCCCGAGGAAGGGAATGATGCATGGAAAGGCTCTATTCAGAGGCTGGAGGATAGATTAGGGGAAATGGCTAAGGCCAAGAACCCTCTACAACGAACCTTTGTTCGAGGAACACCTTTTGTCCAGTCCATTGTAGATTTTCCAACACCATCGAAGTTCAAAGCACCGGTTGTGACTCCCAAGTATGATGGGAAGACTGACCCTGTCCTTCATATAGAACAATACCAAGCTGCAGCCGATATCTATGCTGTTCCAGATGAGATGAGATGCAGATCATTCTCAGGAACTCTTACCGGATCTGCTCAAATATGGTATAATAATCTTCCTCGGGGTAAGGTCTCAACTTTTCTTCAACTGGCCGAGTTATTCATTGGGAATTTCTGTTTTGGGGCCAAGCCAGTTAAACGAGTAGCACATTTGTTAAGTGTTAGACAAAAGGCTGGTGAGAGTACCAGAGATTATATAACTCGTTTTAATAACGAGAAACTCGAAGTCATTGATTATGAGGAGAAGACAGCGATTACTACCTTGATGAGTGGACTACTACCGAACAAGTTATACTACATTTTGGCCAAAGATCCACCTAGAATCATGCCAGACTTGATGGGAAAAGCGTCCAAGATTATGAATGCCGAGGAGGCTATGGCTGCGAAGAAGAATATGGATATGAAAGAAACCAAGGTGGAAGGTGATAAAGCTAAGAAGAAAGAGCATAAGAACAATGGTAATGACAAACATTCAAAAAATAGGTCGGTATGAGACGTAATGAAGAAATATGATAATTATACTCCTTTGAAGAAGGACATCAACCATGTTCTAGAAGAAATCAAGAGCAACGAGGAGTTAAACTGGCCAGAGAAAATGAAGGCAGACCCTGACAAGAGGAATAAGGCAAAGTATTGCGAGTTTCATAAAGATCATGGCCATATGACCAAAAATTGCATAGCTCTTCAGAATTAGATTGAAACACTCATCAGACGAGGAAAACTGGCAAAATATGTTGATCGGGGAAGTGAAAGAAGAAACAACGATCGAGAAAGAGAGAGGTCTAGATCTCCTCGTCGAACAGAGGAGAATAAGAAAAGAAACCATGAAGTTGAGCCAGAAGACGACCCCGATCTTCCCAAGAGACCAAGACAGCCAAAATGAGAGGTATTTTCAATACGCTTTGGGTCATTCGACTGTAATATTATAACAGGTGGAGATGCAGGAGGAGGAGACCTTACTGCAGAGAGAAAAGCTTACTTCTATGAGGCTCAAGCTTGCTCGTACATTCAGCTAATAAATCTAGCTGAGGAAGATCGCCCAAGAAAGGTGAACAAAGAGAAATTGGTCATTGGTTTCTCAAAGAATGACCTCGCACGTATTCTATATCCTCATGATGACCCATTGGTGATCAAAATGAGGATGAAGGAGGTTATGATTTCAAGAGTACTGGTCGATAATGGTAGCTCGGCAGACATCATGTTCTACTCATGTTTCGATAGTTTAAATCTAAAGCTATCTCAACTGGAGCCTTATCACAGACCCCTCCTCGGTTTTACTGGCGAGAAAGTATTTCCAATTGGCATGATCAAGTTGGATATATTCATTGGTACGTGGCCTGCTTGTCGAACAGAAAGAATACGCTTCTTCGTGATGGATAAGAATGTTCAATCATCATACAATATCATCATGGGAAGAGTAGGATTGAAGAAGTTCGAGGATGTACCATCTACAGTGCATCAGTGCCTAAACTTTCCAACAAATTTTGGAGTAGGAGTTGTGAAAGGTGATCAGAAAGTAGCTTGGAAATGCTATTATTCATCCGCCGAGCAAAAAGAACTGGAGGAATCAAGGAAAAAGACTACTACCTATCAAGTGGATGAAGGTGCAGAAATTGAAACATTGGATCCTAGAGATGAGTCTCAACTCGTGAAGGGTCAAGTGGTGGAAGTTACTGAAAACATCATTCTGGACGACGAGCACCCTGAACGTACTACTCAAGTAGGTTCGTCGTTGGATGCCTCACTAAAACAGGAATTGGTAACTTTCCTTAGAAGAAGAAAACAAACTTTTGCGTGGAGTCATGAAGATATGCCTGGGATAGACCCAAATTTCTTATGTCACGAGATCAATGTGAATAAGAAAATCAAGTCTGTGAAGCAGAGAAGAAGAGTGTTCAGCCCCGAGAAGAATCAAGCCATACAGGAGGAAGTCGAGAAGCTCCAGAAAGCTTGCTTAATTGAAGATGTTAAATATCCAGACTGGTTAGCCAATGTGGTGATGGTAAAGAAGAAAAACAACAAGTGGAGGATGTGTGTAGACTTCACCGATCTCAACAAAGCATGCCCAAAGGATCACTTTCCATTGCCCCGAATTGATCAACTGATGGATGCTACCTCGGGACACGAGCTGCTGAGCTTCATGGATGCTTATTCTGGCTACAATCAGATTAAAATGAAACCTGAAGACAGGGAAAGTACTTCTTTCATTACCCCTAGGGGAACTTATTGTTATAATGTTATGCCTTTTGGTTTAAAAAATGCAGGTGCGACATATCAGCGGCTGATGAACAAGGTTTTTGCTGAACAAATCAGTTGCAATATGGAAGTATATGTTGACGATATGCTGACAAAGAGCAAGAAAGCTGCCGATCATCTAGTTTACTTAAGTCAGACTTTTGATCAACTGGATAAATATCAAATGAAGCTGAACCCGACGAAGTGCATATTTGGAGTACAAGAAGGCATGTTTCTCGGGTACATTGTCAATCAACGAGGCATTGAGGCAAATCCTGAAAAGATCAAAGCTCTATTAGGGCTATGATCTCCGACGACGAAGAAAGAGGTGCAAAGTCTTACAGGACGAGTAGCAGCACTCAACAGATTTGTGTCGCGAGCAACTGATCGATGTCTCTCATTCTTCAATACGCTCAGAAAGACTTTTGAGTGGAATGATGAATGTGAGAAGGCTTTTCAAGACTTGAAGAAATACTTGGGAGCACCTCCACTGCTATCCAGGTCGGTGATGGGAGAAAATTATACTTATATCTTGTAATGTCCGAGAATGAAGCTAGCTCGGCGTTGATCAGAGTGGAGAATGGAGTGCAAAAACCAATTTATTATACGCGTAAGGCCTTCCGAGGAGCAGAGATCAGATATCCAAGGCTGGAAAAGTTAGCACTGGCGCTGATTGAGGCAAGTAGAAGAATGAGGCCATATTTCCAGGCTCATACCATAATAGTATATACTGATATGCCATTGAGGCAAACCCTTCATAAACCAGAAAAATCGAGGAGATTGATGTACTGGGCAATAGAGCTCAGTGAATATGATATAGTTTATGAACCCAGATCATCGCTAAAAGGGCAGGCTGTAGCAGATTTTATAGCAGAGTTCACCTATCCAGATACCCCCAAGGAGAAAAAGTTGCTCGCTGATCAACCTGTGGATGTTACAGGATCAACAAACACTAGCTCAGACCAACTCCGGTTGGTAAAAGGGCAAGTGGATGTTACAGGATCATCAAATTCGAGATCAGACCAACTCCGGTTGGTAAAAGGGCAAGAAAAGATGATCGACGAAGAGCAGGAAATATCAGGGAAGGATGAAAGGAAGCAACAAATATTTCACCGAAGAACTCTGACAGATCTGAAATTTGAAGACGAGTTACCTATATGGAGGTTATATGTAGATGGCTCATCTTGCACTACAAGATGTGGTGCGGGGATAGTTTTGAGCACTCCGGACGAGGTCGACATGGAATACGCCCTGCGTTTCCAATTCAAAGCTTCCAATAATGAGGCTGAGTATGAGGCCATGATTGCAGGACTTAATTTGGCAAAAATTATGGAGGCGCAGCAGGTTATTATCTTCAGTGATTCTCAATTGATCGTAAACCAAATAATGGGAGTATATGCAGTCAAAGGAGAATTAATGATTAGATATCACGCAAAGGCAAAGGAGCTGGTGTCAGAATTTACTGCTATTCAGCTGGTCAGAATACCAAGAATGGAGAAAGCAAGAGCAGACGCCTTAGCTCGATTAGCATCAGCTACTTATACCGAGCTACGAAGAACAATCCCAATTGAAGTTATAGTTGGTCGAAGCATAGATGAAGAACTGACGATGAACTTTATTACCCTTGATTTAGGACCATCTTGGATGGATCCCATCAGGGCATATATAGAAGAGGGAGAATTACCAATTGACAAGCTCGCGACCAAGAAAATGAAGTTTAAAGCTGCTCGGTATGTATTAACTAACGGTATTTGGTATAGACGAGGAATTATGGCAGGTTTGTAGAGATGTGTACATCCCTCCGAGGTGAAAGAACTGATTGAAGAGGTCCATGAAGGGTCCTGTGGAGCACATGTAGCAGGTCAGACGCTTTTGCAAAGGGTGATGTTGCAGGGATACTACTGGCCGACGATGAGGGCTGATTGTATAGCCTATGCCAAGAAATGTGATAAGTGACAGCGCTTTTCCTCCATCCGAAGAACTCCACAAGCACTGTTGGCACCCATAACTTCCCCTTGGCCATTTGCCATGTGGGGAATAGATTTGGTTGGGCCACTTCCAATGACCAGAGGAAGGTTCAAATACCTCGTCGTCGCAGTGGATTATTTTACTAAGTGGGTAGAAGTTGAGCCTCTCATTGATATGACGTACGACAAGGTGTACCAATTTATTTGGAAAAACATCATTTTCCGATATGGTCTTCCTCATGCTTTCATCACAGACCATGGAACACAATTTGATAATGAGGAGTTTGCTGCCTATTGTCACCAGTCAAATATTTTGAAGGTCCACTCAGCACCAGGCCATCCTCAAAGCAATGGACAAACTGAAGTGACAAACAGAACGCTGCTAAATGGCTTGAAGAAAAGATTGGGTGATGCGAAAGCGAATTGGATCAACGAGCTACAATCAGTACTTTGGGCTTACCGAACTACTCCCCGAGTAGCAACAGGAGAATCACCATATATGCTGGCGTTTGGAAGTGAAGCTGTTATACCTGCCGAGTTAGGCCTCCCAACACACAGGGTATTGAATTTCAATTCCCCTGTCAGCGACTTAATGAGAAGATTGGATTTAGACATGCTCGAGGAAGTTAGAGAAGAAGCAGCCATCAGAAATGCTGCTTACCAACAACGAACAACTTTGTTCTACAACAAGAGGGTGAAGAAGTACGACCTGAAAGAAGGAGACTATGCGTTGAAGAAAGTAATTCAAAAGCACAACAAGCTGGAGGCAAATTGGCATGGACCATACCGAGCTACAGAAGTTGTTCGACCAGGAACTTAGCGAATAACAACTTTAGAAGGGGAGGAGTTTAAGAATGTATGGAACGCAGAGCACCTACGCAAGTATTATCAGTGATGAATAAAATGAAGATATTCTGCCGAATTCTTTCTTTTTATTGACAGTTTTTTGGGGAATACTAGTGCTACACACTACTCGGCAAAGATCAGGCTACTCAGCAAAACTCGGCAAAGCTCAGGCTACTCAAATTTTTTCTCAAAAACGCCAGCTAAGGTTGGTTGAGAAACCAATATTCCTCCGGAAAGTAAAGCTACTTATATTCCTCCGGGAAGTAAAGCTACCAATATTCCTTCGGGAAGTAAAGCTACCTATATTCCTTCGGGAAGTAAAGCTACCAATATTCCTCCGGGAAGTAAAGCTACCTATATTCCTCCGGGAAGTAAAGCTACTTGTATTCCTCCGGGAAGTAAAATTTGTATTCCTACGGGAAGTAAAACTATATGTTCCTCGGGAAATAAAAGTATTCCTAAAAATGCCAACTTATGTCTGTTAGGAAGTAAGTATATTCTCGAAAATGCCAACTTGAGTTGGTCGGGAGGAAAAATTATTCCAAAAAGTGCCAAAGTTGCTCATTAAGAAAAAATCTACTAACTATGGCTGGTCGGGGATAAAAACCCACTAATTGTAGTTGTTCGACAAAGAAAATTTACCGACCTTGGTTGGTCGGAAACATTTAAGAAAAAAATCTACTAACTACGGCTGGTCGGGGATATAAACCCACTAACTGTAGTTGGTCGACAAGGAAAATTTACCGACCTTGGTTGGTCGGAAACATTTTATGAAAACAAGAAAGTGATCAAACAACATTTTTTATACTCGTAACTTTTTACTAAGTTGGTAGAGAAACAAAACATTATGTTTGCCAAATGACTACCACAAATTCAAGCTACTCGACAATAAGTTGGTCGACAAACTCCACAATATTATTATCTTTTTAACAGATACACATGCACAAATGTAAAGTGTTTGATAATTACAAGACAATAGCAATTAAGATTGCAAACAAAAATGAAAGTCTTTCATTAAATTCAAAAACAGATTATATTGATAATGAAATGTATACAAATTTATTACATTAACATTCCTATTCTACTGGTCTTTTCCCCTCTGCTTTTGACACAGGTTCCTCGCCAGCAGGCAGATCATTTAAAGCAAGAGGAGAATTTATGAAATTGAGATCTTTTAACATCCTGACATTCATCACGGATGGTCGATCTAGGAGGTGCTTGGGACGAGATATCTCGACATTTGAATGAAGATTGTAGTCACCGAGATATTTGGAAATCAAGCATCGAGGAATGGCCCGAGCAGGGATCCAACTCATATCCAATTTGTATGGTGGCACGGGTAGGTCGAGCAGCCCAGGACCATGGTAGTCCCATAGGTAATGACCCTGTTCGAGTTGCAGCACACCTAAGGCATTCAACCAGCCTTTCTTGTAGCCCTCATTATTGGCATTCTGGATACGATCGTCCAAGTGATAGAGAGCCTCATTGTACCCAGCCATCCAGAACTCCCTGGGCTGTTTGTGGAATTGATATGTCAATCTTTCCATCTGTTCGGGGAGATTTTTGATGAAGAGCTCTTTGTTCTCCAAGGAAGATTTCTGCTCAGAGAGCTGCTCTTCCAGGTCCCTGATCTTCTTTGACATTTCAGCCAACGCCTGGTTCTTCGCCATTAACTGGAAGGCCTGGTTCTCTAAGGCAGACTGAGTCCTCTATTCCTCGACAGGAATCCGAGCTGCTCTTGCTCGTATCCGAGGAGCTCTTGATCGACCACGAGAAGATGTAGAGGGGACAGAACTCTTCAAGGTTTCCAACTCGTCCCTCAAGTTGGCGTTCTCGACTTCCAAGAACGAGAATCCCTCATCAGTCACTGGGATCAAGGCTTTTGAAGTGGAAGCTGCAGACTTCAACTGTGATAAATCTCTTTGCAGGTTGTTGTTCTCTTGCTCCAATAACTCGTTTATTTATCTGCACTCCTCAACCTCACCCCTCGGGGTTCTCTCCCTTACATCATAGCCAGCAAAAAGTTTATCGTATCCCTTATCGGCAACAATTTGCTGATATTTCTTCTCATACCCCTCGTGTAAGAGGGCAGTGGATTCTTTGTATTGTTGGTGAAGGTCTTCAAGAGTGCCTTGGAGATCCTCGATCATATCATAATAAGCCACATTATTGGCCACTGCACGATCAAGAAGACACTTCAAATATTGGTAAGCTCCAACTGCCTGTTCTGAAGCATCTTGGCCGAGGATGTTGACGACTTGTGCTGCACTCAGGTCTCTGTGACCAGCCTTAAAGTATTCATTACATTGTCGCAGCAGCTTTGTATCGTGAGCAGATAATAATTCCATCCTAGCCAGAAACTAGAAGAGGAAGAAAAATCAGTAATCAATAATTAAAACAGAGTATGAAGAAGAGACAACAGTATGCAAAAAAATAAAGGTTCAAGTTTTATTATATCATGGATCAGAGTTACATGGTTCTGGGTTACATTTGATAAAGAGAAATAAAATAAGAAAGAAACCCGAACAACTCTACACCTTTTCCTTGTCTCCCAAAACATTCTCGGGAGGCTGGGACGAGGAGGTAGGTTGATCGGAGGGAATAGAGAGTTGCTCGGGGAGCACTGGCAGTCGCTCGGAGGAAATAGCGAGCTGCTGAAGTTCCTCGGTAGCAGGTTGGATAGCTTGGGGATGATCTCCAATCACCATAGAAGACTCTTTGGAGGCAGCTTCGTCCTCTTCTTCATCTTCAGGAGTTGGAGGGGGACCAGGGATGTGTCGCTGGAAGAGCTCAGAAGATTCATCAACCTTCATCTCCTGAAGAGCTGCGACCCACCCATCTCTAAAATATTTTAGGCTGCCATATTCGACTTGCGACATCATGGCAGTCAATCCCTTGTTCCACCCCTTGTCCCAGCCAGCGCTGAAAGACTTTTTCATAGCCATTTTTCTCTTTAACTTCTCCGAGGAAAGCTTCTCGGACAGCAGGTTATCAGTAGCTTTCAATTTATTTTAGACCTCCTCCTTCTGCCGACTTACTTCCTCAAGCTGACCCAACTTTTCCTCAGCAACTTTGAGCTTATCTTCAAGCGCCCCAACAGTTTTGAGCTTCATTTCGAGCTCTTTATTTTCCTTCTCCAGAGCATTCATTTTTTTCTCCAACTCTTTGGAAGCTTCAACAACCTGAGCTTTCTCCTGCTCGATGGAGGCAAGATTCTTCTCCCAGCCAGCCTTGTCAGTAGCATATTTTTTGCGAGAATCTTCCAGATATTTAATAGCTTCCTCCAGAGCTCCCTCCACACTAGACGAGGAGCTTGAAGCTTTAATCGCCTCATCTTTCTTCAAAATGGTATTGAAGAAGCTCACCAACTGTGAAAAGAAAATGAAAGCAAGTCACAGATATAACAAAGAAAAGATGAAAAGCTCAAAATGATGAGACTTACAGAAGCAATATGGCGAGCAGCTAACGAAGTGACCATGTCTCGAGTAAGGTTTTCTTCAACACCTTGGATCTCGGTAATGATCCAAGTCTTCACCGAGCTCATGGAAGAACTCGAGGGAACAAAGGTAGGAACACCAGTTCCAGTAGTTGGGGGTTGAGAGATGGTTTCAGCCAAATTGACCGAGGAGCTCTTCTTCAGCCTCCTCGGGGGAATAGGAATAGATTTGACCAAGGAGGAACTCTTGTTCGGTGATATTACAATCACTTCCCCTGGAGCAGCAGACCTGCTCGGGGCCACTTGGGGCTTCTCTACAACCTTCACAGGAACAGCCGAGGAAGGTGCATCAACTTTCTTCGTCCCTTATGGGACGTCAGTCTTATTTCTTTTGGCCTATCCAGTAGCAGAGGCAGGTTTCTCGAAGTGAGTGGGAGGTCTTCTTCTCTTCATCCTTTCGCTTAAAGGAACGTGTGACTCAGGCGAAGAGCTTGCAGAAGCTGGTACTGGCTCTGCTTCACTTATTACCGGACGAGCAGTAAAAGAAGTAGTGTAACTCTTGTACTACAACAGATACGAAGCCGACCTAATGTGCTCGTCGGCAACACTCTGATGCAAACTCCAGATAAGTTTCAAATATCTTATATTAACATCTTCTTCTTTTGGACACTTTCTTTTGCTATCAACTGCAAATAAATCAAAATTACAATATCAGTGGCACATTTTATCAAACATAGAGGAAGCATAATTTCAAAATAAATAAAATGAAATAAAAATAACCTATCCCATTGTCATAGGGAGGGCATCCGGGACCCTGATAAACTTCATCTCCAGATAAATGAGCATGTTGCCAATTTTTTATGACAACCCCGTGCTCAAAATATTCCCTATTGGCATCAGGGAGATTGACTACTAAGGCTCTATTTAACATTCTAGTTTTTAAATAAAAGGTGTTATCACCAACTGCCCATCTATAACAAAACATAATCTCAGGAATTCCTACGCGAGTTCCGTGGATTTGATTTAATCTATGCACCCCATTAACTATTCTCCATGTATTGGGGGCTATTCTTACAGGAACAACGTCAAAGTACTGACAGAATTCCAGACACAAGGGATTTGGTGGAAAAGAAAATCCACACTCAGCAATAAAGAGACTGGGGAACCAATGTCCCTCAGCCAAATAAAAATAATCAGAAGGCTCAGAAAGCTCTTCCAAAACAACCCAGGAGGGAATGGAAAAATCAGAAGGAAATTTATCAAGAGATTCAACAGGGTAAACCATGTTGAATAAAGGAAATGAAGAAGAAGGAAGAAGATCTTACAGAAAAAGAGTGGAGTTGTTGACAACGAATGATGAAAAGGATGAACGCACAAGAGAGTAGAAGACAATGGAAAATTCGAAGGTATAAATTTGAAAAGGTAGAAGACGATGGGATTGTCTGTGATGCTTAAATACCTTGCCTTGGGAAAAGGAAAAAATAATGATTACAAAAAGAGATGGTTACGTTACCGGCGGCTAAAAAGACAAAAAGGACACGGGAATCGAAGCGAGTAGAAAAGTTCAAAAAAGCCTGGTTTTACGAATTTGGAAGGAGAAATAAATACAAAAGACTCCTAAATTTCAGGATGACCATTTAAAACTGCCATATTCTGAGAAAGAATGTTCCACACTCCTCAAAGTTCGAACTATGAAACATTGGAGGCTTCTGTTGATACCAAATTTAGTCTGCTGGCATGGCTCAATTGAGTGAAGACACATGGCAATCTACGTGGCAACAACAAACACTTCCGAGGAACTCAGACGCTCCGAGGAACCATACTACAACGAGGAACACTGCTTCCCCGAGGAAGTCATACACTCCGAGGAATAATAACTCTCCGAGGAACTCACACGCTCCGAGGAACAAGAACTCTCCGAGGAACTCTTAAGCACTGAGAAGCTTAGGCGGTCCGAGCAACTCAGGCGGTCCGAGCTGCACCTCGAACAAAACATTAATAGCTGGATAACCAACAATTTGACTGTTCATTAAATGCTTATCATTCAGACGCATACTCTTAAGGGGTATTGAATGTATTACCCTTTCATATGTACATCATTTAATGTATTACCCTTTCACATTACAGCCTCAGGGCTATAAATACATTGTACAATCCTCATTGAAGGGGACCGAAATTTCTTGATAGAACTTGTAATCGAGAATTCCCAAACACTCAGCAATAACATAACAGTGGACGTATGCCATTCTTATAAGTCTGAACCACTTTAAAAACTCTTTGTCTCATTTATTTTATCTGTGATTGAATAATTAGATACGATCTAATTTTTTACATCAACAATTACTGTTTGTCAATATTATTGTGATTGTGTTATTAATTTTTTTGTTTGCAAATTACACTTGTTGTATGAATATGTCTACTAGAAAATACCCCTCCAGTCACGAAAACAGAAAAAAATAAAAACAATTTTTTTTAGGATTTCTAAAGGTAGATGATACATTCGGTGAATGGCTTTTTAATGAACTTATAAAGTTTTTAACCAGTCACAAACTTAATATTACTGATATGAGAAGACAAGGATATGATAATGTTAGAGGTGTACAAAACAAAGTATTACAAATTAATCCTAGGGCATTTTACACACCATGTGGTTTTCATAGTCTTAATCTTGTACTTATTGGTATGATTAATTCATATAGTCAAGGTAAAGAATTTTTGGGTCATGTAACAAATTTATATAATGCATTATCATCTTCTACATAACGGTGACAAGTTTTCAAAGATTTTATTGGAAAAAAAGGGAGCACACTTAAACCATTATCTCAAATACGTTGGGAAAGTCACATTGAAAGTATAAAAGCAATTAGATTTCAAATGCCACAAATTATAGATGCATTAATTAATTTAGCGACTAGTCCCCAATGTGACGAAAGCACAAAAAATATTTGTGATGGCTTACTAACTAATGCTTTTGATACTTTTGATTTTATTTTTGGAATAAGTATTTGGTACAATGTATTGAATGCGGTCAATAAAGTTAGTGAACTTTAACAAACATATGACACGGCTATTGATGTTAGTTTGAATCTTTTAAAACGACTTGTTTTTTTTTTGAAAATGAAATAGAAAATGAATTTGAATCCGCAAAGATTGAAGCTATAGATATTGCAAAGAAATGAAAATTGAACACGTATTTCGTGAAAAACGTTATATTTATAGAAAAAAATATTTTGATGAGAATTCTAGTGACGGAATTACACAATCATCGGAGGAATCATTTAAAGTAAATTACTTCTTACATATAATCGATCTAGATTTGAAGAATTTAAAAAATATGAGGAGACTTTTGAATTTTTGTTTGATTTGAACAAGTTAGAAACTTTAGATGATGATATTTTAAATAGTTATTGTATTAAGGTTGAAAATTATTTAACACGTGACACTAGTTGTGATGATGATGGAAATCAATTATTTTGTGAATTGAAAATTTTAAAGAGGTTTTTACCTAAAGAAATTAAAAAATCAATTGAGGTGTTAGAATATATTGAAAGAATGGATTGTATTTTTCCAAACGCTTGGATTACCTATAGAAATTAAAAAATTAATTGAGGTGTTGGAATCATTTATGTACAAGATTTTAGCAATAGTGCCAAAAGTTTTCTTTTATTATTTTTGTAATTGTTCATTTGTATCATCTCTTGTGTATATTGAAATTAGTGGGGGAATGTTGGATATATTTCAACATTTAATATAATATAATATTTAGTTATTAATTTTATTATGTTAATTGGTGTTTTATTTTTTAAACTAAGTTTTCGTTTTATTTTAGAAGGAAGAAATATGAGCAAATGGCTGTGAAATATAAGTGAGTGTTCAAGTCCCATAGTAGAAGATTACCACAAAAAGTAGTGGTATATCAACTAAAGAACAACTAAGATTCTTAATTGAATAGTCAAATAAGTAGTTATGATCCCACGCATTGCGATGGTGCTTAAGCACCACCAATCGCGACACACGGCGGGCGAAAGGGCGATTGGACGACTTAGGGCGCATTGCGCGCTTTGACGCACACTTGGCACGTGCGCATCCTCGTTTGGAGCATGGGAGCTTAAAGTTTTGACAAAGTAAAACAGATCAATGGTTGTGATTGTACGATCCGATCAAAAGGTTTAAAATCCAACCGTTAGATGGACTCGTAGCGTTTTGTGTAAGGGATGTCCATTCACTTACGATGGGACGCCTAATCTGAACCGTTAGATCGAATATATTCCAAGCAGACACGATCCAACGGCTGCTGAGTTGCCATATGAAGAGTTGTGACTATTGAGAAATGGCTTTAAAAAGAGTTTCAGACCTTTGTTTTGGACACCGGAAATTATTAATTTCTCCTCTCTCCATCCTCTATACTTTGGCATTATCAGATTACAAATTCAAAGAGTTCTCGATTTGATCAAACAGTACAGAGTTTGAATCAAACAGTTTTTCATACACTGCATTGTATCCTGAAGGTATATTCAATAATTCTCATAGTGTACTCGCGGTTCTTTCTAAATCGAATTAGGAGAATTTTTTCCTAAAAGACAGCGTTCCCAGAACGTGCCTTGCAACAGGTGCAGTGTAAGAGCTCCATGGAAAGAATCTTTTAATTATTTTTTTTGTTCTTTCCATGGAAAACTCCAACAACAAGCAACAGGTGCGGTGTAAGAGCTCCTCCTTCTCCCTCTTCCCCCCACCTCCTCCTGGCTCGGCAGCAAGCAAGGTAATTTTTTTTTCAGTTTGTTTTCTTAATATATGTTATGAAAATTTTATTTGTTGTTGAGTTGTTAATGAAATTTTAAATTGTTGATTTGTTGCTGAAATTTGTTGCTCAAATTGAATATTGTATGAAATTGTATTAGTTGATTCTATTAGTTAATTTATTTGTTAACTAATATTTTTAGGATTAAAAAATTGAAAAACAAATGTAAAAACAACTCAAATTTTTTGCCTCAGGGGCTTCCGCCCCCAAAACCTCTAGGTTTTACCAAAACTTTTTGCACCTTCTTCTTTAATATCTTGAGTTTGCAAATATATATATATATATATATAAAGAGAGAGAGAGAGAGAGAGAGAGAGAGAGAGAGAGAGAGAGAGAGAGAGAGAGAGTGAGAGTCTCTTGTACATATTAAAAGGGACATACCAATTTTTTAAACTAGTAAAAAAAATATTTTTCGGTTGAATTTTTTATATGATGTTTAATCATTTCAATTGACCCATATAAAGAAATCAACTAAAAATAGCAAAAAACATTTTTATGCCCTAATTTTTTTATGTGGCTCCCCCGAAATATTTAAATACCACATAAAAAAACTCAACTCAAAATCATTTATAAACGGGTCCGCACCACCAGTATGTACCGTTGGTATATACCGTTTGGTATGTATAGGAGTCTGACTTTATATATATATATATATATATTAAGTTACAAAACCTATGTGTGTCATAAGCTTAGCTTATGATGTCACAAGATGAATTATTTATGCACTTACTCTTTTAACCCTTAAAATTTTGACTTCCCACTCTTTTGACTCATTCTAATTTATTTTCCCATTTTTTTTCAAAATTCAAACCCAAGGGTACAATTGTATTTTCTTTAATATTGCACATAGCCGCTCAAACCCTGTGTCATTTTATCTTAAAACACAAGCCCCCCTGACACATACTCAACCCATCAACAAAACTCTAAGCTACCTCTTTCTCTCTTCATTATCCTTTCTCTCTCTCCGAGTTTAAAATTTCAAACTCAAGAATATGGTTGTTCTTGGGTTTTCACTGGTGGGTTTTCAGGTATTACTCTCACTATGATACATTATAATTTCTGATATATTTTTGTGAATTTTCAGGTATATATTTTGTGGGTTTTCAGGTATTGGGTGTCAGTCACACAACTCACTCACCACCGTCCATTGTCACTGTTGTCGAAAATAGTAAAAAATGAAGACCGCCGAAGACAATTGAACAATACCCAAGGTATGTTGTCCATTTCCTTATCCTCTTATTTATACATAAAAGAGAACAAGTTAAAACACATAAAGTCATGTATTATATGGTCTGAGGTAGAATACTAAAATTTAACGATTTTTTGAGGCTCAATCAATTGGGTTTAGAGGTTTCATTTGTATTTGTTATTTGATGAAGGCCCCCAATGGGACATTCCAAGACAAAGCACCAAATAAAAGATGGAGCCCAAGGAAAGACCAACCCATTGAGCAGCACCAATCACAGCAAATTCCATCGGGCCAATCGAAATAACTTCGGCAGTAACCAGAACCACTGCCAAGGGTGCAAACAACCAGCGTGAAAACCAACCATAATCACCATAGATCACCACTACCAGAAATCCCACCAAAAAGATGTCGAAAGATCCTAATATGAAGTGCACCTATACATATCATTTGAATAAAAACACAACATAGTACCAGCTATTTTGTTATTGAGATCTTGGTGTTGGTAGTTTTTCTGGTTGGAGTCGATGGCTTTTATTGTGGTTTATCTCTGAGTGGATCTTTAACTGTTTTGTTTTGTAGACGTTGTTGACTAGTTTTGTTTTATGGTTTATGCATGTGGTTTGGTCGTTGCGTGTTATGTGCTGATTAGCCTACTTAGGCAGTTCCAGAAGTATGGGGTTTAGTCTACACGTGTTTGAGTTTGAGTCTCTTATTGTTATATCTGATGCGTGTGTGATAAATGTTTTGTTTTGTTTTTTTAATGGGCCGATTTTATTGTTGCTTTGATTGGCCTTGGTTTTAATAAGCCCTTAGGTCCTCTTTTGGTTTGGTTGTTTAGGACCGTGTGCCTATTTTGCAGATTGTTTCTTTTTTTAGTTGGGCTTCGTTTGGACGCATTGTAATGTTTTGTGGCCTTTGCCTCTTTGGTAATATTATTCACATTTTACCAAAAAAAAGCTCTAGCTCACACAAGGCACGCCATAGAGAATAGCAGTTGAGAAAGGGATGATTCGTTTTAATAACGGGGTGGTCCATCACAGAGAAGAGGGGGGAGTAAGAAAGGTAGGGGCGACTTAGAAAATGGGTATAGAAACCCTAGAGAGAGAATATCTCATTGATCCAAAAAGGGACTCATATATCTTTATTTTTTTCATGAAATCCAATTATGTGGGGTGGGTAAGAATGAGTTTTCACCAATACATCTAATTTTCTTTTATATGCCTGATGAAAAAATAAATAAAGTTACCACTTATTATATATTTTAAGACCCTTGCTTATATCTCTTTGGTGGTTTTACTTTAATATCCACTGATGTGGAATTTTTATGTCCTTAACATTTCTTTTCGAGTATAGATTTGATATTTGAAAGTTGGAGTCATTGTTTGATGAGGTGAGTTTTTATCAGAAAGAATTGGAAACGATTACAAAGAATTGATGTCTCAATGCTCTCCTTAAGAATCAAGAAAATAATTCTTTGATGACAAAACCAAAATTGAAGAATAACGAAATTTCTTTTACATGTATTTTAACTTTGGACACCATCTTTATTTTGTAAATAAGTTGATATATCAATTAAATAATTGGTTAACATATGTTTCCTCTTTATATATACGGATAAATAAATTGAAAATTTTAGTATAATGTAATATATATTACACCATTCTCTTACTCGACATCTCTTTTCAGTTTTTTAGTCGGGATGCATTAACCATAGAAAGTGTCGTAGCCTATTTAATTTTTTTCACCTTTATTTTCTTACAACAATTAATGTGCATCTATCTTCTTCATATTGCAGGTTTAAGATAGAATTGTTTCTAAACCAACTCTGTCATGCTAAGAGAGCTTTCAATGATCGTGTTAGTGGCATTGTGTAGCGCATGAGGGAACTGTGTAACAGTGGAATTTTCGCCCGAATGGCAGTTCCGAAGATCAAATTATCTTCGTGCCTTTCGGCATGAACAATATTCTGTATTTTTTATTTCGTAAATGAGATGGATAAGCTTATTAACAAAGAAAATTATGCACAAATTTTATAAATTGTTTACACTTAGTTATGTTGTAATTTTTTTATTTAAATTATATTATTTATACATTACCTGAGATTGGCTATTATGATTGTTTCAAATTTTTCAAATTATTTATAATTATGTGTTGTATAAAAAAATATTGATATTATACGACTCTAAATATTGTTTACCTGTTGCGAACTAAATGCGACGTATGAGCTTATCAACGACGTGCACTTTTAAAATTTAGCTTCGTGCCTTCAAGAACGGGCATGCCCTAGTTTATATATATATATATATATAATAAATCCAGAGGGACTTTTGATTCTTCTATTAAACGATTGGCATTGAAAGTTGAAGATATAATGTTAACGTTGGTTTACAAAGGCAAATTTGTGGTTTGGGGATGAACCTAGGTATTTTGTACACATTGAAAATATGTTGGTTCATTGTTTATATTGATCTACGATTTAGTAATGTGGTTTACCTTCTCTATATTTTGGGCTTTATTGGATAAACTTATTACTTCACATGATAAATATATCAACTATGTAGGATTTTTTTTCTTTTCAACAACAATAAAGGGTTTACCATGGACATATTTTTAAGGATTTAGTTTTAAACACATTCGATTTGATTTACTTTTTTAGACCGTAATTCAAACTATGCCTTTCGTTAGATGTTATTTTTGGAGTTTAAATGATAACTATATGGTTGTATTAGAAGAAGTGAAGAAAATGAGGAGATAAGTTGGAAAAGACAAACTTGTTCTTAGAGAGAGAAGTGTTGTTTTTTCTCAGCAGCGTACTTCTTAAAAATATGGGTGATGGGATACATTTATGTGCTAAGTTTTTTCTACTAACTAGACAAATTAATTTCCCTACAAAGTAGGTACAACATCTAGACTTTAGGATCACTTAAGCACACATTAAAGGCACATTAATTATCCCTACAGCAGCCACATTAATTGCCCTACAAAAGTAGGTACAACAAAACAAAGGTAGCAGCTATGCATTAATTTTAACAATTATATATGTGTTTTTGTAGGTTTCTGGGCTTATCATTGTTAGGATCAGGTGTTTTGTTTATCATTTGTGTAGGAAATTAGATGTGGGTGGCGGTCATAATTTGTTGGGTGGTGCAAGCCGCTAATAGTTTCAACTCTATCTTCTTTGTGAAATATATTATTCCTCCTTCCTAAAGTACAAGCTTTTGGAATTTACAAGTTGTACCAGAGCGACATTTTGCACAAGCTTAAGAAGATTCCTTTTTTTAACGCCTTGTTTATCTTTTAATACCTTGAATCTGATAACTATATTTAACTAAGTAACTTCTTATTGGTAAGAAAAACTAACTTCTTAAATTAGACTGAAAAATAAAATATCATAATCTTTTTTTGTCCACATGAGGTGTGTTTAAATGTTTTTACATTTAGCGTTATGTGTAAATATGCTATTAACATTGGGGTGAGTAAAAAAATCTATTGAATATTTTAATGAACATTAACAAAAAACACACACATAGGGAGATGTTCGCGCCAGCAGCAACGAACACACGCGTGTCGACCGAATATTTTTTCTACCCCCTCCCCAACTATATGGGGCAGCAGCTGGAGGAGGTCTCGTGTTGCCAATGGCAAACCCATATACCAAACCCATCTCTTACCTCCCACCCACGTTCCATATCCAAACCTCTAACCCACAAACTCGGAGATGCTCAAAAACTTGGAGCCATACCCCCCACTCCGGCCAAACTCCACACAACCCGTCGGACCTCAAAATCATAACCTGGTTCAACCCCTTGGCATCACTAAACGGAAAACCCATTTAATCTGGTTACTAACCACCCATTTCGACCATTACCACCTGCTACACATCCAACTAGCTCCGACCAATTCAAACCCTATACCCAGCAGCTCCTACCCATACATGACCTCCACTTACCCATTTCCGGTGACCCTAGCTAACCCGACCCCTATCTTGAAACCCATAAACCAGACCCAACTGCCATTTGCAACCTGAGATCGGGGGGTAATTGTGGGTGTAAAAAAATTATTCGGTCGAACACAGGTGTCTTCGTTGCCTCTGGTGCGGACTAATTACAACATAGGAATTAAAATTAATGGATTGTTATGTGATTTTTAATTAATATTCGTTAAAATGTTCATATTTTATATTCATTTTTTAACATCTCCCTATATATATATATATATATATATATATATATATATATAGAGAGAGAGAGAGAGAGAGAGAGAGAGAGAGAGAGACCTTTGGTGAGTAGAAGCCTCTAGCTGGTTACAAAACTTATCTAGTGCTCCAGGTGAGGACATGTCATAAACACCCATGCCCTCAAGAAAGGGATTGGCAGGGCTTGGTGGGGTATAACCGAGGCCGGGTATGGGATGAGCATTTCGCTGTTTGATTTCTAGGGGAAGGTCCAGCAGAGATCTGGCTACCTCCTTCATATCTGACATTAGGGTCATTGGGACACCATGGTTTACAACCCTAAAGCAACCCCATTCTTCACATGCGTTCACTATTTTCTCTGCTAGTCCTTCACGCTCTTGCATATCCATTACTGGGACACCACTACTAGCCATATATTCTCTCCTCTCTTATATCTCTTAAGTAATGGAGATGTGGAAGTGAATAGAATGCAATGTTCTGTTGATTCTATTTCTTCCTGACATGCATTCCTTATATAGTCTGTATTTTGTGGGGGGTGGGAGGGAGCTGATTGTTGGAAGAGGTTGTTTATATATTTAGGGGAGGGAGCAAAATATATGAAAAAGGAGTGGAGAACTATTTGGTGAAGATGGATCTAGAATGTTCTTGGAAAAATATCACTCTTAATGGGTCTAACTTTATAGAGGCCCAATACTAACTAATTAGACAACCCAAACATTTAACCCAAAAATACAAACTAATAAAGCCCAATTATTTTAATTTCAAAAACAAGTTTAATTTTCAACACCCCCTCTTAAACTTGGTTTTGCAACTCCAAGTAGTCTTCGTAGCTTGTGGAACACTTCATGCTTGAGTGGTTTGGTAAAGATGTCGGCAACTTGATCATGAGACTTTACGTACTTCAGTTGTGCCTCCTTCTTTTCCACACATTCACGAAGGTAGTGATACCTTGTGTCGATGTGCTTGCTTCTGTCATGGAAAACTGGATTCTTTGCTAATGCAATCGCCGATTTGTTGTCGACGCATATCTCAACCGTATCTTCAGGTATGTTAAGCTCTTTCAATAAATTCTTCAACCAAATTGCATGACATACACAATTTGTTGTGGCGACGTATTCAGCTTCACAAGTGGAAAGGGTGACAATAGGTTTCTTCTTTGAACTCCATGTGAATGCAACGTCTCCCATGTAGAACACTAACCCACTTGTGCTTTTTCGGTCATCTAAGTCTCCTCCCCAATCACTATCACTGTAGCCAACAAGATTGAAACTGTTAGAGACTGAATAAAATAATCCATAGTCAATCGTTCCTTTAACATAGCGAAGGATCCTTCTTGCAGCCTTCAAGTGTGTTATTGTTGGAGTTTCCATATAACGACTGATAAGTCCAACTCCAAAGAGGATATCGGGCCTTGTGCATGTTAAGTATCGCAAGCTTCTAACGAGGCTCTTAAAATATGTTGGATCCACTATTTCTCCTTCTTCATGCTTTGACAGCTTGGTTCCACATTCCACGGGAGTGCTTACGGGCTGACATTCATTCATCTTGAATTTCTTGAGAACTTCTTTTGCATAGCTTTCTTGAGAAAGAAATATTCCTTCTTTCTCTTGCTTTACTTCTATGCCAAGATAGTAGGACATGAGCCCAATATCGGTCATCTCGAATTCTCTTGTCATCACCTTCTTAAACTCCTCGATCATCTTTGCATCATTTCCTGTGAAGATTAAATCATCCACATACAAGCAAACAATTAACATATCTTTATTTCCATTCACCTTTGTGTATAGGGCATGCTCATAAGGGCATTTTTTGAAACCATTTTTATGAAGATATTGATCAATTCTACTATTCCATGCCCTTGGTGCTTGTTTTAGGCTGTATAATGCCTTGTTCAATTTTAACACCTTATTTTCGTTGCCTTTCACAACATACCCCATGGGTTGCTCTACATATACTTCTTCTTCAAGATGGCCATTTAAGAAAGCAGACTTCACATCCATTTGATGGATTTTCCATCTATTTTGAGCTGCTAAAGAGATAATTAATCTTATAGTTTCAAGACGAGCAACTGGAGCAAATACCTCTTCATAGTCAATTCCATACCGTTGCTTAAATCCTTTGGCGACTAATCTTTCTTTGTACCGCTCCACTTCTCCTTTAACATTCTTCTTGGCTTTATACACCCATTTGACTCCAATAGCTTTGTGCCCTTTGGGAAGACTTGTCAACCCCCATGTGTCATTCTTCTCAATTGCTTTTATCTCATCATCCATTGCATCCTTCCATCTCTTGCTTTGTATGGCCTCTTCAAAACCTATAGGTTCACAATCGGCAAAAAGACAAAAAAGAGTTATATCATTTTGATTTTCAGTTACCTCATATATTTCATCCAAGCTTCTGAAACGTGGGGCTCTTTCATATGAACTTTGACTTGATGATGATGATGGTGATGGATCTCCATGAGTGGATGATGGTGGTGATGGAGGTGGCGTAACAAGCTCTTCTAACTCTCCATTGCTGCTATCTTCATCTTCTTCTTCAAACAAAGGAAGAAAGTCATAGTTTTCCTCCTGGGCATCCCACTTCCACGAGCCTTCTTCATCAAACTTGATGTCTCTACTCGTGATGACTTTTCCACTGATTGGATTGTACAACTTGTAACCTTTGGAGCGTGAATCGTAGCCAACAAATACGTATTTTTCACTCTTGTCATCAAGTTTTGTCTGCTTTTGATCTGGCACATGAGCATATGCAATGCTCCCAAATACTCTCAAATGAGAAATTCCGGGTTTTCTCCCGCTCCATGCTTCTTATGGAGTTTTATTCCACACACTTCTAGTGGGGCTTCTATTTGACAGATAAACGGCACAATCCACAGCTTCGGCCCAAAATTCTTTTGGCATTCTTTTACTTTTCAACATGCTTCGAGTCATATTTAAAATGGATCTATTTTTTCTTTCAGCAACTCCATTTTATTGAGGTGAGTATGCAACCGTTAAAGGACGGCGTATCCCATTTTCTTCATAAAACTTTTCAAACTCTTTAGAAATGAATTCGCCTCCTCTATCGGATCGCATAGATTTTATTTCATAACCACTTTCTTTTTCCACAAGTGCTTTAAATTTCTTAAAAGAACAAAATACTTCTGATTTTTCTTTTAAGAAATAGACCCATGTCTTTCTACTAAAATCATCAATGAAAAGTAGAAAGTATCTATTTTTGCCAAAAGAACAAGGAGTAATAGGGCCACACACATCAGTATGAATGAGTTCTAGGGGCTTCTTTGCTCTTGTAATTGACTCTTTTGGAAAACTCATTCTAGAATGTTTTCCAAGTAAGCATCCTTCACATAATTGATCCGGATGATTAATGGGAGGCAACCCATTAACCATTCCTTTGTTATGCAATAATTTTAAGCCACCAAAATTTAGATGCCCAAACCTTAAGTGCCAAAGCCAAGACATGTCTTTAAAGCAAGCATTTAAACACATTGCACCTTCACTTTGAATGTTTAGCAAAAACATTCTATTTATTGCCATAGGTACTTTAGCAATTAAATTCATTCTTTGGTCTCTTAAAGAAAGACTATTATCTTTCATGTGGATATCATAACCTTTCTCTAAGAGTTACCCAAACTCAAGATATTTGTTTTCATGTTTGGCACATAGTAGACATTTGAAATAAATTGGTGCTTCCCATTTTTCATACGAATCAAAATTTTACCTTTTCCTTTCACCGGCACTTTTGATTCATCTCCAAAAGTAACATTGCCCTTTACCGATTCATCAAGTTCCACAAACATGTCCTTTTTTCCACACATATGGTTGCTTGCTCCCGTGTCAAGATACCACATCTTGCTTTCTCCATTATGTTCTCCTTTGTATGCTAATAACAATGTCGAATCCTTGTGCTTTTCCTTTTCAACATAGTTAGCCTTCTCCTCCACAATATTCGAATTACTTCTGCATTCCGAAGCATAATGGCCGAATTTTTGACAATTATAACACTTAATTTGAGATTTTTCGTACCTTGGTCTCGTGTTGCCTTCTCTTCCACGTCCTCTTGCTGGATATGAGTTTTTCCTTTCATTGTTGAAATACTTCACACCGCCTTTTCCTCGAAATTGACATCTGCCTCTTCCTCTTTGGCTCCGTTCGTTGTTGTATTCTCTTCCTTATTTTAGAGTAAGCTTTGTTTGAAGAGCTTGCTCTAAAGTCTCCTGACTTTTCCTGTTAAGTCTCTCTTCATGGGCTTTTAAGGAACCCATGAGTTCATCAATTCCCATAGAATCTGTATCTTTAGATTCTTCAATTTCTACAACAACATAGTCAAACTTGGAGCTTAAAGAGCGGAGGATTTTTTCTACCACCCGTGTGTCACTCATATTTTCACCATTAGTTTTTAATTGATTGACAATAGCCAAAACTCTAGCAAAATAATCTGAAAGTAACTCGGAATCTTTCATATGCAAAGACTCGAACTCACCTCTAAGTGTTTGGAGATGAACCTTCTTTACCTTCTCAATCCCCTTATGAGAAATTTGTAGAGTCTCCCATGCTTCTTTGGAGGTTGTGGCAAACGCAATTTTCTCAAACGTACCTTAATCCAATGCTTGGTGAATGAGAGTGAGGGCCTTTTGATTTGTCCTCCTTGCTTCTTTTAATCTATCCTTTTGAGCTTGAGATAGAGTGACTTCATCTTGAGGCTCATTATAGCCTTTTTCAACGATCTCCCAAACATCTTTAGAAGCGAGTAACACCTTCATCTTGATACTCCAATGGTTGTAGTTGTCTTTGGTGAGTTGGGGAATTTGGAAAGGAACCATACCATTAGCCATTTTAGAACCTTGGCTCTGATACCACTTTGTTGGAAGAGGTTGTTTATATATTTAGGGGAGGGAGAAAAATATATGAAAAAGGAGTGGAGAACTATTTAGTGAAAGGAACTATTTTATTAGAACTCACTAAATTTTTCTTGATACAATATGTGGAGACAACAGCCCTATTTATACTATCCTCCAACTCAAATGAATAGTGGAGATTAAATTTACATCAAGGGTCAAGATTGAATCTCTAGAACCTTCCACATCTATCTACCATTTCTTACACTCTCCACAATACACAAGATGGATCTAGAATGTTCTTGGCAAAATATCACTCTTAATGGGTCTAACTTTATAGAGGCCCAATACTAACTAATTAGACAACCCAAACATTTAACCCAAAAATACAAACTAATAAAGCACAATATTTTAATTTCAAAAACAAGTTTAATTTTCAACACTGATAAGTTAATTTCATTTTTGTTCCTCCAACTTTGGGGTAAAATACTTAAACGGTACGAAATCATGATTAATTGCACTTAACGTGAATGCAATTCATCTAACGTGAGAAACATTTAATTTCTGTCGAAAAAAAGTTAAACCCGTGGACAACATTGCAATTTAAGGTTTAGACTTCAAAATAATACCATCTTTGAGAGGATAAAAAACTGACATTTTTTTCCCGCAGGTCACATTACTGATGCCAGCGAATAGAAAGTTGCCAACGTAGAAATTTCATTCTGTTGCATATTAATTGTGTAGTAGTTTTAGTATATAAAACAATATATAATTACGGATGGTGATAGTACTTTTTTGAGAGAGAGAGTTGGACATGTGACTACTTCAGAGATACACCTAATTTTCCTCCCATTCCATCCACGAAAAAGAAGCCACCAAAGAAGGTGAGGGCTTTGATGAAGACCTGATCAAAGTACGATTCGCCAAATAAGGAAGGAGGTGCAAAAGTTCTTTCAGAACTGCCAGAAATTTATAAGCTGTACGGAAAACCACGATATACAGCAATCGATAACATAAGCAGGTTTTCGAGTAAATATTCACTACTCTTGAGAGTGTCACGTAATGTATCTTAGTATGTTGAATAGATTGACCAAAGTAGTAGAGTTATCTTGGAAGCATTATCTTTTATGACATATGTATTCTAAAGAACAAAGATAGTTGAAGTCCCTTTTAGGCGTTATTCAAAATTCGTACCCATAATCCGCTCTCACATATGCTGTGAATCCCAACTCAACATAATTTGTTGAGATTTTTCTCTTTAGGCCACCTGCAATAGTATTAAAATTGTTTAGTCTTATTCTATTTCTAGTTAGCTGATGTGAAACATTCGTATGTAATAAAGATTAGATGTCAGTTAGGGAATTAGTTCAGGTGGTTATGAGATTAGTTAGATCTTAGTAAGATGTTATTCAATCATACACTTCCATGTGCACAAAGCTGTTAAGATCTGTATAAATAAAAGCATTGTAATCCCAAAGTTAATCAATGAGAATCATCTTTTCCTTCATTTTCATTCTCTTGTGTTTTTGTAATATATTATGCGAGCATAATTTTTGCTATGTTGTTTCTTCTCTTTTCTTTTGATCATGGCTCGTGGAGGTGGAGCTCCTTTAACTAATATCGGTGGTGGCAATGAAGGAAATCTCTTCACAAATCTTGAGATTTCCAATCCTGAACGATCTCCGATTGAAGATTCGAATTGCCCTTATTTTCTCAGTAATGGTGATTATTGGTTTCGCATCAATTGGTGGGAAATAATTACAATTATTGGAGCCGAGCAATGTCCATGTTTCTTAATGCCAAGAATAAACTTTTCTTCATCGATGATACTCTTTCTCGACCTAATTCGAATGAAGTTTTGTTCAATTCTTGGCCTCATTGCAATAGCATGGTTAAATCTTGGATTCTAAATAATGTGACTAAAGAATTAGCTCATAGTCTCTTTTAATTGATATTGTTATTGATGTTTGGACGGATTTACACAATCGGTTTCATGAGAGTAATGCTCTTGGTTTTTTTTTTAGATCAAACAACATTTGAATAGTTTTTCACAAGGTTCTAATGATGATACTACCGACTACACCAAGCTTAAGATTCTTTGGGATGAGCTTAAAAATTTCAAACACGTTGTAGTGAGTAATTATGGAGGCATGGAGGCTTGGATGGACTATCAATAATAAGAGTATGTTTTACAATTCTTATGGCCTCAATAAGTCTTATGCTAAAATACGCGCTTAAGTTCTTATATTAGATCCTCTTCCTCCTATCAACAAGGCTTTCCCTCTTATTGTTCAAGAAGAGAGACATAGACATATAAGAGCCTCTACATACTCATCTAGTGACTCTATATCTTTTCGTATGAATGATACTCCTTATGGAAATTTCAAATCTAATCATGACAGGCCCTTGTGTACTCACTATGGCAATACTGTTCACGTTATGGAAAAATGTTATAAGCTTCGTGGTCATCCCTTAGCTAAGAAATCGATCCCCACTAAGCAAAGAAGATGCAAATCAGACTAGTTTAACTTCTAACGGTGTTCAATATAACTCCTATTCTTCTCCTATCTCCAGTGTTTGCTATGCTCAATGTCAACAACTCATTGCTTCTCTCAGTCCTAAACTTCAACCGACCACATCTCAGTCCTCTAGTGGACAATAACCTATGGTCTCAATTTTACTTGTATACACTCTTCAATGCCTACCAATTCCTGGATTTTAGATACTTGTAATTGTCTAAAACTACTACAATTATTTGGTCTTAGCAAGAGTATACCAATTACAATCTATAACGGATAAATATATATAATCATATAAATGTTAATCTAGATAAAATGGTATAGAAATATAAAAGAGAGATAATGTAACCATATTTGCCTGGTTCGGCCCAAGGATGTGCCTATGCCCATAGATGCAAGTGTTGATTGTATTGATTTAATGGGAAAAGGCCATGGATAAAGGTTGGATACAAGCTCTCAAGTTCACTCTAGACATTGACAGCATAATGATAAGGTGAAAATATCTCGATACCCTTAATGTGAGAGTGTGAATGCTACTTATAGGTTGTTAAGATATATATATATATATATATATATATATATATATATATATATATATATATATATATATATATATATATATAGAGAGAGAGAGAGAGAGAGAATAAAGAGTGACACGTGTCATGTCATTACAGGTTACGTAGGTACAAACTTTACATGTTAGTGGAAGAATGATCATAATGTTTATCATAGTAACATGAGAGGAATATTTTCATATCTCCCTCACATATGTGCACTGCTAATGTCATCTAATCACATAGTACATGCTTGTTTAAATAGAGTTACTTGACAGTGTTAAATGATTGTGAGTTAGCTAAGATAAACTGACTGGATATGATGATATGGTCGATCAGATCGATTGGGTCGACTAGATTAGTAACTGAGCCAACATTATTTATGTGACTAGTGAGTCCAGATTTCCTCTTCTAATTGGTCCACAAGCCAAACCATATTCATGGTATAATTAAATCCCCTAATACTTTGCTCACGATTGAAGATTGTAGAAGATTCTTTGAAGCCTTGTGTCTTTTGAATATGTGTTTAGTAGACTGAGTGAGTGACTTATTAACTGAGAAGCCATTGATTTATGTTCTGGTAAAATTGTAAGGATCTTCTTGGACCAAAAAAAAACATTTTCACGGCCTCAGAAGAACATAATAACTGTAAAAAATTTCAATCTTTGGTTGGGGGTTGCGACATTTTGATCATCTGTGGCAGAGTCAGACTCATAACATATGGCGTGCCTTGGGGAGGCATGTGCGCTATTCCAAGGTGTTAGTTATGCTTCTAACGCATCACATTAGCTTCTTTTTTCAAAAATTAACCATTATGGCCTTAAATAAACATAGAAGACAACTCCATAATCATTTCAACTTTTTACATCCACAAACTTTTGTGTCAGAGCATTTGAGAGAGAGAGAAACTTATCTCCGTCCCTAATTCATCTTGTCTAACTAACTCTTCCCCGTTTTTGCCATTTCCAACTGACTCTTTATTTGAAAAAACTATTTTTTGACTGGGATTTCAGTTTTTAATCATTCATTGCTAGAACTTAAGCCTTTCTGAGTCATCTTTTGTTATTTGTAGGGTTTCAGATATGCTTATTCGCATATTCAAGCATTCGAGGGTTTTTCTCTTAAATTTCTTCTAATTCTGGTGTGATTTTCTGTTGTTGTTGATTGTTGTTTCTAAATATGACTATAGATTAGTGTTTACACATTTTAGGTGACCATTGAGTTGCTTGTCCTAGGGTTTTCCAATTTTTGGTCTTTTTAGGCATTTTATTGTTATTTTACCCCAAATCTTTGTTTCTAAATCAAATAGTCCCCAAGCCTTTGTTTCACTCCTAAAACCAAATCTTAATGAGGAAAGTTTTGTGTTGAGATGGTGTTGAAGAGCATTCATCAACTTGAGAGTCTTTATCATGGTTTTCACGAGGTTAGGAGACTAGTTATGTTGAAAACTATCTGTCCTGAAGACGAACCAGACCATCCTAAATTTATCCCTAGGGTTCCCTCACGGGTATGGTTTGTTCCACAGCTCCTGGACGTGGAATATAAGTGGGATTGAGTTTTTAGGACCCATGGGTGTTATAGAAGTCCACCACTAGTCTGGAGCTAGAAACTACACCAATACTAATTCTAAAGTGCATGTAGTTGACCACTACACCAAAACACTCTATTAGTAACGGACTAATATTTTGATTACTTACACTATTAGACCATTATAATTTTTTACACTAGATTACGGTTACTAAATTCATATAAGGGTTAGTAATTTTAGTTTACAATTAAAATATAAGTTACATAATTTGTTTTGACACTTTCAAGAAGCATGTTTTCCCTCCCACTTAAAAATCCCCAATTTTACTTCTCATTTGTCCTTCTTCCCTCCCAAATGAAATGCCCCAAATTGCAAGGTTAGGTTCATCTCTCTATGCATTTTCATCAATCGCAAGATTTGATCATATGTATATAATATGCACAACACCTGTTGAAACTCCCTTCCCATTTGATTTCAGTAACAAACTCCTAAGAAAAACGATCTTGTTTTGATTTGTTGAAGAAATTTACATAGCAATGGTTAGTGAAAAGTTTAAGTTCCTCTACCACCAGAACCATTGCCTACATATGTATATATGTGTGTGTATGTATCTATCTTTATGTGTGTGTGTGTGTGTGTGTGTGTGTGTGTGTGTGTGTGTGTGTGTGTGTGGATAGATAGATAGATAGATAGATAGATAGATAGATAGATAGATAGATAGATAGATAGATAGATAGATAGATAGATAGATAGATAGATATGTAACTAAATAAGTTTGTATTGAATTTGTTAGGGTTTGAACAGGTGAGAAGAAGGTAACAAAGATATAGATATGTAACAAAGATAATAGTACCAGACATGTGGAAAGAAGGAGCCAACAACACTACGGAAGTTGGTGGTCGCAAAATCAATGACAACAAACTCCTGTCCAAAAAAATAGGTTTTCTGTGTGTGTGTGTGTGTGTGTGTGTGTGTGTGTGTGTTATGGATCTTTACATTTGAATGGTAAAAATTTTGAGGAGGCGAATTTGAAGGGTTATTTAGTTATGAATTTGCAGTTTTAGACAATAAAAATTCCCTAAAGGACAATGAAATAAATGTATGTGAAACATAAATTAATCTCCAATAAAAACTGACTTAGGCTTTCATAAGCATATTACCAAACAACAAATGACAAACGAAGAACTAGGCCTCCATCACGAGAATGAATAGAAGAGATGATAAAGGGTTAACCCCCTCATGCACCTAAAAACCCTTCGGGGAGCCATTCACCAACAACGAAAATCTCACAAAAGATATACAACTCTTGATCCATCTCTCTCCAAAACCAATCCTTTGCAGTATACTCCCTCTGTCCTGAAAATTAAGAGTCCACTGTTCCTTTTTTGGTCGTCCCAAATTAATAATCCACTTTTCTTTCCACTTTTCTTTTTTGGACATAATAAATGAATCAAATTCCACAATAATAAAGAAATGTTGATCTTTGATTGAGTGTTTCCTTAATCTATGAAAAAAGATGCAATAGACTCTTAATTTGGGATGTAGAGAGTTTACAATAAGAACTCCTAATTGACATGATTATAAGCCTTGTCTATAGCTAATTTTATTTTCTTGAGCTATATGACCTATGGAAAATAATCCATTCAATTTTGAACTTCATGATATTTTTTTCATGTGCGCTTCTCTTATTTTACCACGATAAAAATGTTTTCAGCAGAATGATTTGTTAGTCAGTAGTTTTAAGTGTTTGTTTGTAGTTCAAAACTTACTCGAAAAATCAGAAGGAAGCTGCCTTTAGAGCAATAACCTCAAGGGTTTCTATATTTAGTAGCATTTGATACAAGTGTTGGATGTAGTATTCAACTGATACTAAATATGTAATAGATGTATCTCATGTTATATAATACTTTTATAGTTTATGTAGTTTATATTATATTCATCTTTTAATAATTCTAATTATTGAATGACTCATTGCTTCGGGAGATGAACTTTTGGGTACATTATTACAAGTAGTGGAGTAATCTATATTATAGCTCTAATACGATATTATTAGGAGCGTAAATGATAATAAATATTGAAGAGTAAAAGTTTAGAAATGAATAAACACCATTTCTCCACAATTACGGTGCCTTATCATTTCCACTTATCCATCTATTTATCTCATCTCCAGTCTTCCCTCAAAGATCAACAATCGACATCTGTGACATGGTGGAGAGAGAATCATGTCGTAGTTGTGATTCCCACCTATACTCCGCAGTGTCGCGGTTGAAGTTTTCATCGAATGAGAATTGTCGAAGGGCTATTTTTCCCCTGGGTGGTTCAACAGTTTTATCTTTGTGCGTTCGTATCTGTTATCTTCTACTTTTGTAAATTATCTTCTTCAGATCTTTTTATGTTTTTTGTTATAAGACTCATTTCATCTTACTTAGCCGTTATTAGTTTGGCATCTACTTCCCTATTAGAGCATCCATAATGGTGTAGTGTATGGATAAAGAAATAAGTAAAGATACAAATTGTGTCGCTCGCACTAGTGGAGAAAAGATAGAAAATTTGGTAGAGGAAATTGTGGGTACCTCGATTTGTCACTTGGGCCCAGACGAGTAGCCCAGTAGAGCCCGGCCCAAAGTCTGGAGGCATCACGCATTAACTAATTCAGTTACGACCCAGTCAAATTCCTAAAATCTCGTAAGGAGATATTCTAGGAGTTATGGATTGACATGGGGGGAGTCCAACACCCCCACTCCTCGAAAACAAGCATGTATATAACAAACCCTGAGGCCGGGGTAAGGGGCAGGTATTATTTTCCCTATAAAACACTCCCCGGAACATAGAGAAATAATATTGAGAGCACCACCGTAGATGTAGGCATTCTTGCTAAACCACGTAAATCTTGTGTTATGTGATTGTCATTCCTTACATTCTTTATTTGTTTTGGTGATTGATTTTTCTTATTCACTTGTGCGGAACTTAATTGTCACCGCAATTGGCGCCGTCTGTGGGAAACGTTTGTCTTCCTTGAACAAAGCCCTCACCAACAAAGAATTTGAAATGTCTGGTCACAGTAACAATGCCCCTCAAGCAGGGGATATCCAAGAGCAGCCTGCCCTTCGCAAGATCAGATCTGAAGTTCGATGATCAGATCAGAGTGCTCACCCAGAACGAAAAGACTTAGAAGAAAGTCAGGGACCAGACTGGTCCACACAAATCTTTAGGTTGATCGATGCCTATGAGGCAAGGCTCAAAGAGCAAGGGTAGGTCGCTCGCAAACAAGAAGCTAAGAATGCTCGCCTAAAAAGGAGATTGGAAAGGATGGAGAAAGAACTCCATCGTAGCACCAGGCGACGTCAGTATCGCACTCCTAGCCCTCAGGAGAGAAAGTCTCGTAGCCGAGGAAGGAGCCCTAGACGTGGATCTCAAAGAATCGAGGAACGCGAATCGGATAATGACTCGCTCGAGCAACAGCGACCACCTCACCGATGCAGGAGTCCAGCTCGAGGTAATGATGATATACGAAATAGGTTCTAGAGAGAGATGGACCAACACCCAGCACATCGAGGTGCCAGATCGACCAGAGAGCTAGCCGGGCGAGCTCTCAGAACCGAGATGAAATTCCCTTTCTCAAGGGAGATAGAAGAAGAAGAAGCCCCCAAGAAGTTCGCAATTCCTAGATTTAAGATTTACTATGGAAAGACTGACCCTATCGATCACGTCAAGCAGTACAGGCAAGCTATGACTCTCTAGAGCCACAGGGACGCACTAATGTGCCGAATCTTCCCCTCGAGCTTAAATGATGTGGCCCAGAAGTGGTTCGACAGACTCCCTCACAGATTCATCAGGAGTTTTAAGTCCCTGGCGGAGCTCTTCACGGCTCGCTTCATTACCAGCAGCTCCCATCCGAAGAGGATGGATGCCTTCCTAACGATGAAGAAGACGCCCCAGGAGAGCCTCCGAGACTACGCGAGAAGGTATTGGGATTTGTTCAACGAGGTCGAAGACTGCTCAGAGAAAGTAGTCGTAGCCTCTTTTAAGATTAACCTACCCATCTCTTGCCTCTTTCACCAATCCCTCACTAAGAAAGAGGCCACAACCATTGATGACTTAATGACTCGCATCGAGAAGTACGCCAAAGTTGAGGATGTGGCCCGCCTCAATACAGGGGAGAATGGTCAAGCTAAGCTCGCTGCCAAGGGCAATGAAAAGGCTGAGAACCAGAAGAAAGGGAGCAAGAATGGGGGCAAGGTAGCTCCAAGATTGGGAACAAAAATAATGCCTCAAAAGCATTTCGGGCAGTAAACACTATCTTCAAAGAACCAATTTACAAGATCTTAGCGAAGATTAAAGATGAGCCATTCATCAAATGGCCCAAAAAGATGGGAGGAGATCCCTCAAAGAGAAACAACGCACTGAGATGTACTTTTTACAAGGAAGGAGGGAACAAAACTGAGCACTATAATGCTCTCAAATCTCACCTTAAAGAGTTGGCCCAGACTGGGCACCTGATCGAGTTTGTAGAGAAGAAGGCCGAGAAGGTCACTTCTAATAGAGATACAAGGCCCGACAACGTGCTCGAGGAGGATGTTGGCCATGAGCTCGTAATGATTCATGGGGTATCTAATCTGAAGCACATTCAAGGAAATTCAGCCCGAATGGAAGTAAAAAAACTTACGACAGTAATGCAAGCTTTCAAATCAATCCAGCAAAAACATAGTCTGGAAAGCGTCGGTGAGCAGATGACGTCGACTACAGCAAACACATCGTATTCACAGATGAAGACTTAGTGGGAGTAAGAACCCCACAGCATGACGCCTTGATCATTACACTCAGGATAACAAACTATGATGTCGACAAGTTGCTCGTCGACCAAGGAAGCTCATCCAAAGTAATGTATCTCCGCCCATTCAGGAAATTGAAGTTAAGCGTTACCGACTTAAAGGAAGCCACTATCCCTTTAGTTTGCTTCGTTGGGAAAGTAACTATCCCTTTGGGAAATATCGTACTGCCAGTGAGGGAAGGAAGTGTCTCTAAGATGATCGAGTTTTTGATAGTCGACATTGACTCGCCCTACCAGGCTATCCTCGGTAGAGGATGGCTACATACGATGAAGGTCGTTCCCTCGACCTACCATCAGAAACTCAAGTACATGACTGAGAGAGAAGTGATGGAGATCCATAGAGATCAAGCGATGGTAAGAAGGTACTTCATAGCATTCATCCTCCCCAAACCAGAGAAGAAGGTCGAGAAGGCTAAAGAGAAGGTTTAGGAGCAAGAAGGTTTAATACCTTCAAAATAGCGGCTAAAGTATAAAAGACCCGGAGTGGAGGAGACCAGGATCCTCCCCTTTGATCGGGTCATTGAAAACCTAGATTAGGTCGCAGCCGATGGTAGCAAGAAAGACAGGATGGTCTTGATTGGGGCCTCTCTCACAGATCGAGAGAAGAAAGAATTAAAGGTACTATTGAGGAACAATCTGGATATTTTTGCACGGGAACCTTACGAGCTGCCTGGAATTGACCCTAGTGTGGTTTGTCATCGGTTACACATCGATCCGACTTTCAAGCCTATCGAGCAGAAGGCACGGATAACTGCACCCGAGAAGGCCAAGGCTGTAGAGAAAGAAGTAGAGAAGCTGATGGATGCAGGATCCGTACGGGAAGTTCAATTCCCTAAATGGTTGTCCAACCCAATAGTGGTTTCAAAAATTAATGGGAAATGGAGAGTTTGTATTGACTTCACTGACTTTAACAGGGCTTGCCCTAAGGATAGTTTCCCTTTCCCAACGATCGACTAGTTGGTGGACACCACAATAGCTCATGAAATAATGAGTTTCCTGAACGCATACTCGGGGTACCACGAGATCCCTTTATACGCACCATACCAAGATAAGACAGAGTTCATCACCACTATCGAATTATATTGTTACAAAGTTATTCCCTTTGGGCTCAAAAATGCAGGAGCAACCTACCAGCGGCTGGTCACCAAGATGTTTAAAGACCAAATGGGAGATACCATGGAAGTCTACATCGACGATATGCTCGTTAAGAGAAGGAAAAAGGAAGACCACCTCTCAAACCTATCAAAAACCTTTGAAATCCTCAGGAAATACCAAATGAAACTCAACGCGAGCAAGTGTTCCTTCGGTGTCCAGTTAGAAAAATTTCTCGGGTACTTGGTTAGCGAGAGAGGCATTGAAGCCAACCCAACCCAGACCAGATCGATGCAATCAACAAGGTACAACCTCCCCACATGATAAGAGACGTACAGAAGCTCATGGTCATGTTCACCGCCTTGAATCGATGCATCTTGAAGTCATCCAAAAAGTGCCAACCATTCTTCCAGCTATTGAAGAAAAGAAAAACAGTGGAGTGGAATCAAGATTGCTCGGAAGCATTGGAGGAGCTCAAAGCTTATCTAAGCACACCACCCTTGCTAGTAATACCTTAAGAGAACGATTATCTGTACCTATACCTTGCAGTTTCCAGCCATGCTGTCAGTTCTGCACTGGTATGCAAAAGAACAGGAATCCAGCACCCAGTCCACTATGCCAGCAAGACCCTCTTAAATGCCGAGCAGTGATACCTACCATTGGAAAAGCTCACCTTTGCACTAGTGATAGCCTCGAGGAAATTGAAGCACTACTTCGAAGCTCACTCTATCATCGTCCTTACGTCACACCCCCTTAAAGTAGTCCTACGAAAAGTGGATCTGTCTGGCACACTATCAAAGTGGTCGGTCAAGCTCAGACGATTTGACATACAATTTCAACTAAGAAATGCAATTAAAGGGAAGGTCCTCTCCGACTTCATCTCAAAATTTACAGGCGAACAACTTGCGACCAACTTCAACAAGTGGGTCAAAAGTAAGATCACTTGGCACAAGGTGTTTGGCAACTGTTTGTTGACGGAGCCTCCAACTCCAAGGGGACAGGATTAGGCATTGTGCTCGTTACCCAAGAAGATATAATTCTCGAGAAAGGAATCAGGCTTGGATTTGAAGCCTCCAACAACGAAGCGGAATATGAAGCATTGATAGCAGGCTTGCAGAAGGCACAGACATTGGGTGAAAAATAGCTACAGGTGTTCGGCGACTCATAACTAGTCTCTAATCAGATAAGCGGAGACTTTAACGCAAGGGATGAGAGAATGGAAGCCTACCTCGCTTTAGCAAAGAAATTGATATCTAACTTTGAGCAAGTCAGTGTCCAACAGTTTCTTAGAGGACAAAACAGTCATGCTGATGCCCTAGCAGCCTTGAGCTCAGCAATCGACTTTAACTTAAAAAGAACGATTCCTATCGACTTCCTCGCCTAGCCGAGCATCAACCAGAGCAACGAGCTTCCAGACATGGGCTATATTCTCCAGATTGAACCAGTGCTTAGTTGGATGGACCCCCTAAGGGACTGTTTGAAAGATGGTTCCCTACCAGACGATAAGAAAGTTGCTCATCATATAAGAGTCAAATTTACCCGCTTTCATTTATCTCCTGAGGGCAAACTGTACAAAAAATCTGTCAATGTGTTCACCCGAAGGACATTGAGCAAGTCCTGCACGAGCTTCATGAAGGAATATGTGGGAGCCATATTGGGGGAAGATCGTTAGCTTTCTGAGCAATAAAGGAAGGCTACTGGTGGCCGTACATGCAGAAAGATTTGGGGGTCTATGCTCACAGGTGCGAGAAATGTCAACTACATGCTCCTATGGTTCACCAACCTACCAGCGACCTAAAATTACTTACCAGCCCCTGGCCCATCACCTAGTGGGGTATAGACATCGTCGACCCATTTTCTACCGCTGTCGGTAATCGTAAGTATTTGTTGGTCGCGATAGACTAATTCACCAAATGGATTGAGGCAGAGCCCCTGGCTAACATCAGAGATGCAAATATGATGAGATTCATATGGAATAACATAATTACCCATTTCAGGATCCCTAGAACGATCATCATTGACAACGAAACCCAGTTAGAAAGTGGTCCATTCCAAGATTTCTGAAATAACCATGGGATCAGGCACCATTTCAGCTCAGTGGCATACCCTCAGAGCAACGGACAGGCTGAAGCTTCTAATAAAACAGTGATTGATAGACTGAAGAAGTGATTAGAGCGAGCCAAAGGGGCATGGGTGAGCGAGTTGCCACATATTCTATGGGCTTACCGCACTACCCCACGGCGAGCAACTAGGGAAACCCCATGCGCACTAACATATGGAATGGAGGCAATCATACCTTTAGAAGCTGGCCTCCCAACCATGAGGTCCACCTTGGTCGACTAAGGCCAAAATAATACATCATTACTCGTTGAACTTGACCTAGCTGACGAGCGTAGAGAATTAGCTCTAGTGAAACTAGCGAGCTATCAGAAACAGCTAGCAAAGCACTATAACAAAAAGGCCAATCCAAGAACATTCTAGGTTAGGGACTACGTCCTAAGGAAAGTTCTTGGCAGCGCAGTAAAACCATCTGATGGCAAGATGGGTCCAAACTGGGAGGGACCATTCAAGGTATCAAGAGACAACCTGCAGGGAGCCTATCACTTGGAAACACTGGAGGGCAGAGAGATACCCCGAGCTTGGAACGTAGCCAACTTAAAGAAATTTTATTTCAAGTTTTCATATTGGTCTTTTATTACATTGTTGAAGTTGGCAACTCATTTTTCATTATTTGTGATTAATAAAAGACTATTTGGCAGTAGCATTATATGAAGTGTTAATTTTTTGTTATGAAATTTATAACTTGCACATCTTTTCCAAGCAACAGGCACCCTACTCAGCATAAAAAAAGCAGGGTGTTACCCTCCTCAGGTTTTCATTATGAAACACAAATAACCTCTTAGTATTGCCCCCGACAATATATGAAGCCCTACAGGGGATCCTTAGGCAGTTCGACCAAATCAAAATGGTCGCTAAACGATGTTTGACTGGAAAACCTACTCGGATAAAACATCCGACACCAGGTGTGTCCTTGCCATTGCCACACTTAGGCCTAAGGGAGTGTGACGACATGACCTAAAAGGTAAAGTAGGGCAGAATGGTATCTCATAAACGTACTGGACTAGGAGGACACTCACCCGATGAAACAACTCTAGTCGGCTAATAAGAGCCCAAGATGGTTAAACAAGAAATCAATGAAGTAGAAAAATACACAACATTTGTTTAGTCGACGAATCACCCAAAACACAAATATTTCATTATTTCATTACATGTATAAAGAGTTACATTAAATTAAATAAATACTAATGTGGATTAGGCCTCCGAGTAAGGTAATCAGCTACTTACAGTCTTCGACCATCATCTGGATGATGAACTAACTCCAACTTAACTTCATTTGCATTTGTCTCCAGTAGCTGCCTAGGGATAGCATCTATGGGGATCCACTGGTCATCCCTCATGAAAGGGTTAGGCATCATAGTCGAAGGAGAGATCTCATGACGATACCAGAGCACTAATTTTTTAGGGACCTTCAACTCCCTGAGAGCATTCAACGTCCCCTAATATAGGATAGCTCTTCGACCTCTGCCAACCTCGTCGGAGCATCTGTCCAACCCTAATCATAACCATCAGCCCGCACTCACCGAGGACCTTTCTTGAACAGATGCCTCAGCCGCGTAACACCTCTTTGGAGCCCAGCAGCTATCACGTATGCTCGACGAACATTTCATCGAAGCTCTTCAATCTCCCTGGCTGTACCCCTATCATCTGTACTAGCTCGCGGACCAGCCGATGAAGAGAACCCCTTAAAACTTGAGGCGCAACACTCGGCACATGCTCTCTGAATCGGGACACTTCCCTCCTTAGAGCCTCATTTTCCTGTTGAAGAACTTCTTGGACTTGATTGATCTCGGAGGCATGCAAAAGTTTATCTCTCTGAGCATTCACTTCTGCAACAGAAGCGCCAACCTTTTCCATCTCTTGAAGTCTATCCTTCAATTTGGCAACGAGCTCGTACTGGTATTTAAAGCTCTTGTTCCTCGACCTAAGGGACTTCCAAATCCTTATAAAGGCTTGGCGAACCTGACTACTGACATTAGGGCCAAGAATGCTTCCTAGTTGAGAGGTAGCAAATATATACTCATCAACATTAATTAGCTACAGACCATATAATAAGTAAAGGAAGAAATCAGTACGAAGAAGGCAACAAAACTACATTTCATTAATAAAAGATTCCAAGTACATCAGTAGAAAGAAAAAAGGAAAGAACAAGCAAAATAAAAATACAAAGGGATCCCTAAAGCAGGCTAGCTGGCAACCTCATTTTGCTCTGAGGTCGTCGGTTGTTTTCCCTTGTCTACAGCAGAACGAACACCTCCCTCAAATGGGGCAATCACTATCCCTTGGTCAGAAGGAGCACCAACAGGGACGATTTGGGCAGCAGGAACGACTTTTGTCGTAGCCATGAGTAGGTGCCTCATCCACGACAGGCTCCGGCCTAGGATCATGATTGTTGAACAGTGGGGAGTCGATATCCACCTCGACAGCCTGGAGAGCCTTGTCCCAATCCTTCTTGAAGTTCAGGCGACTGATATAGCCAATCTGAACATCAGTATCCTCATACGCAGCAACCCATCTGACATTGTATGTGCTTTCCTTAAGGGTGGCTACCTTAAATTCTACCTTCTTAACCTTCTTCACCTTCTCCACCACAGATAATTTGCTCGAGCAGACTAGGTTACAAGACTGCCTCGACTCCCCAAGCACTTTGACCGATGCCTCCTTTATTTGATTGGCTTCAGACAGAGCGAGATTAGAAGGCTTATAGACAGCATTGGAAGTCTTCAAGTTGTCCTCTAGCTCGGTATTCTTCTTATCAAGATCATCATTCCTCTTTACCAGCTCGTCGCGATTGCGATAAAGGACGGAAAAGTCGTTAACAAACTGCAAAGAAGAGAAATATTAGCAAGGGAAGCATAGAGCGAGGTATTACGAGAACAGAGAAGTGAGAGTAAACTTACCAAGGCTAGCCTCTGACTCGCCTTCAGAGCTAACTGGTCGGTCCCCATCGCCTTCTCACGATTAGTCGATAGAACTTCTCTTTCGAGAAATACAGGAGCCAACTGAGGAGAAAGGGCCATAGAGGCCCCTTCGGGAAAGGCGTACACAGGCACCAGAGCCTACCCCACCTTTGTCCTAACCTCCTCTCTTATCCTTTCCTCCTCCCTCTCCTTCCTCTCCTTCTCAGATCTCCTTCTCTCCTCCACTTTCTTCCTTTCTTCCTCTTTTCTCTCCCTCTCACTCAATTCCTCTTCCTCCCTCTTCTTCTTCTCTTGCTCATTAGCAGCATACTGAGAACCGGTTGTAACCTCCCCGTTACCATATTTCTGCTTCTTTGACCGGCGAGAAGGGAGCACATCATCATCATCACGAATCAGATTCTTCTTTGGAGGAACTACATCTTCCTCGCTAGAACTACTCGATTCACTCGAAGACTCTTGATCCTTTGAAACTTCTTTCGAGCTGGAAGATCTTTCACCACCAGAGCTCTCGTCATTGGATCCACCTTCAGCACCGCCCCTGTTAGCACCCTCGATCTCCTCACTAGAGCTTCTCTCTTCCTCGCCCAATTGGATGGGATCTGCGGCAACCTCTTTGGTGATGTCTAGCTCAGGAATGTTGTCCACAGGACGTGTAAAAAGTTGGACCCAACGTTCATGTATTCCAGAAGGAAGGCCGCTGATTGAGGGTGTTCACCGTCAGCCAAGAGCTCCCTAATTTTCCAGGCTTTGACAAACTCAGCAGCTCGAACCTCGCTGAGAGCAAGTTCCAAGTTCTTTGTCTTCGCTGAAAAGAAAGAGAGAAAAATATGAGAAGAATCATACACAAATAGAGGATCGATGAGAAGAACAAAGACTAAGCCTACCTATGTACTCATCCACATAAAAGGGGACCACAAATCTGTCGGGCCTTGATCCCTCAGTATGAGGAGGGATTTGCTAGTTTCTTGCAATAAAACCCTCATGTATGTAGTCCTTGTGAGAATCAGGTAGATTAACTACCAACACCCTATCAGGACTCCTGGCCTTGAGGTACAGAAGATCAGAGCTTGTTCGCGAAAAATAATAACAGAAGCAGATCTCAGCAATTTATTCTATGTACACCATTAACAATTTTCCAGTCATTGGGCAAGCATTGCGTAGGCACTATATTGAAAGAACCAAAAAAATGCAAAAAAAAATTGCTTGGTGGAAAAGTAAGACCCCCTTGGTACAATAAGAGAATGTGAATCTAATGACCATCCTCAATCTCTCTAACATTACGAGGGACAGGGTCACACTCGATGTCTACCCAATTTGGAATGTTATAAAACTTCCTAAATTCAGATATTGATCTATTGCCTATTTTCATCATTGAAAAATAAAAACCCTAGTAAAAGATGTGAAGAAATTTCAACAGAAAAAGAAAAGAGAAGGAGTAAGAAGAACTTACGAAGTAAAGATTTAGCTTGGGACGATAAAAAGTGGCAAGCAAGGATAATGAGAGGATTGAAATTGGAAGACGAGACCTGGGAATTAAAGAGCAATAGCGGAAGCTTGGAGAAAATTAAAGATGTGGAGAAATTTGAAACGACAATAGGAAATGACTTCTCCAGAGATGTTTTAAACCTTTCTAATCATAGCGCACAGGTAACGAGGCAGTCTGTCGCCTAAATCAATTCAGAAGAGGCGCTTCGATCTTGAAAGAGTGTTGCACAATTTTTAAAAATTCCATTATGACAAATCATTTAAAATTATTGAAACTAAATTTTGGCCCAATAACTTTATGGGTAATTTTGGGTACCTCGATTTGTCCTTTGGGCCAAACGAGTAGCCCAGTAGAGCCTGACCCAAAGTCTGGAGGCCTCACGCCTTAACTAATTCAGTTACGACTCAGTCAAATTCCTAAAATCTTGTAAGAAGATATTCTAGGAGTTATGGATTGACGTGGGGGAGTCCAACACCCCCACTCCCCGAAAACAAGCATGTATATAACAAACTCTGAGCCCGGGGCAAGGGGGAAGTATTAATCCTGTAAAATACTCCCCGGAGTATAGAAAAATAATATTGAGAGCACCACCGTGGACTAAGGCATTCTTGCTGAACTACGTAAATCTTGTGTTGTGTGATTGTCATTCCTTATATTATTTATTTGTTTTGGTGATTGATTTTTCTTGTTAACTCGTGCTGAATTTAATTGTCACCACAGAAATGGTAGTGGATTTGCAAAGTTACTCAACGCATGCAAATTCAGTAAAACTTCCTCCGAACTTCTGGTGTTATTAGTAAGTTCCTACGAACCTATGTTGTTCGTAGGAAGTTCCTACGAACTTCATACGTTCGTAACAAATATAGATACTCATTTTTATTATATATTGGGTTCCTATAAACAACATTACTTCATAATATTTCCCACGAATAAATGTTGTTCGTAAGAAATATCATTCTTATTTCCTACTTTAGAGTGGGGTTAAATGAATTAACCACCATCATTTTAATAAATTATCCCACAAATTTAATCAAATATTGATTTATGATTTATCAAGTTTTACTACAAACAAACACGGGCTGAAATATTATTATGCATAATTTAATATATTGTGTATACTACGCATTTGATGAAATTAACTAGACAATACTCCAGTAGTGATTTAAATTAATTATTTGATAAGCCACCACATATATTGAGACAAATGGCATAATAAATATTGAATATTTGGTTCCATAGAGAACATGACATGTGTCAAGCCCACTTAAGGAACTTTTTTTTATAAAAAGAGGGTTCCCCCCTCATTGGATGGATGATGGTCTTGGGGACAGAGTAAGGAGAGGAAATATAGCTCTCCTCCCCCATGCACCTTTTGAGATCCGTCATGGGTTTGATAGTGACAAGCGGATTTTTATAGTTTCATTATACATTATATGGGCATTTGAGAGGCGGATAGACGGATTAGACACCCCCCACGCACCAAAACCACCAAAAACTGATCTCTCTCTGGCGTATCATATGAACCCATGAACTATGCAGACTTTGATTTCATAAAGACAGATACGTAGACGCAACCACGTTACTAAAGTCTAAAATGCTCTCGATGCGGTGCCTCCTCAAATATGCACTCACATCTTACATTTGGCGACTCTGCTGGGGAGGTATTCGTGATTTCGATTGAGTTATGCCTCGTGCGCACACACGAAGAACTCCGCAAGAATGGAGAAAACACCCCCATTTCAGATAAGCATTCTCGTATATTTCATTATTTAATTTTCGGTTACCACATGAGATGACGTGATGCATATTATTAAATTTTAGCTGAAATAGAATATCATATAATGGTTATTTCAAGGTTTAGTCGAAAAATGACTTCAACATCCGTTTTTATAAAATGCATTGAATACACCTCATATGATATAATGCTTATATCATTTCATAATTATTACAGAAACTAGTTGAGATATATGAGCATGTATATACAATAGATTATGTCAACTGTACTTGTTGCCATATGGATTTGAAAAAAAACATCCAGAAGAGATATGCCTTGAGACATGATCATATTTACTAAATATAGTTGTACACCTTTGTCAACGAAAAGAACAAAGTCCCTACTTCCAAGGGCTAGTTTTTAATCTTTATGGCACATCAAACTGTATACATTATTTTGAAGCCACACAAATTTGCTTTTGGCTGTTAGAAATGAGAGGAACATGCTAAGTATTAGCCATGCTAATAGACTGTCAAAAGGCCATCTACGCTTTTCTTTTTAAAAAAATAATGCCTACACAGTTACCTTTTTTTTTTTGGTTAACAATGAAAAGTAAATGGTTTAAGGTTCTTTTACATCAAAACGAAACATAAGCCATCGAGGCAAAGCAGAAAATAACATATAACAAGGACTGGATAAACAGTCAAGCATCCCCCCCCTACGCCATAGGATTCTCGAGAATCCATCGCATGCCACTCGGAACCTCATCAATTTCCACAATCGCCTCTTCCTGTAGCTTAGCCTCACGAGCCAGCCAATCGGCACCACGGATCCTCCCCGGATGCGAGTAGATGAAGTCAGCTCCCACAAAACGCATCTGTTCATAGCAGTCTATCCTTATGTTCTCAAAGTCCGACACGATGTATTGGACCCCCTTGAACAAATCAATGAGCTCATGGGAGTCGGTCTCAATCATGACGTCTTTCCATCCTCGCATTCTGGCCATATTTAGGATGTGGAAAAGTCCCTCCATCAATGCACGAATTAAGGAAGGGGTGCCTCTGAGTTTTCCGTAGAACCCACCTTTCCACTGTCCTTTGTCATCCAAGGCATAGCACCCAAAAGTGGCTATGCAGTAGATAGGGTCAACGCTCGCCCGGATCGCAATCTTCGTGTTCTTCGGATCCTCATGCTCGAGAATGTAGAATAAAGCCTCTGGAGTCTCATCGTATTCCGTGTAGTCGTGGACCTGTTGCCTACCAAGTCTGGCCAGGCCATCTGCCCATATGTTGTTGGTGCGCCTGATGTGGTTGACAGTGATCTCCATATCTTCCATTATAGCCTTACACTCCTCGATAATGTTGGTGAGGGGGTGGTTTCCGTGTTCACGTCTATTAAAGATTTGCACTGCATCGAGACAGTCACTGCGAATGGCGCACCCCTTCCACCCCTTAATTCTAGTCAGGTTGAGTCCATGAAGAATGCCAACGAACTCAGCTTTTAGTGGACTGCACTCTCCACGGATCTTACCGTTGAAACCCAAGATCCATCGTTGCTCATTATTACTCACCTTACCGCCAAATCCACCCATTTTGCTGAGCGGGTCATAACTTCCATCAGTGAAGATCTCATAACCTGCATCATGACAAGAGCTCGAGATATTGTCAGTAATCTTACCCGGGGTATGGTTTATGACAGGCGTAGGCTTGGTACAAGCAGCCAACTCTTTAGCCAAGGCTCTGGACTTGGCACAAACCATATCCGGGGTGACATCAATCTTTTCGAAAATGCGTTTATTGCGTGCAGTCCAGATATTCCATAAAGTAGAAATAAATATAAATTCATCATTCGGTTTGGGATTGTCCCATATATTATTTTTAACCCAATCCGTAAAGTTCAAAAGTTGGTGGGATGCCCACACTCTAGGAGTGTACATATTCCTCCAAACAGTATTGGCAAGATGGCAATTTTTAAGAACATGTTCAATATTTTCATCGAACGCACAAAAGTCACATTTCTTAGAGTTGGTAAGACGTCTTTTGAATCTTTGGCAGTTAGTAAGGATCTTATTGTGGAAAATGAGCCAAATAAAGGTTTTAAATTTTTGGGGTATATTGCCTTTCCAAATGCGCTTCCAATTAACAAGCGAGGATGTATTAAGGTCGAGCTTAACTTTCGTTTCATAGCAAGATTTAATAGTGAATTTTCCATTAACGGCGGGGCCCCAGCTAGGACTGTCCTCTTTCTCCGTAGTGTGAGGGAGAGTATAACCTAAAATCATATTGGCAGTATTGTTATTGAAGTTATCCTTTATAATTTGTTCATTCCAAGCACCGTTAGTGATCAAGTCACTAACCATAGATATATTAGCATTATTGTGGGACCTAGAAATGAGAGAATCTCCCGTCCACCAGTCCTTGAAGATATCCGTAGCCTTACCATTTCCGATCACCCATTTGGTGTTTTTAACGATGTCTTTTTTACATTTTATGAGCCCTCTCCAAATATGAGAGGCATTTGTTTTTTTGTTCTAGTATCGCGGGTTATCATGCGTTTTATACTTGGCACTGAGCACACGGACCCATAGAGAGTTTTTGTCATTCATCATCTTCCAGCCAATTTTCGATATAATGGCATAGTTATTGGCTTCGCTGGATCTAAGTCCCAGGCCCCCCACCTCTTTAGGGCGGCAAACGGTATCCCAATTTATCAAGTGTATTTTTTTAGTATCATTCGAGTCCCCCCAGAGGAAATCCCTATTAAGTTTGTCGAGTTTATCATTGGTCTTTTTAGGGAACAGAGAATTTTGCATATTATAGACGGGGATTGTGGTGGAGACAGCCTGAATGAGAGTAGCTCTCCCAGCCAGTGATAGGAGTTTGGTTTTCCAACCAGAAAGTCTTTTTTGAACCTTATCTATAATATGATTGAAGTGATTTGTTGTGGTTCTCCCATGAATGAGATTCGTGCCAAGGTAGAAACCCAGGTCATTTGTGATGCTTATCCCACATCGTCTACTAATGTCCTGGGCGCATTGCCTGTGGATGTTCGGCGAGATGTAAATTTTTGATTTGGACAGGCTCAGAGATTGCCCCGAAATATCGCAGAATTGATTAAGTGTTTTCATGACGACATCGCAGCAAGGTTGAGTAGCCTCGGTGAATAGAATGAGGTCATCAGCAAAGAAAAGGTGCGAAATAGTCGGACCATTGGGGGAGGCCCTAAGACCTTTCCAATTCCCCTTTTCCACTTGCTTGTTGATAGCAGCCCCCAGGTAGTCCATGCACATAACAAAGAGATAAGGAGATAGAGGGTCACCCTGTCTGAGGCCTCTGGATGGTTTAAATTGAGGGAGCGGGGTCCCATTCCAAAGGATGGAGGTGGACGCACTCGTAATGCAGCTGCGGATGAGTTGAATATGTAGGAGGGTAGTGAGACTGGGGTCTATGAATAACTGGAAAGGGTGAGGCGTGACCCACTCCAATGGACACTGTCTGCAAGTCTTCAAGGTCTCCTGTGCAACTTCTGAAGAAAACTTCTCCTTCTGGTAACAATGGAACTCAAGCTTCAACTCACTCCCTGCAAGAAGATGAACTTTCACAGCAAAAATAGTAATTTTCTCAAGGGAAACACCTGAGAGTGATGGCTGTCAGTGGGGAGTGAAGGAACAAGGCACTTAGCACTAAGAGAATGAGCAGGGAGAGAATACTAGGTAGGTCTGGTGATATTTTAGCAGAGTAACAGTGCAATTTTTCTTGTCTATCTTTTGACCTTGCCCAGGGGTCTATTTATACATGGGCGTAAGGGATGAGCTGGCGATTTTGGGCGCCAAAATTGAGAGAGTTGGTGGGGAACAATGTCTGAAGTGTACCATTTGTCCCTACCTGCAGGCAGCTGCCTGTCCCCTCTGCAGGCGCCACCTGGCACCGACCAAAACTCAAAAAGCACATATGTCCCCTAATGGAGACAAAATAACAGATTTGGTAGTTATCTTTTGAAACGGTAACTTGTGGTGCAATTTTGCAAATCTTTGAGAGAGAGGACCTTAAGGCCTCACTCCCTCTAAAAAGTGTTATTTTTCTTGAGAGAGACCTCGAGGACCCCCTCTTCTGGAAAAGTCATTTTTCTTGTAAAGAGTTTATTTTTTGTGCGTAGCCTCGAGTGGCTTCTGGGTCTTCCTACTAGTATTCTCTCATTCCTATAGTGCTAAGTGGTTGAGCTTGCTCAATATACCTTGTCCCTCAGCCGCCAAGCCAAAACTCCCAGGAGGTCCCGACGCGCCTGTTCGAGCCCTGCTTGCTCGACTGGGCAACCTGTGCAAAAAAGTAAAGTGTTAGTGCTGTTGTTTATTTAGAGCCTGCTGTTTCATGATGGAAACTCCTGTAGCAGCGCTTCTCGAATAACGTTTCTGTAGTACGATTGTGGTGGCGCTGACGCTTGAAGCGGCGCCGACCCTTGTCCTGGCGCCGTTGCTCGGAGTGGCGCTGATGCTGCGAGGCGGCACCGACCCTTGTTGCGGCGCCGACGCTCAAAGTGGCGTTGACGCTTGAAGTGGTGCTGACGCCCGAGGTAGCGCTGATGCTTGAATCGATGCTGATATGTGAGGCGGCGCCGACCCTTGTTGTGGCGCCGACGCTTGAAATGGCGCCGACCCTTGTCCCGGCGCCGACGCTCGAAATGGCGCTGACGCTTGAGGTAGCGCTGATGCTTGAACCGGCGCTGACAGGTGAGGCGGCGCCGACCCTTGTTGTGGCGCCGACGCTTGAAATGGCGCCGACCCTTGTCCCGGCGCCGACGCTCGAAATGGCGCTGACGCTTGAGGTAGCGCTGATGCTTGAACCGGCGCTGACAGGTGAGGCGGCGCTGACCCTTGTTGCGGCGCCGACGCTCGAAGTGGCGCTGACGCCTGAGGTAGCGCCGAGGCTTGAATCCGCGCTGGCAGGTGAGGCGGCGCCGACCCTTGTTGTGGCGCCGACGCTCGAAGTGGCACCGACGCTCGAAGTGGCGCCGACCCTTGTCCCGGCGCCGACGCTCAAAATGGCGCTGACGCTTGAGGTAGCGCTGATGCTTGAACCGGCGCTGACAGGTGAGGCGGCGCTGACCCTTGTTGCGGCGCCGACCGTTGTTGTGGCGCCGACGCTCAAAGTGGCGCCGACGCTCGAAGTGGCGCCGACCCTTGTCCCGGCGCCGACGCTCAAAGTGGCGCTGACGCTCGAAATGGCGCTGACGCTTGAGGTGGCGCCGACACTCGAAGTGGCGTTGACGCCCGAGGTAGCACTGACCCTTGCGGTGGCGTAGGGACTCGCCGCGGTGCTGACACTTGCGGTGGCTTTTGGACTTCTGGGTGGCCTCGCGGGTACCTCTCGGATGTTATTTAATAAAAAAAAGCATATTTATTTTATTTTGCTTTTTTTTTGTTTATAACACCCTTCTACATTAGCCCCTCGTGCAAAGATTTTTTGGTTGGGTAGACTAAAAAAACTTTGTACGCTATAAATCTGGTTTCAACAATTATATATATATATGTATATATATATATATATATATTTTTTTTTTTTTTTCTGAGGTATCCTAGGATCATTAAATTCTGTGTCCCTCTATCCGAGGTATTTAATTTTTTGAGAACCCACGCGTCAGTGTGGGAACTGTCACCCCATCATTTGGAAAAAAAAGATCATCAACTTTTGGCCTTCCTGCACGTTTTTCCATTTTGGTGAAAAAAACATAAGCCCCTTATCTTGGGGTCTTTCATCTTCTTCAACCAAAACATAAGCATCTTTGGGTTTGTAGTGAGAGAAAATGAGAGAGGGATTCTTTTAAAACCCCATAGCCACCCATCTCCTTTTTCACTCCAACCTTCCCAACTATCATATCCTCTCATCCATGGATTTCCAACCAAAGAATATGTCTCCAAATGTAAGCAATTCTAAAACCCCCAACATTCCAAGCTCTATACCCACTTTGTCAATCGTTTCTGACGATTCCATGGCCGGAATACCCATCGCCGGCGGTCCCTCATTCCGCCCGACTAGCGGCGTCGACGTACTGTCCTCGGTACTCATCTCTTCAGATTTTGGGTCGAGAACCCTCGTGGGTTTCTCGCCCTTGCCCTTGGCGTATGCGGATAGCGATTTGGGTTCTTCAGGTAGGGACATCTCGCCCGAGGCTCCGCTGATGGCGGGGGGTGTCTCGAGCGTGGGGTCAGGTTTTTTGGTTGAGATGGTTGCTGAAAAAATTTCTACCGCGGAAAGAGGTATCTCGGGCGACGTTGTCAACGAGGACCCGGGACGGACGGTTCTCTCGTCCTCGGGTCTCTCGCCTGCTGGCTTGGGCTCCGATGGGAAAATCGATAGCGTTGAGGGAGATGTCTCGACCAAAGCTGTACTGCTATTGGGGGGTATCTCGAGCAGCAGTGTTGACGAGGGCCCGGGGCGAATGGTCCTCTCGTCCGCGGGTCTCTCGCCCGTTGATTTGGGCTATGATAAACAACTCAGTCGCGTCAGGGGGCATGTCTCGAACTCGGCTCAAGAAATTTATCCCTTACATTTGGCTAAGGGTATCTCGAGCAGCGCTGATGGCGAGGGCCCGGGGCGAACGATCCTCTCGTCCGCGGGTCTCTCGCCCATGACGAGTTTTGTTAGGAGTCCTCCGCGTGTGGGGGTCGCGACAAAGTCCTCTACACATGCCTTAACGCGCCATAGCGCTGACAGCGATTCCTCTACGCACATTCCGTCGTTGGCGCCTGGTGGCGTCTTGACCTTGGGGGTCTCAACACACGTCGATTCTGTCCGTGGGGGTATCTCGACCTTGGAGGTTTCGACACCCTTATTATTTTTTTCTGAAGAAGGGGTCTCGCCCCATGATGGTATAGTGACCTCTTGTCAGCAGTTGGGGGTCTCGCGACCTGGCCTCGCGTCTACGGGTCTCTCATTCGTAGAAGGGGGTGTCTCGACATTTCGTCACCACGGGGGTTCCGTGACCCCGGGTGTCTCGTTGACTGTTGGTGTTACGGAGGGCAGGCTACTGACCAGGGGCTCTTCGCCTGATATTGCTGGGGTTTCTGCCTCTACTTCTTTTTTTGCGACAGGGGACTCCGGGGGCCTCTCGCTCGGAGTCCCTACTAGGGTGAGTTCTTTTCTTGAGCCAATGGCTCTGGGTGGTTCATCAGCTACGCCAACTTCCTCTCAGGCATGGAAGGATTATATGCACATTCGTCAAGGGCGGGACTTCGGTATTTACCGTCGTGCTCCCTTTTTTGGTCCTGCTGACAGTTTCATGACTTCACTTTCCGACTTTGGGGAAAAAATTTCGGGTGCTGTTCTCGATCGGTCTCATGTGGGGTTAACTGAGTCTGCTGATCTTCCTACTATTTCTCCGGATTCAATTCTCCGAATCCGAGTTGACCGAGGCGACTTTCCCTATTCCAACGTTGAGGTTAAAACCCCCGGAGGACCTACAGAGGAGTGGGCCAGTTGGGTTGACTACGTTCTGAGCGTTCCTGATTACGTGGCTATTCTCAGGGAGGTGGGGCTCTTCACCGCCGTCAGCAGTCTGAAGTCCTGCACCCTCTTTAAACACGGTTCTTCGCTCAATCTCTTATTGTCCCGGTGGAGTATGGAGTCTCACACCTTTGTTACGGGCTGGGGAGAATTTACTGTTACTCTCGAAGATATATGTGAGTTATACGCCCTTCCTTTCTTTGGGCAACAGGTCTTTACTGATGACTGCGAGGACTCCCTAGAGCAGGAGTTGGTGGGGGAGTTACGGTCATCTCTCGGGGAGTGCTCGAGATATGTGGCCATAAATGTAACGGGTCATTCCAAGCATTCCTTTGCCAAATGGCAAAGATATTGGTTCAGAGACTTTGAGCAGTTGCCAAAGGGGGAGACTTCTCGTGCAGCGCCCAGATCCCAGGATGGTCCTAAGCTTCACTCCCCTGCACATTTAGCCGCTTTCCTTGTTACGTTCCTGACTCGGTTCCTTCTTCCAGGTAAGCCTGAAGACTGTCCCCGCGAACTTCTTTTTAGGTTGGCTGTGCGATTGTCTCGCGGTAGACCAGTACCCATAGCTGCCCTGACCTTGGGCTCTCTTTACACCTGGATAGACCGAGCACACATAGATGTAGAGAGGTCCTGCGGTCGGTATGATGTTGCTAATCATGTCAACGGCCCTTTCTTGATGGCCTTTTTGTTTGAGCATTTCCCCCACTTTACTTCAGGGGCTCACGCTTGTCATAGCGACGCTGCGAGGCTTCTTCGGTGGCATAAGAAAACTCCCAAGCAGTCTTTGGGAATGTTGATTGATGATATCGAGGAATTTCAGTTTCGGCCTTATACCAAGCGCCCAGGGGGTACTTTCAGCTGGCTTTCTTTCCCTTGTGATGGTGGAACCTTCTATTGTCCTTCCGCAGTGGGGTCGGTTTCCACGTGTCCCCATATTAATGTGATGACGATGCTCTTACCATGTCACCTTCCTTCTTGGACCGAGTTAGGCCCCCGTGCTGAATTTTACCATTCCGAGAGGGCAAGACGACAGTTTGGTTATGATCAGGGTGTCCACACTCCTCCTCTTCCCACCTACAGTAGTCATTCTGAGGCATTCTCTGAGGCTTGCGCGAGCTTTACTCTTCAGGGGTTATTCCGCAGGGTCAGTGGTTTGGGTGGTCTCTATGTGCCTACCAGTGATTATCAGCCTTCATTCACTTCATCCTGGTTCCTTCTTTGGCAGCAGCAGGTTCGTCTTATTCAAGAATGTGTAGTTGGCCCTCCTCATGAGACTAACCCCATTAAATATACCAGAGCTCAGTTTTTGGTCAGGCGAACGCAGAAAGAGCCTTGGTTTCTCAGTACCACTTCTACGCCACCCTTGGAGCAAGCCATCCCTATTTTAGTCAAACCTCTCATTGACGAGTCACTTCCGCCTCCGTCGACTGATCTTCCCCTTGTGAAGTCTAAAAGCCAACCGAAAAGCAAAGGGAAGGCGGGCATCTCTACTGCCAGCAAAAGGAAGCATCCTGACACCGATGTTTCCAATTTTGTTCCTGCTACTACTGCTTCTCCTCCTTCTTCTCCTGTGAGGACCCGGGCTGCGAAGAAAAAGAAAGGAAGTGGCGCTGGCATAGCTGCTTCCTCTACGGTGGACCAAGGTTACTCCTCGCCGAGCCTTACTTCCCAGGAGACACGGGTCGCGTCCATTCCTATTGCAGAAGGTACTATATTACAGCCTCCTTTACTTAGTGGAACCAGTTCTTGCGGAGTTCTTTCATCTCCCTCCCCTTCATTGGAAGAGGAACTAGTTGATTATGGAAGCACCCCTTCCTATGACGACCATAGTTCTTCTTCGGGTGATATGGGCGGCCTGGGTTTCCATAGAGAAAGCACTACTGACACTTATACTTTGTTATCAGTCTCCAGAGAGTCTTCTAGCGATGATGAGGCCTCCCGTTCTCCTGGGGGGGTCAGCCCCACCCATCTCCCTTATAGCCAGACTACGCGCCCTGTTACTGTAAGCGTTCTCCCTTCACTTGTCTATATTTTTTTTGCATATGATTTTTCTTTCTTCCCTTCACCATATATATGGATACATTTTCATTTAAAGCATTCGGTTATGTTTGTGCAGGCCACTTCCATCGAGGCAGGTGGTTCCCCTCTTCCCCCACTACGACCGACGCCCTTTCAGCGGGAGAGGAACTCCATGCTCATTTCCTCCCGGGGACTATTTAGAGAGGTTTGCTGTTTCCTTAGTTCATTTAACATCTGTTGTAATTTATTCATCTCCTAACTGCCTTTTGGTTGCGTATACTGTCGCTTCCTCGCAGCTTTCGTCCGTGCATTTTACCGTCACTCGGACCACTCCTGTGGCTTCCCCTTCTCCTCAGGTATGCCTCGTTATTTTCAAAACTTTCATAGCGTCATTTCCTTTTGTATTCCGTCTTTTTATTTACCCATTTATCATGCGTAGAGAGCTGTGTCTTCGGGCGTTGCCACATTGTCCTCTCTTGTCTCGGCGGTGGGTGCTTCTGCAGCTGAGCCCCTGGAGGCCTCTTCATATGAGGTAGTACTTATTTTTTTTTTTTTTTTTTTTTCATTTCCTCTCCGCAGGAGTCTTAATGGCTCTTGGATTTTCTTCTCAGGAAGGGGCTCCTCCCTTAGCTGGCGTTATCGCCCCGAGTTTATCCTCTTCGGGGAGGATTTCCATCCCTAGGGTCCGCGTATCTATGGACGGCAGACCTTTGGTTCAGGCGATTTCTCGGGGCCCCATATTTACCGTGGCCTCAACCAGTGAGCCTACACTTCAGGTCAGTCTTTTCTGTCAAAGGAATGGGATCTCCTTTTCCTCGAACATGCAATAAACAACATATTTTCATTCCTTACAGGCTATCAGTACAGCCCCTACTGCGCCGACTGTCCTTTTTCGTGCTTCCCCCTTGGATGGGGTTCAGGTATTCTTTTATTCTCTTAGTTCTATTTTCTTATCTGTCCAGCCTGCATATATCGTAGCCCTCTTTTACTTTGTCGCAGTTATCTCTGGGCGCTGTTTCGAGTGCGGCTCCTGCTACTGCCATTTCAGCAGCCCCTATACACGAGCTGGTTTGTCCTGTCGTTGCGCCTCCTCAGGTAGCTATCTCTACGGTGCCTGAGGTTGAGGTAGCTTCTTCGGAAGTATTGGTTACCGAGGCAACCTCTTCTGGAGCATCAATCAGTGTTGTTGCCCCTACGGGGGCCCCTGCTCCTCCTTCTATGTCCGTTGCGGAGGGCATTGTTCAGGTACCGTGTATAAGACTGGCATACCCCCTCTTTTTACTATTCCCCCTTTCTTTTCTTCTTGCGTATACTGTGCAAGCATTCCTACAATACCCTTGTCTCATTGTTTCCAGGTGTGTGAGGATACTCCGGTGACTGTGGAGTCTGGCGGCGGGGCAGCTGTGAGAGAGGTACTAGACTGGCGTACCCCCTCTTTTACTATTCCCCTTTTCTTTTCTTCTTGCGTATACTGTGCAAGCATTCCTATAACACCCTTGTCTCATTGTTTCCAGGTGTGTGAGGATACTCCGGTGACTGTGGAGTCTGGCGGCGGGGCAGCTGTGAGAGAGGTACTAGACTGGCGTACCCCCTCTTTTTACTATTCCCCTTTTTCTTTTCTTCTTGCGTATACTGTGCAAGCATTCCTATAACACCCTTGTCTCATTGTTTCCAGGTGTGTGAGGATACTCCGGTGACTGTGGAGTCTGGCGGCGGGGCAGCTGTGAGAGAGGTACTAGACTGGCGTACCCCCTCTTTTTACTATTCCCCTTTTTCTTTTCTTCTTGCGTATACTGTGCAAGCATTCCTATAACACCCTTGTCTCATTGTTTCCAGGTGTATGAGGATACTCCGGTGACTGTGGAGTCTGGCGGCGGGGCAGCTGTGAGAGAGGTACTAGACTGGCGTACCCCCTCTTTTTACTATTCCCCTTTTCTTTTCTTCTTGCGTATACTGTGCAAGCATTCCTATAACACCCTTGTCTCATTGTTTCCAGGTGTATGAGGATACTCCGATGACTGTGGAGACTGGCGGTGGGGCAGCTGTGAGAGAGGTACTAGACTGGCGTACCCCCTCTTTTTACTATTCCCCTTTTCTTTTATTCTTGCGTATACTGTGCAAGCATTCCTATAACACCCTTGTCTCATTGTTTCCAGGTGTATGAGGATACTCCGATGACTGCGGAGACTGGTAGTGGGGCAAGTGCGGAGGGAGATCACAGTTCTGAGTTCACTCCCTTAGTTGGTGATGCTGATTCTGGTGGGGAGTCTTCTTTTCTTCCCTCTGAGGCGGGGTCTCGCCATTCTGAGGGCGATGATGAAACAGAGGACGCTGCGACTATTTCTAGTAGGCTATGGCGTGAGGAGCTACCAGGCCGCTTTAGGGTACACGAGCGTCAGCTCTTGGATCTCATCTTGGAGCACCACCCCGAGACGTTCACTTCTCAGAGTATACTCCAGGTTGACAGTCTTACGGCCTTCAACCTGAGGGCTCTTGCCAGCCATGTTCATGAGTTCTTGGCTACCTCCCCTGCTAAGCTGACTAGCTCTTCTATCTTGCTATTCTTGGATGCTCTCCGCGACTTACAGCAGTTCTATCATTTTCGTTTGGATTGGCTTGACGCAGGGGTTCGCCCCTTCCTGAGTGTTCCTTTCCGGAAGATAGTGAGGTTTCACATGTCCCGGCAGTCCCGGGTTGAGCAACGACACGCTGAGGCTACGAGGATCCGGAATCAGATCGCCCTACTGCAGGTGAAGCTTGCCAGACTTGAGTCTGGCGATGAGGAGGATGATGCTAAATCCGTCCGGTTGGAGGAAGAGTTTCTACGGGAGGCTGGTCCGTCATATGTTGGCGCCATCGCGCGCGATGATTTATTTTTTGTGGTTTCTAGCCGATAGGCTACTTCTTGCTTTGTAGTGCTCAGAATTCTATATGTACATCACTTATCATTCACGTATGAGGCACTTTGTTTCTTCTGCGCTTTCTTTTTCTTTTGTTCTCCCTTTATGTTGTGGGTGTTTGTTGTACATGACTTGCTCTAATTTCTGTGAGCCTTTAGTCTGCTGGTGGCTACCCCATATACTGCGGGGTATTTGCATTGATGTGAAAAATTATGTATTATCATTTTGTACACATTTTTTTTGAGTGCACCTCTTATAACTGTGAGGTGTTGGCATGTGACTCTCTTGGGTTGCCCCTCTGTCTGTGGGGGTATTCCTACATATTACTGCTTATAGTCATAGAGGCTGGGTTGGGGAGGAGGGTGACCCCCTCCCCTTTCAGGAAGCCTGATTTTATCATAAGACTATATTAATTTATGTCTGGGGGACTTTGCTCAGTATACTCTCTTAGGATGGACTTACCTCCCAAGTGTAGTGAGCAAAGTTCCCGACCTCTCTTTTTTTACTCGCTTCTAACTTAATAGGGAGCGTATATGTATGTATAAATAAGTAAGCGAAATAAACGTCAAAATGACCAAAAACGTTGCTATTTCATTTCTTTTACTTTTGTCTATCGTTTACAGTGTAGTATTGCTTCAAAAAAACAAAAACTTTTCTGGTGTAGGAGCAATCCTTGACATCCGTTGCCGACATGCAAAATACAAACAAAACTTGTTAGTTGATACTAAGCATAATACTTCTTCAGCCACTTGCAGTTGATGGACTGGAGGCAATCACTCTCAGGTTCTGATATCTGGCAGTAGCCCGACTTCCCCACTCCTCTGACAACAAAAGGGCCTTCCCAGTTAGGTTTGAATTTGGACGCCGACATGCTACGGAGATGGTGGGTTGATGCTCGTAGGACTAGATCTCCCACCTGGAATTCCCTAGGCTTAACCAAATTTTCATAGGCTCTGGACAGTTGCTGAGTGTAGACTTTGAAATTCTCTCTCGCCTTGTCCCTGTGCTCATCTAGTGCCTCCAGCTGCACATGCCTAGGATCTGGAATGAGCCCATTGCTAAGAGAAATTCTGGCCGAAGGTACCGCCAGTTCCACTGGTAGGACAGCTTCGGTCCCATACACTAGAGAGAAGGGAGTGAAACCTGTTGGCTTTCTCTTCGAAGTACGATAGGCCCATAACACCATAGGCAGCTTCTCATCCCATGCCCCCGGCATGTCTTCTAGCATCTTTTTCAGAATATTTATCAGGGTCTTATTAGTAGCTTCCGCCTGGCCATTGCCCTTGGGGTAGGATATGGTTGAGCTATTATGCACAATCTTATATTTGTCCGTGAGGAGAGCCATCTCTTTGCATACGAATTGCTTCCCATTATCCGTTAGGATCACTTTGGGTATACCAAACCTACATATGATATACTCTTTTATAAACTGGGTTACCACTTGGGCAGTGACCCTCCTTAAAGGAATGGCCTCCGCCCATTTGGTATACAATTCTGTAGCCACAATGATAAAGGTCTTTCCATGAGATGCTGGGGCGATCTTACCCACCAGGTCGAACGCCCATGTGTGGAAGGGATAGGGGGTTGCCAAGCTTTGTAGGCTGACGGAGGGAGCGTGCACCATGTTTCCGTGCACCTGGCATGCTCTACACTTTTTCACGTATCCAATGGAGTCAGCCTCCATAGTCGGCCAGTAGTATCCCAACGTCATCAGCTGATCATACAGCTTGGCGCCTCCCATGTGGGAGGGCTCATGAGCTTCTTTCAGCACCTTTTCCACTTCCTCTTTGGCTACGCACCTTAACGCCTTCTCATTATACCCTTTCCTATACAGCTCTCCTTTGACCAAGTAGAAACGTGCTACCCTTTTTCTAAGGTAGATTTCATCCGCTCTCTCAGCGGGCAGCTCCCCATTCTTCAGATACGCTAGGTACGGCTGTTTCCAATCTTCGAAGGCTTCCACGAAGTTAGCTTCCGTCGGCTGGTCAAAATTAGCTTGGCACTTTAGACAGCTTTGTTGCAAGTGGGCCGCTTCTACGCTCATGGAGGGCCAAAAATACCCGCTTCGCTGCAGTCTTCTGTAAAGGGGGATATCTGTATCTCCACAGTGCCTCTGGTGCATTTCTATTAACCTCTCTTTGGCTTCCTGCTCCCCTACGCACCGTGCCAGAAACCCTCCGGGACTCTTGAAATAGAGAGTTCCCTGCAGCACATGATAGTTGGCTAACTCCAAAATTTTCATTGCCCCTTCTCTGGTTTCCAGTTGCCTCTCCACCAGACGCCTCCAGTCTTCCGGCTCGTCACTTGGGAATAGGGACTTTACGGTAGTAGGCACTGTTCTCCGCCTAACGGTGATGGTTGCTTCTGACTCCTCCATGTCCAACTTTTGTGCTATGGTGGCGAGCGCGTCAGGGTGCCTGTTCATCGTTCGCGCTTGCCTCTCCACAGTTACTTCCAAGAATTGTCTCAGCAGTCGTTGGATGATGTGTCTGTACGGCGCTAAGTTGGCATGTTTGAGGGAAAACTCTCCATTGACCTGCCTTACTACCAGATTGGAGTCTCCTCGTATACACAGTACCCTGATCCCTCTTCTGAGCGCTTCCAACATCCCTAGAATGAGGGCTTCGTACTCAGCTTCATTATTTGAGCATTTAAAATCTAACTTGAAAGAGAGGATAATCTTCTCCTTCCCATCTGACAGTATGACGCCAGCCCCACCTGTTCCTTGTGCACTAGAACCATCAAATTCCATAAACCACTTCTTCACCTCCTCCGCCATGCATGCTTGGAAACTTTCTCCGGGTAGTTCTTCACTAGGTGGTTCGAAAACCCCACTCGGGAAGTGGGCCAGCAGATCTGCTACCGCCTGGCTCTTGATGGCTTTAGGTACTACGCACTTTAGATCATACTCTGACAAAATCAAAAACCACCTTGCTGCTCGTCCCACGAGTATAGTCCGCGCGAGGAGGTACTTGATGGGATCACACTTAGTGATTATGTGAATGGTGAAGGCTAAAAGGTAGTGTCTCAACTTCTGGGCTACAAATACCAGCGCCAGGCAGTGCCTCTCAACACTGGTGTATCTCGATTCTGTCCCGGATATTACTCTTGATAGGTAGTAAACCGGCCTTTCCATTCATTCCTTCTCTTGCGCCAAGAGGGCCCCTATCGACCTCTCTGCAGAAGTGAGGTAGAGCAGCAGTGGCGCTCCGGCTTCGGGGGGAATCATCGTGGACGGAGAGGCTAGGATTTCTTTAATCTTTCTGAACGCACTCTCTTGCCTCTCTCCCCAAACCCACTTGGCTTTGTCTTTTAGTAGAGGCGCGAACGGATGAGTTACTTCTGCCAACGCAGGTATAAACCTCCGCAGGTAAGATACCTTTCCCAGGAAGCTCTTAAGTTGTCTCTGACTCTTGGGCGGTGGCATCATCACAATGGCTTTCATCTTCTCTGCATCCACTTGCACCCCTTGTCTATTTACCACAAAACCTAAGAATTTCCCTGCAGTAACCCCAAAGGCACACTTTGAGGGGTTCATTCTCATCTTATACCGACGACACCTCTCGAATACTCTCCTGAGATCTTGAATGTGCTTGCTTTCTTTCCTAGACTTCACTACCAAATCATCTACATAGAATTCTAGTATGTCATGAAATAAGTCGTGAAAGATTGCCATCATGGTCCGCTGGTATGTGGCCCCAGCGTTCTTCAATCCGAAGGGCATGACTGTATAGTGAAAGTTCCCTAACGGCGTGCGGAAGGCAGTCTTCTCTGCGTCGGCGGGGTCCATCTTAATCTGGTTATATCCAACATACCCGTCCATGAAGCTATACATCTCATGTCCCGCGGTGGAATCCACTAAGCTGTCTATGCTGGGTAGTGGGAATTCATCCTTAGGACACGCCCTATTCAAGTCGCGAAAGTCTACACAGATTCTGATTTGGGTCTTATCTTTCTTTGCCACTGGCACTATGCTGGACAGCCATATGGGGTGCTGAATAGGCTTGATGAACCCTGCCGCTAACAATTTCTCCACCTCAGCCTTTATTTTTAAATCAAGGTCTGCTTTATATGTGCGTGTGGCTTGCCTTACCGGAAGGGCGTTGGGAAGGATGTTCAATCTATGAGAGCTCACTTCTGCGTCTATTCCCGGCATCTCCGTGTACTTCCAAGCAAATACATCAGTGACCTCCTTAAGTAGCTCAATGAGCTCTTCCCTCTGCTTCGGTTCCAGGCACTTGGAAATTAGGATGGGTCTACTCTCGCCCTCTTCCGACCCCAACTTGATTTCCTCTAACTCCTGCAGCTGCTCTCTGGGTCCGTCTTGCATGCACTCCGGCGCCTCTTCTGGTTCTTCCACATGCTCAACAATATGGGATTCATCAACAATAAAACACTCGGGCGCCGGGTCGATGCTCTCGTCCCAGAACATCGCCCGCGCAGACCGTTATAAACGGTAAATGACTTTTCCATTGGGCAAAACCACTTTCTTGCAAGTTCGAGGAGGCCTAGCTATCTCCTCTACCTTCCTCTTGCCTTTTTCTATGTGGGGAATTATTCTTTCCCCTAGACGATCATGGACGGATTTTTTCTGCGGGACCCTTCCCTCAGCTATCTCGCTTCCTGCTAGCTTTCTCGTAGAGACCTTTCTTTCCTCGTCCAACTCGGTGTAAAAGGCGGCATCTACCAGGTGGGCCTCCTCAACTGCGAAGGGTCTCTGCGTGGCCTTGATCACTATCTCTGCACCTCTAATATTTGCCTTCGCGCACTGATGGTAGGTGGAAGGCACTACGCCATGAGTGTGCATCCACACCCTTCCAATGAGTAATTGGTAGCTGGTGTCAGCGTTAATAACATGAAATTTGATGTGGGAGGTGAAATTTCCCAGCTTAATTCCCACATTCACATATCCGATCGACTGCATTCCGGCGTTGTCGAATCCGGAGATTACTAGCGGTACCGGGACCACCTTCTCCTGGTCAATTCCCGTTTCATATAACGTACTGATGGGCATAATGTTAATGGATGCTCCTCCATCCATCAACGCCCTAGGAAACGAGACTCCATTAATTATGGCTGTGACGTATAACGGGCGATTGTGGAAGTAAGGCACTGCCCTATCCGCTTCTGAAAACACCACTTCAGAGGTATACTTCTTAATCATCCTTCCCATTGGCCCCTGCCAATTTAGCGAAGGGTCTCCATGCTGCTGCACCGCCTCCAAGACTTTCCTCGTGATGGACACCCTCGTGTCGTACTTCACCCCTATCTGGTCGAAAAACCACTTGAACTTGGGGCTCCTTGCTATGGCCTCACATTCAGAATCTAAGTCTACCTCGTACGTCTGGGCACTGCAAACATACTCCGCTTCAGAGGTCCCTCCCTCGTCTAGAGCGAGGATGACGTCTACCTCGCCTTCTGAGAGACCGACTTCCTCAGCTTCCCCGCTCCCGCTTTCATATTCCGGAGTGAAGAACCACTCCTCTTGCTTTCTTTCCAGCTGAAGTCTGCTTAGTGACAGATTTTCTAACTCCTCGCATAACTGCTCGCCGTCCTCCCGTTTCGCAAGACTTCTCGCAGCTTCTTCGTCATAGGCAACTACCATGTTGGCAGTTCCAAAATGATGCGTAGGGAGGGGGTTCTCGTTAACGTCCACGGGGGGTATCTGCAAGGTACCTCTGGCCATCTGCTCACCAATGATCCTTCTCAAGTAGTAACAGTCTTTGGTAGAGTGCTGCACTCGTTGGTGCAATTCGCAGTACTTCGGGTTGGCCTTGTCAGCTGCAGTGGGGGTCTCTACTTTTAGGTTGGGGGGTCCTGTTACACCTTCTCGCACCAAGGTGCGGTAACAATCCATGGCCTCCGCTACGCTGCACGGTAGTGGCGGCGGGACATCCTCCCCGAACTTTCTCTTGTTGCCGGGACTGTCAGTCCTGGCCCCGGGACCTCCCTTCTTCCCTTTGTTACTCCCGTCCACATAGTTAACCGCCTGCCTCCTCGTAACTTGAAACCTCCCAGGAGTCGGTGGAACTTGTGTCCTCCAACCCGGGGTTCTCGGTTTGATTATCATAGCGATGTTGCTGGCAGCCCTGGTGAATTCTCTGAAAGTCCCATCTCTAGTTTCGTTGATCAAATGAAGCTTGTACTCTTCCGAGAGTCCTTCCACACATATTTGTAGCAACCTGGCCTCCGCCACGTCCTCGTGAACATCTAAGGCCCTCTCGCGAAATCGCTTGATGTAGTGCATCAATTCCTCTCCTGGCTTCTGGACCTCTTGCGCCAGGTGCCTCAGTGTAAATTCATCCTCCGCTACAAAAAACTTCTGGAGAAACTGCTTGTGCATCTCTTCCCAACTAGGGACGCTGTTAGGCGCCAAGTGGGAATACCATGTATAGGCTTTCCCAGTGAGAGTTTTAGAGAACTCTCTCAATCTCAGGCTCTTGTCGCCAGCGTGTACTCCCAGGTACTCGACGAACCTCTTCACGTGTTCTCGAGGGTTCTCCCCCCTACCGCCAAACTTGATAAATTTTGGTGGAATATACCCCTCAGGGTATGGCTTCTCACTTACTTCCTGTGGATAGGGGTCTTGTAATTCCTCGTATAGGTAGGAACCCTCTCTTTGAGAGGAGGAGAGGAGCTTCCTCACTTCTTCCATAGTAACAGCCTTGGAGGGTGATTCCTCCAAACATGTGGTTTTAGGAACTGGAGAACCTGTTGGCGCCAGGACATGCTCCGGCGCCTCCTTCCGAGACGGAATCGTCTCTGCCGGAATCGTAATAGGAGTGGCTACCCCTCCAGAAGGGGCAGCAGCAGGTGTCACACAACCTTGACCCAAGCTTGATAGATCCACGTTGTTTTGCTTTAAAAAGTCAAAAAACATTGCCATAAGGTTCATACCTGCCATTGGAGCCACTGCTGGCAAACTGGTCTGGCCTCCCTGAGGCGCTGGCGCCTTAGCTCCGGTCACCACCACGTCTTCCTGAGTAGTCTGGTCACTGTGAGCTCCATTACCGGATGGAATGTCCTCAAAAACCAACTGCTTGGAGACATTGAAACCTTCTTTGTCCATGGAAATGAGAATACCTCCCCAGCGGAGTCGCCAAATGTAGGAGGGTAGTGAGACTGGGGTCTATGAATAACTGGAAAGAGTGAGGCGTGACCCACTCCAATGGACACTGTCTGCAAGTCTTCAAGGTCTCCTGTGCAACTTCTGAAGAAAACTTCTCCTTCTGGTAACAATGGAACTCAAGCTTCAACTCACTCCCTGCAAGAAGATGAACTTTCACAGCAAAAATAGTAATTTTCTCAAGGGAAACACCTGAGAGTGATGGCTGTCAGTGGGGAGTGAAGGAACAAGGCACTTAGCACTAAGAGAATGAGCAGGGAGAGAATACTAGGTAGGTCTGGTGATATTTTAGCAGAGTAACAGTGCAATTTTTCTTGTCTATCTTTTGACCTTGCCCAGGGGTCTATTTATACATGGGCGTAAGGGATGAGCTGGCGATTTTGGGCGCCAAAATTGAGAGAGTTGGTGGGGAACAATGTCTGAAGTGTACCATTTGTCCCTACCTGCAGGCAGCTGCCTGTCCCCTCTGCAGGCGCCACCTGGCACCGACCAAAACTCAAAAAGCACATATGTCCCCTAATGGAGACAAAATAACAGATTTGGTAGTTATCTTTTGAAACGGTAACTTGTGGTGCAATTTTGCAAATCTTTGAGAGAGAGGACCTTAAGGCCTCACTCCCTCTAAAAAGTGTTATTTTTCTTGAGAGAGACCTCGAGGACCCCCTCTTCTGGAAAAGTCATTTTTCTTGTAAAGAGTTTATTTTTTGTGCGTAGCCTCGAGTGGCTTCTGGGTCTTCCTACTAGTATTCTCTCATTCCTATAGTGCTAAGTGGTTGAGCTTGCTCAACATACCTTGTCCCTCAGCCGCCAAGCCAAAACTCCCAGGAGGTCCCGACGCGCCTGTTCGAGCCCTGCTTGCTCGACTGGGCAACCTGTGCAAAAAAGTAAAGTGTTAGTGCTGTTGTTTATTTAGAGCCTGCTGTTTCATGATGGAAACTCCTGTAGCAGCGCTTCTCGAATAACGTTTCTGTAGTACGATTGTGGTGGCGCTGACGCTTGAAGCGGCGCCGACCCTTGTCCTGGCGCCGTTGCTCGGAGTGGCGCTGATGCTGCGAGGCGGCACCGACCCTTGTTGCGGCGCCGACGCTCGAAGTGGCGTTGACGCTTGAAGTGGTGCTGACGCCCGAGGTAGCGCTGATGCTTGAATCGATGCTGATATGTGAGGCGGCGCCGACCCTTGTTGTGGCGCCGACGCTTGAAATGGCGCCGACCCTTGTCCCGGCGCCGACGCTCGAAATGGCGCTGACGCTTGAGGTAGCGCTGATGCTTGAACCGGCGCTGACAGGTGAGGCGGCGCCGACCCTTGTTGTGGCGCCGACGCTTGAAATGGCGCCGACCCTTGTCCCGGCGCCGACGCTCGAAATGGCGCTGACGCTTGAGGTAGCGCTGATGCTTGAACCGGCGCTGACAGGTGAGGCGGCGCTGACCCTTGTTGCGGCGCCGACGCTCGAAGTGGCGCTGACGCCTGAGGTAGCGCCGAGGCTTGAATCCGCGCTGGCAGGTGAGGCGGCGCCGACCCTTGTTGTGGCGCCGACGCTCGAAGTGGCGCCGACGCTCGAAGTGGCGCCGACCCTTGTCCCGGCGCCGACGCTCAAAATGGCGCTGACGCTTGAGGTAGCGCTGATGCTTGAACCGGCGCTGACAGGTGAGGCGGCGCTGACCCTTGTTGCGGCGCCGACCGTTGTTGTGGCGCCGACGCTCAAAGTGGCGCCGACGCTCGAAGTGGCGCCGACCCTTGTCCCGGCGCCGACGCTCAAAGTGGCGCTGACGCTCGAAATGGCGCTGACGCTTGAGGTGGCGCCGACACTCGAAGTGGCGTTGACGCCCGAGGTAGCACTGACCCTTGCGGTGGCGTAGGGACTCGCCGCGGTGCTGACACTTGCGGTGGCTTTTGGACTTCTGGGTGGCCTCGCGGGTACCTCTCGGATGTTATTTAATAAAAAAAAGCATATTTATTTTATTTTGCTTTTTTTTTGTTTATAACACCCTTCTACAGAATAATATTTGGGTTGATATTAAACCAGGTGAGAACCCGATCTAAGAACTCCCAGCTAATCTTATCATAGGCTTTCTCAAGATCAATTTTAAAAATGGCGCCCCCTTTTTTACCTTTTTTCATGTTATGAGAGTGGATGATCTCTTGTGTAATAATGATGTTATCAGAGGTTTGGCGTCAAGGCAGGAAACTAGCCTGATTCGGGCTGATAATTTTGCATAGAATAGGGCGAAGCCTATTCGCAATAATTTTAGCAAGAATTTTATAAGGGACATTACATAGGTTAATAGGTCTAAACTGGGTGATGCTTTCGGGGTTGTCGATTTTGGGGATGAGGGTGACATGGCTATTATTGGTCTGTTCGGGGAAATTAAGGGATTTAAAGCAGTCGTTCATAAATTTAAACAGACTACACTTAGTAGCTTCCCAAAAGGTATGATAGAAGATAGGTTGAATACCGTCAGGGCCCGGGGCTTTTAGTCCGTTCATGCTAAAAGCGTCGCGCTTGATCTCATCAAGAGATAGGGGATGGTCCAATATGTAATTTTCAGTGTTCTCGAATCGGGGGTGATTAAATTCAACAAAATTACCATTAGTATTGCCGGACTTAGAAAAAAGAGATATAAAGTAGTTGTTAGTGTGAAGCATAATTTTCTTAGTATCGTCCTCCCATTCATTATCAATTTTAATCCTGTCAATCTTATTGTGGCGTCTTCTGATAATCGTGGATGTGTGGAAGAATTTGGTGTTTTTATCTCCTTCCCTCAACCACTTAATACGGGATTTTTGTTTCCAAAGAAGCTCTTCCTGACGGAGAATGTCGTTATAATCATTAATAAGTTGTTTTTCAAGCCTTTCAAGATTGTGAGAGAAATGGGTTTCTTGGGCAATTTGGATTCCCCTAATTCTACGTAGAATGCGTTTTTTGGTAATGTTAATGTGCCCGTAAACCGAGTGGTTCCACTGTTTAATAATAGGAATACAAGTATTAATGTTATGGAGTAAATTCCTATTATTAATCCAGTTATTTAACACAATATTAAGGAAGTCAGGACGATCGAACCAGCAAGCAAGGGGGATGATGGAGTTAGAAATTCTACCTTCAATATTAATTATCATGGGGCAGTGATCGGACGCAGTGCGAGGGATATTGTCCACGACCGCATCAGGGAAGAGAATGCGCCAATCAGGGTTGGCAAGAGCCCGATCAAGTCTGACAAGGGTCTTCGCAGCACCACCCCTATTGTTAGTCCAGGTGAGACGTGGGCCCGTACAACCAAGGTCAGTAAGATTACATTTATTGATATTATCAACAAACTTGTTACATCTTGAGTCATTGTTGTGGCTGGAATAACTTCTTTTCTCCGAGGTATCACCGTGATCGTTGAAGTCACCCGTGGCCAGCCAGGGGGTATCGAGGTCCTGCGCCAGATTTTTCAGATTGTGCCAAAGATTTTGACGAAGTGTATGGTTGGGACTAGCATAAATAGCAGACAAAAGCCAATCATCGTAACCTTTGAGGGTTACAAGGAGGTGAATGGCCTGATTAGACACATCAATCGGGCGGAGTTTTATTGTGTTTTGGTTCCACAGGACCCAAATGCCACCCGAACGACCCCGGGCTTCGGATATCTCCCAGTCGGAGAAACCCATATTCTCAAAATATCTAGAAAAGTTGGCAAAATCCGTTTGAGTTTCCATGAGGATGATAACTTTAGGTTTGAAGTTATTACAAAGTTCGGCGAAGGTGGGTTTAAATAGGGGTTTGCAGGCCCCTCTGCAGTTCCAAGTGAGCACAGACATAGAAACAAGATTTTTAGGGATGGGAAGATCCTCAGTACTGGGCCACGGGAGGGCGTTTTTAATCCTGGTGATGGATTCCTTGGTTGAGGACACCTTGAATAGTCTCCCCTGCATTATTGTATCTTCCTCCTCGGTCTGTTCCAAGGTCCGGATCACAATCCGAGTTTGTGCAACACTCCACATGATCCTCGCGTTGACAGCTGTTTCCGTCCCCATGTTGATGGAGAACTCTTTCGTCTCCTCTATCAGGCAAAGATGTTGCACTGATAGGTTGCCTAGCAAGGCGATAGGAAATGGGGGAGCATCCATGGGAAGGGCGAGTATTGGTCGACTGGATATCTTTAGTTGGGACGTTAATAACAGAACATCCATTGAGAACAGGATGTTGAGTAAAGGTATGTTGAGTTATATTGGCTTTTAACTTATTTATATTATTATCAGCAATCGCATAAATATTTTTGACTGAGTAGTTAGCGTGATTAATGAAGGGTGTAGTGCGTACCTGTGCCTTACTAGGAAAGGACATACCTGTCCCTTCCATCCCGTGTACAGGCCCCACAGTTGTGGATGTAGATGTTCCAGGCTTCGATTGCTTCGCCACGTTATCCTCTAGCAGCATGGTATTGTCAGTATGAAGAAGGCTTCCTGTGTCGTCTAATATGGCAGCGGTAGTTGGCGTCAGGGAAGGAATGGCATTTCTGTCATTCGCATATCCTTGATTTGTACTTGGGTGCCCCGCGTTTGCCACGTTCGTATCTGTTACCTGTGTTCGTCTTGTGTGTGCAGGTGGGACCCTCTCTTTTATGAAGTCACCCAGGATGACCGTATTCTGACGCCGTAAATTTTGTACGACAATATTTCCTGTTTTCACATTTTGCTTTGCTCTTTGATTTTGTAGCGTGGTGCCATGAGGTTTCCCATGCTGAAAGTTTTCGTCCAGACTGGCATACCTATTCCCACTTGTTCCTCCGTACCTGTTACTTTTTTCATTACCCATGGAGCGCCGGCTATTCTGTACGTGGTTTCTTTTTTTAACTAACATCCACGGGCCAAAGCGGGAGCCCCCTGGATCCACATTTCCAATATCCAGCGTGTAATCAGCACTGCAGAGCCCTACTGGGTTACCGTTATGGACGAACTGCGGAGCCTTGTTGCTGTTATTTGTCATCCCCTCCGCCTCCGGTAAATTCTGCTTTCCCGTCGGCGATTGTTCACCCGGAGGAGGATTCCGAGACGGGCAGAACTCGCTTTTATGGCCAATTCTACCACATGAGAAACAGAGATAGGGTAAGAACTCGTATTCAACCCTATATTTTCTTCCATCCAAGTTGTAGCAAGGGATTAATGGTTTAGCTAGATCCACCTCAATGCAGATGCGGGCATATTTTCCCCGAGAGGAGGATACAGAGTTAAAATCTGTTTTTATTGGCTTGCCCAGCTTACTGGCAATGTGGAATAGTATTTTTTCGTCAAACCATTCTATAGGTAATCTTGGGAGTCTTGCCCATAGTGCAGTAGTGACGCTAGTGTTCTCCGTAGGGTTGAAATTTGGGGTCCAGTTTCTAACGATGAGATAGTGGCCATTGATAATCCAGGGGCCACCAGTGAGCACATTCAGGTAATCTTCCTTCATAGAGAATTTGAACAGAAAGTGTCCCTCTTCTAGGTCAATGACCTCGAACTCTCCTTGCAGTTTCCAAATACTAGGTGCTTTGTTAACCAGAAGCTTAAAACCAATATTTCGACCAAGCAGGCTAACAATCACACTTTCTTTCCATCTTCTTCTCAGTTTTTCCACATGTTGTTTAGGGATGTTGACAGTTGGACAGAGAGGGTCGCCTTCTTCTCCAGGGTTCTGGTTGAGGTCGAGTTCATCATTTGAGCCATGTTCCATTTCGTCATCGGACCATGTACCCATATGGTCATCAAAGTATATGTCATTGTTGGTTGGTTTTCTATTTTCCACCGCCTCTTTATATGAGAGGGTGATGGATGGGGCGCTGACCACCACAGGTGAACGGGGTTCCGGGGGTGGTATTTGGATGGGGTTGTCTTCCTCCATCAAATGGGAGGAGGAGTCAAACTCACATTCCATTTCAGTTTCCATAGAGGTTTGGAGATCATGGTTTTCCTTTTGCTTTTTTTTGCTATGTACACGAATGTCGTCTTCATCCTCCTTAGAGATGACTGCTTCTGAATATGGAGGACGGTTTGAGCTTGTTTCTCTCATTTTTTGAAAAACATATGTATACCTGTTTCCCTACACAGTTACTCAAAACCTATTAAGTCGGATCCAAAAAAAACTATACATCGGCGCATAAAATCCGGCAAAAATTATGACCCCCTTAACTGCTTGTTTCCGGCCAAAGAGGTCGCCGACAGCTATTCCCCATTTCTCAAATAGGATTCCTCAAATATAATACCCATTTCGGCATTTCAACTGACAAGCTAAATATGAAATATGGAAACAAAACAAAACCCATAAATCAACACAAGTGGGAAACCCAACCCATTTGGAAAACTTGAACAACTATCTCTGAGAAACCTCAATGGACTCAACCCTAGCCACCACTGAAATTTGACGAATTTAGAGCTCTTCGAGTAAACATGGAAATCTATGAGGAACTTGGTCGTCGAGGAGACTTGATCTTCGAGAACCCTACCTCCGAACAGGTAACCCAAACCAAACGCACCTCCGAATTAGTTAACCTCCGATCAGTCAGACGTCCGAGGCCGTAGCCATGACCTTCGAAGAGTCTTGAGAAACCACGTGAGTCCAACCCACTGCCAAGATCCATTGGATCCTCGAACAGCCTTGGAGCCCCGATCCACCTCCGGTGTATTTTTGAATGGCTTCCTCCGAGGAGCTTGATCTTCGAACAAACACCTCCATTCTCCGAAATTTGTAGTCCACCTCCCAATATCCTCGACTTTCGGTCCTGATCTCCGAGAAGTGGTCGCATGCGAACTGCCTCGACCGTCGAGGAGGTCTCATAACGTATAATGATTTTCTTTGGGCGCTGTGATCTGAATTGGGGACGCACAGTCCATTTAGACTCCATTGTCCCAAATAAGTGGGTCCTCTTTTATTTTATATTTTTAAGGGCATGGAGATATTTACAGTACTTGAGGTACCTCCTTAATGGGTGTAGTATATAGTAGCACTGAACCACACCAGATGTTTTTAAAATTAAGGCGTTATATTCAGACCGTCACAATGAACAATTGCTAAAAAAAAATTATTGGCACACGATACTGAAATAAAAATAACATAAAGTATATTGCCTATTTTATTTTCGGAGGTTATGATGTTTAGTTTGTGCATGTTTTATTTTGTACACCATGAAAAAAATACTATTCAAAATATTCTTAGCCTCGCACGATTTTGAGTTGCTCGAGTAGAAAAATATTGTGACACCCCGACTAATTAAATACCGGGTAGCTACTCCTTTATAAAATTAATTCAAAATGCCAAGTTGGCTCAGTTAATAGCATCACTGTCGAAAACATTTTATTTTTACTAACCACCTACTATTTAAAAAGCAAGTTGCCAGATTTTAATTAAAGTCTAATTAACATGCAACAAGTGTAATGAAGAAATAAATAACACCATTCACCATACTGAAGTAAAACGAATAACCATCACAATAGAGTAAATAAAGTCTGGAGGAAAACTCCTCACTACAATCCCATAACTGAAATGAATAACCGAAACTGAAATAAAACATGCTAAAGTCTGAAAACTGAAATGTAAAAGATGTCTCTAAAGAAATGGGCAACATGCCCTACAGCTGATAGATAGTGACTCTGGAATCCAAAGAGATAGAAGCGTCTACATGCAAATCCCTGTAGCTTCCACAAGCAGCTACAGCTCGTCACCTGAATGAGTACCTATGCTTGGTCTCCTTGTGGCTGGGCACCTAAAATGGTTTTACAAAGAAAAAGATTTGAAAAGCAAACGGGTCAGAGCCCGAATGTGGAGTTATATTTTAAAAACCTGCAAGTGCTTTAAAACATTTAAAACATTAAATGCAAAGTACATGTTAGGACGTGCACTCACATGATATTCTCACCTCTCGTCTAACTGTGCACTCCTAACGCAAGTACTCATCTATAACGACCCATACTACTAGCCTAGTGACATCATAACTAGCTAGATTGCCAAAGGTCCTACCCATAATACTTGGTTCCATAACATAATAACGCTCGTAATTAAATAGTAAATATGTCATATATATAAGTATCAGTTAACTCCTTATATATCTCGAAACAATACCGTAATACATTTACAACATTAACATGAGGATTCCCAATAATTAAATGTATATTATTCACATCATAAATATACGATACAAGCACCCCGCAATCTAAGCTATGGTGCACACATACTCTGCTATCCATCCCGGTACATCACGTACATAAGGATCACACATTCCGAATCTCTCAGGAATAGTTTAGATAACACAAATCACAAATAGTGGAGGCGAACACAGTCACCATCACGTGGGTCACGCACATACCTACGCTCCCACGGTTAGCGGACTTATTAATATCACAATAAGTCTTTCTATGACCTATGTTCATCAAGGTACCAGTCTATATCCCCCCCGTAGGCACACAAGGATTAGAGGGTCCTAAGCGAACGCAAACCTCCCGTGATAGCAAGTATGGTAGGTATGTCATACACACAATCCATATACCAATACTAAGTAAACACACATCTTAGTAATACCATATTTTAATCGTAGTACATATCGCATTCTTATACTAACTATAATTATCACAATTCGTACTATTCCGGTTTGTAATTATACGCGCCATAATTCATCCTCACATCGTAGTAGACACTCACGTCTCCACCCAAATGGTTCATTGAATATAACTCTAGTGTATAATACTCCTCTCAATAACCCAAAAGTCCCAAATCTATCCTCATATCAATAAAGGAAGGTCATCTATATCCTCGAACAAGTTTACGGGACTCCAAAATCAGAACAGTCCAAAAAGGACCAAACTGTCAACTCGTTAGAAGTCTCGTTCGAACGAGACTTCGAACGAGTTTGGACTGTCAGGTCGTTAGAAGTCTCGTTCGAACGAGGCTGTTCGAACGAGATCCCAGTTCGTTCGAACGAACTGTCCCTTCTAACGATATCTCGTTCGAACGAGATATCGAACGAAATCCCCACTCGTTAGTAACGACTGGTCAACTCGTTAGAAGCTCGTTCGAACGAGTTCGTTCGAACGACCTGGGGGCTGCTTCTAACGAGCTACCAGTTTCGGCCCAGAATTTCCCCAATTCGTTTTTTCACCATTTTTATCACTTCTAATCTCTTCCAAGGTTCATCCCAATAACGTTTTACGGTCTCTAATTCATCTTAAACATATTTACATCATCTCCTAACATGTTTTCAAGGATTGAATCATCATTACATCAACTAAATTTACAAATCTCTACACTTTTTCCAATTTCTCTAGAACATGAACCCTAACTACATATCATCATCAAATCCCAGAATTTAATTCGTTTTTCTTTCACCCAAACATGTATTAACATCAGATTAATCGTCTCCAAACTATTCTACATGCAATCCTTCTCAAATTTCTCAAGTTTTATGATCTAAACTACATGGGTTTTCATATTTAATCAAGAACAAACCATAAATCCGAATTTTCTAACATGGAAACGACATTCTCAGAAATTAAATGGAATAAAGTCACTTGCCTTGGTTGTCTCTGAGTTTGGTGTAGATTAGATGAAGTTTTCTGCAGAAATTCCTCTCTCTCCAATCTCTTCTCCAATGGTGGCTTAAGGTGGCTAGGGTTTTGATTTGGGGAAGATTGTAAACCTAATGTTAACCTCCGTAGTTTAAAGGGTTAATATGGGTTGGTTACGGGCTTAGTGGGTCAATATCCACATCAGATTTAATTAACCAATTTTCGTCACTTTTAATTCCCCAAAATGTAAAATTATCAAAATACCCTTTAAGTTACCGGTATGGCCTAAAAATACCCCGGGACCCAAACTATACCCCCGGCTAGTGTTTTCTGACTATCTCGACCCTTCCGGATGCGTTGGCACACTCAAAACGACCATACGGATTACAAATTTTAAATTCACTTTTATTATCAAAATATTACCCCGTGACACGGCGGTCCCACGCGTCTCAACAAAATTTCTAAAATGCCGTATATAAATCCCATGACAAATTTTATAATACCAAGTACATATATAATCATATATGCACATAATCAAATACTAACTCGTATCACATTAGTATTTTTATCCCGGATTAATTTCCAATTAATACGCATTTAATTAATTAATCCTCAAAATAAATATAGTCAAAAGTACGGGGTATTACATACTTCCCCCCTAATAACTGAATTTCGTCCCGAAATTCGAAACTAGAAAGTACCTGTTAAAAATAGCTCTGGATAACGTTCGCGCATCTCATCCTCGCGCTCCCATGTGGACTCCTCGACATTGTGATGTCGCCACTGAACACGCACTAACGGGACTATCTTTGACCGCAGTTTCCTCTCGCTTCGGTCCAAAATAGTAATTGGCCCCTCCTCGTAGGAGCTATCCGGATGGAGATCGATGTCCTCCACAGCAATGTGAGAATGAGCCAAATCATCTCTAAGGTATTTCCTCAGCGAGGAAATATGGAACACGTCGTGAATCCGATGCAAGTGCTCCGGTAGTCCGAGTCTATACGCAACCGGTCCGATCCGCTCAATAATAGGAAACGACCCTACATACCTCGGTGCCAACTTCCCCTTCTTCCCGAATCGCATAATCCCCTTCATCGGAGATACCCTGAGCAAAACCTGGTCCCCCACTTGGAATTCCATGAAAAACCTCTTCGCATCAGCATAAGTCTTCTGCCTGTCTTGAGCTACCCGAATTCGACTCTGAATCAACTCAATCCTTGCCGAAGTATCCTGAATCACTTCCGGCCCAAGCAGTTTGTTGTCCCTCACCTCCAACCAACATGCTGGGGAACGACAAGGCCTACCGTACAACGCCTCGAACGGAGCCATGCCAATCGTGAACTGATAGGAGTTATTGTAAGCAAACTCCACCAGTGGAAGGTACTGCTCCCATCCACCCCCGAAGTCAATAATGCACATGCGTAGCATGTCCTCCAACATCTGATTGGTGCGCTCTGTCTGCCCATCGGTCTGCGGATGATAAGCCGTACTCAACCGCAATTTCGTGCCCATGGCCTCCTGGAAACTTTCCCAAAACCTCGAAACAAATATCTTGTCTCTGTCAGACACGATATTTAGGGGCACACCGTGAAGTCTCACAATCTCTGAAATGAAGAGCTGGGCATACTGTCCCGTAGTGTAGTCAGTCCTTATGGGTAAAAAGTGAGCGACCTTGGACAACCTGTCCACAATTACCCAAACGGAGTCGTGACCCCTCTGAGACGTAGGCAACCCCGTGATAAAGTCCATGGATATGCTCTCCCACATCCACACCGGGACCTCCAACGGCTGTAGCAATCCTGCTGGTCTCTGATGATCCACTTTTACAAGCTGACAAGTGGCGCATTTCGAGACAAACTCAACGATATCTCTCTTCATACCGCTCCACCAATATTGCCGTCTCATGTCTTAGTACATTTTTTCCCCTCCGGGATGTACCGCGAACCGTGCGACTCTGCCATAACATCGTGCCGCAATTCTTCCCCTTTCGGAACTACCAATCTCCCATTGAAGCGCAATCCCCCGTCTGAGCTAACGGTATAGGACTCGGCTCTCTCTGCTAGCAATCGAACTATCTGTTCCTGACAGAACGAGTCATTAGCCTGTGCCCGTACTATCCTCGTGACAATTTGTGGGGTAACGGTCATCACAGACATGAAAGATCGGGCCACTGCATCCTGGTGTCCCAATTCCTTCCACTTAGCTTTCCACACCTCTGCCACCTCATCTGCTGGCCTGCGGCTCAACGCGTCTACTACCACGTTAGCCTTACCCGGGTGGTACTGGATGTCGAACTGGTAGTCCTTCACAAATTCAAGCCACCTACGCTGCCGCATATTCAATTCCTTTTGCGTGAACAGATACTATAGTGACTTGTGGTCCGTGAACAGCTGAAACTTCTCCCCCAAAAGATAGTGCCTCCAAATCCGTAAGGCAAATACTACCGCTGCCAACTCCAAATCATGCGTGGGGTAATTCTTCTCATGAGGCTTAAGCTTACGGGAAGCATAAGCTATGGCCTGTCTCTCCTGCTGCAATACACCTTCCAGTCCTTGCAAAGACGCATCGGTGTAAACCAAATACTCAACTCCCGGTCTCGGTAATGCTAACACAGGTGCTGAGGTCAACTTGTCCTTCAATTCATCGAATGCCAACTGACAGGCATCACTCCAAATGAACGGCACACCTTTACGAGTAAGATGTGTCAAAGGACCTGCTATCTCTGAGAAACCCCGAATAAACCTCCTGTAGTATCCTGCTAGACCCAAGAAACTACGAATCTCTGTTGGTGTCGTGGGCTGTCCCCACTCCCTCACCGCTGATACCTTCCCCGGATCAACTGATATTCCCTGGTCGGAAATAATGTGACCCAAGAACTGGACTTCCTTCAACCAAAACCCGCACTTCTCGTATTTTGCATACAACTCGTTCTGACGAAGTGTCTGCAAAACCTGCCTCAAATGCTCGGCGTGCTCCTCCTCTGTCTGAGAGTAAACCAGAATGTCATCAATGAAGACAATGACAAACTGATCTAGGAAATCTCTGAACACCCTGTTCATCAAGTCCATAAACACTGCTGGAGCGTTGGTCAAGCCGAAAGGCATAACCCAAAATTTATAAGAACCATATCTCGACAAGAACGCGGTCTTCGAGACATCCTCCTCCCTGATACGCAACTGATGGTATCCCGACCTCAAGTCAATTTTCGAAAAGAAAGAAGCTCCTCTCAACTGGTCGAACAAGTCATCGATTCGAGGCAACGGATACTTATTCCGTATCGTGACCTTATTCAACTCTCGGTAGTCCACACACAACCTCAGTGAACCGTCCCTCTTCTTCACAAACAAAACCGGAGCGCCCCAAGGTGAGGTACTCCTGCGAATAAAGCCTTGTCCCAACAGTTGCTCTATCTGATCCCGTAGCTCTCTCATCTCAGCTGGAGCCATACGGTACGGTGCGCGTGCTATAGGTCTCGTGCCCGGTAGCAAATCTATAACGAAGTCTATCTCACGACTGGGTGGTAAGCCTGGTATCTCCTGAAACACATCTGAATACTCCCTGACAACCGGGATCGAATCTAAGGGAATAACAACCTCCTTAGAGGTATCCTCCTCTATGTAATACAGATGAGCGGTCGATCCTCCCTCTGGGCGAGGCATCGCCACTATAAACATCTCTTGCCCCGGAATGGAAAAAACAATGCTCCCGCTGAAGCAATCAATCATAGCCCTATATGCTACGAGCTAATCCATACCGATGATCACATCGTGAACATGCATGTCTAACACTAACATGTCTGCAGGCAACACCAAACCACCAATCTCTACCCCCACTCCCCAGCATATAAAGAAAATAAGTGACCCACTCCCTAATGGTGAGTCGACACACGTCACTGTGCTCTCTGCCGTAGCTAACAATCCTAAAGCTTTCGCGAAGTGTGTAGCTATGAAACAATGTGTAGCACCCGTATCAAATAACACCCGACCCATATTGCCATGGATAGGAAATGTACCCTCGATCGCGGGCGGTGCCTGTGGAACTGCAGCCTGGTGAACGTTGTAGACACGTCCATACTGTAGCTGCCCCTACTGAGCTGGGACTGCTGGAATGGGTGGCAATGCTGCCATCTGTGGCGGTGTGGGAAGAGCGGCGGGAAATACAGGTCTCTGTGGCTCCTGGCGAGCACCCTGCTGCTGCTGCTGTGGGGCCTTGCCCCTATCAGGACAATCCTGCTTCTTATGGCCAGTCTTGCCACAAGTAAAGCACTTTCCTGGGAAGTTCCCTCCCCTCTGCCCCTGCTGTCCCCGGCCCTGGTAGCCGTTACCATTCCTCCCTTGGCCCTGCTGGCCCTGATGAAACTGTTGCCCATTCTGCCCCTGCTGGCCCTGATGGCCGTTTGGACCCTGATGGCCCTGACGGAAACCTCCCTGTCCCTGCCTGTAGTTCCCTGACCGGAATCTCTTATTATCCCCCTGCTGGGTACCCTGCTCATTCTGTCTCTGCCCCCGACCGGTTTGTGCCCCGCTGGCACCATGTCCTCTAGTCCTGCCCTGATGGCTAGACTCCCCCGACCGCTTTCCCTCGGCCATATGAAAATGGTGGTCCTGGCAGTGCAATAATGCAGCGTTAACCACATCAGAATACGTGGCCAACGATAGGTTCCCTAGTAGATGCTGACGGATCCTCCAATTCAACCCGTCGGTGAACTTCTCTATCTTCTTCTTCTCTGTTGGAATCTCGTCTGGAACGATATTCAACAGGTTAGTAAACTCGGCCTCATACTCGGCCACTGTCTTGCCCTCCTGCTTCAAACTCATCAGCTTCCTCCTCATCTCTGTATGAACTGCGGACGGAAAGTACTTGCGGTCGAACCGCACCCAGAACTCCTGAATCGTGAGGGTATCCCTCTCCTCCGCGGTGGTGATAGACTCCCACCACTGTAGTGCAGATCCCACTAGCTTTAAAGTAGCTAGCACTTGTTTTTGAATATCAGTGCACTCATGCATCCTCAAATGCCTCTGTATGTCCTTCCTCCATTGGCTCGAGACTACCACGTCTGAGCTACCTGCAAACTCTGGCGGATGCGCTTTCTGAAAAGCGTCACGTACACGCTCCCAAGCAGACGGGAATGCATTAACCTGTGCTGGCGCGGCAACCGGCGCCTGAGGCGGTGCCTGCTGAATCACGGCAATCGCGGCATTTACCGCTTGGGCTACTATAGCAGCAACCTCAGCGGCGTTCATCATGCCCTGAACTGGAGCGAGCTGGGGTTCGGGCATTGCATTCCTGGGAACTCGTCGTGCACGTCGTGGAGGCATCTGAAATAAGAACAAAGTTTATAAGTCTGCAGTTTATAAACTTAAAATAGCTGAAGAACGAAGCATACACAAAAAGAGTACAACAGTCCTAAAATATAGGGCTCTACATCAAAGAAACGTAGCAGAAACATAATAGCCGTACAGATCCTAAAGGACACTAGAACCTGATGCTCTGATACCACCTGTGACACCCCGACTAATTAAATACCGGGTAGCTACTCCTTTATAAAATTAATTCAAAATGCCAAGTTGGCTCAGTTAAGCATCACTGTCGAAAACATTTTGTTTTTACTAACCACCTAGTATTTAAAAAGCAAGTTGCCAAATTTTAATTAAAGTCTAATTAACATGCAACAAGTTTAATAAAGAAATAAATAACACCATTCACCATACTGAAGTAAAACGAATAACCATCACAATAGAGTAAATAAAGTCTGGAGGAAAACTCCTCACTACAATCCCATAACTGAAATGAATAACCGAAACTGAAATAAAACATGCTAAAGTCTGAAAACTGAAATGTAAAAGATGTCTCTAAAGAAATGGGCAACATGCCCTACAGCTGATAGATAGTGACTCTGGAATCCAAAGAGATAGAAGCGTCTACATGCAAATCCCTGTAGCTTCCACAAGCAGCTACAGCTCGTCACCTGAATGAGTACCTATGCTTGGTGTCCTTGTGGCTGGGCACCTAAAATGGTTTTACAAAGAAAAAGATTTGAAAAGCAAACGGGTCAGAGCCCGAATGTGGAGTTATATTTTAAAAACCTGCAAGTGCTTTAAAACATTTAAAACATTAAATGCAAAGTACATGTTAGGACGTGCACTCACATGATATTCTCACCTCTCGTCTAACTGTGCACTCCTAACGCAAGTACCCATCTATAACGACCCATACTACTAGCCTAGTGACATCATAACTAGCTAGATTGCCAAAGGTCCTACCCATAATACTTGGTTCCATAACATAATAACGCTCGTAATTAAATAGGGATTTAACGTAAACTCAGTTACTAAATATGCCATATATATAAGTATCAGTTAACTCCTTATATATCTCGAAACAATACCGTAATACATTTACAACATTAACATGAGGATTCCCATTAATTAAATGTATATTATTCACATCATAAATATACGATACAAGCACCCCGCAATCTAAGCTATGGTGCACACATACTCTGCTATCCATCCCGGTACATCACGTACATAAGGATCACACATTCCGAATCTCTCAGGAATAGTTCAGATAACACAAATCACAAATAGTGGAGGCGAACACAGTCACCATCACGTGGGTCACGCACATACCTACGCTCCCACGGTCAGCGGACTTATTAATATCACAATAAGTCTTTCTATGACCTATGTTCATCAAGGTACCAGTCTATATCCCCCCCGTAGGCACACAAGGATTAGAGGGTCCTAAGCGAACGCAAACCTCCCGTGATAGCAAGTATGGTAGGTATGTCATACACACAATCCATATACCAATACTAAGTAAACACACATCTTAGTAATACCATATTTTAATCGTAGTACATATCGCATTCTTATACTAACTATAATTATCACAATTCGTACTATTCCGGTTTGTAATTATACGCGCCATAATTCATCCTCACATCGTAGTAGACACTCACGTCTCCACCCAAATGGTTCATTGAATATAACTCTAGTGTATAATACTCCTCTCAATAACCCAAAAGTCCCAAATCTATCCTCATATCAATAAAGGAAGGTCATCTATATCCTCGAACAAGTTTACGGGACTCCAAAATCAGAACAGTCCAAAAAGGACCAAACTGTCAACTCGTTAGAAGTCTCGTTCGAACGAGACTTCGAACGAGTTTGGACTGTCAGGTCGTTAGAAGTCTCGTTCGAACGAGGCTGTTCGAACGAGATCCCAGTTCGTTCGAACGAACTGTCCCTTCTAACGATATCTCGTTCGAACGAGATATCGAACGAAATCCCCACTCGTTAGTAACGACTGGTCAACTCGTTAGAAGCTCGTTCGAACGAGTTCGTTCGAACGACCTGGGGGCTGCTTCTAACGAGCTACCAGTTTCGGCCCAGAATTTCCCCAATTCGTTTTTTCACCATTTTTATCACTTCTAATCTCTTCCAAGGTTCATCCCAATAACGTTTTACGGTCTCTAATTCATCTTAAACATATTTACATCATCTCCTAACATGTTTTCAAGGATTGAATCATCATTACATCAACTAAATTTACAAATCTCTACACTTTTTCCAATTTCTCTAAAACATGAACCCTAACTACATATCATCATCAAATCCCAGAATTTAATTCGTTTTTCTTTCACCCAAACATGTATTAACATCAGATTAATCGTCTCCAAACTATTCTACATGCAATCCTTCTCAAATTTCTCAAGTTTTATGATCTAAACTACATGGGTTTTCATATTTAATCAAGAACAAACCATAAATCCGAATTTTCTAACATGGAAACGACATTCTCAGAAATTAAATGGAATAAAGTCACTTGCCTTGGTTATCTCTGAGTTTGGTGTAGATTAGATGAAGTTTTCTGCAGAAATTCCTCTCTCTCCAAGCTCTTCTCCAATGGTGGCTTAAGGTGGCTAGGGTTTTGATTTGGGGAAGATTGTAAACCTAATGTTAACCTCCGTAGTTTAAAGGGTTAATATGGGTTGGTTATGGGCTTAGTGGGTCAATATCCACATCAGATTTAATTAACCAATTTTCGTCACTTTTAAAACCCAAAATGTAAAATTACCAAAATACCCTTTAAGTTACCGGTATGGCCTAAAAATACCCCGGGACCCAAACTATACCCCCGGCTAGTGTTTTCTGACTATCTCGACCCTTCCGGACGCGTTGGGGCACTCAAAACGACCATACGGATTACAGATTTTAAATTCACTTTTATTATCAAAATATTACCCCGTGACACGGCGGTCCCACGCGTCTCAACAAAATTTCTAAAATGCCGTATATAAATCCCACGACAAATTTTATAATACCAAGTACATATATAATCATATATGGACATAATCAAATACTAACTCGTATCACATTAGTATTTTTATCCCGGATTAATTTCCAATTAATACGCATTTAATTAATTAATCCTCAAAATAAATATAGTCAAAAGTACGGGGTATTACAAACATTTATTTCCGAAAAAAGTCATACCCCTTGAAATTGTGAATATTTTTATATTATCCCACGAGGGACCATTTAAAGACTTAGTACGAGCAATATTGTCAAAATAGAATTTTTGAGCAACCATGTAAAAAATGACATCTTTCGAACAACCATATCAAAATGATATTTTTTAGAATGACCTTGGAAAATAATATTTTTTTGAAAAAAATAGCATTTTGCTCAAGTCATGGTACATCGAGCAGGTACCTCGTGCGACCTCATCCATGGTGCCTCGAGCAAGTACCCCGAGCGACCTCACCCATAGTGGCTCAAGCAGGTGCCTCAAATAGCCTCGTCCTTGTGCCTCGAGCGGCCTCGCCCTAGTGCCTCGAGCGGCCTTGTCCTAATGGCTCAAGCAGCCTCATCCTAGTGCCTCGAGAGACCTCGCCCTAGTTGATCGAGATGCCTTGTCCTAGTGGCTCAAGCAGCCTCATCCTAGTGACTCGAGCTGCTTCATTCATGATTGCTCGGAGCAACCTCATGAGCAACTGCATCCATGGTCGCCCGAAATAACTTTTTGCCCTATCTTGTATTAGATTTATACTAAACTATAAGTTATTCACATTATGATCTTAGTTATATGAAAAGTAAATTCTAATATTTATTATTCACGTCGAGGTGACTCAGCATGCTTAACTGACTGAATTATTCTGCATACGATTTAAGTGGATTCCAAAACTTCTGATTTTATCATCTTTGATAAAATAGTGGGGGCATGAGATAGATAGCTCACCACGTGATATGTTTGCACTCTATCATTTTATGCAAATATGAACTACATATTATGTCATATCAAACTCGCATCAAGAAATTGCACAAAATAATATGTTTACGATTCATCGAAGCATGATTCCGAGTTTATTTTATTGTATTGGACATAAAATAAATTAAAGGGGGAAGATATACCCCGCATGATTATATATAGCATTATAATATTCCTTACGAGTTACTAATGATTTTTATGCCAGAATCCGGGATGATTTCTTATCCTTGCAGATATTGAATGCACATGATCAAATCGAGCCTGAGCAGTTACAGTAGGTCTTAAAGATGTCAAATCCAAACGCTCGACATATTTTATTTTAATTGGGGGAAAATACCACGTAGAATGTATTTAAATGCTTTAAACTCTTAGATGGTGCTGTAACTACTAGCTATATTTTTCTTTACTTTACTTTACTTTATCTTGAGATAAAAGACAAAGCAAAGTAAAGAGGGGGAAAAGTACTTTATAGTGAACCACTTTTAGTTAGATGTAAACACAAGTGATAAGCAAGCTCAGATGCGGTCCCAGAATGGCTATCATTGATGAGGCATCCCCAAAAGAAACATCAGAGTTGTTCATCATAGCCACCGGGTGGCTCATATATAGCACTGGATACATTGCATTTTTTCCAGCAAAGCAAACAAGGTGCAAACAAAGTTGCCCGCAAAACTTGGAGTATAGATACAGAGTTTGCATACAATCCTTACCAATTTCGAGGTAAGTTGCCCATAGAGTTGCATTATAATTTTCACAACCAGTTTTGAGGTAAGTCGCCCATAGAGATGCATTATAGTTCTCACAAACCTTGCCACTATTGTGGTGAGTCGTCCAAAGCGGTGCATTACAGTTCTCATGAATTCCTACATTACTAGGCTCACCTGACCCTCGGATATGGGAGATTTATAGCCTACATTACTAGGCTCGGTTATGGGAGATTTTATGCAAATAATACTTGGCCAGCCTAACCCTCGGTTATAGGAGATTTTATGCCAATAAGACTTGGCTCGCCTGACCCTCGATTATGGGAGATTTTATTACAATAAGACTTAGCCCGCGTGACCCTCGGTAATGGGAGATTTTATGCTAATAAGACTTGGCCCTCCTGAACCTTGGTTATTGGAGATTTTAAGACCAATATGACTTGGCCCGCCTGACCCTTGAATATGGGAGATTTAAGTCCAATATGACTTATCCTACCTCCACCCTCCGTTATGGGATATTTAAGTCCAATATGACTCGGCCGCCTCCACCATCGGTTATGGGAGATTCAAGTCTAATATAACTTTGCGCGCCTGACCCTCACTCATGGGAGATTCAAAGTCCTATATAACTAGGCACTAAAGCCCAATATTACTTTGCACGCATGACCCTCTTAAGGGAGGTTTAAAAGCCCTACATCACTAGGCAGAAGCCTAATTTAATGGAGACTAAAGTCCTATATTACTAGGCACGCTTAAAAACCCTGATTTTTGGGCACGCTCAAAGTCCTAAAAGGACCTTTATAGTTGCTCAAACTAAATAAAGTTGGGCACACTTACAAAAATATGTTGGTTTAAAAAACCCCAGTTCACTCGATGAACTTATGGTTGCTCGACCGAATACTGTCGACAGGTTTTTTGATTTTATGATTACAAAATATCCACTATACTTATGTGGCCATCAGTTGGTTGCTCGGGCCAGTACATCTAGCAAGTTTTTTGTTCAAAATATTTACAACCACAATAAAATTGTGGAGACATGCTCATTGGAGAGGAATGGGAGAAACCCCCAAATACTCCTCCAAAAATTAAAAGCAGAGGCAACAACAATAGCCCTCAAAACTACTTATAGATGATATGTGCATATACGTGCATGATAACAGACCAAACGTGGTCATGTGATGATTTTCTAGTCAAACAGGCTGAACGATTTATTTTGTACACATAGTTGATATATCTCAGACAAGGCAATCAACACACCAATTATGTCTACGAAGGGGAAATGTAGAGTGGGGTTATATGAATTAACCACCAACACTCTAATAAATTAAACCACAGATTTAATCAAATATTGATTTATGATTTATCAAGTTTTACTACAAATAAGACCCTACACGGGCTGAAATATTATTATGCTCAATTTAATATATTGTGTATACTCCGCATCTGATGAAATTAACTAGATAATACTATAGTAGTGATTTAAATTAATTATTTGATATGCCACCACATATATTGTGACAAATGGCATCATAAATATTGGACCCTTGGTTCCATAGAGAAAATGACATGTGTCAAGCCCACTTGGGGCACTTTTTGTTATAAAAGAGGGTTCCCCCATCATTGGATGGATGGTGGTCTTGGGGGCAAAGTAAGGAGAAGAAATAAAGTTCTCCTCCCCCACGCACCTTTGGAACTCCAGCACGGTTTTGATAGTGACGAGTGGATTTTTATAGTTTTATTATACGATATATGGGCATTTGAGAGGCGGATAGCCGGATTAGGCACCCCCACGCACTAAAACCAAAATTGAGCTCTCTTCGGCGTATCGTACGAACCCATGAACTACGCAGACTTTGATCCTACAAAGATGGGTATGTAAGTGCAACCACGTTGCTCAAGTCTAAAACAGGTTCAATGCGGTGCCTCCTCAAATCTGCACTCACATCTTACAACTACGAATAAGAGTTGTTCGTTGGAATAATATTTACAAATTCCACTTATCTCACCGTTGTGAGACTGCCTGATGATGAAAGGGCAAAATTTCTTTTTAGTTTGTAAAGTTACCCTTCGTGCATCTCCCCCACTACAGATTCTCTTAAATAGGAATCTGTTTAATTATCAACCACGCTAACCCATTTACTTTTTTCTACTTTCTCTTTTTTGTAACATTGTGATTTTCTATAAAGTATTACTTCCAAATGTTATTAGTGACCAATTTCATCTCATTTTTACACAAAGATTGAGAGGGAATACTAATCTCTAGGAACAAGGATTTTAGCGTCTTTTACAAAGGAATGACTTCATGCCACCTGGCGTTACACGTAAATTGGAAGAAGCGCAAAAACTAGCAGGTCTACAACAGGATAAGGAAAACCAAGCACGACATGTGGTGTCAACTTTGATTGATTAAACCGAAAAACCTGCTAAAGTCCCATTAGTTGTAGGGACACTTACAGAGACCATGGTCGCAATCTCGCGGTGGGGAAACCAAATTAGTAATGAGGAGAGACAAAGAATGATGAGAGATTTAGCCTTGTCTACACATTCTTCACTTGTGAGATTTCTGGAGAGAAAATTATCACGTGTAAGTTATTAATGTATTAAGAGCATGGCCAATGGTGGACATGAACGAAAGCTATAATTGCAAACTGAAAAGTGGGTTTTGCTTTCATCATATACAATGGTGGATGAAAAGAAATTTGCAAGGCAGGTTCCTACGAACTTATATTGTTCGTATGAAATGAAAAAAATATTTTTACGAACAATATAAGTTCGTAGGAATATGTAAAAACTCAGATACCTAATAAAAATGCTTCCTAAGAACTTTATTTGTTCGTAGGAGTTCCAACGAACTTCGTAAGTTCATAGGAAATGCCTACAAACAAATGACGTTCGTAGGAAGCATTTGCAAATTCAGTAGGCAAATAGTAACTATGCAAAATGCCTACCGTTTCTACTGCTGAATTTGTTAATTTGAGTACGCCATTGCAAGCCTACCGATTTGTAAAGTTACCTTTTCCTTCATCTTTTAGCATCACCACTACGGATGCTCTATATCCATAAATGCATTTTGGGACCTGATAAGGTCCAAGTTGGTTCGGCTTGAGTCAACCCATACCCCACTCATTTATAGATGTTTATAGTCAAGTTCGTACCGAGTGCACTTTTTCATGTAAAGTAGGTTTATATCGTGTATAGTTAGGTTTGTGTCAGTCGTATGTTTAAAGCTTGTCTGGCATGTTTATTTGTTAATAAAATGGGCTCATTAAGGCTAACCTCATGTGTGTTGATATGAGTTAATTAAACTGACAGCAAGTTCATTTTTTCTTAAATTTTTTTATCTTTATGGTTCGAATATACAATTTTTGTGAAGACTTGGTGTAGATTTTAGTTTCAATTTTGGGAAAACAAAAATGATCACTATCTAAGGATTAAAAAAATTGAACTCAAAGTGTTGGCTTCGAGATTCAGCAACTCGGTGAGGTGATTTAATGATATTTCAATCATTTTGTTTTTTTTAGAAAAAATTCAAGGAATCACGTTGAGTCTAATTCATTTTGTTAATATTTGGGTAATTGTTTCATAACATTTTCAAAAACCAATTCAACTCTACCATGCTATTTGGGTTAAATCTTTTAACCATGTTTATGTTTGTTGTTAATTCATCTATATGATTTTACAAGCATATAGAAAGGTCCAAAAAGATGAGATAGCCTTACAAAAAGTTCAAGAGTATCTTAAACCCTCAGAGGTCCCAACCGATTGAGAAACCTTAACTAACGAGGAGAGATTTTTATTTTGTAAAATTGACGTGAGTGTGAAACCTTACTTGGTTCTAGGTAAGTCTCACCACATTTATTTTAAGCCTGGAAATTTCAAGGAAAAAGCCACTGACAGTACGTTTAAATGCTTATTTTGTTTTTATCAGTAGGAGGCAATCTGGGGGAGAGATTGAGGCATTCTACTACTTGGAGGCATTTTCCTTCAGTAGATAATTCCACATGCAACTTTGAGTTGTTTGGATCCTAGTTAGTAGCATTAGCCCTAGAACCAGTAGTTTCTAAGTGATTACTATTGTCAATTGGGGAAGTGGAAATCATAGCAGATTAAGCTTTGGGTGATGGTATTTTTATCTTGACTGTTGTTATTTACAGCTTCTGTATCAGTGTATAATTCTCTACAAAAAATTGGATTCTATGTTCTGCTCAATCTGTGTTCAGTGTTTATAAGCTTAAGTTGTTGAATTGTACCATTGGTCATTTCGGGTGGTATTTCTCCTTCTTCACTGACATTATGACTGGAATGGTACAAGAAAACTGATTTTTTCTGGCACTTTTTTCTCAGTATTATTTAAAAATGCTGATAATTTTATTTTTACCAACATTTTTTCATAAGTATTGAAAATTCAAGGCATTTATATTAATGTGCCGCATAAATAAAGTATTTTTTTATTAATTTTAAAATAAATGTGGTATTTTTTAGGCATTTTATAACATATGCCACTAAAAATGAGAAAAAAAAGAAGCACATTTCCCTACTATTTGGTAGGTGTTTGTTTCCTCTTAGAAAAAAATACCCACGTTTCCTTCTTCTAAGCTTAAAGCCTCATATTCTCCGAAAGAATCTCCACAACTCTAATCCTTTCCAAACCTCTTCCCTTCAATTAGTTTGACCTTATAATGCTCAATCCTCTCTATAAGTGTGTCACTTTCTTGGTTGGGTGTTGTTGCGTGTTGTTCTTTCAAGACTTTCTTAGATCTGTTCGTTGTCTAGGTAAGTTGCATTTTTTTATGTTCGACTTTCTTGGCTGCATTTTTTTTCATGTTTTTCTGTTGCGTTTGTTCATCAATCCTCTCTACAAGTGTTCGTCTGCATTTTTTTCTTGGACCTGTTCAATTTTCTTAGACCTGCGTCACTTTCTTGGGATCATTGGTGTTTTTTATTTATTTTTTTGGTGCATATGATGGTTTTTTATATGCTCTCTCTCTCTCTGTGTGTGTATGTGTGTGTGTGTGTGTGTGTGTGTGTATATATATATATATATATATATATATATATATATAACATATTTTTTCTTCTGATATTGTTTATTATTTATCATGAATAAAAAATGCAAATTAAGGCATGAAAAATTTAAACTGTGTTGATGCCAGCAAGGGCGTAACCAGGAATTTATATCCGGGTGGGCTGACTTAACATTGATTTCCGGGGGTTCGGGGGCGGGAGCCTCCGAGCCGAATTTTTTTGAGGTCTTTTTTTAGTATTTACTTAAAAATAATGAAAAATAATGTTAATTAAAAAATATAGGCGCAAAATAATGCCCAAAATAATGGTTCGTATAGTTTTTTTTTTGTTTTTAAAGTGAATCATTGAGGTTTGATAGGTTGGTTGGGCTAATTTTTTTGTTGGTTGGTTGGGCTGTTATGTATTGGGCCTTAAAATTTAGACTATTTTTTTTTTTTAAAGTGACCCGGGCTTGAGCCCGGTCAAGCCCTCCATTTGGCTACGCCCCTGGATGCCAGATATAAAAAATTAAACTGCTTCTCTCTCTCTCTATATATATATCATGGAAATTTGAATACTCAAGTGTGTGTTTATCTAATTTTTTATTAATATGTACTCGAAATTTTATCTTACTTTCATATGATAATGTCCAGGCTACAAGTTAGAGCTAATCACCAGATTTCGACAATGTACTTATCCCAAAAAGATGTAAGAACTTTTTTTACAATGTTACTCAACTTAGTTTGTATATGTTCTGTTTTGTAATTAATGTTGTCGTGATGGTATCTTTACAAAATTAGTTTTTTACATTGTAGTTGAATTTAGTAAGCCCCTTTATTCATGAAATATGTGTTGAATTTTAAGATAACAAACAAGTTTTAATATTACTTTCTAATCAGGACAATCTGATTTAGTGGCGTTTCCATCTAGATTCTATGATTTAATTATGCTATCTCATTATTGACAAGGAAATTTATTTTTCGTAATGTTTATTTTTCACTAAAGTTATTTTTTTAAGATATGCCCAGAAAAAAACTTTTCTCGGCATTTATTTTTAAATGTAGAAAATTTACAAGGTTTGTATATAAATTTCGGAAATTTAACGCACTTTTTAACAAATGCCGAAATATTTATGGCACTTTTAGAACAAATTATGGATACTTTATAAAAAAAACTGGCGCTAACATTGTTTTTAATTTTGGCGGGCTCTTTTTTTGGTAAATTTTTATTGAGAGGGTTTACTCCTCCTCACTTTTACCCGTCTCTGTTTCTCGCAACTGGTGACTCAAAAAACCAAGCACTCCGACCAACGGGTTCATCCCATGTCAATTAGAAGTTGTCGTCGTAGACTGACAAGATTCTCTCACTCTTGCCACTGATGACCAACAAGGTAATACATCTCTCTGCAATATATATATATATATATATATGTGTGTGTGTGTGTGTGTGTGTGTGTGTGTGTGTGTGTGTGCGTGCGCGTGTGTGTAAATATGTATATATACATATTCGTTTATGGATTACAAACCTCCTACCCAGATATGTTTCCTGCAAATAGAAGACTTAACACACTCTCAGTTTTACCCACAATCCCTTAACAATTACCCTCCAAAATCACAAATTTTCCATAAATAAATAACCAGATTGGAAGATAAATTTGACTTACTAGCACCTCTTGATCCATCCATCAAGGTACTGACCACTAATTAACTCGATTTATTCAATTTTTATAGTTATTATTATCAACACTTCTATTAATAATTGTGGTTTATTTAATTGGATAGGTTGTGGTAATAATTAAACCTGCTAATGGCCATGAGAGAGGAGGAGATCAGCTGGTTAGAAAGGTTTATGATGATTCAATATCAATTGGAGATAAAAGCTTTAATTTTGACTCTATTCTCAATTCAAATTCAAAAAAGGTTCGAAAATTTTTATATTTCTATTTGATTAATTGTATTAAAGTTAGTGACCTGTTTGGTGAACCTAATGGAAAACTATTTTATTTTGTATTAATTTTATTAAAGGTTTCCCATTTGGGATTCTTTAATACCTAAATAAATATCTTCAAGGTTTGCATTTTTGTGTCTGTTTTGGTTTGGTAAGAAGAGATTAAGTTAATGATCCATACAACAATGATGAATTTGTTCCAAGGCACAAGCTTGTGGTCAACTTCCCCAATCTAGAATACTTTTATATTGATGATTTTCTGTGAGATGACTTTGTGGTGGAGGTCCCATCGTCCTTTTCAAAATCATTCATTCAGGTTCGTCTCATCTGGCTAAAGTCCTACGAATTTGATAATCAGTTTTATCTCTAATATTCATTTTGGGAGGCGTATTTCTAGCTCTTCATAATAATATCCAACCTATTTCATTTTTAAAAATAATCCATGAACTATCTATTTAATTTGCGATTTCTCCCTTACGTGTCTATAAAATAGGTTTTTAGCAACTTTTAAGTTGCTTACTACTAGTAATGTATCTTTAACAAAATGTGGTATCCTAGATAAAAAAAATGGAGTGTTTTGGGGTACTTTATAATTTTTCTTACATTTAATTAATCATCACTTTTATACTGCTCAAATATATGGCTGAGTGCTACTGGAGCCAAACGACATTCACTATCTGGAGTCAAATAGAGAGTGCAACTAAAGATATGATTCAGTGAACATATCTTACTTAAATTGCACAAGGGAATGGACTCTACCTTGGAATGGACTCTTACTTGGAATCACCAAAGGGATTCGCTCAATAGATCTTACTTGGCATCGCCCTGAAGTTATGAATCAGGTATTAAATCTCTCTCTCCAATCTTCTTAATTTTGATTCATAATATCTTTAATGCACCGTATTTCAAATCTCGATTAAAGATTAAAAATCAATGGAAAACAAACTTGCCTAGCCGTCTCATTACTGTTATAAAATTATAACTAAAATTCTTCATTGATTCATAAGACACTAAGTTAAGATTGTATTGAAAATGCAAAAATGGCAATTTGGATTGAAATTTTTATGAGTGTATGAAAAATAGATGATGATTAGATATATAAACAAACTAGTATTTATGTTTGAGCAGTTTCTTTGGGGTCTGGGGCTTCAAGAGAATGTGACAGAGTGTTATGTCATATATGGATTGGATGAAGAACTACTGGAAATGTCCCCAAGTCAGTACTTATTGTGATGCTTCTCTATCCTCTCACCCATCAGGTGCGTTGTATTATTTCATTTATCTTAATTAATTGATTTACTTGTTTAATGCGTGTATGTACTGCTGATTTGAGCGCAATGTTATGTGTTTTCAGTGTGAACAAGAGAGGATACTCCAATACAACGTAAAAACTGAGTCTTAATGATTTATAATATTCGTCTCTTATTATCTGGCTTGAATTAAGTTGGGTGTTATCCTTTTTTTTTCTTATTAGTTGGCTTGAATTAATACGGTGAGCTTTACAAACTAGGCTTAGGTCGATGCCTATAGAAATTTAATGATCTGATGATTTTCCCCGGGGCATATAAATTTCTTACAGATTCATCTTTTTCACTCTACTCCCATTGTACCAGAAGTAGTAAGAGAGTTTCATTACCCCATGTGTTTCACGTATGACAGCATGTGAGCTGGAGAAAAATACTAAGTAAAGAAATAAATGGGCTTCTCAAGATTTTTGCAATAAAGTACTTAATTTCAGGTTTTATTTGATAATAAAGACACCAATAGTTAGGATTATTTAATATATTTTGCTCAGTCTTGGCGTATTTGTGAACCCATGCATGTATTTGTGGTGAGTTTGGCAGCAAGGTAGGTACAGGGTAGAGGGTGTGCATGTGGTGTTTACAAATTGGTGAGGTGGGTTGTTAGGTGTCGGGATTAGGATTGGGATGGTTTTAGGCGGGTATGGCAGCCACTGGATAGCTGTGGAAGCTGGGATATCAAGGGTAAGCAGTGGTTAAGGGAAGGAGAGAGGTTTGGGAGTAGTAGTAGCGGGGTTTAGGTGATGTTGGGTTGGAAGGTTTGTGGATTGGCAGGTAGCAGGGGTAAGGTGGTCACAATGAAGTGTGTGCGTATAGGGCAGATGGTATTTCCTTCTAATAAAGAAGATGATATCTATATCACTGATATTTACTCTCTTTATCCCATATTAATAGCCTTCCTAAAATGTGAATAAGTATGTTATTGTACCGAGTAAAGCAACTACACGCTGCTTACTCGAGATAAAGCAGTTGCTCGATGGGACTTGAATGACTACTGATAAACCAATTTATTCCCAGTGGGTACAAAGTAAGAAGCATTGAGATATTGGGACTGAATTTGTTCGCACTTATTATTATCTGTTATTGAAAAAGAATAAAGTATCCCTATATCCCAAATTATGAGTCTCTATCTGAAAGTCAATCATTTTAAGGAAAAAAATACTTTTGATCTTACCTACTATTATATACTATTTTTTAATAGGCCAAACATGACTTTTAATTTGGGACGGACAAGAAAAGAAAAACATGACTCTAAATTTTATAACCAAGAGCATTAGGAGTGGGGACAGCAAGATACCCCGATGATTCTACAACAAATTTTCTCATAGATTCCGAAGTAATGTTTCCGAGCTTCCAAATATCTAGAATAACTGCGTCTTTCAAGACTTTTATTAACGACTTGTGTGATCTTGAACATTGGTGTTATGTTGAGTAGGGAACTATATTTAAAAGCTTTTTCAGTAGTTTGGGATGAATCTACACAGATGTGAATTGCCCCCAAACTGTGTCAGAAATTCTATCAATGACCTCCGTTACAGCAGGGGTAAATCCTATATCATCAAGATAATAGTATACGTGAGGAGGAACAACCAAAGAAATATGTGCGGCTAAGACTCGAACAAACATTCTAACTCCTATCATACTCACATCCCCTAGAGAAATTGTAGTTGATCTTTGTGGATAGGCAGATCGCACATTCATCGATAGCTGCTCTCTAAACAAGGTCTCATCAACTAAGGAGTTGCCTAAAAGCTGAGTACCGTATGCAAACCAGGTCATATTTGGAGATGCAAGGTCCATTGATCTCCAAAAAGTGCCCACTAAGCGTCCTGAGTTGTCTTGCAATGATAAATCTTTGTATCGAACAAAGTAAGAAGTATCAAGCCCGGCAGTGGACAAGGGCGGTATGTACCAGCTGACATCAATTCTTCCATCATAAACTTTTGGGACATCTTGTGAATTCACATGGAAGTGCACGACTTCCCGACCTCGAACACTCTTTCCACGATTTTATTTGTAAATTTCCTTTAACGTAATCAGGTACTGGCCAGCTAAAAAAGTATGACCAAATGGCATAAAGTAGTTTTCATCACCATGAGAATATTCCCCCATTTTTTTCTAGATATATAGACTCTGGAAGCAATGCTAGCTGTGGAACTCGGAGCACATGTTTTTTTTACTGCCATTAAATTAGCCCGATGATTGTGTGATAAGCGTGATGGCATTCCTGTGGCCACATTAATAATACTTATGTCAGTATCTGTTCTGGTTGCTATCAAATTCAAGATTGACAGATCCAAATTTGAGCCTTGCTCTGCCACCCAAAGACGAACAGATCCTCGAATATTAAAACAAAAATAATATGTTCTTCACAGTATGATAAATAGCTGTTAGAACATAAGCCATTTCTTGATTTGCACAAAAAAAATTGCTCCAATGGATGAGGCACTATAACAACTACCACCTCTATGTTCCAAGACATGTCCCTTGAATGTTGAAGTTCAATATTATGTTTTAAAGATTGAAACTTCTTGGCCTCAGACTCAGTTTTGATAATATCATCTAACATTTTTATCCACCACGACAACTGGTTTCTTTCTCCCTCATATACAGATATTATTATAGGCTTCATAGGGTTACTATTTACTATTCTAACTAGACTTGTCGTATTGGATAGGCCCGAGGTGAAGGTTCGACGTTTTCCAGGAATCGATTGTTGATACAGGTCATTAGCAACAAGAGGATAAAACAGGAAGATAGAGGAAAGCCCATCTAAGATCTTATCCTCATCTGATAAGAGTGTTTCAGAATATAATGAGGTGACTGACTTGTTTTGACAGTATGAGGTTGCAACAGGAAGTGTTGCATCCAAAATTAGTCTCTTCGCAGAAGTTGACAGTGCCAAATTTATGGAGTAAGGTGAATGTATCAAAGATCATCGCCCTCATCTTCATAGTTGTACCATACTCCGGATCTGAGGGTTTGTAAGATCTTTCGGGAAATAATGTTGTTTGCTTCACTGCGGGATTGTAGGATAAAAAAATCCTCAACTGTGGAATCTAGATGTCCCTTAAGAGTCGAAGATAATAAACTACAACTTGGTGTTCCTCCGATTGACGATGGTATCGACATTATAATCCAAAGGACTCGTGAATTTAAACAATACCCTCTAGCTTTGAGCATTTTTATACCGTCATCACCTATCAGCTGATTGTCATGAGAAGAGCTAAGAAGTTGCAAACCATTAAAGAATAAACTCACAATCGATGGAAATATGCTTGGATGGTTATAGAGATTAGCTGTAAATTCTGAGCCATTCATTATTTTCAAGATGCTCTCAGTTGTGGGATATCCATCATTGGGTTCGGTCATTGTTTTTGCCAACTTCTTTAATGTCATGCTTAGTTTGCCCCTTTGAAATACAATCGTTTCCCATAATAGAAATAGGAGATGCTTCTACAAGACTCTCCTGTTTTGATCTTCAACCCAATAAACAAACACTCCCTCTTTAAAACCATATAGAATTGGTCCAGCATGTTTTTAAAACTTGTTTGGTCATATTTAATCCACTCACTCAGGTTTCTTAAACCTGGAGAAATTTGGAATTTACTCAACACTACTTGATTGTCCTCTTGTCCACAGATAACACTATTCGCACTGGTAAGGCACTTAACATCTGATAACAAAGCACTCGTCAATATAGTCCAACCTTTCTTCCTTTGTCCTTCCCATCCTCGATTATGAAGCATCCACATTGTATCTGATGTAGAATTTAAAACTCCTACTTATGGTGGATTATATTTGTCCTAGATAATATTCACCATTGATGAAATAAATCATGGCTAGACTCAATCAAACCTGGTGTTCCAAGAAAATAGTCAATAGACTTGAACACTGATGCAGTGTTGGAGTACTTCATCCTCAGATTCCACTTGGAAAAATCAATAATGTGTATCCCATGTAGGTAATCTGAACGTGCATCTAGATCCATCTGAGTTGTGATGCTTCTCAATATGTAAAGCAGATCTACCTCATTCATTGTCATAGTTTGATGAGGGCTGTATGGAAAAATGTGATCTTTATTATTTCTTGACTTACAGAAAAATACTGACATAACTCATATGTTCAAATCGCAAATATCCGGGCCTTCCAATATTTCATTTATGTTCTTTTCATGCATGATCCATTGGCCAGCCACTCTTCAGGAACTTTACCTGTCATTATCATCTTAAATATATCCAATACTCCAAGTTGATCTTTCTTAAGAAACTCCAAGATTAACCTTCGCTACTCCTCTGGTGGTTTGGTAAAATTATCACCCAGGGAATTCTGCTTGTACAGATAATTCATCTTCGATCGTGGAAGGTATACCGATTTATCACTTAAGGTAGACAGTACATCACAATAGCTATCAATAACACAGTTTGGTGAAAAATGTAATCGACTCCAATGTTCATGTTCATGCCCTAAGGCCATTTCTGCTACCCTATTATTGCCCATTTTATGAGCTAGCGCTATAGGAAGATGCTTGTCTTCTTCATTGAAATAATATTGTGGCGATTCCTCGTGCCTCTTTATATATTCAAGCGTTATCATGCGATTGAACGATGCTAGAAGTTTCACTAAACCATATGGGTGAACTGCAAGGTCCTCGTCTTATTTTACTTGTACGGCTTTTTCAGAAGTGGCAACATCAACCATTGGGTTCCCTCAATGTTTTCTAAGACCAAATATCTCTAAAAATATACTCTAGTTAGAATTTGTTTGGAGTTCTCAAGTATGCAAATGTCTGTCCTTTGAATTAGTTGTATGCATGTCTATAATAAATTCTTTTATTATTTGTATGCATTAACTCATTTCATTAAATTATTTTATTATTTGTATGCATTACTCATGAGCCTATATAGTTATTAGTTGTATGCATTAACTAATTTCAGTTCTCTGAGTTTTGGCATTTCCCTTTTGTTTTCGATACGATGTGGAATATATAATCAAGTGATGTTCAGATAAGCTTATATATATTTTTCAACCACTGGGTTTGGCTCACAAAGTGTATATTCTGGTGTGTTTATATGGGATAGGATTCATTGTGTCCTCTAACAAAGAAAATATTCTGGTGTGTTTGTAATCACAGTTCAGTGGTCCTACATGATAATGGGACTCTTACCTAATCAATGTTTGGAAAAATAAGTTATAAGAAGACTCAATGATGATGTATGCCACAGATTCGATACTTGTTGAACTTTCTTTTATGTGGAATGCTATAACAGGATTTGTATTATTTTCTTAATAATTGAATCCAAATGTTGTACTCCCTCTATCCCAAACTAAGATTATTTTCCAAATTAAGCGTTCACATTCCTTTATTCGATGTAATCAACTAACCAAATTACACGATCGTTAACAAGTGTCGATATTATATGCTCTTGTCATTTGACATCAACTAAATGCAGGGAAGTAAGTAGGACATAATTACTGTTTTCCTTATTCTCTTCTCCCCCGACACCCCCCCCCCCACCCACCCACACACACGCGCACACAATAACATTGGCGCTTATTGGTGGCAGCAAATCAAAGACACTAAGACATATCAACATGGTCAAATTAAAGAAAGCTCTTCCAGAGCTTGAGAAAGAGGTACCATATACTTAGTGTTGAACCTTGTTTAAAGGCTTGAAGTTGTTGATTTCTTCACTTTTTTCTTTATCTTCCTTTGGTTTTCCCCTTTAAAAAGGTCAGAAGGCAATCAAATTTGGTGGATTTCTATTCCTATGCATTTCGATATTGCCTAACAGGTACTATGATTTATAGTTGCGTTGCAGTCTAAGTTGGAGAACATTGAAATCTTGTGTACCGTTAATAACTTTTATTACATGTTATTGTAGAGGACAAGCAGAAGAGCATCAGTGAATTGCTAGATCTTGTTCTAGGATCACAATTTCGTGCGCAGGTTAACTCGTTTGTTCAATATATTAGGGTAAGCCTGAAGTTTCTTCACACTATCTATACCTACAGCTAGACCTTGCTAAATAATCGGGATAAGCTTAAAAAGATTAAACTAATAGTTCATTGATTCCCTTAATTGATGCTGATAAGTTGACAACCCCAAGCCCCCCAAATATGTTCATACGAGTCATCAAGGATATATTGTGTATATGGGTGCATGTGGTGACTTGTCAAAAAGAGAGGGTTATTTTGAGTTTACCCCCGAATTATGATTGGTTTTGCAATACATCCTTTCTTTAAAAGAATAAATTCCAATAGCTTCCATTATGTTGAACTTCCATTCAATCTGTTAGTCAAACCTATTAAACAGAAGACAATCCTCTCTTCACTCTCCTTTCACCACCGCCCCAACCATCCTTCTTTCAGACCCAGTCACCACTCTTGTAAATTGTTTAATATACAATCTTGTAAATTTTTTGGTTCAGATTCACCATAATTCAAGACATTAATATCGCTACCCTTTTTGGGGTGAAATGACAGAGATAACCCTACCACATTTCTTTTTTTGGATAAAACTTTGATAGGTAATAGATAGAGGTATAATTTTTGGCTCAATGCTTAATAAAAACTGTATCAAGTACATGAATTCAGCAGACGTGTTAAATGATGTGCAATACATATGGGAAAACTGTTTTAGGTATAATAATAAAGGTGATTGCATTGTGGATCTCATGAAGCGGGTGAAGAAGAACTTTGCACAATATTGAGCAGCTGTTGGGTTGTGCAGTGAATAGACACAGGGATTACTGGTGAGTGTTTGATGATTATGCTCTTACACGATTGTTGACTTCTTATTTTTTCCTCTTAACTATGGATAAATATTTGTTGGTCTACGTAGATAATCCCTTTTGATTACCATGAGAACTCTACTATAGTCTGTTCTTGCCCATTAGGAAGGAAATTGCCCCCTTATAGACAAATACCATCATTTTTTCCGTAGGCTTTCATTACTTTTTGCTAAAAAAAATATTTTCGTGGAGCCTTCGTTTATTTTTTCCTCTTGTTTGCTTACTAATTCTAAAATTATGTGTAGCTGTGATAGTGTATGACCATGTCTATGATGCAATTCATGCTCGTACCCCCTGTTTATGGCACTATTTGTGACTACGAAACTGGCCATGTCTACTGCAAGACCTATGGCCATTTGAGATTGTTTGTATTTTTTAAAATGTCTTAGAGTCGAAATATAAAATTTCATTGTTAGATCGTTACAAAATTTTGGTGGTTAACTTTTGTAATTTTCAGAGATTCAGGGGACAAGAGAGTATGCGGTATTGGGAGAGAGAGTAAAGAAATGTGAAATTAATGACAAAAGTGAGTACAAGGTGATGTGATGTTTTTTAGAGAGAGAAATAAAACACAAGAGTCGACCTCATAACAGTTGGCTTAATATTTGAAGCAATTTTACTCTTGATGTGCTTATAATTTTCCTCTTATGTTAGCAAGATGCGCCTTTTTCTTTGTTTAACCATAAGATTATTCGGTTTTCATGACAACATTTTCTTCCTCCTTATAGGCACCGAAAGCATTCAAGCAACCGATGTAGCACCCTCTAGTCATGGAAAGATACCTCTAAAAGGTGATCAATTAAAACACAAGACACGAAAGCGATACGGGTATATAATAAGAATCATTTCATTTCACTCAAAAATGAGGCAAAAACTAGATCAACTTCCGTTAGATTGTAATAAATCTGTCAGTCGTAAAGACGAGATATCTTATGAAGTCCTGGGACATGATAAACACAGTTATTGTCGAGCTTATGGGCATAAACCATCTTCAACTGATGTGCATGTAACTAAACGGCCGAAGGCTAATGAAAAAGAATATGAATGGCTACGATCTGAAATTCGATCTGAATTTCAGGATAAATTTGATTATTTAGAGTCTCAGTTTGAGTTGATATGCACACACATGATGACTTGCCCTTCCGTTGTATCCAAACAGGTTAATAAGTACACACTTTTATCTTTTGTTCTTAATTATCGTGTATATATATAAGGGACATATACCAAATAGTCCCTCAAACATTTTTTAATACTCATTTAGTCCAAGCCTTTTTATTTTGCCTCAAAAAGTCCTTTGCCACATATTTTGGAAAGGGAGTGCCGCTGGCGCGGACCTCTAAAAATAAGAGAATATTGAGTGCTTGAGGGACTAAATGGGTTAAACTAAAAATATGTGTCCTTTTAAAAAAATATATATTTATAGTAGGGACTATTAAATAATTGACCCTATATATAAATGTATGTTCTAATATTAAATTATGCTATTAATAGGTTCCTCAACCCTCCAACGAGCAAAACATACCATCATATAGGTTTATTTTGCAATCCGAGCAACAATTAGAAGTAATCAACCAATTTCAACCTGTAGTGGTACCACAATCAAATCACCATTTAGCTCCATCTCAACAGGTAAGTAGATAACTACTTTTTAAAATCATAATTTAAGACTTTAGGTTTTCATGACTGAAGTAATTCATTTTTTGTAGATTATAAATTCTCAACACTTGGTTGCCCCCGAGACTGCTGCTCGTGTTAGTGAACAAGCGAATGCTACTTCAATTTAGGTATGTTACTAATTTAAAGAATTTTAAAGGGCACAATATATCTGTGCTTTCTTGGGGAGTTTATGTATACTTGACATTGGGTTGTTGGTTTATTTTGTTGTATATAGTCTTAAAATTTTGGGGATGTCATAAAAACAAATAAAACTCTGTTGATTTTTTCCAGAAATATATGGCTGATGACATATTCATCTTGTTTGTAGAAAGAACCATCAAAGAAGAAGAAGAAGAAGAAGAAGAAGAAGAAGAAGAAGAAGAAGCACCATCAACCACGACAAAGGGTCTCCAATAATGCACTTCCTAAAATTGTAGACCTTATTACTTCTGGACTTCAAAAAGTAGTTGTGGAACGTGGATTCATTGTGAGCAAGGACCCTTCAACAAAAGTAGGGGGTACACCACTGGGTGAAGACTTTTGGGAAGTATATATTGAGAAAACATTTGTAACAAATTAACCATTGCCTAGACCTTATGGAAACAAGTCCACAATTGGAGATGCATATCATTCAACTGTAGCGTGGCATATTGCTAATGTACTAATTTTTAATTAAAATATTAAAGAATAATTATCAATGCCTAACGATTGACTTTTTTATTTGTAAGTCGAAGAGGATGTTTAACTTTGATGAAGAAGGATCATACATTATATAAAATTTGGTTTCGCTTCATGTTTCACCGCTTTTTCTTATTGGACACGTGATACATTTTATTTTGTGGATGGATAACTATTCCAGGCACAATTATGTTTATTTACGATGAATGTTATTCGTTTTAATTTAATGACGTTTTAATTTGATTACTTCCCTCTTAATTTAATGTTATGGTAATGTATTTGCACATAAATACAATACTTCATATAAATGATTTTTTTAACACTTCTTCCCAGTCATATATTGCAAAATAATATTAGCATTTTATTTAATGTCGTTATTATCATTCTCGGAATTTTTTTAGTGCCGCCAAAAGTGTGTTGAACATTTAATAGGTGTTGCAAAAGGTTATTACCAACATTTTTTTAATGCCGCTAAAAGGTTATTACCGGCATTAATATAAATGCTTTGAAATGTCGCTAATTATTTACGGCATTTTTTAAAATGCCGTTGTTCTTTTACCACATTGGCTACCGCACTTGTGGAATTGCCGCCAAAAGTGCCGCTAACTTTTCGCGGAATTTTTTAAAATGCCGTTGTTCTTTTACCACATTGGTTATTACCGCACTTGTGGAAATGTCGCCAAAAGTGCCACAAAAAGTGTTACCGATATTTTTAGTGCTTTTCTCGGCATTTAATTTATGCCGGGAAAAATCAATATTCCTGTAGTGATAGTCTACAGTTTTATAACTTGCCTTATCTCTATTCAAGAGTTCATGGGTTAAGTAATTTCTTCTTAAACTTGAATATGGGTGGTCTCTTCTTAGTTTGGAACTGTTCTATTTTCTGACTTAGATCTCGTCTATAATTCTGAGGTTATAATAGAATCCGCTTGAACTTCAATATCATGTGTCTTTTCTTGATTTTTTTCCCTTGGTAATTTTAGCAATTATCTCTCCTTTTGTTGGCTTCTCGGCATATTTTCTTTGAACTCCTTCAACAGTTTTCTTTTCCTTGAATGTCTTAACCACCAACGTTTTAGTAATTTCTTTGTTGCATGCAATTAAGTGATTCTTCATCATTTCTCTTATGTTTTCTTCATGGTCATAATTATTGTTGATTTTATATTTTTCTCTTGTTTTATTTTCAATTTACATTAAGATCCTTCATAGCCTTTTTTCTCACCATAATCACGTGAAGAAGGAAAATCTCATATTTTACACTATGTCAAAAACCTTTGCCTGCTTCCCCATATCCAACCCACGCCGTATGTATCAAAGGCTTTTTTAGTTCAATTTAGATGCAACCTCTAGCCAAGATAGGTCTGGTTTGGGCCGTAGTGGGGGGATCAAGCTTTTGGGGTGTCGAATGCATTAGAAATTGGAAAAATGCTTGATTTGTTCTATAGGTGAATCTAAAAAAGGAAACACGTGACATCTAGCCTTATTAAACTTATGATGAATGTTTACAGGATATTTAGCTATAGAACTCATCATCATAATCATGGGCATGTCGAGAATCAGCAATTTTTTTGGGTCTTATTTCACCCTTTTTTACAATGTTGCGTAATTTCTTTTACCATGTTTGCGCAATTAATTTTGATGGTGGATAATTTTTTGTATAAAATTAACTTTGTATGACTAAATGTTGATATTATAACTAATATGATAATTTTATTTCGTTTGGCAGAATGTCAAGTTTTCAACATTGCGGGTTGCGGCATTAATGGGGATAATAACAAAACGGAAGTTGATAGTCAATAATAATGGACTTATTTTTTATATTTCATTTTATTGGTTATAATATAAGAATATCTCATTTCAAGACGATTGTATTAGGATCTTATATTGGATGCGTTTATGAAAATAATGTAACTTTCGGGGTGATTGTATTATGACGTTTCATTTGTTTGGTTTAAGTTTCTTTTGTAAATAAAGATTGAAGGCTTATATAAAATGTAAATATTGAATATAATCCCCTTGTTTATGTAGACTATTTTTATATATGTTCTTAGGATTTGAATAGTGTGGTAAGAATAATTGAATTTATTTAAATTCAGGATATTGATCTTGAAAAATATTTTTTTAAATATGCATTAGTATTACTAACGGACTTTTACCGTTACAAAATGAGACAAAGGTGTAATAAAAAGGGTGTAATATGGTTAAAATAGTAACACAAAAGTACGTTACTAAATCAGAATTAGTAACGGTAAAATATTGTTGGTAAATTCAGAATTAGTAACATAATTTTATTGTTACTATTAGTAACGGTTACTAATTTTACGCCCCACGCCTTTTCCTAATGGAAAAATTCCGTTACTAATATTTTTAGTGACGGTAAAATATCGTTACTAAAGGAGCGCTTTGGTGTAGTTGACCTTGTGTTGTTCGAGATAAAAATCATTTCTAGGTCCCCACTTCAGCCTTCAGATTCACCTATTATTATTCCTCCTTTCGAGGAGAGTACTTATGGGAGTTCCTCTGACTCATATGACCATATAAACATATAGGAGAGGTAATATGCTTATGAAATCACTCGAGATGAGCTATAGGACTTGAGAGAGCGGTATGCCATCCCTATTGGAGTCAGAGTGAGATTGCCCTGTTATGATGAGAAAGTATATTGAGGTGATGCCGACGGAATTTTCTTTCTAATGTGGGAACTTCAAGTCGAAGTTCATCTACCCCTTAACCCTATTATAAGGTCAATCTTAAAGGTTTATGGTGTTTCTCTAAGTCAACTTCCCCCAAATGCCTACGGGATAATTTTATGAGCAATGGTGTTTTGGCAGTCACGCACAGGCTTTGACTTCATCGGGAACATTCTTAGATTTGTATATGACATAAGGGACAATGACAAGTCTCCTAGGTATTTGAAAGTCCTATATAGAAAAGATGAAAAGTGAGGAAGCCACTATTTTTTAAAATTTTAAAATTTAATTCAAACTTCAAATAATTAACCCAAATTAAAACATAGCCCTAATTTTAAATCAATTGTTATGATAAACAAATTAACTAAATTTATATTAAAATAAACATGCATCTAGGTAGGTGCAGGATAAAATAAGTAAATCAAATCACAACACCCAATGTAAGAAGAAACCGCAAATGTGAAAAACCTCGAATGACTCAGCCAATTCAATTCACTATGTTGAGTAATTACACAAGACAAAATAATGACTTAGACAATGACTCTATGCCCTTGCAAATCCTTGACATGTCTTAGATATTCAACCTCTCCTCCATAGCGACACGTAGGAGTCCACCCGTGCACTGCCAAAACGTGTGAGTCGACGCACGCCTTGGTATCCATCGAATAAGCTCAACAACCATCTATGGAATGGAACATGGAATCCATCTCTTATTGACCGCAACACCATACCATAGAGTCCACCATGTGTTAATAACAAACAGTGTACGAAGTCCATCGCACAACATAATTTTCAATAATATGAAGAGAATGAACCTTGGTGATCACAAACTAGATCTCAAAGCATATAATAGATAAAAATTGGATCTTTAAATAATTGGGTGTAAATAGGGTTTGGGTTTTAAAAATTTAATCATGGATGATCATAAAAACATGGAGAGCTTTTGGAAGAGTTTGAGGACTCAAAATCCATGAAAAAGTATTAAATAAAATTGTTGCTTCGCAACCCTACTTATAATAGGTCTTCTAAAAATGAGATAAGGATGAAAAAAAATGAAAATCTCAACATTGAAAAATGTGTAAGGTCGTTCGAACGAACTCTGAAGGCTCGTTCGAATAAAATACAAATATCATTTGATCCAAACTTCTAATGACATATCCAACGAAAAACTAGTGTAGGCTGGAAACTGCTCGTTTAAAGTTTTGTTAAATCCTTCGTTCTAATGTTGTTTCATATCGCCTTCTAACAACATAACTGGTATCATTAAAATGACTTGAAAGAGTTTACCAACATTTTTTAAAACAACACCGAAAACTAAATATCCATGGATCAAAAGTATTGTAAGGACATAAATTTCCAATTGAGTCCATGTATTGATTTGACTTAATTCTGTGAACAAAACTGTGTTTGTAATATGTCATAGGGAGAATTCTATTTTGTCACGATCCCACTTGGTCTATGACGTATTAAAGAAATTGAAGACGTTGCGGCAAAGCTTCAAAGATTTAATCATGCCGATGTTTATTTGGTGCAAGTTTAATCGTCTTCAAAGTTAATTTCATTCCGAGATCACTCAGGTATGAATGCGTATAATTAATGGTGCTCGGAATTATTTTATAAAAGATAAGGATGTATTTTTTATAAAGAAAAATGATTTTAAATGTTTTAAAAGTGTTTTAATGGTTTAAACTTCGTTTTATGATGATAAGCTCGAAATAGAGTTTGACTAATTTGAATCTCTTTGTTAAGAGACATTTTTATCCGAAAGTCAAAGAAAGTCAAACTTTCGCGAGGTCGCTCGAGCGACATTGGATCTTGTTCGAACGAGATACAATGTCGCGCGAATGACATGCTTAAATCATTCGAACGACGCGTTTTTCAAGACAGCGTCTAAATCCTATTTAAACAGTGTTTGCATCATAATTTCGTAAGTGTGCTTTCTGAAAAAAAGATTTACGAACCAGAACCTTGTTTGCATATGTTTTCTAAGGTTTACAAAGCATAAACACATCCTTAGAGTTTGCAAAGATCCAAGTTATCATTCTTATATGTTTATGTGATCTTGCTGCACCAAAGTTGTTTGTTCTACACATTGAACACAAAGGGTTTTACGGTGAAGAAGCGACGGACATCGTGTTCGACATCGTAGACGTATAAAAGCCATATCCGTGGACACCGAGACATACGTGGACGCGTGTGTTGTGGACAGAGATCGTGGAAGACGAAATTTTTGCGTGGGCACTATTAAAGAACGGTTCAAGATCAGAAGGAGCGTCAAGACCCATGGGGATCGAGTCTTAGTGTAAGGCTAATCTGTCTTTGTAAAACCATTGTTCATAGTGATTGTCTAGCTTGGGCCGTCCGAGGTTATTTTCCCGTTTTGGGTTTTTTCCTTGTACATCCGGAGTTGTGAGTATTCTTTACTTTACTTTACTTGCTTTAATCACTAGATGCATGTTTAGGATTAATCAAGATAAAATTGGTTTAAATTGAGAATTGGGATTTCACAACTTGGTTTGGTGCATAATTAAAAGTTGGATCCTTGTTGAAGAAAAATTGGTTTTGTTGAAAACACACATATCGGGCCACTTACACCGTTTTACAAAGTCTTAGTGTAAGGCTAATCTCTCTTTGTAAAACCATTGTTCATAGTGATTGTCTGGCTTGGGTCGTCCGAGGTTGTTTTCCCGTTTTGGGTTTTTTCTCATACATCCGGCGTTGTGAGTATTCTTTACTTTACTTTACTTGCTTTAATCACTAGATGCATGTTTAGGATTAATCAAGATAAAATTGGTTTAAAGTGAGAATTGGGATTTCACAACTTGGTTTGGTGCATACTTAAAAGTTATATCCTTTTTGAAGAAAAATTGGTTTTGTTGAAAGCACACATATCGGGCCACTTACACCGTTTTACAAATTGGTATCAGAGCTAGAAAATATTTTTATTTATTTTGTGATCCCGTGTGTTTTCAAAGATGAATTCTGGATATAATGAATTTTCTCCAACTCCTGTTTTTGATGGCACTAATTACACTTATTGGAAGATGAGAATGAGATGTGCTTTAAAATCTATTGATGAGCGAGTTTGGCTTGCAGTTGAAAAAGGTTGGACACCCCCTGTCACTATTGTAGGTGAGGTCACTAGTTTAAAGCCTCTTGAGTCTTGGACCGAAACTGAACAAAGACTTGCGCAATATAATTCTAAGGGTTTGCACGTTATTGCTTCACATGTCACACACGAAGAATATAACAAAATTATGACTTGTGAAACATCAAAAGAGGCTTGGGATATTTTGGCACTCACTCACGAGGGCACTAGCACGGTTAGGGCGTCAAAACTTCAAAATCTCACACACAGTTTGAGACCATTAGGATGTTAGAGAGTGAGACCTTTGATGAGTTTTATGCTAGGTTGTCCAATATTGTCAACTCATCGTTTAACCTAGGTGAGAAAATTCTCGACAACCGTGTCATTAAGAAAATCCTTAGGTCGTTGCCTAGTAGGTTTGATGCGAAAGTGACCATTTTAAACTCCTTTGGTAGGTTAGAGTCAACGAAACTAGAAGAGATTGCAGGTGACTTACAAACCTATGAAATCGACATGATTACCTCCAAGCAAGTGCCTAAGAAAGAAAAGGGTTTTCTTTGAAAAACCGAAAGGAGGGAATTAAAGTTTCGGATTCCGATTCCGATTTTGAGGATGTTGCTTTGTTGGCAAAGAAATTTAAAAAATTTATTAAGTTTCAAAAGCAATCAAAAGATGCCAAGAAATTTGAAAAATTCAAGAACAACAAAGTAGATCCCACCTCTAAGGATAAGTTTGAGAAGCCTAAGAGAGATGAGTCGGATAAGTGTTTTGGGTGTGAGGGGTACGGTCACAAAGCTAAGGAGTGTCCCACTAGACTTAAGAAAGAGGGAAAGCCACCTGTTGTCTATAATGCCACCTTAAGTGATAGTGAACCGGAAGAGGGAGAGAGTTCCCCCATTGAGCGTAACTTTGTTACGTTTTATGGCATGTCATGTGAGCGACAACGATACAACTCATGTGAATGACACTTCTGAGGAGGTTTTGAGTGAATCCCATGTTAGTGAGGGTGAAGAGAGTGAGGAGGAGGATATAGATGTGAAAGAATTGCAAAAAGCGTTTAATGAGTTGTATGCCGAAACGGTGAAGGTGAAAAAGGCTAACTCAAAATTGCAATTTAAGTTGAATGAGCGTGCCATAGAAAATAATGATAGTTTGATTTGGGATCTTAGGGCACGAGAGAAGAAGTTTAGGAAGAAACTAGGATTTTTGGAGAAAGAGAGAGATAATCTCCGTGGTTTGATGGAGTCCTTGAAAAGGGAGATTTTAGAGTTTGAGGAGACTAGGCGTTTACTCGAGTCTAGGATTATTGAGTTGGAGGAAAGGTTGAAAGACTCGTCTAGAGTCAAGTTTGATTTGGAGGCTAGGTCAGAGAAGTTAGATAAGATCCTAGGCACCGTCCAAATTAAGGGAGATAGGGGAGGTATAGGTTTTGGTGAGAGAGTTGGTCCCATCCCCCCCCCCCCCCCACACACACACACATGTTAGAAACACTAGGATGGTTAGAAAAGGTCCATATAAAGGTAATCATTCCCACCACCGCTACACTTGAACATTTTGTGGTAGGAAAGGTCACCTTAGGCGTTATTGTTATGACCTTAGACAAGCTCCTAGGAATTTTAGGAATAAAGTTGCCCCGGTTCCCCACACCCACATGCGTCGTTTTACACCTACTTGGGTTAGGAAATCGGATTTAGTGGCTTTAGGAATTAAACTTCATGATTCTCGTTTGGGTGCATTTGATTCTTCCCATGCTAAATCTAAAGGATGATAGTGTTGCCATGTTTGTCATATGCTATTTTGCTTCATGATAATTTCATTGCAAGCATTATGACATGTGTATCATTTTGTTCATTTGCTTGAGTCTTATTTGAAAAATACAAAAAGATTTTGTTTTTGAGAAAACTTTTGAAAATACAAAAGGATTTTGCTTTTCTTTGTGTCCAAATATGTTTGAAAAGTCAAAAAGATTTTCGGTTTTTATTTTTGAGTTTACATGTTTGATGTGTCATATTGGTGTGCTTAGACCCCCCCCCCCAATCGTTTCATTATCCATGTGGCTAGGACACTTGGTCATTATTATCGATACTTAGAATGATCTTAACCATTGTTATATGGGGTGGTTTCGAAGTTGATATGCATTTTGATTCGACTTTGTATATATGCCAACATTGCACACATGCACGAGTTTATATGAATGTTTGACTTCTCTTGCATATTTGAATTTGGTGAGGCGTTCTTATATCAATCTTGTCATCTACGCGTAAGTAGACTTAAGGAGAAGTGTGCATGTAATAACCGTTTACCATGAGGATTTAAAATTGGTAAAAATAATGAGTGATTCACGGGAAAGGGCTGCGAGAGTTCATATGTAACTCGTTGTGAAAGCCACCGTTTAAAAAGAGCCCAAAAAGAAAAAGAAAGATGATAAGAAAAGGGCCAATAAGATTTTATCTAAGTTGAGAATGCTAGTAACCTCAAAAGAACTTGAAAAAGTATGTTTATATGAGGGTGTTTGGTTGGAGAAAATTTAAACGGGTTTGCACAACTCATCCTAATGTTGAAATATTGCCATTTGATGCTATTGTTTGTAGAATCATCAAAATTCTGGATCTGTGTGCATGTAGTATGTTTAGTTCATTAAGCTCACACTTTAATTGTCATTTGGCTATGATAAAGTTTGATGATTTATCGCTATCAATTAGAGCTTCTTGATCATTTCGATGTGTTGGAATTGTGACTCATTTGTTGTAGTTTCACGCCATTCATTCCATGTCCATGTTTGAGCACATAGGTACTATGTTTGCATGTAACTCGCATTTTTATTTTTAAAGAGTTTTTGCATTTTGTGCGAAAAGGCTACTGTTTTATCACTGTTTTGCTTCTGTCAGTCCCTTCCTGGAATTTTTTGTGGAAATTTTTTCACTGGGCAATACTTTATAATATTTCTGGGAAACTGGGAAATTTTGGCAGGTCGCGCGAAGTCATTCTAACGACATTGCATCTCACGCGAACGACTTGTGTACTTCGTTCGAGCGACTTCCTCATCTCGTTTGATCGAAGTCCCCGACTCGTTCGAACGACAGGGTGAAAAATGACTTCTGATTGGTTTGCAGTCCTCTGGTTATTTTGTTATATTTTTTTGGTACTGCGGAAAGCATTTCTGGACTGTTTGGTGTATATGCAGGTTCTTCTATGTTCCAAATTGGTATTCTGCATATGAGTCCGTTTATCACACTTGGTTTGATTGGTATACTCTTTGTGTGATTCCTTGGTTTACTAGCTTCTGATTAGTCACCTCTTGATCATATTTAGCTGGTTATTTCATGTTTATCTTGCAGTTTTCATTTTTTCAAAATTGGTATCAACTTGATTCAATTTGGCCTCATATACTCATGCTAGATACTTCATATTGGTTTATCTTTTCACCGGATTGTCTATTCGAGACAAAAGGGGGGAGAGATTTGGTATGTGATGTAGGGGGAGATTTGTTGAGCGCTTCTCTATGATATTTGTTTCAAATTGGTAACAAATAATTATCTAATAATTATTCACATGTTTCAAATGATATGTTCTTATTGACTATATAAATTGGCTTCATTTGTTCCTCCATACTTCACTTGGTATTTGTTTGTCTGTTTCATGTGTGTAGGTATGCTTCAGCGATTTGAGATTTCAAGTCTACGTCACATTCAGACAGTTCATGCTTGTCGGTGCTACATATATTAGTTCGTATCCCGTATTTTTGATTTTGGGTTTATGGGATGGGATTTAGGCGTCATACGACTTGACGGCCCGGTTAGGCATTTCACTGGTTTAGTTTTGTCCCGGAATAGTCAAAGGGGGAAATTTGTAAGGACATAAATTTCCAATTGAGTCCATGTATTTATTTGACTTAATTCCGTGAACAAAACTGTGTTTGTAATATGTCATAGGGAGAATTCTATGTTGTCACGATCCCACTTGGTCTATGACGTATTGAAAAAATTGAAGACGTTGCGGCAAAGATTCAAAGATTTAATCATGCCGATGTTTATTTGGTGCAAGTTTAATCGTCTTCAAAGTTAATTTCATTCCGAGATCACTCAGGTATGAATGCGTATAATTAATGGTGCTCGAAATTATTTTATAAAAGATAAGGATGTAATTTTTATAAAAAAATGATTTTAAATGTTTTAAAAGTGTTTTAATGGTTTAAACTTAGTTTTATGATGATAAGCTCGAAATAGAGTTTGACTAATTTGAATCTCTTTGTTAAGAGACGTTTTTATCCGAAAGTCAAAGAAAGTCAAACTTTCGTTAGGTCGCTCGAGCGACATTGGATCTCGTTCGAACGAGATACAATGTCGCGCGAACGACACGTTTTTTGAGGTAGCGTTTAAATCCTATTTAAACAGTGTTTGCATCATAATTTCGTAAGTGTGCTTTCTGGAAAAAATATTTACGAACCAGAACCTTGCTTGCACATGTTTTCTAAGGTTTACAAAGCATAAACACATCCTTAGAGTTTGCAAAGATCCGAGTTATCATTCTTATATGTTTACGTGATCTTGATGCACCAAAGTTGTTTATTCTACACATTGAACACAAAGGGTTTTGCGATGAAGAAGCGATAGACATCGTGTTCGACATCGTAGACGTATCAAAGCCATATCGGTGGACACCGAGACATACGTGGACACGTGTGTTGTGGACAGAGATCGTGGAAGACGGAATTTCTGCGTGGGCACTATTGAAGAACGGTTGAAGATCAGAAGGAGCGTCAAGACCCGTGGGGATCGAAACTTAGTGTAAGGCTAATCTGTCTTTGTAAAACCATTGTTCATAGTGATTGTCTGGCTTGGGCAGTCCGAGGTTATTTTCCCGTTTTGGGTTTTTTCCTCGTACATCCGGCGTTGTGAGTATTCTTTACTTTACTTTACTTGCTTTAATCACTAGATGCATGTTTAGGATTAATCAAGATAAAATTGGTTTAAAGTGAGAATTGGGATTTCACAACTTGGTTTGGTGCATAATTAAAAGTTGGATCCTTTTTGAAGAAAAATTGGTTTTGTTGAAAACACACATATCGGGCCACTTACACCGTTTTACAAGTATACGCATTCATACATAAAAGATCCTTAAAACCTGAAAACAAAATGTGGCACTACACAAAGGATGATAAATGTAAAACTTCTAACTTGGTTGATATGTCTTCAAATAAGTGTGTCATTGGCTTAAAACGGTAAACACACTAAAGACCTTACTTATGACTCAAAGATTTTGTCCAAACACGGAATAATTAAATATACACAAATTGACTCGATTCGTAAATTTGTCCTTAAACAAAAACCTATGGGACATTAATATCTCTAAAATATTCAATCCCCATCCCCAAAAGTAAAAAGTAGAAACATTTTATAGACTCACGTTGAGTAACTTTGCCCTTGTGTAAACAACGTCGCATCATTGCAAACCAGCACACTTAAACACACCTTCAAATGCAATAACAATATATAACAATATAAATACTCATAGAAATAACCCACTCCACCCCCCCCCCCTCTTTGTCTATAATATCTACTTAAGGTAGGACATCTCTCCCCAAGGTTAAAATCTCTTCGGACCATAAAGATTGAGATACCATCTCTCTCTCTCTTTTTATTCAGGAACAGACAAAGTCGAAGAAGCATAATAAAACCATTTATCCTCAATATAATCAAATATCCACCTAAATGAAACATGGGCAGTCATAAAGGAAAAACTAGTTTATCATGCAATGCTGTAAAGTGTAACAATAAAAAACGAATACAACACATCAACACAAACTCGAATAATCCAAACTATGAACAAAAAATAATAATCTGATGCATAAATGAGATATCAATGATAGGAACCAATAACGAATACCAATATGATCATATAGCATACCAATTTGAAACCACTTTAAACTAAAACAAATAATATATCATACATGGATTAAGTGCATATGAAATGGCTCAAAATAAAATGATACCATATATGAATATGCAAAAGATACCAAAGAAGCATACAAGTATATATAGGTATAAACACAACAAACAAACACAAAATACAATAAGATGTCCACACTAGAATGGTATCATTGTATCTAAATAAAACATGTGGTCTGGAGTGAATGGGCGCAAACAAGAAATAAAAGAATTATGACCCAATTACTAAAAAATGTCCAAGGATTTATAGTTGACTGCATTACCTTTATCAAACAAAAATTTAACCTCACAGTGACAGATAAAGTGAACTCATAATGGATAAGAAGCACAATGTACACTGACCTAGAAAATATTAATAATTCTCAAATCAATGGCATCAATTATGAATTAATTAGAACTCATTGTGAAAACTCATTGATCTTCAACTTATAACACCCTCAAAAGTTAAATGTGCCAATTTTTTACTCTCATTTTTTTGAAAATATTAATTTTGGAAAAATTATGAAACATATTGGCCTTAACAATTTTATATTTTCTTTACGTCTTAAATTTTTTAGGCTCTGCCAACGGTGGCCTTTCATGCAAAGAAGTTTTCTCCCTTCGTAGTCCTTTCCCTTCCAAACTCATATTTTTAGTAAAGCATCAAACTCATGAGCAATGATTCTTACATGCACAAATATTTCATAGTAAAAAGGATGTGTATAATGAAAAGATTGATGGAAGAATAATAGGTTTTCTTTATGATTACCTTTTGATTGATTATGTGCTAATACTTTTTGTTCAATCTTTTCAGTGAAAAAAGCTCCCAATTTACCTTATGTGTTGAAGGACTTGGTTGAGAGCTTTTATGTGTCTGACCCCCTGAAATTCAAAAATCTCTTCTCTGTGTCCAAGTTTATAAACCTTGGGTATCACACTCCTCCAGGTAGTGTTCCTCCTTAGGAGAGATTGGTTCCACCGATAGAAGAAGACCGAGTTAAAACTGGTCAAGGTGTTGAGATCGAGGTCAAAATAAGTAATACAATTTTTCTAACTATATAAGGTCATCTTCCATTATACATTATAACATGACTAATCATTGAGATTTTTGTCCATCTTCTAATCCCACTACTTTATGTCTCGTCGTTATAACGTTTTGTACCATGGAACCTCCACATGTTAACTAGATAACCATGGAGGCTCCTCGTCAAAACAAGGTTGAGAAGGAGGAAAAAAATAATGTTTCGTTGAGGCTAAGGATAAACAGAAAGACTAAAAAGAGCTGAAGTCAAGGATTGGAAACATGTCCATATTAATGCATAGGAGAAACTCGACATTAATGATGTTGCTAAGGTAAAATAGAAGGATAAAGCCTCCATGCATTCTAATCTTCCAAATGTTAGTGACAGGAGGCCAATCGAGGGTCCAACTAGCCAAAGTGACCCCAAGCACCAAAGGGTAAACAAGCCAAATCTAGCAAGGTCTGCTATAGACAATGTGCATACTGGAGGTCATCCTTATCATCGGCTCATCCATGGAATGAGTTTCTCTCTTGTTATAGTAAAGTGGAGGACATCAAGTTTGACCCTTACAATCCTTTCACCTCTGAGCCGTTGAACATGGATCTATCTGGACTCCATCTTCTAGTTTTTTAACAATGTTATGGTCCATCTTGGATATAATGGGCACAATACAAATTTTAAATTTTGGGGGGGCTTTAATCCTAACGCTCTGTGGAAGTTGGTTCAGCATCGTCTGTCTGTGATAAATTATCAAAGCTTGAGCTCATTTGCCTCTATCATATGTTTTACTATTTATTGATCCCATTGTCTTTTCCTTCAAGGTGAAATGGTTTACACTATCTGTATGGAGCAAGCTGTGATCAACCATAAATGATATGAGGAGCAGGGAAAGACCACTAAATCACTCATGCAGTAGAACATTCAGTTAAAAGATGATCTCAAAAAGTCATCCCATAAGCTACAGAAAACTTGTGGTGAGATTCAAGAGAGAGACGAATAGTTGGTCGCGAAGACATTATCTCTTAGCACGATCGAAGAAGAAAATAAAAAGTTGAAGGACCAGGCTGGAATTGGCGTTAGTAAACTTTAAAGTTTTTAGGAGGAACTTAAAAAGGCCAATAAAGAGCTTGCTAAGGCTAATGGTGAGAGCACCAAGGCTAATGAGGAGCTCACTAAGGTTAATGAGGTCATTTCCAAAGCCACTGAAGCTGGAGTTGCCAAATTCAAGACATCTAATGACTATATCATGGAGATCATAACATTATTCCTTGAAGGCTACATTGAACTGAAAAGGAGGGTTATAAAACATTAACCTGACATAGAAAATGTTATAAGTAAGTGGGAAGGTGATAACGATGAAGACAAAGCTTTGGGAGATGAGAACGAGATGGGGGTAGACGAGCCCACTAAGGAGGAAGAGGAGACTAGTCAAGCTAATGAGACTGTTGATGAGGCGACCACTATTACTCTGGCCCCATAGGTGTCCCTAAAAACTGCTATGATCAACTTTTCTACGATTAATGCTCCTCAAGCCACTCCAAAAAATGAATATGCTCTGGTGTCTTAAAATATCCATCCTTATCCTTTTGTGAATCGCCTTCGATTTGTAATTACTCTTACTTATATTTTGATCGATTTTACAATGAGTATATACCATTTTTCTTACTTAGATTTGAAATCAAGTATTATACAATTTCATGTTTGCATGCATATATATATATATATATATATATATATATATATATATATATATTGTTTGTTGGGTATGACCTTCTGCAAGTTATTTTTCTCGATCGAGTTATTAGACCTCACTTGTGCTCAAGTAATTTAAATTATTTTCTCAAGTTAATATGGTAGGATATATCTAATCAGCCAATATTTGTGGCCGTATAGTCATTTTTTATCAACTTGACCCGATTTACTAGCTTTTTAAGGTAGGGCATGCCAGTATATTACTCATGTGGTTTTGAGGTCAGATCTTGTCGACTTAAAACTAACTGGCTACCAGTTGGACGAACCTCAGTTGTCTTGACTGAAAACAACCAATGCTTATGACATCTCACCGATCGTATGAACAGATATTTTCGTCCTGGCCATGTGTCACATTGGTTTTCAAAGTTATCCAAATGTACTAGGATCTATCCTTGCATTATTCATCCATGTGACTACACTGGATTGATTCGTTTTGGCTATACTTCTTGATCATGACATGTCTAAGATGAGTCCATTCTTGAAATGTTGCTTGACCAGTCATTATGTTCGTCTTTGAGATGTCTTCGGCCTGAGATTCTTGCACATCTCTCACACCAACGAACTACGCAATGAATAATGAAGAAAACTTGGAATGACAACATATGTAGAGGTAGATATTTTTATTATGATTGATCATTTAATATGTATTACATAAAAATGGAGGTTGTTTACATGGTTAATTTTCTGCTCTTCTAAACTGTAATCTCTATTGATAGTATCTCATTAGATATTATGCATTCTGTGGATTCAAATACTTTTAACCTTTCAAATCCTCGATCTAATATGCTCTAGGTCGCACGACTGTAGATATTTTATACGGGACGTGCCAATTCAATTCCATCGTATTCCCTTTCTAGATAACCTTCTTTAGAACATAGTATCCTTGTTTCAAGGTGCTCGGCTTTACTCTTTTATTATAAAACCATGATGTTTTCTATTAGTAGGATGTCACCCGAAGCACTGTGTTTTCCCTAACTTCCTCTACTAGATCTAGATCGATTCTTCTTATTAAGTCACTCTCTGGTGATTAAAAGTTGATTACACAATAACTTGACTTTTATAGTAATAAATCTTAGGCGATTTTCATTCTTATAGTAATAAATATGCACCACTATTAGACTCACTACTAATCGATTAACTGCATCTAGTGATTAGGCTGGGGAAATAAGATCATGTTAATATCACTATTAGTCATGAAGATTTTATTGTGATTGTTGAATAGTTAAATAGATAATTACTCATCTATTCATTCTCTCCTCTCTTATGTAAAATAATAGGTGATTTTTACTTGACGTGTGGATGTCTTTTGGGATATTTCTATAACTGTCTTTGGAAGTTTTGGGGCTTTAACGATATGCACATGCGATCCAAATGTGTATATATACACGAGTGTGAAAATTTGAGGTGTCTACTTTGGGGAACTTCTCTCGCGATGTTCCCACTATTGTCCCTGACTTACTTATTGGAGTTATCATTCAAGAAATATAGGTTATTTCCATCCTAGCAATATGGGGAGATTGTGTCTTCCTGAGATAGAACTGTGGGATGGAGTCAACATATAATTTGAACGGTTTGTTCTTTCATCTCCTTTTGTAAATACTTTATAACTTTCAGGTTGTGAGCCAACTATACGTAGGTCATCATTGGGTAATTGCTAAAATGATATCTTCATTATAAATGGATTTAAAAAATAACCATTCTCGCAAATAGATCTAACTTTATGGGTCTAGGACTACATTGAGACATTAGCCTCATAAGATTATTCATTTAATGTATTGGGGAATGAGATGAATATTGATAGTAATGGTAAGGTTTCACCCTGAGGTTGGACTTAAGGTATTGTCTTAGATGGTAGGGCCATAAAACCTAGTACAAGGATGTAGAGATTGAGTTCATTGATGCTATTTAATCATCCTTTCTAGATCCTGATAATTCGGGAGACAAAGGCGGTATACCAGTCAAGAAAGCATTCTATGGGGCTTAAGTTGGAGGAACCCAACATGGATACTAGGAAAACTTCATTAAGAAAGAATGCGAGTAGTCCACATTTATGGCCATTTAGGATTACATGGGTTCTCCTTGAAAAGAACAAAAAAGATTTGTCGTGTGGGGATCAAGGAAGGAAATTCTCTTTCATCCACCAGCATGATATTAACGGGCTCCCACGGACCTAAATTGGCCATCTTCAAAGGGGTGAAAATATAATAAATAGAGTCGCCAGCCTATTTTTCTCAAAAATAGGCAAAAGGTTCTCAACATGGCTAGTAGGAAAATTTTATAAGGAAATAATGTGGGTAGTCCACATTTGTGGCCATCCAGGATTCAACGGGTTTACCACAGAAAAAAAAAAGGATTTAGCGTGTTGGGATCAAGGAAGAAAATTCTATTCCCACCACTAGAGTGATATTCTCAGGCTCCCATGGACATAAATTGGTCGTCAGCAAATGAGTGAAAATATGGAGATCAATCGCCCTTTCTTGGTTATGATATTTCGAGCAACAGGGGCGGTAAACCACTAAAGGAAGCATTTTGTAGGGATTAAGTTTGAGGACTCTAACATGGATACTAGGATAACTTCATCAGGATATAATGTGGGTAGTCTACATTTGTGGTCATCCAGAATTTAACGAATTTGCCCCGAAAAGAAAAAAAAAGACTTAGCGTGCATGGATCAAAGAAGAAAATTCTATTTTCTCCACTCAGGCGTAATTCGCGGACTCCCACGGAAATAAATTGGCCATCGTCAAAGGGGTGAAAATATATAAAATGGAATCATTAGCCTCTTTTTCTCAAAAGAGGAGAAAATGCAGTTCGTGGATGCTGACCAAGGTTCCTTTCTCGATCGTAATACTAGATGCAGTAGAAGCGGTGTACCAGTCAAGGAAGCATTCTGTGGGGCTTAAGACTAAGGACGTAACATGGCTACTAGGTAAAATTCATCAGGAAATAATGTGGTTAGTTCGCATTTGTGTCCATCCAAGACTCATTAGGTTCACCCGAAAAGAAAAAAAAAGATTTAGCATGGGAGGATCAAGGAATAAAATTCTCTTTTCACTACTTACATGATATTCGCAAGCTCCCACGGACATACATTGGCCGTTTTCAAAGGGGTGAAAATATAAAAAAATGGGTGATGTATGTGGGAAGAATGTTTTGAAATGGATATGTAAAAGAGTACCCATTGATTTCGAGGAGAGACTTATTGGGATCTAAATAGTGGGTCCTTATAAATAACGTCATGAACCTCCTTATATAGGAAATTTTATGGTTAAGGTCTCTAAAGATCGACATAACATAGACATGTCTATCAATATAAACCCTGACTTAATGGCCAAGTAAAGTAACCCTATGCCGATAGGCATAGGGCCAGGGGTGCCTATAGGTAGTCCAAAATGAGATTTTTCATGGGAACATACATAAAATGCAAACTGTATGTCTGAATCATGCACTACAGGGAACGTTAGAAAGAGGATTCAAATCTCTTCTAACGCTCATTCAAAAACTCTCGAGATTTAGAGTTCACCAAAGTCAAAAAGAGTTCAAAAGAAATCGGTGACCTATAGATTACGATTTCGAGGGGGTAAGTAAATGAGGACCGTAAGTCATATTCACACACTTTATGGATCATTAAAAAGGGTATTTAAAGCCTTATAAAAGTTCATTCGATTAATATTATTTTCGAGAGTTGATCGGAGTCAAAATGAGCTTGAACATGTTTAGCGATATCTAAATTAGGGTTCGAAAGGGAAAAGTCCAGTAAGTACGAACCATAAGACAAATTCACACATAAAATGGACCGCTAGAAAGGGTATTTAGAGCCCTGTTAAAGTTCATTCAGTTACATTTGGTTTTGAGATCTGACTCGACCAAATTGAGCTCGAAATCATTCAACGTGATCTCAATTTGGGTTCCAAAATGAGGATTGGGGTTCGATGGATGAAGGGATTGGGCTTGTGAACTATGAAGATGTAAGAGGGGTAGTAAAAGGAGGAACTAAAATTGGGCGTTTACAAAGACCCGCGATGTAAGAGCTTAGGATAAGCGAAGTTCTTTATAAATAGACACCTTGATTAAAGGGAGTGAATGGGGTAAAAATCTGATTTTGAGAACCTAGGGAGGGTAAGTGATAAGTTCAGGGGGCGAGGCCTATTCTAGGGACCTATAGAGGGTCAACGACTAGTTCAGAGGATCGAGACCAATTCTGAGAACATAAGAATTATGATCGATTGAATCATAGGGTCGAGGCCAATTATTTGGACCTAAGGAGTGTGAACGAGTGATTCAGAGGGCCGATTATAAATCTGTGGACCTAAATCATGTGAACGACCAATTCTGAGGGTTGAGGCCAATTCTGCATGCCTAGGTTAATTTTGTGAACATAAATAATGGAAGCGATCGATTCAGAGGGTCGAGGCCAATTCTAGAGGCCTAGGTAATTTTTTCAAGCCTAAATAGTAAAAGCAATCGACTCTAAAGGTCGAGGCTAATTTTATGGGTCTAAGTTAATTCTGCAGACTTAGAGAGTGTAAGCGGACGATTTAGAGGGTCGATGCTAATTCTATGAGCCTAGGTCAATTCTGCAGACCTAAAGAGTGGAAGAGATGGATTCAGATGGTCGAGGCCAATTCTGTAGGCCTAGGTTAATTATTTGGGCCTCAAAGTAAAAGCAACTAAATTAGATGGCCAATGCCAATTTTGTGGGATTAGGTCAATTTTACGGACCTACGAAGTGGACGAGACCAATTGAGAGGGTCGAGGCTAAATTTATAGTCTTAGGCCGATTATGTGGACCTAAGGAGTGGAAGCGATCGATTCAGAGGTTCGAGGCTAATTCTGTATATCTATGTTAGTTTTGCAGACCTAAAGAGTGAAAGTGACCGATTTAGATAGTGAAGGCTAATTATATGGTGCTAGGTCAGTTTTGCAGACTAAAAGAGGGGAAGCTACCAATTCAGAGGGTTAAGGCCAATTTTATAGGCCTAGGCAAATTCTGCATTCCGAAAGTGAGCGATTAAGAGGATCAAGGTTAATTCTTTGGGCCTATGTCAATTCTGTGGGCCTAAAGAGTGGAAGTGAGTGATTCAGAGGGTCAAGACCAAGTCTATGAGCCTAGGTCAATTATGCAGACCTACATATTAGTGGCACGGATATGTGATGTATTAGGGAATCCCATTGATTTGTTAATACTTGTGCATTTTGATTTTTAGAAATTTCTAAAAAAAATTAGAATATTAAAGGATTTTTTTAATGTATTTGGTATTTTTGGAAATGAATGATTTTTATGTAAAAGTGTGTTTTTGAAGAAATTTATGGTTTTTGACTTTTTGGAGATTTTTGGCCATTTTTTTATTTTTTGGGCAATTTTTAGATTTTTTTTGGATTTTCAATGACAAAATTTCGAGGGATCTGTCGATCGGCATTGGAAAGGGTGTGCCTACCGATAGTGGAATAGAATATGGAGGGGGCCTATTGAGAGAAATGTTCAGGGAACTATCGATTAGCATATGCCTTGGTTCCTTATAAAAATGGGGTAAGCTCATCATTTTCTTCACACCTCAAAAATGAAGATCTCTCTCTTTCTCACTCTAAAAAATAGCCTTAAGGCACTTTTTCCTTTAAAAGATTCATGGAATATGCGACTTACAACCTTTTATTAGTACCATTAACTGGGTTGGTATTGATTGGAGATGTGGAGGTACGCTAGCAATTGGCAATGAGAACGCATATCACGATATCCAAGACATGGATGACAAAAGGATTCTTTTAAGTAAGCCTAGGAAGACCTTCTCTACGAGGGTGACGAACCCAAATGACTATGTGAGTGTTATTTATTTATTTTATTTATTTATCTTTCAGATTTATTTTTCACTTAGGATGAATGAATATTTCACTTATGCGGGTGGATGCATCTTCGTCAGGTATATGCCCTCGTAGATCGACGTCGATTAAGAAGATATGGGAGAAACTCCCTATGGATTTGAATTTGACAATGGAGGCTGCGGGGTTTGGTCCTCTTACAGGGGACTTGGACGACACACTGAGATCATCGGCTGTTCTATGTGGTTTTGGAGAGCATTGGTAGGACATTACCCACACCTTCAATCTGGGCGTTGGAGAGATGGAAGTCACCCCGATAGATATGCACCAGCTAACGGGACTGGAGTGTGAGGGTCAGAACACTATGCATTTATGAGGCTGTGATTTGGATACGCTAGGGGAATTTTGGGGGATTATTTTAAGGGAATTCGTGAGTATATCGGTACTGAATAACACCTTATTGGCACGTAATAGATGGTCAATAGGTGTGGCAGGTAACCCGCATGTTCGATCTGCTTCTGTAGGGAGAATTTACGGTTGCCCCGAGTGTTGATGTCATTTGCCTATGATTTATGCCCTTTACTCTGGTCATATCTGATATTCACATGTATGACTGTGGGAGATTCATTCTAGCATCCTTCTATGCTTCTTTGGATACTTTCAGTCAATGTTATCGATAGACTTCCACGGTTCCTGCATTCCTTCTGAAGGTAGACTTTGTTATTTTTGCATTTTCTTCTAATTTTTTTGAGATTTTAATTAATGGGAAAGTCAGGTTCATTTTATAGATGCCATTTTATGCAACACGGGGTTAGTGTCTCTGAAGATGATTAGGGTGGGGGAGTTTCGGAGGATGAGTTGATGGAGGAGATCAAACAAGGTGTCGAAGGAATTTTTAATCCTGAAAGGTGAAAGGGTCAAGTTAGACTTTATTTTATTTCGTTTTTGGATATTTTCTTATTTTCCTTATGTTTTCGTATAATTTTAGTAATTGACTTTATTTTGATACATGTGAGGTTCGATCCTTGGCTTTTTGCCTCAAGTAGAGCAGGGGTGACGAGAGTCCATGCGGAGGTTATTGGTGTACGAGTTCGGGTACGATTGGTACTTAGGAGAGAGGGTGGTGAGACAGATTATGGAGGGTGAGGTGGAGGTCCCACCGTCGGTACCTCGTTGCAAATGTTTAATTGAAAAAAGGAATTATTTGAAAATCAAGGAGGAAATAAAGGAAAAAGGAATGTTCCCAAAATAGGGGTGTGCCGATCAACATACCCATTGCCTGTGCATTGGCATACCCCTACAATTATGATTGTTTTTCAGCTATGATTATCCTCTTTCTGCATTCCTTAGTACCCAAAAACTGTTGTTACATCATCAGGTTTAATTTCTTCATTTTGGGAAAAATTCCAATATAAAAAGGGCGTTCTGTGTAATACTCCGTATTTTTACGCATATTTATATTATAATGAAATTTTGGAAATTGGGATTCATTCATTTAAAGGGCGAAATTTTAATTTATAATTAATCTGATTTTAAGGAAAATAATTACAAGCGTGACGAGAGTAGTTATCAAAAACAAAAATGTCAAGATATAATTATGTTGAACATTACGTAGTGAGTAACGTAATATTGTTTCGAAAATAATAATATGGTCGGGGACGAGATACACTGCAGTTAAGTTATAATTATTTGGGACGCGCGTATGAGTCGCATCACTATTATTATATATTTGGGAGTTAAAAAGCTAAATTATTTTTATATAACTGGAATGACTATTTTGAGTGCGCTAGTGTGTCTGGAAGGGTCGAAATAGTCATAAAATACTACTCGGGTATTTTAATTGGAGTCCGGGGCATCTTAGCCCAAAATGACACCCCAGAGGGGTATTTTAGTCTTTTCGGATTTTTGAGTAATTAAATGGGAGAAAATAAAATTAAAATGGGAACATCGAGGGTTAGTAGTCTGTTAGTTGCAACCTACGTGAGAAAAAGAGAGAAAGAGAGGGAGAACCAAGGAGGAAGGAAACCCATTGAAGAACAAAGCCAAAAGTTGGAGATTTCTCACAAATAATTACACCAAAGTGTAGATCACGACGAGAGGATCAACCACATATCAAATTCAATCAGAGAATTAGAAATCCATCCCAAGGCAAGTGTTTATCTTGCCCCTCTTTTAGCAAATATTGTTCCTATTGATTTATATTAGATGATATAAACTTGTTGCAATGAAAACTTAGGTTTAATTAGACTGATTTGTAAAGAAAGCTTATGAATTGGAGATGGGTTTGCATGTAGAGGATCTTCCCATCTTAGACCTATTAAATTTGGTAATTATATGATTAAATCATGAAATTAATTGGGAGTTTTGAAGGTTTAAAAATTATGGGTTCATATTTAAGAGATTCAGTAGGAATTGAAAAAAATGTTTAATTCCATTTGAGTATATAAGGATTTGACCTTTAATTTGTATTAGAAAGTATATTAGGGTAATTTGGAATAGTTTAAGAACATTAAATTAGCGTTGGTTTGAGTTTTGGATTGATATTGAAGATTGAAAGTTATAAAAATCGAATTTGGAGAAGAACAGGAGTCTGCCCGGATTTCTCGTTCGAAGTCTACCCAGGTCACTCGAACGACCTAATTCGAACGAGACTTCCAACGACAATTCCAACGACCCTTCTAAAAAAATGATGGAGTTCGTTCGAAGTGAGAATTTCGTTCGAACGACCTCGTTCGAACGAGATTCCCATGACTTCTAATGAGATTTCAGAATGTCTTTTTAAGGTCCGGTCGAGCTAAAAATTATCCTAAGTTTATTCAAGTGAGAGCCATAATCTATGTGAGTATCGGGCAAGGTAAGATTTGAGTTAGTATTTAGGTGGGAGTGTGATTTTTCTCGGGATATAGAAAGTTTATAGAACCTAGGAAGGAAGGTAGGTTCAAGAGAGGTAAAGTATAAATGAATAACGGTGAGAGTAGAAATGATAATATTACCTACGTATTATGGGAATCGGGTTGCATGAACACCTATTAAGTTATATAAGTTGTGTGCATGCTTATTACTTGTAATATTATGTGTATGACATACCTAGCTACTGGCTATCGAACGGAGGTTAGCGCATTGTGGATGACCATATTTTGTGTGCCTTCGGGGGATTTTGAGTCGTACCACTAGAGCATGGAACCTAGGTACGGGCCATCTGTGAGAACGATAGTGGTGACAGTCATATGGGTGCGTAGCTATGTGCGTAGCCCCTCGGCTTGGGACTATGTTTGCCTCCAATATATGTATATTTTTTGTTGGTTCCTAAGAGATTGAACCTATTACCTTCATGCATGAGCGTTGCAATGGGACTAGATTGCCGAGTATGCCTAGCACCAGGGGTTTATTAACCATGGGTGAAGTATTGATATATATATATATATATCTATATGCATACATAGTGAGATTTTATATATGTATGTTGAGTTCCTATTATGTGTTTCATAGTGGTCACTTTATTATAGTATATACTTATTGGGTCACCAGTTGAGAATTAAGAATGTTATGAAAATGAGTTAAAGTATCTTTAAACCTATCCCTAAATAATATCAATATATTGTCTTTGGGTTATTTAGATATTTTATCCGACATAGTGGTTATACTACGTATAGTCAGGTAGAGTATCATGACTAGTATGGGTAGTTAGGCTCGTTAGGCATGCACATTAGATGATAGGTGAGCATCTCAAGGGAGTACGCTAAATTAACATGAATAATATTTGTGTTAATTAACCAATTTAACCACTTGTTATATTAAAATTGTTTTCTACTCAGGCTCTGACCCATTTTTCTGAAAAACTCTCCTCTTGTTCCTTAATTTTAGGTGCCCAGTCACAGGGACACCAAGCTTAGGAGATTCCATTCAGTTGCCGAGTTGTAGCTGTTGTGGAAGATATAGGACATTGCTAGTAGACACTTCATAGTCCATTCTATTTAACTATCAGTTATTTACTTCAATTGGACATGTCGTCCCTTCCTATTTTATATTCAGAGATTTAGATGTTTTATTCCGTTAGCAGACTTTTATTTCATGGCTTTGGATTATTGTATGGGATTTTGACTTGATGTGTATACTCCAGATCTTTATTTTAATTCAGCTAGTTCTTTCCTTATGTTTTTGGGATGAATAGTATTAGTTAATTATTTCCTTACTTGATGATGGTTAATAAAAGATAAAATTTCGACATCAACCTTTTTTAAATATTAGGTGCTTTGTTTTAATTAAATAAAATTAATGATTTTTGACAGTGATACATTATCTGAACCAACTAGATATTCTGGATTTAATTAATAAAGGACTGATCGCCCGGTATTTAATTAGGCGGGGTGTCACAGGTGGTATTAGAGCATCAGGTTCTAGTGTCCTTAGGATCTGAACGGCTTATTATGTTTTCGCGTATCGTCCTTTCATATAAAGCCCTATATTTTAGGATTGTTGTACTCTTTATGCATTTTACGTTCTTCAGCTATTTTAAGATAATAACTGTAGACTTACGAAATCTTTCTCTCCTTTCAGATGCCTCCTCGACGTGCACAGAGAGTTCCCAGGAATGTTCAGCCCGAGCCTCATCCTGCACCAGCTCAGGGTATGATGAATGCCACTGAAGTTTCCAACATTATATCTCAGGAGGTAAGTACGACATTAGCAGTTGTGCAACAGGCACCACCTCAGGCACCGGTGAAGGATCCAGTTCAGGCCCATGCCTTCCCGTCTGCTTGGGAACATGTTAGGGATGCCTTCTAGAAGGCGCATCCTACGGAGTTTATAGGGAGATCCGATGTGGTGGTAGCGAGCCAATGAAAGAAGGACATCTAGAGGCATTTTAGGATACATGAGTGCATGGAGGTGCAGATTCAGATACTGGCCACATTCAAGTTAGTGGGAGCAGCACTGCAGTGGTGGGAGTATATTACCACCACTGAGGAGAGAGAGAGACTCATAATTCGAGACTTTGGGTGTGGTTCGACCGTAAATATTTTCCCTCGGCCGTCCAAATAGAGATGAGACAAAAATTGGTGAACTTGAAGAAGTAGGGAAAGACCGTGGCAGAATATGAGGCAGATTTTATCAACCTTCTAAACAATGCACCGAATGAGATCCCGACTAAGGAAAAAAAGATTCAGCATTTTATGGATGGGTTGACATGGAGGATCCGTCAGAATTTGATAGGCAATCTCTCTTTGGCTACCTATTCGGACGTGGTTAATGCATCACTACTCCACTACCAAGACCACCGTTTTTATCTAACAGAGGTTAAGTGAGTAGGAGAGTCCAACCAGCAGGGCAGGACAGGAGGAAATGGTGCTAGTGGGGCACAGGCAGTTCAAGGTCATCATAGGCACAGTGATCAGGGTTCCCAGCAGGGGGATCCTAAAAGGTTCGGGTCAGTAAGTTTTAGACATGGGCAGGGAGGCTTTAGACATGGCCAACAGGATCAGCATGGCCATCAAAGCCATTAGGGCAAGCATGGCCAAGGAATCGGTGGTAACGGCCATCAGGGCCGGGGGCAAAGAGTAGGACCCTTCCCAGGGAGATGATTTACTTGTGGCAACACTGGCCACAAATATTAGAACTTCCCTCAGAAGGGTAGAGGCCAGCAGCATCAGGGTGCTTGCCAGGAACCCCATAGACTGTTATTTCCTTCAGCTCTCCCAACACCCCCACAAATGCCAGCACTGCCACCCATTCTAGCCATCCCAGTCCAGCAGGGGTAGCTTCAGTATGGATAAGTCTACAATTTTTACTAGGCCGCAGTCCCGCAGGACCCACCCGTGATTGAGGGTATGTTTTCTATCCAGAGGACTTTGGGGTGCATTTTATTTGACACGGGGGCCACACACTACTTTATTTCCACGAGGTTTGCACGTACTACGAGATTATTTGATACAGCAGAGAGTACGGTTACTTATATGGCTTCACCGCTGAGTAGAGGTTCCGTGATTTCTTTTATTTATCGAGAAGTCGGTATAGATATTGGGATGTTTATCTTACCTGCTGACATGCTCGTATTGGATATGTCCGAGTATGACGCGATTATAGGTATGCATTGGCTTGTCAGGTAGAGGTCCATGATCGATTATTTTAGTAGGAGTATAGTTTTTGCCATACCCGATCAGGAGATGTTCCTGGTGGTGATGCCTCTCCCTGAGGGAGGACCGTCCACACATTTATACTACATAAAGGAGGAGACCTCTAGGGAGGTGGTGGTACCACTTGACTCGATTACTGTTGTTCGAGAGTTCGCCGATGTGTTTCAAGAGATTCCAGGGTTACCACCGAGTAGAGAGATAGACTTCGTCATCGATTTAGCGTTAAGCACTAGGTCGATAGCCCGCGCACATTACCATATGGCTCCAGCAGAGATGAGGGAGTTACGTGACCAAATTGAGCAGTTGTTGGGGCAGGGGTTTATCCGTAGGATTACATCTCCATGGGGTGCTCCCGTATTGTTCGTTAAGAAGAGGGATGGATCGTTGAGGTTATGTGTCGATTACCGAGAGTTGAATAAAGTCACGATACGAAAAAAATATCCGTTGCCTCGAATTGATGACTTATTCGACCAATTGAGAGGAGATGCCTTCTTCTCGAAGATTGACATGAGATCGGGATACCATCAGTTGCGTATCAGGGAGACGGATGTATCGAAGACGGCCTTCTTAACAAGATATGGTTCCTATGAGTTCAGGGTTATGCTTTTTGGGCTAAACAACGCCCCATCCGTGTTTATGGACTTGATGAATAGGGTGTTCAAAGAGTTCCTGTAACAGTTGGTCATCGTCTTTATAGATGACATTCTAGTTTACTTGCAGACCGGGGAGGAGTATGCTGAGCACTTAAGGCAGGTTTTGCAAACACTGCGTCAGCATGAGTTGTACGTAAAATATGAGAAATGTGGGTTTTGGCTGAAGGAGGTCTAATTTTTTGGGCACATCATCTATGACAGAGGGATATATGTGGATCCGGGGAAGGTGTCAACGGTGAGGGAGTGGGGACAGCTCACGACACCGATCGAGATACGCAGTTTCTTAGGCCTAGCCGAATACTACTGGAGGTTTATTTAAGGGTTTTCAAAGATAGTGGGTCCGTTGACACACTTGACTCGCAAAGGGGTGTCGTTCATCTAGAGTGATGCCTGTCAGTTAGCCTTTGACGAGTTGAATGACAAGTTAACCTCAGCACCAGTGTTAGCATTGACCAAGCTGGGAGTGGAGTATCTAGTTTACACTGATGCATCCTAATTAGGACTTAGGGCGTATTTTAGCAGGAGAATCAGGCTATAGCTTATGCCTCCCATAAGCTTAAGCCTCACGAGAAGAATTACCCCACCCACGACTTGGAATTGATGGTAGTCATGTTTGACCCTTGAATTAGGAGACATTATCTCATGGGGAGAAATTTCGCGTGTTTACAGATCAGAAGTCATTACAGTACCCCTTCACACAAAAGGAGTTGAATATGCATCAGCACCGGTGGCTTGAGTTTGTGAACGATTATCATTTTGATATCCTATACCATCTAGGGAAGGCTAACATGGTAGCAAATGCGTTGAGCCGTAAGTCAGTACGGGAGGCTGTGACACCCCGCCTAATTAAATACCGGGCGATCACTCCTTTATTAAATTAAAATCAAGGTGAACAGTTGGTTCATTCTTAGCATCACTGTCGTAAAAATAAATTTTCCAATTTAACACCCTAATTAATTAAGCTAAGTGTCAAAACCATATTTAAACATTACTTTCCAAATTTTATTTTGAAAACAAGATTTAATTACTTACAACAATTGAATATAAAAACATACCACAATAATCCTGGAACAAATAATCCAAATAATTTAAACATTCGACAATTGAATCCCGGCGTTTAAAACTTAAAGTAAAACATTCATGCTGAATAAATCCCAAAGTAACAGTACTAGAAATGAACTGAAATACAACTGTCCCAATAAAACAGATAAATAGTGGAGGGGGCGACACATGCCCCAATGTCTGAGAATGATAGGAATAGAATCAAGTAAATGAGATCGCCAAATCAAGTGGCCTGCAACTCCCACCTAAGCTGCAGCACGTTTCTTCCAAAGAATCCTAAGCAAGACGCCCCTGTGGATGGGCACCTGTAATATATACATATATATACAAGAGAGAAAAAGAAATAGAAACGGGTCAGAGCCCGATAGTGTGTTTGATTTAAAATTCGTTTAGCAAGTATTTAAATTGATACAGGCCAATGCAACAACATATTAGTGCGACACTCTCTTGAGAAATTATCACCTCTCTTCTAATGTGCACGCCTATCGTACTAACCTTCCCAACGGATTATTTATCATATACCACACTAATCTCCCCCGACGATTCATCTCATCTTAGGTTATTCGTAAGATTAAAACTGAACAACACAATTTTTTTTAAACGTAAGATTTCAATTTGTAACCAAAGTTCTCATTTTAACTTTATCAATAAAGTTTTCTAGTGTCATAATATACCTTCTCACAACAAGTATTTTCAATTTTGAGTCATCAATTACCAAATCACAGTAGGCAGTTCTAGATTCCAGAATTTCATATATATATATATTTACTACTCGTATAATATATATATTACAACAGCATCCCAAATAAACTATGGTGCGGGCATACTCTACTATCCAAACCCCGTATCACTCGTATTAAGGGGAATACAAATTCTTAATCACTCTCGAATTGTATTAACACATACACAAACAATATTGAGGCGAAGCATATATTCCAAGCCTCTAAGAGGATGGCACATACCTGCGTCTCTTAGGACCGTCTGAACTATCCATTCGATAGCCTGTACCAAGGATATTTATCTCCTAGGGTACGAATCAATATCCCCCATAAGGCAACACAGGATAAGATCGTCCCAGCGCGGTAACCTCAAGGATAGCAAGTAGCATGGGTATGTTTTCACACATAGATAATATATGCATACACAATCATATAACTATACTAATATTACCATATCAATATTAGGTATATCTCAAATCCCATAGTTACGACTTTTATCCTTATTTTCACATTTTTAGTAAACACGTATAACGGTACGTTTCTAACCTTGATTCGGTATTATTCCAACTTACCACATAATTCTCATGGCTTTATCCTCCTAATTATAAAATTCAGTAGGTATTCATCTATTCTCTATCATAACTGTTTGACGTAATCTCTCACTTTAAATATGTAGTTTCATCCTTCCTTTTATAATTATCCCATAATTACAATTCTCGCCATAAATTAGAGGTCCCAAAATTTATTCATATACCCTACTGGTCATATTTATCTCCTAAAACATATTTATAAGGGTGACCATGAATTTTTTCTCATTAAAGTGAATTTCATCTAATTAAGAAGGGAAAACATGAGTCTGCCATCAGTAATATTCGACAAATTCTCGTCACTCGTGACATTCAATATAACCAATATTATATATTACTTTGCTCATCAGTAATATTCGACAAATTTCCCATAATTACCAACTCTCGTCACGTTAATAATTACAACATAATTAATTTTCGGATTTTTATTAAATAATTAATTCACATTAAATTTAATAAATCCCCAAATTAATATAGCATAAAATACGGGGTATTACATACTTCCCCCCTAATAACGGAATTTCATCCCAAAATTCGGAAAATAAGGCATACCTGGTAAGAATAACTCTGGATATCTCTCACGCATATCTGCCTCACGCTCCCAAGTGGATTCATCCACATTGCGGTGCTCCCACTGGACCCGTACAAGTGGAACTATCTTCTACCTCAATCTCCTCTCACTATAGTCTAGGATAGCCACCAGTCTCTCCTCGTAAGAGTTGTCAGGCTGTAAGTCTATCTCATCTATCGCAATGTGAGTATGGGCCATATCATCCTGAAGATACCGTCTCAACGACGAGATGTGGAATACATCGTGAATGCGATGTAAATGCTATGGTAGTCTCAATCTGTATGCTACCGGTCCAATCCTCTCGATAATGGGAAATGGTCCCACATACCTCGGGGCCAATTTCCCTTTCTTCCCGAACCTCATCACTCCTTTCATAGGAGATACACGCAGTAGCACTTGCCCCCCCACATTAAACTCCCGGAAGAACCGTTTCGCATCGGCGTAGCTCTTCTGTCTGTCTTGAGCTACTTGAATGCGACTCCTAATCATCTCAATCCTCGCGGAGGTTTCCTGAATCACCTCTGGTTCTAGCAACTTGTTATCCCCCACCTCGAGCCAACAAGTTGGAGAACGACAAGGCCTGCCATACAAAGCCTCAAATGGAGCCATACCAATCATAAACTGATAAGAGTTATTATAAGCAAACTCTACCAGTGGAAGGTGTGGCTCCCAACCTCCTCCAAAATCTAGAACACACATGCGTAGCATATCCTCTAACATCTGATTAGTACGCTCTGTCTGTGGGTGAAAAGCTGAACTCAACCTCAACTCAGTACCCATAGCCTCCTGAAAGCTTTCTCAGAAACGTGACACGAAAATCTTGTCTCTATCTGACACAATATTCAGGGGCACCCCATGTAATCTGACAATCTCATAAATTAACAACTGAGCATACTGGCCCGTGGTATAATCTGTCCGCACCGGCAGAAAATGAGCTACCTTGGTCAAACGGTCTACAATCACCCAGATGGAGTCGTGGCCCTGCTGTGATGTAGGCAACCCTGTAATAAAATCCATGGAAATACTCTCCCACTTCCAAGCGAGTATTTCCAATGGCTGAAGCAACCCTGACGATTTCTGATGGTCCACCTTCACCAGCTGGCAGGTAGAACACTTGGACACAAACTCAGCAATGTCCTTATTCATCCCACTCCACCAGTATTGTCTCCTCATATCCTGGTACATCTTATCTCCTCCAGGATGCACTGCAAATCGGGACCCGTGAGATTGGGTCATCACTGCATGACGCAATTCTTCCCCTTTTGGAACCACCAATCTCCCATTAAACCTCAAACCCCCGTCAGAACTAACAGAATAGGACTTAGCACCTTCAGCTGAAAGTCGTACAATCTGCTCCTGGCAAGACGGGTCTGTGGTCTGTGCCTGTATCACCCTCGTAACAATCTCGGGTGTGACTGAAGGAACGGGCTACTGCGTCCTGGTTACCCAACTCCTTCCACTTCGCTTTCTAGACATCCGCTACCCAATTTATCGGTCTACGACTCAACACATCATCAACTACGTTGTCCTTCCCCGGATGATACTGTATGTCGAACTAATAGTCCTTCACAAACTCTAACCATCTCCGCTGACGCATATTCAGCTCTCGCTGAGTGAACAGGTACTACAGTGATTTGTGGTCTGTGAATAAATGAAACTTTCCCCCCAATAAATAGTGTCTCCATATCCTCAATGCAAAGACGACCGCTGCTAACTCCAGGTCGTGGGTGGGGTAATTCTTTTCATGCGGCTTAAGCTTGCGGGAGGCAAAAGCTATAGCCTTCTCTTTCTACTGAAGTACTCCCCCAAGTCCCCGTAAAGAGGCATCGGTGTAAACCAGGTACTCCACACCCGGCTTTGGTAAAGCAAGGATAGGTGCTGAAGTAAGCTTGTCTTTCAGCTCGTCGAAAGCCAATTGACAAACATCATCCCAAACATATGGCACCCCTTTGCGAGTCAGGTTCGTTAATGGACCCGTTATTTTGGAGAATCCCCGAATGAATCTCCTGTAGTATCCGACTAACCCCAAGAAACTACGCACTTCCGTCGGTGTCTTGGGCCGTCCCCACTCCCTCACCGCTGATACTTTACTCGGGTCAACTGCTATACCCTGTTCAGAAACAACATGCCCCAAGAACTCTACCTCTCGTAACCAAAATCCACACTTCTCGTACTTAGCATACAACTGATGCTCTCGTAAAGTCTGAAGAACCTGCCTCAAGTTCTCGGCATGATCCTCCTCGGAGTGTGAATATATCAAAATGTCATCTATAAAGACGATGACAAACTGATCCAAGAACTCTCTGAATACTCAGTTCATTAAGTCCATGAATACGGATGGAGCATTTGTGAGACCAAATGGCAACACTCTGAACTCGTAAGACCCATATCTCGTTAAGAAGGCAGTCTTTGAAACATTCTGCTCTCTAATACGTAGCTGATGGTACCCCGACCTCAGATCTATCTTCAAAAATAAAGTTGCTCCCCTCAGCTGGTCGAACAGATCATCGATTCGATGCAACGGATACTTATTCCGTATCGTGACCTTGTTCAATTCCCGGTAGTCCACACATAACCTCAGTGAACCATCTCTCTTTTTCACAAATAGAACTGGAGCGCCCCAAGGTGAGGTACTCCTGCGAATGAAGCCCTGACCTAACAACTGCTCTATCTGATCTCGTAACTCCCGCATCTCCGCCGGAGCCATACGGCATGGAGCGCGTACCATAGGTCTCGTATCTGGCAATAAATCTATGAAAAAGTATATCTCTCGACTGGGGGGTAGGCCTGGTATTTCCTGGAATACATCGGAATACTCACGAACGAATGGGATCGAGTCTAAAGGAATCACAACCTCCTTAGAGGCATCCTCCTCTATATAATACAAATGAGCGGTCGAACCTCCCTCTAGGCGAGGCATCGCCACTACAAACATCTATTTCCCTGGAATGGAAAAAACAATGCTCCCACCGAAGCAATCAATCATGGCTCTATAAGCTGCGAGCCAATCCATACCGATAATCACATCGGGCTCATGCATATCTAAGACTAACATGTCTGCAGGTAATACCAAGCTACCAATCTCTACCCCCACTCCCCGGCATATAAAGAAAAGTGAACCCTTCCCCAGTGGTGAGTCTACATATGTACATATGTTACAGTGCTCTCTACTATGGTTAATAACCCTAAGGTCTTCGCATAATATGTAGCTATAAAACAATGCGTTGCCCCAGTAACAAACAAAATTCGACCCAAAGTTCCATGGATAAGAAACATACCCCAAATCGCGGGTGGTGCCTGTAGGGTTGCTGCCTAGTGGACATTATAGATATGTCTGTACTGTAACTTCCCCTGCTGCACTGGAGCTACTGGAAAGGTTGGTAGGGCTGGTACCTGAGCTGGTGCTGGGAGAGCGACTGGAAAAAGTGGCCCCTGTGGCTCATTACGGGCACATTGCTGCTATGGGGCCCTAACACCCTCTAGGCAATCCTGGCATTTATGGCCATGCTTGACACACTCAAAACATCGGCCTCTGAAGCTACTCCCCCTCCGACCCTGCTGCTGTCGGTGTCGGCCTTGCTGGCCTTGCCGACTTGGGACTTTATTTCGCTCGGGGAAATTCTGACAACTATAGTCTTTCCTGTCACACCGAAAATGTTTCTCTCGAAACTTCTTCATTTTACCACGTTGTTGACTAGAACTGACTCGGTCTTGAGAAATTTGTTGTCGCAATTTCGGTGTCTTCGCACATTTGTCGTCTTTGGTCACATGCATTTGGTTAACCTCTCTAGGTCTTTTGCCTCCTTTAAGTTGTATGCTGCGTTCTTGGTATTATAGAACTGTAGTGGTAACTGCTTGTGCCACGATACCTGCTAACTCGGCGGTTGATATTCTCTCTGGGGATACCTGAGGTGTGAGTCGATCTTGCTCGTTGACTCCCCTAACCATTTTAGCTAGTTCTTCTTGACGATCCATCTGAAAATTTAAGTAAATTTTGATGAGTTCATCATTCAAATAAACAAATCGCAGAAGCACGAATTCCCAATGTATAGAGATGAACATAACATTCCTAGTATTTAGGGCTCTATATTAAAGAAAGCAACGCTGAAAGCATAATAAGCCGCACAGATCCTAAAGGACACTAGAACCTCATGCTCTGATACCACCTGTGACACCCCGCCTAATTAAATACCGGGCGATCACTCCTTTATTAAATTAAAATCAAGGTGAACAGTTGGTTCATTCTTAGCATCACTGTCGTAAAAATAAATTTTCCAATTTAACACCCTAATTAATTAAGCTAAGTGTCAAAACCATATTTAAACATTACTTTCCAAATTTTATTTTGAAAACAAGATTTAATTACTTACAACAATTGAATATAAAAACATACCACAATAATCCTGGAACAAATAATCCAAATAATTTAAACATTCGACAATTGAATCCCGACGTTTAAAACTTAAAGTAAAACATTCATGCTGAATAAATCCCAAAGTAAAAGTACTAGAAATGAACTGAAATACAACTGTCCCAATAAAACAGATAAATAGTGGAGGGGGCGACACATGCCCCAATGTCTGAGAATGATAGGAAAAGAATCAAGTAAATGAGATCGCCAAATCAAGTGGCCTGCAACTCCCACCTAAGCTGCAGCACATTTCTTCCAAGGGATCCTAAGCAAGACTCCCCTGTGGCTGGGCACCTGTAATATATACATATATATACAAGAGAGAAAAATAAATAGAAACGGGTCAGAGCCCGATAGTGTGTTTGATTTAAAATTCGTTTAGCAGGTATTTAAATTGATACAAGCCAATGCAACAACATATTAGTGCGACACTCTCTTGAGAAATTCTCACCTCTCTTCTAATGTGAACGTCTATTGCACTAACCTTCCCAACGGATTATTTATCATATACCACACAAATCTCCCCCGACGATTCATCTCATCTTAGGTTATTCGTAAGATTAAAACTGAACAACACAATTTTTTAAAACGTAAGATTTCAATTTGTAACCAAAGTTCTCATTTTAACTTTATCAATAAAGTTTTCCAGTGTCATAATATACCTTCTCACAACAAGTATTTTCAATTTTGAGTCATCAATTACCAAATCACAGTAGGCAGTTCCAGATTCCAGAATTTCATATATATATATATATATATATATATATATATATATATATATATATATATATATATATATATATATATATATATATATATATATATATATTACTACTCGTATAATATATATATTACAACAGCACCCCAAATAAACTATGGCGTGGGCATACTCTACTATCCAAACCCCGTATCACTCGTATTAAGGGGAATACAAATTCTTAATCACTCTCGAATTGTATTAACACATACACAAACAATATTGAGGCGAAGCATAGATTCCAAGTCTCTAAGAGGATGGCACATACCTGTGTCTCTTAGGACCGTCTGAACTATCCATTCGATAGCCTGTACCAAGGATATCTATCTCCTAGGGTACGAATCAATATCCCCCATAAGGCAACACAGGATAAGATCGTCCCAGCGCGGTAACCTCAGGGATAACAAGTAGCGTGGGTATGTTTTCACACATAGATAGTATATGCATACACAATCATATAACTATACTAATATTACCATATCAATATTAGGTATATCTCAAATTCCATAGTTACGACTTTTATCCTTATTTTCACATTTTTAGTAAACACGTATAACGATACGTTTCTAACCTTGATTCGGTATTATTCCAACTTACCACATAATTCTCATGGCTTTATCCTCCCAATTATAAAATTCAGTAGGTATTCATCTATTCTCTATCATAACTGTTTGACGTAATCTCTCACTTTAAATATGTAGTTTCATCGTTCCTTTTATAATTATCCCACAATTACAATTCTCGTCACAAATTAGAGGTCCCAAAATTTATTCATATACCCTACTGATCCTACTTATCTCCCAAAACATATTTATAAGGGTGACCATGAATTTTTTCTCATTAAACTGAATTTCATCTAATTAAGAAGGGAAAATATGAGTCTGCCAGGAGGGGTCGATCGATCGAGGTCTGGTGCTCGATCGGTCAAATCTTCGATCGATCGAAGCTCTGGGCTCGATCGATCGATCAAGCAGGTCTGCAAAATCTGCAGATTTGCAGTTACGGGTTTCATCTTCTAACCTTCACCAAATCCATATTTTTCAATCCCAAACGTCTCAAAAATTGTACTACTAACATTATATCATCCTACTAGGTATTTCTAACGTGAAGCATGAGGAATTCTATCATTATACATGGATTAACAGCCCAAAAATTATTATAATTATCAAGAACCCTAGAATTCTCTTAAACATGGTTCTAACAAGTATTTCCAGAAATTTCTTCTTATAAACATCATAATTTCGTGGGTAATTCCTCTACATGGCAAGGTTTCCAGGATTATCATTTAAACACTTGCCTAAACTAATATGAAAGATGCACCAACGAAATAAGCAAGATAAACACTTGTCTGGGATTTTCAGAAGTGTGGTTTGGTTCCGAAATTGGTGTGGTTGCGTTCCCCATCTCGCGATCTACGCGTTGGCGGTGGCGGCGGTGCAAACAGGTGAGTTTTGAGCCTTGGAATGCCTTGAGAGCTCTCTCCTCTCCTCTCCAATGGACGTTCTTGTGTTTTGAGTTTTCTAACCCTAGGAGATAACCTAAATATCTATTATAACCTCTTTAATTTTCGTGGGTTTAATTACCCAAAAATACAAAATGACTAAAATTCCCTCCCGGGGTACTAATTAGGCCTAAAAACGCCCCGAGACCCAAATCAAACCCCCGATTATACTTTTCTGACTATCTCAACCCTTCCAGACGCGTTGGCACATTCAAAATGACCATACGAACAACTTATAAAATATTCACTTTTATTTATCAATATTTAGTCCCGACGCGTCACGGGCGCGTCCCGACTCAAATTTCCAAAATTGTCATTTTATTCACTCGTGACATTCAATATAACCAATATTATATATTACTTTGCTCATCAGTAATATTCAAAAAATTTCCCATAATTACTAACTCTCGTCACGTTAATAATTACAACATAATTAATTTTCGGATTTCTATTAAATAATTAATTCACGTTAAATTTAATAAATTCCCAAATTAATATAGCATAAAATACGGGGTATTACAGAGGTGTTCGAAGTGTGGAAAGCGAAATTGAAGGAGTTAGGACACAAGGATGCGGTGGCTCGATCATTCATATCGGTGATGATAGTTACACCCTAGATTATTACGAGAGTAGTACAAGCTCAGGCAGCTGATCCGTTCTGCCAGAGTCAGATAGTCCAGCTAGTAACAGAGGGGGTCGAGTCTTATATCGTGGGTTCAAATGGGGGTCTACGTTTCAATGCAAGGTTGGTTGTTCCTGAGGGAGAAGTCTTGCGACACGAGGTGATGATAGAGTCGCTCGGTTCATGATTTGCGGTACATCCCGGTGGGGATAAGATGTACCAAGATACGCAAAGACGGTACTGGTGGAGCGAGATGAAGAAGGATATTGCCGAGTTTGTCTTGAAATGTGCCACTTGTCAGCTAGTAAAGGTGGACCATCAGAGACCGGTGGGACTTCTACATCCATTAGAGGTTCCTATGTGGAAATGGGAGAGCATTTCCATGGACTTCATCATGGGATTACCTACATCGCAGAGGGGTCACGATTCGATATGGGTGATAGTGGATCGACTGACTAAGGTAACCCACTTTCTGCCAGCCCAGATGGATTACACCACAGGACAGTATGCCCAGATATTCATAACAGAGATAGTGAGACTTCACGGGGTGCCTCTAAACATTATGTCTGACAGAGATAAAGTGTTTATGTCTCGGTTTTGGGAGAGTTTTCAAGAGGCAATGGGTACGGGTTGCGGCTGAGCACAGCCTATAACCCGTAAACAGATGGACAGACTGAGCGAACAAATCAGATGTTACAGGACATGTTGCGTATGTGCATTATTAATTTTGTCAGAGGCTGGGAGCAGTATCTTCCGCTGGTGGAGTTTGTCGATAACAACTCCTACCTGTTTACTATCGGTATGGCTCCATTCGAGGCACTATACGGAAGACCTTGTCGTTCCCTAGCATGTTGGTTAGAGGTGGGGGACAACAAGTTACTTGGTCCATATGTGATTCAAGATACTTCGGCGAGGATTGAGTTGATACGGAGCCGTATTCGGGTTGCTCAGGATCGACAAAAGAGCTACGCCGATACCAAACGGTATTTTCGGGAGTTTAATGTAGGGGACCAGGTGTTACTTCGGGTGTCTCATATGAAGGGAGTTATGCATTTTAGGAAGAAGGGAAAGTTGGCGCCTAGATATGTAGGGCCATTCCCTTTTAGCGAGAGGATTGGGCCAGTTGCTTATAGACTTGGGTTACCAGAGCACTTGCATAGGGTCCATGATGTGTTCCATATCTCTTCGCTAAGAGATATCTTCGAGAATATTTGGCCCATACTCACATCGCGTTGGAGGAGATCGACTTACAGCCTGATAACTCCTACGAGAAGGGGTCGGTTGTTATCTCAGACCATAGCGAGACGAAGTTGAGTTCGAAGATAGTACCACTAGTTCGTGTTCAGTGGCAACACCATAATATTGAGGAATCTACCTGAGAGCGCGAGGATGACATGCGTGAACGTTATCCAGAGTTATTCTTGCCAGATATAATTTCATTTTCGAATTTTAGGACGAAATTCTGTTATGAGGGGGGAAGTATGTAATACCCCGTATTTTTACGTATATTTATTATACTATGAAATTTTGGAAATTGGGATTAATTAATATAAAGGGAGAAAAATTAATTTATAACTAATCCAATTTTAAGGGAAATAATTACTAGCGTGACGAGAGTTGGTAGTTATCAAAAATAATTATATCAAAATATAATTATGTTGAACATTACGTAGTGAGTAACGTAATATTGTTTCGAAAATAATAATATGGTCGGGGACGAGATACACGGCAATTAAGTTATAATTATTTGGAACGCGCTTATGAGTCGCATCACTATTATATATTTGGGGGTTAAAAAGTTAAATTGTTTTTATATAACTCGAATGATTATTTTGAGTGCGTCAGTGTGTCCGGAAGGGTAGTCATAAAATACTACTCGGGTGTTTTAATTGGAGTCCGGGGCATTTTAGCCCAAAATGACACCTCGGAGGGGTGTTTTAGTCTTTTGGGATTTTTGAATAATTAAATGGATGAAAATAAGATTAAAATAGGAACATAGAGGGTTAGTGGCCTCTCAGTTGCAACCTCTGTGAGAACGACAGAGAAGGAGAACCAATGAGGAAGGAGACCCATTGGAGAACAAAGCCAAAAGTTGGAGATTTCTCATAAATAGTTACACCAAAGTATAGATCGCGAAGAGAGGATCAACCACATATCAAATTCAATCAGAGAATCAAAAATCCATCCCAAGGCAAGTGTTTATCTTGCTCCTCTTTTAGAAAATATTATTCCCGTCAATTTAGATTAGATGATATAAACTTGTTGCAATGAAAACTTACGTTTAATTAGACTGGTTTGTAAAGAAACCTTATGAATTGGAGATGGGTTTGCATGTAGAGGATCTTCCCGTCTTAGACCTGTTAAATTTGGTAATTATATGTTGAAATCACGAAATTAATTAGGAGTTTCGAAGGTTTAAAAATTATGGGTTCACATTTAAGAGATTCATTAGGAATTGAAGAAATTGTTGAATTCCATTTGAGTATATAAGGCTTTGACCTTTAATTTGTATTAGAAAGCATTTTAGGGTAATTTGAATAGTTTAAGAACATTAAATTAGATTTAGTTTGAGTTTTGGATTGATATTGAAGATTGAAAGTTGGAAAAATCAAATTTGGAGTTCTTGGATTTCACATTCGAAGTTTGCCCAAGTCGTTCGAATGAGACTTCCAACGACCCTTATAATGAAATGATGGAGTTCGTTCAAAGTGAGAACTTTGTTCGAATGAACTCGTTCGAATGAGATTCCCTTGACTTCTAACGAGATTTCATAATGGCTTTTTAGGGTTCGGTCGAGCTAAAAATCATCATAGGTTTATTCAAGTGAGAACCATAACCTATGTGAGTATCAGGCAAGGTAAGTTCCGAGTAAGTATTTAGTTGGGAGTGTGATTATTCTCGGGATATAGAAAGTTTATAAAACCTAGGAAAGAAGGTAGGTTCAAACAAGGTAAAGGATGAATGAATAACGGTGAGAGTAGAAATGATAATATTACCTACGTATTATGGGAATTAGGTTGCGTGAATGCTTATTAAGTTATATAAGTTGTCTGCATGATTATTACTTGTAATATTATGTGTATGACATACCTAGCTACTGGCTATCGAACGAAGCTTAGCGCGTTGTGGATGACCATATCTTGTGTGCCTTCAGGCAATTTTGAGTCGTACCACTAGAGCATGGAACCTAGGTACGGGCTATCTGTGAGAACGATAATGGTGACAGTCGTATGGGTGCATAGGTATGTGCGTAGCCCCTCGGCTTGGGACTATGTTAGCGTCCAATATGTGTATATTTTTTATTGGTTCCTGAGAGATTGAACCTATTGTCCTCCATGCGTGAGCGTTGCAATGGGACTAGATGACCGAGTATGCCTAGCACCAGGTGTTTCTTAACCATGGGTGCAGTATTGATATATATCTATATGTATACATAGTGAGATTTTATATATGTATTTTGAGTTTCTATTCTGTGTTTCATAGTGGCCGCTTTATTATAATATATACTTAATGGGTCACCAGTTGAGAATTAAGAATGTTATGAGAATGAGTTAAAGCATCTTTAAACCTATTCCTAAATAATATCAATATATTTTCTTTGGGTTATTTAGATATATTATCCGACATAGTGGTTATACTACGTATAGTCAGGCAGAGTATCATGACTAGTATGGGTAGTTAGGCTCGTTAGGCGTGCACATTAGATGAGAGGTGAGCATCTCAAGGGAGTACGCTAAGTGAACATGAATAATATTTGTGCTAATTAACCAATTTAAGCACTTGCTATATTTAAACTATTTTCTACTCAGGCTCTGACCCATTTTTCTGCAAAACTCTCTTCTTGTTCCTTTATTTTAGGTGCCCAGCCACAGGGACACCAAGCTTAGGAGATTCCATTCATTTGCCGAGCTATAGATACTGTGGAAGCTAAGGACATTGCTAGTATACGCTTCATAGTATATTCTATTTATCTATCAGTTATTTACTTCAGTAGGACATGTCGTCCCTTCCTATTTTATATTCAGAGATTTAGATGTTTTATTCTGTTAGCAAACTTTTATTTCATGGCTTTGGATTATTGTATGGGATTACACTACACCAAAAACTGGAATCTGGCACGGTTTACGGTTTTGAACTGTGCCAGAATCAAGTGTTCCAAAATGGTCATTTTTTTTGCACGGATCAAAAGTGTGCCAGATTTGACCAAACAAGAACACTTCTGGCACACTTTTAAACCATGTCAGAATTTGATATTTCTGGCACACTTTTGGCACAGTTTTGAACTGTGCTAGATTGAGCACAGTTTGAAAAACTTTTGGCACACTTCAAAACCGTGCCAAAATTTGATACACTTTTGGCACGGTTTTGAACTGTGCCAAATTTTTTATAAAAAGAAAAAAAATAATTATTTGAAAACAAGAAAATTCACAAATTGCAAATCTTGCACGTTGTTGATAAACTAATGTTCTTACAAACTTCAAAATATTACAAGTCTTTAGTAGTTCACAGACCAAAAAAAATTGGGCAGAGTTCCCTCTATTTTCTAGACATTCTAAAACCTACTATTATAAAACTTGGATAACATAAAGCCCGCATGACCATAAAATATAAAAAATCAACTTACAAAAACCCGCACGGCTATAAAAGTGTACAATAAAACTACAAAAGCCCGCACGGCCATAACAAAAAAAAATAGAATCATGAATAAATCCCTTGTTGTAAAGCATTGCGTTCTCTGTGCGTTCCCGTGAATAAATGCTAACGATAAAATGTTATCCTACAAAAAAAATAGGATACAAAAAAGATACGATATTAGTAACCAAGTAATTTATAAAAAAAATTACTCAAACTAAAAAATTACATATTGACCAGGCGGAAAAAGTGTGTTCGTGTGAGGACACAATCGTTGTGTGTTTCGCCATCGCGATACAAAAAAACCTAAGCTACGACTACACTTGACAAGCAAGCACAGCGGTAAGTCAGGTATCGTAAGAAATCCACAGGGAGTGATTAAATTTTAGATGTTAATTGTTTAATTACTTCAGGAATAAAATTGTAAAATAAATAAATGAAAAGGTGATGGTTGGGAATGGTGACAAAAGAAAAAGAATAAGTTACGCTACACAAAAGTAAAGCGAGGATCGGGATCGCATTCTGCCAAACGGATCGAAACAACTACTAATTAGAGTTTCGGTTCAAAAACATGTAATCGAGCATTTTTAATTAAGCATAAACATCACGCAATAAGGAATTTAATCCAAAGTTGCGAGATTAAACATTTAATAAAAAATGGTCACACGCGGATTAAATTCGGATAATCGCTATAAACAATAATGTTGCGTGACAAAGAAAGTTAAACGCATAATAATCCGACTTTAATACGCGAGGTTTCAATTAAATGCAATTTCACACGAAAACCTAACTTTCGAAGTTCAAACCTGTAAATGGCGTAACGAAATCCCGACCCTATTTATCTAAGGGCAATACATGAATTAAACTAAATTAAACTATTAAAGCAATAAATAAAGCATGTAACCCTAATTATGAAAGCATGAAAATTACACTAGAAAGCAAGAAATGAAGAAATACAAACTATATTAATGGTAGGGAAGATGAATAGTCAACTTACAATCCAAATGGGGTGTCAAACCAAAGAGAAATGAAGAAGAACCATCCAAAAACGCAAACCCTAACTAAAACTAACCTAAAAATCTGATTATTTGTACTGATCTGGTCTTATTACAACAAAATTGGCTTATATAGTAAGTTGGAATAAAAATAAAGAAGAAAGAAAAGAAGGCAAAATATCTGCAGAAAACAGAGCATCGATCGATCGACCCCTTTGGTCGATCGATCGACCTAGGTAAAAATTCGGCAAATCAGAATGGTCGATCGATCGACCAAAGGGGTCGATCGATCGATCAAGCAGGGCAGAATGCAGCAGCCTGCTGCATTCCTCTTTTCTTCTTCTCTTCTCCTCTTTTGCTTTCCTTATTTTTCCTCCTCTAAAATCGCCGTAACTTCTTCGTTATGAATCGGAATCGCGCACCGTTTATGGCCACGCAAAGCTAGCGAGGAGGGATACAACTTTCGTGAGATGTCGAGCCAGGTACCCAAGCTATGAAAAGACTAAAATGCCCTTGAACGTGCGGTTGCGTACGGAACTTCACCGGAATGCATCCGAACTTCATACTAAGCATCCAAATACCTACAAAAGATCAATTAACCCCTGCAAAACATGTTAACATAGAAATACGAGGTTGTCTGGTTAACGAGCATAGATATAGGGATTAAGATACCCGAAGGGGATAATAACGCGTAGGTTAACGGGTGAAATACGCAATATTTGCGTCGTATCACATATAGGAGTGGAAATTATCATCATATTCTCAAATCGGGAGACCCGCGACTACGCGGTCAGTTCGTACAAGTTACATTGGTCCCGTTCGAGGTGTTCGTTCCTCTTACGGGGTTGTTTGGGGGCTGGTTTGGGTTTAACCCTTTAACGGCTTGTTTTCAAGCCTAATCTGCATGTTTTGAAATTATCGTCATCATCTCAAATCGAGAGGCCCGCGACTACGCAGTTAGTTTGTACAAGTTATATTGGTCCCGTGCTAGGTGTTCGTGCCTCTTACGGGGCCATTTGGGGGATGGTTTGGGTTTTCACCATTCAACGGCTTATTTTCAAGCCAAATCGACATATTTTAAAATTATCATCATATTCTCAAACTGGGTGACCCGCGACTACGCGGGCAGTTCGTACAAGTTACATTGGTCCCATACGAGGTGTTCGTGCCTCTTACGGGGTCGTTTGGAGGCTGGTTTGGGTTTTCACCCTTCAATGGCTTGTTTTTAAGTCTAAGTGTTGATTTTTGCAAATAATCGCTATATTCTCAAACCGGGAGACCCGGGACTACGCGGTCAGTTCCTACAAGTTACATTGGTCCTGAGCTAGGTCTTCGTGCCTCTTACGGGGGCATTTGGGGGATGGTTTAGGTTATCACCCTTTAATGGCTTGTTTTCATGCCAAATCGACATATTTTGAAAATATCGTCATATTCTTAAATCGGGAGACCCGCGACTATGCGGTCAGTTCGTACAAGTTACATTGGTCCCGTGCGAGGTGTTCGTGCCTCTTACGGGGTCTTTTAGGGGTTGATTTAGGTTTTCACCCTTTAACGGCTTGTTTTCAAGCCTAATCTACATGTTTTGAAATTATCGTCATCATCTCAAATCGGGAGGCCCGCGACTATGCAGTTAGTTTGTACAAGTTATATTGGTCCCGTGCGAGGTGTTCGTGCCTCTTACGGGGCCGTTTAGGGGCTGGTTTGGGTTTTCACCCTTCAACGGCTTATTTTCAAGCCAAATCGACATATATTGAAATTATAATCATATTCTCAAACCGGGTGACCCGCGACTACGCGGTCAGTTCATACAAGATACATTGGTCCCGTACGAGGTGCCCGTGTCTCTTACGGGGTCGTTTGGGGGCTGGTTTGGGTTTTCACCCTTCAACGACTTATTTTTAAGTCTAAGTGTTGATTTTTGCAAATTATCGCCGTATTCTCAAACCGGGAGACCCGAGACTACGCGGTCAGTTCCTACAAGTTACATTGGTCCTGAGCTAGGTCTTCGTACCTCTTACGGGGACGTTTGGGGGTTAGTTTAGGTTATCACCCTTTAACGGCTTATTTTCAAGCCAAATCGATATATTTTGAAAATATCATTATATTCTCAAACCGGGAGACCCGCATCTATGCGGTCAGTTCGTACAAGTTACATTGGTCCCGTACGAGGTGTTCGTGCCTCTTACGGGGTCATTTGGGGGTTGATTTGGGTTTTCACCCTTTAACGGCCTGTTTTCAAGCCTAATCTACATGTTTTGAAATTATCATCATCATCTCAAATCGGGAGTCCCGAGACTATGCGGTTAGTTTGTACGAGATACATTGGTCTCGTGTCAGGTGTTCATGCCTCTTACAGGGCCGTTTGGGGGCTGGTTTGGGTTTTCACCCTTCAACGGCTTGTTTTCAAGCCAAATCGACATATTTTGAAATTATCATCATATTCTCAAACCGGGTGACCCGCGACTACGCGGTCAGTTCGTACAAGTTACATTGGTCCCGTGCGAGGTGTCCATGCCTCTTACGGGGTCGTTTGGGGGCTGGTTTGGGTTTTTACCTTTCAACGACTTATTTTTAAGTCTAAGTGTTGATTTTTTCATATTATCGCCATATTCTCAAATCGGGAGACCCGGGACTACGCAGTCATTTCCTACAAGTTACATTGGTCCCGAGTTAGGTGTTCGTGCCTCTTTAGGGCTGTTTGGAGGTTGTTTTGGGTTTTCATCCTCTAACGGTATGTTTTTAATCAATTTTCACATGTTTTAACATTTGAAATAAACTCAACAACAACAGCAAATTCCAAAACCAAACCTCCAGTAAATCCCTTCCACCAATTTAACTAAATAAGCTCATAAAGTAAGCCATTTTATATTCGATGAAAAAAAATGTACTAAAGAGGTACCAAAGTCTAATTTTAACCCTTAGCGAGACCCTTAAGTAAAAAATAGTCATAATGTAATGTATGAAATTAAAATTTTTTGTTTTATCTTAAGCTCAACGAGAAATAAAACTAGTTTTGATGCTTCACCTCCCTGTCAGATTCAAAATCATCATCTCTTTGGACATAATTAGCTCCCAAGCTAACGGATCAAGCACACTTTTGACCTAAGTAAAGTAAACGATAACACAAAATTTGATTAACACCTGAACTCTTGATCTAATTTTGCTTTAATTTTCTCAATTATCAGTACAAATAGAAGAAAAAAAAAGAGTTCTTAAATTCGCTATTGGACTAATGAGAATATCAAATGTTCGCACCTGCTGCTATATATATATATATATATATATATATATATATGGATACACGTTGCTTAGAGCAATCCTCAAAGAAGTAGGGGCAATGGATTCTCTTCGCATGTCTATAGATCCATGCTTAGATCTGTAAAAATATTGTACAAAGCACATGTAACACAAGGAACACCAACATAAACATGCTCTGATGATGATCTCCTCAAGAATTCATCTCGAAACCGTCTCAAATGCCATAAAGACTGAAATTTCACCAAGAGAAGAAGTATCTTAGGTAATATAGAAGACACTGCATTTAGAAGAATAAAAATGTTGAGCCCTTAAAAAGACAGTTGAACACTCTCTTAACCTGTATGATAACATTAAGAAAACAATTGTATTCGCCAACTTCATTATTCAGCCCTGTTCCATATACAGGTCCATTTAAATTTTCAATTGCGACTTCATTGGATGAAACAACTAAGTCATTCCCTTCCAAAGATAACTTTTGCAGCATCTCTGAACTTGATATCAGCTGCAAGTTCTTATATGAGTGGAATGTATCTGAAATTTATAAGGAGAAAAAGTAAATCCAATGACTATATGTATTTTATTAATTGCTACATTATAATACAATTAGAGCTACTAATTACTAGACAGTTCTCTCTGTCTAGGGTAACCTTCCTTATATTATCCCATCAGTAGCAACCCCTAGGATATGCCTCAATCTAACTGCAGCAAACAACGGTTGAAGGCTAAGAAGAATGCATCATCTTGTCGTAGTTAATTTTAAAGTTGATTTAAAATTAGTAATGAACAAAACTTAATAAGAACATTAAATGCAGTATATACTATATTTACTACTGATTTTAGAATTGATGCAGAAGTCAATTTTAGAATTGATACAAAACCTCTATTGTTAATGATGCGGTTCAAGAAGTCAATTTTGAGGATGTTGTGCCTCAAGCTATAACCAATGTGGAGGGAGTTCCACCCTTTGATAAAACTGAAGATTAAGAAGTCGATAATGAGGTTGGTATACCTTATAATATTTCCACTGTTGGAGATGAATGTGGTAGTATAGTTCCTTCTTTTGTATCTCTCACAAATATTTTCAATCATATATAGAGAATCAAAAGAGGTGACTTATCTGGTATAGAGGCAATTGTTGTGGATTATGGTAGGATTTCCCCTAGGGGAACTACTCTACCAGACTATGATAAAAGAAAGTGTGCATATGTCTATTCATTATCTGATTCAGATGAGCTTGACAGTGGACATAGGACATATTTTCCTTGAACATTACCTGCCTCACCTATCATAGGAGAGTTGAACATTACTTCAAATGGAGAAGACAAATGTGGTGGAAATGACTTGGATATTTTGGGATTAGAGGACTTCAATTGTATGTTATCAAGGAATTCCTTATTGGATCTTGGTTATAAAGTATCCAAATATACATGGTGGAACACTAGAGCAGGTAATGAAGCCATTTTTGAAAGACTTGACAGAGGGTTATGTAACTCTGTATGGAAACAGGTATATCCTCATTCATTAATTTCTCACCTGAACAATCTGAACAAACAAGGATAATCTCCTCCAATATTTAGTACACACTTAAACCCAAAAACTTAACCAAACAATACTGAAGGAAGTAATACTGAAGATACAACCAAAGAAAAGGAACATTAATCACAAGACATCACAGGACGAGTAAACTCATATACTAGCATACAATAATGTGGGGTAGCTGACTTGATGCTTGTAAAGCAAACTTCTTGTATCCATGCTAAACTCCAAGGCCCTTTACAGATAAAAGGAGGTGAGCACTGTAAGAAGTTGGAAGTTTCAAATATAGTTAGTACATCAGTTATACCAGCCCTCATTGAAAAAGAATTACATCAGTTATACAGATAGTTAGTACATCAGTTATATAATAATTACATCACCTATATGGTCCTTATTGAAAAAAATTATCGTCTAGACGAATAGCTTTGCACAATTGCAAGATAAGAAGAAACCACAGCAAAGAACAAATGCATAAAATTGTGGCGTGCCAATTGAACATGAAACTAAAACACATAAGCCTTTTTGAACCATCAATTAGACACATCTCGACTGTAGTACTGATTGAGGGTCTTTGCTGGTATATGGTGGAGAATTTCATAAGGGAAGATTCGAAGCAGTGTCCATGATAAATCGAGTGACTGGAAAATGTTGCAGGTGTCATAGGCATCTTGGGAAATGAATTTTCTCTCGAACTTGTCTAGGAACTTCAAATATAATAAGTCTTCTGAAAGAAGTGCTTCTTCTCCAACCACAGCTTTCATGGCCTGGACATATTTCCCAATGGCATAGTTTTCATATAGCTGGTTAGATACATCAGAATGATCCCCACGAGATTCTTAACTATTAGTCGTAACCAAATTCGTTCATTTTTCACTTCACACACCTATGAAAATAGAAGACTGCGTAATGTTAGTACACTAAACTAGTATGCGGAGTTGCAATATATTGCAATAAAAACATCAAATTTAACAAATGTTCATGAATGAATTTTATGAAAATTGTATTTGAATTATCTAAGCCGGTGAGAACCCAACATAGATAGAGATTTTCTGTGATTACAGGTAATATGAAGCTTCTTTAAAATAAGGATATCCTTAATAATATTGCTTTGTTCATAGTACATTTAATCAACCATCTAATTAAAATAAGCTTACTTTTAGTGAATGAGATACAAAATTTAATATTTGAAACATTGTCTTTAAAAACAGCTTGATTTCTGGCCTTCCAAATGGACTGAGAGCTGGTAATAATAGAAGTAGTCCAAAGATTTCTCACTTGAGGGATAAATGCAACCTTTTATATCCTCTTTTCAACAATTAATATTTCTAGTATTAGACATGACCTCTTGACCAAAGACTTGATGAATCCATTGCTAAATAACAGAAGAGAATTTGAAAGAAAGAAATAAGTGAGAATCATTTTCCATATGAGCTTACACATAACACATCTATATACATATATGAAGCTAAATTTATTATGATTTGAGATGGTTATAATATTATTGATCAAAACTTTCTAAAACATAACAGAGAGTTTGGGAGGAATAAAGAAATTCCAAATATAAGCAAAGCATGGCATCTTTTACTCATGACCAGTGAAAAGTGAATAAGCTTATTTAAATGCAATATCACATGTGTAGAGGTAGGCCAAATGACTAAATCTGTTGTGGTCATATGAGGGAGTGATTGCTCTTAGAATGATTGAATCATTCTAAGAGTCAAGGAATGAAAAAAATAACAGAAAAAAACAAGTGTTATCGAATGCCACAAGCAAAACAAGTAGGAAGGACTTCCTCAGCAAATCAATCTCCCCTGCGCAATTTGTAGGAACGAAAAAAGTCGAATGGTGTCAGATCAATCTCCCCTTTTATGCAATTTCTCACAATATTACTCAATAATTTCCAAATTATAGTTCTTGGGCTAAAAATAAAAAGGACCATTGAAAATATAAGTTCCTTTTTGATCATGTTTAAAATTTTCACAGAACTCTATCGTTGGCATATATACACAAACGCACAGAGAAACCACACAATAGCCATGAAAAAAAGATAATGAAGTCTATATGTTGACTACCAAATGAAACATGTAGACCTTTCCATCCACCTTGGTCTAGCCTAATTGATCATTTCTCTTTCTGATAATAACCTTATTACATAGAACTACCCATAAACGTCTAATATATATATATATATATATATATATATATATATATATATATATATACATACTAGGGTGCACCCGTTCCGATGGCACGACAATAAATACAAAGTTCACTTTTCCTAAGAATATTAATACACGAAGGCTTTTGTCATACTCACTTCCATCACGTTAATAAAACATTCCAATTATTTTTAATAAGAAACTATTTTTAATAACATTCCAACTATTTTTAACTTTTAATAACTATTTAAAGAAACATTTCAAGTATTTAAAAACCAACTTTCTACGTGTTTTAAAAAAAGTTTATAAAAAGTAATATGTTTATAACTCGGTTTCTATAAAAACTAAAAATTTGTATTTTCAATAAAAATATGCTTTTTAAAAACAAAATTATTTTAATAAGAAAATATTTTTTCTAAATATTTTTAACTCATTTAGTCCATCAAACACTTATTTGCCCAATATTAAAGGTCCCTTATTTTTTAAATTAACTGATGAGACCATTTCTAGTACACTTAAGGGCCTTGGCTTATGTAATTGGTTAGACCCATTAGATCAATGCTTTTCAATTGGGATTGTTTAGTTCATTAGTCCATTACCCACCATACCTGTTGCATTTGGCTATTGACCGAATAAAGACCCTTTTTATTAGTTAGCTTGGTTTTAAAGAATGATTAATAACCATTTCATATAAAAAGAAACACCACTAACCCCCAAAACTCCAAATTACCGGGTCAAAATATAAAAAAAACTGGCACATCAATATACAAACATTGAAAACTCATTAAAAATCCAGACTGATATACAAAAATGAAAAACCCATAGATATATAAACATGAAAACCCGACGAAGTTTTCAGCTTGAGACAAATGTTGTAGCTGCAAATCGATTCAACCTCTCAAATCACAAACAACAGCTTAACTAAATTAAAAAAAATAAGGAAACAAACTAAAGGGACCACGCCAATAAAACTAAAGTTACATATCGTGAGTCATTAGGAGATAGAGAAATCTTTGAACTAACTTTGCACCTAAATGCTCATGGACAATAAAGACCTTCAGTCTGCAGATCGAACAGAGAAAATTAGATCTCGAGTTAGACAAAAAAAACTGCTCGTATTGGAAAAATCAGATCTCGGGTTATGAAGGAGAGCAAGAGAGATAGCCTTCCCTGCCATCATAAAAAAATGCCAACCTCAAAAACCTTCCATGCCATCAAATTAAGCCTTCCATGAAAATATGACGAAAAATATAAAAATCATAGTAATTCTAGTAATTTTTTTCTCCCATCTTTCATTGAACAAAAAAATTAAAGATGTCATTCATCAAATGAGGCATTAATTTATATTTGCTAAAGGTTATACTTTGTAAATTTGTAGAATGTGTTATACACATTCCGATGCCAGAGATGCTAGAGAGAGTGTGAAGGTGTAAATCCAAACTATTCCTAAACAGTAAATGACTTACTTGAGATTTAACTTCATCCAAACTTTGAAGCCTCTACAGTAGAATAACTTCAAGAAGCAAAAAATACATAGCAAAATGTCATTTGTTTTTATAGATCAAGAAGTCAAAAAATTAACCAAAAAATAAAACATGATGAAATAAATCAAGAAGAAAAACCTCTGAAGTTAAGAACCCCAAAAATTGAAAACCCAAAAATTATAAGGTTTCTATGGTTTGAATAAAATAAAATACATTGGTGACCGACAACAAACTCCCACCATAAACCAATTAAACCAAATAAATATGAGGTGAGAGAAAAACCTATCATCGTTGAACCGTGAGCTATTTGTTCAGATAGAATAAACCAATTAAACCAAATAAATATGAGGTCTATAAAGTTAGACCCATTAAGAGTGATATCTTGCCAAGAACATTCTAGATCCATCTTGTGTATTGTGGAGAGTGTAAGAAATGGTAGATAGATGTGGAAGGTTCTAGAGATTCAATCTTTACCTTGATGTAAATTTAATCTCCACCATTCATTTGAGTTGGAGGATAGTATATATAGGGGTATTGTCTCCACATTTTGCATCAAGCAAAATTTAGTGAGTTCTAATAAAAGAGTTCCTTTCACCAAATAGTTCTCCACTCTTTTTCACAAGGTTCTAAAAAATGCGGGGCGTGATCGAGGCGTGGAGGCCAGGCCTTAAGCCTTAGAAGCCTAGGCGGGCCTTGGCGTAAAAAGGCGTTATAGGTCTTTTGAATATATTTTAATATTTTTAAACCATAACAAGGCTATTAAAATACTAAAATTGTACATATCATAAAAATATGTTTGAATATTTGCAAATAAAAATACTATTTGATTATTTTGGATGAGATAATGGTTCGGTTTGTAAAAAAATCTTTAAAGGGGGATATCGTTTCACTAAAGCATTGTTATTTTTAGAGAAAAAGTCCGCCTTAAGAGTTTTATCAAGGTCAAAATCTTAACGCGGGGCGTTTCTCCCAAGCCTCAAGCCTAGGCGTGCCCAGGCGGAGCCTAGGCGGGTTTTTTAGAACAGTGCTTTTTCATATATTTTGCTCCCTCCCCTAAATATATAAACAACCTCTTCCAACAATATTCTCCTGCGGCTGCTGCAGCGCCGCCGCCTCCGCCGAAAGCTCCGCCGCCACTGACATTCCAATCTGCCAGGTCAAGAAAATCGTCATTCCCGTGGTCAGCAGCAATGGGAAAGTTATATTCTCCTGCGGCTGCTGCAGCTCCGCCGAAAGCTCCGCCGCCGCCGACGACGACAGCTCTGCCGCGAGCAGCAAGGCTCCACGTATCCACTCCAAGATAGTTGAGAACTGTAAACGGACCTCCCAAGGGACAGATATCCCACAACACGGATTCCCAATGGCATCCCAGTATTATATTGTTTTTTTGTTGGCTGTTTCTTCCCCTCAACATACTCCTCAGCTTTGAAATGGTGACATGATTGCGTATAACTATAAGAAGGTTACGTAGGTTGGGAACAGTAACATCCCTGAACTCACAATGGTCGGTGTGTGCTTTCCTCTGCATGCCGCAAGGGGCACAACCATTCATACTTTTAAGTTTGACCGGATATTTTAAATTGACTACCACTAATTATCCCTTTATTTATAGGTAATTGTGGCAGTGGGCCAAATAATAAAGCCCGCTATTAGCATAACTTTCAAATTAACTTTCAAATTAGCATAACTTTCAAATTAACTTCGTGTTGTAGCAGCAATTTAAGGGTGCGTTTGATTGCAAAGTCGGAAAATGAATTGAAAAGAATTGATTTCCATGGAAAGCTATTTTACGGAATTATTTTCCATGGAAAATTATTTTAGGTGTATTTGATTGGTCTAATTTTCTTACTCAAAAATTAAGTATTTTTCACATTTTCTTGTTTGATTAGCATTATTTTCCAACTAGAAAATTAGAGGCTTATGACAACTATATATATGTAAAAGTTTATTTTTTTTAAACTATCAAATTTAAAACTTTAATAAATAAAGATCATTCAACTTTCAACATCTGGAACCCACGAAACATGTCATAGAAATAATAAAAATATAAACGCCAATATTAAAATGCTTAAACGTTCATTTATAACGAATTAAAAATTAGAATGTCTAAAAAACTACAAATAATTAACCCGACAAAATAGAGAAGTCTTAAAACTATTAAAATGCGATGTAAATTTGTTGACCCTTATCCAAGCTTGTTAACAATCCAAGCATGTGCAAACTCTTCATCATCTAAGTCAATGAATATCAGACCCAATTCTTTGTCTTGCTAGAAAACTTTCATGAGTTTCATTATATCATTGTTCTCTATGTGCATGGCCTTGAGCTTGTCCAAGATAACTTTCCAATTGACGTGAGTTTGCGTTGCTTGCTTTTCAAATGCAACAGCTTGCATTTCTAAAGCAACTGCAATTTTTTTTGATGAATCAGCAATAACAGATAAGGCAGCAGAAGCATCGTCCACAGGTTGCCGACGTTTACGTCGAACTTTAGAGTTTGTTCCCTGCAAGGTTCGTTTGGATGTGATTGAAGGACTTGCCTCAGTAGTAACATTCTCATCCACCTCATTTTCATTGTTTAAGTTCCCCTCAATATTTTCACTAGCATTATTTGCATTCATTGGGGGAAAGTCATTTCCCGATACGGCTCGATCACCCGTTGCAATGTCATCACCAAAAATAATACCCAAATCTTGGTAGTGAATACACACCTTTCCCTTTAACTTCGCTGCATCAGGTTTATCCTGAAAGGAAAAATATATAAAATTAGTAAAAGACCAAATTTCATTAAACTAAAAAATATAAAACAATAAATAATTGTTAAAGCTAATAAAAAAATTGGTGCTACCTTAATGTACTCTTCCCAAACATTAGGATCCGCTGTGATTCGTCCAGTATTGGCATCCCACCCAAAACCACTAACCTTGAATAGCTCACGGAGATCCGTATAATCTTTTTTCAAAGTCTTCAAACGTCCTCTTACGTTCTTCTCAACAACCGCCATGCCACATATAGAATATACGCGCTCAGCCACCTTCAAAATCTGAGTTGCTGTGAATCCATTGTCTGCCCGTTTTGTCCCGGCCAACACTTGTTCAATGAGTGTGTTTACCAACTGTTCATCCATCTCATCGGTCCAACAAACTTGCCCTTTTTTTGCATTACCTGGAACTGATTGAGAATATGGTTGACTAACTTCCTCAATATCAAGGTGAGGGCACGTGGTTGTGGTAGGTCATGGGACACGAAATGGCACAGAACTTCCACTTGGGCGATAAGTTGCCATTAAACCTGTTTGACATTATATGGTGAACATTTGTAGATCAAAATTTAATGTATCAAATTAGTCAATTGAACATGCATACCAATAATTGTACATGGAAATATAATAAATCTGAAATTAAAAATTTAATTTTTCGACAACAATTCATAACAAAAGAGCTCAATCAAAGTTAATCCCAACATTAGGGTTCATTTGATATTCATTCCACATTGCAGTAGCCGTAATATTTCTCTTAGTATTCCAACTAGCCTTGGGTGTGAAAGTAATGTGGGCATTAAGGGAGGCAACTTCAGGTACATCGTGAGGATCGTGGTTAACTTCATCATCATTAATCTCTTCATCGCTACAAACATCATCTATGTCATCAATTCGTATAAAGTTGTGAAGGGCACAACAAGCAAGTACCATTTTTGCTTGTGTATCAATATCGTGAAAGGGTTGATGTCTTAGATATGCAAATCTTTTCTTAAGCAACCCTATTGTTCTCTCGATAACATTACAGAGTGATGAATGGCGAAAGTTGAACAACTCTTTACTATTTTCTGGTCGTTGACCCTCGATGTCTCTGCGGTGATAACGAGTCTTTCGATATGGTGAAAGAAAACCCGGAACCAATGGAAATCCAGCATCGGCAAGATAATATTTACCTAGTAATATAATAAACCATAATTAGATAATGAGATTTAGTTTGTTGTAATTTATGAAAGATAATAAGTTACGAATTGTACCAATAGGAACCGTTAACTTAGGTCCTTGTCGTAAAATAGCACTCCTTAATAGTTGACCGTCATGTGCTGATCCCTCCCAACCGGCAAGCACGTAAGTAAACTTCATATCAAATGTGCACGCCACTAAAACATTTTGCGATATGACTTGCTTTCTGTTGCGATATTTAGGTTGCTCTAGTAAATTAACATTCGCAGCTATGTGAGTACCATCTATTGCGCCCACAGCATCCTAAAAGGAAGATTAGTTAATAAAAAACATACATAAATTAGAAAAAATAAATAAAAAATTTAGTAAGAAGACCTAACCTCAAAGTATTGGTACCAGTCTTCAACATGATCCTTATCGTATGGGGAATTCGCGACAGTTGCGTTGGTGACTATATCCCTATAGAGCATCAGACATGCATCTAAAACTCTGTGAAAGTAATGGCTTATTGTTTGTCCAGACCTAAAGAAATATAAACTTTCAACACGATTGCGCTCATCATGGCCAACTGTGGATAAAAAGATAGCAACCTGTTCCTCAACCCTCACAAATCGACTATCGAGTAACCCGTAAGTACGTAAACTAGCACATAATCGGTGGAATGGACCTCGTTTCATCCTAAGTTGCTCGTGACAAACCCTATCGCTTATGTTGAACAATCGATGTAGTACTACGGCCCTATCTTCATCCCAATTTCTATAAGGTGCCCTAGTGAGACGTCGGTCATGATAATGCCTAATAGTCTTATACAAAACTACCGCTTGCAGTACCATTGCCCAAAAAGCACCCACAAGTTGGTCATTGTTTGGTGTTCTAGCCATTTTGAAGTGATGCTTGAAAAAAAAATTATAAAAAAGTTGCTCATAATATTTGTCAAATAAAAATTAAACAAATTATTGAAAGGTTACCTACTCATGCATTATGAAATATCCATTTAATATAACACCATAAGGGAATGGCCAAAATTCATGTATGATATTTTTGACATTTCATGCCCATGCATGAAATGTCATGCTAAAAGCTTTTTTTTTAATAAATAAATATATATATATATATATATATATATATATATATATATATATATATATATATATATATATATATATATATTAGATATGGATTTTTTTAAGCTTTTTTTAATAAATATATATATATATATTAGATATAAGCTTTTTTTAACTATTTTTTTTTATGGGCTGAATTTTATCACGGGGGCAAATTTATCGCCGTGCCGTCGGCACGAGTATCCACTAGTATATATGTATGATATTTTTGACATTTCATGCCCATGCATGAAATGTCATGCTAAAAGCTTTTTTTTTAATAAATATAAATATATATATATATTAGATATGGATTTTTTTAAGCTTTTTTTTAATAAATAGATATATATATTAGATATAAGCTTTTTTTAACTATTTTTTTATGGGTTGAATTTTATCACGGGGGCAAATTTATCGCCGTGCCGTCGGCACGGGTATCCACTAGTATATATGTATGATATTTTTGACATTTCATGCCCATGCATGAAATGTCATGCTAAAAGCTTTTTTTTAATATATATATATTAGATATGGATTTTTTTAAGCTTTTTTTTTAATAAATAGATATATATATTAGATATAAGCTTTTTTTTTACTAAATAGATATATATATTAGATATAGATTTTTTTAACTATTTTTTTTATGGGCTGGAGATATATATTATTATATCTGAAACTGACCCCCCCCCCCCCACACACACACAGATATGTATATATACAGTGGCGGATCCAGGATTTTGTGTGAACTGGGGCGAAAGTTTCGATAGTTGCCAGGGGTTCGGGGGCGGGAGCCCCCGAGGCGATTTTTTTTTGGGGGAGGGGATCGAGTTTTTTCGACCATTTTTTGGGCTGTTTTTACTTTTTTGGGCATTATGTTCATTTTCAACACTGATTGAAGTGGGAGATGACTTAACCTCAGCTTCAGATACGGTTGGTGCATTGTCTTCTCTTTTCGTTTAAAAAATTTCTCTATTGATTCCCAATATTTACAAATTTAATTTAATTTCACATATAAATTTAATTTCATATAAATTTATATAAATTTACACAAAAATAAATAAACAGACACATATAAACAATACACAAAATAAATTTATAAATTCACATTATAAATTTAATTTCATTTTAGTATAAATAATTTTAGTATAATTTCAGTAGTAAAAATATATAGGATTTTTCTTTTACTTTGGTACGAAAGAAGAGAGAGCACCATTTTAAGTTATGTTTTTTTTTTGTTTATTACAGATTTTCCCCTGAACTTTTAATATAATTACAAGTTACCTCCAGGTTTAATTTTTTACCAAAAAAAAAAAATTTTTTTTTTTTAAAAATGAACTGGGGCGGCCGCCCCGCTTCGGCCCGGGCTGGATCCGCCCCTGTATATATACCGAAACCCACACATAGATATGTATATCCGAAACCCACACACAGAGATATGTATATATATATATACCGCTGTATATATATATACCGAAACCAACACACACAGATATATATACCGCTGTATACTTCTTATATTCTTCCGACGTTCCATAAATTGACTTACTTGGAGTTTTATGCTTACAACAATGACAATGGTGACAACAGTGACAACGTTTACAAAAGTGAATATATATATACCGCTGAATACAAGATCGTAACTGTTTCCTGACTTCGTTCAGGTATATATCTATATATACACACAACTGTTTTCAGAAGATGATGAATAATATGAAATTGATTAGGAGAAATTAAAGCAGGTTGCCAACAAAAAAAAAAACCTGAAATGGGTTGAAATGGGTTGTATAGGTGTTAACACCTCTTCTCCTCCCGCCGATAATGAGAGAGCTGATAAATTTCTTTTTATAAAGTGGCTGAATGGGTAGTTGAGTGAAAATAGGAGTCCACCTTCTCAATACGTGGGATAGAAAACTTTTATGTTGAATCCGATTCTTTGGGAAACCATTTCCTATTTTTTGGTGGAAAATACATCATGTGACCCTTTTTTATGGAAAATAATTACTGGGAAAATTTGGTAATCAAACACTTTAAAAAAAGGAAAATCATTAGAAAAATCTCATTCTCCATGGAAAATAATGACAATCAAACACACCCTAAATAATTAAATGCAGAATTAAAAAATTAGGAACGAAATTACACAATTTATGAGCTGATAAATCGAAGGTGAAAAATATAAGAAATTCGAAACTGGACAGTCCAGAAATATGGTTGAGTCACGGACAATGTCGCTCTCTTTAAGGTGTTTCGCGGCTCTGCCTCCAATTTGTGCCGACAGTGTACAGCCCCGTCACCCCCAGGATAAAACAACCTCGAAAATAATACGAATCAGCAGCACGAATCTGATTCGCTCAACAAATACCCATTCTAAAATACATATACTGCTCGATCATGATAAATATAAATAATCTGGGAAAGATTATATATTTCTGTGTCGTTATAATTATTCAGGGGATGAATAATTATTTCTGTAAAAAAAAATTCGAAGGAAGATGAGAACTGTTAGGAGATAACTGTGTGTTAAAAACGGAGGCTACAACCTCTTTTATGGGGAAAAAAGAAAAGAGACATTGGTAAACAACGTGGAGAAAAATCTGGAAATAGTGGGCAACTCGGTTGAAGAAATCAACACAGAATAAAACACGTTTTAATTTTTCGGAATTAAAAAAAACGTTAAAAAATAAATTTTTAATGCCCAAAAAACAATAATGTATTTGTCCAAAAAATTAATTCTTAATGAGCCCAAGCCCATGACCCCGGACCCGGACCCGGACACGGGCACGGGCCGGGCCGGACGGACGGCGGCGGCGCGCGCGCGCGTGTGTGACTTGGCCCAATAAGTCCCCGCCATACACACAAAACATCTAATGCCCAAAGGGCTTACCCTTTAGATTCACAAAAAAGGTATATTAACTCATCCCATTTTTTACAACCCACCGATGTGGGACTTGTGCCAAAGGCACTTTCAAAGTTTTTGCACCTCATTATAACAGTTGCCAAAGACATCTGTTTCCAACAATCCCCCACTTGCAAAACTTGAAAACATTTTATCGAGCAATAATTCATAGAATTGTGCATAAGTAAAGGTGTCTTTCGACTTGAACCTTTACGTAGTAAAGATGATTCAGAATATACTAGAGTAACCGTAGTTTTGAACTCTATCTCTGACAACATCCCCCACACAACCCTACTTGGGTGTAGTTCTAATAGCTAGCACGTTACGGTCATGTGCTTCTATCCCAGTATAGTGAACGCTTTAGGAATTTGCCCAAAATAACCATAGGAAGCGGCCACATTTCCACATTCACATAGGTGAGTCTATCAAGAATACTCCTGTAGCTAAGTACCCCACTCAAAATAGAGCTATAGATCTCATTAAGAGTTATAATAACTCATCATCAACTCGCTTCAGGATATCATGCTCCATAGGGATGGATTCGGAGTAAAACCCCATTCTATTTACTTAATAATTGCATGATTCAACCCATATCACTTGTGACTTGTTATTACCCTTTGAACATATTTCTTGGGATCTCCAGTCCATATGTTGGGTTACCATCACAAATGACTCATTTATCCAAGGGCTTTAGTCCCATCCCTTTCGTAGTGTTCCACACTTTCTCCCTAGCTAGTCCTTTCGTCAAAGGATCAGCTAAGTTCTGTTCAGACCGTATATGATCCACCATCACAGCACCCGTAGAGATAAATTCTCTAACAGTACTATGCCTACGACGTATTTGTCATTTCTCACCGTTATAATAACGGTTCTCAACTTTTGCAATAGCCGTGGTACTATCACAATGAATCAAAACGGCTGGTATCGATCTTTCCCATAATGGAATATCTGACATGAGGTTTCTTAACCAACCTGCCTCTTCACTAGCAGTAGCTAGTGCTATCATCTCAGACTCCATAGTGGATTGGGCCAAAATAGTTTGTTTCTTAGATTTCCAAGAAACTGCACCACCAGCGATGCTAAATATATATCCACTAGTAGCCTTAGAATCATCAGATAGGGTGTTCCAATCAGCATCACTAAATCCTTCAAGGACAGCGGGATGCTTATTATAGTGTAATCTGAGGTTCATCGTCCTTTTAAGGTACCGCATGACCCTCTCAATAGCATGCCAATGCTCCATACTAGGTCTACATGTAAATCTACATAGTACTCCCACAGCATAAGCTATGTCAGATCTAGTGCAATCTGTAGCATATCGTAAGCTACCTATAATGCTTGCATAAGCATTTTGATTTACACTGTCTCCAGTGTTCTTAAATAACTTTACACTAGGGTCAAACGGATTACTAGCAGGTTTACAGTCAAAGTAATTATATTTCTTTAGAACTTTCTCAATGTCATGAGATTGATCCAAAGAAAGTCCCTTTTCTGACCTAGTAATATTAATTCCTAATATTACACTAGCCTCACCCAAATCCTTCATATCAAAGTTGGCACATAGTAATGATTTAACATTTTCTACGGCATGAATATTAGAACCAAATATAAGCAAGTCATCAACATAAAGACATATGATAGTGCAAATGTTCTTAACATATTTATAATAAATGCATTTGTCACTTTCATTAATTTTAAACCCATTAGAGATGACTAAGCTATCAAATTTATCATGCCATTGTTTAGGTGCCTATTTGAGTCCATAAAGAGATTTATCTAATTTACATACTTTATTTTCTTGATCGTGTACAATAAAACCTTCAGGTTGATCCATATAAATCTCTTCTTCTAATTCTCCATTTAAAAATGTAGTTTTAACATCCATTTGGTTTACAATTAAATTATTTAAGGCAATTATAGCAAATAGTACACGTATAGACGTTATTCTAGTCACGGGTGAAAATGTATCAAAAAAGTCTACATTTTCTCTTTGTCTAAAACCTTTAGCAACAAGACGAGCCTTATATTTTTCAATAGTGCCATCAGGTTTTAATTTCTTTTTAAGAATCTATTTACACCCAATTATTTTACACCCAGGAGGAAGGTCTACTAAATGCCAAGTTTTATTTGTTTCCAAAGAATAAATTTCATCATTAATAGCCTCTTGCCACAAATCCGCATCTAAAGAAGATAAGGCTTCTTAAATAGTGTTAGGATCCTCCTCTAAAGTGTAGGGATAAAAGTCGGGACCAAAATCTTTTTCTACACGAGCCCTTTTACTTATTTGAATTTCTAAAATGGATTCATTATTTTCTTTAATTTTATTTAAAGAAATATTAGTGGATGACTCGCCCCCACTATTCCTCAATTTAAAAGGAAATTTATCTTCATAAAAATCGGCGTCATTTGATTCAATAATTACTTGATTTTTCAAGTCATAAAATCGGTAAGCTTTGCTATTAATATCATATCCTAGAAAAACGCACTCATATGCTCTACTTGCCAATTTAGACCTTTTAGGGTCAGGTATACGTACATAGGCTAAGCACCCCCACGTTCTAAAGTATGACACGTTGGGCTTAATATTTTTCCAAATTTCATAAGGAGATATTTTCATTTTAGTCTTAGGAATTCTATTAAGCACGTGACACACAGTCAAAATAATTTCACCCCACCAATGTGAGGCAGCCCCTGAATTTAATAAAATAGCCACAACTAATTCAGTTAATGTCCTATTTTTTCTTTCGGCTTTACCGTTCATTTCGGGTGAATAAAGGGTAGTTTTTTCGTGAATAATACCGTGGGTTTTATAAAATTCAATAAATGGTCCAGAATCATATTCGGTACGTCTATCACTACGTAACCTTTTTATTTTCCGATTAAATTGATTTTCAATTTCATTTAGGAAAATTTTAAACATGTCAAACGCTTCACTTTTATTTTTCATTAAATACACAAATGAATAATCGGAACAATCATCAATAAAAGTTATAAAATAACGTTTGCCATTTCTAGTTGTGACACCAACCAATTCACAAATATCTAAATGAATTAAATCAAGTGGTTCAGATTCTCTAAAAACAGATTTATGTGGTGTCTTTGTGATTTTTGCTTGACTACACCATTCACATTTTTCAAAATCATTTAATGATAATTCGGGAATTAATCCTAAAGTGCTCATTTTTTTAACTAGTCATTTATTAGCATGACAAAGCCTAGCATGCCAAACATTAAATGAACAAGCAATATAAGCAGAAGGAGAAATTTTATTCATTGCATCAACATTCAATTTAAACATTCCATCAGTGGCATAACTCTTGCCTACAAAAATTCCATTTTTGGTCAAAGTAAATAAATCAGCACCAATAGTTTGAGTAAAGCCAGCTTTGTTGAGAAGATAACCCGAAACCAAATTTTTCCTTATCTCGGGAGTGTGAAGAACATCTTTGAGGATAACAGTCTTTCCTGAAGTGAACTTCAATTCCACATTTCCAGTACCAGCAACCTCAATGGAGTGAGAATCACCCAACAACACTTTCTTATCTGCAGTCTCAGAATAAGTCTTAAACAGACTACGGTCATAACAGATATGGCGGGAAGCGCCAGTATCCAACCACCACCCTTCGGCACCGCTAACCATGTTGATTTCTTAAATCATAGCACATAGGTCCTCTTCGGTCAAATTCAATTGTGCTTGTGGCACATTGCGACATTTGCGATCTATATGGCCAGGCTTGCCACACTTGAAACAGAAAAACTGTCCCGAGTTGCTAGACTGTCCATTTTCAGGGTTCTTATACTTATTCTGAGTCTGATTTTTAAAATTCTGGTTGTGGCTCTTTTTCTGATTTTTCATATTTTTTCCGTTTGCCTTTAAAATAACTGGAGTGTGGTTCTTTTTTTGATTTTTGTTGTTAGACACAACAAGAATTTCATCTTTATAGTCCTGTTTTCGGAATTCCTCCTCAATTCTCAATTTAGTAATAAGTGACTCTAGTGAAAATTCTTTAGACTTATGCCTCAAAATATTTTTAAACTCTTTGAACAGTGGAGGCAATTTATCAATAATTACAGCCACCTGAAATTGCTCATCTAAATCCATGCCCTCAGAAATAATTTCATGGGCAATCATTTGCAAATCATGGGTTTGAGCAACAACAGATTTGTCATCCGTCATTTGAAATTTCAAATAACGGCTGACGGCATATTTTTTAGCACCCGCCTCCTCCATGTCATATTTTTTAAAAAGTGCGTGCCAAACATCTTTCGCAGTTTTATAATTGGCATAATAGTCATAAAGTTCGTCACTTAGAGCATTCAGAATATAGTTCTTGCACAAAAAATCATTTTCCTCCCAAGTTCTAATTGTTTTGCTTTCCTCAACAGTAGGTGGATTATTTACTACGGGTTTGTCAAATTGAACACATGATGCGACTTTTTTCGTAGTTAAATAAAATTGCAATTTTTTGCTCCAACGTTTAAAATGGGTGCCTTCATATTTGAAAGGCTTATTAAGGTTACTTGAGTTAATTTCGTCCATGGCAGAATTTTTCTAAACACCTTAAAATTGTTGTAGCAGCAATTTAAATAATTAAATGCAGAATTAAAAAATTAGGAACGAAATTACCCAATTTAGGAGCTGATAAATCGAAGGCGAAAAATATAAGAAACCCGAAACTGGACAGTCCAAAAATATGGCTGAGTCGCGGTCAATGTCGCTCTCTTTAAGGTATTTCGCGGCTCTGCTAGACCTGGCAAAATGAGGCACGACACGATAACACGACATGACACGACACGAAATTATAAGTTAATGGGTTTATTCTTATTGGGTTTGGGTCATTAACGGATCAACACGGTAGATCCGTTATCATAACGGGTCGTGTTTGGGTTTGTACTCTTACACGATTAAACCCGTTTATACCCATTATCACCCGTTAGTGGTACCGGGTTTTATTGGGTCGTGTGACCCCAACCAATATTACACGGGTACTAACGGGTACTAACGGGTATTAACGGGTACTAACGAGTACTAACGGGTATTAACGAGTACTAACGAGTACTAACGGGTCACCCAACCCGTTACCCGTTTAGACCGGTTAATATTAACGGGTGTTAACGGTTCGAGTCGTGTACCCGTTAATATTAACCGGTCGTGTTTGGGTATTATCATTTAACCCGTTAGTCTTAACGGGTCGTGTACGGGTTAAGGGTGTTTACACCCGTTAACACAACCCGTTAACAGCTCTAGGCTCTGCCTCCAATTTGTGCCGACAGTGTACAGCCCCGTCACCCCCAGGATAAAACAACCTCGAAAATAATACGAATCAGCAGTACGAATCTGATTCGCTTAACAAACACCCATTCTAAAATACATATACTGCTCGATCATGATAAATATAAATAATCTGGGAAAGATTATATATTTCTGTGTCGTTATAATTATTCAGGGGATGAATAATTATTTCTGTAAAAAAAAATTCGGAGGAAGATGAGAACTGTTAGGAGATAACTGTGTGTTAAAAACAGAGGCTACAACCTCTTTTATGGGGCAAAAAGAAAAGAGACGTTGGTAAACAACGTGGAGAAAAATCTGGAAATAGTGGGCAACTCGGTTGAAGAAATCAACACAGAATAAAGCACGTTTTAATTTTTCGGAATTAAAAAAAAACGTTAAAAAATAAATTTTTAAAGCCCAAAAAACAATAATGTATTTGTCCAAAAAATTAATTCTTAATGAGCCCAAGCCCAAGACCCCGGACCCGGACACGGGTCGGCTCGGACGGACGGCGGCTGCGGCGCGCGCGCGCGTGTGTGACTTGGCCCAATAAGTCCCCCACCCATACACACAAAACATCTAATGCCCAAAGGGCTTACCCTTTAGACTCACAAAAAAGGTATATTAACTCATCCCATTTTTTACAACCCACCGATGTGGGACTTGTGCCAAAGGCACTTTCAAAGATTTTGCACCTCATTATAACAGCTGCCAAAGACAGTTGTTTCCAACACTTCGTAAATTCGTCTTTCAAAGTAAAAACCTAGTTTTTTACAAGATCCATTTTTTTAGAGAGTCCTTTGAGAGTATGTGATGATTTTAAAAAGTGAGGAAAAGGTTTTTTAAAAAAAATTTCTTTACAAGGGTCCATAAAAATGAAGATTTCGTTCGAATGAGATTTCATGGATCAAAAGGAGTTTTGATCGATGTCACTATTCTACAAACAATGGACCTAGTAAAATAAATATCTTCAAACGAGAGGACATCAAAGGAATCAAGTTTTATATGAGGACCCTGGTTTTCATCTAGGGGCCTTCGTAAGATAAAAAATTGTTTAATAGGACCTCGATTGAAAGAGACCTTATTTGAACAAGGCTCATATTTATTTGGAAATTTATTTTAGTCAAGATATTCTATTACAAAGTACAAGTAACTTCATAAGCACGTCTTTCAAAGTACAAAGCCTAGTATTTATAAAATCCTTTCTTGATTTTAATAGAGTCGTTTAAGAGTGTGTGATTGTCATATTCCATGCTTTCTACGTAGACTTCAGGTTTACCATCCCCTTCTAGTCTTCTATATTAGTAGAAGAATTGCACGATAAATCACGTGGGTGATTAACACGTTGTTTGGAAAGATCTTCAGCAACCAAGATCAGTGGATAATGAGGCCTTGGAGGATATGTATCTTATTCATAGACTAGAACAACACTCGCTAGTATGAGTAGAGGCAGAGGAGTGGCCATATAGGAGTAAGATTTTTTATATAGGAAAGTTGTGTATGTGTCCTTCTTAAGTCTTGTAAATATTATTTAGTACTAGTGGACTTGATTGTGGGCTGAGGGGATAGTGATTTTCCCCCTCAGATTTTCCATCTAATATCCTTGTGTGCTATTATTGATTTATTTACTTATAGCTTCCACTAATAATCAATTCCATGCAATTTGTACTAATTAATTTTATTTAGTAAAATTAAAACTTGTCCAAAATCAAAAGGAATTTTAACTTTCTTGATGCGTTAATTAATTTAACGTAGACCCTTAGGTACATAATTATTCATAACCAATCCTAATTAAGAATATTTTGAGGGAGAAAAGGCACCAAAAGTCCTATGGAAAAAAAGGAAAAACTAATCCAACCTAACCTATAACTAGATTAGAGTTCATTAATCAGTCGATTTGAATTGGATTAACACTACCCAAATTTGTCTTTAGATGGCCTGGGGTTAGTTGGATTAAAATAGGCAATTTTAAGATGATGAACACCCTCGGAAAATATGCATATGTGATTAGGTTTATTCTAATTAAAATAAATCATTTGTCACTCTATATGAGATTACAACACTAAAAAAACTCGGTTTAAAATAGTTATAGACTTTTGATTTTCCAGTGAAAAAAATCCCTGCAGGTTGTTCTCAAAGATATTTGTTGGGATTTAGTAAAGACGGATGGAATAATTATTAAAGGCGTTTTATTTTCTAAGAAGATATAATTAGAGTTAATATAAGCGATTATGTATATGTTTCTGTAAGAAAATGAATTTCGAATACAATCAAGTTATGCAAGGAACAACAATGATTAGAAATAAGAAAAAACAATAGATCATAAGAATTAACATGTTTTAATATAGAGAGATCTGTGTCCATAAGAGAAATGTAGAGGACTTTTATTTCAATAAAAAATTGTTGGGTGATAAAATTTATAGTGAGTCTCAAGTAATAGGTATAAGAGTGCAATTTACATCCTCTAGTAATAAATTTTCTTCATTAATAGTATTGAGAATGACAATTACATTTAGATACACAATATTTATCCTTATCATTTATGAAGATGGTTTCACAACCCCAATTGGGCTTATCTGATAAGATTATTGGCCCGATAATTACCGAGGGGGGTAGTCTTTTATAATAATTGAAATTTTTAGAATTCACTCAAGTCTGTTCAGATCATAAGATAATTTGTTCACATTAAAGATTATGTTAATAGTTCAATAAGACAAAAAGAAAATTACATACTACAAAAAATGTGCAAAAACCATTTATCTTCAACTTATAACACCCTAAACATGTGAATTTTTATTTTCCTTTTTTATTTTCGGAGTATGCATTTGCATATAATTTTTTGTCTCATAAGCACATACAAGTATGTTTCTTGCAAATTATTGCTAACACCCCTTTTGGTAGAACTTATAAAATTTTCTCTCATCATTTTTAATTAACATGACAAGCAATGAATTTTACACGAACATCCCAAAAATCTAGCGAAGAAATTATGACGTGATTGGGTGAAAATAATTTTCCACATTAGTTTTGGTTAGAAATAAAAAAAATACACCATTGTCAACTCGTGTATGTGTGTGAGGTATAGAAATGACCTCAACATAGTCAATATGAGTCCTTCTCAGAAAACTCCATATGAACTAATAATTAAAACACTCATAAGTTCACACTACCCTCCTAATAATTGAATCCAATAATAGGAAAATAAATAGTAATGTTGTGTTCCACAATTTATCAATCATCTCAACACTATTTATCAACAAAAATTACAAAACAAAAATAGTTTTGGATTTTTATGATTTTAATTAAAAAAAATCGTTTGGATTTTTGCTCAAAAAATTCAAAAAAACACAAACCTTTTTGTATTTTTCAAAAAATTATAAAACCAGACCAAAAACTATTATACACTCTAGGAACGATAACACATAATGAACTTTACAAAGAGAATCCTAGTCTAATGATGATATGGATGACTTTCTCGGAAGGGTGAGATGGGACAGAGTAGGAACCCTTATCCACCACTCTAGATATCTTTTTATTATTCGTACCTTGAGCACTAGGAAGGCACCACTCATCCTATTTAATCATCCCATATGCATTTGTTATTTTTGAATCATGTACTCGATACATTCTTGGAGCTTGTAGAAATATTTATTCAAACGTGGATGAACATACCCACTTTGCACAAGCTAGTGGCAATAGTCTCTAAGGTTACCCTTCCTTTTGCAATGGGTGAAAAAGTATAGTTTTAAAGGATCCACCTTTTCTGGATTGGGAGTAATCAATAGAGGGAGCCAAGAAAGTGTGTTTCTTTACCTTTTGATAACGTGGTCTTTGTCTTGAACTTAGAATCTTGTGATCCGTCATATCCAAGATCCTCTTTCTCCTTCGAGGATTGAGAAGGTGCTAGGATTATATTTTTTAACTTATTGGAACACACTTAGAGGTCAACTTTAACCTTATTAGATGTTAATAAGTCTTTTGTGAGTTTCTTTTTTATGCCTCCAACACCTGACATGCACATAGTGACTTAAAGAGAGCGATCTTCAAGGAATCAACCTTTTCATTAAAGAGCTAATCTCTTTCTCCCCCGCTTTCAACCTCTCATTATGAGTAGAGTCTCGATCCTTCACCTTAATCATCATAATCGTAATCTTCCCCAAGGAACATATCTCACTCTACAAATAAATGTTCTCGATAAGATTATCATTCACCTTATTTATGACTTTACACATCTTGTAAAGTTTATTGAACTTATCTTGAAGTTGTTCCTTTATCTCATCAACACAACCCATTTCCTTTACCATTTTGTCTGTATCAATTTTGGACTTAATGCTATATTTATCCACCTTCCCTAAATCAAGGGAGTTTTGAGGAATAATCATACCCTCGTTAGTGGGAACATGATCAAGTTACATTCAATGGGATACTTATAATTTTAGTCGGTGTCCACTATACTAAAAAGGCTAAATTGTCACCTTTGAGTCGACCAGCCTTGTCATGGTCAATGACCGCGACAAGTTTAGTTGTCATGAACTTATCACCGTCAAGGACCTTGACAGGTCCATGACAACTTTCTTAAATAGAAAACCCTACCGTCTTTTTTCCCCGTTTCATTTCCTTCATTTTTCTCTCTCTCTCTCTGAGCGACTGCTCTCTATCTCTCTCTCTCTCTCTCTCTCTCTCTCTCTCTCTCTCTCTCTCTCCTTTTTGTGTGTGTGTGTGTATATCCATGTGTGTGTGTCTCATTTTTTCTACATATATGTGTGTATATGATTTTTTGTTTGTGTGTGTGATTATTTTGGTGTTTACAAAAATTGGGCATAAATCTGAATTGGACCCTTTTGTTGTGTAAATATGAAATTGGACCCCTTTGTTGTGTAAATATGAAATTGAAATTGGTTGGACATCTGAAATTGGGCATATTCTTGTGTAAATATGAAATTAAAATTGAAATTGGGTACAAAACGAAAATTGGGTATAATGTTGTGTAAATTTGAAATTGGACCTCTTTTGTTGTGTAAATATGAAATTAAAATTGGGTATAAATTTGAAATTGGACATATTGTTGTGTAAATGTGAAATTAAAATTGAAATTGGGTATAAAATGAAAATTGGGTATAGTGTTGTGTAAATCTGAAATTGGGTATAATGTTGTGTAATTGGGTATAATATTTCACATATAAATATATATACACAGAGAGATTGTTGAATTATTTAATTATTGAATTGTTTGGGATTCTTGAATTGTTATTGACTGGTGGGTTTGAACATTTAGATGGCCATTGAGTTGGTTGGCCCTAGGAATTTATATTAAAAGACATTATTATTTGCATTGTTGTTTTGAATTCTTGAATTGTTGTTGATGATGCTGGAAATAGCACCACCCTACTAGGTGTATGTAAGCTCAAATCAGTGATAACAATGGAAGCTTAAGTATACACTAAATATAAGAGATTGAGATGAGGAGAAGAGGATAAATACCAATATATAAGTGGTTTAGCCAATTAGGCCTACGTCCACTGTGCAAGTGAGTGAATAAGGTCACCGGATTAAGGCACTAATGGCCATGGATACAATCTCTCAAGATGTCTCTCTCTACTGTATAATTTGATAGAGTTTAGCTAGGGTTGTAATTTCGGATCCCCTCTCAAGGTAGGAGAAGATAAGTATATATAGTGTTTGGGGGGTGTAATGTACCCCCCATGCATGCAATGGGCATGTGTGTGTTGATCTAGCCAATCTAATGAAGACATCTGTCACTGTCACATGTAGAGAATAATGATTAAATATTTCCCCACGTGAGGGGATTGATTTAGTTACAACAGATTTTGTCCACGTGTTTATATATGCTTATAAATGCTCGGACTTGCCCATGAATGGTACAACCTCGCCCTGGAAGAGTGCGAGGTTACTAAAGTCTAACCGTTGCCTCATCTAAGTCTATTCATGATGACCTCATCCAGGTACGCTGACCGAGGTTAGGTCGGAAGAGTAATATTCATGTAATACTACTGATCTCGACCGTTAACTGTAACGTCGGCCTAATCGATACTGCTTTTGGAGAGTGGCTGAACCCGCAAGTCCTTGTAGACAGTACGAGATAACCACCAATTATTTTAGAAAATGGAGGCCAAATTAATTTGCAAATTTAATAAAAACCATTTAGACAATCCAATTTGAAAAGAAGGTGGATAAATATGTAAAACATATAATATATTACAACTATTCATCAAAATAATGACCGAATAAGTTGTCGGTTAACAGACTAATACAAACAGGTTACATCAAGTATTACAAATAAATATTACAGTATATGCAAGTACAAAACTTGGGCAACACGCCCGAGTGTACAGACTGATCATAACTAGAGTATACAAAAGATAGATGTGTCTATAACAAAAATCCTACAACATCCGCAAAAATGTTGTAGCTCGCTGACACTGAGAATGAGAGATTAACACGGGCGTCCTTGCGGCGGAGTACTTGAGCATAAATAGGATCCATACAAAAGAGAGAAATATAAATGGGTCTGGGCCCGGTTTGATATGGTATAAATGTGAATAAAATGCATGACAATTATGAATTGCTAACATCATAAACAAGCTTAACTCGCACTTCACAAAAGAATAATCCTCACCTCTCATCTAAGTGCACACCCTAGCTCAATGCCATTTATAGTGTTAACTATTCATCAATGTAAGAGAAATAACTCAATTCCAATTTAATAAGCTTACATTTCAGTTTGTACAATATGACTTCTCCGGTCCATTCCTCATTAGGAAACTTATTCCGTACAGTTGATTTATAAAATGCTTTAGCCATTTATAAAATGCCACATTCATGAGAATAGTTACAATCAAAATATAACGATTCTAAGACCATCCTTCCGGGAGTCACCCTACTGGATGCGCCCCTAAATAGCTATCATCTTCTAGGGCCTATAACCAAGACCACCTGGGCGCCCTAAATCGCGTCGCGTGGGAAGAGGCCTTATACCTTCGACAGTGAGTCATAACTATACCCGAAATTACCTCACTTGGAATAAAACAACAACACAATATAACCACCGGTCCTATGGTCGAGGACTATATTCACCCTGCATTCACTAGCCAAGGGACTTCACCTCATTCGCATAACTTTCCTTATGATAGCATTTAGAGAGGTATGTATAAGCAAGTCACAATTCACAAGATATGCCAATATAAAATGTACATTCCATTTTATCCGGAACCGCATGTGTTTAACGACATAAATCACTATGTTTAATTATCCCCATACTAACTTCTAAGAGTTCACGACAACGACATAAGCCACCAAGGGTAATTTACCTCATCTTAATCTCTAAAAATTCAGAATCATATATCCCTACTTTCCCCTAGTCCTAGACTAGATCACTAAATGAAAAGGACACTTATCTCCTTCTAACAGTTAATTAATTAATTCCCGACCTAAGCCTAGGCACTCCTTTTCTAACCTAGGTTATTGATTCTCTTATTACAAGACCCTAATACTCTATTTTACTTCATGCAAGAAGGTTCCTAAGCCTTAAACCTTAAAAGAAGGGAATAGAAAGGAAACTAAATTTTATGGTTAAAAACAGGGGACCGGTCGATCGGCCCCTGACCCCTGGTCGACTGTGCTTCTAGAATTTTGCCTCATAAGAAAAGCAGTAAGCCCATTCTTTAAGGCCTGATAGATCGGTCCTGGGATCGCAGTTGACCGCGCTATAAAATTATGCCTTTTGAGAGAAGCAGCGGGCTTTTTATCTTTAGGCCCTGTCGACCGGGCTCTGGACCGCGATCGACCGGTCACACCAGATCTCACTGCCAACCCCCATTTTATCATACAAAAACTAAATCTCTAAACCTATTTTTCTTCCATAACTCTTAACCTTATTATCTAATAACTTCACCCCAACATTTCTACACAACAACAAACTAATGTAATCAACTCAAGTCATATATACATCAAAATCTAAGGGTTTAACTTAAACACCAAAAGTCATCAAAACCCACCAATGGCTTAAATCTCCAAAAACACAACTGTCAATACAAATTATCCACACTAAATCATACATATGCAAGTTAGAAACTTGCCTCAAGTTCGTAGTCTCGGATTCTCTACTCGTAGCAACGATTTCCAAGATCAAATCATCAAATCTCCTCTTTTCTCTTATTTTCTCCCAAGTTCTCTCTCTCTCTCTCTCTTAGGTTTAGGAATAAATGAAAAATAAATGATCTAACAAGACTAAAAATACCCAAATTACTTTATGTCCAACTTTAAATATCACTACACAATTAAAATGACCCATAACAACATAATTATGTCATGACCGGTTAAAAGTATCCGGAACCCAAAAATATAATTTGGTACTCATTTTGACTATTTCAACCATTTCTGGACTAACTGCTCCCTCTAAATTGGCATCCGGGATATCATAAATTATTTCATGTTCTAACGTCATATTCATTCATCAATAATAATCCCATTGAAATAAAAGTCATAACTGTCGCTTAAAGCAAAACGACGCAACAAAACATAATATGATGATATTTACTTTCGCTTAACAGTAAATATGCAAAACTTAGTAAACATTATCTCTTAAATCACTTAAAGTAATATTTACTTCAACACCCTTTATTTTATATAATTAACCCGCATGGGAAATCAATATAAAAGTAATTACTCATAAATAAGGGGTATTACATGTGCGTGATAATTGTCCACTCTGAAACTAATCGCCTAGTATCTCCACTAATGGTATAATCATCTATTTTTTTACTTCAAAATTTAACATTTTAAAAGTATATGATTAAATACATAAAAATAACCAAATTCAGAATTTTAATGGATTTTATTAAATATAGTTTTTATAACTATAAAATGGTTTTAAATATTCCTAAGAGGAGAATAGGATGTAAAATGAATCCATAGTTACTTTTTAATATATTTTCATGAATTTTACAGAAATAAGAATATAAGTTTTTACAACAATGAAGAGTATTTGACTAAATAGTGAAAATAAAAAGTGAGGACTATATTCCAAATGGGGTTTTTTATATCCACAAAATTGTAATCAAATTTTATACAAGTGAAATTTTTTTTTCAACTAATCAAAGCATACAAGATAAACATATTTTTTGTAGAAAAATAACTTTCACTCACCACATATGTAATTAAATATTCCAAATGGTCCCGCAATCTTTGAGAACCCTCGGATGAACCGCCTGTAATACCCGGCTAACCCCAAGAAGCTACGCACCTCTGTCGGTGTTGTGGGTTGTCCCCACTCCCTCACCGCCGACACTTTGCTTGGGTCCACTGATATCCCCAATTCTGACACAACGTGCCCTAGAAACTGCACTTCCCATAACCAAAATCCGCACGTCTCATACTTGGCATACATATGATGCTCTCGTAGAGTCTGAAGAACCTGTCTCAAGTGCTCGGCATGCTCCTCCTCAGTCTATGAATAAATTAGGATGTCATCTATGAAGACGATGACAAATTGATCTAAGAACTCTCTGAACACTCGGTTCATCAAGTCCATGAATACGTCTGGAGCATTTGTTAGCCAAAACGACATGATCCTGAACTCATATGACCCATACCTCGTCAAGAAAGCAGTCTTTGACACATGCTGCTCTCTAATCCGTAACTAATGGCATCCCGATCTCAAGTTTATCTTCGAAAAGAAGGTAGCTCCCCTCAGCTGGTTGAACAAGTTATCGATTCGGGGCAACGAATACTTATTTTGTATCGTGACGTTGTTCAACTGTCGGTAGTCCACGCACAACCTCAATGAACCATCTCTCTTTTTCACAAACAGCACCGGAGCGCCCCAAGGCGAGGTGCTCCTATGAATGAATACCTGACCTAACAGATGCTCAATATGATTCTGTAACTCTCTCATCTCAGCTGAATCCATACGGTATAGTGCACGGGCTATTGGTTGAGTGCCCGACATCAAATCTAGAATGAAATCTATCTCTCGGCTATGAAGTAGTCCCGGTATCTCCTGGAACACATCAGAAAACTCGCGAATAACAGGAATCGAGTCCAGGGGACTCACGATCTCCTTAGAGGTCTCCCCATCTATTTAATATAAATGGGTGGATGATCCTCCCTCAGGGCGAGGGATCGCCACCAGGAACATCTCTTGTCCCGGTATGGCAAAGATAATACTCCTACTGAAACAATTTATAATGTCTCTATACGCAGCAAGCCAATACATACCAATAATGGCATCACGTTTATGCATATCTAAAACTAGCATGTCTGCAGGTAAAATTAAGCTACCAATCTCTATACCTACTCCCGGCATATAAAGAATATTAAAGAACCATTTACCAGTGGTGAGTCTACACATGTCACTATACTCTTTGTCGCGTCTAATAACCCCGTGACCTATGCAAAGCTAGTGGATATAAAATAGTGTGACGCCCCAGTATCAAATAAAATACGCCTCATAGTGCCATGAATAGGAAACATACCCTCAACTACGGGTGGCGCTTGTGGTGATGTTGGCTGGTGGACGTTATAGACACGTCCATACTGCAATTCTCCCTGCTGAACGGGGACTGCTGAGATGGCTGGTAAAGTTGGCATTGAAGGTGGTGCTGGGAAGGCGACTGGGAAGAGGGGTCTCTGCGGCTTCTGACGGGAACCCTACTGCTATGGGCCCCTATCCCCCTCTGGGCAATCCTGGCGCATATGGCTAGCAACTAAAATATATGTCCCTGAAGTTTCCTCCCCTTTGTCCCTGTTGACCTCGGCCCTGATGGCCATTACCACCCCTCCATTGGCCGTGTTGGCCCTGTTGATAACGTTATTGGCCCTAATGGCCCTGTTGATGGCCCAATTGACCTACTGGTAACGATGTGAGCCCTGCTAGCCATGCTGACTAGACTAGCCTTGTTGACTATTCTTACCCCCCCCCCCCCCCCCCCATATCCCTGCCTGGAATCACCAGATCAAAATCGCTTGACAGGGTCCTCTTGATGGGAACTCTGCTCACTATAACGGACCTGTCCCTGAGCTGCTGGTGCCCCATCGGCACAACTACCTCATGTCCGAACCTGCTGGATGGACTCCCCTGCTTGCTTACTTCCCTTATGATGAAAGTGGTGATCCTGTCAATGCAACATAGCGGAATTGAGTACATCAGTGTAAGTACCCAATGACAGATTACCTATGAGGTGCTGACGAATCCTCCAGGTCAATCCGTCCATGAACATCAAGATTTTCTTCTCTTCGGTAGGTGCCTCATCCAGCACTATAGTGAGAAGTCTCGTGAACTCCTCCTTGTACTCTGCAACCGTCATACTTCCTACTTAATATTCAGTAATTTTTACCTCATCTCAGTCTACACGATGGAGGAAAAATATTTGGGGTCAAACCGTGCCCAAAAAGTCTAAATCGACATACTATCTCTCTCTTCTAAGGTGGTAGTGGACTCGCACCACTGTAAGGCAACTCCTACTAGCTTGAAGGAATCCAGTAACTGTCTCTGAACGTCTGAGCACTCATATATGCGTAGATGCCTCTAGATGTCCTTCTTCCATTCGCTAGCAATGGCAATGTCGGAACTGTCTGAGAACTCCAGAGGATGTGCCTTCTTAAAGGCATCCCTAACCCTCTCTCATGCCGTGGGAAGCTATGCTGGCACTAGCGCTACTGCCTGAACCTGGGGTGGGGCCTGTTACACCACCGCTAATGCTCCATTCACCGCCTGAGTAACTGTAGCAGCGACTTCAGTTGCGTTCATCATTCCCTGAGCCTGAGTTGTTGGCTGCTCGGGCTGGACATTTCTATCTCAGAGGCATCTGAAACGAGAAGGAATTTTATTAGTCCATAGTTATTATTAAATCTCAAATAGCTGAAGACGAAATCTTATAACAAGAATACAACAATCCTAAAAATAGGACTCTATATCAAAGAAGCTAAGCTGAAAGCATCATAAGCCGTACATATCCTAAAGGACTCTAGAACCTGATGTTATGATACCTCCAGTGACACCCCCTAATTAAATACCGGATGATCAGTCTTTTTTAAATTAAATCAAAGTGTCCGGTTGGTTCATTCTTAGCATCACTAACGTAAAACAATTTTCTTAATTAATCACCTAATAAATAATTAAGCTAAGTGTCAAAATATATAATTTTATTTATTAAACTCCATTATTAAAATATTATATGTATAAACCAATTTATGAATACTACTAACGATAAAATTAAACCATCCAAGTGAAATGAGCAAACTAAATAAATCAATCCAAATAAGTATCCACATCTAAGGCCAACTTAATAGATGAAACAATCCCAAATAAAAACTGAATATTGAAATAATAAAAGAGTACAAAATCTCTATCAAGTCTAAACAGAATCTGAAAATGGGCGACACATGCCCTAACTAGATAGACTAAATGGGAAGCTGAGAATCAAAGAAGGAATCGTCTATTGCAAGGACCTGCAACTCCCACATAAGCTGCAGCACGTCAATTGTCCAATGAACTACGCCTGACGCCCCTGTGGCTGGGCACCTGTGATATATATATATATATATATATATATATATATATATATATATATATATATATATATATATATATATATATATATACAAGAAAAAGAAAAAGTGACAGGAAACGGGTCAGAGCCCGAGTGTAAAACAACTTTAAAAATAGTTTAGCAAGTATTAAAGATGCTTACTAGTTGATATTACAAACATGTGAGTACCTCGACACTCACTTGAGAATTCTCACCTCTCAACTAGCGTGCACGCCTAACGTACTGCTATAATGACTCATAAGATTAATTTAATGCACTAGTCTAACCCAATTCTCCTCTCATCAATTTTTGATCCATATGACCGTATGTCTATGATTTATTTAAGATAACTTTTCTTATGAATTAATCAAGCCAGTTAAGTATATCTCAATATTGATTTGGGATTAAATGCATTTATTCAATTTTATCTACTTGTATGCACAGTAGAAGAATCATCGGTATATATATTATCACACATAATATATATACAATAGAGCACCCCACATAAATCTATGGTGCTGGCATACTCTTCCATCCAGTCCCTGTACCTCTCGTACGATAAGGGAAATACTAGTTCGAATCCACTCTCGAACCGTATTAACATAAAACACACATATCGGAGGCGAAGCATAGTTCCAAGTCACTAAGAGGTCAGCACATACCCTCACGTCTCTTAGGACCGTCTGACTATCATTCTCAGATAACTTGTACCAAGGACACTATATTTTAGTGTATGAGTAAATATCCCCCATAAAGGTCCAATCGAGATAAGACTGTCCCGACGCGACCCCCCCCCCCCCCATGATAACAAGTACTGCGGGTATGATTATACACATGCATTCACATATTACATATTATATATACATATATACATTCACTCAATTATATATATATATATATATATATATATTCACGTTATTCATTTACGTACGCCCACGACCCATAATAATAATATTCTAATCATACGTGGCACATAACGCTCGAGTCCTACGTATAATTAAACCCTTCCTTTTTATTCTCAATTACTGCCACATTCTAAGTACTTCTTATCTCTCGAAGTCTTTCATCTTGATTAAATGTAATATTAGTAGGAGTACACTCAATACCCTATTGGTCTAAGTCCTTCTTGATTCTCACAAAACTTAATTTAATGTACGCTTGGTTTCCATTCCAATTTATACCCCCCGAATTCCCATGGTTAAATTTCATATAAAGTCACATTACCCGGACCCTACTTATACCCTACTGGTCCTTCTCATGTCCCATTATGGTGTTTAAATTAAGTCTAAAGATCCTCACATAATTGAATCGGATTAACATTAAAGGGGGAGAAAGTTTCAGTTTCCAGGAGGAGTCGATCGATCGATAAAAAGGGGTCGATCGGTCGACATTCTTGAGTCGATCGATTGATCGAGCAGTTCTTGCCCAGATTCTGCAATTCTTTACCTACGATTTTCTTCCATTTAACTTCTTCAAATCGCCATTAACAAGTCCCAAACTCCCAACCAAACATTAGGAACATTATACAAACACTTATAGATGTTTTCTAACATAAAACTTTCATTAATTCATCAAGAACCGTCATCAAACTAATTAATCCAAGAATTTATCCTTTAACCCTAGTTTATTTTATTTCACAAGAATTTAATGAATATTCAGATTCCTATCTCTACTGGGCATCCAAAATTCGTGTTCACCAATCTAGATACAAGGAGGGAGTAATTTTAACATGATTTCTATTCTGAAATTCAATATAATTTTCCCAGACATTATTTATTTTTCATGGGAATGTAAATAATTTTCTCCTATACTAGCATGGAGGTGATATCAACCATATAACAACAAGTTAGATACTTACCTTAGAAATGGAAGTCTGAATCGTTGATGATAATGGGTATGGTTTCGTTCCTCGTTCCCCAATCTACGTGTGGTGGAATTGGTGAAGATGGTGTTGGGTGGGTGGTTCTCTCCCTTGGAAGTCCTATCTCTTCTCCCTTCCTTAGCCCCTCTACTACTCTAGAGTTTCTAACCCTCGAGGACTCTCTCTTCCCACAGATGTAAACTCTATATTTTTGTCATTAATTAAGGCTAAAATGGAAAATTATCAAAATGCCCTTCCGAGTTACCGGTTAGGCCTAAAAATATTTCGAGACCCAAACTAAACCCCCGGGTATACTTTTCTGACTATCTCAACCCTTTCGGATACATTGGCACACTCAAAATGACCATATGAGCGACTCATAATTAAATTACTTTTTATTGCATTAATCTAGTCATGACACGACACATGCGCGTCCCGACTTAATTTCTATAATTGTACTATTATTCACTCGTGACAATCTTAATACATTCAATCTAATATATTACTTTACTCATCTAGTAATATTCAACATAATTTTTACCAATAATTACTAACTCTCGTCACGCTAGTAAATATTTATTTTAAAATCCGGATTAATATTAAATTAATTTATCACAATTTTATTTAATTAATCCCATAATTAAATCCTATTAAAATACTAGGTATTGCAAGTTATCAACCACGTGTCATGCACATAACTTGTTAAAATTAATTAAAAATAAAAGAGTAAATATTAAAATGTTAAATAAAAAATAATTACCCAAGCCCATCATCTCCCTAGACCTAACCACCAAGAGCCTCCACCTCCACCACTACCAAACCCCTAACCCCCCAACCCTACCCAACCTAACACCTCGCACACATCGCTTACCATCCCCCACCCCTCCACCCCCGCCCCAACCCCCTTTTTTCTCTTTATATCCTCTCTCTCTCTCTCTCTCTCTCTCTCTCTCTCTCTCTCTATATATATATATATATATATATATATATCAAACTATAAACACGCGTACATATAAACACTAAAATTAATTTTAGGTCTAGTAAAACGAATGAATTTGTACTAAGTTAGGGTTTAATTTGGGGATGGGTGGTAAATTTAATGGATTTATTAAAAGTCTATTAAAGATAACGGTCATGTGACTGGCATGTGACCTATTTTGAACGAAAATTATTTAAAAATGTAAAATAATTTTAAATTTTATTTAAATTAAAAATTAGAATCATGGAAAAATACTTGAAAGGTCAAAACTACAAAATTTCATAAAAATAACCAAAACTCAACCCCCCGCCCACCATCATCCCAACCACCTTATCCCCCTTAGCCTACAACTAACAACCCCCATCATTATTGTGAGGGGGATAATTCGATCACACATGGGGGAAGGGACCATGCCCTATATATCTTTCTAGGCATCTTCATCCATGAAGATAGACTGTTGGAGCTAACCGATATGCGAGAATATACAGCTGATCAAGTTGGGGATAACTATTATAGCGATTGAGTATGTTAAGGACTCATCCATCTAATCCTATAAATGTAACCTTAGTCCCCAGGGGAAAGGAGATGTAATCCTAAACGTTATAACCAAGATAATTGAAAATAAGGACCTCCCATGGATGTAGACCCATTGTAGAACCACATAAACTATGGTCTTATATGTCTGCATGTTTTACTTGTTCTTGTCGGCTAAAACTGTGTTGAATCGTAACCAGTAGGATTTTACCACATACAATTGGCGTTATTTGTGGGAAGTAAGTTTCTTTCTTCAACCTTTTCAATTAAAAATAATCATGTCTCATTCATATAGCGAGCATTTAAAACACGCATGTGCCTCCCTATGGGGCGATAGAATAAGTTAATATGAAATTAATTATTTCTAATTTTAATCCTGAATAATTATTTATCTTAGGTCAATTTATTAATCCAAATTCGAATGAAATAAAATAAAGTAAATATGGAGCACATTAAATAATAGATTTAATTTGTTCCTAACTTGATTAATTAAGTAAATTTTACATTTTACAATTTCTTAATTAATTAATTAGGTTCAAATTCCATATGAGGTGATAGAAATTAACAATGGCTGAAAATAAAATCAATCACACGAATAGGGACATCGTCATTTAATATGGTAACCTGCTCGGAAAAATACATGCACCAACCTCACACATAAGTTCACTAGTACAAAAGATTTCAAGGATTGCAAAAGAATAAACATGACTTGCAACTCTTGATTTAACCGCAACCACATATTGTTGTCGTTATAAACTTTTAACCCCAAAATTACTATTTATGTCAATATCAATCGTAGTTTGACGACAACCACCACCCTCGAGTCTCGATATCCATGAGTCTTTTTAAAGGAACTCCTCCTTTTAATTTTCAGAGAACCCTTTTTGAGTTTTAAGCTCAAGAACTCTTAAGCACATTACTTTATATTTTTTGTTCTTTTTAATGTTTTAGAAAAGACCTTTTGAACATTAAATCTTATATTTTAATTGCGTTTTATATAAAATAATTCCCACAAATTTCTTTTCAAAATCCATGCAGTTTGGACTTTGGTTGAGATCAAATTTTGAGGAGTTTTTTAAGATCGGTGAGTCGATTAACTTGGATTACGATCCAAGGTAATTTGAAAGACTAGTGATTTATGAATCAAAGTTACGGTGGAGATTCGAGTAGATGCTTCCATTTCATAGATAACCTCCTTTTAAATTGAATTTTAGATAAGTTAAAAAGAATTTAGTTTTAAAAGAGTCCTCAAGGTTTAAAACACTCAACAACTAACTAAGTGAATTTTTTTTTAAATAAAAAGAGTTTTAAAGGAAACCTTGTTGACCACGAAAAAAGGAAAAAAAAATAAGCCAGCAAACAAATCCCACGCCCATGCCTTTCCCAACCAACCCGCTATAACGGTCTCCTTCATCCACTCTGGCGGTAGGAGTAGCCGCGGTTGTCGGCTCCTTATGCTGCGATCGCGGGTCAGGGAAATTCTTGACCAAGTCGCAGCCATCACTTGAGGTGTACGGGTATGCAAACTAATATTTCACTTATGCCTATTTTGAGAGACTCCTATAGATTTAATCTTTGTTTGGGACTTTTTTATGTGCCACTTAAGTACAATGTTGAAAATTCTGGGCACTAAAACTTAGAAAAAATCCCTTTAAAAATTCACCAAAGCAAAATTATTTTTATATTTCAAAAAATTAATTGTCCCACATGTACTACGTTTTTATACGGCTTGAACTTTTGTGTGGTCGGTATTTATGTTGCATTTATGTCTTTGACGTAGAATTCAATTGTGCAGACGATCTTCAATAAAATTAACACAAACCTAAACTATGTTTTGGATCCAGAATTATATAATAAGGAAAACTATGTTCTTACAACATTCATAGACTCACAACGATTATCAAGATGATCGTGGTGAATATGTCCCTCCCAAGTTCATATCCAACCAAAATCGAAGTACCCCTAGCTCTCTCTATTGTGCATCTGAGGAACAAATTGGAGATCAATAAGCCATCACGATCTAACCAAATATTGTTACTAGAAGACACTTACGAGTAGCGCCTTAGAGAACAGAAGTCTGTCACATGCCAATAATAGGAGGATAACGCTCGCTTTCAATGTCGTCTCGAGAGGAGGGAATAAGAAATCCACAAGGGCCAATGTATGAGCTAGGAGATCGCCTACACCGCCCTCATGCAAGTCAAACTCACAGTTAAGGAAGGAGTTTTTGAATTCAAATCATTTATACCAAAGGAGATCATCGTAAAAAAAGATCGCCACAAAAATTGTCATGGAAAAGAAGAACTTTGTCATCTCATTTGGGGTGAGATGGACAATCATCCTGCTCATCGAGTGGACAAAACCACCAAGGAGCTGGACATAAGAGCCCTTATCTTCCAAATAAATTCACCATTTTCCAAAACGATTGAAAACTTTGAACCTCCTAAGATGTTCACTACACCCAGATTCAAGATATACGATGATTAGAAAGACCCCACCGATTATGTTCGCCATTACCACTATGATGCTTTGGAACACCAATGATCCCTTGATGTGTCAGATCTTTCCTTAAAGCTTAATACATGTAGCCTATAAATAGTTTGAAAACTATCACATAGGTCCATCTCTAGCTTTAAACAACTGGTAAAGGCATTTATGACAAAGTTCATTACTAGTACCACACATCCAAATAGGGTGGATTTGCTCCTCGTGCTGAAAAAGAAACTCGATGAAACCTTGAATGAATATGATCAGTGATATTGGAATATCTATAATGAGGTTGAAGACTACTCTTAACAGGTAACGGTAGCCTCATTTAAGATTGGCTTGCCAATGGTTCCATGTTATATTAATCCTTCACCAAAAAGGAGGCTACCACTATCGATGACCTAATGTCCCAGATTGAGAAGTATAACAAATTGGAAAATATGGTAGCAAGCACACAGCGGGATAATGATCGACTAAAGGCGAAAAAAATGGAGTTAAAGAGAAACCTCCTAAAAGAGGAGGAAAGCAGGACAACGAACCTAAGGGCGACGAGAAGTCAGACCCCAAAAAGGATCATCGCACCATTAACACCATTTTTAAATAACCAATATATAATATCTTGACCAAGATCAAGGATCAATAACATTTCAAGTAGCTTAGAAAGATGGCAGGGTGCCTCTCCAAAACAACACAACCTTAAGATGCTCTTACCATAAGGAGCATGTGCATAAGACAAAGAATTGTAAGGTTCTTAAGTCGCATATGGAAGAACTGACCCAAGCAGGCCACATAGATGACTACGTTGCGAAGAAGAACGATAAAGATCCTACAGAGCGTGGCCAAAAGACATATAATGTCTTAAAAGAAGATGGATTGGGGTATGAGTTTGCAATCATTCACGTGGCCTCAAGCCTTAACCGGATCAAAGGAAATACTTTGAGGATGGAATTGATGATCATTGAGGTGGTGGAAGCCTTTCAGCCAAACCCACTGTTGGCAAACATCATCGACTATAGGAAATAAACTATCCCTAAAACATCATCTTTATCAAATAAATCCTAGTTAGAGTCAGGATTCTGCATCGTAATGCACGAGAATCACATTTAGTATTGCTTACTCGAATATAAATAAGCTACTAGTGGACCAGTTAAGCTATTTTAAGGTAATTTACCTCAAGTTATTTATCTAGCTTAACTCATAAATGAAAGATCTTAAAAAGATTATCATTCCTTTGGCAAGATTAGCAGGAATAATGACAATGCCGCTGGGAAAGTTTGTGCTTCCACTATGAACTGTGAGTTTAATCAAAATTTATTAAATTCCTCGTAATGGATATTGAATCATCATACAATGAGATTTTTGGATGAGGATATATTCATGCGATGAAGATAGTTCCATCTACCAACCATCAATGTCTCAAATTCATTACCGATTGGGGGTAATAGAGATTCGTGGAAATTAAGTTTTTACTTGGTAATGCTTTATCGCGACAATCAGACCTAAATAGGAAAAGAAAAATGATAAGGTGTAAAACACAAAGAGGGCTCCCCCCTTCAAATAGCAGCTAAATCATGGGCGACTAGTGGTATAATACACAAGGGTGGCCCCCGCTGATAAAGGCATGGAACCAGTATAAGAAATTATGTTCGACGACTTTCTCACACACACATAAATTTTGATCGACAGTTCTTTCACCGATGGAAAAAAAGAAGATTTGATATCCTTCCTCAAAGAGAACCAAGACGTGTTTGCCTGGTAGTCATATGATAAGTCTAGCATCGATCCTGAAGTAATGTGTAACGGGCTTCATGTGAACCTGACATTCCTATCGATTGCAAAGAGGGCACAGTGAACATCACCAGAAAAGGAAAACGCATGGGAAGAAAAGGATTGTAAAAAATCTAGAGGGAAGTTCTATAAAAAGTTCAATTCCCCAAGTAACTCTCAAAACCTAGTCATAGTTACAAAGAATAATGGGAAGTGGAGAGTTTGCAAAGACTTTACCAACCTGAATAAAGCGTGTCCCAAAGATAGCTTCCATCCATCAAAGATCGACTAGTTATTTCGATGCCACAACTAACCATGAATATATAATATTTTTAGATTCCTATCCCAGCTATCACTGGATACCTCTATCCGGGCTTGACCAGGAAAATATATATTTAATCACTATGCTTGGCCTTTACTGTTACACAATTATGTCATTCGAACTCAAGAATATAGGAGCGGCCTACCAACTATTGGTCAGCAAGATATTCAAGCATTAGTTGGGCAATACCATGGGTGTTTACATCGACGATACGATTATTAGGAATAAGTATAAAGGTAATTATATTTTGTACCTAGCGAAGAATTTGGAGGTCCCCTGGTACTATAAGATCAAGTTAAATGCAACCAATGCTTTTCGAGGTACAATCTAAAAAATCCCTTGGTTATATGGTCAGTCAAAGAGGATTCGAATGAAACTCCAATCAAATTGAGACGTTAAAGATCATTCAGCAATCCAAGACTTTCAGAGATGTCCAGAAGCTAATTGCAATGCTCGCGGCACTTAATCGCTTCATCTCCAAGTCTTCTTAAAGATGTCGACCTTTCTTTCAGCTATTAAGAAATTAAGAAAAGGAGTCTAGAATGATGTGTGCTAAAAGGCACTTGAAGATATCAAATGATACCTCAGTTAGCCTCCCCTATTCATAGTTTTAAACTTATGGGTTATAATCCACTTGTATCTCTCTGTATTCAACCATGCAATTAGTTTAGTCTTGGTATGCGAGAAAGAACGACATAAACCCTAATTTATTACGCTAATAAAATGTTGCTAGATAAATAAATACGATAGTTGGCATATTCACTATTGATAACCTCATGCAAGTTAACGAACTAATTTGTGGTGCACTCCATCATAGTTATAACCTTTTTTGCCATAAAAGCAATCGTTGGATATGCCAACCTCCATGGATAGATGTCTGACGCGACACAAAATATGTATCCTACGAGTGTTCCTACGGCTCAAGTGCAAGTTAGTCGCTCGAGTAATAACCTAGTAAGTCATGGTCGAATTCGCAAAAAATAGGACGAAAATCGTGAGGACGTCATTTTACAAAGTATTTACAAGTAGTGGAAGTCATTTTACAAAGTCCTAAACAAATATAACTCTTTTAGCTAAAGATAAAGAGAAAATTAGAATTCTCGCATTAATAAAACAGGTACCCCGTACACATTCACCCCAGGGGACCCAAATCGGTTTGTAAGATGAACCGTTTCTACCTGAATTCTGAATCGATTCGCATACTTCCTCTTGATAAGGGATCTTCTTTTGTTCTTTTTCTCCAATTTGTACTTTTTACCCCTAGATTCTTATCCCAACTTTGAATGCACATAACTTCTTCACCGTAGCTCATATTGAGGTTTCGTTTCTTCCAGAGTGCTCGTGAGTTTGATTTCTTTGACTTTTTAGTTAGCTCCTATATACAATTATCGATGGAAAATTAAAAATTTGCCTTTGAATTTCCTTTCTTGTGATTCTTTCACCATTTTGATTCCTCTCTAGCATCCACTCACATAAATTACCTATAAAACATGAGAGAAATACACAAAACATGAAATACTCGCCAAGGACAGTTAGTATCATAAATATGGGATAAATTCGAATTAAATGCAATGCAGAAGATCGTAAAAATACTAAAATTAATGGGAGAAATATGGAATATTTATGCCTAATCAAATCCCCTTAACTTAGAACGGTGCTCATCTCGAGCAATATAAAACAGTAAGAGCATGTGTTTAAATTAACTTCTGAATGACTAGGGATATAATACCACTTTCGCAGGCTAGCGATTGCATTTAGCGTATGCAAAAATTCATTAAATCCCTAGGTTACCCTAGTAGGATAAGTGGTGTCTCGTGAGGGTTTATAGGGGATATACCGACAAAATTCATTTTTCACACGACTCAAAGAAAATATCAAAATAACTTAAAATCATAAAATTTAAATTCCCTAAAATAATCACTTTAAATTTTTATCTGACACTCTCAATTCATAGTGTGTGTGTGTGTGTGTGCACGCGCGAATCCAAAATTTAAACCGCTAACTTCCATAGTATGATCATTATGTTACTTTCAGAAAATTCGCTTTGATTAAATTTCTCACGAAATGCACTCAAAAATGAATCACTCGGATTGTGGCTGTTTTCTCTCACTGTGTGGAATATTAAGAGTAAATGTAATGGAACACGAGTTCATGCACCAAATTGAAATACAAAAATTTTATGGGTGAAAAGATCTCAAGAACGGGTTACGATCATTGGAAAACTAAAAACATCATCTTTATTCACACTGTTTTGTCTCTTTTATTATATTTTCGTGTTTTAGCTCTCCACGTGGTAATTAATTTCGTTATTCGGACTCGGTTAGGACTTTTTCTAGCTAAGGCGTTTTGGGTAAAAAAAATAGAAATGTTTAGGAAATTCGGAGCTAGAAAATTTTCTTGCGATGTCCGTATATACTTTTTCGGGCTTTTGCGCATTTTCTCTTTTTTTTTTCTAATTTTTGTTTGAGCATTTTTCTATTTTTTTTCTTTCCCCTTTTATGTACCATTTGGACTTAATTGATGAATTTTCGATTTTCACAACTCCGGGTCAATTGGATTTTCGGGTTAACAAGCAAAAATGATACAATTTATTAGGCTCAAATCAGCTAGAAAAGGATAATAATTTTTCACAACTTTTTATGGCTAATATATTTGGGTAAACAAATGATGGTCTAACTTCATTTATTTGAATTACCAATTATGTTACCATATACATTTCAAGATTAAATTTAATTTTGAGACATTTTTAGCACGTTTTCAAAATAACATTTCACTCGTTTTTCGTAATCGATTAAAGCAATGATTTAGAGATCATCAACAAATTTTTAATCACTGAAAAGGACTTTGAGTTAACTTTTAACTTGGAGTGATTGAATTACTTGGAAAAAGTTATAGTCTTGAAATCTCGCTGGGTTAAAAAATCTCCATACTTATTCATTAGTTCATCAATTTTTGCTCAATTTCCATTTTGGTGAATTTCGTCTTAATGCATTAAGTTTTTACAAATTGAGACTTCAAATAATAATTTTGTGATATTTTTGAAGTTATTTTTTGGGCATTTTAAAATTTGTGAAGTTTAAAGAGGCACGTGTACCCCCCCCCCCCCCCCCAACTTAGTCTTTTGCATTGTTCTTAATCAAAAGGACTAAAATCTAAATAAGTAAAGAAGTGTGTGAAATAGAAACAGGTAAAATTTTAAATTCAATATGACACTATATAATCATAAACAACTTGCATTAATAAAAGATAGATCAATTACACAGTCCTTGAAATCTATAAGTAAGAAAAAGAAGGAACTACATAAAAGATGGAAAACAATCCCAATAAGCTAATAGGAGGGGTCAAGGGCATTCGGGTCGCGAGCATATGGGTCGTAGAAATAATTTAAGAATTGTGCGTTTGGACCCATATTCAAGCGGTTCATGTCCTCTTAGATCCGCAGCACCATGCTCATGTCAAGACGATAATCATGACGATCCATCCATCAGTCCTCTCGGTATTTGACAATAAACTCGTCGAGGAACATCTCAATATGGTCTATACAGCTATGAATGAATTTCGTATTATAAGCCTGATCATTAAAATTAGCCTCGTAATTCGGGTCGGCCTCCTTGTCTTCTTTTTGGGCTTATCCCCCAATTTATTCTTCCCCCTCCGCACCTTCATCACCTTCGTCACCCTCGTCCATTTCCACATCGTCAAACATAGGCTTTGGTGGACCTTGTACGTTCCGCAATTGAATTAAATTACGCTCAATGGAGGTAACATTGATGGGCTTTGGGGCATGTGCGGCAGAGCCCCATCCGGAGATCGAAGCGTCGCGACAAAATGAGCAAATGAAACACCCATAGGGGAGTGTTATCTTCCCGATCCTGTCAGAGTCCGCGACAATTCTCTTCTCGAGATAGATGTGGGGCTAATCCTAGCGCCCTCATCAAGAAAATGGTAGAGGAAAGTGCCATGACATAAGTGTCTCGTAAGTGATTAGATTTGAATAGCGGATATTGGGGAAACTTCCCGACGAGGAATGTGTCGCGAGTCCACTCAATTCCCAACGCCCAACATTCGGCACACACTTGCTTGGTGAGATGAGGAGCGGCATTGGTATATGTGTGAGGGTCGTACATGTGAACGCCCATGGCTTGCATCTTTTGCTTGATTATGTTTAGGGTGAGTAAGACTTTCGTGCCGTTGACTAAGGCCTCGTATTGGCCGCAGGAAGTGCGTACAAGGGTATCATAGAATAGTCGAATAATATTTTCATAGGCCGCACTCGCAGTGTCCAACCATTGGTACCAATCAAGACGATAAAAAATTTGCTTAACTTCGACGGGAATTTCTTCCCATACCACTTGTCGCTCGATAAATACCGTGAGAGTGGGGACAAAGTGGATATTGACCTAATCATGCTCTTGAGTGGAGCATATGACCTCTCGCGCGTCGTCGTCTTGGATGTCCGTAGAATTATATTTGGTCACTTGACGCACAAGGAAGATGGTACGTTCGTGAGGCATGGTGAGATAAGGAAATTTAGGGATAATGGAAGAGTGTGTAATGGGGAACAAAAGAAGGTTTGGTGTGGGGAAAATGGAAAATTTGGGGGGGGGGGGGGAGGGGTTGTATTTGTAGGTGGGTAGGGGTGGGGAAGGGTGGGAAAATGAAAGGGTGTTGGTGGGAAATGGATTTGGAAAGGGAAAATGAAATATTTTTGTTGTGGAAGGGAGTGAAAAGGTTGAAAATCCGTGTATGAGGGGAAAGCGGTGTTTGGGTGGAGGGAATGTGAAAGGATTGGAGGGAATGTGAAAAAGAGGGGATGAATTTTGTGTTGGAAACACAGGTACGAGAATGGGTTTTGACAAAGGAGAGAACCGGTTCAGGGGGAGAATCGATTCTTGTTTAGGGCTAACCGGTTCGGTCACTTTTGCTACCCAAACTTCTTTTTGTCCTCTTTTTCCACTCTTTCTCGGGCACGAAGGCAAGGCAACGGTACAAACTCTCCACAGTGATTCTAGATTGACTAAAGGTGACTGAAGACACTCAAAACTCTCTGTGCTACAAACTTTCTGTAGGTTAAAAATGACGCTCGTATCTCTCACTAATGCAGACTCGACGCACATTTAAGCACTCTAAGCACACACACGACTCAAAAACACTACAATTAGTTCACCCCATAAGCGTCGGGTGTGCAATAACCTCTCACTCAAACCTACTCGTTCCCGTATAAGGGATCCGACAACCAAATCGTGTTTCTTCCTCAACACACGCCTCTAGATATGGATTTTGGCGTTGTCCATTAACTTTGAGTGTGTCCCACCTTTCAAATTCTCTAATTATATTGCACTATGGGAAAACACTTCTCTCACAATGAATGGGACAATCCACCGCGAATGTAACTTATCGGGAAATAAATGAAGTCGTGAGTTGTACAAAAGCACTTTTTGACCCGGACGAAACTCTTTTTGATCGATATTTTGTTTACGTTTGAGTTTTATCCTCTCATTGGCAATGCGGGTGTTTCACACGCATCGTTGTGTATTTCTTCTAACTCTTGCAATTGCATTTTCTGCACTTCACCGACTTTGTCAATATTGTAATTCAACCTCTTAATGGCCCAATACGCTTTGTGCTCGAGCTCAATAGGGAGATGGCAAGGATTTCCATAGACAAACGGAATATAGATATTTCGAGGGGGTTCTTATACGCGGTTTTATAAGCCCATAGCGCACCGATCAATCTATTAGACCAATCCTTATGATTAGGATCAACGGTATCTTTGAGAATTTGTTTGATCTCTATATTTTCTAACTCGGCTTGCCATTCGTTTGGGTGTGGTAAGTCATGCCAACCTTGTGGATGATGCCATACTTCCTCATTAAATTTTCAAACGTCTTATAGCAAAAGTGCGTGCCATTATCACTAATAATGGCATTCGGAGCACCGAAGCGAGAAAGTATGTGTTCGTGGATGAACTTTACCACCACCTACTGTCATTCGTCCTAAAATCTATAGCATTTACCCATTTCAACACATAGTCTACTGCGACAAGGATGTACGGGAAACCAAAAAAATGAGGGAAAGGTTCCATGAAGTTTATGCCCAAACAGTCGAATATCTCTATGAGGAGAACAGGGGTGAATGACATCATGTCTCATCGAGTAATAATTCCCATTCTTTGTCACCTATCGCAAGATTTGCAATGAGTATTTTTCATCTCGAAAGATTGTGGGCCAATAGAGACCGCTTTGAAAAATCTTAGCGGCCGTCTTTTTCGTGAAAAATTATCCTCCACAAGCTTCCGAATGACAAAACCGGATGACACTAGGGATCTCATCATCCAACACACATCTTCGTATTATTTGGTTGGGAAATATTTGAAAAAATAAGGATCGTCATAAAAAAATATGCGCGACCAAGTGAAGAACTTTTGCTTCTCTTGCGGTGTCCAATCGGAGGGGACAAACCTCATGACTAGGTAGTTCATTATATCCACAAACCAAGGTAGGTAGGAATTGGCAAATAATTTCTCATGAGGGAGATGCTCGTCTATAGGTATGGTATTTTTAGGTACGTCAAACGAGAGCCTCGATAAATGATCGACTACAATGTTCTCTACTACTTTCTTATCTTTAATGGAAAGATAAAATTCTTGGAGTAGTAAGATCCACCTAATGAGGCGCGGCTTCACATCTTTCTTAGAAAGAAAATATTTTAGAGTCTCATGGTTGGTAAATCAAATTATGGGTGACCCGATAAGGTATGAACGGAATTTGTCTAGGACGAACACTACCGTTAGTAACTTTTTCTCTGTGGTGGAGTGGTTTAATTGAGGCCCGATTAAAGTCTGACTAGTGTAATACAAACGTGGGATTTCTTATCTCTCTGTTTCTCTAAAATAACCCCCGCAGCATAATCACTCGCATCACACATAAGCTCGAATGGAAGGGTCAAATTCAGATTTTACAAGATGGGAGCAGAGATTAGCGTGCGTTTTAATTTTTCAAAATCTTCTCGATACGTTTCACTCAACTCAAAGGGGGCATCCTTCGCAAGTAGGTTACTTAAAGGTCTAGATATGGCACTAAAATCCTTAATATACCTACGATAAAACCCTGCGTGGACCAAGAAATAGTGCAGGTCCTTTAGTGACTTGGCTAGGGCAAGTTCGACAATAACGTCAATATTTTCCCTATCGACCTCTATCCCATTAGATGACATTATGTAGATGAGAATTATGCCTTCGGTAACCATAAAATGGCACTTCTCCCAATTGGGTACCAATTTTTTTTCCACATATCGGGCTAGCACCTTCTCGAGATTAGCAATGCAATGGTCAAAGGAGGGGCTAAAGACACTAAAATCATCCACGAACACATCAAGGCCCTTTTTGACAATTTCACTAAATATACTAAGCATGGACCGTTGAAAGTTAGCGGGTACATTACACAATACAAATGTCAAACATTTGTAGGAAAACATGGACATGTGAGCGTAGTCTTCTCTTGATCTAAAACATTCACCTCAATTTGGTTATACTCGGAATAACCATCTAAAAAATAGTAAAATGGGTGGCCCACGACTCTCTCAAGCATTGGGTCCATAAATGACAAAAGGAAATGGTCTTTTCGAGTGTCGGCATTGAGTTTTCGGGAGTCAATGCAAACAGATCTCCTAGTGGTAGTACATTTTAGGATAAGTTCTCTCTTTGCATTTTCAACAACGGTCGATCTCGACTTCTTCGAGACGACTTGAATAGGACTCACCCATTTACTATCCGAGATGGGATGAATGATGCCCGCATCCAATAACTTTATATTTTTTGCTCTTACAACGTCTTTCATCGTTGGGTTCAAATACCTTTGCATCTCCTTAGAGGGCTTCACGTCCTCCTTTAGGTGGATTTTACGGGTATAAATTAAAAGGCTTGTACCCTTCAAATCCGTGATGGTCCAACCAAAAGCACCTTTATGCTTACTTAAAATGACCAAAATCTTTCCTTCTTTCTTTGTATTTGGCTCAAGAAAACAACAACGGGATATGTCTCAGCCTCTCCCAAATAAGCGTATTTGATGTTGGAAGGAATCTTCTTCAACTCGAGGGTAGGAAATTTCGCATTTGAGGGAACCGTGCATGATTTCCTCAGCGGTAGTTACTTGAATGAAGAGACCTAACTAATATTTCTCACATCCTCATCTCTATCACCCGCATCCAACAAATCTCTCATCTCCCTCAACGCTCACTTAAAATCAATATACGCGCTATTACTCTTACTCGTCATAACTAGACACTCCTCTAGTGATCCATAGTGTGATTACCCTCGAAGTGTTTATTTAATACATCCTCTATAAGATCTGACTCATGTAACTTGTCCTCATCACCCATTTGCTTGGTGATGTTGGAGATATTAGTCTCGAGTCTCATGTTCCCGAACGTGAGTTGTATTTTCCCATTTTGCCTGTTAATTAAAAAATTAGCCATACCTAAGATTTGGCGGACAAGTATTACGAGAACATGATGGCTCGAGGGTGAGGAGGGATCCATGTCCCAAATGACAAAATCTATCAGGAAGTAAAAAGTGTCGACTAGGATAATCACGTCCTTAACAATCCCCTGAGGTATATTCACGGAAAGATCCACGAGTTAGAGAGTAATTTTTATGGGCTTAAGGTCCCCAAATCAAGTTGTCTATTGATGGAGTAGGGGATAATGTTAACATTCGCCCCTAAATCTAATAATGCTCTCTCAATTTTACTTTCTCCAATGATGCATGAAATTATAGGTGCACGCAGATCTTTATACTTCGGCGGGAGGTCACTCAAAAGTATCGAACTTACATTTTGTGCTAAGAACAACTTATTCTCCACCTTTAATCTACATTTCACCATGAGCAAGTCCTTAAGAAACTTTGCATATGCGGGAATTTGCTTGATAGCCTCGAGAAAAGGTAAGTTAAGCTTTACTTGCTTAAGCACTTTTAAAATGTCGTCATGGGAGGCCCCGCTAGGATCGATCGATTATAATTCATGTAAATATTAGAAATTAAATTTAGAGTTGAAATTCTAGTTATAATACCCATTTTAGATTCGAACTAGAGATAGGGGTTTCTTAAGTGGGATATTATTACTTGAATTTCAACTCTAAATTTAATTTCTAAGATTTACATGAATTTTAATCGATCGATCCTAGAGGGTGATTAATTAAAATGAGTGTAGATCTATTTTCTAGAGTTGTGGGATATTAAGCTTAATTTTCTAAAAGGTTACTATTAAAATTACATTTGTAACGAGAGTTGATTTGTAAGTTTGATATTAATTTGGGAGAATTCAATTAATTAATTAGAATAGCTAAAATTTGTGGTGTAATTCCACACCTAGATTGTTCTCAAATTTATTTACCTCATTTATCTCTTATTTTAGTGTTAGACTTTATTTTTTACTTTTAGTCACTTTCTAGTTAGTTGTTTAGATCTTTGATATAGTTTAGTGTTATTTCACCTCACCTCACCTAATTGTTTTAATATTTGAAAAGGCTAAAAAAAATAGAAAAGCAAAAGCCCAAAAAGAAAATAAAAAGTGAATTACAATTGAATATGTCTCTAGCTTTACCCCCTTGATTGGTATTGATACCCTTACTTACCTCTACACTTTATATTGTTATATTTTGTAGGTATTTGAGGATTTTGATTAACTTGTCTTGAAACAACGATGACACACAAAAAGCAAAGTTATCAAATGGCGTCGTTGCCATTCTTGGGAGCGTGAAGCACTCTGAGCGGATTCAATTTTGTAGTTAATTTATTTCCTACATTTTTGTTGCATTTCAGCACCATTTTTCTATATTTTAGAAGGCTTGTATTAGTATTATTCTATTCTTGGCTTGTATTGCGGTGCATAGAGACACCTTTATTTTATTTTTCATTTTAAACAATTGTAAAAATCGAAGACAAGCGGATAGGGAACCGGACAAGGTAGAGAGAGGGCGTCCAAGGCGAGGATTTAGAGGCCTCTCTACCTTTGGTGGGTAGGACTCCCGGGGCCGATTGAGGTAGGCATGATCTCCCCTCGGTTGACTCAAAATTTTTGACACCCCACGACCTAAAAATCTTGGGAGGTACATTTCTCAAACCCTCTCGCCTCTCCTGTTAGCGAGTCAATTCTTTTATGTGATTGTGTGCTCTTGTGTGATTTTATTCTCGCATTTATTTTTCAAATGGTGTGATGAATTAAATTACTAAGACCTACACCCAGTCACTCACGAGAAGGAATTTCATCACCCAACTCACTCGCTTACCAATTGTGTGCTACACTAGCCATCACTAAATTTAAAATCAATTAACTAGGTAGCCCAATAGGAGAAAATTTTGCAAAGGCGATTACTCATATTATTTCATGATTTTTTATTGCCCGCGGACTTAATTAAAATTTGGCTACCCTTTCACTAAATCTAAAGATAAAAATTGGCTATGTGCTAGTTAGGATTTCTCCTTGGCTTGTTTGTGTCCAATTCATTTTTCGGTAGTCGGTTTTAGTTAGTTCGTCCCAAATTTCTGAGTCCATATTTTTCCCCTCCCTTTTCTTCCAAAAAATCCAAAAATATTTTCTTTATTTCATTTTAGAAAAATCAAAAAATATTTCCTTTTGAAAAAAATTAAAAAAAAACGTTTCTCTCCACATGGCCGAAGAACGTCCCTTACGGGACTACTTTGGTCATTTACCATTGACACATGACACGTGTGAGAGTGATCCCGAGCCGTCTCTTTATGAGATTTTTCGTGGTTTCACCTCTCTCACGAGTACCGTAGATACTTTTGACCCATCTATGCACGCATCTCATTTTCTATCACCCTCGGTGTCAAGTGTCGACGCGTCTCATACTTTGTTGTGCACCCATTGTTATATGCCGATCACATGTCCCATGAGTGCCCTTACATTCCATATCCATTCGAACCCACCATGGAACTTGTGTATCCATATGACACTGTTTCGGAACCCACCTTGGCCCATTGTCATGATATACCCAATCTCGAGTGGTGTGAGTACCCAAGTTATTCGTGGAGGCCTGATCAACCTTTCACGCAATACGAATCCCAACCCGATGTTGTGTATCTTCACGCATTCCAACAGTCGTCATGGCAACCTTGTGCACCCGTTCACGATCAGTTCGCTCATTACACACCCCATGAGCATCAACCATTTGTCCATCATGAAAGCGATCCTTTCGTGTATGATGGACTTGGCCCTACTCCACCCACTTTATTTGAGTATTCTCCGTATAGTCCTGTCCATAACGAGTTTTGCCCACCTCAACCACCACCCATCACTCCACCACCATCATCCACATCCGCTCTCGAAAGCCTCTTGCAAAAGTTCATACTCGAGCAAGAGCAAGCCACTCAAATCCAAAATGAAGCCCTCCAAAGACTTGGACAAAGGTTAAATGAATTGGAGGGTGCAAGAGTGTCGGGCATTCCTATGGATCCACCCATTGTTGCAACCGAGTGTGATGATGATGTGTCCTCTTGTTCCACTTATTTTGAGTGTGATCAACCCTACTACCCCGAGAATCTCGAAGTTGAGACCATTCCATGGTCCGGGCCCCAAGTCGACAATTGTGTTGACTTACCTTTCATTAGTGAGACTGATCCAATCCCACCCTGTCCACATGAACCCATCATTGAAGTTCACCTTCCCGTTCCCGCCGAATCCAAAAACATGGCCGAGTCTATACCTATCGTGCTTCACCCTTATGTTCCCGAGAAACAAACTTATCCTAGGTTAGCTCTAGCTATGAGTGCTCACTATTTTCCCGAGATAGAATCCGTGATAGTTTCTACCTATCCGGATATGGCTCATGTCCCACCAAGCATGGCTCCCTTTGAGCCCAATATTTCTAGATATTCCTCTATCTTAAATCTTGGCACCTCGTCTTACCCACCCACCACATTTACCAATGCTACTCTTATAGATAAGTTGGCAACTCCATCTTTAGAAACCACACTCCCTTGTGAGTATTCCTTTACTCCTCCCAATGAGTGTGTGTCTCCCACTCTGAAGTTGGATCATCTTCCTCCACCATTTATCCCACCCGACCCACCTATTATCCCTTCTACCCCACCACCTAGTTTGGATCTTGATTTTACACATTTCAAGTTTCCATCTAAATTTTTAGATCCTCACCTGAAACCATCTTCCACCATCCATAAGAGTATTTGTGGTGCTACTCTCCACTTCCGTGACATCGATCTTGTTCCTCCTTGCACACCACATCCTTGTGGTGTTGATTTTTCCCATGGACAGCTCCCTGGTGTGTCACGGCGCGACCATTATCATCGCCCATTCATAGAATGATCGTGTGATTTTTATGCGCCCCATCGTATTCCAATTGCCACATCATTTTGCCTTCCTCGCCAACTTGATCAGCATGCTTACAGGGTACTATTTGCCATCACCTTTAAGCTCAACAAGGCATGTGGCCGATACCTCTTCACCCTTTCCACCCTCACCTTTACCCTAATCCCCACCCACCCATGGTCCACCGACGCTTTGCATCGCGTGATGCACTTTTTCATAGAAGTGCATTGACCATTTTAGCCTTTATCCAACACGACTGATCGTTCAGTCTTATTTGGGGGTGATTCTTATCCCCCGATTTTTCTGCCACCCCGTTCTCTCCTCGCTTATCATTTTTTTTGGGTGACATCTGATCGGTCTGGCTAAAGACGTTAAACTTAGCGCTACTGGGAGGCAGCCTGCGATTTCTGAGTATGAGTCTTATCCTGTTTGGGGGTGGTGTTCACATCACCCTATGCTTTACATGCTTTATAGACTTGTACACCTTTTTTCTCTCTTACCATTTATTCAGGTTTATTCTTGGCTATATTTGTCCACTTCGTTAGCGGTTCATTCTGGTAATCTCTTTCCTACCTTATGCTCTCAATTTTAAAAACCATTTTACTTAACATCGAGGACGCTATTCCTTTTTGTTTGGGGGTGGGTAATTTTATCAAAATTGTACCTCTTTTGAATTTTATTTATTTTAAAACCCGATTTTTAAAATTTCGTGCAGATTCTTTCATCTTAATCATTGATGTGAATTTTCAATCATCCATCTTTCAAAGTCTAGGAATCAAGCTAGATGATTTATCTTTTTATAAATAGCTTATGTAATACGTAACAAGGCATGTTGCACCATGAATTTCTAGACTAAAAAAAAATTTGCGCACTTATCATGTCACTACGGTTTAGAGTTGAGGAGTACTACAATTCTAAAGAAACCCTTAAGGATCACTAGTAGAGACTTTAGCTTGTGAGAGTTGTGCCTTTCACCCTTTTAGAGAGTTTTACGCAATTTTCGAGTCACAAGTTGATTCAACTTCTTTTGGGTCCGCACTTTAATTGTTGTATGATCTCATTATTCTTCATTTTTGTCTTGATCACTGAGAATGACATCTTTTTCGAGTTGTAAGAAATGCGTATCTTGAAATTTGTCCCGAATACTAGATTTTCATCCATACACTTACCATTTTTCCATATCACATTTCCATTCACTTACCCATTACCTTCCCATTTATTTCCCTCATCATTCATACACACTACCCACTCCATTCATATATCATCCATCATCATTTTGAGAAAAAGAGTGTTGATTCCAAATGTTAAATGTCTTCATTGTTGGTTTGAAAAGAGAGAAAAACAAAAAAAAAGGGAAAAAAAGAAGAAAAAAATAATATATAGAAAAAAAAATAAAAAAGAGAAGAAAAAAAAAAGAGAGAGTTGTTAGTAGTTAGTTGTAAAATAAAGACATTTGTGCCTAAAGTGCTATACACTCTCTCATATCGCATATCCCTCAATTTCCCCTCGCATTACACATCCATCATATCATCCATCCATCTTATCTGACCCACATCATCATATCCTTCCCATTCCATTTCCCCCTCACCCATTATCATCCATATTCCCCTAGGTGTTCGGGAAAATGAGAGTCAACGTGGTGAATAACTCGACGTTCTCACTATAATGATTAGCATTTCCTTCATGAGATCATTTTCTTTCTTAATGTTCATTCTTTCTTATATGTGTGTGAGACGTTTGAACTTGCTTACATTTACTCACCTCCTCACACACAAGAGCGTTACACTAACCCTAATCACAAAAGTCTTTTTGATAGAGCTATATCCAGTGAGATTTTGAAGTTAAAGCGTTGATTCCGAAAAGTCTATCTAGGAATTACTCTTATGATACTCGACACATTTTGACTAATTCACACTACACACGTTGAGTTATAGGAAGGATGTGCCTTGTGTATTTACTTAGTTAAACTTTGTATGCACTTCTAGCTTATATTTCTCAAAACTCAAAATATTTCCCATGTGATGGATTGTGCAATTATTCTATGTCTAATAAGAGGTTGACTGCCTTCTAATAAAGTTTTGCATATAAGAATTTTGTGGGCATATTTCTTGCAAACCCTCACGAGACACAACTCATCCTATATGGCAACCTATAGGTTTAAAGGCTTATTGCACATGCTAAGTGCAATCGCAAGTGCCCGCAAAAGTGGTATACTTTTGGTTTCTTATCTTTCTCTCTATCTTATTGGTCAAGGACTAGCAACGCTCTGTTTGGGGGTGGTGTGATAAGCACCCAAAACTGTACAGTTTATACCCCGAATAGATGTATTTTAGTTGCTAATTCTCGACAATTTGGGTCTTATGCGCTTTATTGTCTATTTTGTAGGTCAAATGTACGCTTCGGTGTTCAAACGCGTGTCAAGGCAATTGTGCGGATTATGGAGCTAATTACCAATTCTGTAACCCTAGCCTACCCTAACCTAGCCTAAACTCTGTCCCTAGCCGCGTGTATTTGATTTGTTCCCTTTCATATTTTTTTTATTTTTTTATTTTTTTAGTTTGATTCGTTTTTATTTTTAGGATTTATTTTTTATTTCTTTTTATTTAATGTTGTTTTATTTTGATTTTTAGTTTTTAGTTTTTAGTTTTTATTTTATTTTATTATGATTTGTTTTTTTAGCAATTCATTTATTGTTTTAGTTTTATTTGGATTTGCATTTTTGTAGGTCTTTAGTTTTTATTTTTAAGCTTTAGGAACTTATTTATTTTTACTTTTACTAGTTTATTTTTTTAGGACTTGAGTTTTTATTATATTAATTTTTTTTTTATTTTTTAGGATTTAATTTTTAATTATTTTAGTTTTAGTTAGATAGTTTTCTAGGGTCACAAAATAAACACACACACAACCCCACCCACCCACCTACCATATACTCAACACACCCAAATACACCCACACCCACACATCACTCTTTTACTCCCTCACACACACAACCCTCACCCAACTTCATCTTCTTCCCTAAACACCAACACCCTTTCTCTCTCATAAAAAACACCATTACTAAAAATCCAAACAAACCCAACATTCCTCTCTCTCATCCTCTCACCACAAACCCATTTCCCCCATATTAACCCAACCTCTCACCCATTCCACCTCTGCCGAGACCCACCAACAACGTCCACCTTCAACCCGCCGCCGGCGCACTACAAACCTGGCTCTGGCCGGCGACCCATATCCCTAAACCCACCTACCCACTCCCATACAAACCCGACCCACCAGCGTTAACGGCGTCCCATCCCCCCTCGCCGGAAACCAACCCGGCGACTACCCAGCCAAACCCCAACCCGACGACCCGGACCTGCCAAGCCCTAACCCCCCATCGGCGATCTCCTGCACGTCCAAAAATGGGCGATCCGACACCCATCTCCACATTCCAACTCGCCCATCAACCCTTAACCGACCCTAACCCAATCTCCACCCGAACCCGATCGCGCTCTTCCAAAACCCCATACCTATTTCAACCCATTTCCAAAGGCCACGACTTTCACCTGTCAAATGCAAACCAAGACCAATTCAAGCAACTTAAATTCTCACATGTGTTTTAAAACATATAAACCCTTTTAACCCATATACCCAAACTACCCTCAACTACCTCTTTTTACCCCATTACCCAAAATACCCCATAACCATATCAGATTTTGTCACCCAATTCCCTCACCCATATATACCTTCCTTACCTCACACCTTTGCCATGCACATGTGCACTCCCATTATCCAATTTACCCCCATGTGCACACACCCCATCCTCTTGTACCTTAATTCTTCCAACTATACCCCCATGCTCCATGTGCCTACTATATAAGGATGGAAGACCTCATTTGGAGCTTTTTATCATATCAATTTTAGAGAGAGTTAGAGATAGTTTAGTGTAGAAAATAAATTAGGATAAACACCATTTTGTAAATAGTTTTATTTTATTATTTTTATTTTTGTTAGATATTTGTGAGGTTAAATTTTGTAAGAGATTTAATTGAGTGATTATTTAATTGCAAATCACTTGGATGCTCAATTGGAGGGATGTAAATTTCAAATTCAAGGATTGGAGTCCAAGTTCACTCAAATAGATTTGGTTTGATTGTTCTTCTCTTCTACTTTATTTTATTAGCCTTTTATTATTTGATTATCATGTTTAATATGATGTTTGGCTAAATTCCCTTTCAAGGGGTGGGGGAAACCCTTATTTGATGTTATTTTAGTTTAATTAGTTTGGTAACTTGAAATTTTCCTTTGAATATTAATTTTGATCCCTCACCCTTAAATTTATGCCTCGAGAGAGGGTAGATGATTTTCAAGAGAAAATCGAATTTCTCGTTATAATACCCATTTTAAATTCGAACTAGAGATAGGGGTTTCTTAAGTGGAGTATTATTACTTGAATTTCAACTCTAAATTTAATTTCTATGGTTTACATATTTTTTAATCGATCGATCCTAGTGGGTGATTAATTAAAAGGAGTGTAGATCTATTTTCTAGAGTTGTGGGGTATTAAACTTGATTTTCTAAAAGGTTACTATTAAAATTACATTTGCAACGAGAGTTGATTAGTAAGTTTGATATTAATTTGGGAGAATTCAATTAATTAATTAGAATAACTAAAATTTGTGGTGTAATTCCACACCTAGATTGTTCTCAAATTTATTTACCTCATTTATCTCTTATTTTAGTGTTAGTCTTTATTTTTTACTTTTAGTCACTTTCTAGTTAGTTGTTTAGATCTTTGATATAGTTTAGTGTTATTTCACCTCACCTCACCTAATTGTTTTAATATTTGAAAAGGCTAAAAAAATAGAAAAGCAAAAGCCCAAAAAGAAAATAAAAAGTGAATTACAATTGAATTTGTCTCTAGTTTACCCCCTTGATGTGTATTGATACCCTTACTTACCTCTATACTTTAGATTGTTATATTTTGTAGGTATTTGAGAATTTTGATTAACTTGTCTTGTAACAACGATGATACACAAAAAGCAAAGTTATCAGTAAGGAGTGGAAATAGGGGGTTTCACTACCCCCTTGGGACTAACTATGTCGTCTTTATCACTCTCTTCTAAGTGGTGTAAGGACATTTTTATCCATTGTCAATATGTATGTCGTACGCCATTACACCGTTGAAGAAATTCAAGATCGCATCTACATCAACGGATCCGAATATCAAAGCGTCTTCAACATCATAACCTCTGCGAGAATGAACTTGGTAAAGTTTTGTTTTTAAGTCCCTTAAAGTTTCATACTTAGTATTGGGAAATTTTTATAAAATGGTTTTTTATAAAAATAATAAGTAAGTTTTTTCAAGCAAAATGAGGCTTTTAAAAGATTTTTTATTTTCTGGTAAATCGGACCGGTCCGCCCCTTTTAAAACGAACCGATCCACCTACGGACCGATCCGCCTCTATACCGAACCGATCCGCCGTGCATAGAACCAGTATACCTCGGATTGCAGGCAAACCGAAGAAGCCACTTTCAAAAACGAACCGATCCGCCTCCAAAAGCGGACCGATCCGCTTTTGATAAATTCGAACAGTTCCGTGAGAAGTTTTACCACCGACTCATATTTCTTATATATATACCTATTTCGGTGGTGTATTTTCTAAGTCTTTGAGAAAGCTTTTCTAAGATTTCAAACACAAGAAGACTTCATTTTTTTAATGTGCCAAACATCTTTTTGATTCACACACAAAAATCCCAATTACTTTTGTGAATCTTTTGGAACCCTAGAACACAAGCTTTGCTATTGTTCAACCTTTGTAGGGAGATCTTTGCAATCGAGGGCTGTGTGTCATTGCTAAGGGAGTTTCTACAAAGTGTTATGGCTGCGTGTCATTGAGGATAGCTGCGGTTCTTCCTTTGTTGTTTGGGTTGCAAGTCCTTGGAGGGTGCTGCGTGTATTCTCTTGTTGAGTTCAAGACTGCGTGTCTTTGTGGGTTGGTTGCGCGTTGATCCATTGCAGATTTTTCTATGTAATTATAAGTTACGATTTATATATTCATAGTGAAATAAAGGTTTTATCCGAGGAAAGATCTACAGAGGGTCTTTTATAGGTTCATACTTACAATGTGTGCATCCTAGCGATGTCTACCAAGTCATATATGAGTTGCACGAAGGAATTTGTGGAAATCATGTTGTTGGGAGATCTCTTACTTTTAGGGAAATAAAAGAGGGATATTAGTGTCCCTATAGGCAAAAAGACATCGTCTCCTATGTGAAAAAGTGCAAGAAGTGTCAATTATTCTCACCACTACTCCTTTAGCCAACTAGCTACCTTAAAAATCTAACTAACCCATTATAAATTCTTAGTGGAGGTTAGACATCGTAAGGTCCCCCTACACCATAAACATAAAGTATATTCTAGTCGGCATAAACTATTTTACTAAAATGATTAAGACCGAACCTTTAGAGAACATAAGAGACACCCGTATGATTAGGTTTATCTGAAGGAACATCATAACTCATTTAGGTGTATTAAGAACACTCGTTACTAACAACGGGATGTAATTTGAAAGTCATTCCTTCCAAGATTTCTTCAACGGACACGCTATCAAGCACTACTACAATTCAGTGCCGTGCCCTATAAGAAATTGGCAAGTTGAGGCTTCACATAAAAAGGTCCTTGATGGAATAAAGAAAAGACTGGAGTAGGAAATAGATTAGGGTGGACGAGCTCCCCCACATCCTTTGGGCGTACCGAATAACCCTAAGGAGGCCGATTGGGGAAATACCCTTTGCTTTTGCCTATGGAATGGAGGCGATAATTCCACGGGAGTCAAGGTTACCGACTGAGGATGTGTGTATATTATGCACATGTTTAACCTAACAACCTAGATGGGGTGAATAGGTTTAATTGCAGAATATGGCTAATTTTTGCATTTAAACAATTTTTCTTGCAAATTTAATTCTACTTATTCAACTAAATGATATGAAAGAATTCTTGAATTAACTACACAATAAGTGAATTTGGTAAATTTATAGAAAATAACTAGATCTAACATTTAATTTAAGTTTAAAATCATTACACTAGATTTTAGGATAAATAACAATTAGAAATATTCATGACACAAATTTTAATGGGAAAAATGCAGTCTAATTTCTATTTCTACTTAAAATGAGTTTTTAGATAAGGCAAGGAGGTACCTCTCATTTTGAAAAAATTGTGCATGTGTGTCTATCAATATATCAATTCACAAAACTACCAAAAGGATATAATTTTCAACGCATGTGTGTGGCAACGAAATTTTTGAAATTTTTGAGATACTTTCATGATCTTCTCAATTAAAAGTTCGTCTAACCAAATGAATTCGCCTCACTGAAACATATCAAGTTTTGTGACTTGAATGACTCAAATGTTTTATCATGGTTTGTAGCCAACATATACAATATACAATCTTAATTTTCACCGACCATGAGAATGGACATAGACGATCAAAGCCCAAACAATGAGATGATTAACACAAAAGTTGGCATGGCAGATGAAAAGAAGGAAAAGGCCCTAATTGGATTGGTGATTAATTAGCAAAAATTGGCAAGCCAATATAACAGGGGCATGAATTTAAGTTAATTCTAGATCAGGTATTACGTCCTAAGAAAGATCATCAGCAATACGATGAAGTCATCAAACGAGATATTTGAACACAAATAGTAGGAGCCTTTTAGAGTCACCAAAGGCGACATTAAAGGGGCCTATAACTTGGAAATAATGGAGGGCTGAGTAGGCTTAGAAAGCCGCCAACCTTTAGAAATATTATTTTTATGCTTTATTTCAGTTTTAAGTTGACGTTTTAGTTTATCACTAATTCTTAACATTCACTACTTAAAAGTTTTCTCGTTTATTTAAATTAGTTAACATTGATTGTTTTAGATAACAGACTAATATTAAAGTAAATTATCTTACTATCCCACCAAATTATTGTCTTGATGCTATATATCTAATCGATTACATTTCATAGTAACCATTTTAAGGTTACATGTTCTATTAGTTTTACACGAAAGCATTATATATTGCCCATGCCCAGAAAAAGACCCACATGGGAATACCTAGGCACATAGCAATTTGACCACATTGGTCAGGAAAAATCTGAACGGGTGGATGGCGCAGTGAATAGGTTCATTCTCGGAAATAATTAGTATTAGGCCTAACGTAATGCGATGACACTTTCTAAAAACTAAGGGTCCGTTTGATACATATTGGGCAAAAGTGTTGGCTTTGCCTAGACAAATATTTTTTTCTCACATTAGACTATCAAACACCAAATAAGGTAAAACAAGTTTTTTAGGCCAAACATTTTAATAACACATTTTTCGTCCATATTAACATATATAATAATAAAAAATATGTTTTTTTTTTTAATTTTCGTCCCAAGTCTTATTTAATAGAAAAACAGTTTTTTCTTTTCTTTTTTACTTCCCGTTTTTATTTATTAAAAAAGTAACAAACTATATATAAAAAAAAAAGTTTTTTACGCCAAAACTACTTACTAAAAACAGTTTTTACATTAAAACAGTTTTTAATTTTTACATTAAAACAATTTTTACGTTAAAACAGTTTTTAATTTTTTTTACATTAAAACAGTTTTTATATTAAAATAATTTTTTGCATTAAAACAGTTTTTACATTAAAACATTTTTAAATTTTTTACATTCAAATAGTTTTTACATTAAAACAATTGTTTACATTAAAACAGTTTTTACGAAAAAACAGTTTTTACATTAAAATAATTTTTTACATTAAAACAATTTTTTATATTAAAACAGTTTTCACATCAAAACAATTTTTAATTTTTTACATTAAAACATTTTTTACATTAAAACAATTTTTACATTAAAACAGTTTTTTACATTAAAACGGTTTTTACGAAAAAACAGTTTTTAAACAGATTTTAATTTAAAATAGTTTTTTAACTATTTAAAACAATTTTTAAAATATTCATAACAATTTTTAAAATATTCATAACAGTTTTTTTTAATTATTTAAAATAGTTTTTAAATTGTTTTTTAAAATATTAAAAGCGTTTAAGAAGTTAGCAAATTTGTTGGCAAATATTTCTCACCCATATAGCAAAGCAAAATTTGTCAACATGTTATGCATAAGAGGTGTTGTACATTAGCAAATAGCTTGTAGGCAAATTTTGCTATCAAACACACCAAATTGTAGGCAAATGTCATATTTGCCAACTTATTTGCCATTTGTCATGGCAAATAATGCTATCAAACGGACCCTAAGACTAATAAAGCATGTCAGGCAAAAGAAAATGGGGAATGCCAATACTAATTAAAAATAAAGACTTTATTTCATTACAAATATTCCTTAATTACAAAGATATTTGGAGTTAACCAGTTACAAATTAACCACATGCTATCTTTGGGGACCACTGGTTAACCCTGCTGTAAACACCGGATGTGAAGTCTCTAGGTTGTACTAAGGCATCTCATCCCTACTATCATTATTAGCAAGGTTGTATTAAATTAAATGGTAAGGGATTGCGTCCACTTGAACCCATGAAAGGGAGGAATAGCATACTAGTAGTAGTATCATAGCTCGGAGTCATGAGGAATATTTAGGATTCCAAAGGCATTCCGCCAACCATGTTTAGAAGATATATTCTAGTCTCCATTTAGATGGATTGGGGTGTTCATCAAGCCTTCGTCATATCCGTCAACCCAGACTTCTCATGGCTACTTTCTGAACTGCTACCTCAGCCTCATGATCCTTAAATTTAGCCTCTCTGAATCGCATCGTTATGTTAAAATGCCTATTAAGCCTTGTCGAGCTCCTGCCTTAACTAAAAATTCTCTTTTTAGTGGAAGTGGGAGAGCTTCTCCATAGATTACACTGTGGGATTGCCAAGGTGGCACAAAGGTCATGATTCGATTTGGGTCATCGTCGATAGATTGATGAAGGTGGATCATTTCCTTCTAGTATGGACATATTACACCATAGAGTAGTACGCTAGAATTTTCATTATAAAGATTGCTAGTATTCAAGGGATACCTCTTAATATTGTGTCTGACAAGGATAATACATTTGTATCTCGATTCTAAAAGGATTTTCAGAATCTTATGGATGTGCAACTGAATTTGAGTACGACATTTTTCCCTCAATCAGAAGGTCAGATAGTGTGAGTGAACCAAATTTTGGAGGATATGATTCGGGCTTACGTGATGGATCTCAAGGGGAGCTAGGATCCACATTTTCTACTCGTGTTGCTTGCTTATAATAATAGTCATTAACAAACTATTGGTATGGCACCTTACGAGGCATTATATGAGCTATTGGTTGGAGTCAGGAAAACGTAGGATGTTTGGGTCATACATCCTTCGAGACACCTCAGAGAAGGTATCACTAATCCTAGCACGGATGATGGAAACACAAGATCGACAGAAGATTTATGTAGACAAGAGGAAGTGTAAGTTAGAGTTTAGGTGGGAGAACATGTGCTACTATAGGCCTCCCCAATTAAGAGAGTTATGAGATTCAGATCCAAGTGGAAGTTAGCTCCCTGATATGCAGGTCTCTTCATAATACTGGATCAGGTGGGCTCGGTGGATTATCGTTTGGTCTTACTCGATCATCTTTAATGGGTACACTATATCTTCAATGTGTCGACACTGGGAATGTTTATAATGGATGAGGATGCCTGTCAGTGCATCGACCTCGACGGGATTAAGCTGCAACAAGATGCGAGCTATGAGGAACGATCACAACGTATTCTTGACCGAAAAGATTAGGCTCTATGATCAAAGGTTATACCGTGGTAGAGAGAAGAGGATATACATGGCAGGTATCTAGAGATCTTTGAGTTAGGTATGTAATTCGAATTTCGAGGACTAAATTTCTTGTTTAAGGGAGGAGGAATGTAATACCCAATATTTTTTGTGCATTATTTAAATTGTGAAATTTGTTTTGTTTGCCCGCTGTGACATGTGATGTCACTATTTACCTTTTATATGTGTTATGTAATTAATTTGTTAAAATATAATTAATTAATATAAATTCATTAATTAAATATTTGGATGTTACTATGTATTATGGGCGACTAATGGCCAGGGACTAAGTATCGGGGGTTTTCTTGTTTGGATTATACTCTCGGTGTCAGGTACCATCGATCGTGAAGTAGTTAATGATAATGATGTGTTGCGATTAACTAATAAATAAACAAATAATCGATATTTGTACTTGTACTGGATAATATAGTAGTTTATCGAGAGCTTTAATTAGTTGGAAGATACCATATTTTGGGTTGGCTTATAGGATGTTTATTCGTCCGTTTTTTACTAAAAAAAGTATGTTTTAAGCCTGTTGGATTCCGGGCCAATTTTAAGGCCATTTGGAATGAATTTCAGACCTTTTTGGTTAATCTAGCTTGAGGGTTGAATCCAATTTAGTGGATATTAGTTTAGCAAACCGTTAGTCTAAACTTAAAATTCACTAGAGGCTTATTAGGGAACCTTAAGGGCTAAGAATTTAAGGAGAAGAGGAGGCAACAAGAATTGGGGAAGCTAGGAAGAGTGAAAGCTTGATTTTAAACCAAACTCCCCAAGGCAAGTTTACTTAGTACAAGAATTTGATTGTCTTTGTGTTAGAATAATAATTATTCATTTGAATCTAAATTAATTCATATGATAATCTGAATTTATAATCAACTCATTTATTTTCATAATTAGTTTAAGGGCTAAACTAATGTTAAAATTCATGTTGATGAAATTAGTTGATTTAGTGATAACTCTCACTTAAGAGCAAATTTAATAATTTCTCAATGTATTTTTATTTGGCTTATCATGTTACACATACACTGCACCATCATAATTGCTTATACATGCTCGAATACAAAGTTGATGGCTTTTGAAAGATTGAAGAATCGTTCGTCTCAACAATATTCAGAAGAGTTATGGTAGTTTGGTAAAGCCTTTACTTTTCCAGGGATTACATCTTTTTACGAGTTTTCATTTCAAAATGTTTTAAAATATTTTTTAAAGAAAATTTTGACGACTCATTAGAACAAGATTCACAGGTCGTTCGAACGAGTTACACTATGTTGTTAGAATAAGATTTCAAACGTTCGAACGAAATTGGGACGACACCTTTTGTTCAATTTTGGAATGTCATTGGGAGTTGTTCAAACGAGATAGAGTACGTCGTTAGAATAAGGTTTCCCACGATCGAACGAGATGATTTTACGTTGAACACTGTAATATCGTTCAAACTGTCGTTGGAAGCCTGATTAAACAAAAAAGGGTATGTCGCTCAAACGAGGTACCTGGTCATTCAAACGAGCATGCAAGATTTTGTTTTTTAATTGAATATAATCCAAATATTTATTACTTATACTTTTGCAACCAACTTCCTTATAAATAGAGATTCGGAATTAAAGTCTTAAAGAACTCTTTTTAAGACTTTTTTAGCCATTTTTGAGTTCCTTTTACGATCAAACTATATCAATTTTTCGCCAAACCCCTTGAAAATTTAGAGATCACTTTACCAAATAGAGAAGAACACTTTTTTATTCAAACACCCTTGTAGAGTTCATCTCTACTGCTAATTTGTGGAGTAGAGGCTCTACTACGGAAGAAGAAGGATAATCAGTAGATATCGAGGGAATAAGGCTTTATGTAGGCAATGCTGGACTGTGTCGTTGTTGTAGAAGACTTGAAAACTGCGCATTATACTTAGAGAGCTAAGTAGTTTGTTAGTCGTCTAGTGACTATCAATTCTCGTACAATGCTGAAAAATAAAGGTTTTGCCTAAAAGGTATTTTTCCTTACTTCTTTGCATGTTTGTCTGCTTGGCTTGCTATATTCAATTTGGACTATAACATTGAATGCACATTAAATTAATTCAAAGATAAAAATTGCTAAAATTAAATTTGTGTGTGGTTAGCCTAAGATACGAATGATTTGAGAGAATCCGCATTATCAAATTGGTATCAGAGCGGGTTACACTAAAATATCGTGTGATCCTAATTTTTACGGATTTTTTGAGATACCAATTTTCTCAAAGTGGTATTAGAGCTGGTTGCACTAAAATAATGTGTGATCTTTTTTTTACAAATTTTTTCAGATATCATTTTTTTTAAATTGGTGATCTTTTAATTTGGATTTTTTGAATAATTTGTATAATAGGATGTTTGTTTTCGATGGGTCGAATTGTGCGTACTGAAAAGCTAGGATGAGGTTTGCCTTAAAATCCATTGATGAAAGAGTTTGACTTATTTGTGAAATAGGGTGGACACCACCCACAATAACCAATGGCGATGTCATAGGTTCAAAACTTGTCTATGCTTGGATAGAAGAGGAATTTAAATGGATTAATATTAACTCACGCGACTTAAGTGCCATTTCTGGAGCCGTCACCCCTGGCAAGGAATAGTTTACAAAGGGGCATCCACTTCGAATGTCACACCTGAGATGTTTCCCGAGTTTGTGATGGATTCTTATGGCCCTCGTCCTAAACCACCTAGAAGAAAAACCTACCAAAAAGAGCTCGTCCCAAACGTTTTGAGCAAGGTAGACCCAAGCCTGTTTATTTTTGTTCTCATTGAAAACATAGAGGTCACCTTAGAAAGTTTTGTTTTAATCTAGGGAGAGTTTCTCATATGCATGTTCCCTAGTATAATCCTACACGAGTTCCTAAGTATCTTCCCTCATGCACTTCCACACATATTACTCCACATGCTCCCGCACATCAATAGAGTTTTTGAGAGTTTTTAAGAGAAAATATATTTTTTAGTCAAGACTTCACAAACTTTGATGGAGAAATTTCATAGGACGGCTTTTCCATTTGAGAACTCCTCTGGGCCTAGTGATTGAGGTTGAGACTTATTTCTAGAATAGGGTGATTATCATGTTCATATATTATATTCCTATTGCTAGATTGTATTATGATTGTATTGATATGTTTTTCTTTTCGATATATTTTGGAAAAAAATCCAAAAAGAGTTTTGTTTTTATGAAAATTTTTGAAAACTCCAAAAAGAATTTTGGGTTTTAAGAAAAATTTTGAAAAATTGAAAAAGATTTTTTTTTAATAAAAAAATTTAAAAAGACGAAAAGCTTTTTGTATTTTTGTATTTTTTTTATTTTTCACCATATATCGATGAACATTTAAGATATTCGGGTTACCCCTACATACAATCCATTCACCTGATGTTTTCATAGTATTTTGAGACATAAATTTGTTTCGTTAGTGTGCTTAATAATGTGTGGATAACATTTCATTAATCATTGATAATTACTTTCTAAATGTTAGACTGTTTGTCACCTTTATTGCACACGTGCACGAACTTTTTAAACATTGCACTTACTTGTCATGTGTCGAATACGATGTTCTCATCTCAATTATGGTTAATAATGAGCCAAATGTAAAGAGAGATAAGTTGTGCTTGTAAGAATAATTGCCCGGGTTTCTCTCCCCAGAAAATATTGATATTTGTTAAGCAAAGGAAATGGGCTATAAAAGAGCGAAATTCTCTTTGCGTTAAAATCCATCATTTGAAAAAGATCCAAAAAATATTATCGACACACAAAAAACAGAAGTGCCAAGGTCATTTAGTTTATATTCGTTGATGCTTCTCTACAGATGAACATTATCATTTCTATAAAAAAAATTAAGAGTGAATTCTTATATATGTGAGATTTCGAGGGAGTTATAAAGCAAAAGATCAATGGGTTTTCACAATGGACTTTCTTGAAAAGAATTAAATAGTTTGGCGTTATTATCTTGAGAATCATTAAAATTCATGACATATTATATAAGTCGAGTCAATTTTGTTCGAGTTCAACATTTTTACACCTAAGGTTGAAATTGAGTTCTTTTTTTAGAAGTATCCCATGACTCGTGCACCTAAGTTATGAATGTTTATGTTGATTTTCTTATGAAAAATGTTCACACAGTTACATTCTGTTTTCACGATTCGGATATTTTAGTGTTATTCCATGGTGACTATGTGTTTTTGAACCTATATTTACTTTTTATACTTTACACTTGAAAATTTTGAAAAACTTCAAAAATATTGTTTTATAGAGGAAAACCGTTAATGTCTTGTGGATATTCTCGCCTGTGCTTAATTGTTTATCTTTATGATAGTATCTTGCTTCTTAATGTGATGCTTATTATTCATGTTCAGTAACTACTCCTTTTTCTATTACGGAAAAAAAAGTGGGGAGAAAAAATTAAAGGGAAGTTTTATTTGTCTTTTAAAACCTGTATGCGTCATGGTATTTCTTTTGTCTCATGTGTAGAGGTCATTCTGCCGTGATGATGATTTCATGGACCACACAATATGAAGATTTTTCAGTTGAAGACTTATACAAGATTATATTTATGTATCTTAATTTGGGAGGGCATTAGTTGTATTAGTCTTTAGGGGTCAATTTGACTTCGGTTTATGTTTTGTATTTGAATATCCAAAAGGGGAGCTTTGTAAGAGCAAGTTTTATAATTGCTCAATGTATTTTTATTTGGCTTATTCCATTATACATACGCTGTACCATCATGACTACTTCTACGTAATCGAAGACAAAGTTTAAGACTTTTAAAAAATTGAAGAATCTTTCGTCTCAATAATATTTAGAAGAGTTATACTAGTTTGATAAAGCCTTTATTTTCTAGGTGATTACATCATTTTAAGAGTTTTCATTTCAAAATATTTTTTAAGAAATTTTGAAAATTTCGATGACTCGTTAGAACGAGAATCACAGGTTATTCGATCGAGTTACACTATGTCGTTAGAACGAGATTTCAAACATTCGAATGAAATTTGGGACAAAGCCTTTTGGTTAGTTTTGGAAGGTCGTTCGAAGCCAAGTTGAAAGTCGTTGAAACGAGATAGACTACATCGTTAGAATAAGGGTTCCCACGATCGAACAAGATGATTTTACGTCAAACACTGGAATGTTATTTGAACTGTCATTGGAAGCCTTCTCGAACGTAAAAGTGTAGGTCATTGGAATGAGGTACCTGGCCATCCGAACGAGCACGCGAGATTTTATTTATTAATTAAATATTATCCAAATCTTTAATGTTTATCCTTTTTCAACCAACCTCCTTATAAATAGAGATGCGGGGTAAGATTCTTAAATAATTATTTTTAATACTTTTCAAGCCCTTTTAAAGTTCCTTTTGTGATCAGACTTTACTAATTTTCTTCCAAACCCCTTGAAAATTTAGAGATCACTTTATAAATTCAAGAACACTTTCTGGTTAAAACACCCTTGTAAAGTTCAACTTTACTTCTAATTTGTGGAGTAGAGTCTATACTGCTGAAGAAGAAGGTTGATCGGTGGATACCGAAGGAAGACTGCTGCCTGTGGGTGGTACTGGACTGTGCCGTTATTATAAAAGACTGGAAGAACTGTGCATTATAACTCTAGAGATAAGTAGTATGTAAGTCGTCTAGTGTCTGTCAATTCTTGTACAGTGCTGAAAAATAAAGGTTTTGCCTGAAAGGAATTTTCCTACTTCTCTGCATGTTAGTCTGCTTATTTTGATATATTTAATTTGGACTACATCACTGCATGCACACTAAATTAATTCAAAGATAAAAATTGCTAAAATTGAATTTGTATGTGGTTGGCCTAAGATATGAATCATTCCATAGAATCCATAATCTCATCTCATAAATCTGAGTTAAATTATAATTGTAATTGCTATAAACAAGTTCATTTCATGTAATCAAGTAAAAAGACCCATGTTTAATTCAGAATTTGATGTAAATATACGATTGAATTGTAAAATTAGGTACTTTAGGGTTCTTAATCACTACATATGAAATTTATTAAGGATTCATGCTTTAATACTCAAGTAATCATCAACATCAAACCTAAAGGGGGTGAGCGGTTTGTAAAATCTTCAATGAGCGGCAATGGAAGTCTTCAATGAACGGGTTGTAAGATCTTCAATCTTCAAAGGTTCATTCTAACTTAAATAACCGTTCCTCACTCAGATAATCAAGTCTATGTGACTTGAATGATTTGACGACTCAATTGTTTTGACACGAGAATAAGTCAACTTAAATATATTACAAGATTACATTTTCAATCTCCCCCGTTTAATATTTCATGGAAAAACCCTACAAGACTCACATCACACCAGTTGTTATCAAATTATAAAAGTACGACAAGTTCTCGGGCTATTGAAGTGTAGCTAATACATGTATGAGTCGAACCTATTGAGATTTGGTCAATTCTTATAAATTATCAACTTTCTAACTAGATAATATTGGTGTAGAAATATGATGTAGAGATAAAATAAAATAAACAAATGATAAATGAGTGACACAAAGTATGTAACTAATATGAGAGAGATTACTAGTATTTTGGAACCATTTATAATTTTTACAAATTTATGACTAATTAATCTAACTCGCAATTTTCTTTTATAACTAAAAATTATACCGATTCTCATCATGTAAATTTCATAATATGAAAATGTGAAAGTTCAAATAAAATATTTTTTTATCTCTTTTTTAGTGCCAAGAGTATGTATGCCCTTAAAAGTATCACTCCTAAACATTAAATGTCAAACATAAGAATGGACATTCAAACAATTTTAACATAAGCATAAATAATCAAACGTAAATACAAATAATTAGAGGATATGAATTAAATTTATCACTTCTAATGGTTTTATATCAAATATAAGCATGAACTATCAAACAATTAACATAAGTATAATTCATCAAACATAAGTATATAAAATAAAAGAATGTAAATATAATAATTAATTTCAATGGTTTAAAATATCACTTTGTGACTATTTTAATGAATAACGAATTATTAAAACGTTTTTAGAAAAAAGTAGGGAATTTAAGTGAATTAAACTAAATAAATTTACCCTATTAATCATGGTAAATTTCACCTATTCCCAACAGTCAAATTAAGCTAGCATCATAGTTAAAACATAAAAATTACAATATGAAATAATAATTCTCATTAATAATCAACTTACAACACTTAAGTCCCAATATTTGGATGCCAATACAAAATGACAATACAAACGTTTACTTTTTTCTTTTCTTTTCACACATCTTTCTTGGAAACTTTCTTTTCTTTGGGCCTTTTCCGACTGTTTACCCTGATATTCTCAGAAAATGGGTATAGATTTTTTTAGGTTTTCAATAAAATGCTCATTTTTCTTTTTGGCACAAATGGGCTTGCAATGTAAGAATGTAAAATGGTCAGTTTAGGCTTAATATTTGGGTTTTCAAATGATGTCCTAATCTCATTTCTCACATTTTGTTAAGTTAATAACTGTCTCAAGTAGACTTACTAAGAATTCTAGTGCTTAAGATTCAAATTTTGGCTTTTATTTTCAATAATCGAATAAAACAAAGAATTTGTGATCGTCAAGAATTAATCAATGAAGGAAAGTTTGAGTTATTTTAACTCGAATTGATTATAATCTATAAAAAATAATTAATGACACCAAAATATCACCAGGTTAAAATCTTCACATTTATTCATTAAGTTCTTTTACTTTCACCTCAATATTCATTTTCAATCATATTACATGTCTAAGATTTTTAATATAATTGATTTTTGAAATAATTTCGTAATATAGAATCAATTCACAAATCTCTCAATCATTTCTGAGTAGCACCAAATTCAGAGTATAAAATCCCGCATTTATGAGTAGCACCTTGTTTGCTCATACTTTGAAATTTTGTATATTTGTGATCAATCAATTTCTTATTTTTGGGAACCAAGCCTCTTGGCTAAGTGGTATAAGGTTGTCACTGGGATAGTCTTGGGGGTGGATTGGGTTTGGTCCCCAGTTCGATCCCTGGCATTATCAAAATAATGCTTGGCCAGCGAAAGCCACGAACCGCGAATGGAGATTAGTCGAAGTGCGCGTAAGCTGGCTCGGACACCTCATGGTATGCTACCAAATTTTTTCCCCCTTATTTTCGGGTTAAGACCATGGTAAGTTCAAGTTCCTTTGTGCCTGTGGGAACTCGGGTACTTGACTTTTTGTAATTCATTTTCTTTTATTTGTGCTTTTTAAATATTTCACATTATATGATCAACATGTTCTTTCGTTTCCAGACCAATTTCACAAGTCTCCCCATATCTTTGGGGCTTCAAGTACTTAAAATTTGTACCTCTTTTTATTATTATAATATATTTTTTTAATTTATACTTTTAAAAATGCTCATTTGCTTAACTTGTTTCCTTATTCTCGGTTGATATTACGAATTCTCCTATATCTTTGGAGCCTCATGTACTTGAATTATATATATATATATATATATAATTTTTTTGCTTAAACTTTGAAAATATTTGTTCGCCCGCTCAACCTGTTTCTTTGTTCTCAGGTTAACATTACGAGCGTTCATATATCTTTGGAGCCTCAAGTACTTAATTTTTTTTTACATGTTTATTCTCATGCTTATAATTTGCTAATACTTGCTCGTCTGCTCAACTTATTTATTTATTTTCAGGTTAACACTATGAGCACTCATATGCCCGTGGAGCCTCAGGTACTTAACTTTTATACCTACTTTTATTCTTGTTCTTATACTTTGCAAATACTTGCTCGTCTGCTTAGCTTGTTTCTTTATTTTCAGGTTAACATTACGAGCGCTCCTATCTATTTGGAGCCTCAGGTTCTTAACTTTTTACCTTTTTATTATTTTGCTTATACTTTGAAAATAGTTGATCATTTGCTCAACTTGTTTATTTTTTTCAAGTTAACACTACGAGCGCTCATATGCCTGTGGAGCCTCAAGTACTTAACTTTCATGCCTATTTTTATTCTTTAGTGCACACTTCATGTGGATGCATTTTTCACATGTATTGTCATCTTACTTTATTTGTATCGATTTGTTAGACCTAGAAGGGAGGTGATCATCTGCCCATCTCTTTTGTAGATCCTTTTCCCAATCAATGAGTGAGATATTTATTTGTTGTACTTTACCATTGGAATGACTTGTGTGTCCATCCAGATCGGATTCCTCCAGCAAGGACCGTTCTCAAAATTGGCGGGGAGGGAAAACTGAAGAGATTACTCTCTCGCGCACTTGCGGAGATTCGAGGATATGGGAATCCTCTTTATGCCACTCGCGCTGATTTTTGCGGGCTGCCTCGGACATAAATCGGTCATTGTCAAAGGGGAGAATCATGAAGAAATGGATTGGCCAACCTATTTTTCTCATAAAAGGCACAAGCAATGTAGCTGTCCCGAGAGAACGACACTAAAGGACATACTAATGTGTACCAAACCAAATAAATCAAGGGTCCGAGGACTATGTTACGAAATGAAAAGGTGTTAGGCACCTATCCCTCCCTTTTGATCTCTCATGGACTATGATAGTATTTTCCTTTTCTAAAAAATGTGATACATGTGCACATGTTTGCGGAGTTAATAACGAGAGAAAGAAATCATTCGACTCATGTCATAGGAAAGACGAAGCAAAATCACCCTAAGGAGTATATAAAAGAAATGACAGAAAACAAAAATAATGTAAGTGTTCATTGAATCACAAATCACTATGAACAAGTGAATGTGTATATCGGGTGAAACACGAATATGTAGTAGATCGTGGAATCACAATATTAGTACGCATAAGAAAGCATAAAATGAGAAAATATGACTCGAGTCGCAGGATTGTCCTAGGACGCCTACGTAGTCCAAAGGGCATCAAAGTCCACATAATTCGATAACATGCAAGGGTGGGGTTGAACCAATAAATCCTAATTCAGTACCCCCTTTAATTTTGTTTTTAGAAATTGTGGACAAGTGTAGAAAGTGTGAAAAATGAGGAAATCCTAATTTAAGGTTTATAAGAAAACTCTCTTTTTGTCTTTTTTTTATATTTTATGAAATGAGATTTATGTTTTCTAAATAATAAAAAGTGAGATTAGTTTTGATGTGAGATAATGAAATAAAGATATATAAAAAAAAATAGAAATAAAAGTGAACAACTACTACTAATTAAGTGAGTTGTAAATGAATAAGGACAAACCTTCTAAAGAACTTTAATTATGATTTTGTCATGGTAGGAGGCTGATTTTAGTATGGTTGGATGATGGGGAGGTAAGGATAAAAATTAGGGTGGAAATGAAGGAGAATGATGTAAGTAGAAGGAGAGAATGTATGCAAAAATGGAATTTCGGTGCACTGATTCTGAGGAGAATGTTTTGATTTCAGAAAGGGGCCCTCGGAATGAGGCCATAGTCTCCTTAAATAGTTAAAAAGGCTTTCAAGGAAGTGCTAATTGGCATGGCCCCTAGCCCGCCTATTGGCATAGACCCTACCTTACTAGCCAAGGAAAGTACACCCTACCAATAGGGAGGGAGTCTGGAGTGCCTATAAGCAGTATGGAATGAACTTTTTTGCAAAAATGGGCAAGAAATGAAAATAGAATCGTTCATGTCTGGACCATTGAAAAGGAATTCAGAGCCCTAAAAGAATCCATTGAGCCACTCCTGGGCTCAAGAGTTGACTAAAGTCAAATGAGACTCGGAAGCACTTGATGGTCTCTAAACGGGGGGTTCTCGAAGTAAAAAGGGCAGTACACGCGAACCATGATACCTATTCATGCATGGTATGGATTATTGGAAAGGGTATTAAAAGCCCTATGAGGTTCCATTGAGCTTCACTCAGCTCTAATAGTTTACCTATTTCAAACGGGGTTTGAAAACATCGGGTGGCCTGTGAATTAGGGTTTGGAGTAAATAAGTGAGTATGCGCAAACTGTAACGCTAATTTCGGCACGGTATAGACTGTTGAAAAGGGGTTTCAGAGCCTTACAAGTTTTCATTGAGATTTTCTCGATTTCTGGAGTTAATCGAGGTCAAAGCTAGATCATGGTTTGGAGTAAAAAGGTGAGTACACACGAAGCGTAAGGTCGATTCGCGCACGATATGAACCTTTGACAATGGGTTTCAAAGCCCTATGAGGTCTCAATGATATTCACTCGATTTGAAGAGTCGAACGAGGTCAAATGGGGCTCGAAAGCATCCGGTGGCCTATGGATCAGGATTTGGAGTAAAAAAGTGAGTATACGCAAATTATGTGGCCGATTCGCGCTCGGTATGGACCGTTGAAAAGGGGTTTTAGAGCCCTATAAGTTTTAATGATCTTATCTCTATTTGGGAGAGTTGACCATGATCAACGGAGCTTGGGAGTGCCCATTGGACTCTAGATCAGGGTTTAGGGTAAAAAATGAGTGCGAGTGAACCGTGAGGCCGATTCGCGCACGGTATGGTCTGTTAGAAAGGGATTTCAGAGCCTTATGAGGTTTCATGAGATTCACTCAGTTTGGAGAGTTGACCCTAGATAAACGGGGCCCGAGAGCAGGTGGTGGCCTCTACATGAGGTCTGTGAGTAGAACCTAGGATTTTAGGGTGAGAGGGGGGAAGTGTTAGGAACCTAAGGTGGTATTTAGTAGTGTAATAAGATGAGGTGTCTAGAAATTGTTTATTATTTTAACCATGATATTTTTTTATATTTTAGTAGAGGGAACATCCCAGGATCCCGGGCAATATGCTTACTCCCATAGGCTTGCGAGTAAGTTCCATTCCTTTAAACAACTTAACCCGTTTGGATTTGATGTACTTACTATTCTTCCTTTTTTTAAAGAGGAAGAAAATGAGTAGGGGAAGGTTATGAGGAGGATGATCATGATTCAATGTCCATCCATTCTGAGGGAGCCGAGGACGATCCGCGTCGTGAAGAGTCTGATATTGGTTTTGAAGGAAGCTCTATGAATACCAGATTTGACGCGAAAGAGTTGGATGGTCCAGATGTTTATATGAAAGAGCTATGGTCCGAGAATTTTATCAAGCAAGTTCGTGAGGAGGATAAGATTATGCTGGATCTAATTTATGAGCACCACCCAAAGAATTTAACAAGTCGATCTATCTAAAATATTGAAAGCGTCACCAATTTAATGACACTTTATAATCAAATATGCTAATTTATTACCATTTTTACGAGCGATGTCACTCCAACTGATACGCTCCACTTCCTTGATACCATTAAAGATTTGGAGGACTATTATAAGTTTGAGTTGGAATTGTTAGATTTTGTCGTTCACAATATCATGCATCGCACTATGAATAAGTTGATAATGCCAAATCTTTTTAGAATTCTAAAGTTGAGAAGCGTCTTCAACGAGCAACTACTATAAGGGATCAAATAAAATCCCTTGAGCTTGAGTTGAGAAGAATCTTATCTGATGAGGAAGAAGGTAATTCTCCCATACCTAAGGATGAGGAAAATGTGAAGTGAGAAATATGTTCCATTTAGGAAAGCTTATATAGGAGAGAAAGCCCCATTTTTATTGTAACGGGTGGTTAGCTTGTGTAGGATTTTTTTCCTTTTAATTTTGACTCTTGTAGTACTTCTGCCTACTCTTCGAGTGGCTATTTTTTGTGAAATTAAGTATCAATTTTTATTATTTATCTTATGCGCTTTGCACTTTTTTTCATTGCTTTCCAGCAAATGAATCAATTTGCTTAAGTACTTTGTCATCTTTCCCTTGTTCTTTGGGGTCTTTGTAAGGACAAATTTTCAATTGAGTCAATTGTATGTATTGTCTTGATTCCGAACAAAACAATTTGAGTCATAGGTTAGAAGTTGTTTTTGTGACCTTTTCAAGCCTATGCCATGTTTGTTGAAGATGTAGGGACCAAGTTAAAGAGATCACATCGTCATACCGTGTTTCTTGCCTCATTTCGTCATCAATGTTCCAAGGATCAAGTATGAATGCATATATATTATTTTTTAGCCTTGGAAATTTCATTATTGGATGTTAGAATTTTTTTAACATGCCTTTATATTTATTAATGAAAAATAATTATTTTTTGCTTGATCGTCTAAACGAAATTTTGGCTCGTTCGAACGAGATTTTTATAGCCTCGTTCGAATGACTTCTAACGAGATTCTCATGAAGTCATTTTTGGTTTGCACTGACATATCGTTAGAAGGCCTCCATACTTTCTCGTTCGAACGACATTGAGCATGTCGTTCAAACAAGCCTTTACCTCGTTCAAACGACTGGTGCAGTTTTTTAAAATGGAAGTGTTGTGGGTTAAATTATTCATCCACGCGGACCATTGAAATAGGGACACATGTCCTCATACATATCCACCTTAAGGCTTCATAAACACTTGGTCTGTGATTATAAAATAGTCCACACTAATTATAAACATTAACAGATTGACATCATTTGTGGGAATAACTGCTTGTCATCGTTCTTTATCAGTTCTATTCATTTCATCTTTAAGTCATTCTTGAAGTATAACGGATATCCTAGAAAATATCCTTACTATTGCAGGTAATACCTTCACTCCATTTGCACCACTTAGTGTAGCAGATCTTCAAGAAATCTTAGTAAATTTTTCCAATGGGTAAGATGCAATGCAGGAAACAGTGAGGCAGACAACCCAATCACTGCAAGCTTGATCCATTGCCATACCATCCAATAGAAGAGAAATTCCACCTCTTCCTACCAGAAGTGAAAGAAGTTAATATTCCAGATCCTCACGTGACAAGTCCTATCACCCTAGAATAAATTCTGCAATCAAATCCACTAATTACTATGATGGTCGATCTTTCACACCTGAGCAGCCGAGCACCCTGGAGAGGTTAAGCAAGGTCTCTACCTTTGATCATATGGGAACTCGACAAAATAGAGGATATCACAGAGAACCGATGAGGTCACGTGAGCATCAAGAAGTATTATTTAGGCCTAGAGCAAGTATCCAAGGATCCACGCGAGCCAAGCAGAATTTTCAAGAAGAGAGCTCATAAAAAATGCATGGTAGGAATTCTAAAGTTGTATCTTTCAAATCTAATCCAGAAGACCATTTTGAAAGGGATCCATACAAAGATTGGAAGATTGCTTGGGGGAAATGGTCAAGACTAAGAACCCTTTGCAAATAAGTTTCATGAAGGGATCTCCCTTCATTCCAACCATTATGGACTTCCTTACACTGTCCAAATTCAAGCCACCAGTAGTTACTCCTAAGTATGATGGTAAGACCGGTCTTGTCCTCCATGTATCATAGTACCATGCTGCGACTGATATATACTATGTTCCTGATGAGATGCGTTGCCGAGCATTCTGAAGTACCGTTACTGGATCAACCCAGATATGGTATAACAACCTGCCCCGAGGAAAAGTTTATAGCTTTTAGAAGTTCGTTGAACTGTTCGTCAGTAATTTCAACTTTGGGGAAAAACTAGTTAAGAGTGTAGCTCATTTACTTTGTTCGTTAACAACGAGGGGAAACTACTTGGGCCGAAGCTGTGGATTGTGCCGTTTATCTATCAAATAGAAGCCCCACTAGAAGTGTGTGGAATAAAACTCCAGAAGAAGCATGGAGCGGGAGAAAACCGAGAATTTCTCATTTGAGAGTATTTGGGAGCATTGCATATGCTCATGTGCCGGATTAAAAGAGGACAAAGCTTGATGACAAGAGTGAAAAATATTTATTTGTTGGCTACGATTCACGCTCCAAAGGCTACAAGTTGTACAATCCAATCAGTGGAAAAGTCACCACGAGTAGAGATGTCAAGTTTGATGAAGAAGGATCGTGGAACTGGGATGCCCAGGAGGAAAACTATGACTTTCTTCCTTTGTTTGAAGAAGAAGATGAAGATAGCAGCAATGGAGATGTAGAAGAGCCTGTTATGCCACCTCCATTACCACCATCATCCACTCATGGAGATCCATCATCATCATCATCAAGTCAAAGTTCACATGAAAGATCCCCACGGTTGAGAAGTTTGGATGAAATATATGAGGTAACTGAAAATCAAAATGATATAACTCTCTTTTGTTTTTTTGCCGATTGTGAACCTATAGGTTTTGAAGAGGCCATACAAAGCAAGAGATGGAAGGATGCAATGGATGATGAGATAAAAGCGATTGAGAAGAATGATACATGGGAGTTGATAAGTCTTCCCAAAGGGCACAAAGCTATTGGAGTCAAATGGGTATATAAAGCCAAGAAGAATGCTAAAGGAGAAGTGGAGCGGTACAAAGCAAGACTAGTCGCTAAAGGATTTAAGCAACAATATGGAATTGACTATGAAGAGGTATTTGCTCCAGTTGCTCGTCTTGAAACTATAAGATTAATTATCTCTTTAGCAGCTCAAAATAGATGGAAAATCCATCAAATGGATGTGAAGTCTGCTTTCTTAAATGGCTATCTTGAAGAAGAAGTATATGTAGAGAAATCCCTGAGGTATGTTGTGAAAGGCAACGAAGATAAGGTGTTAAAATTGAATAAGGCATTATACGGCCTAAAACAAGCACCAAGGGCATGGAATAGTAGAATTGATCAATATCTTTATAAAAATGCCCTTATGAGCATGCCCTATACACAAAGGTGAATGGAAATAAAGATACTTTAATTGTTTGCTTGTATGTGGATGATTTAATCTTCACAGGAAATGATGCAAAGATGATCGAGGAGTTTAAGAAGGTGATGACAAGAGAATTCGAGATGACCGATATTGGGCTCATGTCCTACTATCTTGGCATAGAAGTAAAGAAAGAGAAAGAAGGAATATTTATTTCTCAAGAAAGCTATGCAAATGAAGTTCTTAAGAAATTCAAGATGAATGAATGTCAGCCCGTAAGCACTCCCGTGGAATGTGGAACCAAGTTGTCAAAGCATGAAGAAGGAGAAACAGTGGATCCAATATATTTTAAGAGCCTCGTTGGAAGCTTGCGATACTTAACATGCACAAGGCCCGATATCCTCTTTGGAGTTGGACTTATCAGTCGTTATATGGAAACTCCAACAACAACACACTTGAAGGCTGCTAGAAGGATCCTTCGCTACGTCAAAGGTACAATTGACTATGGATTATTTTATTCAGTCTCTAACAGTTTCAAGCTTGTTGGCTACAGTGATAGTGATTGGGGAGGAGACTTAGATGACCGAAAAAGCACAAGTGGGTTTGTGTTCTACATGGGAGACGTTGCATTCACATGGAGTTCAAAGAAGCAACCTATTATCACCCTTTCCACTTGTGAAGCTGAATACGTCGCCACAACAAATTGTGTATGTCATGCAATTTGGTTGAAGAATTTATTGAAAGAGCTTAACATACCTGTTGATACCAAAATTAGTATCCTGATAAGGACAAATCGCCATGCAAGAAACTATGAGGCAACTCATACAAACCCTTCACGGCGTTGCACCTGCACAATCAGGACAGCGAAGTGGTCAAAGGCAAACCTCTTCACGATCTAGGCGTACGGTGACATATCGTAATGATGAATCTGATGATTTCTCATATCAACCTGGGCAAACTTCATCAATACGGGCCTCATATAACTCTCTCTCCAGAGAGGACCAGTGCCTTAGAAAGACTGAGCAGGGCATCTCCTTTCAGTCGATTAGGCCCGAGGAGGAATAAGAGTCCACCTAAAGCCATGTCGAGGAGTTTTCGACAACCATCAGATCTAAGAGAAGGATCAGCACAATCACGACCAGTTGCTCGTCGAGATAGATCTCAGGGAGCTACGTCAGAACAATCAATTGCTCGGACTAATAGGCCCGAGGAAGGAAATGATGCGTGGAAAGGATCCATTCAGCGGTTGGAGGATAAATTGGGAGAAATGGCTAAGGTGAGGAACCCCCTACAACGAACTTTTTTTCAAGGGACACCTTTTGTACAGGCCATTGTGGATTTTCCTACACCATCGAAGTTTAAAGCACCTGTGGTGACCCCCAAATATGATGGAAAGACAGATCATGTTCTTCACATAGAGCAATATCAAGCTGCTGCCGACATCTATGTCGTCCCCGACGAGATGAGATGCAAAGCATTCTCGGGAACCCTTACTGGATCTGCCCAGATATGGTACAACAATCTTCCTCGGGGTAAGATTTCAACTTTCTTTCAACTGGCCGAGTTGTTCATCAGCAATTTCTGTTTTGGAGCAAAGCCAGTAAAACGAGTAGCGCACTTGTTAAGTGTTAGACAAAAATCTGGTGAAAGTACTAGAGATTACATAACTCGTTTCAATAACGAGAAGCTGGAAGTCATAGATTATGAAGAAAAGACAGCAATCACCGCCTTGATGAGTGGGTTATTCCCTAACAAGTTGTATTACACTTTGGCCAAAGATCCACCTACAACTATGTCAAAATTGATGGCAAAAGCGGCCAAAGTCATGAATGACGAGGAGGCTATGGCTGCGAAGAAGAATATGGATGAAGAAACCAAGGTGGAAGTCAACAATAAAGAGCATAAGGGCAATGGCAGTGACAAGCATTCCAAGAATAATAAGTCGACATGGGAAGTTCTGAAGAAATTCGATAGTTATACTCCTTTGAAAATGGGTATTAATCATGTCTTGGAAGAAATCAAGAATAACGAGGAGGTAAAATGGCCAAAGAAAATGAGGTCAGACCCTGATATGAGGAATAGCGATAAGTATTGCGAGTTTCATAAGGATCATGGTCATATGACTAAAAATTGCATAGCTCTCCAGAACGAGATTGAAACACTCATCCGAAGAGGAAAGTTGTCAAAGTATGTTGATCGTAATGAAGACCGAGTAAGAGAGAGATCTAGATCTCCTCGTCGGTCAGAAGAAAAATAATAAATTGGAATGCTGATATGATGGAATGCTGAACACCTACGCAAGTATTATCAGTGATGTAAAATGTAAAGCAGTTCCATCAATATGAATAAAATGATGATGTTTCCCCATCTTCTTTCTTTTTATCGAAAGTTTGTCAGGGAATACTAGTGTACAACACTACGCTATTCAGCAATAAAAGCAAACACTGATAGTTCAAACCCACGACCAACTCCGGTTGGTAAAAGGGCGAGAAAAAACTATACTCCTTTGGTTAGGAGGCGTACACTAGCGTGATCAACTCCGGTTGGTAAAATAACTAGTGGACACGATAGTTCGAAAGAACCAAATAGTTCGAAAGAACCCGATAGTTCGAGCGTGATCAACTCCGGTTGGTAAAATAGCGAGAAAAAACTATACTCCTTCGGTTAGGAGGCGTACACTAGCGTGATCAACTCCGGTTGGTAAAATAACTAGTGGACACGATAGTTCGAAAGAACCAGATAGTTCGAAAGAACCCGATAGTTCGAGCGTGATCAACTCCGGTTGGTAAAATAGCGAGAACAAACTATACTCCTTTGGTTAGGAGGCGTACACTAGCGTTATCAACTCCGGTTGGTAAAATAACTAGTGGACACGATAGTTCGAAAGAACCAGATAGTTCGAAAGAACCCGATAGTTCAAACCCATGACCAACTCCGGTTGGTAAAAGGGCAAGAACAACATTCTCAAAAATGCCAATCTCGGTTGGTTTGAAAACAAAATATGCTCTCACATGCCAACTTATGTTGGTCGGGAGGTAAGATTATTACAAAAGTTCCTCGAAGAACAAAATATTCCAAACTGAATCAAGTATAGTTGGTCGGGGATAAAAACCCACTAACTGTGGTTGGTCGACGAGGAGAATTTATCGACCTTGGTTGGTCGGACACAGTTTAAAGACAAAAAATTACCAAGTATAGTTGGTCGGGGATAAAAACCCACTAATTGTAGTTGGTCGACAAGCATAATTTAACAACCTTGGTTGGTTGGATAAATTTTAAACATTTTTATACTCATTACTTTATTATTAAGTGATCGAGCAACATTTCTGATACTTGTAACTTTTTTGGTCGATGAACCATACAACATTGTTATGCAAGCATAAATAAGAAAGTGTTTGATATTTACACGACAATAGCAAATACAAATTTGCGAACAAAAATGAAATTCTTTCACTGAATTCAAAATGAATTACGCAAATTTATTGAATTGATATTAAATTGTGTACTAACTATTATATTGAGATTCCTACTCTATTTGTTTCTCTCCCTATGCTTTAGAAACAGGTTCCTCGCCAGCAGGTGGATCATTTAAAGTAAGACGAAAATTTATGAAGTTAAGATCTTTCAGCATTCTGATGTTCATCACAGATGATCTGTCCGAGCAGCTCTTGCTCGTCCCCGAGAACCTGTTGGTCGTCCCCGAGCAGAGGTAGAAGTCAAAATCAGCATCTACAGCACTAAGATCTTTACTACTACTGTCCCGACCAATAATGAAGAAGAAGTTGTATGAAAATGTTTCGAAGTCCACCACTAGTTTGGTATTAATCAGATTGAAGAGTTGGGCTCAAATCAACAAAGTATTCAGAGGATCATAAATTTAGCACTCAGTCGCTCGGCACAGGAGGCAGTTGGTCGGCTAGCAAACCAATCAACATACTTGGAGATTATGACAAGATACAAGCTGTATCATATGTCGTCCAGAAGATAATGCACTTTATGTTGAACCAATCAAGAGGGTAGATCAAGAATTTCACGAGCACCGAGCAACACTGCAGAATAAATACTTCATCCTTTCAAGTAAACCATCAAGCATGAAGCATTGGGGGCTTCTGTTGATACCAAAATTAGTATCCTGATATGAACGAATAATAAGAAGACACGTGTCAATCTACATGGCACAATAGCAACGAGGAAGATCATTCCCCAATCAAGTTATGTTCGCTCCGAGCAACAAGAATACTCTGAGGAACTACCATACTCCGAGGAACTGTAACACCCCGCCTAATTAAATACCGGGTGGCCAGTCCCATACCAAATTAAAACATAATATACAGTTGGCTCATTCTTAGCATCACTGTCGAAAACATTTACAACTCACCCAATACTCAATTAAGCTGGTGTTAAAAAAACTTTCCAAATTTTAATTCAACAAAATTCATTTCTAGTTTAAGAATAACACAACACATTTTATTCTACAACACTGATAACCAATTAGAAAACACCAAATAATTTGAATGCAATTGGAACAAACATTCCCAAATAATATAAATCCTTTACAATAATCCCAACAATATCAAATGTATTAAAATCACACGAATACAATAGTATTTAACTCCGACAGAAAATGATAACTGAAATCCTTTGGGCGGCATGCCCTATGTAAGAATACTGTGAATAAAAAAGATGACAAACGTCTAAGCAAAACCTCCATAGCTCCATAGCTCGTCAAAATCAACTATGGTTGGCGTCCCTGTTGCTGGACACCTGATATAGAGATACAATAGAAGAGAAAATATGTAAGGAAACGGGTCAGAGCCCGAATGTGTAGTTTATTTTTAAAACAGCAAGTATTTAACAAGTGCAATAAATCTTTTATTATGTACATGTTAGACCCAACTCTCACTTTCTATTCTCACCTCTCATCTAGAGTGCACACTTAACGTTTCCTATTAACCTCATAGTTAATGGTTCCTCTTTTCTAGTCGCCAAATTATAATTCCATCCCAATATCATAATCCCCGTATGTCCCATACCATACGTCACATTAGTATTCATTTACATTTCTCATTTATATGATTAGTTTCTCATTAACATGAATCACTTCTCATTAATATGAATTAAGCTTTTCAATTCTATAAGAATAAACATTCATTAACTTAATTCCATTATCTTTCTCCGTTATCTACAATTATCACCGTAGATAGATTTAACCACAATATAAATCCATTTACTCATTTAATCCATTATATATATATTCATATATAATACAACACTTCGAGTCACAGCTGCGGTGTAATGCATTACTCTGCTATCATGTCCCATCATCGCAGGTCGCCGAATAGGGGACTACAGGTTCGTTAAGATTCCTCGAACCATAAATAACAACACAATCATTGGAGGCGAACATAGTTCTCATACCCATGGGTCACGCACATACCTACGTACCCATAGTCAGCGGACTTATCAACTACCCGATAAGTCTTTCATAGACCTATGTTCTCGAGCGACAAATCAAAGATCCCATGGATTCATCAGGATATGACTGCCCTCACGCGCAAACCTCCCACCGATAGCAAGTAAGCTAGGTATGTCATACACATAAATCATCAATCAATCAAATAGGTATTATCATACCTATAGTATACTAACAACAAGGTACTCACATTAACCTTAGATTATTCCCTTACGTAGCATTATATCTCTTTAAATCCCACGTATTAAAATGTCATATCTTTACTTTATAATTTAATTACCCTCGCATCCTATAACATCTCTCCACTCCCGACGTCGTTAAGGTTCATGTGCGGAGCGTCTCGCAAAGCGAAATCCAAACAAGGAACCCCTCCAATACACTACTACTTAACTAGTCGATCAAGGAGGTCCGTCAACTTCAAATACGCGATCGGGATAACCTCATACCCTCTTTCAACCAAATATGTTCTAAACTCCCATCTCTATCCAGGAGCCATACCACTACGCTCTTGTACTACACTCAGCCTTTGCAAAATTAATAATGAGCTTAAACTCAGTCCTTGATGTTCAAATTGTCACCCTAAGGTTACTCTCACTCAATACATAAGATTCAAATAGGTTTTTCCTCAACATATATTCAGTAACAAGTCACTAATATCATACTGGTCCATAATATCATTTCTCTCGAATTACCACGAGTTTAGTTATCCTTTTAATTAAGGTTAAAACCGATAGTTTCATATCTCTGATAAACACATCTTCTTTCACTTAGGATTAAACCCTCTTGTAAACTTAAGGATACCCAGGTGTTATATTAAATCACCCCTACTGGCCCTATCTTTCATCCCCATACATCCCCATTTGGAATTTAACAAATGAATCTAGCAACCGAAATTCCATTCATTATAATTTTCATCATTTTAATCACTTGAATCCAAATCAAATTAATTCAAATCTTATCAAGGGTTTACTGATATTTTCTAAGTCCCATAATTTCCAAATAATAATCACCAAAGATCCACAAAAGGTTTGGGATAGAATCAACATTTAAGAAACAACATCATGAATTCTCATATTTTAAATACTCAGAAAAATCAGATCCAAAAATTATTCAAATCATCAATTTGACTTCAGATTTGGATTCTACACGAAAAATTGAGTCAGGTATGTGTTTTGAGTTTTTCTTAAATCTCATCCAAATGCACTCAAAAAAGAAGATCTAATCATTCCAAATTGGCTCTTCTCATTCCATTCGTTTTTGCCTCTTTTTCTAGAAAATTATCAACATATTATCTTCAAGAACACTAAATTATTTCCAGAATTTCTTCCACAGATTGATGAATATTTATTGGATTATTATCATCCTACAACATGAGTTTACCTCCTATATCATTTCAGTTTCTAGAAATTCATAAAACAACTCCATTATGTCTTCCAAACATGAAAAATCATATCTTTTCATAATTATTCTAACATGGACAATATACGAACTTAAATTGCAAATATCAAACACTTTCCTTTACTGAAGATCTGATCCTTTGGAGTTGAATAACATAGGTGGTGATGGTGGTGGTGACCTTTGACCTTTGGTTCTTCTCCTTCCCAAGCAAGCTTTTCCCTTCCCAAGCAACCTTTCGTTCTCTCTAGGAAGATGACTTCTCTAATTTGTGAAGAGGAGATGTATAACCCATGTACACTTAATCTACCAATACTTATAATAAGACAAAACCCGAAATCACTATTCATCCCCCTTGTAAAAATAACCAAAATGCCCTTTTGGGTTGTCTTTTCATTTTTAAATGACCCGAGACTCAAAATTAACATCCAAATAGACTTTTCTGACTATTTCGAACCTTCCGGACGCAACGACGCAGTCGAAATGACTATAAGGTCGATAGAAAATAAATTTCCTTTTTAATTTAATAAATTAGTCCCGACACGTCCCATACCGCATCTGACTAAAAAATCCAAATTACCGAAATTATATCACACCGTCATAATAATGACATCATATTCATATATTACCTAAATATCTTTAAGTAATATTCAGAATCATCCATTTTAATATCCACCGTCCGGATAAACCCGAATGAATTAATTAATAATAAGATCCAATTAATCCATTAATTTAAAATATAACCCATTTTAAAAGTCATTAAAATTACGGGGTATTACATACTTCCCCCCTCATAACAGAATTTCGTCCCGAAATTCAGGAATATAAGTCATACCGGTAAGGTCACTCCGAGTATAAATCTCACATCGCAAGAAGTCCAAGATGTACCGCCCATACAGTACATTAATAAAGTCCCTATCGATGTTATACGCCAAGCCTCACCATATAGTTTCAACTGAATCAAATTTAGACTTCACCTAATCTTCCCTATACCGTCCTCGTGACAAATTTTAGGAAAAATGATTCTCTCGTAGTGAACAAATAAATCCTGAAGTCTCAATTACCTACCTTTTTCAAAATTATGAAAAATACTACAATCCAATCATCCAGGGCGCCCATACACCCTCTCGTACCGCTTTCAATATTAACATTTTCGCAAAGGTTATAAACTCATATCCCAAAGACCTAACTTATTTTGACTCCCAACGATTATTAGTTTCATGCGTGGGGTGTCTCACAAGCGAAATCCAAACAAGGAACCACCCCGATACACTACTTCCTAAAGTATTCGGTCATCGAAACTCCTAAGGTCCTTAGTCAATTATATAAAATTTTTGGTTTATAGAAAAAAAAATATCAGGTTAATCGATTTAAACAAAATTTTTTTTTAGGTGTTTATTGATTTCAAATAGAGTCTACTCATCTACTCTTCTCTAGAAGACAAGATGCTGGTTAATAGTAGTACATACACTCTCGTATACCACAAGTCAATGCATACCGATAGTCACACCATGCTCGGACATGCCCAAAGTAAGTAATCCCATGATAAAAATCAAACCCACATGATAACATGTAATATATAGGTGTCCCACACCCCTCAGTGAGTCTACGTAAATAACGATGCTATAGGCTAAGTATAGCAATCCTTTTTGCCCACACAATATTAATTGCTACAAAAATCAATATACGCCTCATAATTCCTTAGATAGAAAACATACTCCCATTTGCGGGTGATGGTTATTGAATCCCACTATTATAACTTTGCTCCGACGAGTCAAGAAAAATTTTACCCCAAATTTTCAGTTCTAGTTAACCACGCTCCACTATATGCCCAAGCCTTTGAATATATTACCTTTGTTAGGTAACACACATAATTCCCGCATTTCAAGAACTTCTACTGATGACGCTCCTTAATTTTCCATAATAGGGGTGACCTCGACTACGGTCATCATACTCGAACATACTTCATAACCTCTTAGGTACGATCTCCGCTATGCGTCCAATGGCCCTTATCTGCCATACTTCTCGTACGAACCCGTTCGAACGCAATAAGCTTCACTAATATATACGTGATTTTACCAAAGAAATCAACAATCCTAAACATAGGGCTCTACATCAAAGAACGCTAAGCTGAAAACACAATAAGCCGTACAGACCCTAAAGGACACTAGAACCTGATGCTCTGATACCACCTGTAACACCCCGCCTAATTAAATACCGGGTGGCCAGTCCCATACCAAATTAAAAAAGAATATACAGTTGGCTCATTCTTAGCATCACTGTCGAAAACATTTACAACTCACCCAATACTCAATTAAGCTGGTGTTAAAAAAAACTTTCCAAATTTTAATTCAACAAAATACATTTCTAGTTTAAGAATAACACAACACATTTTATTCTACGATACTGATAACCAATTAGATAACACCAAATAATTTGAATGCAATTGGAATAAACATTCCCAAATAATATAAATCCTTTACAAAAATCCCAACAATATCAAATGTATTCCAATGACACGAATACAATAGTATTTAACTCCGACAGAAAATGATAACTGAAATCCTTTAGGCGACATGCCCTATGTAAGAATACTGTGAATCAAAAAGATGATAGGCGTCTAAGCAAAACCTCCATAGCCCGTCAAAATCAACTATGGTTGGCGTCCCTGTTGCTGGACACCTGATATAGAGATACAATAGAAGAGAAAATATGCAAGGAAACGGGTCAGAGCCCGAATGTGTAGTTTATTTTTAAAACAGAAAGTATTTAACAAGTGCAATAAATCTTTTATTATGTACATGTTAGACCCAACTCTCACTTGCTATTCTCACCTCTCATCTAGAGTGCACACTTAACGTTTCCTATTAACCTCCTAGTTAATGGTTCCTCTTTTCTAGTCGCCAAATTATAATTCCATCCCAATATCATAATCCCCGTATGTCCCATACCATACGTCACATTAGTATTCATTTACATTTCTCATTTATATGATTAGTTTCTCATTAACATGAATCACTTCTCATTAATATGAATTAAGCTTTTCAATTCTATAAGAATAAACATTCATTAACTTAATTCCATTATCTTTCTCCGTTATCTACAATTATCACCGTAGATAGATTTAAGCACAATATAAATCCATTTAGTCATTTAATCCATTATATATATATTCATATATAATACAACACCCCGAGTCACAGCTGCGGTGTAATGCATTACTCTGCTATCATGTCCCATCATCGCAGGTCGCCGAATAGGGGACTACAGGTTCGTTAAGATTCCTCGAACCATAAATAACAACACAATCATTGGAGGCGAACATAGTTCTCATACCCATGGGTCACGCACATACCTACGTACCCATAGTCAGCGGACTTATCAACTCCCCGATAAGTCTTTCATAGACCTATGTTCTCGGGCGACAAATAAAAGATCCCATGGATTCATCAAGATATGACTGCCCTCACGCGCAAACCTCCCACCGATAGCAAGTAAGCTAGGTATGTCATACACATAAATCATCAATCAATCAAATAGGTATTATCATACCTATAGTATACTAACAACAAGGTACTCACATTAACCTTAGATTATTCCCTTACGTAGCATTATATCTCTTTAAATCCCACGTATTAAAATGTCATATCTTTACTTCATAATTTAATTATCCTCGCATCCTATAACATCTCTCCACTCCCGACGTCGTTAAGGTTCATGCGCGAAGCGTCTCGCAAAGCGAAATCCAAACAAGGAACCCCTCCAATACACTACTACTTAACTTGTCGAACAAGGAGGTCCGTCAACTTCAAATACGCGATCGGGATAACCTCATACCCTCTTTCTACCAAATGTGTTCTAAACTCCCATCTCTATCCAGGAGCCAGACCACTACGCTCTTGTACTACACTCAGCCTTTGCAAAATTAATAATGAGCTTAAACTCAGTCCTTGATGTTCAAATTGTCACCCTAAGGTTACTCTCACTCAATACACAAGATTCAAATAGGTTTTTCCTCAACATATATTCAGTAACAAGTCACTAATATCATACTGGTCCATAATATCATTTCTCTCGAATTACCACGAGTTTAGTTCTCCTTTTAATTAAGGTTAAAACCGATAGTTTCAAATCTCTTATAAACACATCTTCTTTCACTTAGGATTAAACCCTCTTGTAAACTTAAGGATACCCAGGTGTTATATTAAATCACCCCTACTGGTCCTATCTTTAATCCTCATACATCCCCATTTGGAATTTAACAAATGAATTTAGCAACTGAAATTCCATTCATTATAATTTTCATCATTTTAATCACTTGAATCCAAATCAAATTAATTCAAATCTTATCAAGGGTTTACTGATATTTTCTAAGTCCCATAATATCCAAATAATAATCACCAAAGATCCACAAAAGTTTTGGGATAAGAATCAACATTTAAGAAACAACATCATGAATTCTCATATTTTAAATAATCAGAAAAATCAGATCCAAAAATTATTCAAATCATCAATCTGACTTCAGATTTGGATTCTACACGAAAAATTGAGTCAGGTATGTGTTTTGAGTTTTTCTTAAATCTCACCCAAATGCACTCAAAAAAGAAGATCTAAACATTCCAAATTGACTCTTCTCATTCCATTCGTTTTTGCCTCTTTTTCTAGAAAATTATCAACATATTATCTTCAAGAACACTAAATTATTTTCAGAATTTCTTCCACAGATTGATGAATATTTATTGGATTATTATCATACTACAACATGAGTTTACCTCCTATATCATTTCAGTTTCTAGAAATCCATAAAACAACTCCATTATGTCTTCCAAACATGAAAAATCATCTCTTTTCATAATTATTCTAACATGGACAATATACGAACTTAAATTGCAAATATCAAACACTTGCCTTTACTAAAGATCTGATCCTTTGGAGTTGAATAACATAGGTGGTGATGGTGGTGGTGACCTTTGACCTTTGGTTCTTCTCCTTCCCAAGCAAGATTTTCCCTTCCCAAGCAACCTTTCATTCTCCCTAGGAAGATGACTTCTCTAATTTGTGAAGAGGAGATGTATAACCCATGTACACTTAATCTACCAATACTTATAATAAGACAAAACCCGAAATCACTATTCATCCCCCTTGTAAAAATAACCAAAATGCCCTTTTGGGTTGTCTTTTCATTTTCAAATGACCCGAGACTCAAAATTAACATCCAAATAGACTTTTCTGACTATTTCGAACCTTCCGGACGCAACGACGCAGTCAAAATGACTATAAGGTCGATAGAAAATAAATTTCCTTTTTAATTTAATAAATTAGTCCCGACACATCCCATACCGCATCTGACTAAAAAATCCAAATTACCGAAATTATATCACACCGCCATAATAATGACATCATATTCATATATTACCTAAATATCTTTAAGTAATATTCAGAATCATCCATTTTAATATCCACCGTCCGGATAAACCCGAATGAATTAATTAATAATAAGATCCAATTAATCCATTAATTTAAAATATAACCCATTTTAAAAGTCATTAAAATTACGGGGTATTACATACTTCCCCCATCATAATAGAATTTCGTCCCGAAATTCAGGAATATAAGTCATACCGGTAAGGTCACTCCGAGTATAAATCTCACATCGCAAGAAGTCCAAGATGTACCGCCCATACAGTACATTAACAAAGTCCCTATCGATGTTATACGCCAAGCCTCACCATATAGTTTCAACTGAATCAAATTTAGACTTCACCTAATCTTCCCTATACCATCCTCGTGACAAACTTTAGGAAAAATGATTCTCTCGTAGTGAACAAATAAATCCTGAAGTCTCAATTACTTACCTTTTTCACAATTATGAAAAATACTACAATCCAATCATCCAGGGCGCCCATACACCCTCTCGTACCACTTTCAATATTAACATTTTCGCAAAGGTTATAAACTCATATCCCAAAGACCTAACTTATTTCGACTCCCAACGATTATTAGTTTCATGCGTGGGGTGTCTCGCAAGCGAAATCCAAGCAAGGAACCACCCCGATACACTACTTCCTAAAGTAGTCGGTCATCGAAACTCCTAAGGTCCTTAGTCAATTATATAAAAATTTTGGTTTATAGAAAAAAAAATATCAGGTTAATCGATTTAAACAAAATTTTTTTTAGGTGTTTATTGATTTCAAATAGAGTCTACTCATCTACTCTTCTCTAGAAGACAAGATGCTGGTTAATAGTAGTACATACACTCTCGTATATCACAAGTCAATGCATACTGATAGTCACACCATGCTCGGACATGCCCAAAGTAAGTAATCCCATGATAAAAATCAAACCCACATGATAACATGTAATATATAGGTGTCCCACACCCCTCAGTGAGTCTACGTAAATAACGATGCTATAGGCTAAGTTTAGCAATCCTTTTTGCCCACACAATATTAATTGTTACAAAAATCAATATACGCCTCATAATTCCTAAGATAGAAAACATACCCCCATTTGTGGGTGATGGTTATTGAATCCCACTATTATAACTTTGCTCCGATGAGTCAAGAAAAATTTTACCCAAAATTTTCAGTTCTAGTTAACCACGCTCCACTATATGCCCAAGCCTTTGAATATATTGCCTTTGTTAGGTAACACACATAATTCCCGCATTTCAAGAACTTCTACTGATGACTCTCCTCAATTTTCCATAATAGGGGTGACCTCGACTACGGTCATCATACTCGAACATACTTCATAAGCTCTTAAGTACGATCTCCGCTCTCCATCCAATGGCCCTTATCTGCCATACGTCTCGTACGAACCCGTTCGAACGCAATAAGCTTCACTAATATATACGTGATTTTACCAAAGAAAACAACAATCCTAAACATAGGGCTCTACATCAAAGAACGCTAAGCTGAAAACACAATAAGCCGTACAGACCCTAAAGGACACTAGAACCTGATGCTCTGATACCACCTGTAACACCCCGCCTAATTAAATACCGGGTGGCCAGTCCCATACCAAATTAAAACAGAATATACAGTTGGCTCATTCTTAGCATCAATGTCGAAAACATTTACAACTCACCCAATACTCAATTAAGCTGGTGTTAAAAAAAACTTTCCAAATTTTAATTCAACAAAATTCATTTCTAGTTTAAGAATAATACAACACATTTTATTCTACAACACTGATAACCAATTAGATAACACCAAATAATTTGAATGCAATTGGAATAAACATTCCCAAATAATATAAATCCTTTACAATAATCCCAACAATATCAAATGTATTAAAATGACACGAATACAATAGTATTTAACTCCGACAGAAAATGATAACTTAAATCCTTTGGGCGACATGCCCTATGTAAGAATACTGTGAATCAAAAAGATGACAAGCGTCTAAGAAAAACCTCCATAGCTCCATAGCTCGTCAAAATCAACTATGGTTGGCGTCCCTGTTGCTGGACACCTGATATTGAGATACAATAGAAGAGAAAATATGCAAGGAAACGGGTCAGAGCCCGAATGTGTAGTTTATTTTTAAAACAGCAAGTATTTAACAAGTGCAATAAATCTTTTATTATGTACATGTTAGACCCAACTCTCACTTGCTATTCTCACCTCTCATCTAGAGTGCACACTTAATGTTTCCTATTAACCTCCTAGTTAATGGTTCCTCTTTTCTAGTCGCCAAATTATAATTCCATCCCAATATCATAATCCCCGTATGTCCCATACCATACGTCACATTAGTATTCATTTACATTTCTCATTTATATGATTAGTTTCTCATTAACATGAATCACTTCTCATTAATATGAATTAAGCTTTTCAATTCTATAAGAATAAACATTCATTAACTTAATTCCATTATCTTTCTCCGTTATCTACAATTATCACCGTAGATAGATTTAAGCACAATATAAATCCATTTAGTCATTTAATCCATTATATATATATTCATATATAATACAACACCCCGAGTCACAGCTGCGGTGCAATGCATTACTCTGCTATCATGTCCCATCATCGCAGGTCGCCGAATAGGGGACTACAGGTTCGTTAAGATTCCTCGAACCATAAATAACAACACAATCATTGGAGGCGAACATAGTTCTCATACCCATGGGTCACGCACATACCTACGTACCCATAGTCAGCGGACTTATCAACTCCCCGATAAGTCTTTCATGGACCCATGTTCTCGAGCGACAAATCAAAGATCCCATGGATTAATCTGGATATGATCGCCCTCACGCGCAAACCTCCCACCGATAGCAAGTAAGCTAGGTATGTCATACACATAAATCATCAATCAATCAAATAGGTATTATCATACCTATAGTATACTAACAACAAGGTACTCACATTAACCTTAGATTATTCCCTTACGTAGCATTATATCTCTTTAAATCCCACGTATTAAAATGTCATATCTTTACTTTATAATTTAATTATCCTCGCATCCTATAGCATCTCTCCACTCCCGACGTCATTAAGGTTCTTGCGCGGAGCGTCTCGCAAAGCGAAATCCAAACAAGGAACCCCTCCAATACACTACTACTTAACTTGTCGATCAAGGAGGTCCGTCAACTTCAAATACGCGATCGGGATAACCTCACACCCTCTTTCAACCAAATGTGTTCTAAACTCCCATCTTTATCCAGGAGCCATACCACTACGCTCTTGTACTACACTCAGCCTTTGCAAAATTAATAATGAGCTTAAACTCAGTCCTTGATGTTCAAATTGTCACCCTAAGGTTACTCTCACTCAATACACAAGATTCAAATAGGTTTTTCCTCAACATATATTCAGTAACAAGTCACTAATATCATACTGGTCCATAATATCATTTCTCTCGAATTACCACGAGTTTAGTTCTCATTTTAATTAAGGTTAAAACCGATAGTTTCAAATCTCTTATGAACACATCTTCTTTCACTTAGGATTAAACCCTCTTGTAAACTTAAGGATACCCAGGTGTTATATTAAATCACCCCTACTGGTCCTATCTTTAATCCTCATACATCCCCATTTGGAATTTAACAAATGAATCTAGCAACCGAAATTCCATTCATTATAATTTTCATCATTTTAATCACTTGAATCCAAATCAAATTAATTCAAATCTTATCAAGGGTTTACTGATATTTTCTAAGTCCCATAATATCCAAATAATAATCACCAAAGATCCATAAAAGGTTTGGGATAAGAATCAACATTTAAGAAACAACATCATGAATTCTCATATTTTAAATACTCAGAAAAATCAGATCCAAAAATTATTTAAATCATCAATCTGACTTCAGATTTGGATTCTACACGAAAAATTGAGTCAGGTATGTGTTTTGAGTTTTTCTTAAATCTCATCCAAATGCACTCAAAAAAGAAGATCTAAACATTCCAAATTGGCTCTTCTCATTCCATTCGTTTTTGCCTCTTTTTCTAGAAAATTATCAACATATTATCTTCAAGAACACTAAATTATTTTCAGAATTTCTTCCACAGATTGATGAATATTTATTGGATTATTATCATACTACAACATGAGTTTACCTCCTATATCATTTCAGTTTCTAGAAATCCATAAAACAACTCCATTATGTCTTCCAAACATGAAAAATCATCTCTTTTCATAATTATTCTAACATGGACAATATACGAACTTAAATTGCAAATATCAAACACTTGCCTTTACTGAAGATCTGATCCTTTGGAGTTGAATAACATAGGTGGTGATGGTGGTGGTGACCTTTGACCTTTGGTTCTTCTCCTTCCCAAGCAAGATTTTCCCTTCCCAAGCAACCTTTCATTCTCCCTAGGAAGATGACTTCTCTAATTTGTGAAGAGGAGATGTATAACCCATGTACACTTAATCTACCAATACTTATAATAAGACAAAACCCGAAATCACTATTCATCCCCCTTGTAAAAATAACCAAAATGCCCTTTTGGGTTGTCTTTTCATTTTCAAATGACTCGAGACTCAAAATTAACATCCAAATAGACTTTTCTGACTATTTCGAACCTTTCGGACGCAACGACGCAGTCGAAATGACTATAAGGTCGATAGAAAATAAATTTCCTTTTTAATTTAATAAATTAGTCCCGACACGTCCCATACCGCATCTGACTAAAAAATCCAAATTACCGAAATTATATCACACCGTCATAATAATGACATCATATTCATATATTACCTAAATATCTTTAAGTAATATTCAGAATCATCCATTTTAATATCCACCGTCCGGATAAACCCGAATGAATTAATTAATAATAAGATCCAATTAATCCATTAATTTAAAATATAACCCATTTTAAAAGTCATTAAAATTACGGGCTATTACATACTTCCCCCCTCATAACAGAATTTCGTCCCAAAATTCAGGAATATAAGTCATACCGGTAAGGTCACTCCAAGTATAAATCTCACATCGCAAGAAGTCCATCATGTACCGCCCATACAGTACATTAACAAAGTCCCTATCGATGTTATACGCCAAGCCTCACCATATAGTTTCAACTGAATCAAATTTATACTTCACCTAATCTTCCCTATACCGTCCTCATGACAAACTTTAGGAAAAATGATTCTCTCGTAGTGAACAAATAAATCCTGAAGTCTCAATTACTTACCTTTTTCACAATTATGAAAAATACTACAATCCAATCATCCAGGGCGCCCATACACCCTCTCGTACCGCTTTCAATATTAACATTTTCGCAAAGGTTATAAACTCATATCCCAAAGACATAACTTATTTCGACTCCCAACGATTATTAGTTTCATGCGTGGGGTGTCTCGCAAGCGAAATCCAAACAAGGAACCACCCCGATACACTACTTCCTAAAGTAGTCGGTCATCGAAACTCCTAAGGTCCTTAGTCAATTATATAAAAATTTTGGTTTATAGAAAAAAAAATATCAGGTTAATCGATTTAAAGAAAATTTTTTTTAGGTGTTTATTGATTTCAAATAGAGTCTACTCATCTACTCTTCTCTAGAAGCCAAGATGCTGGTTAATAGTAGTACATACACTCTCGTATATCACCAGTCAATGCATACTGATAGTCACACCATGCTCGGACATGCCCAAAGTAAGTAATCCCATGATAAAAATCAAACCCACATGATAACATGTAATATATAGGTGTCCCACACCCCTCAGTGAGTCTACGTAAATAACGATGCTATAGGCTAAGTTTAGCAATCCTTTTTGCCCACACAATATTAATTGTTACAAAAATCAATATACGCCTCATAATTCCTTAGATAGAAAACATACCCCCATTTGCGGGTGATGGTTATTGAATCCCACTATTATAACTTTGCTCCGACGAGTCAAGAAAAATTTTATCCCAAATTTTCAGTTCTAGTTAACCACGCTCCACTATATGCCCAAGCCTTTGAATATATTGCCTTTGTTAGGTAACACACATAATTCCCGCATTTCAAGAACTTCTACTGATGACTCTCCTCAATTTTCCATAATAGGGGTGACCTCGACTACGGTCATCATACTCGAACATACTTCATAACCTCTTAGGTACGATCTCCGCTATCCGTCCAATGGCCCTTATCTGCCATACTTCTCGTACGAACCCGTTTGAACGCAATAAGCTTCACTAATATATACGTGATTTTACCAAAGAAATCAACAATCCTAAACATAGGGCTCTACATCAAAGAACGCTAAGCTGAAAACACAATAAGCCGTACAGACCCTAAAGGACACTAGAACCTGATGCTCTGATACCACCTGTAACACCCCGCCTAATTAAATACCGGGTGGCCAGTCCCATACCAAATTAAAACAGAATATACAGTTGGCTCATTCTTAGCATCACTGTCGAAAACATTTACAACTCACCCAATACTCAATTAAGCTGGTGTTCAAAAATACTTTCCAAATTTTAATTCAACAAAATTCATTTATAGTTTAAGAATAATACAACACATTTTATTCTACAACACTGATAACCAATTAGATAACAGCAAATAATTTGAATGCAATTGGAATAAACATTCCCAAATAATATAAATCCTCTACAATAATCCCTACAATATCAAATGTATTAAAATGACACGAATATAATAGTATTTAACTCCGACAGAAAATGATAACTGAAATCCTTTGGGCGACATGCCCTATGTAAGAATACTGTGAATCAAAAAGATGACAAGCGTCTAAGAAAAACCTCCATAGCTCCATAGCTCGTCAAAATCAACTATGGTTGGTGTCCCTGTTGCTGGACACCTGATATAGAGATACAATAGAAGAGAAAATATGCAAGGAAACGGGTCAGAGCCCGAATGTGTAGTTTATTTTTAAAACAGCAAGTATTTAACAAGTGCAATAAATCTTTTATTATTTACATGTTAGACCCAACTCTCACTTGCTATTCTCACCTCTCATCTTGAGTGCACACTTAATGTTTCCTATTAACCTCCTAGTTAATGGTTCCTCTTTTCTAGTCGCCAAATTATAATTCCATCCCAATATCATAATCCCCGTATGTCCCATACCATACGTCACATTAGTATTCATTTACATTTCTCATTTATATGATTAGTTTCTCATTAACATGAATCACTTCTCATTAATATGAATTAAGCTTTTCAATTCTATAAGAATAAACATTCATTAACTTAATTCCATTATCTTTCTCCATTATCTACAATTATCACCGTAGATAGATTTAAGCACAATACAAATCCATTTAGTCATTTAATCCATTATATATATATTCATATATAATACAACACCCCGAGTCACAGCTGCGGTGCAATGCATTACTCTGCTATCATGTCCCATCATCGCAGGTCGCCGAATAGGGGACTACAGGTTCGTTAAGATTCCTCGAACCATAAATAACAACACAATCATTGGAGGCGAACATAGTTCTCATACCCATGGGTCACGCACATACCTACGTACCCATAGTCAGCGGACTTATCAACTCCCCGATAAGTCTTTCATGGACCCATGTTCTCGAGCGACAAATCAAAGATCCCATGGATTCATCAGGATATGACTGCCCTCACGCGCAAACCTCCCACCGATAGCAAGTAAGCTAGGTATGTCATACACATAAATCATCAATCAATCAAATAGGTATTATCATACCTATAGTATACTAACAACAAGGTACTCACATTAACCTTAGATTATTCCCTTACGTAGCATTATATCTCTTTAAATCCCACGTATTAAAATTTCATATCTTTACTTTATAATTTAATTATCCTCGCATCCTATAACATCTCTCCACTCCCGACGTCATTAAGGTTCTTGCGCGGAGCGTCTCGCAAAGCGAAATCCAAACAAGGAACCCCTCCAATACACTACTACTTAACTTGTCGATCAAGGAGGTCCGTCAACTTCAAATACGCGATCGGGATAACCTCACACCCTCTTTCAACCAAATGTGTTCTAAACTCCCATCTCTATCCAGGAGCCATACCACTACGCTCTTATACTACACTCAGCCTTTGCAAAATTAATAATGAGCTTAAACTCAGTCCTTGATGTTCAAATTGTCACCCTAAGGTTACTCTCACTCAATACACAAGATTCAAATAGGTTTTTCCTCAACATATATTCAGTAACAAGTCACTAATATCATACTGGTCCATAATATCATTTCTCTCGAATTACCACGAGTTTAGTTCTCCTTTTAATTAAGGTTAAAACCGATAGTTTCAAATCTCTTATAAACACATCTTCTTTCACTTAGGATTAAACCCTCGTGTAAACTTAAGGATACCCAGGTGTTATATTAAATCACCCCTACTGGTCCTATCTTTAATCCTCATACATCCCCATTTGGAATTTAACAAATGAATCTAGAAACCGAAATTCTATTCATTATAATTTTCATCATTTTAATCACTTGAATCCAAATCAAATTAATTCAAATCTTATCAAGGGTTTACTGATATTTTCTAAGTCCCATAATATCCAAATAATAATCACCAAAGATCCACAAAAGGTTTGGGATAAGAATCAACATTTAAGAAACAACATCATGAATTCTCATATTTTAAATACTCAGAAAAATTAGATCCAAAAATTATTCAAATCATCAATCTGACTTCAGATTTGGATTCTACACGAAAAATTGAGTCAGGTATGTGTTTTGAGTTTTTCTTAAATCTCATCCAAATGCACTCAAAAAAGAAGATCTAAACATTCCAAATTGGCTCTTCTCATTCCATTCGTTTTTGCCTTTTTTCTAGAAAATTATCAACATATTATCTTCAAGAACACTAAATTATTTTCAGAATTTCTTCCACAGATTGATGAATATTTATTGGATTATTATCATACTACAACATGAGTTTACCTCCTATATCATTTCAGTTTCTAGAAATCCATAAAACAACTCCATTATGTCTTCCAAACATGAAAAATCATCTCTTTTCATAATTATTCTAACATGGAAAATATACGAACTTAAATTGCAAATATCAAACACTTGCCTTTACTGAAGATCTGATCCTTTAGAGTTGAATAACATAGGTGGTGATGGTGGTGGTGACCTTTGACCTTTGGTTCTTCTCCTTCCCAAGCAAGCTTTTCCCTTCCCAAGCAACCTTTCATTCTCTCTAGGAAGATGACTTCTCTAATTTGTGAAGAGGCGATGTATAACCCATGTACACTTAATCTACCAATACTTATAATAAGACAAAACCCGAAATCACTATTCATCCCCGTTGTAAAAATAACCAAAATGCCCTTTTGGGTTGTCTTTTCATTTTCAAATGACCCGAGACTCAAAATTAACATCCAAATAGACTTTTCTGGCTATTTTGAACCTTCCGGACGCAACGACGCAGTCAAAATGACTATAAGGTCGATAGAAAATAAATTTCCTTTTTAATTTAATAAATTAGTCCCGACACGTCCCATACCGCGTCTGACTAAAAAATCCAAATTACCGAAATTATATCACACCGTCATAATAATGACATCATATTCATATATTACCTAAATATCTTTAAGTAATATTTAGAATCATCCATTTTAATATCCACCTTCCGGATAAACCCGAATGAATTAATTAATAATAAGATCCAATTAATCCATTAATTTAAAATATAACCCATTTTAAAAGTCATTAAAATTACGGGGTATTACAGGAACTCCAGCTCTCCAAGAACATTCTAGATCCTCTATAAAGTTAGACCCATTAAGAGTGATATCTTGCCAAGAACATTCTAGATCCATCTTGTGTATTGTGGAGAGTGTAAGAAATGGTAGATAGATGTGGAAGGTTCTAGAGATTCAATCTTTACCCTTGATGTAAATTTAATCTCCACCATTCATTTGAGTTGGAGGATAGTATATATAGGGGTGTTGTCTCCACATTTTGTATCAAGCAAAATTTAGTGAGTTCTAATAAAAGAATTCCTTTCACCAAATAGTTCTCCACTCTTTTTCATATATTTTGATCCCTCCCCTAAATATATAAACAACCTCTTCCAACAATATTCTCCTGCGGCTGCTGCAGCGCCGCCGCCTCCGCCGAAAGCTCCGCCGCCGTCGACATTCCAATCTGCCAGCTCCGCCGCCTACATTACAAAAGAACCTAACTTTTCTTCCAAACTTTTCTTGCAAAATATTAGTTCATAGGTAGCAATGTCAACTTAATACATTTGCACAAGGACTGGAAAATAAAATGACACTCTTTCAATGCAGATTAATCATTAAGTGGAAGTAGAACACAAAAATAATTTTCGTACAATGCTCATCCTAACCTAACACGCCGCTAAAAATGATTTAATCCACCGGAGTTCTAATTAATCTTTAACATGTTTCTCTGTAAGTTTTATCAGTATTATCAAAATATTAAGCTTATTTCAACTTGAATCAAAACCCCTCCTGTTTCAAAAGTTATTTCAACTCGACTCCCTTTTTAATCCAAACTTTCTGGTTTTGCTAAAGTAAAGTAAAGAAGTATACCAGATTCCATATTTATGGTATTAATTGACTAAAGATATTCAAATCAAATCAAACCTTAAACATATTCAAATTAAACCCTAAAAATATACAAATAAAGTTGCCCGCCCGGGCTTACACTTAAGTAGAATATACATATCACTAACATTCAAATCAAACCCTAAACGTACTCAAATCAAGTTGCTGGGCTTACATTTAGTAGAATATAGATATCATGGCTGGCCGAAATTCAAATTGTAGCCAACATTCCAATCTGCCAGGTCAACAAAATCGTCATTCCCGTGGTCAGCAGCAATGGGAAAGTTATATTCTCCTGCGGCTGCTGCAGCTCCGCCGAAAGCTCCGCTGCCGCCGACGACGACAGCCCCACCGCGAGCAGCAAGGCTCCACGTATCCACTCTAAGATAGTTGAGAACTGTAAATGGACCTCCCAAGGGACAGATATCCCACAACACGGATTCCTAATGGCATCCCAGTATTATATTGTTTTTTTGTTGGCTGTTTCTTCCCCTCAACATACTCCTCATCTTTGAAATGGTGACATGATTGCGTATAACTATAAGAAGGTTACGTAGGTTGGGAACGGTAACGTCCCTGAACTCACAATGGTCGGTGTGTGCTTTCCTCTGCATACCGCAAGGGGCACAACCATTCATACTTTTAAGTTTGACCGGATATTTTAAATTGACTACCACCAATTATCCCTTTATTTATAGGTAATTGTGGCAGTGGGCCAAATAATAAAGCCCGCTATTAGCATAACTTTCAAATTAGCATAACTTTCAAATTAACTTCGTGTTGTAGCAGCAATTTAAGGGTGCGTTTGATTGCAAAGTCGGAAAATGAATTGAAAAGAATTGATTTCCATGGAAAACTATTTTACGGAATTATTTTCCATGGAAAATTATTTTAGGTGTGTTTGATTGGTCTAATTTTCTTACTCGAAAATTAAGTATTTTTCACATTTTCTTGTTTGATTAGCATTATTTTCCAACTAGAAAATTAGAGGCTTATGACAACTATATATATGTAAAAGTTTATTTTTTTTAAACTATCAAATTTAAAACTTTAATAAATAAAGATCATTCAACTTTCAACATCTGGAACCCACGAAACATGTCATAGAAATAATAAAAATATAAACGCCAATATTAAAATGCTTAAACGTTCATTTATAACGAATTAAAAATTAGAATGTCTAAAAAACTACAAATAATTAACCCGACAAAATAGAGAAGTCTTAAAACTATTAAAATACGATGTAAATTTATTGACCCTTATCCAAGCTTGTTAACAATCCAAGCATGTGCAAACTCTTCATCATCTAAGTCAATGAATATCCGACCCAATTCTTTGTCTTGCTCGAAAACTTTCATGAGTTGCATTATATCATTGTTCTCTATGTGCATGGCCTTGAGCTTGTCCAAGATAACTTTCCAATTGACGTGAGTTTGCGTTGCTTGCTTTTCAAATGCAACAGCTTGCATTTCTAAAGCAACTGCAATTTTTTTTGATGAATCAGCAATAACAGATAAGGCAGCAGAAGCATCGTCCACAGGTTACCGACGTTTACGTCGAACTTCAGAGTTTGTTCCCTGCAAGGTTCGTTTGGATGTGATTGAAGGACTTGCCTCAGTAGTAACATTCTCATCCGCCTCATTTTCATTGTTTAAGTTCCCCTCAATATTTTCACTAGCATTATTTGCATTCATTGGGGGAAAGTCATTTCCCGATACGGCTCGATCACCCGTTGCAATGTCATCACCAAAAATAATACCCAAATCTTGGTAGTGAAGACACACCTTTCCCTTTAACTTCGCTGCATCAGGTTTATCCTGAAAGGAAAAATATATAAAATTAGTAAAAGACCAAATTTCATTAAACTAAAAAATATAAAAAAATAAATAATTGTTAAAGCTAATAAAAAAATTGGTGCTACCTTAATGTACTCTTCCCAAACATTAGGATCCGCTGTGATTCGTCCAGTATTGGCATCCCACCCAAAACCACTAACCTTGAATAGCTCACGGAGATCCGTATAATCTTTTTTCAAAGTCTTCAAACGTCCTCTTACGTTCTTCTCAACAACCGCCACGCCACATATAGAATATACGTGCTCAGCCACCTTCAAAATCTGAGTTGCTGTGAATCCATTGTGTGCCCGTTTTGTCCCGGCCAACACTTGTTCAATGAGTGTGTTTACCAACTGTTCATCCATCTCATCGGTCCAACGAACTTGCCCTTTTTTTGCATTACCTGGAACTGATTGAGAATACGGTTGACTAACTTCCTCAATATCAGGGTGAGGGCACGTGGTTGTGGTAGGTCGTGGGACACGAAATGGCACAAAACTTCCACTTGGGCGATAAGTTGCCATTAAACCTGTTTGACATTATATGGTGAACATTTGTAGATCAAAATTTAATGTATCAAATTAGTCAATTGAACATGCATACCAATAATTGTACATGGAAATATAATAAATCTGAAATTAAAAATTTAATTTTTCGACAACAATTCATAACAAAAGAGCTCAATCAAAGTTAATCCCAACATTAGGGTTCATTTGATATTCATTCCACATTGCAGTAGCCGTAATATTTCTCTTAGTATTCCAACTAGCCTCGGGTGTGAAAGTAATGTGGGCATTAAGGGAGGCAACTTCAGGTACATCGTGAGGATCGGGGTTAACTTCATCATCACTAATCTCTTCATCGCTACAAACATCATCTATGTCATCAATTCGTATAAAGTTGTGAAGGGCACAACAAGCAAGTACCATTTTTGCTTGTGTATCAATATCGTTAAAGGGTTGATGTCTTAAATATGCAAATCTTTTCTTAAGCAACCCTATTGTTCTCTCGATAACATTACAGAGTGATGAATGGAGAAAGTTGAACAACTCTTTACTATTTTCTGGTCGTTGACCCTCGATGTCTCTGCGGTGATAACGAGTCTTTCGATATGGTGAAAGAAAACCCGGAACCAATGGAAATCCAGCATCGGCAAGATAATATTTACCTAGTAATATAATAAAGCATAATTAGATAATGAGATTTAGTTTGTTGTAATTTATGAAAGATAATAAGTTACAAATTGTACCAATAGGAACCGTTAACTTAGGTCCTTGTCGTAAAATAACACTCCTTAATAGTCGACCGTCATGTGCTGATCCCTCCCAACCGGCAAGCACGTAAGTAAACTTCATATCAAATGTACACGCCACTAAAACATTTTGCGATATGACTTGCTTTCTGTTGCGATATTTAGGTTGCTCTAGTAAATTAACATTTGCAGCTATGTGAGTACCATCTATTGCGCCCACAGCATCCTAAAATGAAGATTAGTTAATAAAAAACATATATAAATTAGAAAAAAAATCAAAAATTTAGTAAGAAGACCTAACCTCAAAGTATTGGTACCAGTCTTCAACATGATCCTTATCGTATGGGGAATTCGCGACAGTTGCGTTGGTGACTATATCCCTATAGAGCATCAGGCATGCATCTAAAACTCTGTGAAAGTAATGGCTTATTATTTGTCCAGACCTAAAGAAATGTAAACTTTCAACACGATTGCGCTCATCATGGCCAAGTGTGGATAAAAAGATAGCAACCTGTTCCTCAACCCTCACAAATCGACTATCGAGTAACCCGTAAGTACGTAAACTAGCACATAATTGGTGGAATGGACCTCGTTTCATCCTAAGTTGCTCGTGACAAACCCTATCGCTCATGTTGAACAATCGATGTAGTACTACGGCCCTATCTTCATCCCAATTTCTATAAGGTGCCCTAGTGAGACATCGGTCATGATAATGCCTAATAGTCTTATACAAAACTACCGCTTGCAGTACCATTGCCCAAAATGCACCCACAAGTTGGTCATTGTTTGGTGTTCTTGCCATTTTGAAGTGATGCTTGAAAAAAAAAATTATAAAAAAGTTGCTCATAATATTTGTCAAATAAAAATTAAACAAAATATTAAAAGGTTACCTACTCATGCATTACCAAATATCCATATAATATAGCACCATATGGGAATGGCCAAAATTCATGTATGATATTTTTGACATTTCATGCCCACGTATGAAATGTCATGCTAAAAGCTTTTTTTTTTTAATAAATATATATATATATATATTTATATATATATATATATATATATATATTAGATATGGATTTTTTTAAGCTTTTTTTTTAATAAATATATATATATATATATATATATATTAGATATAAGCTTTTTTTAACTATTTTTTTTTATGGCTGAATTTTATCACGGGGGCAAATTTATCGCCGTGCCGTCGGCACGGGTATCCACTAGTATATATGTATGATATTTTTGACATTTCATGCCCATGCATGAAATGTCATGCTAAAAGCTTTTTTTTTTTAATAAATAAATATATATATATATATATATATATATATATATATATATATATTAGATATGGATTTTTATAAGCTTTTTTTTTAATAAATAGATATATATATATATATTAGATATAAGCTTTTTTTAACTATTTTTTTTATGGGCTGAATTTTATCACGGGGGCAAATTTATCGCCGTGCCGTCGGCACGGGTATCCACTAGTATATATGTATGATATTTTTGACATTTCATGCCCATGCATGAAATGTCATGCTAAAAGCTTTTTTTTTAAATAAATAAATAAATAAATATATATATATATATATATATATATATATATATTAGATATGGATTTTTTTAAGCTTTTTTTTAATAAATAGATATATATATATATATTAGATATAAGCTTTTTTAACTATTTTTTTATGGGCTGAATTTTATCACGGGGGAAAATTTATCGCCGTGCCGTCGGCACGGGTATCCACTAGTATATATGTGTGATATTTTTGACATTTCATGCCCATGCATGAAATGCCATGCTAAAAGCTTTTTTTTTAATAAATATATATATATATATTAGATATGGATTTTTTTAAGTTTTTTTTTATAATAAATAGATATATATATATTAGATATGGATTTTTTTAAGCTTTTTTTTTTTAATAAATAGATATATATATTAGATATAAGCTTTTTTTTTAATAAATAGATATATATATTAGATATAAGCTTTTTTTTAATAAATAGATATATATATATTAGATATAAGCTTTTTTTTTTAATAAATAGATATATATATTAGATATAGATTTTTTTAACTATTTTGTTTATGGGCTGGAGATATATATTATTATATCTGAAACTGAAACCCCCACACACAGATATGTATATATACAGTGACGGATCCAGAATTTTGTGTGAACTGGGGCGAAAGTTTCGATAGTTGCCGGGGGTTCGGGGGCGGGAGCCCCCGAGGCGATTTTTTTTTGGGGGGGGGTCGAGTTTTTTCGAGCATTTTTTGGGCTGTTTTTACTTTTTTGGGCATTATGTTCATTTTCAACACTAATTGAAGTGGGAGATGACTTAACCTCAGCTTCAGATACGGTTGGTGCATTGTCTTCTCTTTTTCGTTTAAAAAATTTCTCTATTGATTCCCAATATTTACAAATTTAATTGAATTTCACATATAAATTTAATTTCATATAAATTTATATAAATTTACACAAAAACAAATAAACAGACACACATAAACAATACACAAAATAAATTTATAAATTCACATTATAAATTTAATTTCATTTTAGTATAAATAATTTTAGTATAATTTCAGTAGTAAAAATATATATGATTTTTCTTTTACTTTGGTACGAAAGAAGAGAGAGCACCATTTTAAGTTATGTTTTTTTTTTGTTTATTACAGATTTTCCCTTAAACTTTTAATATAATTACAAGTTACCTCCAGGTTTAATTTTTTACCAAAAAAAAAAAAAAAATTTTTTTTAAAAAAAAATGAACTGGGGCGGCCACCCCGCTTCGGCCCGGGCTGGATCCGCCCCTGTATATATATATATATATATATATATATATATATATATATATATATATATATATATATATATATATATATATATATATATATATATATATATATATATATATACCGAAACCCACACATAGATATGTATATCCGAAACCCACACACACAGATATGTATATATATATACCGCTGTATATATATATACCGAAACCAACACACACAGATATATATACCGCTGTATACTTCTTATAATCTTCCGACGTTCCATAAATTGACTTACTTGGAGTTTTATGCTTACAACAATGACAATGGTGACAACGTTTACAAAAGTGAATATATATATACCGTTGAATACAAGATCGTAACTGTTTCCTGACTTCGTTCAGGTATATATCTATATATACACACAACTGTTTTCAGAAGATGATGAATAATATGAAATTGATTAGGAGAAATTAAAGCAGGTTGCCAACAAAAAAACTAACCTGAAATGGGTTGAAATGGGTTGTATGGGTGTTAACACCTCTTCTCCTCCCGCCGATAATGAAAGAGCTGATAAATTTCTTTTTATAAAGTGGCTGAATGGGTAGTTGAGTGAAAATAGGAGTCCACCTTCTCAATACGTGGGATAGAAAACTTTTATATTGAATCCGATTCTTTGGGGTACTTTAGAAAACCATTTCCTGTTTTTTGGTGGAAAATACATCACGTGACCCTTTTTTATGGAAAATAATTACTAGGAAAATTTGGTAATCAAACACTTTAAAAAAAGGAAAATCATTAGAAAAATCTCATTTTCCATGGAAAATAATGACAATCAAACACACCCTAAATAATTAAATGCAGAATTAAAAAATTAGGAACAAAATTACCCAATTTATGAGCTGATAAATCGAAGGCGAAAAATATAAGAAATTCGAAACTGGACAGTCCAGAAATATGGCTGAGTCGCGGACAATGTCGCTCTCTTTAAGGTGTTTCGCGGCTCTGCCTCCAATTTGTGCCGACAGTGTACAGCCCCGTCACCCCCAGGATAAAACAACCTCGAAAATAATACGAATCAGCAGCACGAATCTGATTCGCTCAACAAATACCCATTCTAAAATACATATACTGCTCGATCATGATAAATATAAATAATCTGGGAAAGATTATATATTTCTGTGTCGTTATAATTATTCAGGGGATGAATAATTATTTCTGTAAAAAAAAATTCGGAGGAAGATGAGAACTGTTAGGAGATAACTGTGTGTTAAAAACAGAGGCTACAACCTCTTTTATGGGGCAAAAAGAAAAGAGACCTTGGTAAACAACGTGGAGAAAAATCTGGAAATAGTGGGCAACTCGGTTGAAGAAATCAACACAGAATAAAACACGTTTTAATTTTTCGGAATTAAAAAAAAACGTTAAAAAATAAAATTTTAAAGTCCAAAAAACAATAATGTATTTGTCCAAAAAATTAATTCTTAATGAACCCAAGCCCATGACCCCGGCCCCGGACCCGGACACGGGCCGGGCCGGACGAACGGCGGCGGCGCGCGCGCACGTGTGTGACTTGGCCCAATAAGTCCCCCGCCCATACACACAAAACATCTAATGCCCAAAGGGCTTACCCTTTAGATTCACAAAAAAGGTATATTAACTCATCCCATTTTTTACAACCCACCGATGTGGGACTTGTGCCTAAGGCACTTTCAAAGTTTTTGCACCTCATTATAACAGTTGCCAAAGACAGCTGTTTCCAACAATCCCCCACTTGCAAAACTTGAAAACATTTTATCGAGCAATAATTCATAGAATTGTGCATAAGTAAAGGTGTATTTCGACTTGAACCTTTACGTAGTAAAGATGATTCAGAATATACTAGAGTAACCGTAGTTTTGAACTCTATCTCTGACAACATCCCACACACAACCCTACTTGGGTGTAGTTCTAATAGCTAGCACGTTACGGTCATGTGCTTCTATCCCAGTATAGTGAACGCTTTAGGAATTTGCCCAAAATATCCATAGGAAGTGGCCACATTTCCACATTCACATAGGTGATTCTATCAAGAATACTCCTGTAGCTAACTACCCCACTCAAAATAGAGCTATAGATCTCATTAAGAGTTATAATAACTCATCCTCAACTCGCTTCAGGATATCATGCTCCATAGGGATGGACTCGAAGTAAAACCCCATTCTATTTACTTAATAATTGCATGATTCAACCCATATCACTTGTGACTTGTTATTACCCTTTGAACATATTTCTTGGGATCTCCAGTACATATGTTGGGTTACCATCACAAATGACTCATTTATCCAAGGGCTTTAATCCCATCCCTTTCGTAGTGTTCCACACTTTCTCCCTAGCTAGTCCTTTCGTCAAAGGATCAGCTAAGTTCTGATCAGACCGTATATGATCCACCATCACAGCTCCCGTAGAGATAAATTCTCTAATAGTACTATGCTTACGACGTATTTGTCGTTTCTCACCGTTATAATAACGGTTCTCAACTTTTGCAATAGCCGCGGTACTATCACAATGAATCAAAATGGCTGGTATCGGTCTTTTCCATAATGGAATATCTGACAGGAGGTTTCTTAACCAACCTGCCTCTTCACTAGCAGTAGCTAGTGCTATCATCTCAGACTCCATAGTGGATTGAGCCAAAATAGTTTTTTTCTTAGATTTCCAAGAAACTGCACCACCAGCGATGCTAAATATATATCCACTAGTAGCCTTAGAATCATCAGATAGGGTGTTCCAATCAGCATCACTAAATCCTTCAAGGACAGCGGGATGCTTAGTATAGTGTAATCTGAGGTTCATCGTCCTTTTAAGGTACCGCATGACCATCTCAATAGCATGCCAATGCTCCATACTAGGTCTACTTGTAAATCTACATAGTACTCCTACAGCATAAGCTATGTCAGGTCTAGTGCAATCTGTAGCATATCGTAAGCTACCTATAATGCTTGCATAAGCATTTTGATTTACACTGTCTCCAGTGTTCTTAAATAACTTTACACTAGGGTCAAATGGATTACTAGCAGGTTTACAGTCAAAGTAATTATATTTCTTTAGAACTTTCTCAATGTAATGAGATTGATCCAAAGAAAGTTCCTTTTCTGACCTAGTAATATTAATTCCTAATATTACACTAGCTTCACCCAAATCCTTCATATCAAAGTTAGCACATAGTAATGATTTAACATTTTCTACGGCATGAATATTAGAACCAAATATAAGCAAGTCATCAACATAAAGACATATGATAGTGCAAATGTTCTCAACATATTTATAGTAAATGCATTTGTCACTTTCATTAATTTTAAACCCATTAGAGATGACTAAGCTATCAAATTTATCCTATTTGAGTCCATAAAGAGATTTATCTAATTTACATACTTTATTTTCTTGATCGTGTACAATAAAACCTTCAGGTTGATCCATATAAATCTCTTCTTCTAATTCTCCATTTAAAAATGCAGTTTTAACATCCATTTGGTGTACAATTAAATTATTTAAGGCAGCTATAGCAAATAGTACACGTATAGACGTTATTCTAGTCACGGGTGAAAATGTATCAAAAAAGTCTACATTTTCTCTTTGTCTAAAACCTTTAGCAACAAGCCGTGCCTTATATTTTTCAATAGTGCCATCAGGTTCTAATTTCTTTTTAAGAATCCATTTACACCCAATTGTTTTACACCCAGGAGGAAGGTCTACTAAATGCCAAGTTTTATTTGTTTCCAAAGAATCAATTTCATCATTAATAGCCTCTTGCCACAAATCCGCATCTAAAGAAGATAAGGCTTCTTAAATAGTGTTAGGATCCTCCTCTAAAGTGTAGGGATAAAAGTCGGGACCAAAATCTTTTTCTACACGAGCCCTTTTACTTTTTTGAATTTCTAAAATGGATTCATTATTTTCTTTAATTTTATTTAAAGAAATATTAGTGGATGACTCGCCCCCACTATTCCTCAATTTAAAAGGAAATTTATCTTCATAAAAATCGGCGTCATTTGATTCAATAATTACTTGATTTTTCAAGTCATAAAATCGGTAAGCTTTGCTATTAATATCATAGCCTATAAAAACGCACTCATATGCTCTACTTGCCAATTTAGACCTTTTAGGGTCGGGTATACGTACATAGGCTAAGCACCCCCACGTTCTAAAGTATGACACGTTGGGCTTAATATTTTTCCAAATTTCATAAGGAGATATTTTCATTTTAGTCTTAGGAATTCTATTAAGCACGTGACACACAGTCAAAATAATTTCACCCCACCAATGTGAGGCAACCCCTGAATTTAATAAAATAGTCACAACTAATTCAGTTAATGTCCTATTTTTTCTTTCGGCTTTACCGTTCATTTCGGGTGAATAAAGGGCAGTTTTTTCGTGAATAATACCGTGGGTTTTATAAAATTCAATAAATGGTCCAGAATCATGATCGGTACCTCTATCACTACGTAACCTTTTTATTTTCCGATTAAATTGATTTTCAATTTCATTTAGGAAAATTTTAAACATGTCAAACGCTTCACTTTTATTTTTCATTAAATACACAAATGAATAATCGGAACAATCATCAATAAAAGTTATAAAATAACGTTTGCCATTTCTAGTTGTGACACCAACCAATTCACAAATATCTGAATGAATTAAATCAAGTGGTTCAGATTCTCTAAAAACATATTTATGTGGTGTCTTTGTGATTTTTGCTTGACTACACCATTCACATTTTTCAAAATCATTTAATGATAATTCGGGAATTAATCCTAAAGTGCTCATTTTTTTAACTAGTCGTTTATTAACATGACAAAGCCTAGCATGCCAAACATTAAATAAACAAGCAATATAAGGAGAAGGATAAATTTTATTCATTGCATCAACATTCAATTTAAACATCCCATCAGTGGCATAACCCTTGCCTACAAAAATTCCATTTTTGGTCAAAGTAAATAAATCAGCACCAATAGTTTGAGTAAAGCCAGCTTTGTTGAGAAGATAACCCGAAACCAAATTTTTCCTTATCTCAGGAGTGTGAAGAACATCTTTGAGGATAATAGTCTTTCCCGAAGTGAACTTCAATTCCACATTTCCAGTACCAGCAACCTCAGTGGAGTGAGAATCACCCAACAACACTTTCTTATCTGCAGTCTCAGAATAAGTCTTAAACAGACTACGATCATAACAAATATAGCGGGAAGCGCCAGTATCCAACCACCACCCTTCGGCACCGTTAACCATGTTGATTTCTTAAGTCATAGCACATAGGTTCTCTTCGGTCAAATTGGCTTGTGCTTGTGGCACATTGCGACATTTGCGAGCCATATGGCCAGGCTTGCCACACTTAAAACAGAGAAACTGTCCCGAGTTGCTAGACTGTCCATTTTCAGGGTTCTTATACTTATTCTGAGTCTGAGTCTGATTTTTAAAATTCTGGTTGTGGCTCTTTTTCTAATTTTTCATATTTTTTCCGTTTGCCTTTAAAACAACTAGAGTGTGGTTCTTTTTTTGATTTTTGTTGTTAGACACAACAAGAATTTCATCTTTATAGTCCTGTTTTCGGGATTCCTCCTCAATTCTCAATTTAGTAATAAGTGACTCTAGTGAAAATTCTTTAGACTTATGCCTCAAAATATTTTTAAACTCTTTGAACAGTGGAGGCAATTTATCAATAATTACAGCCACATGAAATTGCTCATCTAAAGTCATGCCCTCGGAAATAATTTCATGGGCAATCATTTGCAAGTCATGGGTTTGAGCAACAACAGATTTGTCATCCGTCATTTGAAATTTCAAATAACGACTGACGGCATATTTTTTAGCACTCGCCTCCTCCATGTCATATTTTTTAAAAAGTGCGTCCCAAACATCTTTCGCAGTTTTATAATTGGCATAATAGTCATAAAGTTCGTCACTTAGAGCATTCAGAATATAGTTCTTGCACAAAAAATCATTTTACTCCCAAGTTCTAATTGTTTTGCTTTCCTCAACAGTAGGTGGATTATTTACTACGGGTTTGTCAAATTGAACACATGATGTGACTTTTTTCGTAGTTAAATAAAATAGCAATTTTTGGCTCCAACGTTTAAAATGGGTGCCTTCATATTTGAAAGGCTTATTAAGGTTACTTGAGTTAATTTCGTCCATGGCAGAATTTTTCTAAACACCTTAAAATTGTTGTAGCAGCAATTTAAATAATTAAATGCAGAATTAAAAAATTAGGAATGAAATTACCCAATTTAGGAGCTGATAAATCGAAGGCGAAAAATAAAAGAAACCCGAAACTGGACAGTCCAGAAATATGGCTGAGTTGCGGACAATGTCGCTCTCTTTAAGGTGTTTCGCGGCTCTGCTAGACTTGGCAAAATGAGGCACGACACGATAACACGACACAACACGAAATTATAAGTTAATGGGTTTAGTCTTATTGGGTTTGGGTCATTAACGGGTCAACACGGTAGATCCGTTATCATAACGGGTCGTGTTTGGGTTTGTACTCTTACACGATTAAACTCGTTTATACCCATTATCACCCGTTAGTTGTACCGAGTTTTATTTGGTCGTGTGACCCGAACCAATATTACACGGGTACTAACGGGTACTAACGGGTATTAACGAGTACTAACGGGTCACCCAACCCGTTACCCGTTTAGACCGGTTAATATTAACGGGTGTTAACGGTTCGGGTCGTGTACCCGTTAATATTAACGGGTCGTGTTTGGGTATTATCATTTGACCCGTTAGTCTTAACGGGTCGTGTACGGGTTAAGGGTGTTTTCACCCGTTAACACGACCCGTTAACAGCTCTAGGCTCTGCCTCCAATTTGTGCCGACAGTGTACAGCCCCGTCACCCCCAGGATAAAACAACCTCGAAAATAATACGAATCTGCAGCACGAATCTGATTCGCTTAACAAACACCCATTCTAAAATAGATATACTGCTCGATCATGATAAATATAAATAATCTGGGAAAGATTATATATTTCCGTGTCGTTATAATTATTCAGGGGATGAATAATTATTTATGTAAAAAAAAATTCGGAGAAAGATGAGAACTGTTAGGAGATAACTATGTGTTAAAAACGGAGGCTACAACCTCTTTTATGGGGCAAAAAGAAAAGAGACGTTGGTAAACAACGTGGAGAAAAATCTGGAAATAGTGGGCAACTCGGTTGAAGAAATCAACACAGAATAAAACATGTTTTAATTTTTCGGAATTAAAAAAAAAACGTTAAAAAATAAATTTTTAAAGCCCAAAAAACAATAATGTATTTGTCCAAAAAATTAATTCTTAATGAGCCTAAGCCCAAGACCCCGGACCCGGACACGGGCACGGGTCGGGCAGGACGGACGGCAGCGGCGGCGCGCGCGCGCGTGTGTGAATTGGCCCAATAAGTCCCCCACCCATACACACAAAACATCTAATGCCCAAAGGGCTTACCCTTTAGACTCACAAAAAAGGTATATTAACTCATCCCATTTTTTACAACCCACCGATGTGGGACTTGTGCCAAAGGAACTTTCAAAGTTTTTGCACCTCATTATAACAGCTGCCAAAGACAGCTGTTTCCAACACTTCGTAAATCCGCCTTTCAAAGTAAAAACTTAGTTTTTTACAAGATCCGTTTTTTTAGAGAGTCCTTTGAGAGTATGTGATGATTTTAAAAAGTGAGGAAAAGGTTTTTTTAAAATTTTTTTCTTTACAAGGGTCCGTAAAAATGAAGATTTCGTTCGAATGAGATTTCATGGATCAAAAGGAGTTTTGATCGATGTCACTATTCTACAAACAATGAACCTAGTAAAATAAATATCTTCAAACGAGAGGACATCAAAGGAATCAAGTTTTATATGAGGACCCTGATTTTCATCTAGGGGCCTTCGTAAGATAAAAAATTATTTAATAGGACCTCGATTGAAAGAGACCTTATTTGAACAAGGATCATATTTATTTGGAAATTTATTTTAGTCAAGATATTCTATTACAAAGTACAAGTAACTTCATAAACACGTCTTTCAAAGTACAAAGCCTAGTATTTATAAAATCCTTTCTTGATTTTAAGAGAGTCGTTTAAGAGTGTGTGATTGTCATATTCCATGCTTTCTACGTAGACTTCAGTTTTACCATCCCCTTCGAGTCTTCTATATTAGTAGAAGAATTGCACGATAAATCACGTGGGTGATTAGCACGTTGTTTGGAAAGATCTTCAGCAACCAAGATCAGTGGATAATGAGTCCTTGGAGGATGTGTATCTTATTCCTAGACTAGAACAACACTCGCTAGTATGAGTAGAGGCAGAGGAGTGGCCATATAGGAGTAAGATTTTTTTATATAGGAAAGTTGTGTATGTGTCCTTGTTAAGTCTTGTAAATATTATTTAGTACTAGTGGGCTTGATTGTGGGCTGAGGGGATAGTGATTTTCCCCCTCAGATTTTCTATCTAATATCCTTGTGTGCTATTATTGATTTATTTACTTATAGCTTCCACTAATAATCAATTCCATGCAATTTGTACTAATTAATTTTATTCAGTAAAATTAAAAATTATCCAAAATCAAAAGGAATTTTAACTTTCTTGATGCGTTAATTAATTTAACGTAGACCCTTAGGTACATAATTATTCATAACCAATCCTAATTAAGAATCTTTCGAGGGAGAAAAGGCACCAAAAGTCCTATGGAAAAAAAAGGAAAAACTAATCCAACCTAACCTATAACTAGATTAGAGTTCAATAATCAGTCGATTTGAATTGGATTAACACTACCCAAATTTGTCTTTAGATGGCCTGGGGTTAGTTGGATTAAAATAGGTAATTTTAAGATGATGAACACCCTCGGAAAATATGCATATGTGATTAGGTTTATTCTAATTAAAATAAATCATTTGTCACTCTATATGAGATTACAACACTAAAAAAACTCAGTTTAAAATAGTTATAGACTTTTGATTTTCCAGTGAAAAAATCCCTACAGGTTGTTCTCAAAGATATTTGTTGGGATTTAGTAAAGACGGATGGAATAATTATTAAAGGCGTTTTATTTTCTAAGAAGATATAATTAGAGTTAATATAAGCGATTATGTATATGTTTCTGTAAGAAAATGAATTTCGAGTACAATCAAGTTATGCAAGGAACAACAATGATTAGAAATAAGAAAAAACAATAGATCATAAGAATTAACATGTTTTAATATAGAGAGATCTGTGTCCATAAGAAAAATGTAGAGGACTTTTATTTCAATAAAAAATTGTTGGGTGATAAAATTTATAGTGAGTCTCAAGTAATAGGTATAAGAGTGCAATTTACATCCTCCAATAATAAATTTTCTTCATTAATAGTATTGAGAATGACAATTACATTTAGATACACAATATTTATCCTTATCAATTATGAAGATGGTTTCACAGCCCCATATGGGCTTATCTGATAAGATTATTGGCCCGATAATTACTGAGGGGGGTAGTCTTTTATAATAATTGAAATTTTTAGAATTCACTCAAGTCTGTTCAGATCATAAGATAAGTTGTTCACATTCAAGATTATGTTAATAGTTCAATAAGACCAAAAGAAAATTACATACTATAAAAAATGTGTAAAAACCATTTATCTTCAACTTATAACACCCTAAACATGTGAATTTTTATTTTCCTTTTTTATTTTCGGAGTATGCATTTGCATATAATTTTTTGTCTCATAAGCACATATAAGTATGTTTCTTGCAAATTATTGCTAACACCCCTTTTGGTAGAACTTATAAAATCTTCTCTCATCATTTTTAATTAACATGACACGCAATGAATTTTACACGAACATCCCAAAAATCTAGCGAAGAAATTATGACGTGATTGGGTGAAAATAATTTTCCACATTAGTTTTGGTTAGAAATAAAAAAAATACACCATTGTCAACTCGTGTATGTGTGTGAGGTATAGAAATGACCTCAACATAGTCAATATGAGTCCTTCTCAGAAAACTCCATATGAACTAATAATTAAAACACTCATAAGTTCACACTACCCTCCTAATAATCGAATCTAAGAATAGGAAAATAAATAGTAATGTTGTGTTCCACAAGTTATCAATCATCTCAACACTATTTATCAACAAAAATTACAAAACAAAAATAGTTTTGGATTTTTATGATTTTAATTAAAAAAAAAACGTTTGGATTTTTGCTCAAAAAATTCAAAAAAACACAAACCTTTTTGTATTTTTCAAAAAATTATAAAACCAGACCAAAAACTATTATACACTCTAGGAATGATAACACATAATGAACTTTACAAAGAGAATCCTAGTCTAATGATGATATGGATGACTTTCTCGGAAGGGTGAGATGGGACAGAGTAGGAACCCTTATCCACCACTCTAGATATCTTTTTATTATTCGTACCTTGAGCACTAGGAAGGCACCACTCATCCTATTTAATCATCCCATATGCATTTGGTATTTTTGAATCATGTACTCGATACATTCTTGGAGCTTGTAGAAATATTTATTCAAACGTGGATGAACATACCCACTTTGCACAAGCTAGTGGCAATAGTCTTACCCTTCCTTTTGCAATGGGTGAAAAAGTATAGTTTTAAAGGATCCACCTTTTCTGGATTGGGAGTAATCAATAGAGGGAGCCAAGAAAGTGTGTTTTTACCTTTTGACAACGTGGTCTTTGTCTTGAACTTAGAATCTTGTGATCCGTCATATCCAAGATTCGCTTTCTCCTTCGAGGATTGAGAAGGTGCTAGGATTATATTTTTTAACTTCTTGGAACACACTTAGAGGTCAACTTTAACCTTATTAGATGTTAATAAGTCTTTTGTGAGTTTCTTTTTTATGCCTCCAACACCTGACATGCACATAGTGACTTAAAGAGAGCGATCTTCAAGGAATCAACCTTTTCATTAAAGAGTTAATCTCTTTCTCCCCCGCTTTCAACCTCTCATTATGAGTAGAGTCTCGATCCTTCACCTTAATCATCATAATCGTAATCTTCCCCAAGGAACATATCTCACTCTACATATAAATGTTCTCGGTAAGATTATCATTCACCTTATTTATGACTTTACACATCTTGTAAAGTTCATTGAACTTATCTTGAAGTTGTTCCTTTATCTCATCAACACAACCCATTTCCTTTACCATTTTGTCTGTATCAATTTTGGACTTAATGCTATATTTATCCACCTTCCCTAAATCAAGGGAGTTTTGAGGAATAATCATACCCTCGTTAGTGGGAACATGATCAAGTTACATTCAATGGGATACTTATAATTTTAGTCGGTGTCCACTATACTAAAAAGGCTAAATTGTCACCTTTGAGTCGACCATCCTTGTCATGGTCAATGACCGCGACAAGTTTAGTTGTCATGAACTTATCACCGTCAAGGACCTTGATAGGTCCATGACAACTTTCTTAAATAGAAAACCCTACCGTCTTTTTTCCCCGTTTCATTTCCTTCATTTTTCTCTCTCTCTCTCTGAGCGACTGTTCTCTCTCTCTCTCTCTCTCTCTCTCTCTCTCTCTCTCTCTCTCTCTCTCTCTCTCTCTCTCTCTCTCTCCTTTTTGTGTGTGTGTGTGTATATCCATGTGTGTGTGTCTCATTTTTTCTACATATATGTGTGTATATGATTTTTTGTTTGTGTGTGTGATTATTTTGGTGTTTGCAAAAATTGGGCATAAATCTGAATTGGACCCTTTTGTTGTGTAAATATGAAATTGGACCTCTTTGTTGTGTAAATATGAAATTGAAATTGGTTGGACATCTGAAATTGGGCATATTCTTGTGTAAATATGAAATTAAAATTGAAATTGGGTATAAAACAAAAATTGGGTATAATGTTGTGTAAATTTGAAATTGTACCTCTTTTGTTGTGTAAATATGAAATTAAAATTGGGTATAAATTTGAAATTGGACATATTGTTGTGTAAATGTGAAATTAAAATTGAAATTGGGTATAAAATGAAAATTGGGTATAGTGTTGTGTAAATCTGAAATGGGTATAATGTTGTGTAATTGGGTATAATATTGCACATATAAATATATATACACAGAGAGATTGTTGAATTATTTAATTATTGAATTGTTTGGGATTCTTGAATTGTTATTGACTGGTGGGTTTGAACATTTAGATGGCCATTGAGTTGGTTGGCCTTAGTAATTTATATTAAAAGACATTATTATTTGCATTGTTGTTTTGAATTCTTGAATTGTTGTTGATGATGCTGGAAGTAGCACCATCCTACTAGGTGTATGTAAGCTCAAATCAGTGATAACAATGGAAGCTCAAGTATACACTAAATATAAGAGATTGAGATGAGGAGAAGAGGATAAATACCAATATATAAGTGTTTTAGCCAATTAGGCCTACGTCCACTGTGCAAGTGAGTGAATAAGGTCATCGGATTAAGGCACTAATGGCCATGGATACAATATCTCAAGATTTCTCTCTCTACTGTATAATTTGATAGAGTTTAGCTAGGGTTGTAATTTCGGATCCCCTCTCAAGGTAGGAGAAGATAAGTATATATAGTGTTTGGGGGGTGTAATGTACCCTCCATGCATGCAATGGGCATGTGTGTGTTGATCTAGCCAATCTAATGAAGACATCTGTCACTGTCACATGTAGAGAATAATGATTAAATATTTCCCCACGTGAGGGGATTGATTTAGTTACAACAGATTTTGTCCATGTGTTCTTATCCTTACATATCCTTATAAATGCTCGGACTTGCCCATGAATGGTACAACCTCGCCCTGGAAGAGTGCGAGGTTACTGAAGTCTAACCGTTGCCTCATCTAAGTCTATTCATGATGACCTCAGCCAGGTAAGCTGACCGAGGTTAGGTCGGAAGAGTAATATTCATGTAATACTACTGATCTCGACCGTTAACTGTAACGTCAGCCTAATCGATATTGCTGTTGGAGAGTGGCTGAACCCGCAAGTCCTTGTAGACAGTACGAGATAACCACCAATTATTTTAGAAAATGGAGGTCAAATTAATTTGCAAATTTAATAAAAACCATTTAGACAATCCAATTTGAAAATAAGGTGGATAAATATGTAAAACATATAACATATTACAACTATTCATCAAAATAATGACCGAATAAGTTGTCGGTTAACAGACTAATACAAACAGGTTACATCAAGTGTTACAAATAAATATTACAGTATATGTAAGTACAAAACTTGGGCAACACGCCCGAGTGTACAGACTGATCATAACTAGAGTATACAAAAGATAGATGTGTCTATAACAAAAATCCTACAACATCCGCAAAAATGTTGTAGCTCGCTGACACTGAGAATGAGAGATTAACACGGGCGTCCTTGCGGCGGATCACTTGAGCATAAATAGGATCCATACAAAAGAGAGAAATATAAATGGGTCTGGGCCCGGTTTGATATGGTATAAATGTGAATAAAATGCATGACAATTATGAATTGCTAACATCATAAACAAGCTTAACTCGCACTTCACAAAAGAATAATCCTCACCTCTCATCTAAGTGCACACCCTAGCTCAATGCCATTTATAATGTTAACTATTCATCAATGTAAGAGAAATAACTCAATTCCAATTTAATAAGCTTACATTTCAGTTTGTACAATATGTCTTCTCCGGTCCATTCCTCATTAGGAAACTTATTCCGTACAGTTGATTTATAAAATGCTTTCGCCATTTATAAAATGCCACATTCATGAGAATAGTTACAATCAAAATATAACGATTCTAAGACCATCCTTCCGGGAGTCGCCTTACTGGATGCGCCCCTAAATAGCTATCATCTTCCAGGGCCTATAACGAAGACCACCTGGGTGCCCTAAATCGCGTCGCGTGGGAAGAGGCCTTATACCTTCGACAGTAAGTCATAACTATACCCGAAATTACCTCACTTCTAATAAAACAACAACACAATATAACCACCGGTCCTATGGTCGAGGACTATATTCACCCTGCATTCACTAGCCAAGGGACTTCACCTCATTCTCATAACTTTCCTTATGATAGCATTTAGAGAGGTATGTATAAGCAAGTCACAATTCACAAGATATGCCAATATAAAATGTACATTCCATTTTATCCGGAACCGCATGTGTTTAACGACATAAATCACTATGTTTAATTATCCCCATACTAACTTCCAAGAGTTCACGACAACGACATAAGCCACCAAGGGTAATTTACCTCATCTTAATCTCTAAAAATTCAGAATCATATATCCCTACTTTCCCCTAGTCCTAGACTAGATCACTAAATGAAAAGGACACTTACCTCCTTCTAACAGTTAATTAATTAATTCCCGACCTAAGCCTAGGCACTCCTTTTCTAACCTAGGTTATTGATTCTCCTATTAAAAGACCCTAATACTCTATTTTACTTCATGCAAGAAGGTTCCTAAGCCTTAAACCTTAAAATAAGGGAATAGAAAGGAAACTAAATTTTATGGTTAAAAACAGGGGACCGGTCGATCGGCCCCTGACCCCTGGTCGACCGTGCTTTTAGAATTTTGCCTCATAAGAAAAGAAGTAATCCCATTCTTTAAGGCCTGGTAGATCGGTCCTGGGACCGCAGTTGACCGCGCTATAAAATTATGCCTTTTGAGAGAAGCAACGGGCTTTTTCTCTTTAGGCCCGGTCGACCGGGCTCTGGACCGCGATCGACCGGTCACACCAGATCTCACTGCCAACCCCCATTTTATCATACAAAAACTAAATCTCTAACCCTAATTTTCTTCCATAACTCTCAACCTTATTATCTAATAACTTCACCCCAACATTTCTACACAACAACAAACTAATGTAATCAACTCAAGTCATATATACATCAAAATCTAAGGGTTTAATTTAAACACCAAAAGTCATCAAAACCCACCAATGGCTTAAATCTCCTAAAACACAACTGTCAATACAAATTATCCACACTAAATCATACATATGCAAGTTAGAAACTTGCCTCAAGTTCGTAGTCTCGGATTCTCTACTCGTAGCAACGATTTCCAAGATCAAATCATCAAATCTCCTCTTTTCTCTTATTTTCTCCCAAGTTTTCTCTCTCTCTCTTAGGTTTAGGAATAAATGAAAAATAAATGATCTAACAAGACTAAAAATACCCAAATTACATTATGTCCAACTTTAAATATCACTACACAATTAAAATGACCCATAACAACATAATTATGTCATGACCGGTTAAAAGTATCCGGAACCCAAAAATATAACTTGGTACTCATTTTGACTATTTCAACCATTTCTGGACTAACTGCGCCCTCTAAATTGGCATCCGGGATATCATAAATTATTTCATGTTCTAACGTCATATTCATTCATCAATAATAATCCCATTGGAATAAAAGTCATAACCGTCGCTTAAAGCAAAACGACGCAACAAAACATAATATGATGATATTTACTTTCGCTTAACAGTAAATATGCAAAACTTAGTAAACATTATCTCTTAAATCACTTAAAGTAATATTTACTTCAACACCCTTTATTTTATATAATTAACCCGCATGGGAAATCAATATAAAAGTAATTACTCATAAATAAGGGGTATTACATGTGCGTGATAATTGTCCACTCTGAAACTAATCGCCTAGTATCTCCACTAATGGTATAATCGTCTATTTTTTTACTTCAAAATTTAACATTTTAAAAGTATATGATTAAATACATAAAAATAACCAAATTCAGGATTTTAATGGATTTTATTAAATATAGTTTTTATAACTATAAAATGGTTTTAAATATTCCTAAGAGGAGAATAGGATGTAAAATGAATCCATAGTTACTTTTTAATATATTTTCATGAATTTTACAGAAATAAGAATATAAGTTTTTACAACAATGAGGAGGATTTGACTAAATAGTGAAAATAAAAAGTGAGGACTATATTCCAAATGGGGTTTTTTATATCCACAAAATTGTAATCAAATTTTATACAAGTGAGAATTTTTTTTCAACTAATCAAAGCATACAAGATAAACATATTTTTTGTAGAAAAATAACTTTCACTCACCACATATGTAATTAAATATTCCAAATGGTCCCGCAATCTTTGAGAACCCTCGGATGAACCACCTGTAATACCCGGCTAACCCCAAGAAGTTACGCACCTCTGTCGGTATCGTGGGTTGTCCCCACTCCCTCACCGCCGACACTTTGCTCGGGTCCACTGATATCCCCAATTCTGACACAACGTGCCCTAGAAACTGCACTTCCCATAACCAAAATCCGCACGTCTCATACTTGGCATACATATGATGCTCTCGTAGAGTCTGAAGAACCTGTCTCAAGTGCTCGGCATGCTCCTCCTCAGTCTATGAATAAATCAGGATGTCATCTATGAAGACGATGGCAAATTGATCTAAGAACTCTCTGAACACTCGGTTCATCAAGTCCATGAATACGGCTGGAGCATTTGTTAGCCCAAACGACTTGATCCTGAACTCATATGACCCATACCTCGTCAAGAAAGCAGTCTTTGACACATACTGCTCTCTAATCCGTAACTAATGGCATCCCGATCTCAAGTCTATCTTCGAAAAGAAGGTAGCTCCCTTCGGCTGGTTGAACAAGTTATCGATTCGGGGCAACGAATACTTATTTTGTATCGTGACGTTGTTCAACTGTCGGTAGTCCATGCACAACCTCAATGAACCATCTCTCTTTTTCACAAACAACACCGGAGCCCCCCAAGGCGAGGTGCTCCTATGAATGAATCCCTGACCTAACAGCTGCTCAATATGATTCTGTAACTCTCTCATCTCAGCTGAAGCCATACAGTATAGTGCACGGGCTATCGGTTGAGTGCCCGACATCAAATCTAGAATGAAATCTATCTCTCGGCTATGAAGTAGTCCCGGTATCTCCTGGAACACATCAGAAAACTCGCGAATAACAGGAATCGAGTCCAGGGGAGTCACGATCTCCTTGGAGGTCTCCCTATCTATTTAATATAAATGGGTGGATGATCCTCCCTCAGGGCGAGGGATCGCCACCAGGAACATCTATTGTCCCGGTATGGCAAAGATAATACTCCTACTGAAACAATCTATAATGTCTCTATACGCAGCAAGCCAATCCATACCAATAATGGCATCACGTTTATGCATATCTAAAACTAGCATGTCTGCAGGTAAAATTAAGCTACCAATCTCTATACCTACTCCCGGTATATAAAGAATATTAAAGAACCATTTACCAGTGGTGAGTCTACACATGTCACTGTACTCTCTGTCGTGTCTAATAACCCCGTGACCTATACAAAGCTAGTGGATATAAAATAGTGTGATGCCCCAGTATCAAATAAAATACGCCTCATAATGCCATGAATAAGAAACATACCCTCAACTACGGGTGGCCCTTGTGATGATGTTGGCTGGTGGACATTATAGACACGTCCATACTACAATTCTCCCTGCTGAACGGGGACTGCTGAGATGGCTGGTAAAGATGGCATTGAAGGTGGTGCTGGGAAGGCAACTGGCAAGAGGGGTCTCTGCGGCTCCTAACGGGCACCCTACTGCTATGGGCCCCTATCCCCCTCTGGGCAATCCTGGCGCCTATGGCTATTCTTTTCGCAACTAAAATATATGTCCCTGAAGTTTCCTCCCCTTTGTCCCTGCAGACCTCGGCCCTGATGGCCGTTACCACCCCTCCATTGGCCCTGCTGGCCCTGTTGATAACGTTATTGGCCCTAATGGCCTTGTTGATGGCCAAATTGACCTACTGGTAACGATGTGAGCCCTGCTAGCCATGCTGACTAGACTAGCCTTGTTGACCATTCCTAACCCCCCCCATATCCCTGCCTGGAATCACCAGATCAAAATCGCTTGACAGGGTCCCCTTGATGGGAACTCTGCTCACTATAACGGACCTGTTCCTGAACTGCTGGTGCCCCATCGGCACAACTACCTCATGTCCGACCCTACTGGATGGACTCCCCTGCTCGCTTACTTCCCTTATGATGAAAGTGGTGATCCTGTCAATGCAACATAGCGGAATTGAGTACATCAGTGTAAGTACCCAATGACAGATTACCTATGAGGTGCTGACGAATCCTCCAGGTCAATCCGTCCATGAACATCAAGATTTTCTTCTCTTCGGTAGGTGCCTCATCCAGCACTATAGTGAGAAGTCTCGTGAACTCCTCCTTGTACTCTGCAACCATCATACTTCCTGCTTAATATTCAGTAATTTTTACCTCATCTCAGTCTACACGATGGAGGAAAAATATTTAGGGTCGAACCGCACCCAAAAAGTCTAAATCGACATACTATCTCTCTCTTCTAAGGTGGTAGTGGACTCGCACCACTGTAAGGCAACTCCTACTAGCTTGAAGGAAGCCAGTAACTGTCTCTGAACGTTTGAGAACTCATATATGCGTAGATGCCTCTAGATGTCCTTCTTCCATTCGCTAGCAATGACAATGTCGGAACTGTCTGAGAACTCCAGAGGATGTGCCTTCTTAAAGGCATCCCTAACCCTCTCTCATGCCGTGGGAAGCTATGCTGGCACTAGCGCTACTGCCTGAACCTGGGGTGGGGCCTGTTACACCACCGCTAATGCTCCATTCACCGCCTGAGCAACTGTAGCAGCGACTTCAGTTGCGCTCATCATTCCCTGAGCCTGAACTGTTGGCTGCTCGGGCTGGGCATTTCTATCTCAGAGGCATCTGAAACGAGAAGGAATTTTATTAGTCCATAGTTATTATTAAATCTCAAATAGTTGAAGACGAAATCTTATAAAAAGAATACAACAGTCCTAAAAATAGGGCTCTATATCAAAGAAGCTAAGCTGAAAGCATCATAAGCCGTACATATCCTAAAGGACTCTAGAACCTGATGTTATGATACCTCCAGTGACACCCCCTAATTAAATACCGGATGATCAGTCTTTTTTAAATTAAATCAAAGTGTCCGGTTGGTTAATTCTTAGCATCACTAACATAAAACAATTTTCTTAATTAATCACCTAATAAATAATTAAGCTAAGTGTCAAAATATATAATTTTATTTATTAAACTCCATTATTAAAATATTATATGTATAAACCAATTTATGAATACTACTAACGATAAAATTAAACCATCTAAGTGAAATGAACAAACTAAATAAATCAATCCAAATAAGTATCCACATCTAAGGCCAACTTAATAGATGAAACAATCCCAAATAAAAACTGAATATTGAAATAATAAAAGAGTACAAAATCTCTATCAAGTCTAAACAGAATCTGAAAATGGGCGACACATGCCCTAACTAGATAGACTAAATGGGAAGTTGAGAATCAAAGAAGGAATCGTCTATTGCAAGGACCTGCAACTCCCACATAAGCTGCAGCACGTCAATTGTCCAATGAACTACGCCTGACGCCCCTGTGGCTGGGCACCTGTGATATATATATATATATATATATATATACAAGAAAAAGAAAAAGTGACAGGAAACGGGTCAGAGCCCGAGTGTAAAACAACTTTAAAAATAGTTTAGCAAGTATTTAAGATGCTTACTAGTTGATATTACAAACATGTGAGTACCTCGACACTCACTTGAGAATTCTCACCTCTCAACTAGCGTGCACGCCTAACGTACTGCTATAATGACTCATAAGATTAATTTAATGCACTAGTCTAACCCAATTCTCCTCTCATCAATTTTTGATCCATATGACCGTATGTCTATGATTTATTTAAGATAACTTTTCTTATGAATTAATCAAGCCAGTTAAGTATATCTCAATATTGATTTGGGATTAAATGCATTTATTCAATTTTATCTACTTGTATGCACAGTAGAAGAATCATCGGTATATATATTATCACACATAATATATATACAATAGAGCACCCCACATAAATCTATGGTGCTGGCATACTCTGCCATCCAGTCCCTGTACCTCTCGCACGATAAGGGAAATACTAAATCCACTCTCGAACCGTATTAACATAAAACACACATATCGGAGGCGAAGCATAGTTCCAAGTCACTAAGAGGTCAGCACATACCCTCACGTCTCTTAGGACCGTCTAACTATCATTCTCAGATAACTTGTACCAAGGACACTATATTTTAGTGTATGAGTAAATATCCCCCATAAAGGTCCAATCGAGATAAGACTGTCCCGACGCGAAAACCCCCCCGTGATAACAAGTACTGCGGGTAAGATTGTACACATGCATTCACATATTACATATTATATATGCATATATACATTCACTCAATTATATATATATATATATTCACGTTATTCATTTACGTACGCCCACGACCCATAATAATAATATTCTAATCATACGTGGCACATAACGCCCGAGTCCTACGTATAATTAAACCCTTCCTTTTTATTCTCAATTACTGCCACATTCTAAGTACTTCTCGTCTCTCGAAGTCTTTCATCTTGATTAAATGTAATATTAGTAGGAGTACACTCAATACCCTACTGGTCTAAGTCCTTCTTGATTCTCACAAAACTTAATTTAATGTACGCATGGTTTCCATTCCAATTTATACCCCCCGAATTCCCATGGTTAAATTTCATATAAAGTCACATCACCCGGACCCTACTTATACCCTACTGGTCCTTCTCATGTCCCATTATGGTGTTTAAATTAAGTCTAAAGATCCTCACATATTTGAATCGGATTAACATTAAAGGGGGAGAAAGTTTCAGTTTCCAGGAGGAGTCGATCGATCGATAAAAAGGGGTCGATCGGTCGACATTCTTGAGTCGATCGATTGATCGAGCAGTTCTTGCCCAGATTCTGCAATTCTTTACCTACGATTTTCTTCCATTTAACTTCTCCAAATAGCCATTAACAAGTCCCAAACTCCCAACCAAACATTAGGAACATTATACAAACATTTATAGATGTTTTCTAACATAAAACTTTCATTAATTCATCAAGAACCGTCATCAAACTAATTAATCCAAGAATTTATCCTTTAACCCTAGTTTATTTTATTTCACAAGAATTTAATGAATATTCAGATTCCTATCTCTACTGGGCATCCAAAATTCGTGTTCACCAATCTAGATACAACGAGGGAGTAATTTTAACATGATTTCTATTCTGAAATTCAATATAATTTTCCCAGACATTATTTATTTTTCATGGGAATGTAAATAATTTTCTCATATACTAGCATGGAGGTGATATTAACCATATAACAACAAGTTAGATACTTACCTTAGAAATGGAAGTCTGAATCGTTGATGATAATGGGTATGGTTTCGTTCCTCGTTCCCCAATCTACGTGTGGTGGTGGAATTGGTGAAGATGGTGTTGGGTGGGTGGTTCTCTCCCTTGGAAGTCCTATCTCTTCTCCCTTCCTTAGCCCCTCTACTACTCTAGAGTTTCTAACCCTCGAGGACTCTCTCTTCCCACAGATGTAAACTCTATATTTTTGTCATTAATTAAGGCTAAAATGGAAAATTATCAAAATGCCCTTCCGAGTTACCGGTTAGGCCTAAAAATATTTCGAGACCCAAACTAAACCCCCGGGTATACTTTTCTGACTATCTTAACCCTTTCAGATACATTGGCGCACTCAAAACAACCATATGAGCGACTCATAATTAAATTACTTTTTATTCCATTAATCTAGTCATGACACGACACATGCGCGTCCCAACTTAATTTCTATAATTGTACTATTATTCACTCGTGACAATCTTAATACATTCGATCTAATATATTACTTTACTCATCCAGTAATATTCTACATAATTTCTTACCAATAATTACTAACTCTCGTCACGATAGTAAATATTTATTTTAAAATCCGGATTAATATTAAATTAATTTATCACAATTTTATTTAATTAATCCCATAATTAAATCCTATTAAAATACTAGGTATTGCAAGTTATCAACCACGTGTTATGCACATAACTTGTTAAAATTAATTAAAAATAAAAGAGTAAATAATAAAATGTTAAATAAAAAATAATTACCCAAGCCCATCATCTCCCTAGACCTAACCACCAAGAGCCTCCACCTCCACCACTACCAAACCCCTAACCCCCCAACCCTACCCAACCTAACACCTCGCACACCTCGTTTACCATCCCCCACCCCTCCACCCCCGCCCCAACCCCCTTTTTTCTCTTTATATCCCCTCTCTCTCTCTCTCTCTATATATATATATATATATATATATATATATATATATATCAAACTATAAATACGCATACATATAAACACTAAAATTAATTTTAGGTCTAGTAAAACGAATGAATTTGTACTAAGTTAGGGTTTAATTTGGGGATGGGTGGTAAATTTAATGGATTTATTAGAAGTCTATTAAAGATAACGGTCATGTGACTGGCATGTGACCTATTTTGAACGAAAAATTATTTAAAAATGTAAAATAATTTTAAATTTTATTTAAATTAAAAATTAGAATCATGGAAAAATACTTGAAAGGTCAAAACTACAAAATTTCATAAAAATAACCAAAACTCAACCCCCCGCCCACCATCATCCCAACCACCTTATCCCCCTTAGCCTACAACTAACAACCCCCATCATCATTGTGAGGGGGATAATTCGATCACACGTGGGGGAAGGGACCATGCCCTATATATCTTTCTAGGCATCTTCATCCATGAAGATAGACTGTTGGAGCTAACTGATATGCGAGAATATACAGCTGATCAAGTTGGGGATAACTATTATAGCGATTGAGTATGTTAAGGACTCATCCATCTAATCCTATAAATGTAACCTTAGTCCCCAGGGGAAAGGAGATGTAATCCTAAACGTTATAACCAAGATAATTGAAAATAAGGACCTCCCATGGATGTAGACCCATTGTAGAACCACATAAACTATGGTCTTATATGTCTGCATGTTTTACTTGTTCTTATCGGCTAAAACTGTGTTGAATCATAACCAGTAGGATTTTACCACATACAATTGGCGTTATTTGTGGGAAGTAAGTTTCTTTCTTCAACCTTTTCAATTAAAAATAATCATGTCTCATTCATATAGCGAGCATTTAAAACACGCATGTGCCTCCCTATGGGGCGATAGAATAAGTTAATATGAAATTAATTATTTCTAATTTTAATCCTGAATAATTATTTATCTTAGGTCAATTTATTAATCCAAATTCGAATGAAATAAAATAAAGTAAATATGGAGCACATTAAATAATAGATTTAATTTGTTCCTAACTTGATTAATTAAGTAAATTTTACATTTTACAATTTCTTAATTAATTAATTAGGTTCAAATTCCATATGAGGTGATAGAAATTAACAATGGCTGAAAATAAAATCAATCACACGAATAGGGACATCGTCATTTAATATGGTAACTTGCTCGGAAAAATACATGCACCAACCTCACACATAAGTTCACTAGTACAAAAGATTTCAAGGATTGCAAAAGAATAAACACGACTTGCAACTCTTGATTTAACCGCAACCACATATTGTTGTCGTTATAAACTTTTAACCTCAAAATTACTATTTATGTCAATCTCAATCGTAGTTTGACGACAACCACCACCCTCGGGTCTCGATATCCATGAGTATTTTTAAAGGAACTCCTCCTTTTAATTTTCAGAGAACCCTTTTTGAGTTTTAAGCTCAAGAACTCTTAAGCACATTACTTTATATTTTTTATTCTTTTTAATGTTTTAGAAAAAACCTTTTGAACATTAAATCTTATATTTTAATTGCGTTTTATATAAAATAATTCCCACAAATTTCTTTTCAAAATCCATGCAGTTTGGACTTTGGTTGAGATAAAATTTTGAGGAGTTTTTTAAGATCGGTGAGTCGATTAACTTGGATTACGATCCAAGGTAATTTGAAAGACTAGTGATTTATGAATCAAAGTTACGGTGGAGATTCGTGTAGATGCTTCCATTTCATAGATAACCTCCTTTTAAATTGAATTTTAGATAAGTTAAAAAGAATTTAGTTTTAAAAGAGTCCTCAAGGTTTAAAAAACTCAACAACTAACTAAGTGAATTTTTTTTTTTTAAATAAAAAGAGTTTTAAAGGAAACCTTGTTGACCACGAAAAAAGGAAAAAAAAAAGCCAACAAACAAATCCCACGCCCATGCCTTTCCCAACCAACCCGCTATAACGGTCTCCTTCATCCACTCTGGCAGTAGGAGTATCCGCGGTTGTCGGCTCCTTATGCTGCGATCGCGGGTCAGGGAAATTCTTGACCAAGTCGCAGCCATCACTTGAGGTGTACGGGTATGCAAACTAATATTTCACTTATGCCTATTTTGAGAGACTCCTATAGATTTAATCTTTGTTTGGGACTTTTTTATGTGCCACTTAAGTACAATGTTGAAAATTCTGGGCACTAAAACTTAGAAAAAATCCCTTCAGAAATTCACCAAAGCAAAATTATTTTTTATATTTCAAAAAATTAATTGTCCCACATGTACTACGTTTTTGTACGGCTTGAACTTTTGTGTGGTCGGTATTTATGTTGCATTTATGTCTTTGACGTAGAATTCAATTGTGCAGACGATCTTCAATAAAATTAACACAAACCTAAACTATGTTTTGGATCCAGAATTATATAATAAGGAAAACAATGTTCTTACAACATTCAGAGACTCACAACGATTATCAAGATGATCGCGGTGAATATGTCCCTCCCAAGTTCATATCCAACCAAAATCGAAGTACCCCTATCTCTCTCTATTGTGCATCTGAGGAACAAATTGGAGATCAATAAGCCATCACGATCTAACCAAATATTGTTACTAGAAGACACTTACGAGTAGCGCCTTAGAGAACAGAAGTCTGTCACATGCCAATAATAGGAGGATAACGCTCGCTTTCAATGTCGTCTCGAGAGGAGGGAATAAGAAATCCACAAGGGCCAATGTAAGAGCTAGGAGATCGCCTACACCGCCCTCATGCAAGTCAAACTCACAGTTAAGGAAGGAGTTTTTGAATTCAAATCATTTATACCAAAGGAGATCATCATAAAAAAAGATCGCCACAAAAATTGTTATGGAAAAGAAGATCTTTGTCATCTCATTTGGGGGGAGATGGACAATCATCCTGCTCATCGAGTGGACAAAACCACCAAGGAGCTGAACATGAGAGCCCTTATCTTCCAAATAAATTCACCATTTTCCAAAACGATTGAAAACTTTGAACCTCCTAAGATCTTCACTACACCCAGATTCAAGATATACGATGATTAAAAAGACCCCACCGATTATGTTCGCCACTACCACTATGATGCTTTGGAACACCAATGATCCCTTGATGTGTCAGATCTTTCCTTAAAGCTTAAGACATGTAGCCTATAAATAGTTCGAAAACTATCACATAGGTCCATCTCTAGCTTTAAACAACTGGTAAAGGCATTTATGACAATGTTCATTACTAGTACCACACATCCAAATAGGGTGGATTTGCTCCACGTGCTGAAAAAGAAACTCGATGAAACCCTGCATGAATATGATCAGTGCTATTGGAATATCTATAATGAGTTTGAAGACTACTCTTAACAGGTAACGATAGCCTCATTTAAGATTGGCTTGCCAATGGTTCCATGTTATATTAATCCTTCACCACAAAGGAGGCTACCACTATCGATGACCTAATGTCCCAGATTGAGAAGTATAACAAATTAGAAAATATGGTAGCAAGCACACAGCGGGATAATGGTCGACTAAAGGCGAAAAAAATGGAGTTAAAGAGAAACCTCCTAAAAGAGGAGGAAAGCAGGACAACGAACCTAAGGGCGACGAGAAGTCAGACCCCAAAAAGGATCATCGCACCATTAACACCATTTTTAAATAACCAATATATAATATCTTGACCAAGATCAAGGATCAATAACATTTCAAGTAGCTTAGAAAGATGGCAGGGTGCCTCTCCAAAACAACACAACCTTAAGATGCTCCTACCATAAGAAGCATGTGCATAAGACAAAGAATTGTAAGGTTCTTAAGTCGCATATGGAAGAACTGACCCAAGCAGGCCACATAGATGACTACGTTGAGAAGAAGAACGATAAAGATCCTACAGAGCGTGGCCAAAAGACATATAATGTCTTAAAAGAAGATGGATTGGGGTATGAGTTTGCAATCATTCACGGGGCCTCAAACCTTAACCGGATCAAAGGAAATACTTTGAGGATGGAATTGATGATCATTGCGGTGGTGGAATCCTTTCAGCCAAACCCACTGTTGGCAAACATCATCGGCTATAGGAAATAAACTATGCCTAAAACATCATCTTTATCGAATAAATCCTAGTTAGAGTCAGGATTCTGCATCATAATGCACGAGAATCACATTTAGTATTGCTAACTCGAATATAGATAAGCTACTAGTGGACCAGTTAAGCTATTTTGAGGTAATTTACCTCAAGTTATTTATCTAGCTTAACTCATAAATGAAAGATCTTAAAAAGATTATCATTCTTTTGGCAAGATTAGCAGGAATAATGACAATGCCGCTGGGAAAGTTTGTGCTTCCACTATGAACTGTGAGTTTAATCAAAATTTATTAAATTCCTAGTAATGGATATTGAATCATCATACAATGAGATTTTTGGATGAGGATATCTTCATGCGATGAAGATAGTTCCATCTACCAACCATCAATATCTCAAATTCATTACCGATTGGGGGTAATAGAGATTCGTGGAAATTAAGTTCTTACTTGGTAATGCTTTATCGCGACCATCAGACCTAAATAGGAAAAGAAAAATGATAAGGTGTAAAACACAAAGAGGGATCCCCCCTTCAAATAGTAGCTAAATCATGGGCGACTAGTGGTAGAAGACACAAGGTTGGCCCCCGCTGATAAAGGAATGGAACTAGTATAAGAAATTATGTTCGACGACTTTCTCACACACACATAAATTTTGATCGACAATTCTTTCACCAATGGAAAAAAAGAAGATTTGATATCCTTCCTCAAAGAGAACCAAGACGTGTTTGCCTGGTAGTCATATGATAAGTCTAGCATCGATCCTGAAGTAATGTGTAACGGGCTTCATGTGAACCTGACGTTCCTATCGATTGCAAAGAGGGCACAGTGAACATCACCAGAAAAGGAAAACGCATGGGAAGAAAAGGATTGTAAAAAATCTGGAGGGAAGTTCTATAAAAAGTTCAATTCCCCAAGTAACTCTCAAAACCTAGTCGTAGTTACAAAGAATAATGGGAAGTGGAGAGTTTGCAAAGACTTTACCAACCTGAATAAAGCATGTCCCAAAGATAGCTTCCCTCCATCAAAGATCGACTAGTTATTTCGATGCCACAACTAACCATGAATATATAATATTTTTAGATTCCTATCCCAGCTATCACTGGATACCTCTATCCGGGCTTGACCAGGAAAATATATATTTAATCACTATGCTTGGCCTTTACTGTTACACAATTATGTCATTCGAACTCAAGAATATAGGAGCGGCCTACCAACGATTGGTCAGCAAGATATTCAAGCATTAGTTGGGCAATACCATGGGTGTATACATCGACGATACGATTATGAGGAATAAGTATAAAGGTAATTATATTTTTTACCTAGCGAAGAATTTGGAGGTCCCCTGGTACTATAAGATCAAGTTAAATGCAACCAATGCTTTTTCGAGGTACAATCTAAAAAATCCCTTGGTTATATGGTCAGTCAAAGAGGATTCGAATGAAACTCCAATCAAATTGAGACGTTAAAGATCATTCAGCAATCCAAGACTTTCAGAGATGTCCAGAAGCTAATTGCAATGCTCCTGGCACTTAATCGCTTCATCTCCAAGTCTTCTTAAAGATGTCGACCTTTCTTTCAGCTATTAAGAAATTAAGAAAAGGAGTCTAGAATGATGTGTGCTAAAAGGCACTTGAAGATATTAAATGATACCTCAGTTGGCCTCCCCTATTCATAGTTTTAAACTTATGGGTTATAATCCACTTGTATCTCTCTGTATTCAACCATGCAATTAGTTTAGTCTTGGTATACGAGAAAGAACGACATCAACCCTAATTTATTATGCTAATAAAATGTTGCTAGATAAATAAATACGATAATTGGCATATTCACTATTGATAACCTCATGCAAGTTAACGAACTAATTTGTGGTGCACTCCATCATAGTTATAACCTTTTTTGCCATAAAAGCAATCGTTGGATATGCCAACCTCCATGGATAGATGTCTGACGCGACACAAAATATGTATCCTACGAGTGTTCCTACGGCTCAAGTGCAAGTTAGTCGCTCGAGTAATAACCTAGTAAGTCATGGTCGAATTCGCAAAAAATAGGACGAAAATCGTGAGGACGTCATTTTACAAAGTATTTACAAGTAGTGGAAGTCATTTTACAAAGTCCTAAACAAATATAACTCTTTTAGCTAAAGATAAAAAGAAAATTAGAATTCTCGCATTAATAAAACAGGTACCCCGTACACATTCACCCCAGGGGACCTAAATCGGTTTGTAAGATGAACCGTTTCTCCCTGAATTCTGAATCGATTCGCATACTTCCTCTTGATAAGGGATCTTCTTTTGGTCTTTTTCTCCAATTTGTACTTTTTACCCCTAGATTCTTAGCCCAACTTTGAATGCACATAACTTCTTCACCGTAGCTCATATTGAGGTTTCGTTTCTTCCAGAGTACTCGTGAGTTTGATTTCTTAGACTTTTTAGTTAGCTCCTATATACAATTATCGGTGGAAAATTACAAATTTGCCTTTGAATTTCCTTTCTTGTGATTCTTTCACCATTTTGATTCCTCTCTCGCACCCACTCACATAAATTACCTGTAAAACATGAGAGAAATACACAAAACATGAAACACTCGCCAAGGATAGTTAGTATCATAAATATGGGATAAATTCGAATTAAATGCAATGCAGAAGATTGTAAAAATACTAAAATTAATGGGAGAAATGTGGAATATTTATGCCTAATCAAATCCCCTTAACTTAGAACGGTGCTCATCTCGAGCAATATAAAACAGTAAGAGCATGTGTTTAAATTAACTTCTAAATGACTAGGGATATAATACCACTTTCGCAGGCTAGCGATTGCATTTAGCGTATGCAAAAATTCATTAAACCCCTTGGTTACCCTAGTAGGATAAGTGGTGTCTCGTGAGGGTTTATAGGGGATATACCGACAAAATTCATTTTTCACACGACTCAAAGAAAATATCAAAATAACTTAAAATCATAAAATTTAAATTCCCTAAAATAATCACTTTAAATTTTTATTTGACACTCTCAATTCATAGTGTGTGTGTGTGCACGCGCGAAGCCAAAATTTAAACCGCTATCTTCCATAGAATGATCATTATGTTACTTTCAAAAAATTCGCTTTGATTAAATTTCTCACGAAATGCACTCAAAAATGAATCACTCGGATTGTGGCTATTTTCTCTCAGTGTGTGGAATATTAAGAGTAAATGTAATGGAACATGAGTTCATGCACCAAATTGAAACACAAAAATTTTATGGGTGAAAAGATCTCAAGAACGGGTTACGATCATTGGAAAACTAAAAACATCATCTTTATTCACACTGTTTTGTCTCTTTTATTATATTTTCGTGTTTTAGCTCTCCACGTGGTAATTAATTTAGTTATTCGGACTCAGTTAGGACTTTTTCTAGCTAAGGCGTTTTGTGTAAAAAAATAGAAATGTTTAGGAAATTCGGAGCTAGAAAATTTTCTTGCGATGTCCGTATATACTTTTTCGGGCTTTTGCGCATTTTCTCTTTTTTTTTCTAATTTTTGTTTGAGCATTTTTCTATTTTTTTCCCCTTTTATGTACCATTTGGACTTAATTGATGAATTTTCGATTTTCACAACTCCGGGTCAATTGGATTTTCGGGTTAACAAGCAAAAATGATACAATTTATTAGGCTCAAATCGGCTAGAAAAGGATAATAATTTTTCACAACTTTTTATGGCTAATATATTTGGGTAAACAAATGATGGTCTAACTTCATTTATTTGAATTATGTTACCATATACGTTTCAAGATTAAATTTAATTTTGAGACATTTTTAGCACGTTTTCAAAATAACATTTCACTCGTTTTTCGTAATCGATTAAAGCAATGATTTAGAGATCATCAACAAATTTTTAATCACTGAAAAGGACTTTGAGTTAACTTTTAACTTGGAGTGATTGAATTACTTGGAAAAAGTTATAGGCTTGAAATCTCGCTGGGTTAAAAAATCTCCATACTTATTCATTAGTTCATCAATTTCTGCTCAATTTCCATTTTGGTGAATTTCGGCTTAATGCATTAAGTTTTTACAAATTGAGACTTCAAATAATAATTTTGTGATATTTTTGAAGTTATTTTTTGGGCATTTTAAAATTTGTGAAGTTTAAAGAGGCACGTGTACCCCCCCCCCCCCCCCCCCCCCCCCCCCCCAACTTAGTCTTTTGCATTGTTCTTAATCAAAAGGACTAAAATCTAAATAAGTAAAGAAGAGTGTGAAATAGAAACAGGAAAAATTTAAAATTCAATACGACACTATATAATCATAAACAACTTGCATTAATAAAAGATAGATCAATTACACAGTCCTTGAAATCTATAAGTAAGCAAAAGAAGGAACTACATAAAAGATGGAAAACAATCCCAATAAGCTAATAGGAGGGGTCAAGGGCATTCGGGTCGCGAGCATATGGGTCGTAGAAATAATTTAAGAATTGTGCGTTTGGACCCATATTCAAGCGGTTCATGTCCTCTTAGATCCGCAGCATCATGCTCATGTCAAGACGATAATCATGACGATCCATCCATCAGTCCTCTCGGTATTTGATAATAAACTCGTCGAGGAACATCTCAATATGGTCTATACAGCTATGAATGACTTTCGTATTATAAGCCTGATCATTAAAATTAGCCTCGTAATTCGGGTCGGCCTCCTTGTCTTCTTTTTGGGCTTATCCACCAATTTATTCTTCCCCCTCCGCACCTTCATCACCTTCGTCACCCTCGTCCATTTCCACATCGTCAAACATAGGCTTTGGTGGACCTTGTACGTTCCGCAATTGAATTAAATTACGCTCAATGGAGGTAGCATTGATGGGATTTGGGGCATGTGCGGCAGAGTCCCATCCGGAGATCGAAGCGTCGCGACAAAATGAGAAAATAAAACGCCCATAGGGGAGTGTCATCTTCCCAATCCTGTCAGAGTCCGCGATAATTCTCTTCTCGAGATAGATGTGGGGAAGGCTAATCCTAGCGCCCTCATCAAGAAAATGGTAGAGGAAAGTGCCATGACATAAGTGTCTCGTAAGTGATTAGATTTGAATAGCGGATATTGGGGAAACTTCCCGACGAGGAATGTGTCGTGAGTCCACTCAATTCCCAACGCCCAACATTTGGCACACACTTGCTTGGTGAGATGAGGAGCGGCATTGGCATATGTGTGAGGGTCGTACATGTGAACGCCCATGGCCTGCATCTTTTGCTTGATTATGTTTAGGGTGAGTAAGACTTTCGTGCCGTTGACTAAGGCCTCGTATTGGCCGCAGGAAGTGCGTACAAGGGTATCATAGAATAGTCGAATAATATTTTCATAGGCCGCACTCGCAGTGTCCAACCATTGGTACCAATCAAGACGATAAAAAATTTTCTTAACTTTGACGGGAATTTCTTCCCATACCACTTGTCGCTCGATAAATACCGTGAGGGTGGGGACAAAGTGGATATTGACCTAATCATGCTCTTGAGTGGAGCATATGACCTCTCGCGCGTCGTCTTGGATGTCCGTAGAATTATATTTGGTCACTTGACGCACAAGGAAGATGGTACGTTCGCGAGGCATGGTGAGATAAGGAAATTTAGGGAGAATGGAAGAGTGTGTAATGGGGAACAAGAGAAGGTTTGGTGTGGGGAAAATGGAAAATTTGGGGGGGGGGGGGGGGTTGTATTTGTAGGTGGGTAGGGGTGGGGAAGGGTGGGAAAATGAAAGGGTGTTGGTGGGAAATGGATTTGGAAAGGGAAAATGAAATATTTTTGTTGTGGAAGGGAGTGAAAAGGTTGAAAATCCGTGTATGATGGGAAAGCGGTGTTTGGGTGGAGGGAATGTGAAAGGATTGGAGGGAATGTGAAAAAGAGGGGATGAATTTTGTGTTGGAAACACAGGTACGCGAATGGGTTTTGACAAAGGAGAGAACCGGTTCAGGGGGAGAATCGGTTCTTGTTTAGGGCTAACCGGTTCGGTCACTTTTGCTACCCAAACTTCTTTTTGTTCTTTTTCCACTCTTTCTCGGGCACGAAGGCAAGGCAACAGTACAAACTCTCCACAGTGATTCTAGATTGACTAAAGGTGAATGAAAACACTCAAACTCTCTATGCTACTAACTTTCTGTCTCAAGGTGCGTTAGGTTAAAAATGACGCTCGTATCTCTCACTAATGCAGACTCGATGCACATTTAAGCACTCTAAGCACACACACGACTCAAAAACACTACAATTAGTTCACCCGATAAGCGTCGGGTGTGCAATAACCTCTCACTCAAACCTACTCGTTCCCGTATAAGGGATCTGACAACCAAATCGTGTTTCTTCCTCAACACACGCCTCTAGATATGGATTTTGGCGTTGTCCATTAACTTTGAGTGTGTCCCACCTTTCAAATTCTCTAATTATATTGCACTATGGGAAAACACTTCTCTCACAATGAATGGGCCAATCCACCGCGAATGTAACTTATCGGGAAATAAATGAAGTCGTGAGTTGTACAAAAGCACTTTTTGACCCGACGAAACTCTTTTTGACTAATATTTTGTTTACGTTTGAGTTTTATCCTCTCATTGGCAATGCGGGTGTTTCACACGCATCGTTGTGTATTTCTTCTAACTCTTGCAATTGCATTTTCTGCACTTCATCGACTTTGTCAATATTGTAATTCAACCTCTTAATGGCCCAAAACGCTTTGTGCTCGAGCTCAATAGGGAGATGGCAAGGATTTCCATAGACAAACGGAATATAGATATTTCGAGGGGGTTCTTATACGCGGTTTTATAAGCCCATAGCACACCGATCAATCTATTAGACCAATCCTTATGATTAGGATCAACGGTATCTTTGAGAATTTGTTTGATCTCTATATTTGCTAACTCGTCTTGCCATTCGTTTGGGTGTGGTAAGTCATGCCAACCTTATGGATGATGCCATACTTCCTCATAAAATTTTCAAACGTCTTATAGCAAAAGTGCGTGCCATTATCACTAATAATGGCATTCGGAGCACCGAAGCGAGAAAGTATGTGTTCGTGGATGAACTTTACCACCACCTAGTGTCATTCGTCCTAAAATCTATAACATTTACCCATTTCGACACATAGTCTACTGCGACAAGGATGTACGGGAAACCAAAAAAATGAGGGAAAGGTTCCATGAAATTTATGCCCAAATAGTCGAATATCTCGATGAGGAGAACAGGGGTGAATGACATCATGTCTCATCGAGTAATAATTCCCATTCTTTGTCACCTATCGCAAGATTTGCAATGCATATTTTTCATCTCGAAAGATTGCGGGCCAATAGAGACCACTTTGAAAAATCTTAGCGGCCGTCTTTTTTGTGAAAAATTATCCTCCACAAGCTTTCGAATGACAAAACCGGATGACACTAGGGATCTCATCATCCAACACACATCTCTGTATTATTTGGTCGGGAAATATTTGAAAAAATAAGGATCGTCATAAAAAAATATGCGCGACCAAGTGAAGAACTACTGCTTCTCTTGCGGTGTCCAATCGGAGGGGACAAACCTCATGACTAGGTAGTTCATTATATCCACAAACCAAGGTAGGTAGGAATTGGCAAATAATTTCTCATGAGGGAAATGCTCGTCTATAGGTATGGGATTTTTAGGTACGTCAAACGAGAGCCTCGATAAATGATCGACTACAATGTTCTCTACTACTTTCTTATCTTTAATGGAAAGATAAAATTCTTGGAGTAGTAAGATCCACCTAATGAGGCGCGGCTTCACATCTTTCTTAGAAAGAAAATATTTTAGAGTCTCATGGTTGGTAAATCAAATTATGGGCGACCCGATAAGGTATGAACGTAATTTGTCTAGGACGAACACTACCGTTAGTAACTTTTTCTCTGTGGTGGAGTGGTTTAATTGAGGCCCGATTAAAGTCTGACTAGTGTAATACAAACGTGGGATTTCTTATCTCTCTGTTGCTCTAAAATAACCCCTCATCATAATCACTCGCATCACACATAAGCTCGAATGGAAGGGTCAAATTCAGATTTTACAAGATGGGAGCAGAGATTAGCGTGCGTTTTAATTTTTCAAAATCTTCTCGATACGTTTCACTCAACTCAAAGGGGGCATCCTTCGCAAGTAGGTTACTTAAAGGTCTAGATATGGCACTAAAATCCTTAATATACCTACGATAAAACCCCGCGTGGCCCAAGAAATAGTGCACGTCCTTTAGTGACTTGGCTAGGGCAAGTTCGACAATAACGTCAATATTTTCCCTATCGACCTCTATCCCATTGGATGACACTATGTAGATAAGAATTATGCCTTCGGTAACCATGAAATGGCACTTCTCCCAATTGGGTACCAATTTTTTTTCCACATATCGGGCTAGCACCTTCTCTAGATTAGCGATGCAATGGTCAAAGGAGGGGCTAAAGACACTAAAATCATCCACGAACACATCAAGGCCCTTTTTGACCATTTCACTAAATATACTAAGCATGGACCGTTGAAAGTTAGCGGGTACATTACACAATACAAATGTCAAACATTTGTAGGAAAACATGGACATGTGAGCGTAGTCTTCTCTTGATCAAAAACATTCACCTCAATTTGGTTATACTTGGAATAACCATCTAAAAAATAGTAAAATGGGTGGCCCACGACTCTCTCAAGCATTAGGTCCATAAATGACAAATGGAAATGGTCTTTTCGAGTGTCGGCATTGAGTTTTCGGTAGTCAATGCAAACAGATCTCCTGGTGGTAGTACATTTTGGGATAAGTTCTCTCTTTACATTTTCAGCCACGGTCGATCTTGACTTCTTCGGGACGACTTGAATAGGACTCACCCATTTACTATCCGAGATGGGATGAATGATGCCCGCATCCAATAACTTTATATTTTTTCTCTTATAACGTCTTTCATCATTGGGTTCAAACACCTTTGCATCTCCCTAGAGGGCTTCACGTCCTCCTCTAGGTGGATTTTACGGGTATAAATTAAAAGGCTTATACCCTTCAAATCCGTGATGGTCCAACCAAAAGCACCTTTATGCTTACTTAAAATGACCAAAAGCTTTCCTTCTTTCTTTGTATTTGGCTCAAGAAAATAACAACGGGATATGTCTCAGCCTCTCCTAAATAAGCGTATTTGATGTTGGAAGAAATCTTCTTCAACTCGAGGGTAGGAAATTTCGTATTTGAGGGAACCGTGCATGATTTCCTCAGCGGTAGTTACTTGAATGAAGAGACCTAACTAATATTTCTCACATCCTCATCTCTCTCACCCGCATCCAACAAATCTCCCATCTCCCTCAACTCTCACTTAAAATTAATATACGCGCTATTACTCTTACTCGTCATAACTAGACACTCCTATAGTGATCCATAGTGTGATTACCCTCGAAGTGTTTATTTACTACATCCTCTGTAAGATCTGACTCATGTAACTTGTCCTCATCACCCATTTGCTTGGTGATGTTGGAGATATTAGTCTCGAGTCTCATATTCCCGAACGTGAGTTGTATTTTCCCATTTCGCCTGTTAATTAAAGAATTAGCCATAGCTAAGATTTGGCGGACAAGTATTACGAGAACATGATGGCTCGAGGGTGAGGAGGGATCCATGTCCCAAATGACAAAATCTATCAGGAAGTAAAAAGTGTCGAATAGGATAATCACATCCTTAACAATCCCCTGAGGTATATTCACGGAATGATCCACGAGTTCGAGAGTAATTTTTATGGGCTTAAGGTCCCCAAATCAAGTTGTCTATAGATGGAGTAGGGGATAATGTTAACATTCGCCCCTAAGTCTAATAATGCTCTCTCAATTTTACTTTCTCCAATGATGCATGAAATTATAGGTGCACGCAGATCTTTATACTTCGGCGGGAGGTCACTCAAAAGTATCGAACTTACATTTTGTGATAAGAACAACTTATTATCTACCTTTAATCTACATTTCACCATGAGCAAGTCCTTAAGAAACTTTGCATATGCGGGAATTTGCTTGATAGCCTCGAGAAAAGGTAAGTTAAGCTTTACTTGCTTAAGCACTTTTAAAATGTCGTCATGGGAGGCCCCGCTAGGATCGATCGATTAAAATTCATGTAAATATTAGAAATTAAATTTAGAGTTGAAATTCTAGTTGTAATACCCATTTTAGATTCGAACTAGAGATAGGGGTTTCTTAAGTGGGATATTATTACTTGAATTTCAACTCTAAATTTAATTTCTAAGATTTACATGAATTTTAATCGATCGATCCTAGAGGGTGATTAATTAAAATGAGTGTAGATCTATTTTCTAGAGTTGTGGGGTATTAAGATTAATTTTCTAAAAGATTACTATTAAAATTACATTTGTAACGAGAGTTGATTTGTAAGTTTGATATTAATTTGGGAGAATTCAATTAATTAATTAGAATAGCTAAAATTTGTGGTGTAATTCCACACCTAGATTGTTCTCAAATTTATTTACCTCATTTATCTCTTATTTTAGTGTTAGACTTTATTTTTTTCTTTTAGTCACTTTCTAGTTAGTTGTTTAGATCTTTGATATAGTTTAGTGTTATTTCACCTCACCTAACCTAATTGTTTTAATATTTGAAAAGGCTAAAAAAAATAGAAAAGCAAAAGCCTAAAAAGAAAATAAAAAGTGAATTACAATTGAATATGTCTCTAGCTTTACCCACTTGATGTGTATTGATACCCTTACTTACCTCTACACTTTATATTGTTATATTTTGTAGGTATTTGAGGATTTTGATTAACTTGTCTTGCAACAACGATGACACACAAAAAGCAAAGTTATCAAATGGCGTCGTTGCCATTCTTGGGAGCGTGAAGCACTCGGAGCGGATTCAATTTTGTAGTTAATTTATTTCCTACATTTTTGTTGCATTTCAGCACCATTTTTCTATATTTTAGAAGGCTTGTATTAGTATTATTCTATTCTTGGCTTGTATTGCGGTGCATAGAGACACCTTTATTTTATTTTTCATTTTAAACAATTGTAAAAATCGAAGACAAGAGGATAGGGAACCGGACAAGGTAGAGAGAGGGCGTCCAAGGCGAGGATTTAGAGGCCTCTCTACCTTTGGTGGGTAGGACTCCCGGGGCCAATTGAGGTAGGCGTGATCTCCCCTCGGTTGACTCAAAATTTTTGACACCCCACGACCTAAAAACCGTGGGAGGTACATTTCTCAAACCCTCGCGCCTCTCCTGTTAGCGAGTCAATTCTTTTATGTGCTTGTGTGCTCTTGTGTGATTTTATTCTCGCATTTATTTTTCAAATGGTGTGATGAATTAGATTACTAAGACCTACACCCGGTCACTCACGAGAAGGGATTTCATCACCCAACTCACTCGCTTACCAATTGTGTGCTACCCTAGCCATCACTAAATTTAAAATCAATTAACTAGGTAGCCCAAACGGAGAAAATTTTGCAAAGGCGATTACTCATATTATTTCATGATTTTTTATTGCCCGCGGACTTAATTAAAATTTGGCTACCCTTTCACTAAATCTAAAGATAAAAATTGGCTATGTGCTAGTTAGGATTTCTCCTTGGCTTGTTTGTGTCCAATTCATTTTTCGGTAGTCGGTTTTAGTTAGTTCGTCCCAAATTTCCGAGTCCATATTTTTCCCCACCCTTTTCTTCCAAAAAAATCCAAAAATATTTTCTTTATTTCATTTTAGAAAAATCAAAAAATATTTCCTTTTGAAAAAAATTAAAAAAAAAACGTTTCTCTCCACATGGCCGAAGAACGTCCCTTACGGGACTACTTTGGTCATTTTCCATTGACACATGACACGTGTGAGAGTGATCCCGAGCCGTCTCTTTATGAGATTTTTCGTGGTTTCACCTCTCTCACGAGTACCGTAGATACTCTTGACCCATCTATACACGCATCTCATTTTCCATCACCCTCGGTGTCAAGTGTCGACGTGTCTCATACTTTGTTGTGCACCCATTGTTATATGCCGATCACATGTCCCATGAGTGCCCTTACATTCCATATCCATTCGAACCCACCATGGAACATGTGTATCCATATGACACTGTTTCGGAACCCACCTTGGCCCATTGTCATGATATACCCAATCTCGAGTGGTGTGAGTACCCAAGTTATTCGTGGAGGCCTGATCAACCTTTCACGCAATAAGAATCCCAACCCGATGTTGTGTATCTTCACACGTTCCAACAGTCGTCATGGCAACCTTGTGCACCCGTTCACGATCAGTTCGCTCATTACACACCCCATGAGCATCAACCATTTGTCCATCATGAAAGCGATCCTTTCGTGTATGATGAACTTGGCCCTACTCCACCCACTTTATTTGAGTATTCTCCGTATAGTCCTGTCCATAACGAGTTTTTCCCACCTCAACCACCACCCATCACTCCACCACCATCATCCACATCCGCTCTCGAAAGCCTCTTGCAAAAGTTCATACTCGAGCAAGAGCAAGCCACTCAAATCCAAAATGAAGCCCTCCAAAGACTTGGACAAAGGTTAAATGAATTGGAGTGTGCAAGAGTGTCGGGCATTCTTATGGATCCACCCATTGTTGCAACCTAGTGTGATGATGATGTGTCCTCTTGTTCCACTGATTTTGAGTGTGATCAACCCTACTACCCCGAGAATCTCGAAGTTGAGACCATTCCATGGTCCGGGCCCCAAGTCGAAAATTGTGTTGACTTACCTTTCATTAGTGAGACTGATCCAATCCCACCCTGTCCACATGAACCCATCATTGCGGTTCACCTTCCCGTTCCCGCCGAATCCAAAAACATGGCCGAGTCTATACCTATCGTGCTTCACCCTTATGTTCCCGAGAAACAAATTTATCCTAGGTTAGCTCCGGCTATGAGTGCTCACTATTTTCCCGAGATAGAATCCGTGATAGTTTCTACCTATCCGGATATGGCTCATGTCCCACCAAGCATGGCTCCCTTTGAGCCCAATATTTCTAGATATTCCTCTATCTTAAATCTTGGCGCCTCGTCTTACCCACCCACCACATTTACCAATGCTACTCTTATAGATAAGTTGACAACTCCATCTTTAGAAACCACACTCCCTTGTGAGTATTCCTTTACTCCTCTCAATGAGTGTGTGTCTCCCACTCTGAAGTTGGATCATCTTCCTCCACCGTTTATCCCACCCGACCCACCTATTATCCCTTCTACCCCACCACCTGGTTTGGATCTTGATTTTACACATTTCAAGTTTCCATCTACATTTTTAGATCCTCACCTGAAACCATCTTCCACCATCCATAAGAGTATTTGTGGTGCTACTCTCCACTTCCGTGACATCGAGCTTGTTCCTCCTTGCACACTACTTCCTTGTGGTGTTGATTTTTCCCATGGACAGCTCCCTGGTGTGTCACGGCGCGACCATTATCATCGCCCATTCATAGAATGATCGTGTGATTTTTATGCACCCCATCGTATTCCAATTGCCACATCATTTTGCCTTCCTCACCAACTTGATCATCATGCTTACAGGGTACTATTTACCCTCACCTTTAAGCTCAACAAGGCCTGTGGCCGATACCTCTTCACCCTTTCCACCCTCACCTTTACCCTAATCCCCACCCACCCATGGTCCACCGACGCTTTGCATCGCGTGATGCACTTTTTCATAGAAGTGCATTAACCATTTTAGCCTTTATCCAACACGACTGATCGTTCAGTCTTATTTGGGGGTGATTCTTATCCCCCGATTTTTCTGCCACCCCGTTCTCTCCTCGCTTATCATTTTTTTTGGGTGAGTTCTGATCGGTCTGGCTAAAGACGTTAAACTTAGCGCTACTGGGAGGCAGCCTGCGATTTCTGAGTATGAGTCTTATCCTGTTTGGGGGTGGTGTTCACATCACCCTATGCTTTACATGCTTTATAGACTTGTACACCTTTTTTCTCTATTACCATTTATTCAGGTTTATTCTTGGCTATATTTGTCCACTTCGTTAGCGGTTCATTCTGGTAAACTCTTTCCTACCTTATGCAATCAATTTTATAAACCATTATACTTAACATCGAGGACGCTATTCCTTTTTGTTTGGGGGTGGGTAATTTTATCAAAATTGTACCTCTTTTGAATTTTATTTATTTTTAAACCTGATTTTTAAAATTTCGTGCAGTTTCTTTCATCTTAATCGTTGATGTGAATTTTCAATCATCCATCTTTCAAAGTATAGGAATCAAGCTAGATGATTTATCTTTTTATAAATAGCTTATGTAATATGTAACAAGGCATGTTGCACCATGAATTTCTAGACTCAAAAAAAATTTGCGCACTTATCACGTCATTACAGTTTAGAGTTGAGGAGTACTACAATTCTAAAGAAACACTTAAGGATCACTAGTAGAGACTTTAGCTTGTGAGAGTTGTACCTTTCACCCTTTTAGAGAGTTTTACGCAATTTTCGAGTCACAAGTTGATTCAACTTCTTTTGGGTCCGCACTTTAATTGTTGTATGATCTCATTATTCTTCATTTTTATCTTGATCACTGAGAATGACATCTTTTTCGAGTTGTAAGAAATGCGTATCTTGAAATTTGTCCCGAATACTTGATTTTCATCCATACACTTACCATTTTTCCATATCACATTTCCATTCACTTACCCATTACCTTCCCATTTATTTCCCTCATCATTCATACACACTCCCCACTCCATTCATATATCATCCATCATCCTTTTGAGAAAAAGAGTGTTGATTCCAAATGTTAAATGTCTTCATTGTTGGTTTGAAAAGAGAGAAAAACAAAAAAAAGGGGGAAAAAAGAAGAAAAAAATAATATATAGAAAAAAAAATAAAAAAGAGAGAAAAAAAAAGAGAGAGTTGTTAGTAGTTAGTTGTAAAATAAAGACATTTGTGCCTAAAGTGCTATACACTCTCTCACATTGCATATCCCTCAATTTCCCCTCGCATTACACATCCATCATATCATCCATCCATCTTATCTGACCCACACCATCATATCCTTCCCATTCCATTTCCCCCTCACCCTATCATCCATATTCCCCTAGGTGTTCGGGAAAATGAGAGTCAACGTGGTGAATAACTCGACGTTCTCACTATAATGATTAGCATTTCCTTCATGAGATCATTTTCTTTCTTAATGTTCATTCTTTCTTATATGTGTGTGAGACGTTTGAACTTGCTTACATTTACTCACCTCCTCACACACAAGAGCGTTACACTAACCCTAATCTCAAAAGTTTGTTTGAGAGGGCTATATCCAGTGAGATTTTGAAGTTAAAGCGTTGATTCCGAAAAGGCTATCTAGGAATTACACTTATGATACTCGACACATTTTGACTGATTCACACTACACACGTTGAGTTATAGGAAGGATGTTCCTTGTGTATTTACTTAGTTAAACTTTGTATGCACTTCTAGCTTATATTTCTCAAAACTCAAAATATTTCCCATGTGATGGATTGTGCAATTATTCTATGTCTAATAAGAGGTTGACTGCCTTCCAATAAAGTTTTGCATATAAGAATTTTGTGGGCATATTCCTTGCAAACCCTCACGAGACACAACTCATACTATATGGCAACCTATATGTTTAAAGGCTTATTGCACATGCTAAGTGCAATCGCAAGTGCCCGCAAAAGTGGTACACTTTTGGTTTCTTATCTTTCTCTCTATCTTATTGGTCAAGGACTAGCAACGCTCTGTTTGGGGGTGGTGTGATAAGCACTCAAAACTGTACAGTTTATACCCCGAATATATGTATTTTAGTTGCTAATTCTCGACAATTTGGGTCTTATGTGCTTTATTGTCTATTTTGTAGGTCGAATGTACGCTGCGGTGTTCAAACGCGTGTCAAGGCAATTGTGCGGATTATGGAGCTAATTACCAATTCTGTAACCCTAGCCTACCCTAACCTAGCCTAAACTCTGTCCCTAGCCGCGTGTGTTTGATTTGTTCCCTTTCATATTTTTTTTATTTTTTTATTTTTTTAGTTTGATTCTTTTTTATTTTTAGGATTTATTTTTTATTTCTTTTTATTTAATGTTGTTTTATTTTGATTTTTAGTTTTTAGTTTTTAGTTTTTATTTTATTTTATTATGATTTGTTTTTTTAGCAATTCATTTATTGTTTTAGTTTTATTTGGATTTGCATTTTTGTAGGTCTTTAGTTTTTATTTTTAAGCTTTAGGAATTTATTTATTTTTACTTTTACTAGTTTATTTTTTTAGGACTTGAGTTTTTATTTTATTAAATTTTTATTTTTATTTTTTATTTTTATTTTTTAGGATTTAATTTTTAGTTATTTTAGTTTTAGTTAGATAGTTTTCTAGGGTCACAAAATAAACACACACACAACCCCTCACACCCACCTACCATATACTCAACACACCCAAATACACCCACACCCACACATCACTCTTTTACACCCTCACACACACAACCCTCACCCAACTTCATCTTCTTCCCTAAACACCAACACCCTTTCTTTCTCATAAGTAACACCATTACAAAAAATCCAAACAAACCCAACATTCCTCTCTCTCATCCTCTCACCACAAACCCATTTCCCCCATATTAACCCAACCTCTCACCCATTCCACCTCTGCCGAGACCCACCAACAACGTCCACCTTCAACCCGCCGCCGGCGCACTACAAACCTGGCTCTAGCCGGCGACCCATATCCCTAAACCCACCTACCCACTCCCACACAAACCCGACCCACCAGCGTTAACGGCGTCCCATCCCCCCTCGCCGGAAACCAACCCGGCGACTACCCAGCCAAAGCCCAACCCGACGACCCGGACCTGCCAAGCCCTAACCCCCCATCGGCGATCTCCTGCACGTCCAAAACCGGGCGATCCGACACCCATCTCCACATTCCAACTCGCCCATCAACCCTTAACCGACCCTAACCCAACCTCCACCCGAACCCGATCGTGCTCTTCCAAAACCCCATACCTATTTCAACCCATTTCCAAAAGCCACGACTTTCACCTGTCAAATGCAAACCAAGACCAATTCAACCAACTTAAATTCCCACATGTGTTTTAAAATATATAAACCCTTTTAACCCATATACCCAAACTACCCTCAACTACCTCTTTTTACCCCATTACCCAAAATACCCCATAACCATATCAGATTTTGTCACCCAATTCCCTCACCCATATACCTTCCTTACCTCACACCTTTGCCATGCACATGTGCACTCCCATTATCCAATTTACCCCCATGTGCACACACCCCATCCTCTTGTACCTTAATTCTTCCAACTATACCCCCATGCTCCATGTGCCTACTATATAAGGATGGAAGACCTCATTTGGAGCTTTTTATCATATCAATTTTAGAGAGAGTTAGAGATAGTTTAGTGTAGAAAATAAATTAGGATAAACACCATTTTGTAAATAGTTTTATTTTATTATTTTTTATTTTTGTTAGATATTTGTGAGGTTAAATTTTGTAAGAGATTTAATTGAGTGATTATTTAATTTCAAATCACTTGGATCCTCAATTGGAGGGATGTAAATTGCAAATTCAAGGATTGGAGTCCAATTTCACTCAAATAGATTTGGTTTGATTGTTCTTCTCTTCTACTTTATTTTATTAGCCTTTTATTATTTGATTATCATGTTTAATATGATGTTAGGCTAAATTATCTTTCAAGGGGTGGGGGAAACCCTTATTTGATGTTATTTTAGTTTAATTAGTTTGATAACTTGAAATTTTCCTTTGAATATTAATTTTTATCCCTCACCCTTAAATTTATGCCTCGAGAGAGGGTAAATGATTTTCGAGAGAAAATCGAATTTCTAGTTATAATACCCATTTTAAATTCGAACTAGAGATAGGGATTTCTTAAGTGGAGTATTATTACTTGAATTTCAACTCTAAATTTAATTTCTATGATTTACATATTTTTTAATCGATCGATCCTAGTGGGTGATTAATTAAAAGGAGTGTAGATCTATTTTCTAGAGTTGTGGGGTATTAAACTTAATTTTCTAAAAGGTTACTATTAAAATTACATTTGCAACGAGAGTTGATTTGTAAGTTTGATATTAATTTGGGAGAATTCAATTAATTAATTAGAATAACTAAAATTTGTGGTGTAATTCCACACCTAGATTGTTCTCAAATTTATTTACCTCATTTATTTCTTATTTTAGTGTTAGTCTTTATTTTTTACTTTTAGTCACTTTCTAGTTAGTTGTTTAGATATATGATATAGTTTAGTGTTATTTCACCTCACCTCACCTAATTGTTTTAATATTTGAAAAGGCTAAAAAAAATAGAAAAGCAAAAGCCCAAAAAGAAAATAAAAAGTGAATTACAATTGAATTTGTCTCTAGCTTTACCCCCTTGATGTGTATTGATACCCTTACTTACCTCTACACTTTAGATTGTTATATTTTGTAGGTATTTGAGAATTTTGATTAACTTGTCTTGTAACAACGACTATACACAAAAAGCAAAGTTATCAGTAAGGAGTGGAAATAGGGGGTTTCACTACCCCCTTGGGACTAACTATGTCGTCTTTATCACTCTCTTCTAAGTGGTGTAAGGACATTTTTATCCATTATCAATATGTATGTCGTACGCCGTTACACCGTTGAAGAAATTCAAGATCGCATCTACATCAACGGATCCGAATATCAAAGCGTCTTCAACATCATAACCTTTGCGAGAATGAACTTGGTAAAGTTTTGTTTTTAAGTCCCTTAAAGTTTCATACTTAGTATTGGGAAATTTTTTATTTTCTGGTAAATCGGACCGGTCCGCCTCTTTTAAAAACGAACCGATCCACCTACGGACCGATCCGCCTCTATACCGAACCGATCCGCCGTGCATAGAACCAGTATACCTCGGATTGCAGGCAAACCGAAGAAGCCACTTTCAAAAACGAACCGATCCACCTCCAAAAGCGGACCGATCCGCTTCTGATAAATTCGAACAGTTCCGTGAGAAGTTTTACCACCGACTCATATTTCTTATATATATACCTTTTTTTGTGGTGTATTTTCTAAGTCTTTGAGAAAGCTTTTCTAAGAGTTCAAACACAACAAGACTTCATTTTTTTAATGTGCCAAACATCTTTTTGATTCACACACAAAAATCCCAATTACTTTTGTGAATCTTTTGGAACCCTAGAACACAAGCTTTGCTATTGTTCAACCTTTGTAGGGAGATCTTTGCAATCGAGGGATGTGTGTCATTGCTAAGGGAGTTTCTACAAAGTGTTATGGCTGCGTGTCATTGAGGAGAGCTGCGGTTATTCCTTTGTTGTTTGGGCTGCAAGTCCTTGGAGGGTGCTGCGTGTATTCTCTTGTTGAGTTCAAGACTGCGTGTCTTTGTGGGTTGGCTGCGCGTTGATCCATTGCAGATTTCTCTATGTAATTATAAGTTGCGATTTATATATTCATAGTGAAATAAAGGTTTTATCCGAAAGGGGTTTTTTCTTGAAATCTGTGTCTCAGCATATTTACTGTGTTGCATGATGTATTTTTGATGGGTTGATTTAGATGCATGCTTAGGGGCAGTATTTATTTGATTTAAAAGTTGACTCTAATTAAATAAGGGTTACTTGGAAACTTGTGAATCAATTATCACACAGTAGCACACTCTTCAAGTGGGCATCTTCGTCCTCTTTCATTCCGGGTGAAACCTCGTCATTTTACTCGTCATATGGTGGAGGTGACAAGACAACAACTCTCCCACTATGTAGAGTGATTACCACTTGGTATTGATCTTTGTTTTCATCGGTATTAGAGATAACAAAGTTTTGACTCGGGGGAGGTATTTGGCCTTAGGAGGGAAACTTGTCCTTTTCTTGGACACTTAGGGAAGATTACAACTCAGATAATGACGCCTTTAAGTCGGGAAAATTTTGGGCATTTCGGGTGCTTATCGCAACTGAGTTTGCATGAATTGAGCTAAAGTGTCCGCGAGACTCTCCCGTAGTGGTATTATATAAGGCGCGGGAGGGGGCACTTGCATATGTGGTTCTTGTTGGTAAGGTGGGAGTGGTGGAGGTTGTTGGGTAACATGTGGACTCAGGTTCATCGTTGTGTTCTGTAGCTCGTAACAAAAATTTGGATGGGTTCGCCACGAGGGATTATAATAATTCTCGTGAGGGTCGTTAAAATTACCCTTATAGGCTCCTATTGCCTCTACTTACTCTTGTAACATGACTTTGTAGGCGGGTATCATTGGACATTCCTTCATTAAATGTCCCACCTCACAAATTTTGCACATCTCCTCCTTAATTGCTTGAGTGGATCCCGATATATCTCTCCCATAGCTTCGACCACACCCTCTAATTTCTTGGCTAGTTGATATCTACAACTCATCTTCCTTGTCCAATTGATAGAATCCGAAAGAGGAAGGATCCGTGGATGTGTATCTAGCTTTGGGTTGGGTGCTCGAATTCGATTTTTTTCCACGATTGAGTAGTCTCAACAATGTACTTAAAGTGGGTCTCAACATCTTCTACATCTAATCCTAATAACTCTCCCGTGCACATAGTCTCAACGAGTTTCTTTGAACCACTGTTCTAAAAAACCCGCCTAGGCTTGAGGCTTGGTCGAAACGCCCCGCCTTAAGCTTTTGACACCTTATGCTTGGTAAAACCCTTAAGGCGCACTTTTTCTCTAAAAACAACAATGCTTTAGTGAAATGATATCGCCGTTTAAATATTTTTTTACAAACCGGACCATTATCTCATCTAAAATAATCAAATAGAATTTTAATTTGCAAATATTCGACATATTTTTATGATATGTACAATTTTAGTATTTTAATACTCTTGTTATGGTTAGAAAATATTAAAATATATTAAAAAGGCCTAAACGCCTTTTTATGCCTTTTTATGCCTATGGCCCACCTAGGCTTCTAAGGCTTAAGGCTTGGCCTCCACGCCTCGATCACGCCCCGCGTTTTTTAGAACCTTGCTTTGAACTTAAGCTTAGACCATTATGGAAGTAGGAGATGAGTCTCCACTTCTCAAAACTGTGGTGTGGGTACATGTTAATTAACTCGTTAAACCTCTCCCAATATCTATCGAATGGCTCATTCTCGTTTTACCTAAAGGTCTGAATATGCACCCTAATAGAATTGGTCCTATGTGCTAGAAACAACTTTTGGAGAAACTTAGGCTGCATATCCCTCCACGTGCCTATTGAGTTCGGTGACAGTGACCAAAGCCTAGTTTTGGCCTTATCTTTAAGAGAGAAGGGAAAAATCTTGAGGAGCACTACGTTTTGGGTGAACGTTTGATCATTAGACGTCTCACACTCCTCCTCAAACTCTCTAATGTGGAGGTAAGCCTTTTCGACTCCATACCGTGAAATATTAGGAGAATCTGAATCTTCCCATTCTTAAAGTAGAACTACCTTTAATTATATAGGAATATAATACATCCTAGAATGACGCGACTCAAATTCTTAGATTAATTCGACCTAATCTAGTGTATCTACTTAGTTCCCTAGCAAAGACTCCAAAAACTTGACGCGACTCAAAACGTGTATCCTACGCGTGTTATTAGGGCACAAGTGTAAGTTGATCGCTGAAGTAATAACCCGGCAGGTCGGGGTCGAATTCACGGTAAATAGGACAAAAAATCGCGACGACGACGAAAATGTAGGTTTCTTGAATCTAGGCTTCGACTCGTGAAATAGAAGAAAAGGGCTTTATTTTAGAGAAAATTTTACCTAGCTAAGATTATTTAAGTACGAATGTAATTTTAATCTAGAAGAGAGTAAAAACTTAAAATTTGATTTTTGGAAAACTATTGAGAAAAATGGAGTCGGGATACGATCCTCCGAACCATAGGTATTGTCGCCAGATACAAAATTTTCAACAATTATAAATTTTATTAGAAGAAACGTTAATTACATAAAAGCACTACGTATACGAGGATTTTACTCCGCACAATATTTAGTCAATAAATAGATTAACGTAAATGACGAAATTATCAATAAGTATATTATATTCGCAAACACTCTGGTTGCTTATGACAAATGGAGTTAAGAGACCTACAATATTAGTTTTGACAAACTATCAAACCTTAATTACACTTATGATCATATTCAATTTTGTATCTAACTCTAACACTTAGGTCGGGTTTATGTAACCCATCCATCTAAAAACTTAGCCGAACATGATGTTGTTAATCACTACGCATGAATTATCAAGACGGAATGAAGACATGGTGATTGAATGACAAGAATAAGGCATTAAAAAAATGTTACCAATATGTAGAGGATGAAGAAAATGCAAGGAATAATCTTCAATAATTTTTGGAATGAGATCAACTTCTCATTGAATTTTGCATGAAAAGAAATCATAAACTTTGATCCACTTATTTCTTGGGTTCTCCTCTACTTTCTATGTATGCCTATCTATAAATTATACTCCTAATAAGTATTTACAAGTCATGGAAGTCGTTTTACGAAGTCCTAAACTAACACAACTCTTTTAGTTAAAAATAAGGAGAAAATTAGAATTCCCATATTAATCAAACAGGTACCCCACACCTATTCGCCCCAGGGTAACCGAACCGTTTTATAAGCCAAATCGTTTCTCCCTAAATTCCAAACCAGTTCGCGTACTTCCTATGCCTAAGAGATCTTCTTTTGGTCTTTGTCTCCTATATGTACTTTTCACCCATAGATTCTTGTCCCAACTTTGAATGCATATAAATTCTTCACCGTAACTCGTATTGAGGTACCATTTCTTCCAGAGTGCTCATGAATTTGAATTCTTCTGACCACTTCTGATCTTTTTGGGGGCATATTTGGCACTACTTCTTTGATCATAAAAATAATAACATCACCAATATGGGCATATCGACGATTGCTAGGTCTTATGATTCGAATACACATCAATTCATGAGCCCCGGTATTATCCGCTACATTCAAATGGTCGAACATTTGAATAAGATTTTATTTTCTTAAAACCAAAAAAATACGTCCCCTAGTTAGCTTCTCTTTCGGATTCCGACGGGAAAATTATGAATTTGCCCTTGACACTCCTTTCGCGCGATTCTTTCACCATTTCGATTTCTCTCTCGCATACACTTGCATAAATTACCTGTAAAATGCACAAAACACGAAATAATTGGCAAAAAAATTTAGTAGAATAAATCTGGGTTAAATTCAAAGCACGAGATTGCAAAAATATCGAAATTAACAGGATAAATATGGAATATTTACATCGAATTAATGTCCAAGTGTTTGAGGGAATTGAGGATATTATCCACCATCAAAATACTTTAAAAGGATAGGTTTTAGAATATTTCATCATTGAATTCACCGGAGAAAAACCCGAGTAGGGACCTAATTTTAACGATCAATCAACTCTAAAAGAGCTCGGCCAACATGATAGGTGAATCCACTATGTGGGAGGAGCATCCAGTACCAAGGAGGAAGGGGTAGGGATATTAATTTTTACCCAAATTAGGCCATCCTTGAGAAGGTAATACAACTTGGCTTCGAGGCATAAAAAATGAAGCGATATATAAAGTTTTCATCAGAGGATTGTGGAAAACTTTATCTCTTGACGCTAGTAATCTTGATGTATTTTGTGACTCAATGTTAGTATATAATTGAATATCAGGAGACTATAATTATAGAGAGAAATTCTTGTTAGAGTACCTTAAAAAATCTCACGAGTTAGTCGTCCAGTTCAAACATGTCCAAATCTAGTAATTCCCTAAGGGAAATAACAGCCATGGAGATGCCTTAGCCCCTTTATCCTCAATTTTCAAATTCGGCCTCAAGAGAATGATATAGGTGGAATATTTGGCACAATCTAGCATCCTTATTCATCATTCAAAAATATACTAGCAGGATGGACATAATAATTAAATACGTGTGGGAAGATGCGTTGCCCATGGGTAAAAGGGAGACCCATTAGACTAGGGTAAAAGCTGGCCATTTTTAATTATATCCCAAAGGAAAGATCTACAGAGGGTCTTTTATAGGTTCATACTTACAATGTGTGCATCCTAGCGATGTCTACCAAGTCATATATGAGTTGCACGAAGGAATTTGTGGAAATCATGTTGTTGGGAGATCTCTTACTTTTAGGGAAATAAAAGAGGGATATTAGTGGCCCTATAGGCAAAAAGACATCGTCTCCTATGTGAAGAAGTGTAAGAAGTGTCAATTATTCTCACCACTATTCCTTTAGCCAACTAGCTACCTTAAAAATCTAACTAATCCATTATAAATTCTTAGTGGAGGTTAGACATCGTAAGGTCCCCCTACACCATAAGCATAAAGTATATTCTAGTCGGCATAAACTATTTTACTAAATGGATTAAGACCGAACCTTTAGAGAACATAAGAGACACCCGTATGATTAGGTTTATCTGAAGGAACATCATAACTCATTTAGGTGTATTAAGAACACTCGTTACTAACAACGGGATGTAATTTGAAAGTCATTCCTTCCAAGATTTCTTCAACGGACACGCTATCAAGCACTACTACAATTCAGTGGCGTGCCCTATAAGAAATTGGCAAGTTGAGGCTTCACATAAAAAGGTCCTTGATGGAATAAAGAAAAGACTGGAGTAGGAAATAGATTAGGGTGGATGAGCTCCCCCACATCCTTTGGGCGTACCGAATAACCCCAAGGAGGCCGATTGGGGAAATACCCTTTGCTTTTGCCTATGGAATGGAGGCGATAATTCCACAGGAGTCAAGGTTGCCGACTGAGGATGTGTGTATATTATGCACATGTTTAACCTAACAACCTAGATGGGGTGAATAGGTTTAATTGCATAATATGGCTAATTTTTGCATTTAAACAATTTTCCTTGCAAATTTAATTCTACTTACTCAACTAAATGATATGAAAGAATTCTTGAATTAACTACACAATAAGTGAATTTGGTAAATTTATAGAAAATAACTAGATCTAACATTTAATTTAAGTTTAAAATCATTACACTAGATTTTAGGATAAATAACAATTAGAAATATTCATGACACAAATTTTAATGGGAAAAATGCAGTCTAATTTCTATTTCTACTTAAAATGAGTTTTTAGATAAGGCAAGGAGGTACCTCTCATTTTGAAAAAATTGTGCATGTGTGTCTATCAATATATCAATTCACAAAACTACCAAAAGGATATAATTTTCAATGCATGTGTGTGGCAACAAAATTTTTGAAAATTTTGAGATACTTTCATGATCTTCTCAATTAAAAGTTCGTCTAACCAAATGAATTCGCCTCACTGAAACATATCAAGTTTTGTGACTTGAATGACTCAAATGTTTTATCATGGTTTGTAGCCAACATATACAACATACAATCTTAATTTTCACCGACCATGAGAATGGCCATAGACGATCAAAGCCCAAACAATGAGATGATTAACACAAAAGTTGGCATGTCAGATGAAAAGAAGGAAAATGCCCTAATTGGATTGGTGACTAATTAGCAAAAATTGGCAAGCCAATATAACAGGGGCATGAATTTAAGTTAATTCTAGATCAGGTATTACGTCCTAAGAAAGATCATCAGCAATACGATGAAGTCATCAAACGAGATATTTGAACACAAATAGTAGGAACCTTTTAGAGTCACCAAAGGCGACATTAAAGGGGCCTATAACTTGGAAATAATGGAGGGCTGAGTAGGCTTAGAAAGCCGCCAACCTTTAGAAATATTATTTTTATGCTTTATTTCAGTTTTAAGTTGAAGTTTTAGTTTATCACTAATTCTTAACATTCACTACTTAAAAGTTTTCTCGTTTATTTAAATCAGTTAACATTGATTGTTTTAGATAACAGACTAATATTAAAGTAAATTATCTTACTATCCCACCAAATTATTGTCTTGATGCTATATATCTAATCGATTACATTTCATAGTAACCATTTTAAGGTTACATGTTCTATTAGTTTTACACGAAAGCATTATATATTGCCCATGCCCAGAAAAAGACCCACATGGGAATACCTAGACACATAGCAATTTGACCACATTGGTCAGGAAAAATCTGAACGGGTGGATGGCTCAGTGAATAGGTTGATTCTCGGAAATAATTAGTATTAGGCCTAACGTAATGTGACGACACTTTCTAAAAACTAAGGGTCCGTTTGATACATATTGGGCAAAAGTGTTGGCTTTGCCTAGTCAAATTTTGCCTAGACAAATATTTTTTTCTCACATTAGACTATCAAACACCAAATAAGGTAAAACAAGTTTTTTAGGCGAAACATTTTAATAACACATTTTTCGTCCATATTAACATGTATAATAATAAAAAATATGTTTTTTTTTTTTAATTTTCGTCCCAAGTCTTATTTAATAGAAAAACATTTTTTTCTTTTCTTTTTTACTTCCCATTTTTATTTATTAAAAAAGTAAAAAACTATATATATATAAAAAAAGTTTTTTACGCCAAAACTACTTACTAAAAACAGTTTTTACATTAAAACAGTTTTTAATTTTTTTTACATTAAAACAGTTTTTATATTAAAATAATTTTTTGCATTAAAACAGTTTTTACATTAAAACATTTTTAAATTTTTTACATTAAAACAGTTTTTACATTAAAACAATTTTTTACATTAAAACAGTTTTTACATTAAAATAATTTTTTACATTAAAACAGTTTTTACATTAAAACAATTTTTTATATTAAAACAGTTTTCACATCAAAACAATTTTTAATTTTTTACATTAAAACATTTTTTACATTAAAACCGTTTTTTACATTAAAACGGTTTTTATGGAAAAACAATTTTTAAACAGATTTTAATTTAAAATAGTTTTTTAACTATTTAAAACAATTTTTAAAATATTCATAACAATTTTTAAATTATTCATAACAGTTTTTTTTTTAATTATTTAAAATAGTTTTTAAATTGTTTTTTAAAATATTAAAAGCGTTTAAGAAGTTAGCAAATTTGTTGGCAAATATTTCTCACCCATATAGCAAAGCAAAATTTGCCAACATGTTATGCATAAGAGTTGTTGTACATTGGCAAATAGCTTGTAGGCAAATTTTGCTATCAAACACACCAAATTGTAGGCAAATGTCATATTTGCCAACTTATTTGCCATTTGTCATGGCAAATAATGCTATCAAACGGACCCTAAGACTAATAAAGCATGTCAGGCAAAAGAAAATGGGGAATGCCAATACTAATTAAAAATAAAGACTTTATTTCATTACAAATATTCCTTAATTACAAAGATATTTGGAGTTAACCAGTTACAAATTAACCACATGCTATCTTTGGGGACCACTGGTTAACCCTGCTGTAAACACCGGATGTGAAGTCTCTAGGTTGTACTAAGGCATCTCATCCCTACTATCATTATTAGCAAGGTTGTATTAAATTAAATGGTAAGGGATTGCGTCCACTTGAACCCATGAAAGGGAGGAATAGCATACTAGTAGTAGTATCATAGCTCGGAGTCATGAGGAATATTTAGGATTCCAAAGGCATTCCGCCAACCATGTTTAGAAGATATATTCTAGTCTCCATTTAGATGGATTGGGGTGTTCATCAAGCCTTCGTCATATCCGTCAACCCAGACTTCTCATGGCTACTTTCTGAACTGCTACCTCAGCCTCATGATCCTTAAATTTAGCCTCTCTGAATCGCATCGTTATGTTAAAATGCCTATTAAGCCTTGTCGAGCTCCTGCCTTAACAAAAAATTCTCTTTTTAGAGCATGCCGGCAATGTTTTTTTTTTATCTCTTCCATCTCGTCCCGGAGACTCATGACCTTCCTTGTGTGGACTCTATAGATACTCATCATCCTATAAAATGCCCAACGAACATCCATAAAAGCCGTTTGAGCTTCATTCAAAACCAACCACAACCTCAAGCACAAAGTCCAAGTCATCATTTTGAACTAAAGTCAATCGGTTCAGGTGATAATCAGACTACTGGAATAAATGAAGTCAATTTAACATTTAAAGGATAAATAACACAAGACATACACAAAAGCAAAACATAGGACGAATACTCGAGAAAAAAATAATTGAGAATAAAAAGTTCTATTCCATTCAAATATAATGGGGGCAAGGCCCCTATATAAATTACAAGAAAGAAAAATTACATTCAAAATTATAAAATACCCTATAAAGATATTAAAAAATTTCAGTTTCTATTGGGTCTTTTGTGACCTTGGTCTAATCATAAATTTCTTCTTTCTCGTCTCCCCCCTCCATATTTGGAGGAGAGCGGGGGGCATGCTCGATGAAAAACTCGGAGTTATCAACAATTCCATCCTTAGCCAAGGTTTCATCCCAAAATTAAAAAAAAAAATGGATTTTTAGACAAAGGCTGAATTGCTTTTAACCATTGGTTTATGAGGTAATGGTATTGGGGTCTGTGTATTTCTTGAATGGGTGAGGCGTGATCTACACCAATGGAAAACTTTCTTTAATATAATAATATTTCAGGAGCAAGAACATAAAAAAAAACATTTCCTTTTATAATGAGATGAGATTCTGGTTATAATAATAGTAATCAACTAATAATTGAATACAAAACTAATTTAAGACACAAATAGACTTTTCTATAATAAACGAGGAACGAACACTCTTGAGAGTAATGATTATTTGAGAGTAAAGAAATATACACTTCAATATCTAAGAGAGAGTAGGGAGAGAATATAGTTTTCTTTGCATGAGAGTTTTTGCAGCATAATGGTCCTTGTTATGTCCATTTGTCAATAAATGTGCACCCAGTACTCTATTTATAGTAAAACTTTTAGGGTCGACGTGGTTATTGCGTGCCCAAGAATATTCCTTTGTGATAAAATACCTTAAAATATTTCATTCTTATCACTATTTATTATTGTCTACCACGATTTGCACTTTTGTGGTGTGACGCATGATGCGATAATGGACAAAAAGGTGATCTTGTTAGCCATTATGCTAAAAAGTGATATTTTGTCTTGTATTGAAAATAATTGTTGATTAAGTTTTAAAAACTTGCGAGTAACCCTAAGAGTCAGAATCCACTTTATGACATCTTAATATATTGAAGTGGTTGAGCCTTATCTTGCTCAACAAGACTTACCTCTCAACCTCCAAAAGGTCCAAAACTAGTCCATTTATAGAGCTCTACTGGCTCAGATAAGGCTTCTTGCTAAGTCAGCCTGTCAAAGATAATAATAATAATAAGTGTTAGTGAGGAATTTCTCGTACACTTGCATTTTTGCTATCGAGGAACTGCTCATGTGTTCCTCATTTTCTTTAGTACTCGCTTCTCGCGCACTTGCCTCTTTTAACTGTTTAGGAATTGCTTGAATTTCCTTTTGAAGCTCACTTGTTATTTACGAAACTTTCCCAATTCTTTTAGTATTTCTTGCAAAATCCATAAGTAAATGAGGGGTTGATCGTGTACCCCTATATAGTAGCCCCCTTATGCAGAAGTCTCTCGTTCATTTGAAAAGAGAGAATTGGGCACGAAATGCCATTTTGGGATCTTAGAGGGATACTTATCATCATTACTTGGTGTTGCATTAAATGATATGACACACTTTCACTTGTAAGACAAGTTTTTCTATATCTTAAAAGGCCATGTGTCGTGTTGGGGAAGGTTATTTGTGATTCAATATTCATTACCACTTTTTAAAGTGACGATACCTTTTTGTATTCTGAGAGTATAAATACCCCTCAAGCCCCCTTTTCAAAATTTCACCGTCACTTTCATAGATTTAAAGAGAGAAACTAAAGAAAATCTTTCTGAGTTCTTTGCATCCTTTAGCATTTTCTAGGAAGTGAAAACCCATTTTTCTTCTTCTACACCTTTCTTGTTCCTAATGTCTTCTTCTTCTTCTACTAGCATATCATCCACTACTATTACGACCTCCACTGATGTTTCTATAGGGACCATGCCTATCCACGTACCAGTGGTGGTCGTTACCATTTCTGAAATTTCCACTGCCAGTTCTTCTATTCCACCATTTCTTCAATTATCCCTAGCACTGGTGGTGGGGCTGGTCCTTTTAGGCATCAAAGTAGGGCTAGTGGTTCCGTTATTTTGAACATATAATGCCTTGTATTTTTTGTGCATTATTTAAATTGTGAAATTTATTTGCCCCTGTAACATGTAATGCCACACGTGACATGGATCTGGTAGATGCCTTTTTGGCGGTAGTGACGGTTACACCTATTATGGTATAGCAGGTGATTCATTCAAAAGATTCAGACATTGTTTTCAAAAGAAGGTACTGGAGATTAAACCAGAAGGGGTTCTCTTGTATCGATCAATTCATAAGGATGATTGATATTTAAAGAACTATTGGTGGTGCCAGAGGGTTATGAGTTACGAAGGGATGTTTTGGCTGAGGCAGAAGACTCACAGTGCATTTTGGAGGGGATAATATGTACAAAGACGTGATGAGATAATATTGGTGGGATGAGATGAGAAGGTATGTAACTGAGTTTGTGTCTAGGCATGCTACCTGTCAGCTAGTAAAGATAGAGCACCAGAGATTGACAGGGGAGTTACAATCTTTGGAGATTCCCAAGTGGAAGTGGGAGAGCTTCTCCATAGATTACACTGTGGGATTGCCAAGGTGGCACAAAGGTCATGATTCGATTTGGGTCATCGTCGATAGATTGATGAAGGTGGATCATTTCCTTCTAGTATGGACATATTACACCATAGAGTAGTACGCTAGAATTTTCATTATAAAGATTGCTAGTATTCAAGGGATACCTCTTAATATTGTGTCTGACAAGGATAATACATTTGTATCTCGATTCTAAAAGGATTTTCAGAATCTTATGGATGTGCAACTGAATTTGAGTACGACATTTTTCCCTTAATCAGAAGGTCAGATAGTGTGAGTGAACCAAATTTTGGAGGATATGATTCGGGCTTACGTGGTGGATCTCAAGGGGAGCTAGGATCCATATTTTCTACTCGTGTTGCTTGCTTATAATAATAGTCATTAACAAACTATTGGTATGGCACCTTACGAGGCATTATATGAGCTATTGGTTGGAGTCAAGAAAACGTAGGATGTTTGGGTCATACATCCTTCGAGACACCTCAGAGAAGGTATCACTAATCCGAGCACGGATGATGGCAACACAAGATCGACAGAAGATTTATGTAGACAAGAGGAAGTGTAAGTTAGAGTTTAGGTGGGAGAACATGTGCTACTATAGGCCTCCCCAATTAAGAGAGTTATGAGATTCAGATCCAAGTGGAAGTTAGCTCCCCGATATGCAGGTCTCTTCATAATACTGGATCAGGTGGGCTCGGTGGATTATCATTTGGTCTTACTCGATCATCTTTAATGGGTACACTATATCTTTAATGTGTTGACACTGGGAATGTTTATAATGGATGAGGATGCCTGTCAGTGCATCGACCTCGACGGGATTAAGCTGCAACAAGATGCGAGCTATGAGGAACGATCACAATGTATTCTTGACCAAAAAGATTAGGCTCTATGATCAAAGGTTATACCGTGGTAGAGAGAAGAGGATATACATGGCAGGTATCTAGAGATCTTTGAGTTAAGTATGTAATTCGAATTTCGAGGACTAAATTTCTTGTTTAAGGGAGGAGGAATGTAATACCCAATATTTTTTGTGCATTATTTAAATTGTGAAATTTGTTTTGTTTGCCCGCTGTGACATGTGATGTCACTATTTACCTTTTATATGTGTTATGTAATTAATTTGTTAAAATATAATTAATTAATATAAATTCATTAATTAAATATTTGGATGTTACTATGTATTATGGGCGACTAATGGTCAGGGACTAAGTATCGGGGGTTTTCTTGTTTGGATTATACTCTCGGTGTCAGGTACCATCGATCGTGAAGTAGTTTATGATAATGATGTGTTGCGATTAACTAATAAATAAACAAATAATCGATATTTGTACTTGTACTGGATAATATAGTAGTTTATCGAGAGCTTTAATTAGTTGGAAGATACCATATTTTGGGTTGGCTTATAGGATGTTTATTCGTCCATTTTTTACTAAAAAAAGTATGTTTTAAGCCTGTTGGATTACGGGCCAATTTTAAGGCCATTTGGAATGAATTTCAGATCTTTTTGGTTAATCTAGCTTGAGGGTTGAATCCAATTTAGTGGATATTAGTTTAGCAAACCGTTAGTCTAAACTTAAAATTCACTAGAGGCTTATTAGGGAACCTTAAGGGCTAAGAATTTAAGGAGAAGAGGAGGCAACAAGAATTGGGGAAGCTAGGAAGAGTGAAAGCTTGATTTTAAACCAAACTCCCCAAGGCAAGTTTACTTAGTACAAGAATTTGATTGTCTTTGTGTTAAAATAATAATTATTCATTTGAATCTAAATTAATTCATATGATAATCTGAATTTATAATCAACTCATTTATTTTCATAATTAGTTTAAGGGCTAAACTAATGTTAAAATTCATGTTGATGAAATTAGTTGATTTAGTGATAACTCTCACTTAAGAGCAAATTTAATAATTTCTCAATGTATTTTTATTTGGCTTATCATGTTACACATACACTGCACCATCATAATTGCTTATACATGCTCAAATACAAAGTTGATGGCTTTTGAAAGATTGAAGAATCGTTCGTCTCAACAATATTCAGAAGAGTTATGGTAGTTTGGTAAAGCCTTTACTTTTCCAGGGATTACATCTTTTTACGAGTTTTCATTTCAAAATGTTTTAAAATATTTTTTAAAGAAAATTTTGACGACTCATTAGAACAAGATTCACAGGTCGTTCGAACGAGTTACACTACGTTGTTAGAATAAGATTTCAAACGTTCGAACGAAATTGGGACGACACCTTTTGTTCAATTTTGGAATGTCATTGGGATTCGTTCAAACGAGATAGAGTACGTCGTTAGTATAAGGTTTCCCACGATCGAACGAGATGATTTTACGTTGAACACTGTAATATCGTTCAAACTGTCGTTGGAAGCCTGATTAAACAAAAAAGGGTATGTCGCTCAAACGAGGTACCTGGTCATTCAAACGAGCATGCAAGATTTTGTTTTTTAATTGAATATAATCCAAATATTTATTACTTATACTTTTGCAACCAACTTCCTTATAAATAGAGATTCGGAATTAAAGTCTTAAAGAACTCTTTTTAAGACTTTTTTTTAGCCATTTTTTAGTTCCTTTTACGATCAAACTATATCAATTTTTCGCCAAACCCCTTGAAAATTTAGAGATCACTTTACCAAATAGATAAGAACACTTTTTTATTCAAACACCCTTGTAGAGTTCATCTCTACTGCTAATTTGTGGAGCAGAGGCTCTACTACGGAAGAAGAAGGATAATCAGTAGATATCGAGGGAATAAGGCTTTATGTAGGCAGTGCTGGACTGTGTCGTTGTTGTAGAAGACTTGAAAACTACGCATTATACTTAGAGAGCTAAGTAGTTTGTTAGTCGTCTAGTGACTATCAATTCTCGTACAATGCTGAAAAATAAAGGTTTTGCCTAAAAGGTATTTTTCCTTACTTCTTTGCATGTTTGTCTGCTTGGCTTGCTATATTCAATTTGGACTATAACATTGAATGCACATTAAATTAATTCAAAGATAAAAATTGCTAAAATTAAATTTGTGTGTGGTTAGCCTAAGATACGAATCATTTGAGAGAATCCGCATTATCAAATTGGTATCAGAGCGGGTTACACTAAAATATCGTGTGATCCTAATTTTTACGGATTTTTTGAGATACCAATTTTCTCAAAGTGGTATTAGAGCTGGTTGCACTAAAATAATGTGTGATCTTTTTTTTACAAATTTTTTCAGATATCATTTTTTTTAAATTGGTGATCTTTTAATTTGGATTTTTTTAATAATTTGTATAATAGGATGTTTGTTTTCGATGGGTCGAATTATGCGTACTGAAAAGCTAGGATGAGGTTTGCCTTAAAATCCATTGATGAAAGAGTTTGACTTATTTGTGAAATAGGGTGGACACCACCCACAATAACCAATGGCGATGTCATAGGTTCAAAACTTGTCTATGCCTGGATAGAAGAGGAATTTAAATGGATTAATATTAACTCACGCGACTTAAGTGCCATTTCTGGAGCCGTCACCCCTGGCAAGGAATAGTTTACAAAGGGGCATCCACTTCGAATATCACACCTGAGATGTTTCCCGAGTTTGTGATGGATTCTTATGGCCCTCGTCCTAAACCACCTAGAAGACAAACCTACCAAAAAGAGCTCGTCCCAAATGTTTTGAGCAAGGTAGACCCAAGCCTGTTTATTTTTGTTCTCATTGAAAACATAGAGGTCACCTTAGAAAGTTTTGTTTTAATCTAGGGAGAGTTTCTCATATGCATGTTCCCTAGTATACTCCTATACGAGTTCCTAAGTATCTCCCCTCATGCACTTCCACACATATTACTCCACATGCTCCTGCACATCAATAGAGTTTTTGAGAGTTTTTAAGAGAAAATATATTTTTTAGTCAAGACTTCACAAACTTTGATGGAGAAATTTCATAGGACGGCTTTTCCATTTGAGAACTCCTCTGGGCCTAGTGATTGAGGTTGAGACTTATTTCTAGAATAGGGTGATTATCATGTTCATATATTATATTCCTATTGCTAGATTGTATTATGATTGTATTGATATGTTTTTCTTTTCGATATATTTTGGAAAAAAATCCAAAAAGAGTTTTGTTTTTATGAAAATTTTTGAAAACTCCAAAAAGACGAAAAGCTTTTAATAAAAAAATAGGGGTCGGTGAGGGTACATGCATAAAAGACCATGGCACTGTGGAGGGAAGTATGGTAAAACAGCTCCAGACAAACCAATAGTCGAGCAATCAAACCCTAAGGCTCATGCGTGATGAAATCAGATAGACAACACACTAGCCTTAGATTGGTCCAAATCCAATCACATGGATCGAAACCAAAACAACCCTTCATTTGATAAAACTCTGCCTTTTCATTATTGTGCTGAATTTAATTAAGAAATAAAAATGATTTTAATTTTGTTTCTTTTTAAATGTTTAAACCAACATTTAAAAATTTCAGAAAATCATATAAAATATGAAAATGAATTTTAAAAATTCAAAAAATTATAAAACCAAGAAATCTATAAGGGTCCGTTTGGTAAGCCTTATTTATCATGGCAAATGTGGCAATTGGTGGTAAACAAATGTTTTGACTACCATTTTATGCATTTGATAGGCTTTATTTTTCATGGAAAATTTTGTATGGATATCATGTCCACATATAGGCCCGTCAATGGATCGGATTTTATCCGAATTCGAATCTGAATCCGATCCATTTAAGTGGATATGAATCATGCTTAAAATCCGATTATCCGATTATTCGATTACCCGTTTATTAAATGGAGTGGATTTGGATTCATATACTTCGATCCGTTAATAATCCGATCCGATTAATATTTTTTAAATATATATATATATATTATAGTTCTTTATTTCATTATATATTTTTTTGGAACATTTGCAAAATAAATTTATGAAATAAGAGTTGAAAATAAAAATATTGCAAATCAAGTTCAACATAAACGGATAATCAGATAATCGGATCGAATCCGAATCCGTTTAACATAAACGAATATGGATTTGAATTTGCTTGATCCGATCCGATTAATAAATGGATCGAATTCGAATCCGTTTAACATAAACGGATAACAAAAACTCCCCTACATCACATAACTATCTCTCCCCCTTTTTGCCTCGAATAGACAATAAGTGAGAAAAATAAACATATAAATGAATATCTAGCATGAATATATCTTGAAAAGCATATCTAGATAAACATGATGTTCTAGCTAGTAAAAAATAAGAACATGTCAAATCATAGCTAGCAAACAATTACATGGATGAAATCATCAATATCATGAATAGTGACTAAACAAAATCAATACGGTGTAAGAATCAAAGCATGAATAATCAATATTTAGTGCATATAAACTATCCATACAACTCAGACGTACCAAATCAGTGTAATAACATAGTATAAATTAAGCAGGTACTGAAACAGAATGAAGAGCCAAAAATCCAAACATCTCGTTCAAACGATAATGCAAGGTCGTTCAAACGACTGAAGCAAGTCATTCGATCCATGTACATAACGACCCAAAATAGTGTGATGTGTTTGAAACTCCTTTCTAACGACCTATCTAATGACCATACCTGACGTCGATTGTATCTCGTTTGACATGTCATTTGACCCACTCATCTAACGACAGGGACATGTCTTTCAAACGAAAAGCAAAAGTCTTTCTAACAACTTCAAAACATTATCAAAATAGACTCAAAAATAAACATGTGAGTTGTGAATTAACATAGTATCAATGTTCTCAAACATAGAATATAATGAATGGGTGTAACTAACACAAATGAATCATAATCCAAACACAAAGATACATTCAATAAGCTCTAATTGACTGCTAAATATCATCAAACTACACTTTATCCATATGCGACAATTAAACTTGAACTTAATGAACTGAACAAACATCACACACACAAGTCTAGAAATTTTGACGATTCTTAAAGCAATAGAGTCATGACACGATTTTTCAACAAAGGACTTATTTGTGCAAACCCTTTGATCTTGAACTAAAACTCCCTCATAAATGATTAAAAAAATTATGCATTTTTTCTTTTGAAGATCTATTTTTTCTTTTTAAGAGATTTCCTATTGGCCCCCTTTTTGGTATATGTTTCTTTTTATTGCCTTAATTTTTTCTTGGGATCTTTTAAACGGTGACTTTCACGATGAGTTCACTTGCCTCTCGTAACCCTTTTCGGTGCACACTCATTATTTTTTTTAATATGCGATATAAATCCTCACGGGCAACGGTTCTTACATACACAACTCCTTCCTGGTCTAATATGCGCGTAGATGAAAAAATTAAGAGGAAAACATCTCACGAAACTTAAATTTGCATAAGAAGTCAAACATTCTATTAAGCTCGTGCATATGTGTGATGCCATATACATAGTCGAATCTAAATTTAAGTCAACTTCGAAACAACCCCATTAAAATCAAAGCAAATGTACTAGCCACGTGGAAACATGGAATGAAGGGGTTCAACCACACCAATATGCCACATCAAGTGTAAACTCATGACACAAAAATAAATCGAAAATCTTTTTGTGTTTTTCAAAAAATATTTTTGACCCAAAAATAAATCGAAAATCTTTTTGTGTTTTTCAAAAAATATTTTTGACCCAAAAATAAAATCTTTTTGTATTTTTTCAAAAGTATATGATACCAAAAAGCTTTTTTGTATTTTTCCAATAAGACTCAAATAAAATGAAAAATATAGTACAAAGAGATAAACATGTCATAACACTAGAAAAAATATATCATGAAGCAAGACTAGTGTATGACAAACATACTAACACAATCATCCATAAGAAATATCACGGGAAGTATCATGTGCAAGCAAAGGAAAGTCATGAAGTTTAATTACTAAATCCTCGAAGTCCGATTTCCTAACCCAAGTAGGTGTGTAATGACACATGGGGTTTTTGGGAACCGAAATGACTTATTCTTAAACTTCCTAGGAGCATTTTTTAAGTCATAACAATAACGCCTAAGGTGACCCTTCCTACCGCAATGTGTCCAAGTGTAAACACGACGAGGAATATTATCCCTAGTTGGCTCTCTCACCCGATTAGTATTGGCATTGGGAATGGGAGCAATACTATCATTGAAGCCTATACCACACCTATTATCTTTGGACGGTGCCTAAAATCCTATCCAACTTTTTTGACATATCCTCCAAATCAAACTTCACCTTAATCGAATCTCTCAATTTCTCATTAAGCTCACTAATCCTAGACTCGAGAAAATTTCTAGACTCCTCAAACTCTAGAATATACTTATTTATAACCTCCATTAAAACACGAAGACTATCTCTCTCACCCTGAACATATTCTAGTTTCTCCCTAACTGTCTTCTCCCGTGCCCTAAGATCTTCAATCAACACATTATTTTCTACACGTTCTTTTAACTTAGCATGTAACTTCAAGTTGGCTTTCTTCACCTTCACCCTTTCCTCATACAATTCACGAAAGGCAACTTGTAACTCACTTTTATCAACATACTCATCCTCATTCTCTTCACCCTCACTCACTTGGGACTCATAAACTATTTACTTGAAAGTGTCATTCACATGAGAATCTCTATGAGAATATTTATCGTTGTTTCTCGCATGATAGACCATGAACGCGGTGTAGTTACGCTCAATGGAGGTATCCTTTCCCTCCTCCGATTCACTATCATTAAGGGTGGTGTTATATGCAGTCAGTTTCTTTCCCTAATTCTTAAGTCTAGTGGGGCACTCTGTTATCCTATGGTCATAATCCTCACAACCAAAACACCTATTCGACTCATCCCTCTTATCATTCTCACGTTGATTATTCGGGACGTGATCGTCCTTGTTATTCTTAAATTACTCATGTCTCTTGGCATCTTTCGATTGCTTTTAAAACTTAAGAAACTTTTTGAACTTCTTTACCAAAAAAGCTATATCTTCAAATCAGTGTCGAATTCACCATCCTTTGAAACTTTTGTTTCCTCCTTCCGAGCTTTCAAAGCGATGTCCTTTTCTTTCTTTAGCTCTCTCTTGGAGGTAAACATATCAAGCTCATAAGTTTGTAGGTCACCTATAAGCTCTTCTAGTTTTGTTGAGTCAAGTAAACCCAAGGAGTTTAAAATGGTCACCTTTGGATCAAATCTTCTAGGCAATGACCTTAAGATTTTCTTTATGACTCAGTTATCGGGTTCTCTCCCAAGTTTAACAACAAGTTGACAATATGGGACAACCTAGCGTAAAACTCATCAAACATCTCACTGTCTAACATTTTAATCGTCTCAAATTGGGTAGTGAGGTTTTTAAGTTTAGACTAGTTTCCTCGTGAGGACATCCCAAGCCACTTTTGACATTTCACACATCATGATACGATTATACTCTTCCTGTGTGACACAGGAAGAAATGGCATTTAAACCTTTGGAATTGTATTATGCCAGTCTATGTTTGTCTTTGGTCCATGACTCAATAGGTTTTGAGTGTGTGGCCTCACCCTCTCTTGTGATTGGTGGTGTCCACCCTTTTTCTATCGCTAACCAAACACGCTCAGCTATAGCCCTAAGTGCACACTTCATATGCATCTTCCAATAAGTATAAGCTGACCCATAAAAAATAGGAGTTCTAAAATCTTCATAAGTACCAAAATTCATACCTAAAGACACGTGGACAATAAAATAGTATTTCTAGATCTTATACTAACTTGTGAATGCTGGGTCGTCCCTCTATGTGTGTCCTTTAGGTGAAACCAATTTGTCTTTTCAAAAATCCTTTTTTCAATTTCATTTAGCACCAATTTTGTGAGCCAATTTCAACTAAGCCAATTTTTTATCAGAAAAATCAATTTAAAAACATTTTAAACAAAATAAAATCCCTAGAAAATATTTACCGAGTATCCACAAACCAATATGCATCCATACCTGAGAGAATCTCAAAAAAACAAATGTGAAGACGTGAAACGTGCACCAAAACTACGACATGATTTATCTTTGAAGCTTGGTCACTACGTCTTCAACATAACATCATAGACTTAATGGGAATCGTGACAGGTAAATTTATCTGTGACTCAAAGTATTTTTTGTCTGGAATAATGCCAATACATACAAATTGACATTGTTTGAAAGAGTTTCCTTACATCCTATGAATGGAAAGCTAGAATTAGAAACTAAAATGCTATAAAGATAAGGGCTGTAGCGATTGCAGCTGCGGCTGCCTAGCACCTTAAAAACAGTTCTTAAAAATGCAGGGGCTATATGGATTCACTTGTATCTTAGGTTACACACACGAAGATCTAGTTTTTAATTAAATTTTATCTTAATTATAACTAGGTGGCAATGCAAGATAAAATCCAAATTAGATATGATAATCAAATCAGTCAAACCAAAACAAACTAAGCAAAAGAAGAATTAAGAAAAAATTCCATTAGGGTAAAGTCTTCAATTCAGCATTATTTTAGAATTGACAGACACAAGATGACTCACACACTACATAGAGATCCACTATGTATAACATGTTGTTGGTCTTTAAGTCTTCAATAGAAAGTGATATAATCCAACACCACCCACAGGAAGCAGCTCTTCCATCGGTATTCACGGATTAACCTTAGGATTACGAAATCCTTTCTTCTTCAATATGGTTAGTCACAACTTTATAAATCAGCATTAGAGAAACCTCTACAAGGGTTTAATATTTGTGTATGTAACTAGATTTGACAAACTCAAAAAATTATTCTAGGGATGAAGATGATTTGGAAAATAAAAGTGTTGTTAAAAACAAAAAGAAGAAAACTTTTGGGGCAAGTCTCTGAATTGATTTTTGCAAAAAAAGTTGTGCTAAAAAGTCCAAAGATGTATAATTTATAAAAAATACGAATTTCGAGGTGACGAAGCTCGTTCTAATGAAAACGTCACCTCGTTGTAATACCCCATAATTTTTAAAGACTTTTAAAATGAGTTAAATTAAAAGTTAATGGGATTAGTTGGCATTAATTATAAATTAATTAATTGGGATTAATCCAGATTTTATATTACTTGTGGATATTGGAATATATGATTCTAAATATTACTTAGTGATATTTAAGTAATATATGAATATGATGTTATTTATATTACCGTGAGTTACTTATATGGTAATAATGAAACTTTAGTCGGGACGCAGTATGAGAGATGTCGGGACTAATTTAAATGAATAAAAAGGAAACATTATTTTATATCAACCTAATGGTCGTTTTGAGTGCGCCATTACGTCCGGAAGGGCCAAAATAGTCAAAGAAGTCTATTCGGGTGTTGGATTTAGGTCTAGGGTCACTTTGGAGATGAAAGGACACCTCGAAGGGGCATTTTAGTCATTTTAATTGGGAGATGAATAGTAATTTAGGGATTTGTCTTATTATAAAGGTGATGGATTAGAGGAACGTAGGATCATTTTATTTTATCAGAAAACACTTGAGAGGTCTTAGTGTGAGAGAAAGTGAAGAGTTTCTTGGGAGGGGAAGAGGTTGCTTAGGAAGGAGGAGAGACTTTTGGGGCAAGCCAAAGGGGATTAACCACCTTCTACCACCAGCACCACCATCGAAAAGTCACGAAAAAATGAGAAAAGGATTCTACACCATCATCACCAAAGGTTCAGACCTACATAATTAAGGCAAGTATAATTCTTATTTTATTTTATTGCGTACAATATCCATGCTAGATAAGTTAAGTAAGAATTATGAACTTGCATGATTTAAGGATAAACTGTAGAGTTTTTGGAATTTGTTCTTGATATGAGAATTAGATAGAATAAATCTCTTTCCATTTAAATGATTTAAACCACGAATTTTGGGTTTCAAATGATAGAAGAAGTCTGAGTTATTATGATTTTTGGAGAAATAAGAACCTCTGAGAATTCTGGGAATAATAGGATTTAATCCAAACTATTTGATGATTTTAGGTTGTTTGATTATTAGAAACTAATCATATATCTTGCTATATCACTTGAGATTAATTAGGAGAGGTTTTGGATTGATTTGTATTGATTTTTATGAGAAAGAAAATGGATAAAACGCATGAAAAAAATTGTTGAAAAGGACGAACATTGTATGATAATTTTTGGTATGTTTTAAGAAGAAATTGGCAGTGTGGTCACGAGTTTTTTTTTTTTATATAAAATCACGTTCTGCACAACTTTGTAGTTTTAAGTTTTTCAAAATCGGAGCAGAAAAGCCTCAAAATTTTAATTTTATATTTATGGGAGAATGTACCTTTATCGAAAAAAAAATAATAATTGGAAAATGGTAATTTGACCCTTGGTGAGATTTTATTAATTTTGGTACATTAACAAGGAGAGATGGACTTGGGTTAATGTTGGAAAATTATTTGGATTTGAGGATTAAATTTTTGTGAGAGATATCTACATAATTATATTACGATTTAGAGGAGAATAATCGTTATATCAAGTAAGGGTAATATTGATGATATATTTACGGGTACTTGGGTCGAATAAAATATTATGTGAGCGATAACTACATAAAAAATATATGATGATAATCATGATTACAAGTGTGGGTAGTATTCAATAAATACGTCGGGTACTTGTGATAGGATGAATTCCTAATATGATATAGGTAGTGTAAGTACCTAATTTTATATAAGTAGATGATAATGCCTATTTAATTGATTGATAATTTATGTGTATGACATACCTAGATTATTTGCTATCGATGGGAGGTATACGCGTGAGGGTAGTCTTATCCTGATGAATATATGGAACCTTCGACTTGTCGCTCGAGAACATAGGACTTAGGTCGATTACCATTAGTGAGAACAATGGTATAAAACGGTCATTTGGGTGCGTAGGTATGTGCGTAGCCCAAAGGCTTAAGACTATGTTCGCCTCCATTATTTGTGATTTGATATTTGTGGTTCGAGGGATCTTTACCAAACCTATAGTCCCCTATACAGTGACGAGATGTATTGGGATAAGATAGCAGAGTAATGCAACACCGCAGTTGTGTCTCAGGGTGCAGTATAGTATATATATAATATAGTGAATGTATATATATACATGTGATGATATATACTATGTGGCTAAAGTAGAAGTGTAAGATAGTTACGTATGAGAACACTTAATTGAATTGAATTAATAAGGGACTTATCCATGTTGAATCTAAATGGATATATATGTTTATAACATCATTATATGTATTATAGGGTTAATACGTGGAAATAATTTGGGCTATAAAGAATGGATACATGTGGTTAATCTAGTTAGAGTGGGAACTATAACTAGTATGGCTTAGAGGTACGTTAGGTGTGCACTCTAGATGAGAGGTGAGAATCTCAAGAGAGAGTCCGATAATCTAACATGTATATTATAAGTGATAAATATTGCAATTATTCAGTTACTGTTTTCAAAACTATTTTACCAGCGGGCTCTGACCCATTTTCTTGCATATTCTCTTTTTTCTCTTGTATCTTTTATATCAGGTGTCCTGCCGCAGGGACACCGGCCATAGAGGATTATGATGGTTGACGAGCTATGGAGCTATGGAGTATTGTTTATATGCCATCATTTATTTGATTCGTACTCTGTAGTAATCTTTCATTTAGGGCATGTCGCCCAAAAGGATTTTAGATATTTCTCTTCTATCTGAGTCAGGATTTTATACTTGTGTCGTTGTGTTATATTTACTATTGTTGGGATTTATGTATTGAGATATATTTACTAGAAAAGTTTTATTCCAGCTGCATTTAAATTCTATTGTGATATTTATTCAGTTATGTTGTTGTGGAATGGAATGTGTGGAATTGTTCGAAATGGTAAAATGAAATTTTATTAAATTAAAATTGAAAAGTTTTTAACACCAACTTAATTGAGTATTAAGTGATAGGAAAATATTTTCGACAGTGATGCTAAGAATGAACCAACTATATATTCTGATTTAATTGAGTATGGTACTCATCACCCGGTATTTAATTTGGACAAAAATCTATGTTTCCTTCTTACAAAGTTAAGTCTCGTTCGAACGAAATGCTTAGTTCATTCCAATGAGGTTCTAACGAGTTTTCAACGGGTGAGGTTCTATTGAACACAGAGGCCCCGTTTGAGGTTCGTGTGACACCCCGACTAATTAAATACCGGGTAGCTACTCCTTTATTAAATTAATACAAAATGCCAAGTTGGTTAAGTTAATAGCATCACTGTCGAAAACATTTTAATGATTACTAACCACCTAGTATTTAAAAAGTAAGTTGTCAAATTTTAAATTAAATCTGATTAACCAGCAATAAAAGAATTATGAAGGAATAGCATAATCATTCACCATAAAGTCTCAATAAAGTAACCAACAAATAATAATAAGTTCGGAGGAAATACTCCTCGCAATAATCCCAAAAAGGAAATAAATAAGACAAGCCTGCATCCTGAATTAAGTACAAACCAAAATCTGAATAACTGAAATATGAAATGTCTCTAATAGAAATGGGCGACATGCCCTACAAATGATGAAACTGAGTATGGAGTCAAGACTAGAAAAGGAGGCGTCTATTATCAAGGCCCTGTAACTTCCACAATAGCTACAGCTCGCCATCAGAGTAGAAATCCTATGCATGGTGTCCTTGTGGCTGGGCGCCTAAAAAGGTTTTTACAAAAAAAAAAAATAGATTTGAAAGCAAACGGGTCAGAGCCCGAAAGTGGAGAGTAATTTAAAAACACAAGTGCTTTAATAACATTAAAACAATGAATGCAAAATACATGTTAGGACATGCTCTCACATGAAATACTCACCTCTCGACTAATTGTCCACTCCTAACGTATCGTACCCATCTAAGTGTTATTCATATCTAACTAAACCGGCATAAGTTCTAACCCTTCTACTCGATTCACAATATAAATTCCCAACATTATCAATTAAATAGATGGCTTTACTCAAACTCGAATTCTCAATTATTAGCAATACAATTCACAGTAGGTTATCCATTTTTATCTTTTACTATAATTATTCTCGCAATTAAATATAACAATTCCTTTTCATTTAACCGTATATTATTCACATCATAAATATACAATACAAGCACCCCGAGGCTAAGTTGCGGTGCACACATACTCTGCTATCCCATCCCGGTACATCACGTACATACGGATCACACAATCCGAATCTATCAGGAATCGTTCTCAGATAATAGCAAATCACAAACAATGGAGGCGAACACAGTCACATCACATGGGTCACACACATACCTACGCTCCCACGATCAGCAGACTTATTAACTTCCCAATAAGTCCTTCTCTGACCTATGTCCTCGAGGTACCAATCTAAATCCCCCCGTAGGCACACAAAGATTAGATGGCCCTAAGCGAACGCAAACCTCCCGTGATAGCAAGTATGGTAGGTATGTCATACACATAAAATCATATATACTAAGCATGCACACATCTTAGTAATTACCATAATTCATAAAAGGTATACTTCTCATTCTCATACCAACTTTTAGTGTTACACAATTTACATATCCCCGGTTTATACAAATATTTATGTCGTCACTTATATTCACATCGTAATTAGTCACTCGCATCCTAATCCACAAATATAAATTTGGTTCAAATCACACTTCTATGTTTCACTCCTCAAAATATCCCAAATATCCCAAATCTCCCAATTATACCAAATAGTTAACAAGGGAAGGTTATCTCTACAATTAAATAAGGTTACGGGACACTAGAAATCAAATCAAGCCAAAAAGGCCATTCTGTCAACTCGTTAGAAGTCTCGTTCGAACGAGGTCGTTCGAACGAGAGTTCATTCGAACGAAGTGGGCATCTAATGAGATCTCGTTCGAACGAAAGGCATCGAACGAACATCCAACTCGTTAGAAGTCAAACTGTCAACTCGTTAGAAGCTCGTTCGAACGAGCTCGTTCGAATGACCTGGGCAGGTCTTCTAACGAGGTGACAGTTTCGAGCCCAAAATTTTCCTATGTCATTTTTCCCAATTTTCTTCACCTCTAATCTCCTCTAAACATCATTCCAACAGTAGTTTAAGGTTTCTAATCATCACTAAACATTCGTAGGTCATAACTTAACATATTTATGGGGTCAAATCTCCCTAAACAACACCCAATTATCAAATCTCCCAATTTTCCCCCAAACCTTATGAGTATGAACCCTAGAAAATTAAAGTCATCAATATCCATAATTAAATCCGTTTTTGTAACATAAAAGATGTATTTCTATCAGTATAATGGCTCAAATACAATTCTACATGCAATCTCTTTATCAAAACATGAATTTCTAATTCCAATTCCATGGGTTTTTATAAATCTCCCAAAACAATGCAATTTTATAAATTTCTAAGCATGGAAGAAGCATTCATTGAAATTAACGTAATTAAAACACTTGACTTGGATTATTCTCTGAATTTTCTGTTGAATTGATGAAGGTTGCTCTCTCCTTTTCTCCCAAGGTTGAAGGTTGAAGATGGAGGTTGTGGTTTTCTCCTTTTGGGAACCTCTCCTAACCTCTCCTAAAACTCCCGTTGCCCTCAATCAGTTAATTGCTGGCAATGGGTTAGTGGGTCATTAAATTTCATATTTTAAACTCCCAAAATTCGTTAGTCATAAATCCCAAAATTCCAAAATTACCAAAATACCCTTTTAAGTTGCCGGTATGGCCTAAAAATGCCCCGGGACCCAAACTAAACCCCCGGCTAGTGTTTTCTGACTATTTCGACCCTTCCGGACACGTTGGCACACTCAAAATGATCATACGGTGGATGAAAATAAAATTCACTTTTTAATTTAAAATAATTACATTCCTGACGCGACTGTCACACGCGTCCCAACAAAATTTCCGAATTGCCGTATTTCTATCTTGCGATAATTTCAATATTTTCAATATTCATATATTGCCATATACACACATTAAAATCAAATACCAACGCGCATCTCGCTAGTAATTTATCCGGATTAATTCCTAATTAATTCACATTTAATTTAATTAATCCCATAAATAAATATCCATAAAAGTACGGGGTATTACATATTTCCCCCCTAATAACAGAATTTTGTCCCGTAATTCGAAACTAGAAAATACCTGGTACAAATAACTCTGGATAACGTTCACGCATCTCATCCTCGCGCTCCCATGTGGACTCCTCGGCATTATGATGCCGCCACTGAACACGTACTAACGGGAATATCTTTGACCGTAGTTTCCGCTCACTTTGGTCCAAAATAGCAATCGGCCCCTCCTCGTAGGAGCTATCAGGCTGGAGATCAATGTCCTCCAAAGCAATGTGAGAATGGGCCAAATCGTCCCTAAGATATTTCCTTAGCGAGGAAATATGAAACACATCATGAATCCTGTGCAAATACTCCGGTAGCCCAATTATATATGCAACAGACCCAATCCGCTCGGTGATAGGAAATGGCCCCACATATCTCGGTGCCAACTTCACCTTCTTCCCAAATTGCATAATCCCCTTCATAGGAGATACTCTGAGTAAAACCTGGTCCCCCACTTGGAACTCCCTGAAGAACCTCTTCGCATCAGCATAGCTCTTTTGCCGATCCTGAGCTACCCGAATGCGACTCCGTATCAATTATATCCTTGCCGAAGTATCCTGAATCACTTCCGACCCAAGTAGTTTGTTGTCCCCCACCTCCAACCAACATGCTGGGGAACGAGAAGGTCTACCGTACAACGCCTCAAATGGAGCTATGCCAATGGTGAACTGGTAGGAGTTGTTGTAAGCAAACTCCACCAGTGAAAGATACTGCTCCCATCCACCCCCAAAATCAATGATGCACATACGCAACATGTCCTCCAACATCTGCTTTGTACGCTCGATTTTCCCATCGGCCTGCGGGTGATATGCCGTACTCAACCGCAACTCCGTGCCCATGGCCTCCTAAAAACTCTCCCAAAACCGTGAAACAAATATCTTGTCTCGGTCAGACACGATATTTAGGGGCACACCGTAAAGTCTCACTATTTCTGCAATAAAAACCTGGGCATACAGTCCCGTAGTGTAGTCTGTCCTTACGGGTAGAAAATGAGCGACTTTGGTTAACCTATCCACAATTACCCAAATGGAGTCGTGACCCCTCTGTGACGTAGGTAACCCCGTGATAAAGTCCATGGAGATGCTCTCCCACATCCACATCCACATCCGGACCTCTAATGGCTGTAGAAGTCCTGCCGATTTCTGATGATCAACTTTTACCAGCTGACAAGTGGCGCATTTAGAAACAAACACGGCGATATCTCTCTTCATCCCACTCCACCAATACTGACGTCTCATATCTTGGTACATTTTGTCCCCACCGAGATGTACCGCGAACCGTGAGCCGTGCGACTCTGCCATCACCTCGTGTCGCAATTCCTCTCCTTCCGGAACTACCAGTCTCCCATTGAAGCGTAATCCCCCGTCTGAGCTAACGGTGTAGGACTCGGTTCCCTCTGCTAGTAATCGAACTATCTGCTCCTGACAGAACGAGTCATTTGCCTGTGCCTTTACCACCTTCGTGACAATCTGCGGTGTAACAGTCATCACAGACATGAACGATCGGGCCACTGCATCCTGGTGTCCCAACTCCTTCCACTTTGCCTTCCACACCCCTGCCACCTCATCTACTGGCCTACGGCTCAACGCGTCTGCTACCACGTTAGCCTTCCCCGGGTGATATTGGATATCAAACTGATAATCCTTCACAAACTCAAGCCACCTCCGTTGCCGCATATTCAACTCCTTCTACGTGAATAGGTACTGTAGGGACTTGTGGTCTGTGAACAATCGAAACTTCTCCCCCAAAAGGTAATGTCTCCAAATCCAAAGGGCAAATACAACTGCCGCTAACTCCAAGTCATGGGTGGGGTAATTCTTCTCGTGAGGCTTAAGCTTACGGGAAGCATAAGCTATGGCCTGACTCTCCTACTACAATACACCTCCAAGTCCTTGCAAGGACGCATCAGTGTAAACTAGATACTCAACTCCCGGTCTCGGCAATGCTAATACAGGTGCTGAGGTCAACTTGTCCTTCAACTCATCAAATGCCAACTAACAGGCATCACTCCAAATGAACGACACACCCTTACGAGTCAGATGTGTCAAAGGACCCGCTATCTTTGAGAAACCCCGAATAAACCTCCTATAGTATCCCGCTAGTCCTAAGAAACTACGGATCTCAGTCGGTGTCGTGGGCTGTCCCCACTCCCTCACCGCGGATACCTTCCCCGGATCAAAAGATATCCCCCGATCGGAAATAATATGCCCCAAAAACTGAATCTCCTTCAGCCAAAACCCTCACTTCTCATACTTTGCATACAGCTCGTTCTGACGTAGCGTCTGCAAAACTTGCCTCAAATGCTCGGTGTGCTCCTCTTCTGTCTGGGAGTAAACCAGAATGTCATCAATGAAGACAATGACGAACTGATCTAGGAACTCTCTGAACACCCTATTCATCAAGTCCATAAACACGGCTGGAGCATTGGTCAAACCAAAAGGCATAACTCGAAACTTGTAGGAACCATATCTCGTTAAGAAAGTAGTCTTCGAGATGTCCTCTTTCCTTATACGCAACTGATGGTATCCCGATCACAAATCAATCTTCGAGAAAAAAGAAGCTCCTCTCAACTGGTCGAATAAGTCATCGATTCGGGGCAATGGATACTTATTCCGTATCGTGACCTTATTCAACTCCCGGTAATCTGCACACAATCTCAACGATACATCCCTCTTCTTTACGAACAACACAGGGGCACCCCACGGTGAAGTACTCCTCCTGATAAACCCCTGACCCAATAACTGCTCAATCTGATCCCGTAACTCTCTCATCTCAGTTGGAGCCATACGGTAAGGTGCGCGGTCAATAGGCCGAGTTCCCGGCGTCAAATCGATCACAAAATCTATCTCTCTACTCGGAGGTAGTCCAGGTATATCCTGAAATACATCGGCAAACTCTCGAACAACCGGAATCGAATCAAGTGGTATCACCACTTCCTTAGAGGTCTCCTCCTCTATATAGTACAAGTGAGTGGACGATCCTCCCTCAGGACGAGGCATCGCCACTAAAAACATCTCCTGCCCGGGAATGGCAAAGATAATACTCCTACTAAAATAGTCAATCATGGCTCAGTATGCAACCAACCAATTCATACCAATAATGGCGTCATACTCGGTTATCTCTAATACTAACATATCCGCGGGTAAGGTGAACCTCCCGATCTCTATACCCATGCCTCTACATATAAGGGAAATCAGGGAACCCCTAATCAACGGTGAATCTACACAAGTAACCGTGCTCTCGGTGGTATCTAACAACCCAATGGTGCGTGCAAATCTCATAGCAATGAAACAATGTGTAGCCCCCATGTCAAATAAAATACGCCCCATAGTCCCCTGAATAGAGAACATACCATCAATGGCTGGTGGATCCTACGGGGCTGCGGCATGCTGGAGCTGATACACTCGCCCATACTGAAGCTATCCCTGCTGAACTGGGACCGCTGGAATGGGTGGTAATGCTGCCATCTGTGGCGGTGCTGGGAGGGCGGCGGGAAACATAGGCCTCTGTGGCTCCTGGCGAGCACCCTACTGCTGCTGCGGGGCCCTTCCCCTATGAGGACAATCCTGGCATTTGTGGCCAGTCTTGCCACACACATAACACTTCCCCGGGAAGTTTCCCCCTCGCTGTCCCTGCTGCCCTCGGCCCTGGTGGCCGTTACCATTCCTCCCCTGGACATGCTGAAACTGCTATTGATCATTCTGCCCCTGCTGGCCCTGATGGCCGTTCGGACCCTGATGGCCCTGCCTAAAACCTCCCTGTCCGTTTCTGAAATTCCCCGATCTGAACCTCTTATGATCCCCCTACTGGGAACCCTGGTCACCCTGCCTCTGTCCCTGAACAGATTGTGCCCCACTGGCACCGTTTCCCCCAGTCCTACCCTGATGGCTGGACTCTCCTGATCTCTTGCTCTCAGCCATGTGAAAGCGGTGATCCTGACAGTGTAACAGTGCAGCGTTAAACACATCAGAATAAGTGGCCAACGAGAGATTCCCCAATAAATCCTGACGGATCCTCCATGTCAATCCATCTGTAAACTTCTGAATCTTTTTCTCTTCTGTCGGTATCTCATCCGGAACTATGTTCAGTAGATTAGTGAATTCGGCCTCATACTCGGCCATAGTCCTTCCCTCCTGTCTGAGATTCATTAACTTCCTCCTCATTTCCGTGTAAATGGCTGACGGAAAATACTTGCGGTCGAACCGCACCCAAAACTCCTGTATCGAGAGAGTATCTCTCTCCTCTACGGTGGTAATAGACTCCCACCACTGCAGTGCAGACCCCACTAGCTTGAAAGTAGCTAGTATCTGCTTCTGAACATCGTTGCACTCATACATCCTCAAGAGCCTCTGAATGTATTTCCTCCACTGACTAGAAACCATAACATCGGAGCTACCTGCGAACTCCGGTGGGTGTGCTTTCTGAAAAGCATCTCGAACTCGTTCCCAAGCAGACGAGAATGCATGTACCTGAGCTAGAGCGGCTACTGGCGCCTGGGGTGGTGCCTACTGTACAACGGCGAGAGCGACGTTTACCGCTTGGGCTACAATGGCTGCAACCTCGGCGGCATTCATAGTGCCCGGTACTGGAGCTGGCTGTGGCTCTGGCTGTGCATTCCTAGGAACCCGTGGTGCACGTCGTGGAGGCATCTGAAATAAGAGTAAAGTCTATAAGTTCGCAGTTACAAACTCAAAATAGCTGAAGAGCGTAGCATATACAAAAGGATACAACAATCCTAAAATATAGGGCTCTACATTAAAGAAAGCTCAGCGAAAACATAATAAGCCGTACAGATCCTAAAGTACACTAGAACCTGATGCTCTGATACCACCTGTGACACCCCGACTAATTAAATCCCGGGTAGCTACTCCTTTATTAAATTAATACAAAATGCCAAGTTGGTTCAGTTAATAGCATCACTGTCGAAAACATTTTAGTGATTACTAACCACCTAGTATTTAAAAAGTAAGTTGTCAAATTTTAAATTAAATCTGATTAACAAGAAATAAAAGAATTATAAAGGAATAGCATAATCATTCACCATAAAGTCTCAATAAAGTAACCAACAAATAATAATAAGTACGGAGGAAATACTCCTCGCAAAAATCCCAAAAAGGAAATAAATAAGACAAGCCTGCATCCTGAATTAAGTACAAACCAAAATCTGAATAACTGAAATATGAAATGTCTCTAATATAAATGGGCGACATTCCCTACAAATGATGAAACTGAGTATGGAGTCAAGACTAAAAAAGGAGGCGTCTATTATCAAGGCCTTGTAACTTCCACAACAGCTACAGCTCGTCACCAGAGTAGAATTCCTATGCATGGTGTCCTTGTGGCTAGGCACCTAAAAAGGTTTTTACAAAAAAAATAGATTTGAAAGCAAACGGGTCAGAGCCCGAAAGTGGAGAGTAATTTAAAAATAGAAAGTGCTTTAATAACATTAAAACAATGAATGCAAAATACATGTTAGGACATGCTCTCACATGAAATACTCACCTCTCGACTAATTGTGCACTCCTAACATATCGTACCCATCTAAGTGTTATTCATATCTAACTAAACCGACATAAGTTCTAACCCTTCTACTCGATTCACAATATAAATTCCCAACATTATCAATTAAATAGATGGCTTTACTCAAACTCTAATTCTCAATTATTATCAATACAATTCACAGCAGGTTATCCATTTTTATCTTTATCAAGGCGTAACTATAATTATTCTCGCAATTAAACATAACAATTCCTTTTCATTTAACCGTATATTATTCACATCATAAATATACAATACAAGCACCCCGAGGCTAAGCTGCGGTGCACATATACTCTGCTATCCCATCCCGGTACATCACGTACATAAGGATCACGCATTCCGAATCTCTCAGGAATCGTTCTCAGATAATAGCAAATCACAAACAATGGAGGCGAACACAGTCACATCACATGGGTCATGCACATACCTACGCTCCCACGATCAGTAGATTTATTAACTTCCCAATAAGTCCTTCTCTGACCTATGTCCTCGAGGTACCAATCTAAATCCCCCCCGTAGGCACACAAAGATTAGATGGCCCTAAGCGAACGCAAACCTCCCGTGATAGCAAGTATGGTAGGTATGTCATACACATAAAATCATATATACTAAGCATGCACACATCTTAGTAATTACCATAATTCATAAGAGGTATACTTCTCATTCTCATACCAACTTTTAGTGTTACACAATTTACATATCCCCGGTTTATACAAATATTTATGTCGTCACTTATATTCACATCGTAATTAGTCACTCACGTCCTAATCCACAAATATCAATTTGGTTCAAATCACACTTCTATGTTTCACTCCTCAAAATATCCCAAATCTCCCAATTATACCAAATAGTTAACAAGGGAAGGTTATCTCTACAATTAAATAAGGTAAGGGGACACTAGAAATCAAATTGGGCCAAAAAGGCCATTCTGTCAACTCGTTAGAAGTCTCGTTCGAACGAGGTCGTTCGAATGAGAGTTCGTTCGAACGAAGTGGGCATCTAACGAGATCTCGTTCGAACGAAAGGCATCGAACGAACATCCAACTCGTTAGAAGTCAAACTGTCAACTCGTTAGAAGCTCGTTCGAACGAGCTCGTTCGAACGACCTGGGCAGGTCTTCTAACGAGGTGACAGTTTCGAGCCCAGAATTTTCCTATCTCGTTTTTCCTAATTTTCTTCACCTCTAATCTCCTCTAAACATCATTCCAACAGTAGTTTAAAGTTTCTAATCATCACTAAACATTCGTAGGTCATAACTTAACATATTTATGGGGTCAAATCTCCCTAAACAACACCCAATTATCAAATCTCCCAATTTCCCCCCAAACCTTATGAGTATGAACCCTAGAAAATTAAAGTCATCAATATCCATAATTAAATCCGTTTTTGTAACATAAAAGATGTATTTCTATCAGTATAATCGCCCAAATACAATTCTACATGCAATCTCTTTATCAAAACATGAATTTCTAATTCCAATTCCATGGGTTTTTATAAATCTCCCAAAATAATGCAATTTTATAAATTTCAAAGCATGGAAGAAGAATTCGTTGAAATTAACGTAATTAAACCACTTGCCTCGGATTATTCTCTGAATTTTCTGTTGAATTGATGAAGGTTGCTCTCTCCTTTTCTCCCAAGGTTGAAGGTTGAAGATGGAGGTTGTGGTTTTCTCCTTTTGGGAACCTCTCCTAACCTCTCCTAATTCTACCGTTGCCCTCAAATCAGTTAATTCCTGGTAATGGATTAATGGGTCATTAAATTTCATATTTTAAACTCCCAAAATTCGTTAGTCATAAATCCCAAAATTCCAAAATTACCAAAATACCCTTTTAAGTTGCCGGTATGGCCTAAAAATGCCCCGGGACCCAAACTAAACCCCCGGCTAGTGTTTTCTGACTATTTCGACCCTTCCGGACACGTTGGCGCACTCAAAATGATCATACAGTGGATGAAAATAAAATTCACTTTTTAATTTAAAATAATTACATTCCTGACGCGACTGTCACACGCGTCCCAACAAAATTTCCAAATTGTCGTATTTCTATCTCGCGACAATTTCAATATTTTCAATATTCATATATTGCCATATACACATATTAAAATCAAATACCAACTCGCATCTCGCTAGTATTTTATCCGGATTAATTCCCAATTAATTCATATTTAATTTAATTAATCCCATAAATAAATATCCATAAAAGTACGGGGTATTACAGTTCGTTCCAACGGACACTAACATTCATTCCAACGAAGATCAATCTTGTTCAAATGAGAAAACGGTCTCGTTCTAATGAGATGTCAATCTAGTTTCAACGAACCAGAAAAGAAAAAAATATTTTGAAAAATGTTTTTTTAAAAATGCCTCGAGTAAAAATGGAACATCCTAGAATACATTTGATTGCGTAAAATCAAAACCTCAATTCCATATACCTCTATAATGTGTTCGTGACGATTCCAATTGCTTGAATTTGGGAAACGACGCTGGGTCACTGACATGTCTTCAAAGATCGTGGAAGCATATGAGGATGTAGTGTCCGGTTTCTAATGGCATACGCTAAAATATTTAAATTATGAGAAATTATACAACTTTGCTCTTACAAATCTCCCCCTTTGGCCATTCCAGAAAAAAACGAAACCAAAATTACTATTAAACCACTGAGACATTGTTCAACTAATGACTTTCCAAACCCAAAACGGAATAACATTTTAGACTCTGTCTTTGAATGAAATTCTTCATCTTGTATGGTCCATAATATCATCATAAAATGGAAGAGACCTACACATATGAAAGAAAATAATACTGTGACACGTATGAGAGTTTAAAGTAAATAAAACTTCTCGTCAATTTGTTCTGTCCTTTTTGTCCATAATAGGCAAGGGGTAAAAAATGAAAAGTTACATGAATGGATGGGATGTAGGGATGAGTCGAACATCTTAAATGTACATCCATATATAGTGAAAAAAGAAAATACAAAAATCCTTTTGTCTTTTTCAAAAATTTTATCAAAAATAAAATCTTTTTAGTATTTTTCAAAAATTTTCTTAAAAATCGACATATTTTTGGATTTTTCATGATTTTTCAAATAAAAGAGTATATAAACATAGAACTACAATATAAAATACAATCTAACAATAGGGACAAATGATATGAGCATGATAATCACCCTACACTAGATATAGTACTCAAACTCAATCAACAGAACAAATACCTAAAGATTTTTTAAGACTCTCTAATCAAAGTGCATCTAAACGTTTCGTGAAAATATTGACTAATTGGCACTTGGTGCTTATAAAGCTCAACGACAGGACCTTCTCCTCAATGACATCATGAATGAAATGATCACGTATCCTAATGTGCTTCATGCGGGAATGTTGGAATGAATTACGAGATATATGAAATAGTCATTGTGCCTTGGGAAATTGTGCAACCCCACCTAATTAAATACCGGACGATCACTCATTTATCAAATTAAAATCAAGGTGAACAGTTGGTTCATTCTTAGCATCACTGTCGTAAAAATAACTTTTCCAATTTAAACACCCTAATTAATTAAGCTAAGTGTCAAAACCATTTTTAAACATTACTTTCCAAATTTTATTTTGAAAATAAAGATTTAATTATTTACAATAATTCAACATTTAAAGAATCACACCACAATAATCCTGGAATATATAATCCAAATAATTTAAACATTCAACAACTAAATCCCAACATTAAAACTTAAAGTAAAACATCTAGACAGTAATAAATCCCAAAATGACAATACTAGAAAGAACTGAATCACAAAGTCTAAATAAACAACTGAATAATGGAAATGGGCGACACATGCCCAACTGAATAAACATGCTAGGAGTGGAATCAAATGAATGAAGTCGTCTAAGCAAGAGGCCTGCAACTCCCACCTAAGCTGCAGCGCATTCCTTCCAAAGGATCCTATGCAAGACGCCCCTGTGGCTGGGCACCTGTAATATATACATATATATACAAGAGAGAGAGAAATAGAAACGGGCCAGAGCCCGATATTGTAGATGATTTAAAATTCGTTTAGCAAGTATTTAAAATGTTTACAGGCTAATGCAACAACATATTAGTGCTTCACTCTCTTGAGAATTTCTTACATCTCTTCTAATGTGCACGCCTATCGCACTAACCTTCCCAATGGTTTAACTTATCTTAGGTTACTCGTAATATTCAAAATCGAAGAATATAATTGTTTAAGAAAATAACTTCATTTGATCACAAAGTTCTCATTTAAAACTTATTTGCTAATAAAGTTTCCCCAGTGTTCCATTATACTTTTTCAAAACCAGTATTTCCAATTTGAGTCATTATACATGTCTTACTTACCATAACCCAGTAGGCAGTTTCCCAAATTTAAGAATTATATATATATATATGTTAAATACTCGTATAATATATATATTCTAACAGCACCCCACATAAAAATTATGGTGCGTGCATACTCTGCTATCCAATCCCCGTATCTCTCGAACTAAGGGAAATACAAGTTCGGAATCAGTCACGAATTGTATTAACACATAAACAATAATATTGAGGCGAAGCATAGTTTCCAAGTCCAAGAAGTCAATACATACCCTCACGTCTCTTAGGACCGTTCGACTATCGATTCGATAGCCCGTATCTAGGATTCCTATCTTCTAGGGTACGAATCAATATCCCCCATGAAGGCCCATTCGAGATAAGACTGTCCCAGCGCGGTAACGTCAGGGATAGCAAGTAGCGCGGGTATAATTTTCACATGTATATAATATATGCATACACACAGTCATATTAATATACTACTTTTATCATATTAATTTAGGATCATCTGATAACCCATAATCACGACATTTATCCTGATTTTCCCATTATTAGTTATCACGTATAACGGTTCGTTTCTAACTTTAATTCGAGAGATTTTTCCAACTTACTACATAATACTCATGGACTCTATCCTCTCAAGTGTAAAATTCAGTAGGTATTCATTTATTTTCCAACGTAACTATCTTACGCGTATCTCCCTTTAATACCTAGTTTCATCGTCCCTTATATGTAAGTATTCTAAATTACAACTCTCGTCTAACATTAAGGTCCCAAAATTATTCATATGTCCTACTGGTCTTTTTTATCTCCCAAAACATTTTAATAAGGGTGTCCAAGAATTATTTCTCATTAACTTGAATTCAACTAATTTAAAAAGGGTAATTATGAATCTTCCAGGAGGGGTCGATCGATCGAGGTCTGGGGCTCGATCGATCGAACCTTCGATCGATCGAAGCTCTTAGCTCGATCGATCGATCAAGCAGGTATGGCGAATTCTGCAGTTACCAGTTACGGGTTTTCTCACATAACTCCATCCAAATCCAAACTTTTCATTCCCAAATGTCCAGAAATTTGTACTACTAATAATATAAATCCATTCCATATATCTTTTACGTAAAGCATTCAAATTTCCATTAATAATCATGGATTAACAGACCAAAATTCATGTAAATCTCAAGAACCCTAGAATTCTTTTTAACATGGTTCTAATCAGTCCTTTCCAGAATTTTCTTCTTCTAAAACATCAAAATTCGTGGTTTAATCCTCTACATGTTAAGGGGTTTCCAGATTAACATTCAAATCATCACTACGTGCGATTTCATATCTCAAATTTGGGTTTTTCTTCCATAAAACTCATCCTAATCCTCCCTAGACTAACATGAGTGATGCATTAACGAAAATAAGCCAGATAAACACTTGCCTGGGATTTTCGATGTTCTAGTTTGGTGACGAATTTGGTGTGGTTGCATTCCCCGTCGCGCGATCTACGCGTTGGTGGTAGTGGCGGTGCAACTGGGTGAATCGTTGGCCTTGGATTGCTTGGAAAAGCCTCTCCTTCCCTCTCCTATGGCCGTCACTTGTCTTTTCTTGTTTTATCCCTAGAAGACAACCTTAGACATCTGATATGTCCCTTGAATTTTCGTGGGTTTAATTACCCAAAAATGCGAAATGTCCAAAATGCCCTCCCGGGGTACTAATTAAGCCTTAAAACGCCCTGAGACCCAAACTAAACCCCTGGGTACACTTTTCTGACTATCTCGACCCTTCCGGACAAATTGGTGCACTCAAAACGACTATAAGAGCGACTTATAATATATTCACTTTTATTCATCAATATTTAGTCCCGACGCGACACGGACGCGTCCCGACTCAAATTTCCAAAATTGTCATTTTATTCACTCGTGACATTTAATATAACCAATATTATATATTACTTTGCTCATTAGTAATATTTAACAAATTTTCCATAATTACTAACTCTCATCACGTTAATAATTATAACATAATTAATTTTCGGATTTATATTAAATAATTAATTCACATGAAATTTAATAAAATCCCCAAATTAATATAGCATAAAAATACGGGGTATTACATACTTCCCCCCTAATAACGGAATTTCGTCCGGAAATTCGAAATTCGAAATATAAGGCATACCTGGTAAGAATAAATCTGGGTATCTCTCGCGCATATCTGCCTCGCGCTCCCAAGGGGATTCCTCCACATTATGATGCTCCCACTGGACCCGTACAAGTGGAACTACCTTCGACCTCAATCTCCTCTCGCTATGGTCTAGGATAGCCACCGGTCTCTCCTCGTAAGAGCTGTCAGTCTGTAAGTCTATCTCATCTATCGCAATGTGGGTATGGGCCATATCAACCCGAAGATATCATCTCAATGACGAGATGTGGAATACATCGTGAATGCGATGTAAATGCTCTGGTAGTCCCAATCTGTATGCTACCGATCCAATCCTCTCGATGATGGGAATGGTCCCACGTACCTCGTGGCCAATTTACCTTTCTTCCCGAACCTCATCACTCCTTTCATAGGAGATACACGTAGTAACACTTGGTCCCCCACATTAAACTCCCGGAAGAATCGTTTCGCATCGGCATAGATTTTCTGTCTGTCCTGGGCTACTCGAATGCGACTCCTGATCATCTCAATCCTCGCGGAGGTTTCCTGAATCACCTCTGGTCCTAGCAACTTGTTATCCCCCACCTCGAGCCAACAAGTTGGGGAACGACGGCCTGCCATACAAGGACTCAAATGGGGCCATGCCAATCGTGAACTGATAAGAGTTATTATAAGCAAACTCTACCAGTGGAAGGTGTGGCTCCCAACCTCCTCCAAAATCAAGAACACGCATGCGTAGCATATCCTCCAACATCTAATTAGTACGCTCTGTCTGTCTATCTGTATGTCAGTGATAAGCTGAACTCAACCTCAACTCAGTACCCATAGCCTCCTGAAAGCTCTCCCAGAAACGTGACACGAAAATCTTGTCTCTATCTGACACAATATTCAGGGGCACCCCATGTAATCTGACAATCTCAACAATGAATAACTGAGCATACTGACCCGTGGTATAGTCTGTCCGCACCGGCAGAAAATGAGCCACCTTGGTCAAACGGTCTACAATCACCCAGATAGAGTCATGGCCCCGCTGTGATGTAGGCAACTCTGTAATAAAATCCATGGAAATACTCTTCCACTTCCACATGGGTACTTCCAATGGCTGAAGCAACCCTGACGGTTTCTGATGGTCCACCTTTACCAGCTGGTAGGTAGAACACTTGGACATGAACTCAGCGATGTCCTTCTTCATTCCACTCCACCAGTATTATCGCCTCATATCCTGGTACATCTTATCTCCTCCAAGATGTACCGCAAATCGGGACCCATGAGACTGAATCATCACTGCATGACATAATTCTGCTCCTTCTGGAACCACCAATCTCCCATTAAACCTCAAACCCCCATCAGAACTAACAGAATAGGACTCAGCACCCTCGGCTAAAAGTTGTACAATCTGCTCCTGGCAAAACGGGTTTGTGGTATGTGCTTGTATCACCCTCGTAACGATCTCGGGTGTGACTGTCATAACATATATGAAGGAATGGGCTACTGCGTCCTGGTGACCCAACTCCTTCCACTTTTCTTTCCAGACGTCCTCTACACCGTCTATCGGTCTACGGATCAACGCATCAGCAACTATGTTGGCCTTCCCCGGATGGTAGTGTATGTCGAACTGATGGTCCTTCACAAACTCTAACCATCTGCGCTGACGCATATTCATCTCTCGCTGAGTGAACAGGTACTGTAGTGACTTGTGGTGTGTGAACAAGAGAAATTTCTTCCCCAATAAATAGTGCCTCCATATCCTCAATGCAAAAACGACCGCTGCTAACTCCAGGTCGTGGGTGGGGTAATTCTTCTCATGCGGCTTAAGCTTACGGGAGGCAAAAGCTATAGCCTTCTCCTCCTGCTGAAGTACTCCCCTAAGTCCCCGTAAAGAGGCATAGGTGTAAACCAGGTACTCCACACCCAACTTCGGTAAGGCAAGGACTGGTGCTGAAGTAAGCTTGTCTTTCAGCTCGTCGAAAGCCAATTGACAAGCATCATCCCAAACATATAGTACCCCTTTGCGATTCAGGTTCGTCAATGGACCCGCTATTTTGGAGAATTCCTGAATGAATCTCCTATAGTATCCGGCTAACCCCAAGAAACTACGCACTTCCGTCGGTGTCGTGGGCTGTCCCCACTACCTCACCGCTGACACTTTACTCGGGTCAACTGCTATCCCCTGTTCAGAAACAACATGCCCCAAGAACTGTACTTCTCGCAACCAGAATCCGCACTTCTCGTACTTAGCATACAACTGATGCGCTCGTAGAGTCTGAAGAACCTGTCTTAAGTGCTCGGCATGCTCCTCCTCGGAGTGTGAATATATCAAAATGTCATCTATGAAGACGATGATAAACTGATCCAAGAACTCTCTGAACACTCGGTTCATTAAGTTCATGAACATGGCTGGAGCATTTGTGAGGCCAAATGGCATCACCCTGAACTCATAGGACCCATATCTCGTCAAGAAAGCAGTCTTTGAAATATCCTTCTCCCTAATACATAGCTGATGGTACCCTGACCTCAGATCTATCTTTGAAAAGAAAGTTGCTCCCCTCAGCTGGTCGAATAGATCATCGATTCGAGGTAACAGATACTTATTCTGTATCGTGACCTTGTTCAATTCCCGGTAGTCCACACATAACCTCAGTGAGCCATCTCTCTTTTTCACAAATAAGACTGGAGCGCCCCAAGGTGAGGTAATCCTGCGAATGAAGCCCTGACCTAACAGCTGCTCTATATGATCTCATAACTCTCGCATCTCCGCCGGAGCCATACGGTATGGAACGCGTGCTATCGGTCTAGTATCCGGTAATAAGTCTATGACAAAGTCTATCTCTCGACTGGAGGGTAGGCCTGGTATCTCCTAAAAGACATCGGAATACTCACGAACAACTGGGATCGAGTCTAAGGGAATCACAACCTCCTTAGAGGTATCCTCCTCTATGTAATACAAATGAGCGGTCGAGCCTCCCTCTGGGCGAGACATCGCCACTACAAACATCTCTTGCCCCGGAATGGCAAAGACAATACTCCCACCGAAATAATCAATCATGGCTCTGTATGCAGCGAGCCAATCCATACCGATAATAACGTCATGCTCATGCATATCTAAGACTAACATATCTGCAGGTAATACCAAGCTACCAATCCCTACTCCCATTCCCCGACATATAAAGAAAATAAGCGAACCACTCCCCAGTGGTGAGTCTACACACGTCACCGTACTCTCTGCTATGGCTAACAACCCTAAGGCCTTCGCAAAATGCGTAGCTATAAAACAGTTCGTCGCCCCAGTATCAAACAAAACTCGACCCATAGTACCATGGATAGGAAACGTACCCTCAATCGCGGGTGGTGCCTGTGGAGCTGCTGCCTAGTGGACGTTATAGACACGTCCATACTGTAACTGCCCCTGCTGCACTAGAGCTGCTGGAACGGCTAGTAGGGCTGGTACCTGGGCTGGTGCTGGGAGGGCAGCTGGAAAAAGTGGCCTCTGTGGCTCATTACGGGCACCCTGTTGCTGTGGGGACCTATCACCCTCGGGGCAACCTTGGCACTTATGTCCGTGCTTACTGCACACAAAACATCGGTCTCTGAAGTTACTTCCCCTATGACCCTGCTGACCACGGCCCTGCTGGCCGTTACCACAGGCCCTGTTGGCCCTGATAAAAACGCTGTTGGCCCTGCTGCTTACCTTGTTGCTGTCGGTGTTGGCCCTGCTGGCCCTACCTATAACCCCCAAATCCCTATCTGAAATCACCTGAACGGAATCGCTTAGCAGGGTCCCCCTGATGGGAACTCTGCTCGTGCTGATGAGTATGTCCTTGAGATGGTGTTCCACTAGCACTAATACCCCTGGTCCTGCCCTGCTGGCTGAACTCTCCTGCTCTCTTGCTTCCCTGCAGATGGAAGCCTTGATCCTGGCAATGTAGTAAAGCAGCATTGAGTACATCAGTGAAAGTACTCAGAGATAGATTCCCTATAAGGTGCTGACGGATCCTCCAAGCTAACCCGTCCACAAACAGCATTATCTTCTTACTCTCAGTGGGTGCCTCATCTGGCACTATGGTGAGAAGTCTCGTGAACTCCTCCTCATACTCAGCAACGGTAGAACTCTCCTGTTTCAAGTTCATTAGTTTCTGCCTCATCTCAGTCTGCACGATAGGTGGAAAGTACTTGCGGTCAAACCGCTCCCAAAATGACTGAATCGGGATCGTGTCCCTCTGCTCTAAGGTGGTGGTGGACTCCCACCACTGCAAAGCGGCCCCCACCATCTTAAAGGAAGACAAAAACTATTTTTGCACGTCTGTGCACTCATACATACGAAGATGCCGCTGGATATCTTTCTTCCACTAGCTGACAGTGATGATATCTGAAGTACCAGAGAACTCAGGGGGATGCGCCTTCTGAAAGGCATCCCTAACCCGCTCCCATGCAGATGGAAGATGTGCAGGTACTGGCGCTACTGCCTGAATCTGGGGTGGAGCCAGTTGAACCACCGCTAGCGCGGCATTCGCCACCTGAGCAACAATAGCGACTACCTCGTTAGCATTCATCGTACCCTATGCCAGAGCTGCTGGCTGCTCGGCTTGGGCACGCCTATTCTTTGGTGCACGTCTCGGAGGCATCTAAAACGTGAAGAAATTTATTAGTCTACAGTTATTACCAAATCTCAAATAGCTGAAGACGTAAACGTAAAAGCAAGAATACAACAATCCTAAAATAGGGCTCTATAGCAAAAATGTTAAGCTGAAAGCGAAATAAGTAGTACAGATCCTAAGGACACTAGAACTTGATGCTCTGATACAACCTGTGACAACCCGCCTAATTAAATACCGGGCGATCACTCCTTTATTAAACTAAAATCAAGGTGAACAATTGGTTCATTCTTAGCATCACTATCGTAAAAATAACTTTTCCAATTTAAACACCCTAATTAATTAAGCTAAGTGTCAAAACCATTTTTAAACATTACTTTCCAAATTTTATTTTGAAAACAAAGATTCAATTATTTACAACAATTCAACATTTAAAGAATCACACCACAATAATCCTGGAATATATAATCCAAATAATTTAAACATTCAACAACTAAATCCCAACATTAAAACTTAAAGTAAAACATCCAGACAGTAATAAATCCCAAAGTGACAATACTAGAAAGAACTGAATCACAAAGTCCAAATAAACAACTGAATAGTGGAAATGGGCGACACATGCCCAAATGAATAAACATGCTAGGAGTGGAATCAAATGAATGAAGTCATCTAAGAAAGAGGCCTGCAACTCCCACCTAAGCTGCAACGCATTCCTTCCAAAGGATCCTATGCAAGACGCCCATGTGGCTGGGCACCTGTAATATATACATATATATACAAGAGAGAGAGAGAAATAGAAACGGGTTAGAGCTCGATAGTGTAGATGATTTAAAATTCGATAAGCAAGTATTTAAAATGTTTACAGGCTAATGCAACAACATATTAGTGCGGCACTCTCTTGAGAATTTCTCACCTCTCTTCTAATGTGCACGCCTATCGCACTAACCTTCCCAATGGTTTAACTTATCTTAGGTTACTCGTAATATTCAAAACCGAAGAATATAATTGTTTAAGAAAATAACTTCATTTGATCACACAGTTCTCATTTAAACCTTATTTGCTAATAAAGTTTCCACAGTGTTCCATTATGCTTTTTCAAAACCAGTATTTCCAATTTGAGTCATTATGCATGTCTTACTTACCATAACCCAGTAGGAAGTTTCCCAAATTTAAGAATTATATATATATATATATTAAATACTCGTATAATATATATATTCTAACAGCACCCCACATAAAAATTATGGTGCGTGTATACTCTACTATCCAATCCCCTTATCTCTCGTACTAAGGGAAATACAAGTTCAGAATCACTCACGAACTGTATTTACACGTACACAACAATATTGAGGCGAAGCATAGTTTTCAAGTCCAAGAGGTCAGTACATACCTTCACGTCTCTTAGGACCGTCCGACTATCGATCCGATAGCCCGTACCTAGGATTCCTATCTTCTAGGGTACGAGTCAATATCCCCCATGAAGGCCCATTCGAGATAAGACTGTCCCAGCTCGATAACCTCAGGGATAGCAAGTTGCGTGGGTATGATTTTCACATGTATATAATATATGCATACACACAGTCATATAAATATACTACTTTTATCATATTAATTTAGGTTCATCTGATAACCCATAATCACGACATTTGCCCTGATTTTCCCATTATTAGTTATCACGTATAACGGTTCGTTTCTAACTTTAATTCGAGGGATTTTTCCAACTTACTACATAATACTCATGGACTCTATCCTCTCAAGTGTAAAATTCAGTAGGTATTCATTTATGTTCCAACGTAACTATCTTACGCGTCTCTCCCTTTAATACCTAGTTTCATCATCCCTTATATGTAAGTATTCTAAATTACAACTCTAGTCTTACATTAAGGTACCAAAATTATTCATATGTCCTACTGGTCATCTTTATCTCCCAAAACATTTTAATAAGGGTGTCCAAGAATTATTTCTCATTAACTTGAATTCAATTAATTTAAAAAGGGGAATTATGAATCTGCTAGGAGGGGGTCGATCGATCGAGGTCCGGGGCTCGATCGATCGAACTTTCGATCGATCGAAGCGCTTGGCTCGATCGATCGATCAAGCAGGTATGGCGAATTCTGCAGTTAGCAGTTACGGGTTTTCTCACATAACTCCATCCAAATCCAAACTTTTCATTCCCAAACATCCAGAAATTTGTACTATTAATAATATAAATCCATTCCATACATCTTTTACGTAAAGCATGCAAATTTCCATTAATAATCATGGATTAGCAGACCAAAATTCATGCAAATCTCAAGAACCCTAGAATTCTTTTTAACATGGTTCTAATCAGTCCTTTCCAGAATTTTCTTCTTCTAAAACATCAAAATTTCGTGGTTTAATCCTCTACATGTTAAGGGGTTTCCAGATTAACATTCAAATCATCACTACATGCGATTTCATATCTCAAATTTGGGTTTTTCTTCCATAAAACTCATCCTAATCCTCCCTAGACTAACATGAGTGATGCATTAACGAAAATAAGCAAGATAAACACTTGCCTGAGATTTTCGACGTTCTGGTTTGGTGACGAATTTGGTGTGGTTGCATTCCCCATCGCGCGATCTACGCGTTGGTGGTGGTGGCGGTGCAACCGGGTGAATCGTTGGCTTTGGATTGCTTGGAAAAGCCTCTCCTTCCCTCTCCTATGGCCGTCACTTGTCTTTGGTTGTTTTAACCCTAGAAGACAACCTTAAACATCTGATATATCCCTTGAATTTTCGTGGGTTTAATTACCCAAAAATGCGAAATGTCCAAAATGCCCTCCCACTAATTAAGCCTAAAAACGCCCCGAGACACAAACTAAATCCCCGGGTACACTTTTCTGACTATCTCGACCCTTTCGTACACATTGGCGCACTCAAAATGACCATACGAGCGACTTATAATATATTCACTTTTATTCATCAATATTTAGTGCCGACGCGACACGGGTGCGTCCCGACTCAAATTTCCAAAATTGTCATATTATTCACTCGTGACATTTAATATAATCAATATTAAATATTACTTTGCTCATTAGTAATATTTAACAAATTTTCCATAATTACTAGCTCTCATCACGTTAATAATTATAAAAAAATTAATTTTCGAATTTATATTAAATAATTAATTCACATTAAATTTAATAAAATCCCCAAATTAATATAGCATAAAAATACGGGGTATTACAGAAATCCCATAATCTTCCAATATTTTCTTCATCCATAAAAGTGATATGCAACAACTCCCGATGGCTATATACTCGACCTCTATTATGGACAAAGATATGAAGTTTTACTTGTTGCTCAGCCAAAAGACAAGACACTCCTAAAGTAAAAGCAAACACCCGAGGTGCTCCTACATCCATCAACATTTCGGCCCAATCGCTATCTGAATAGGCGGTTAAATGGTCATCGATATCAAAAGAATACCAAATACCGTAAAAAAAGAGTGTTGCTCACATATTCGATGATACATTTAAATGCGAGAAAGTAAGACTCTTTCGCGGATGCTTGGTAATGTGCACAAACTCCAACGTTAAAGGTAATGTTAGGATAACTAGTGGTTAAGTAGAGAATACTACCTATCATGCTCCTATAAAAGAGTTTTCTCTGCGTCCATACCTAAAATGTCTTTGCTAAGCTTAGACGATGTACTCATAGGGGGTGTGAGTTCTTAGCAGAGTCTAAACCAAACTTCATCACTAGGTCCTTAATATATCCAGATTGATATATAAATATCCCATCCTCAAGTTGAAGCATTTGGAGACCTAAGAATAATGTAAGCTCACCAATTATGCTCATGTCAAACTCACTCTTCATCTCCTCTTCAAAAGTGTGATCATGTTGAGAACACGTTGATCCAAATAATATATTGTCTACATAGACTTGGGCAACCAATATAACACCACTCTCTCTCCTCACAAACAACGTCATATCCACTCCTCCGCTCTTAAAGACACGAGCTAAGAGATAAGAAATGAGCCTCTCATACCAAGCACGAGGTGATTGCTTCACATGATACAAGGCCTTCTTAAGATAAAATACGTGTCCCGGGTACATTAAGTCATCGATACCTTTTGGTTGTTCCACGTACACTTCCACTTATAGAAGGCCATTAAGTAATTAACCCTTGACATCTATTTGGTATAACTTGAGCCGTAGATGACAGACTATGGCATGTTGTAAACGGATAGACTCAAGCCTAGCAATCGGAGCAAATGTCTCGTCAAGGTCTACACCCTCAATTTGTGTATAGCCTTGAGTGACCAGCCTAGCCTTATTGTGAACTATGGTACCATTTTCATCCATCTTATCCTTGTAAACCCACTTAGTACCAATCACATAAGTCTCTTTAGGTTAGGGGACTAACTCCCAAACATCGTTCTTGTGAAATTGAAGCAACTCATCTTGTATAGTGAATATCTAATGCTCAAACTTGGGTACTTCTTTCACATTATTGGGCTCTACCAAGGATGTGTATCAAGAGTAAATATTCACATTCTTAAGTTGAGCACGAGTCTAGATACCTAGTGGAGGATCACCAAGTATTGCAAAAAGGTCATGAATCTTTCGAACCCAAGAGAGCAGATCCTCTAAATCAAGACTGGGGTCTACCGAAGTAGTATGAGGAATGATGGGATCATTATCGGGGGTGTATCATTCTCACTCTCGAGGTTAGGATCAGTAGACGTATCTGTATCATTGTCTCTAATCATGACATTTATTGACTCCATAACCTTAGAGCATGCAAGGTTAAACACCTTACAAGCCCTACTCGGTTATAAATATCCTAAAAAAAACTCCTCATCGCTTAGAGAGTCGAACTTTCCTAATTGCTCTTTATCTCTTAAAATGTAGCAAGGACTCCTAAAGACATAAAAATATGATGGGTTGGGTTTCTTCCCTATCCACAACTCATATGTCGTATGTAACATGTGTGAACGAAGATATACCCTATTCATCGTATGGCATGCGGTATTAATTGTCTCTGCCCTAAAACATCTAAGCATACTTCTCCCAAGAAGCATGGATCTAGCCATCTCTCAAATCGTCTGGTTCTTCCTCTCAATTATACCATTTTATTGAGGAGAACAAATTAAAAAAAACTTTTGTTTGATGGCCATTCCCTCACAATAGCTATCCACTCCAACTTCTTTAAATTCAGTATGGTTATCACTGCGCATTCGATTAATAGTGACACTATGTTGGTTTTGTAAGACATGGCACTATGTTATTAGGAACTCAATCTCATTAGACTTTTCTCTAAGAGATAGAGTATCATGAAAAGTCATCGACCATCATGAGAATGTCTCTCTTACGACCAACGCTCTTCGTATATGTAAGACCTATAAGATCCATGTGTATCAACTCTAACACGTGAGAGGTGGTAATGGTATTCAATTTCAATGGGGACTTCGAATTTAATTTCCTTATTAACAAGGACCACAAATTGAGGAACTTAGTTTCCCAAGTGATGGACCACAAATTGAGGAAGTTAGTTTCCCAAGTGATGGTAAGCCATGAACGTTATCTTTTTGCACTAATATCTCAAGATGTCTAAAGTTCAGAGGACCAAGTCATTGATGCCAAAGGTCCATAGAGGAGATCGTGGCATTGTTGCACACAAAGGAGAACTCGGAAATGATCCCACCTAAATTATCTTTGGTCCTCACTCCTTGTAGAAATATTTCACCACATTGATCATATACGTTACACTTAGACCGATCAAACTTTATCGCAAATGTTTGTATCGCACAGATGGCTGATTCTAATCAAGTTCGCTTTCAAACCTTTGACTTACAACACATTGTCTAGATTAGAAAATTCAGTTATCTCAACATAACATGTCCTATAATGCTAGAACTACTCCCATATACAAATATGACTTTGCCTTCCTTGTGATCCACGAGGTAGGAAAAATATGAATTATCACTGGTCATATGCCTAGATCACCCACTATCATAATATCATTGGGAAGTATCTTAAACCTTGAGAGCAATGTTAACATCAAGGGCTTTATTGTCATGCGTGGGCACCTAAGTGGAGGTAGCCTTTTATTTGTACTTGTTATTATTGGCTTTAGTTGTAGCGTTGGAAGCGTTCTCAAAAGGTTTAAACATCCTTTAAAATTCTTTTATTATGCTTTGAGAAGTGGAAACTAGGAACTCAAGTTGATCTCTGAGACTAACAAAGTCTCTATAGCAATGCGCGTGAGTATGTGTATGTGCAGTTCTTCTTAACTTGTAGCAAAATATGCTAAGGTGACCTTTCCTTTTGCAATGGGTGCAACCATAAACTTATTTGGGTCTACCTTGGTTAGCTTGTTTAGGTTGAACTCTATTTAGTGGGTTAGGTCGAGGCCCATAGGAATCCACCACACACTTAGGTACCGATTCCAATGCGGTGTTGGAAGTGGATGCACCGTCATAACCTATTTAATGCCTCTCCCTTAAACCAAAAGTGGGATCAAGGAACATCTTCCCTACCTTTTTTATGTATAATCTATATTAACGTTGACCTTATGGGTATGTTTGAGATCTTTCTCGAGTTAAGATTCTAGGGCTTCAATTTTCTTATGAATCTCAAATGAAGCTTGAAAATCTCTCATAACACTAACCACTTTGTTGGTCAAGTCACCATTTTTCCTCTCCACTAAAATAACTTTCTCTCCCAAAGAAACTCTCACTAAGGACTACCTCTCTCTCGACTCTCTCAACTCTTTCTCTAAGGCTAACACCCTAAGCGCCAAATTTTTATTTTACTTTGTCATTTTAAAGGACACAACGTAAAGCTCGGCATAAGCACATTGGAGGCCACTTTCTCTCTCACTTAAAATGTCATCTCCCTCACTCTCTAGGAAATGACAAGTCTTGCTGTCGAGGTTATCATATTTGGAAACATTCTCATCGACGTGAGACGTATTGGATGTACAAATATTACTAGCCATGAACGTGATGAAGTTATGTCCATGTAGTGATTCATTCTTGAAATCCACTAACTCGACATTATTATCACTAAGAGTGACATTGTAGGCAACTTTGCCTTTACCCTGTATCTTTAGCCTCGTAGCACACTCATGGAATTTTTTACCCTTACCCTCACACTCATAGCATCCCTCCTTTTTCTTAGGGTACTCTCCTCTCGCCTTTTTAAAACCTTTATTGCCCGATTTAAAATTATTATCTTTCTCAAAACTTTTATTCTCTTCGGAAGAATTTTATTTTCTTAGTTTGAGAGAGTTTTTGAACTCTTTCACAAAAATGGCAAGATCATCAAGATCAAAATCAAATTCGGAGTCAGAAGAGATCTCCTTTTTTCAGATTGGGATTTCAAAAGATCCTTTTTTCTTTCTTCTTTTTAATTTTGGGGAACATATTAATTTCATAAGTTTGAAGCTCTCATATGAGTTCTTCTAACTTAAGAGTATCTAAAATTTCCAACGAATTAAGGACCATGACTTTGGGGTAAAATGGGACGGTAGGGATCTAAAAATCATTTTCAATACTCTCGTCTTAGTAATTCTCTCACCCAGATTAAAACTAGAATTGAATATATCAGATAAATGTGCATAAAACTCATCAAAAGTCTCATATTCTAGCATAGTAATAGTTTCAAATTGTGTGGTGAGATTTTATAACTTAGAAGATTTCACATCATCGGCACCCTCATGAGTGAGTTGGCGGAAACCCCACGCTTCCTTAGATTTAGTACAAATCATAATGCAACGAAACTCGTCAAGGGTGAATGCACCAGAAATAACACTTAACCCTAGGGAGTTAAAACTGCTCCATTTAAGTCATCGTCCATTTAAGTGGTGGCAGGTTTAAGACTTATTACATCTCCATTAGTCATAGAGGGTGGTGTCCACCCTCTTTCACAAACAAATCAGACACGCACTTTAATCACTTTCAAATTCGACCTCATTCGAGCTTTCCAATAACATAATTTGACCCATAAAAAATAGGAGCCCTATAATAAAAATTATCCAGACAAACCCAAAGTGAAGATCACATAGTAAATTAGTGCAACCAGCTCTGATACCAATTTGAAAATGCTGGGGCTATATGGATTCACTTGTATCGTAGGTTACACACACAAAGATATAATTTTTAATCAAATTTTATCTTGATTATTATTAGGCGTGCATGAAAGATAAATTCAAAATTATATATGTCAATTAAAGAAATCAAACCAAAACAAACCAAGTAGAAGAAGAAATGAGGAAAAAACCTTTTAGGCAAAACCTTTAGTTTAGAACTGTTTCAGGATTGATAGACACGAGACGATTTATAGAATACTTAGAGATCCATTGAGTATAACGCGATATAGATCTTAAAATCTTCAGTAGAAAGTGATGCAGTCCATCACCACCCACAAGAAGCATTTCTTCTCTCGATGTCCACCGATCAATCTCAGGATTACAAAATCCTTTCTTTTTCAGCAATGGAGTCGTAACTCCACAAATCAGGAGTAGAGAAACATCTAAAAGAGTTTTATGTTTGTGTATGTAACTAGGGTTTGACAAACTAAATAAATCATTATATGGATGAAGATCATTTGGAAAATAAAAGTGTTTATATGAAACAAAAAGAAGAAAACTTGTGGAGCAAGTATCTGAATTGATTTTCGCTAAAAAAGTTGTGCTAAAAAGTCCAAAAGTGTCCAATTTATTTTAAAAAACACAAATTTTGAGGCGTCAGAGTTCGTTCGAACAAAAACCCATGTTTCGTTCTGTCGAAGTTAAGTCTCATTCAAACAAAGTGCTTAGTTCATTCTAACGATCCTCCAACGAGCTTCTAACGGGTGAATTTCTGTTAAAAAGAGAGGCCCCATTTGAAGTACGTTCCAATAAACTCAAATATTCACTCTAACGAAGATCAACCTCGTTTGAACGAGAAGAAGGTCTCGTTCTAACGAGATGTCAATCTCATTTCAACGAACCAAAAAAAACTTATTTTAAAATATGTTTTTATTTTAAAAGGCCTCAAGTAAAAATGAAAAATCCCAGAATACATATGACTAAGATCAAATCAAAACCTCAATTCCATATATCTCCATAATGTGTCCGTGATGATTCCAACACATTGAATTTCGAAAACGATGCTCGGTCATTAACATGTTTTCAATGATCGTGGAAGTATATACGAATGTAGTGTTCGATTTGTAATGGGATACGCCAAAATATCTAACCTATGAGCAATTATAAAATCTTGCTCTTACAGTTTTGCAAATATGATTAAACCTATCAAGTCAACAATGCGTAAAAATATAACTAAATTTGGCCCACAATAATAATTATTGATCTTCCTCTTGTAATTGAGTTTTTTTTAAAGTTAGCCCAATCTAAGTATAACGTGCATGTCTAGTCCCAAATTAAGTGAACCCATTGTAATACCTCGTATTTTTATGGCTTTTAAATTGGGGGATTTATTAAATTTATTTGAGATAAATTAATTTAATATTAATCGAAAAATTTAATTTAAATATTTATTAGCGTGATGACAGTTAGTAATTATAGGGAATTTATTGAATATTACTTAATGAGTAAAGTAATATGTAGAAGGGAATTTATTAAAATTGTCATGAGTGAATAATATGACAATTATGGAAATTAAGTCGGGACGCGCCTGTGTCGTGTCGGGACTAAATTATTATAATAAAAAGTGAATAAAGGTCGAGCTCTCTCACACACCTAGATACGTACTAATGAGCATCCGTTATATAAGCACGGAGTCATGCACAATCACTCTTGTGTACCTGCATCCGTTAAGTGATGTTCTTACGCCTCTCACTGATAGCGTCTTCCTACTTAAGCACCTATCATACGTTTAACAAATTCTCAACCTAAGGTCACTAAACCAGTTCTAAAAATAACTAAAAAGTGATCAATTAATGTTATGAGCGATAATAAGCATATAATTAAGGAATCATACAGAACAAGTGGGGTTCACAACACCTTCCCACTCATATAACTCGGTTCCTGAACCCACACAACAATAATCTCTAGACCAACCACTAACTTAAACTTGCCTTAGGATTAGCCCGAAAGGGCGAACCCAAATCTTTTCTTTATTTTTGTGAAAAACAAACTGTCGACTATGAACGAACCAACCAAGTCCCTTATCGCACGAAACACACTTAGTCCTAGGCCTAAAACCATGGGTGTGTGACTCAAACTGGATATGGAATCATGCATCTTCCGGGGAAAAAGTCCTTCGACCCATGTCGAGTCGATAACCCAACCTCAGGGTGGAAGACTAGGAGACAAGCCCTCCTCGGCATTCACCGTTAAACGCATAAGCTCCCCCTGGGCGAGCAAAAAAATTTAAAAAGACGAAAAGCTTTTTGTATTTTTGTATTTTTTTTATTTTTCACCATATATCGATGAACATTTAAGATATTCGGGTTACCCCTACATACAATCCATTCACCTGACGTTTTCATAGTATTTTGAGACATAAATTTGTTTCGTTAGTGTGCTTAATAATGTGTGGATAACATTTCATTAATCATTGATAATTACTTTCTAAATGTTAGAGTGTTTGTCACCTTTATTGCACACGTGCACGAACTTTTTAAACATTGCACTTACTTGTCATGTGTCGAATACGATGTTCTCATCTCAATTATGGTTAATAATGAGCCAAATGTAAAGAGAGATAAGTTGTGCTTGTAAGAATAATTGCCCAGGTTTCTCTCCCCAGAAAATATTGATATTTGTTAAGCAAAGGAAATGGGCTATAAAAGAGCGAAATTCTCTTTGCGTTAAAATCCATCATTTGAAAAAGATCCAAAAAATATTATCGACACATAAAAAACAGAAGTGCCAAGGCCATTTAGTTTATATTCGTTGATGCTTCTCTACAGATGAACATCATGATTTCTTTAAAAAAAATTAAGAGTGAATTCTTATATATGTGAGATTTCGAGGGAGTTATAAAGCAAAAGATCAATGGGTTTTCACAATGGACTTTCTTGAAAAGAATTAAATAGTTTGGCGTTATTATCTTGAGAATCATTCAAATTCATGACATATTATATAAGTCAAGTCAATTTTGTTCGGGTTCAACATTTTTACACCTAAGGTTGAAATTGAGTTCTTTTTTAGAAGTATCCCATGACTCGTGCACCTAAGTTATGAATGTTTATGTTGATTTTCTTATGAAAAATGTTCACACAGTTACATTCCGTTTTCACGATTCAGATATTTTAGTGTTATTCCATGGTGACTATGTGTTTTTGAACCTATATTTACTTTTTATACTTTACACTTGAAAATTTTGAAAAACTTCAAAAATATTGTTTTATAGAGGAAAACCGTTAATGTCTTGTGGATATTCTCGCCTGTGCTTAATTGTTTATCTTTATGATAGTATCTTGCTTCTTAATGTGATGCTTATTATTCATGTTCAGTAACTACTCCTTTTTCTATTACGGAAAAAGAAGTGGGGAGAAAAAATTAAAGGGAAGTTTTATTTGTCTTTTAAAACCTGTATGCGTCATGGTATTTCTTTTGTCTCATGTGTAGAGGTCATTCTGCCTTGATGATGATTTCATGGACCACACAAGATGAAGATTTTTCAGTTGAAGACTTATACAAGATTATATTTATGTATCTTAATTTGGGAGGGCATTAGTTGTATTAGTCTTTAGGGGTCAATTTGACTTCGGTTTATGTTTTGTATTTGAATATCCAAAAGGGGAGCTTTGTAAGAGCAAGTTTTATAATTGCTCAATGTATTTTTATTTGGCTTATTCCATTATACATACGCTGCACCATCATGACTACTTCTACGTAATCGAAGACAAAGTTTAAGACTTTTAAAAAATTGAAGAATCTTTCGTCTCAATAATATTTAGAAGAGTTATACTAGTTTGATAAAGCCTTTATTTTCTAGGTGATTACATCATTTTAAGAGTTTTCATTTCAAAATATTTTTTAAGAAATTTTGAAAATTTCGATGACTCGTTAGAACGAGAATCACAGGTTGTTCGATCGAGTTACACTATGTCGTTAGAACGAGATTTCAAACATTCGAATGAAATTTGGGACGAAGCCTTTTGGTTAGTTTTGGAAGGTCGTTCGAAGCCTAGTTGAAAGTCGTTCAAACGAGATAGACTACGTCGTTAGAATAAGGGTTCCCACGATCGAACAAGATGGTTTTACGTCAAACACTGGAATGTTGTTTGAACTGTCATTGGAAGCCTGCTCGAACGTAAAAGTGTAGGTCATTGGAATGAGGTACCTGGCCATCCGAACGAGCACGCGAGATTTTATTTATTAATTAAATATTATCCAAATCTCTAATGTTTATCCTTTTTCAACCAACCTCCTTATAAATAGAGATGCGGGGTAAGATTCTTAAATAATTATTTTTAATACTTTTCAAGCCCTTTTAAAGTTCCTTTTGTGATCAGACTTTACTAATTTTCTTCCAAACCCCTTGAAAATTTAGAGATCACTTTATAAATTCAAGAACACTTTCTGGTTAAAACACCCTTGTAAAGTTCAACTTTACTTCTAATTTGTGGAGTAGAGTCTATACTGCTGAAGAAGAAGGCTGATCGGTGGATACCGAAGGAAGACTGCTTCCTGTGGGTGGTACTGGACTGTGCCGTTATTGTAAAAGACTGGAAGAACTGTGCATTATAACTCTAGAGATAAGTAGTATGTAAGTCGTCTAGTGTCTGTCAATTCTTGTACAGTGCTGAAAAATAAAGGTTTTGCCTGAAAGGAATTTTCCTACTTCTCTGCATGTTAGTCTGCTTATTTTGATATATTTAATTTGGACTACATCACTGCATGCACACTAAATTAATTCAAAGATAAAAATTGCTAAAATTGAACTTGTATGTGGTTGGCCTAACATATGAATCATTCCATAGAATCCATAATCTCATCTCATAAATCTGAGTTGAATTATAATTGTAATTGCTATAAACAAGTTCATTTCATGTAATCAAGTAAAAAGCCCCATGTTTAATTCAGAATTTGATGTAAATATACGATTGAATTGTAAAATTAGGTACTTTAGGGTTCTTAATCACTACATATGAAATTTATTAAGGATTCATACTTTAATACTCAAGTAATCATCAACATCAAACCTATAGGGGGTGAGCGGTTTGTAAAATCTTCAATGAGAGGCAATGGAAGTCTTCAATGAACGGGTTGTAAGATCTTCAATCTTCAAAGGTTCATTCTAACTTAAATAACCGCTCCTCACTCAGATAATCAAGTCTAGGTGACTTGAATGATTTGACGACTCAATTGTTTTGACACGAGAATAAGCCAACTTAAATATATTACAAGATTACATTTTCAATCTCCCCCGTTTAATATTTCATCGAAAAACCCTACAAGACTCACATCACACCAGTTGTTATCAAATTATAAAAGTACGGTAAGTTCTTGGGCTATTGAAGTGTAGCTAATACATGTATGAGTCGAACCTATTGAGATTTGGTCAATTCTTATAAATTATCAACTTTCTAACTAGATAATATTGGTGTAGAAATATGATGTAGAGATAAAATAAAATAAACAAATGATAAATGAGTGACACAAAGTATGTAACAAATATGAGAGAGATTACTAGTATTTTGGAACCATTTATAATTTTTACAAATTTATGACTAATTAATCTAACTCGCAATTTTCTTTTATAAATCAAAATTATACCGATTCTCGTCATGTAAATTTCATAATATGAAAATGTGAAAGTTCAAATAAAATATTTTTTTATCTCTTTTTTAGTGCCAAGAGTATGTATTCCCTTAAAAGTATCACTTCTAAACATTAAATGTCAAACATAAGAATGGACATTCAAACAATTTTAACATAAGCATAAATAATCAAACGTAAATACAAATCATTTGAGGATATGAATTAAATTTATCACTTCTAATGGTTTTATATCAAATATAAGCATGAACTATCAAACAATTAACATAAGTATAATTCATCAAACATAAGTATATAAAATAAAAGAATGTAAATATAATAATTAATTTCAAAGGTTTAAAATATCACTTTGTGACTATTTTAATGAATAACGAATTATTAAAACGTTTTTAGAAAAAAGTAGGGAATTTAAGTGAATTAAACTAAATAAATTTACCCTATTAATCATGGTAAATTTCACCTATTCCCAGCAGTCAAATTAAGCTAGCATCATAGTTAAAACATAAAAATTACAATATGAAATAATAATTCTCATTAATAATCAACTTACAACACTTAAGTCCCAATATTTGGATGCCAATACAAAATGACAATACAAACGTTTACTTTTTTCTTTTCTTTTCACACATCTTTCTTGGAAACTTTCTTTTCTTTGGGCCTTTTCCGACTGTTTACCCTGATATTCTCAGAAAATGGGTATAGATTTTTTTAGGTTTTCAATAAAATGCTCATTTTTCTTTTTGGCACAAATGGGCTTGCAATGTAAGAATGTAAAATGGTCAATTTAGGCTTAATATTTGGGTTTTCAAATGATGTCCTAATCTCATTTCTCACATTTTGTTAAGTTAATAACTGTCTCAAGTAGACTTACTAAGAATTCTAGTGCTTAAGATTCAAATTTTGGCTTTTATTTTCAATAATCGAATAAAACAAAGAATTTGTGATCGTCAAGAATTAATCAATGAAGGAAAGTTTGAGTTATTTTAACTCGAATTGATTATAATCTATAAAAAATAATTAATGACACCAAAATATCACCAGGTTAAAATCTTCACATTTATTCATTAAGTTCTTTTACTTTCACCCCAATATTCATTTTCAATCATATTACATGTCTAAGATTTTTAATATAATTGATTTTTGAAATAATTTCGTAATATAGAATCAATTCACAAATCTCTCAATCATTTCTGAGTAGCACCAAATTCAGAGTATAAAATCCCGCATTTATGAGTAGCACCTTGTTTGCTCATACTTTGAAATTTTGTATATTTGTGATCAATCAATTTCTTATTTTTGGGAACCAAGCCTCTTGGCTGAGTGGTATAAGGTTGTCACTGGGACAGTCTTGGGGGTGGATTGGGTTTGGTCCCCAGTTCGATCCCTGGCATTATCAAAATAATGCTTGGCCAGCGAAAGCCACGAACTGCGAATGGAGATTAGTCGAGGTGCGCGTAAGCTGGCCCGGACACCTCATGGTATGCTACCAAATTTTTTCCCCCTTATTTTCGGGTTAAGACCATGGTAAGTTCAAGTTCCTTTGTGCCTGTGGGAACTCGGGTACTTGACTTTTTGTAATTCATTTTCTTTTATTTGTGCTTTTTAAATATTTCACATTATATGATCAACATATTCTTTCGTTTCCAGACCAATTTCACAAGTGTCCCCATATCTTTGGGGCTTCAAGTACTTAAAATTTGTACCTCTTTTTATTATTATAATATATTTTTTTAATTTATACTTTTAAAAATGCTCATTTGCTTAACTTGTTTCCTTATTCTCGGTTGATATTACGAATTCTCGTATATCTTTGGAGCCTCATGTACTTGAATTATATATATATATATATATATATATATATATATATATATATATATATATATATATATATTATTTTTTTGCTTAAACTTTGAAAATATTTGTTCGCCCGCTCAACCTGTTTCTTTGTTCTCAGGTTAACATTACGAGCGTTCATATATCTTTGGAGCCTCAAGTACTTAATTTTTTTTTACATGTTTATTCTCATGCTTATAATTTGCTAATACTTGCTCGTCTGCTCAACTTATTTATTTATTTTCAGGTTAAGACTATGAGCACTCATATGCCCGTGGAGCCTCAGGTACTTAACTTTTATACCTACGTTTATTCTTGTTCTTATACTTTGCAAATACTTGCTCGCCTGCTTAGCTTGTTTCTTTATTTTCAAGTTAACATTACGAGCGCTCCTATCTATTTGGAGCCTCAGGTTCTTAACTTTTTACCTTTTTATTATTTTGCTTATACTTTGAAAATAGTTGATCATTTGCTCAACTTGTTTATTTTTTTCAAGTTAACACTACGAGCGCTCATATGCCTGTGGAGCCTCAAGTACTTAACTTTCATGCCTATTTTTATTCTTTAGTGCACACTTCATGTGGATGCATTTTTCACATGTATTGTCATCTTACTTTATTTGTATCGATTTGTTAGACCAAGAAGGGAGGTGATCATCTGCCCATCTCTTTTGTAGATCCTTTTCCCAATCAATGAGTGAGATATTTCTTTGTTGTACTTTACCATTGGAATGACTTGTGTGTCCATCCGTATCGGATTCCTCCAGCAAGGACCGTTCTCAAAATTGGCGGGGAGGGAAAACTGAAGAGATTACTCTCTCGCGCACTTGCGGAGATTCGAGGATATGGGAATCCTCTTTATGCCACTCGCGCTGATTTTTGCGGGCTGCCTCGGACATAAATCGGTCATTGTCAAAGGGGAGAATCATGAAGAAATGGATTGGCAAACCTATTTTTCTCATAAAAGGCACAAGCAATGTAGCTGTCCCGAGAGAACGACACTAAAGGACATACTAATGTGTACCAAACCAAATAAATCAAGGGTCCGAGGACTATGTTACGAAATGAAAAGGTGTTAGGCACCTATCCCTCCCTTTTGATCTCTCATGGACTATGATAGTATTTTCCTTTTCTAAAAAATGTGATACATGTGCACATGTTTGCGGAGTTAATAACGAGAGAAAGAAATCATTCGACTCATGTCATAGGAAAGACGAAGCAAAATCACCCTAAGGAGTATATAAAAGAAATGACATAAAACAAAAATAATGTAAGTGTTCATTAAATCACAAATCACTATGAACAAGTGAATGTGTATATCGGGTGAAACACGAATATGTAGTAGATCGTGGAATCACAATATTAGTACGCATAAGAAAGCATAAAATGAGAAAATATGACTCGAGTCGCAAGATTGTCCTAGGACGCCTACGTAGTCCAAAGGGCATCAAAGTCCACATAATTCGATAACATGCAAGGGTGGGGTTGAACTAATAAATCCTAATTCAGTACCCCCTTTAATTTTGTTTTTAGAAATTGTGCACAAGTGTAGAAAGTGTGAAAAATGAGCAAATTCTAATTTAAGGTTTATAAGAAAACTCTTTTTTTTTTATATTTTATGAAATGAGATTTATGTGTTCTAAATAATAAAAAGTGAGATTAGTTTTGATGTGAGATAATGAAATAAAGATATATAAAAAAAAATAGAAAGAAAAGTGAACAACTACTACTAATTAAGTGAGTTGTAAATGAATAAGGACAAACCTTCTAAAGAACTTTAATTATGATTTTGTCATAGTAGGAGGCTGATTTTAGTATGGTTGGATGATGGGGAGGTAAGGATAAAAATTAGGGTGGAAATGAAGGAGAATGATGTAAGTAGAAGGAGAGAATGTATGCAAAAATGGAATTTCGGTGCACTAATTCTGAGGAGAATGTTTTGATTTCAGAAAGGGGCCCTCAGAATGAGGCCATAGTCTCCTTAAATAGTTAAAAAGGCTTTCAAGGAAGTGCTAATTGGCATGGCCCCTAGCCCGCCTATCGGCATAGACCCTACCTTACTAGCCAAGGAAAGTACACCCTACCAATAGGGAGGGAGTCTGGGGTGCCTATAAGCAGTATGGAATGAACTTTTTTGCAAAAATGGGCAAGAAATGAAAACAGAATCGTTCACGTCTGGACCATTGAAAAGGAATTCAGAGCCCTAAAAGAATCCATTGAGCCACTCCTGGGGTCAAGAGTTGACTAAAGTCAAATGAGACTCGGAAGCACTTGATGGTCTCTAAACGGGGGGTTCTCGAAGTAAAAAGGGCAGTACACGCGAACCATGAGACCTATTCATGCATGGTATGGATTATTGGAAAGGTTATTAAAAGCCCTATGAGGTTCTATTGAGCTTCACTCAGCTCTAATAGTTTACCTATTTCAAACGGGGTTTGAAAACATCGGGTGGCCTGTGAATTAGGGTTTGGAGTAAATAAGTGAGTATGCGCAAACTGTAACGCTAATTTCGGCACGGTATAGACTTTTGAAAAGGGGTTTCAGAGCCTTACAAGTTTTCATTGAGATTTTCTCGATTTCTGGAGTTAATCGAGGTCAAAGCTAGATCATGGTTTGGAGTAAAAAGGTGAGTACACACGAAGCGTAAGGTCGATTCGCGCATGATATGAACCTTTGACAATGGGTTTCAAAGCCCTATGAGGTCTCAATGAGATTCACTCGATTTGAAGAGTCGAACGAGGTCAAATGGGGCTCGAAAGCATCCAGTGGCTTATGGATCAGGATTTGGAGTAAAAAAGTGAGTATACGCAAATTATGTGGCCGATTCGCGCTCGGTATGGACCGTTGAAAAGGGGTTTTAGAGCCCTATAAGTTTTAATGATCTTATCTCTATTTGGGAGAGTTGACCATGATCAACGGAGCTTGGGAGTGCCCATTGGACTCTAGATCAGGGTTTAGGGTAAAAAATGAGTGCGAGTGAACCGTGAGGCCGATTCGCGCACGGTATGGTCTGTTAGAAAGGGATTTCAGAGCCTTATGAGGTTTCATGAGATTCACTCAGTTTGGAGAGTTGACCCTAGATAAATGGGGTCCGAGAGCAGGCGGTGGCCTCTACATGAGGTCTGTGAGTAGAACCTAGGATTTTAGGGTGAGAGGGGGGAAGTGTTAGGGACCTAAGGTGGTATTTAGTGGGGTAATAAGATGAGGTGTCTAGAAATTGTTTATTATTTTAACCATGATATTTTTTTATATTTTAGTAGAGGGAACATCGCAGGATCCCGGGCAATATGCTTACTCCCATAGGCTTGCGAGTAAGTTCCATTCCTTTAAACAACTTAACCCGTTTGGATTTGATGTACTTACTATTCTTCCTTTTTTTAAAGAGGAAGAAAATGAGTAGGGGAAGGTTATGAGGAGGATGATCATGACTCAATGTCCATCCATTCTGAGGGAGCCGAGGATGATCCGCGTCGTGAAGAGTCTGATATTGGTTTTGAAGGAAGCTCTATGAATACCAGATTTGACGCGAAAGAGTTGGATGGTCCAGATGTTTATATGAAAGAGCTATGGTCCGAGAATTTTATCAAACAAGTTCGTGAGGAGGATAAGATTATGCTGGATCTAATTTATGAGCACCACACAAAGAATTTAACAAGTCGATCTATTTAAAATATTGAAAGCGTCACCAATTTAATGACACTTTATAATCAAATATGCTAATTTATTACCATTTTTACGAGCGATGTCACTCCAATTGATACGCTCCACTTCCTTGATACCATTAAAGATTTGGAGGACTATTATAAGTTTGAGTTGGAATTGTTAGATGTTGTCGTTCACAATATCATGCATCGCACTATGAATAAGTTGATAATGCCAAATCTTTTTAGAATTCTAAAGTTGAGAAGCGTCTTCAACGAGCAACTACTATAAGGGATCAAATAAAATCCCTTGATCTTGAGTTGAGAAGAATCTTATCTGATGAGGAAGAAGGTAATGCTCCCATACCTAAGGATGAGGAAAATGTGAAGTGAGAAATATGTTCCATTTAGGAAAGCTTATATAGGAGAGAAAGCCCCATTTTTATTGTAACGGGTGGTTAGCTTGTGTAGGATTTTTTTCCTTTTAATTTTGACTCTTGTAGTACTTCTGCCTACTCTTCGAGTGGCTATTTTTTGTGAAATTAAGTATCAATTTTTATTATTTATCTTGTGCGCTTTGCACTTTTTTTCATTGCTTTCCAGCAAATGAATCAATTTGCTTAAGTACTTTGTCATCTTTCCCATTGTTCTTTGGGGTCTTTGTAAGGACAAATTTTCAATTGAGTCAATTATATGTATTGTCTTAATTCCGAACAAAACAATTTGAGTCATAGGTTATAAGTTGTTTTTGTGACCTTTTCAAGCCTATGACATGTTTGTTGAAGATGTAGGGACCAAGTTAAAGAGATCACATCGTCATACCGTGTTTCTTGCCTCATTTCGTCATCAACGTTCCAAGGATCAAGTATGAATGCATATATATTATTTTTTAGCCTTGGAAATTTCATTATTGTATGTTAGAATTTTTTTAACATGCCTTTATATTTATTAATGAAAAATAATTATTTTTTGCTTGATCGTCTAAACGAAATTTTGGCTCGTTCGAACGAGATTTTTATAGCCTCGTTCGAATGACTTCTAACGAGATTCTCATGAAGTCATTTTTGGTTTGCACTGACATATCGTTAGAAGGTCTCCATACTTTCTCGTTCGAACGACATTGAGCATGTCGTTCAAACAAGCCTTTACCTCGTTTAAACGACTGGTGCAGTTTTTTAAAATGGCAGTGTTGTGGGTTAAATTATTCATCCACGCGGACCATTGAAATAGGGACACATGTCCTCATACATATCCACCTTAAGGCTTCATAAACACTTGGTCTGTGATTATAAAATAGTCCACACTAATTATAAACATTAACAGATTGGCATCATTTGTGGGAATAACTGCTTGTCATCGTTCTTTATCAGTTCTATTCATTTCATCTTTAAGTCATTCTTGAAGTACAACGGATATCCTAGAAAATATCCTTACTGTTGCAGGTAATACCTTCACTCCATTTGCACCACTTAGTGTAGAAGATCTTCAATAAATCTTAGTAAATTTTTCCAATGGGTAAGATGCAATGCAGGAAACAGTGAGGCAACCAACCCAATCACTGCAAGCTTGATCCATTGCCACACCATCCCATAGAAGAGAAATTCCACCTCTTCCTCCCAGAAGTGAAAGAAGTTAATATTCCAGATCCTCACGTGACAAGTCCTATCACCCTAGAATAAATTCTGCAATCAAATCCACTAATTACTATGATGGTCGATCTTTCACACCTGAGCAGCCGAGCACCCTGGAGAGGTTAAGCAAGGTCTCTACCTTTGATCATATGGGAACTCGATAAAATAGAGGATATCACAGAGAACCGATGAGGTCACGTGAGCATCAAGAAGTATTATTTAGGCCTAGAGCAAGTATCCAAGGATCCACGCGAGCCAAGCAGAATTTTTAAGAAGAGAGGTCATAAAAAATGCATGGTAGGAATTCTAAAGTTGTATTTTTCAAATCTAATCCAGAAGACCATTCTTGAAAGGGATCCATACAAAGGTTGGAAGATTGCTTGGGGGAAATGGTCAAGACTAAGAACCCTTTGCAAATAAGTTTCATGAAGGGATCTCCCTTCATTCCAACCATTATGGACTTCCTTACACCTTCCAAATTCAAGCCACCAGTAGTTACTCCTAAGTATGATGGTAAGACCGGTCTTGTCCTCCATGTATCATAGTACCATGCTGCGACTGATATCTACTATGTTCCTGATGAGATGCGTTGCCGAGCATTCTGAAGTACCGTTACTGGATCAACCCAGATATGGTATAACAACCTGCCCCGAGGAAAAGTTTCTAGCTTTTAGAAGTTCGTTGAACTGTTCGTCAGTAATTTCAACTTTGGGGAAAAACTAGTTAAGAGTGTAGCTCATTTACTTTGTTCGTTAACAACGAGGGGAAACTACTTGGGCCGAAGCTGTGGATTGTGCCGTGTATCTATCAAATAGAAGCCTCACTAGAAGTGTGTGGAATAAAACTCCACAAGAAGCATGGAGCGGGAGAAAACCGAGAATTTCTCATTTGAGAGTATTTGGGAGCATTGTATATGCTCATGTGCCAAATCAAAAGAGGACAAAGCTTGATGACAAGAGTGAAAAATATGTATTTGTTGGCTACGATTCACGCTCCAAAGGCTACAAGTTGTACAATCCAATCAGTGGAAAAGTCATCACGAGTAGAGATGTCAAGTTTGATGAAGAAGGATCGTGGAACTGGGATGCCCAGGAGGAAAACTATGACTTTCTTCCTTTGTTTGAAGAAGAAGATGAAGAGAGCAGCAATGGAGATGTAGAAGAGCCTGTTACGCCACCTCCATCACCACCATCATCCACTCATGGAGATCCATCATCAATTTCATCAAGTCAAAGTTCACATGAAAGATCCCCACGGTTGAGAAGTTTCGATGAAATATATGAGGTAACTGAAAATCAAAATGATATAACTCTCTTTTGTTTTTTTGCCGATTGTGAACCTATAGGTTTTGAAGAGGCCATACAAAGCAAGAGATGGAAGGATGCAATGGATGATGAGATAAAAGTGATTGAGAAGAATGATACATGGGAGTTGACAAGTCTTCCCAAAGGGCACAAAGCTATTGGAGTCAAATGGGTATATAAAGCCAAGAAGAATGCTAAAGGAGAAGTGGAGCGGTACAAAGCAAGACTAGTCGCTAAAGTATTTAAGCAACGGTATGGAATTGACTACGAAGAGGTATTTGCTCCAGTTGCTCGTCTTGAAACTATAAGATTAATTATCTCTTTAGCAGCTCAAAATAGATGGAAAATCCATCAAATGGATGTGAAGTCTGCTTTCTTAAATGGCTATCTTGAAGAAGAAGTATATGTAGAGCAACCCCTGGGGTATGTTGTGAAAGGCAACGAAGATAAGGTGTTAAAATTGAATAAGGCATTATACGGCCTAAAACAAGCACTAAGGGCATGGAATAGTAGAATTGATCAATATCTTCATAAAAATGGTTTCAAAAAATGCCCTTATGAGCATGCCCTATACACAAAGGTGAATGGAAATAAAGATACTTTAATTGTTTGCTTGTATGTGGATGATGTACTCTTCACAGGAAATGATGCAAAGATGATCGAGGAGTTTAAGAAGGTGATGACAAGAGAATTCGAGATGACCGATATTGGGCTCATGTCCTACTATCTTGGCATAGAAGTAAAGCAAGAGAAAGAAGGAATATTTATTTCTCAAGAAAGCTATGCAAATGAAGTTCTTAAGAAATTCAAGATGAATGAATGTCAGCCCGTAAGCACCCCCGTGGAATGTGGAACCAAGTTGTCAAAGCATGAAGAAGGAGAAATAGTGGATCCAATATATTTTAAGAGCCTCGTTGGAAGCTTGCGATACTTAACATGCACAAGGACCGATATCCTCTTTGGAGTTGGACTTATCAGTCGTTATATGGAAACTCCAACAACAACACATTTGAAGGCTGCTAGAAGGATCCTTCGCTACGTCAAAGGTACAATTGACTATGGATTGTTTTATTCAGTCTCTAATAGTTTCAAGCTTGTTGGCTACAGTGATAGTGATTGGGGAGGAGACTTAGATGACCGAAAAAGCACAAGTGGGTTTGTGTTCTACATGGGAGACGTTGCATTCACATGGAGTTCAAAGAAGCAACCTATTATCACCCTTTCCACTTGTGAAGCTGAATACGTCGCCACAACAAATTGTGTATGTCATGCAATTTGGTTGAAGAATTTATTGAAAGAGCTTAACATACCTGTTGATACCAAAATTAGTATCCTGATATGAATGAATAATAAGAAGACACGTGTCAATATACATGGCACAATAGCAACGAGGAAGATCATTCCCCGACCAAGTTATGTTCGCTCCGAGCAACAAGAATACTCCGAGGAACTACCATACTCCGAGGAACTCCAGCTCTCCGAGGAACTCTAGCTATCCGAGGAACAGACCTCTCCGAGGAACTCACATGCTCCGAGGAACAGACCTCTCCGAGGAACTCTTGAACAACGAGCAACTAAGGCGGTCCGAGCTGCATCTCGGCCACAGCATTGATTGCCAGATAACCAACAGTTCAACTATTCATTGAATGCTCATCACTTAACGCACACGCTTAGAGGGCATTAAATGTACTACCCTTTCATATGTATATCATTTAATGTATCACCCTTTCAGATGATAGCCTCAAGGCTATAAATACATTGTATCACCCTCATTCAAAGGGACCGAAATTTCTTGAGAGAACTTGTAATCGAGAATTCCCAAAACACTCAGCAATAACATAACAATGGACGTAGGCCATTCATATAAGGCAGAACCACTTTAAAATTCTTTGTCTTATTTATTTATCTGTGATTGAATAATTAGAGCGATCTAATTTTTTACATCAACAGATTGGCGCCATCTGTGGGAAACGACTGTAATTATCGTTTTTCACCAAAAATAATTCATCATCAATGGCAGATAATCCAGAATCTAGCAATCAAAACACTGGAAATGCTGGAAATCTGCCAAATCCTTCTGCACCTCCAGATCTGGCTGGAATCATGACGAATCTGGCTCAAGGACAAATCGCCATGCAAGAAACTATGAGGCAACTCATACAAACCCTTCACGGCGTTGCACCTGCACAATCAGGACAGCGAAGTGGTCAAAGGCAAACCTCTTCACGATCTAGGCGTACGGTGACATATCGTAATGATGAATCTGATGATTTCTCATATCAACCTGGGCAAACTTCATCAATACGGGCCTCATATACTGAGCAACGTGTTACTCTCTCTCCAGAGAGGACCAGTGCCTTAGAAAGACTGAGCAGGGCATCTCCTTTCAGTCGATTAGGCCCGAGGAGGAATAAGAGTCCACCTAAAGCCATGTCGAGGAGTTTTCGACAACCATCAGATCTAAGAGAAGGATCAGCACAATCACGACCAGTTGCTCGTCGAGATAGATCTCAGGGAGCTACGTCAGAACAATCAATTGCTCGGACTAATAGGCCCGAGGAAGGAAATGATGCGTGGAAAGGATCCATTCAGCGGTTGGAGGATAAATTGGGAGAAATGGCTAAGGTGAGGAACCCCCTACAACGAACTTTTGTTCAAGGGACACCTTTTGTACAGGCCATTGTGGATTTTCCTACACCATCGAAGTTTAAAGCACCTGTGGTGACCCCCAAATATGATGGAAAGACAGATCATGTTCTTCACATAGAGCAATATCAAGCTGCTGCCGACATCTATGTCGTCCCCGACGAGATGAGATGCAGAGCATTCTCGGGAACCCTTACTGGATCTGCCCAGATATGGTACAACAATCTTCCTCGGGGTAAGATTTCAACTTTCTTTCAACTGGCCGAGTTGTTCATCAGCAATTTCTGTTTTGGAGCAAAGCCAGTAAAACGAGTAGCGCACTTGTTAAGTGTTAGACAAAAATCTGGTGAAAGTACTAGAGATTACATAACTCGTTTCAATAACGAGAAGCTGGAAGTCATAGATTATGAAGAAAAGACAGCAATCACCGCCTTGATGAGTGGGTTATTGCCTAACAAGTTGTATTACACTTTGGCCAAAGATCCACCTACAACTATGTCAGAATTGATGGCAAAAGCGGCCAAAGTCATGAATGCCGAGGAGGCTATGGCTGCGAAGAAGAATATGGATGAAGAAACCAAGGTGGAAGTCAACAATAAAGAGCATAAGGGCAATGGCAGTGACAAGCATTCCAAGAATAATAAGTCGACATGGGAAGTTCTGAAGAAATTCGATAATTATACTCCTTTGAAAATGGGTATTAATCATGTCTTGGAAGAAATCAAGAATAACGAGGAGGTAAAATGGCCAAAGAAAATGAGGTCAGACCCTGATATCAGGAATAGCGATAAGTATTGCGAGTTTCATAAGGATCATGGTCATATGACTAAAAATTGCATAGCTCTCCAGAACGAGATTGAAACACTCATCCAAAGAGGAAAGTTGTCAAAGTATGTTGATCGTAATGAAGATCGAGTAAGAGAGAGATCTAGATCTCCTCGTCGGGTAGAAGAAAAACAATAAACTGGAATGCTGATATGATGGAATGCTGAACACCTACGCAAGTATTATCAGTGATGTAAAATGTAAAGCAGTTCCATTAATATGAATAAAACGATGATGTTTCCCCATCTTCTTTCTTTTTATCGAAAGTTTGTCGGGGAATACTAGTGTACAACACTACGCTGTTCAGCAATAAAAGCAATTAACATCCAAAAAAAATATCAGGTTAATCCATTTAAACAAATTTTTTTTAGGTGTTTATTGATTTCAAATAGAGTCTACTCATCTACTCTTCTCTAGAAGACAAGATGCTGGTTAATAGTAGTACATACACTCTCGTATACCACAAGTCAATGCATACCGATAGTCACACCATACTCGGACATGCCCAAAGTAAGTAATCCCATGATAAAAATCAAACCCACATGATAACATGTAATATATAGGTGTCCCACACCCCTCAGTGAGTCTACGTAAATAACGATGCTATAGGCTAAGTTTAGCAATCCTTTTTGCCCACACAATATTAATTGCTACAAAAATCAATATATGCCTCATAATTCCTTAGATAGAAAACATACCCCCATTTGCGGGTGATGGTTATTGAATCCCACTATTATAACTTTGCTCCGATGAGTCAAGAAAAATTTTACCCCAAATTTTCAGTTCTAGTTAACCACGCTCCACTATATGCCCAAGCCTTTGAATATATTGCCTTTGTTAGGTAACACACATAATTCCCGAAATTTCAAGAACTTCTACTGATGACTCTCCTCAATTTTCCATAATAGGGGTGACCTCGACTACGGTCATCATACTCGAACATACTTCATAACCTCTTAGGTACGATCTCCGCTATCCGTCCAATGGCCCTTATCTGCCATACTTCTCGTACGAACCCGTTCGAACGCAATAAGCTTCACTAATATATACGTGATTTTACCAAAGAAATCAACAATCCTAAACATAGGGCTCTACATCAAAGAACGCTAAGCTGAAAACACAATAAGCCGTACAGACCCTAAAGGACACTAGAACCTGATGCTCTGATACCACCTGTAACACCCCGCCTAATTAAATACCGGGTGGCCAGTCCCATACCAAATTAAAACAGAATATACAGTTGGCTCATTCTTAGCATCACTGTCGAAAACATTTACAACTCACCCAATACTCAATTAAGCTGGTGTTCAAAAATACTTTCCAAATTTTAATTCAACAAAATTCATTTCTAGTTTAAGAATAATACAACACATTTTATTCTACAACACTGATAACCAATTAGATAACAGCAAATAATTTGAATGCAATTGGAATAAACATTCCCAAATAATATAAATCCTCTACAATAATCCCTACAATATCAAATGTATTAAAATGACACGAATATAATAGTATTTAACTCCGACAGAAAATGATAACTGAAATCCTTTGGGCGACATGCCCTATGTAAGAATACTGTGAATCAAAAAGATGACAAGCGTCTAAGAAAAACCTCCATAGCTCCATAGCTCGTCAAAATCAACTATGGTTGGTGTCCCTGTTGCTGGACACCTGATATAGAGATACAATAGAAGAGAAAATATGCAAGGAAACGGGTCAGAGCCCGAATGTGTAGTTTATTTTTAAAACAGCAAGTATTTAACAAGTGCAATAAATCTTTTATTATGTACATGTTAGACCCAACTCTCACTTGCTATTCTCACCTCTCATCTTGAGTGCACACTTAATGTTTCCTATTAACCTCCTAGTTAATGGTTCCTCTTTTCTAGTCGCCAAATTATAATTCCATCCCAATATCATAATCCCCGTATGTCCCATACCATACGTCACATTAGTATTCATTTACATTTCTCATTTATATGATTAGTTTCTCATTAACATGAATCACTTCTCATTAATATGAATTAAGCTTTTCAATTCTATAAGAATAAACATTCATTAACTTAATTCCATTATCTTTCTCCGTTATCTACAATTATCACCGTAGATAGATTTAAGCACAATACAAATCCATTTAGTCATTTAATCCATTATATATATATTCATATATAATACAACACCCCGAGTCACAGCTGCGGTGCAATGCATTACTCTGCTATCATGTCCCATCATCGCAGGTCGCCGAATAGGGGACTACAGGTTCGTTAAGATTCCTCGAACCATAAATAACAACACAATCATTGGAGGCGAACATAGTTCTCATACCCATGGGTCACGCACATACCTACGTACCCATAGTCAGCGGACTTATCAACTCCCCGATAAGTCTTTCATGGACCCATGTTCTCGAGCGACAAATCAAAGATCCCATGGATTCATCAGGATATGACTGCCCTCACGCGCAAACCTCCCACCGATAGCAAGTAAGCTAGGTATGTCATACACATAAATCATCAATCAATCAAATAGGTATTATCATACCTATAGTATACTAACAACAAGGTACTCACATTAACCTTAGATTATTCCCTTACGTAGCATTATATCTCTTTAAATCCCACGTATTAAAATGTCATATCTTTACTTCATAATTTAATTATCCTCGCATCCTATAACATCTCTCCACTCCCGACGTCATTAAGGTTCTTGCGCGGAGCATCTCGCAAAGCGAAATCCAAACAAGGAACCCCTCCAATACACTACTACTTAACTTGTCGATCAAGGAGGTCCGTCAACTTCAAATACGCGATCGGGATAACCTCATACCCTCTTTCAACCAAATGTGTTCTAAACTCCCATCTCTATCCAGGAGCCATACCACTACGCTCTTATACTACACTCAGCCTTTGCAAAATTAATAATGAGCTTAAACTCAGTCCTTGATGTTCAAATTGTCACCCTAAGGTTACTCTCACTCAATACACAAGATTCAAATAGGTTTTTCCTCAACATATATTCAGTAACAAGTCACTAATATCATACTGGTCCATAATATCATTTCTCTCGAATTACCACGAGTTTAGTTCTCCTTTTAATTAAGGTTAAAACCGATAGTTTCAAATCTCTTATAAACACATCTTCTTTCACTTAGGATTAAACCCTCGTGTAAACTTAAGGATACCCAGGTGTTATATTAAATCACCCCTACTGGTCCTATCTTTAATCCTCATACATCCCCATTTGGAATTTAACAAATGAATCTAGCAACCGAAATTCTATTCATTATAATTTTCATCATTTTAATCACTTGAATCCAAATCAAATTAATTCAAATCTTATCAAGGGTTTACTGATATTTTCTAAGTCCCATAATATCCAAATAATAATCACCAAAGATCCACAAAAGGTTTGGGATAAGAATCAACATTTAAGAAACAACATCATGAATTCTCATATTTTAAATACTCAGAAAAATTAGATCCAAAAATTATTCAAATCATCAATCTGACTTCAGATTTGGATTCTACATGAAAAATTGAGTCAGGTATGTGTTTTGAGTTTTTCTTAAATCTCATCCAAATGCACTCAAAAAAGAAGATCTAAACATTCCAAATTGGCTCTTCTCATTCCATTCGTTTTTGCCTTTTTTCTAGAAAATTATCAACATATTATCTTCAAGAACACTAAATTATTTTCAGAATTTCTTCCACAGATAGATGAATATTTATTGGATTATTATCATACTACAACATGAGTTTACCTCCTATATCATTTCAGTTTCTAGAAATCCATAAAACAACTCCATTATGTCTTCCAAACATGAAAAATCATCTCTTTTCATAATTATTCTAACATGGACAATATACGAACTTAAATTGCAAATATCAAACACTTGCCTTTACTGAAGATCTGATCCTTTGGAGTTGAATAACATAGGTGGTGATGGTGGTGGTGACCTTTGACCTTTGGTTCTTCTCCTTCCCAAGCAAGCTTTTCCCTTCCCAAGCAACCTTTCATTCTCTCTAGGAAGATGACTTCTCTAATTTGTGAAGAGGAGATGTATAACCCATGTACACTTAATCTACCAATACTTATAATAAGACAAAACCCGAAATCACTATTCATCCCCGTTGTAAAAATAACCAAAATGCCCTTTTGGGTTGTCTTTTCATTTTCAAATGACCCGAGACTCAAAATTAACATCCAAATAGACTTTTCTGGCTATTTTGAACCTTCCGGACGCAACGACGCAGTCAAAATGACTATAAGGTCGATAGAAAATAAATTTCCTTTTTAATTTAATAAATTAGTCCCGACACGTCCCATACCGCGTCTGACTAAAAAATCCAAATTACCGAAATTATATCACACCGTCATAATAATGACATCATATTCATATATTACCTAAATATCTTTAAGTAATATTTAGAATCATCCATTTTAATATCCACCTTCCGGATAAACCCGAATGAATTAATTAATAATAAGATCCAATTAATCCATTAATTTAAAATATAACCCATTTTAAAAGTCATTAAAATTACGGGGTATTACAGGAACTCCAGCTCTCCAAGAACATTCTAGATCCTCTATAAAGTTAGACCCATTAAGAGTGATATCTTGCCAAGAACATTCTAGATCCATCTTGTGTATTGTGGAGAGTGTAAGAAATGGTAGATAGATGTGGAAGGTTCTAGAGATTCAATCTTTACCCTTGATGTAAATTTAATCTCCACCATTCATTTGAGTTGGAGGATAGTATATATAGGGGTGTTGTCTCCACATTTTGTATCAAGCAAAATTTAGTGAGTTCTAATAAAAGAATTCCTTTCACCAAATAGTTCTCCACTCTTTTTCATATATTTTGATCCCTCCCCTAAATATATAAACAACCTCTTCCAACAATATTCTCCTGCGGCTGCTGCAGCGCCGCCGCCTCCGCCGAAAGCTCCGCCACCGTCGACATTCCAATCTGCCAGCTCCGCCGCCTACATTACAAAAGAACCTAACTTTTCTTCCAAACTTTTCTTGCAGAATATTAGTTCATAGGTAGCAATGTCAACTTAATACATTTGCACAAGGACTGGAAAATAAAATGACACTCTTTCAATGCAGATTAATCATTAAGTGGAAGTAGAACACAAAAATAATTTTCGTACAATGCTCATCCTAACCTAACACGCCGCTAAAAATGATTTAATCCACCGGAGTTCTAATTAATCTTTAACATGTTTCTCTGTAAGTTTTATCAGTATTATCAAAATATTAAGCTTATTTCAACTTGAATCAAAACCCCTCCTGTTTCAAAAGTTATTTCAACTCGACTCCCTTTTTAATCCAAACTTTCTGGTTTTGCTAAAGTAAAGTAAAGAAGTATACCAGATTCCATATTTATGGTATTAATTGACTAAAGATATTCAAATCAAATCAAACCTTAAACATATTCAAATTAAACCCTAAAAATATACAAATAAAGTTGCCCGCCCGGGCTTACACTTAAGTAGAATATACATATCACTAACATTCAAATCAAACCCTAAACGTACTCAAATCAAGTTGCTGGGCTTACATTTAGTAGAATATAGATATCATGGCTGGCCGAAATTCAAATTGTAGCCAACATTCCAATCTGCCAGGTCAACAAAATCGTCATTCCCGTGGTCAGCAGCAATGGGAAAGTTATATTCTCCTGCGGCTGCTGCAGCTCCGCCGAAAGCTCCGCTGCCGCCGACGACGACAGCCCCACCGCGAGCAGCAAGGCTCCACGTATCCACTCTAAGATAGTTGAGAACTGTAAACGGACCTCCCAAGGGACAGATATCCCACAACACGGATTCCCAATGGCATCCCAGTATTATATTGTTTTTTTGTTGGATGTTTCTTCCCCTCAACATACTCCTCATCTTTGAAATGGTGACATGATTGCGTATAACTATAAGAAGGTTACGTAGGTTGGGAACGGTAACGTCCCTGAACTCACAATGGTCGGTGTGTGCTTTCCTCTGCATACCGCAAGGGGCACAACCATTCATACTTTTAAGTTTGACCGGATATTTTAAATTGACTACCACCAATTATCCCTTTATTTATAGGTAATTGTGGCAGTGGGCCAAATAATAAAGCCCGCTATTAGCATAACTTTCAAATTAGCATAACTTTCAAATTAACTTCGTGTTGTAGCAGCAATTTAAGGGTGCGTTTGATTGCAAAGTCGGAAAATGAATTGAAAAGAATTGATTTCCATGGAAAACTATTTTACGGAATTATTTTCCATGGAAAATTATTTTAGGTGTGTTTGATTGGTCTAATTTTCTTACTCGAAAATTAAGTATTTTTCACATTTTCTTGTTTGATTAGCATTATTTTCCAACTAGAAAATTAGAGGCTTATGACAACTATATATATGTAAAAGTTTATTTTTTTTAAACTATCAAATTTAAAACTTTAATAAATAAAGATCATTCAACTTTCAACATCTGGAACCCACGAAACATGTCATAGAAATAATAAAAATATAAACGCCAATATTAAAATGCTTAAACGTTCATTTATAACGAATTAAAAATTAGAATGTCTAAAAAACTACAAATAATTAACCCGACAAAATAGAGAAGTCTTAAAACTATTAAAATACGATGTAAATTTATTGACCCTTATCCAAGCTTGTTAACAATCCAAGCATGTGCAAACTCTTCATCATCTAAGTCAATGAATATCCGACCCAATTCTTTGTCTTGCTCGAAAACTTTCATGAGTTGCATTATATCATTGTTCTCTATGTGCATGGCCTTGAGCTTGTCCAAGATAACTTTCCAATTGACGTGAGTTTGCGTTGCTTGCTTTTCAAATGCAACAGCTTGCATTTCTAAAGCAACTGCAATTTTTTTTGATGAATCAGCAATAACAGATAAGGTAGCAGAAGCATCGTCCACAGGTTACCGACGTTTACGTCGAACTTCAGAGTTTGTTCCCTGCAAGGTTCGTTTGGATGTGATTGAAGGACTTGCCTCAGTAGTAACATTCTCATCCGCCTCATTTTCATTGTTTAAGTTCCCCTCAATATTTTCACTAGCATTATTTGCATTCATTGGGGGAAAGTCATTTCCCGATACGGCTCGATCACCCGTTGCAATGTCATCACCAAAAATAATACCCAAATCTTGGTAGTGAAGACACACCTTTCCCTTTAACTTCGCTGCATCAGGTTTATCCTGAAAGGAAAAATATATAAAATTAGTAAAAGACCAAATTTCATTAAACTAAAAAATATAAAAAAATAAATAATTGTTAAAGCTAATAAAAAAATTGGTGCTACCTTAATGTACTCTTCCCAAACATTAGGATCCGCTGTGATTCGTCCAGTATTGGCATCCCACCCAAAACCACTAACCTTGAATAGCTCACGGAGATCCGTATAATCTTTTTTCAAAGTCTTCAAACGTCCTCTTACGTTCTTCTCAACAACCGCCACGCCACATATAGAATATACGTGCTCAGCCACCTTCAAAATCTGAGTTGCTGTGAATCCATTGTCTGCCCGTTTTGTCCCGGCCAACACTTGTTCAATGAGTGTGTTTACCAACTGTTCATCCATCTCATCGGTCCAACGAACTTGCCCTTTTTTTGCATTAACTGGAACTGATTGAGAATACGGTTGACTAACTTCCTCAATATCAGGGTGAGGGCACGTGGTTGTGGTAGGTCGTGGGACACGAAATGGCACAAAACTTCCACTTGGGCGATAAGTTGCCATTAAACCTGTTTGACATTATATGGTGAACATTTGTAGATCAAAATTTAATGTATCAAATTAGTCAATTGAACATGCATACCAATAATTGTACATGGAAATATAATAAATCTGAAATTAAAAATTTAATTTTTCGACAACAATTCATAACAAAAGAGCTCAATCAAAGTTAATCCCAACATTAGGGTTCATTTGATATTCATTCCACATTGCAGTAGCCGTAATATTTCTCTTAGTATTCCAACTAGCCTCGGGTGTGAAAGTAATGTGGGCATTAAGGGAGGCAACTTCAGGTACATCGTGAGGATCGGGGTTAACTTCATCATCACTAATCTCTTCATCGCTACAAACATCATCTATGTCATCAATTCGTATAAAGTTGTGAAGGGCACAACAAGCAAGTACCATTTTTGCTTGTGTATCAATATCGTTAAAGGGTTGATGTCTTAAATATGCAAATCTTTTCTTAAGCAACCCTATTGTTCTCTCGATAACATTACAGAGTGATGAATGGAGAAAGTTGAACAACTCTTTACTATTTTCTGGTCGTTGACCCTCGATGTCTCTGCGGTGATAACGAGTCTTTCGATATGGTGAAAGAAAACCCGGAACCAATGGAAATCCAGCATCAGCAAGATAATATTTACCTAGTAATATAATAAAGCATAATTAGATAATGAGATTTAGTTTGTTGTAATTTATGAAAGATAATAAGTTACAAATTGTACCAATAGGAACCGTTAACTTAGGTCCTTGTCGTAAAATAACACTCCTTAATAGTCGACCGTCATGTGCTGATCCCTCCCAACCGGCAAGCACGTAAGTAAACTTCATATCAAATGTACACGCCACTAAAACATTTTGCGATACGACTTGCTTTCTGTTGCGATATTTAGGTTGCTCTAGTAAATTAACATTTGCAGCTATGTGAGTACCATCTATTGCGCCCACAGCATCCTAAAATGAAGATTAGTTAATAAAAAACATATATAAATTAGAAAAAAAATCAAAAATTTAGTAAGAAGACCTAACCTCAAAGTATTGGTACCAGTCTTCAACATGATCCTTATCGTATGGGGAATTCGCGACAGTTGCGTTGGTGACTATATCCCTATAGAGCATCAGGCATGCATCTAAAACTCTGTGAAAGTAATGGCTTATTATTTGTCCAGACCTAAAGAAATGTAAACTTTCAACACGATTGCGCTCATCATGGCCAAGTGTGGATAAAAAGATAGCAACCTGTTCCTCAACCCTCACAAATCGACTATCGAGTAACCCGTAAGTACGTAAACTAGCACATAATCGGTGGAATGGACCTCGTTTCATCCTAAGTTGCTCGTGACAAACCCTATCGCTCATGTTGAACAATCGATGTAGTACTACGGCCCTATCTTCATCCCAATTTCTATAAGGTGCCCTAGTGAGACATCGGTCATGATAATGCCTAATAGTCTTATACAAAACTACCGCTTGCAGTACCATTGCCCAAAATGCACCCACAAGTTGGTCATTGTTTGGTGTTCTTGCCATTTTGAAGTGATGCTTGAAAAAAAAAATTATAAAAAAGTTGCTCATAATATTTGTCAAATAAAAATTAAACAAAATATTAAAAGGTTACCTACTCATGCATTACCAAATATCCATATAATATAGCACCATATGGGAATGGCCAAAATTCATGTATGATATTTTTGACATTTCATGCCCACGTATGAAATGTCATGCTAAAAGCTTTTTTTTTTTTAATAAATATATATATATATTTATATATATATATATATATATATATATATATATTAGATATGGATTTTTTTAAGCTTTTTTTTAATAAATATATATATATATATATTAGATATAAGCTTTTTTTAACTATTTTTTTTTATGGCTGAATTTTATCACGGGGGCAAATTTATCGCCGTGCCGTCGGCACGGGTATCCACTAGTATATATGTATGATATTTTTGACATTTCATGCCCATGCATGAAATGTCATGCTAAAAGCTTTTTTTTTTTTAATAAATATATATATATATATATATATATATATATATATTAGATATGGATTTTTATAAGCTTTTTTTTTAATAAATAGATATATATATATTAGATATAAGCTTTTTTTAACTATTTTTTTTATGGGCTGAATTTTATCACGGGGGCAAATTTATCGCCGTGCCGTCGGCACGGGTATCCACTAGTATATATGTATGATATTTTTGACATTTCATGCCCATGCATGAAATGTCATGCTAAAAGCTTTTTTTTTAAATAAATAAATATATATATATATATATATATATATATATATATATATATATATATATATATATATATATATATTAGATATGGATTTTTTTAAACTTTTTTTTAATAAATAGATATATATATATATATTAGATATAAGCTTTTTTAACTATTTTTTTATGGGCTGAATTTTATCACGGGGGAAAATTTATCGCCGTGCCGTCGGCACGGGTATCCACTAGTATATATGTGTGATATTTTTGACATTTCATGCCCATGCATGAAATGCCATGCTAAAAGCTTTTTTTTTAATAAATATATATATATATATTAGATATGGATTTTTTTAAGTTTTTTTTTTTTAATAAATAGATATATATATTAGATATAAGCTTTTTTTTTAATAAATAGATATATATATTAGATATAAGCTTTTTTTTAATAAATAGATATATATATTAGATATAAGCTTTTTTTTAATAAATAGATATATATATTAGATATAAGCTTTTTTTTTAATAAATAGATATATATATTAGATATAGATTTTTTTAACTATTTTGTTTATGGGCTGGAGATATATATTATTATATCTGAAACTGAAACCCCCACACACAGATATGTATATATACAGTGACGGATCCAGAATTTTGTGTGAACTGGGGCGAAAGTTTCGATAGTTGCCGGGGGTTCGGGGGCGGGAGCCCCCGAGGCGATTTTTTTTTTGGGGGGGTCGAGTTTTTTCGAGCATTTTTTGGGCTGTTTTTACTTTTTTGGGCATTATGTTCATTTTCAACACTAATTGAAGTGGGAGATGACTTAACCTCAGCTTCAGATACGGTTGGTGCATTGTCTTCTCTTTTTCGTTTAAAAAATTTCTCTATTGATTCCCAATATTTACAAATTTAATTGAATTTCACATATAAATTTATATAAATTTACACAAAAACAAATAAACAGACACACATAAACAATACACAAAATAAATTTATAAATTCACATTATAAATTTAATTTCATTTTAGTATAAATAATTTTAGTATAATTTCAGTAGTAAAAATATATATGATTTTTCTTTTACTTTGGTACGAAAGAAGAGAGAGCACCATTTTAAGTTATGTTTTTTTTTTGTTTATTACAGATTTTCCCTTAAACTTTTAATATAATTACAAGTTACCTCCAGGTTTAATTTTTTACCAAAAAAAAAAATTTTTTTTAAAAAAAAAAAAAATGAACTGGGGCGGCCGCCCCGCTTCGGCCCGGGCTGGATCCGCCCCTGTATATATATATATATATATATATATATATATATATATATATACCGAAACCCACACATAGATATGTATATCCGAAACCCACACACACAGATATGTAGATATATATACCGCTGTATATATATATACCGAAACCAACACACACAGATATATACCGCTGTATACTTCTTATAATCTTCCGACGTTCCATAAATTGACTTACTTGGAGTTTTATGCTTACAACAATGACAATGGTGACAACGTTTACAAAAGTGAATATATATATACCGCTGAATACAAGATCGTAACTGTTTCCTGACTTCGTTCAGGTATATATCTATATATACACACAACTGTTTTCAGAAGATGATGAATAATATGAAATTGATTAGGAGAAATTAAAGCAGGTTGCCAACAAAAAAACTAACCTGAAATGGGTTGAAATGGGTTGTATGGGTGTTAACACCTCTTCTCCTCCCGCCGATAATGAAAGAGCTGATAAATTTCTTTTTATAAAGTGGCTGAATGGGTAGTTGAGTGAAAATAGGAGTCCACCTTCTCAATACGTGGGATAGAAAACTTTTATGTTGAATCCGATTCTTTGGGGTACTTTAGAAAACCATTTCCTGTTTTTTGGTGGAAAATACATCACGTGACCCTTTTTTATGGAAAATAATTACTAGGAAAATTTGGTAATCAAACACTTTAAAAAAAGGAAAAATCATTAGAAAAATCTCATTTTCCATGGAAAATAATGACAATCAAACACACCCTAAATAATTAAATGCAGAATTAAAAAATTAGGAACGAAATTACCCAATTTATGAGCTGATAAATCGAAGGCGAAAAATATAAGAAATTCGAAACTGGACAGTCCAGAAATATGGCTGAGTCGCGGACAATGTCGCTCTCTTTAAGGTGTTTCGCGGCTCTGCCTCCAATTTGTGCCGACAGTGTACAGCCCCGTCACCCCCAGGATAAAACAACCTCGAAAATAATACGAATCAGCAGCACGAATCTGATTCGCTCAACAAATACCCATTCTAAAATACATATACTGCTCGATCATGATAAATATAAATAATCTGGGAAAGATTATATATTTCTGTGTCGTTATAATTATTCAGGGGATGAATAATTATTTCTGTAAAAAAAAATTCGGAGGAAGATGAGAACTGTTAGGAGATAACTGTGTGTTAAAAACAGAGGCTACAACCTCTTTTATGGGGCAAAAAGAAAAGAGACCTTGGTAAACAACGTGGAGAAAAATCTGGAAATAGTGGGCAACTCGGTTGAAGAAATCAACACAGAATAAAACACGTTTTAATTTTTCGGAATTAAAAAAAAACGTTAAAAAATAAATTTTTAAAGTCCAAAAAACAATAATGTATTTGTCCAAAAAATTAATTCTTAATGAACCCAAGCCCATGACCCCGGCCCCGGACCCGGACACGGGCCGGGCCGGACGAACGGCGGCGGCGCGCGCGCACGTGTGTGACTTGGCCCAATAAGTCCCCCGCCCATACACACAAAACATCTAATGCCCAAAGGGCTTACCCTTTAGATTCACAAAAAAGGTATATTAACTCATCCCATTTTTTACAACCCACCGATGTGGGACTTGTGCCTAAGGCACTTTCAAAGTTTTTGCACCTCATTATAACAGTTGCCAAAGACAGCTGTTTCCAACAATCCCCCACTTGCAAAACTTGAAAACATTTTATCGAGCAATAATTCATAGAATTGTGCATAAGTAAAGGTGTATTTCGACTTGAACCTTTACGTAGTAAAGATGATTCAGAATATACTAGAGTAACCGTAGTTTTGAACTCTATCTCTGACAACATCCCACACACAACCCTACTTGGGTGTAGTTCTAATAGCTAGCACGTTACGGTCATGTGCTTCTATCCCAGTATAGTGAACGCTTTAGGAATTTGCCCAAAATATCCATAGGAAGTGGCCACATTTCCACATTCACATAGGTGATTCTATCAAGAATACTCCTGTAGCTAACTACCCCACTCAAAATAGAGCTATAGATCTCATTAAGAGTTATAATAACTCATCCTCAACTCGCTTCAGGATATCATGCTCCATAGGGATGGACTCGAAGTAAAACCCCATTCTATTTACTTAATAATTGCATGATTCAACCCATATCACTTGTGACTTGTTATTACCCTTTGAACATATTTCTTGGGATCTCCAGTACATATGTTGGGTTACCATCACAAATGACTCATTTATCCAAGGGCTTTAGTCCCATCCCTTTCGTAGTGTTCCACACTTTCTCCCTAGCTAGTCCTTTCGTCAAAGGATCAGCTAAGTTCTGATCAGACCGTATATGATCCACTATCACAGCACCCGTAGAGATAAATTCTCTAACAGTACTATGCTTACGACGTATTTGTCGTTTCTCACCGTTATAATAACGGTTCTCAACTTTTGCAATAGCCGCGGTACTATCACAATGAATCAAAATGGCTGGTATCGGTCTTTTCCATAATGGAATATCTGACAGGAGGTTTCTTAACCAACCTGCCTCTTCACTAGCAGTAGCTAGTGCTATCATCTCAGACTCCATAGTGGATTGAGCCAAAATAGTTTTTTTCTTAGATTTCCAAGAAACTGCACCACCAGCGATGCTAAATATATATCCACTAGTAGCCTTAGAATCATCAGATAGGGTGTTCCAATCAGCATCACTAAATCCTTCAAGGACAGCGGGATGCTTAGTATAGTGTAATCTGAGGTTCATCGTCCTTTTAAGGTACCGCATGACCATCTCAATAGCATGCCAATGCTCCATACTAGGTCTACTTGTAAATCTACATAGTACTCCTACAGCATAAGCTATGTCAGGTCTAGTGCAATCTGTAGCATATCGTAAGCTACCTATAATGCTTGCATAAGCATTTTGATTTACACTGTCTCCAGTGTTCTTAAATAACTTTACACTAGGGTCAAATGGATTACTAGCAGGTTTACAGTCAAAGTAATTATATTTCTTTAGAACTTTCTCAATGTAATGAGATTGATCCAAAGAAAGTTCCTTTTCTGACCTAGTAATATTAATTCCTAATATTACACTAGCTTCACCCAAATCCTTCATATCAAAGTTAGCACATAGTAATGATTTAACATTTTCTACGGCATGAATATTAGAACCAAATATAAGCAAGTCATCAACATAAAGACATATGATAGTGCAAATGTTCTCAACATATTTATAATAAATGCATTTGTCACTTTCATTAATTTTAAACCCATTAGAGATGACTAAGCTATCAAATTTATCATGCCATTGTTTAGGTGCCTATTTGAGTCCATAAAGAGATTTATCTAATTTACATACTTTATTTTCTTGATCGTGTACAATAAAACCTTCAGGTTGATCCATATAAATCTCTTCTTCTAATTCTCCATTTAAAAATGCAGTTTTAACATCCATTTGGTGTACAATTAAATTATTTAAGGCAGCTATAGCAAATAGTACACGTATAGACGTTATTCTAGTCACGGGTGAAAATGTATCAAAAAAGTCTACATTTTCTCTTTGTCTAAAACCTTTAGCAACAAGCCGTGCCTTATATTTTTCAATAGTGCCATCAGGTTCTAATTTCTTTTTAAGAATCCATTTACACCCAATTGTTTTACACCCAGGAGGAAGGTCTACTAAATGCCAAGTTTTATTTGTTTCCAAAGAATCAATTTCATCATTAATAGCCTCTTGCCACAAATCCGCATCTAAAGAAGATAAGGCTTCTTAAATAGTGTTAGGATCCTCCTCTAAAGTGTAGGGATAAAAGTCGGGACCAAAATCTTTTTCTACACGAGCCCTTTTACTTTTTTGAATTTCTAAAATGGATTCATTATTTTCTTTAATTTTATTTAAAGAAATATTAGTGGATGACTCGCCCCCACTATTCCTCAATTTAAAAGGAAATTTATCTTCATAAAAATCGGCGTCATTTGATTCAATAATTACTTGATTTTTCAAGTCATAAAATCGGTAAGCTTTGCTATTAATATCATAGCCTATAAAAACGCACTCATATGCTCTACTTGCCAATTTAGACCTTTTAGGGTCGGGTATACGTACATAGGCTAAGCACCCCCACGTTCTAAAGTATGACACATTGGGCTTAATATTTTTCCAAATTTCATAAGGAGATATTTTCATTTTAGTCTTAGGAATTCTATTAAGCACGTGACACACAGTCAAAATAATTTCACCCCACCAATGTGAGGCAACCCCTGAATTTAATAAAATAGTCACAACTAATTCAGTTAATGTCCTATTTTTTCTTTCGGCTTTACCGTTCATTTCGGGTGAATAAAGGGCAGTTTTTTCGTGAATAATACCGTGGGTTTTATAAAATTCAATAAATGGTCCAGAATCATGATCGGTACCTCTATCACTACGTAACCTTTTTATTTTCCGATTAAATTGATTTTCAATTTCATTTAGGAAAATTTTAAACATGTCAAACGCTTCACTTTTATTTTTCATTAAATACACAAATGAATAATCGGAACAATCATCAATAAAAGTTATAAAATAACGTTTGCCATTTCTAGTTGTGACACCAACCAATTCACAAATATCTGAATGAATTAAATCAAGTGGTTCAGATTCTCTAAAAACATATTTATGTGGTGTCTTTGTGATTTTTGCTTGACTACACCATTCACATTTTTCAAAATCATTTAATGATAATTCGGGAATTAATCCTAAAGTGCTCATTTTTTTAACTAGTCGTTTATTAACATGACAAAGCCTAGCATGCCAAACATTAAATAAACAAGCAATATAAGGAGAAGGATAAATTTTATTCATTGCATCAACATTCAATTTAAACATCCCATCAGTGGCATAACCCTTGCCTACAAAAATTCCATTTTTGGTCAAAGTAAATAAATCAGCACCAATAGTTTGAGTAAAGCCAGCTTTGTTGAGAAGATAACCCGAAACCAAATTTTTCCTTATCTCAGGAGTGTGAAGAACATCTTTGAGGATAATAGTCTTTCCCGAAGTGAACTTCAATTCCACATTTCCAGTACCAGCAACCTCAGTGGAGTGAGAATCACCCAACAACACTTTCTTATCTGTAGTCTCAGAATAAGTCTTAAACAGACTACGATCATAACAAATATAGCGGGAAGCGCCAGTATCCAACCACCACCCTTCGGCACCGTTAACCATGTTGATTTCTTAAATCATAGCACATAGGTTCTCTTCGGTCAAATTGGCTTGTGCTTGTGGCACATTGCGACATTTGCGAGCCATATGGCCAGGCTTGCCACACTTAAAACAGAGAAACTGTCCCGAGTTGCTAGACTGTCCATTTTCAGGGTTCTTATACTTATTCTGAGTCTGAGTCTGATTTTTAAAATTCTGGTTGTGGCTCTTTTTCTGATTTTTCATATTTTTTCCGTTTGCCTTTAAAACAACTAGAGTGTGGTTCTTTTTTTGATTTTTGTTGTTAGACACAACAAGAATTTCATCTTTATAGTCCTGTTTTCGGGATTCCTCCTCAATTCTCAATTTAGTAATAAGTGACTCTAGTGAAAATTCTTTAGACTTATGCCTCAAAATATTTTTAAACTCTTTGAACAGTGGAGGCAATTTATCAATAATTACAGCCACATGAAATTGCTCATCTAAAGTCATGCCCTCGGAAATAATTTCATGGGCAATCATTTGCAAGTCATGGGTTTGAGCAACAACAGATTTGTCATCCGTCATTTGAAATTTCAAATAACGACTGACGGCATATTTTTTAGCACCCGCCTCCTCCATGTCATATTTTTTAAAAAGTGCGTCCCAAACATCTTTCGCAGTTTTATAATTGGCATAATAGTCATAAAGTTCGTCACTTAGAGCATTCAGAATATAGTTCTTGCACAAAAAATCATTTTACTCCCAAGTTCTAATTGTTTTGCTTTCCTCAACAGTAGGTGGATTATTTACTACGGGTTTGTCAAATTGAACACATGATGTGACTTTTTTCGTAGTTAAATAAAATAGCAATTTTTGGCTCCAACGTTTAAAATGGGTGCCTTCATATTTGAAAGGCTTATTAAGGTTACTTGAGTTAATTTCGTCCATGGCAGAATTTTTCTAAACACCTTAAAATTGTTGTAGCAGCAATTTAAATAATTAAATGCAGAATTAAAAAATTAGGAATGAAATTACCCAATTTAGGAGCTGATAAATCGAAGGCGAAAAATAAAAGAAACCCGAAACTGGACAGTCCAGAAATATGGCTGAGTTGCGGACAATGTCGCTCTCTTTAAGGTGTTTCGCGGCTCTGCTAGACTTGGCAAAATGAGGCACGACACGATAACACGACACAACACGAAATTATAAGTTAATGGGTTTAGTCTTATTGGGTTTGGGTCATTAACGGGTCAACACGGTAGATCCGTTATCATAACGGGTCGTGTTTGGGTTTGTACTCTTACACGATTAAACTCGTTTATACCCATTATCACCCGTTAGTTGTACCGAGTTTTATTTGGTCGTGTGACCCGAACCAATATTACACGGGTACTAACGGGTACTAACGAGTACTAACGGGTATTAACGAGTACTAACGGGTCACCCAACCCGTTACCCGTTTAGACCGGTTAATATTAACGGGTGTTAACGGTTCGGGTCGTGTACCCGTTAATATTAACGGGTCGTGTTTGGGTATTATCATTTGACCCGTTAGTCTTAACGGGTCGTGTACGGGTTAAGGGTGTTTTCACCCGTTAACACGACCCGTTAACAGCTCTAGGCTCTGCCTCCAATTTGTGCCGACAGTGTACAGCCCCGTCACCCCCAGGATAAAACAACCTCGAAAATAATACGAATCTGCAGCACGAATCTGATTCGCTTAACAAACACCCATTCTAAAATAGATATACTGCTCGATCATGATAAATATAAATAATCTGGGAAAGATTATATATTTCCGTGTCGTTATAATTATTCAGGGGATGAATAATTATTTATGTAAAAAAAAATTCGGAGGAAGATGAGAACTGTTAGGAGATAACTATGTGTTAAAAACGGAGGCTACAACCTCTTTTATGGGGCAAAAAGAAAAGAGACGTTGGTAAACAACGTGGAGAAAAATCTGGAAATAGTGGGCAACTCGGTTGAAGAAATCAACACAGAATAAAACATGTTTTAATTTTTCGGAATTAAAAAAAAAACGTTAAAAAATAAATTTTTAAAGCCCAAAAAACAATAATGTATTTGTCCAAAAAATTAATTCTTAATGAGCCTAAGCCCAAGACCCCGGACCCGGACACGGGCACGGGTCGGGCCGGCCGGACGGCAGCGGCGGCGCGCGCGCGCGTGTGTGAATTGGCCCAATAAGTCCCCCACCCATACACACAAAACATCTAATGCCCAAAGGGCTTACCCTTTAGACTCACAAAAAAGGTATATTAACTCATCCCATTTTTTACAACCCACCGATGTGGGACTTGTGCCAAAGGAACTTTCAAAGTTTTTGCACCTCATTATAACAGCTGCCAAAGACAGCTGTTTCCAACACTTCGTAAATCCGCCTTTCAAAGTAAAAACTTAGTTTTTTACAAGATCCGTTTTTTTAGAGAGTCCTTTGAGAGTATGTGATGATTTTAAAAAGTGAGGAAAAGGTTTTTTAAATTTTTTTTCTTTACAAGGGTCCGTAAAAATGAAGATTTCGTTCGAATGAGATTTCATGGATCAAAAGGAGTTTTGATCGATGTCACTATTCTACAAACAATGAACCTAGTAAAATAAATATCTTCAAACGAGAGGACATCAAAGGAATCAAGTTTTATATGAGGACCCTGATTTTCATCTAGGGGCCTTCGTAAGATAAAAAATTGTTTAATAGGACCTCGATTGAAAGAGACCTTATTTGAACAAGGATCATATTTATTTGGAAATTTATTTTAGTCAAGATATTCTATTACAAAGTACAAGTAACTTCATAAACACGTCTTTCAAAGTACAAAGCCTAGTATTTATAAAATCCTTTCTTGATTTTAAGAGAGTCGTTTAAGAGTGTGTGATTGTCATATTCCATGCTTTCTACGTAGACTTCAGTTTTACCATCCCCTTCGAGTCTTCTATATTAGTAGAAGAATTGCACGATAAATCACGTGGGTGATTAGCACGTTGTTTGGAAAGATCTTCAGCCACCAAGATCAGTGGATAATGAGTCCTTGGAGGATGTGTATCTTATTCCTAGACTAGAACAACACTCGCTAGTATGAGTAGAGGCAGAGGAGTGGCCATATAGGAGTAAGATTTTTTTATATAGGAAAGTTGTGTATGTGTCCTTGTTAAGTCTTGTAAATATTATTTAGTACTAGTGGGCTTGATTGTGGGCTGAGGGGATAGTGATTTTCCCCCTCAGATTTTCCATCTAATATCCTTGTGTGCTATTATTGATTTATTTACTTATAGCTTCCACTAATAATCAATTCCATGCAATTTGTACTAATTAATTTTATTCAGTAAAATTAAAAATTATCCAAAATCAAAACGAATTTTAACTTTCTTGATGCGTTAATTAATTTAACGTAGACCCTTAGGTACATAATTATTCATAACCAATCCTAATTAAGAATCTTTCGAGGGAGAAAAGGCACCAAAAGTCCTATGGAAAAAAAAGGAAAAACTAATCCAACCTAACCTATAACTAGATTAGAGTTCAATAATCAGTCGATTTGAATTGGATTAACACTACCCAAATTTGTCTTTAGATGGCCTGGGGTTAGTTGGATTAAAATAGGTAATTTTAAGATGATGAACACCCTCGGAAAATATGCATATGTGATTAGGTTTATTCTAATTAAAATAAATCATTTGTCACTCTATATGAGATTACAACACTAAAAAAACTCAGTTTAAAATAGTTATAGACTTTTGATTTTCCAGTGAAAAAATCCCTACAGGTTGTTCTCAAAGATATTTGTTGGGATTTAGTAAAGACGGATGGAATAATTATTAAAGGCGTTTTATTTTCTAAGAAGATATAATTAGAGTTAATATAAGCGATTATGTATATGTTTCTGTAAGAAAATGAATTTCGAGTACAATCAAGTTATGCAAGGAACAACAATGATTAGAAATAAGAAAAAACAATAGATCATAAGAATTAACATGTTTTAATATAGAGAGATCTGTGTCCATAAGAAAAATGTAGAGGACTTTTATTTCAATAAAAAATTGTTGGGTGATAAAATTTATAGTGAGTCTCAAGTAATAGGTATAAGAGTGCAATTTACATCCTCCAATAATAAATTTTCTTCATTAATAGTATTGAGAATGACAATTACATTTAGATTCACAATATTTATCCTTATCAATTATGAAGATGGTTTCACAGCCCCATATGGGCTTATCTGATAAGATTATTGGCCCGATAATTACTGAGGGGGGTAGTCTTTTATAATAATTGAAATTTTTAGAATTCACTCAAGTCTGTTCAGATCATAAGATAAGTTGTTCACATTCAAGATTATGTTAATAGTTCAATAAGACCAAAAGAAAATTACATACTATAAAAAATGTGTAAAAACCATTTATCTTCAACTTATAACACCCTAAACATGTGAATTTTTATTTTCCTTTTTTATTTTCGGAGTATGCATTTGCATATAATTTTTTGTCTCATAAGCACATATAAGTATGTTTCTTGCAAATTATTGCTAACACCCCTTTTGGTAGAACTTATAAAATCTTCTCTCATCATTTTTAATTAACATGACACGCAATGAATTTTACACGAACATCCCAAAAATCTAGCGAAGAAATTATGACGTGATTGGGTGAAAATAATTTTCCACATTAGTTTTGGTTAGAAATAAAAAAAATACACCATTGTCAACTCGTGTATGTGTGTGAGGTATAGAAATGACCTCAACATAGTCAATATGAGTCCTTCTCAGAAAACTCCATATGAACTAATAATTAAAACACTCATAAGTTCACACTACCCTCCTAATAATCGAATCTAAGAATAGGAAAATAAATAGTAATGTTGTGTTCCACAAGTTATCAATCATCTCAACACTATTTATCAACAAAAATTACAAAACAAAAATAGTTTTGGATTTTTATGATTTTAATTAAAAAAAAAACGTTTGGATTTTTGCTCAAAAAATTCAAAAAAACACAAACCTTTTTGTATTTTTCAAAAAATTATAAAACCAGACCAAAAACTATTATACACTCTAGGAATGATAACACATAATGAACTTTACAAAGAGAATCCTAGTCTAATGATGATATGGATGACTTTCTCGGAAGGGTGAGATGGGACAGAGTAGGAACCCTTATCCACCACTCTAGATATCTTTTTATTATTCGTACCTTGAGCACTAGGAAGGCACCACTCATCCTATTTAATCATCCCATATGCATTTGATATTTTTGAATCATGTACTCGATACATTCTTGGAGCTTGTAGAAATATTTATTCAAACGTGGATGAACATACCCACTTTGCACAAGCTAGTGGCAATAGTCTCTAAGGTTACCCTTCCTTTTGCAATGGGTGAAAAAGTATAGTTTTAAAGGATCCACCTTTTCTGGATTGGGAGTAATCAATAGAGGGAGCCAAGAAAGTGTGTTTTTTACCTTTTGACAACGTGGTCTTTGTCTTGAACTTAGAATCTTGTGATCCGTCATATCCAAGATTCGCTTTCTCCTTCGAGGATTGAGAAGGTGCTAGGATTATATTTTTTAACTTCTTGGAACACACTTAGAGGTCAACTTTAACCTTATTAGATGTTAATAAGTCTTTTGTGAGTTTCTTTTTTATGCCTCCAACACCTGACATGCACATAGTGACTTAAAGAGAGCAATCTTCAAGGAATCAACCTTTTCATTAAAGAGCTAATCTCTTTCTCCCCCGCTTTCAACCTCTCATTATGAGTAGAGTCTCGATCCTTCACCTTAATCATCATAATCGTAATCTTCCCCAAGGAACATATCTCACTCTACATATAAATGTTCTCGGTAAGATTATCATTCACCTTATTTATGACTTTACACATCTTGTAAAGTTCATTGAACTTATCTTGAAGTTGTTCCTTTATCTCATCAACACAACCCATTTCCTTTACCATTTTGTCTGTATCAATTTTGGACTTAATGCTATATTTATCCACCTTCCCTAAATCAAGGGAGTTTTGAGGAATAATCATACCCTCGTTAGTGGGAACATGATCAAGTTACATTCAATGGGATACTTATAATTTTAGTCGGTGTCCACTATACTAAAAAGGCTAAATTGTCACCTTTGAGTCGACCATCCTTGTCATGGTCAATGACCGCGACAAGTTTAGTTGTCATGAACTTATCACCGTCAAGGACCTTGATAGGTCCATGACAACTTTCTTAAATAGAAAACCCTACCGTCTTTTTTCCCCGTTTCATTTCCTTCATTTTTCTCTCTCTCTCTCTGAGCGACTGTTCTCTCTCTCTCTCTCTCTCTCTCTCTCTCTCTCTCTCTCTCCTTTTTGTGTGTGTGTGTGTATATCCATGTGTGTGTGTCTCATTTTTTCTACATATATGTGTGTATATGATTTTTTGTTTGTGTGTGTGATTATTTTGGTGTTTGCAAAAATTGGGCATAAATCTGAATTGGACCCTTTTGTTGTGTAAATATGAAATTGGACCTCTTTGTTGTGTAAATATGAAATTGAAATTGGTTGGACATCTGAAATTGGGCATATTCTTGTGTAAATATGAAATTAAAATTGAAATTGGGTATAAAACAAAAATTGGGTATAATGTTGTGTAAATTTGAAATTGTACCTCTTTTGTTGTGTAAATATGAAATTAAAATTGGGTATAAATTTGAAATTGGACATATTGTTGTGTAAATGTGAAATTAAAATTGAAATTGGGTATAAAATGAAAATTGGGTATAGTGTTGTGTAAATCTGAAATGGGTATAATGTTGTGTAATTGGGTATAATATTGCACATATAAATATATATACACAGAGAGATTGTTGAATTATTTAATTATTGAATTGTTTGGGATTCTTGAATTGTTATTGACTGGTGGGTTTGAACATTTAGATGGCCATTGAGTTGGTTGGCCTTAGTAATTTATATTAAAAGACATTATTATTTGCATTGTTGTTTTGAATTCTTGAATTGTTGTTGATGATGCTGGAAGTAGCACCATCCTACTAGGTGTATGTAAGCTCAAATCAGTGATAACAATGGAAGCTCAAGTATACACTAAATATAAGAGATTGAGATGAGGAGAAGAGGATAAATACCAATATATAAGTGTTTTAGCCAATTAGGCCTACGTCCACTGTGCAAGTGAGTGAATAAGGTCATCGGATTAAGGCACTAATGGCCATGAATACAATATCTCAAGATTTCTCTCTCTACTGTATAATTTGATAGAGTTTAGCTAAGGTTGTAATTTCGGATCCCCTCTCAAGGTAGGAGAAGATAAGTATATATAGTGTTTGGGGGGTGTAATGTACCCCCCATGCATGCAATGGGCATGTGTGTGTTGATCTAGCCAATCTAATGAAGACATCTGTCACTGTCACATGTAGAGAATAATGATTAAATATTTCCCCACGTGAGGGGATTGATTTAGTTACAACAGATTTTGTCCATGTGTTCTTATCCTTACATATCCTTATAAATGCTCGGACTTGCCCATGAATGGTACAACCTCGCCCTGGAAGAGTGCGAGGTTACTGAAGTCTAACCGTTGCCTCATCTAAGTCTATTCATGATGACCTCAGCCAGGTAAGCTGACCGAGGTTAGGTCGGAAGAGTAATATTCATGTAATACTACTGATCTCGACCGTTAACTGTAACGTCGGCCTAATCGATATTGCTGTTGGAGAGTGGCTGAACCCGCAAGTCCTTGTAGACAGTACGAGATAACCACCAATTATTTTAGAAAATGGAGGTCAAATTAATTTGTAAATTTAATAAAAACCATTTAGACAATCCAATTTGAAAATAAGGTGGATAAATATGTAAAACATATAACATATTACAACTATTCATCAAAATAATGACCGAATAAGTTGTCGGTTAACAGACTAATACAAACAGGTTACATCAAGTATTACAAATAAATATTACAGTATATGCAAGTACAAAACTTGGGCAACACGCCCGAGTGTACAGACTGATCATAACTAGAGTATACAAAAGATAGATGTGTCTATAACAAAAATCCTACAACATCCGCAAAAATGTTGTAGCTCGCTGACACTGAGAATGAGAGATTAACACGGGCGTCCTTGCGGCGGATCACTTGAGCATAAATAGGATCCATACAAAAGAGAGAAATATAAATGGGTCTGGGCCCGGTTTGATATGGTATAAATGTGAATAAAATGCATGACAATTATGAATTGCTAACATCATAAACAAGCTTAACTCGCACTTCACAAAAGAATAATCCTCACCTCTCATCTAAGTGCACACCCTAGCTCAATGCCATTTATAATGTTAACTATTCATCAATGTAAGAGAAATAACTCAATTCCAATTTAATAAGCTTACATTTCAGTTTGTACAATATGTCTTCTCCGGTCCATTCCTCATTAGGAAACTTATTCCGTACAGTTGATTTATAAAATGCTTTCGCCATTTATAAAATGCCACATTCATGAGAATAGTTACAATCAAAATATAACGATTCTAAGACCATCCTTCCGGGAGTCACCTTACTGGATGCGCCCCTAAATAGCTATCATCTTCCAGGGCCTATAACGAAGACCACCTGGGTGCCCTAAATCGCGTCGCGTGGGAAGAGGCCTTATACCTTCGACAGTAAGTCATAACTATACCCGAAATTACCTCACTTCTAATAAAACAACAACACAATATAACCACCGGTCCTATGGTCGAGGACTATATTCACCCTGCATTCACTAGCCAAGGGACTTCACCTCATTCGCATAACTTTCCTTATGATAGCATTTAGAGAGGTATGTATAAGCAAGTCACAATTCACAAGATATGCCAATATAAAATGTACATTCCATTTTATCCGGAACCGCATGTGTTTAACGACATAAATCACTATGTTTAATTATCCCCATACTAACTTCCAAGAGTTCACGACAACGACATAAGCCACCAAGGGTAATTTACCTCATCTTAATCTCTAAAAATTCAGAATCATATATCCCTACTTTCCCCTAGTCCTAGACTAGATCACTAAATGAAAAGGACACTTACCTCCTTCTAACAGTTAATTAATTAATTCCCGACCTAAGCCTAGGCACTCCTTTTCTAACCTAGGTTATTGATTCTCCTATTAAAAGACGCTAATACTCTATTTTACTTCATGCAAGAAGGTTCCTAAGCCTTAAACCTTAAAATAAGGGAATAGAAAGGAAACTAAATTTTATGGTTAAAAACAGGGGACCGGTCGATCGGCCCCTGACCCCTGGTCGACTGTGCTTCTAGAATTTTGCCTCATAAGAAAAGAAGTAATCCCATTCTTTAAGGCCTGGTAGATCGGTCCTGGGACCGCAGTTGACCGCGCTATAAAATTATGCCTTTTGAGAGAAGCAACGGGCTTTTTCTCTTTAGGCCCGGTCGACCGGGCTCTGGACCGCGATCGACCGGTCACACCAGATCTCACTGCCAACCCCCATTTTATCATACAAAAACTAAATCTCTAACCCTAATTTTCTTCCATAACTCTCAACCTTATTATCTAATAACTTCACCCCAACATTTCTACACAACAACAAACTAATGTAATCAACTCAAGTCATATATACATCAAAATCTAAGGGTTTAATTTAAACACCAAAAGTCATCAAAACCCACCAATGGCTTAAATCTCCTAAAACACAACTGTCAATACAAATTATCCACACTAAATCATACATATGCAAGTTAGAAACTTGCCTCAAGTTCGTAGTCTCGGATTCTCTACTCGTAGCAACGATTTCCAAGATCAAATCATCAAATCTCCTCTTTTCTCTTATTTTCTCCCAAGTTCTCTCTCTCTCTCTTAGGTTTAGGAATAAATGAAAAATAAATGATCTAACAAGACTAAAAATACCCAAATTACATTATGTCCAACTTTAAATATCACTACACAATTAAAATGACCCATAACAACATAATTATGTCATGACCGGTTAAAAGTATCCGGAACCCAAAAATATAACTTGGTACTCATTTTGACTATTTCAACCATTTCTGGACTAACCGCGCCCTCTAAATTGGCATCCGGGATATCATAAATTATTTCATGTTCTAACGTCATATTCATTCATCAATAATAATCCCATTGGAATAAAAGTCATAACCGTCGCTTAAAGCAAAACGACGCAACAAAACATAATATGATGATATTTACTTTCGCTTAACAGTAAATATGCAAAACTTAGTAAACATTATCTCTTAAATCACTTAAAGTAATATTTACTTCAACACCCTTTATTTTATATAATTAACCCGCATGGGAAATCAATATAAAAGTAATTACTCATAAATAAGGGGTATTACATGTGCGTGATAATTGTCCACTCTGAAACTAATCGCCTAGTATCTCCACTAATGGTATAATCGTCTATTTTTTTACTTCAAAATTTAACATTTTAAAAGTATATGATTAAATACATAAAAATAACCAAATTCAGGATTTTAATGGATTTTATTAAATATAGTTTTTATAACTATAAAATGGTTTTAAATATTCCTAAGAGGAGAATAGGATGTAAAATGAATCCATAGTTACTTTTTAATATATTTTCATGAATTTTACAGAAATAAGAATATAAGTTTTTACAACAATGAGGAGGATTTGACTAAATAGTGAAAATAAAAAGTGAGGACTATATTCCAAATGGGGTTTTTTATATCCACAAAATTGTAATCAAATTTTATACAAGTGAGAATTTTTTTTCAACTAATCAAAGCATACAAGATAAACATATTTTTTGTAGAAAAATAACTTTCACTCACCACATATGTAATTAAATATTCCAAATGGTCCCGCAATCTTTGAGAACCCTCGGAAGAACCACCTGTAATACCCGGCTAACCCCAAGAAGTTACGCACCTCTGTCGGTATCGTGGGTTGTCCCCACTCCCTCACCGCCGACACTTTGCTCGGGTCCACTGATATCCCCAATTCTGACACAACGTGCCCTAGAAACTGCACTTCCCATAACCAAAATCCGCACGTCTCATACTTGGCATACATATGATGCTCTCGTAGAGTCTGAAGAACCTGTCTCAAGTGCTCGGCATGCTCCTCCTCAGTCTATGAATAAATCAGGATGTCATCTATGAAGACGATGGCAAATTGATCTAAGAACTCTCTGAACACTCGGTTCATCAAGTCCATGAATACGGCTGGAGCATTTGTTAGCCCAAACGACTTGATCCTGAACTCATATGACCCATACCTCGTCAAGAAAGCAGTCTTTGACACATACTGCTCTCTAATCCGTAACTAATGGCATCCCGATCTCAAGTCTATCTTCAAAAAGAAGGTAGCTCCCTTCGGCTGGTTGAACAAGTTATCGATTCGGGGCAACGAATACTTATTTTGTATCGTGACGTTGTTCAACTGTCGGTAGTCCATGCACAACCTCAATGAACCATCTCTCTTTTTCACAAACAACACCGGAGCCCCCCAAGGCGAGGTGCTCCTATGAATGAATCCCTGACCTAACAGCTGCTCAATATGATTCTGTAACTCTCTCATCTCAGCTGAAGCCATACAGTATAGTGCACGGGCTATCGGTTGAGTGCCCGACATCAAATCTAGAATGAAATCTATCTCTCGGCTATGAAGTAGTCCCGGTATCTCCTGGAACACATCAGAAAACTCGCGAATAACAGGAATCGAGTCCAGGGGAGTCACGATCTCCTTGGAGGTCTCCCTATCTATTTAATATAAATGGGTGGATGATCCTCCCTCAGGGCGAGGGATCGCCACCAGGAACATCTATTGTCCCGGTATGGCAAAGATAATACTCCTACTGAAACAATCTATAATGTCTCTATACGCAGCAAGCCAATCCATACCAATAATGGCATCACGTTTATGCATATCTAAAACTAGCATGTCTGCAGGTAAAATTAAGCTACCAATCTCTATACCTACTCCCGGTATATAAATAATATTAAAGAACCATTTACCAGTGGTGAGTCTACACATGTCACTGTACTCTCTGTCGTGTCTAATAACCCCGTGACCTATACAAAGCTAGTGGATATAAAATAGTGTGATGCCCCAGTATCAAATAAAATACGCCTCATAATGCCATGAATAAGAAACATACCCTCAACTACGGGTGGCCCTTGTGGTGATGTTGGCTGGTGGACATTATAGACACGTCCATACTACAATTCTCCCTGCTGAACGGGGACTGCTGAGATGGCTGGTAAAGATGGCATTGAAGGTGGTGCTGGGAAGGCAACTGGCAAGAGGGGTCTCTGCGGCTCCTGACAGGCACCCTACTGCTATGGGCCCCTATCCCCCTCTGGGCAATCCTGGCGCCTATGGCTATTCTTTTCGCAACTAAAATATATGTCCCTGAAGTTTCCTCCCCTTTGTCCCTGCAGACCTCGGCCCTGATGGCCGTTACCACCCCTCCATTGGCCCTGCTGGCCCTGTTGATAACGTTATTGGCCCTAATGGCCTTGTTGATGGCCAAATTGACCTACTGGTAACGATGTGAGCCCTGCTAGCCATGCTGACTAGACTAGCCTTGTTGACCATTCCTAACCCCCCCCCATATCCCTGCCTGGAATCACCAGATCAAAATCGCTTGACAGGGTCCCCTTGATGGGAACTCTGCTCACTATAACGGACCTGTCCCTGAACTGCTGGTGCCCCATCGGCACAACTACCTCATGTCCGACCCTACTGGATGGACTCCCCTGCTCGCTTACTTCCCTTATGATGAAAGTGGTGATCCTGTCAATGCAACATAGCGGAATTGAGTACATCAGTGTAAGTACCCAATGACAGATTACCTATGAGGTGCTGACGAATCCTCCAGGTCAATCCGTCCATGAACATCAAGATTTTCTTCTCTTCGGTAGGTGCCTCATCCAGCACTATAGTGAGAAGTCTCGTGAACTCCTCCTTGTACTCTGCAACCATCATACTTCCTGCTTAATATTCAGTAATTTTTACCTCATCTCAGTCTACACGATGGAGGAAAAATATTTAGGGTCGAACCGCACCCAAAAAGTCTAAATCGACATACTATCTCTCTCTTCTAAGGTGGTAGTGGACTCGCACCACTGTAAGGCAACTCCTACTAGCTTGAAGGAAGCCAGTAACTGTCTCTGAACGTCTGAGAACTCATATATGCGTAGATGCCTCTAGATGTCCTTCTTCCATTCGCTAGCAATGACAATGTCGGAACTGTCTGAGAACTCCAGAGGATGTGCCTTCTTAAAGGCATCCCTAACCCTCTCTCATGCCGTGGGAAGCTATGCTGGCACTAGCGCTACTGCCTGAACCTGGGGTGGGGCCTGTTACACCACTGCTAATGCTCCATTCACCGCCTGAGCAACTGTAGCAGCGACTTCAGTTGCGTTCATCATTCCCTGAGCCTGAACTGTTGGCTGCTCGGGCTGGGCATTTCTATCTCAGAGGCATTTGAAACGAGAAGGAATTTTATTAGTCCATAGTTATTATTAAATCTCAAATAGTTGAAGACGAAATCTTATAAAAAGAATACAACAGTCCTAAAAATAGGGCTCTATATCAAAGAAGCTAAGCTGAAAGCATCATAAGCCGTACATATCCTAAAGGACTCTAGAACCTGATGTTATGATACCTCCAGTGACACCCCCTAATTAAATACCGGATGATCAGTCTTTTTTAAATTAAATCAAAGTGTCCGGTTGGTTAATTCTTAGCATCACTAACATAAAACAATTTTCTTAATTAATCACCTAATAAATAATTAAGCTAAGTGTCAAAATATATAATTTTATTTATTAAACTCCATTATTAAAATATTATATGTATAAACCAATTTATGAATACTACTAACGATAAAATTAAACCATCTAAGTGAAATGAACAAACTAAATAAATCAATCCAAATAAGTATCCACATCTAAGGCCAACTTAATAGATGAAACAATCCCAAATAAAAACTGAATATTGAAATAATAAAAGAGTACAAAATCTCTATCAAGTCTAAACAGAATCTGAAAATGGGCGACACATGCCCTAACTAGATAGACTAAATGGGAAGTTGAGAATCAAAGAAGGAATCGTCTATTGCAAGGACCTGCAACTCCCACATAAGCTGCAGCACGTCAATTGTCCAATGAACTACGCCTGACGCCCCTGTGGCTGGGCACCTGTGATATATATATATATATATATATATATATACAAGAAAAAGAAAAAGTGACAGGAAACGGGTCAGAGCCCGAGTGTAAAACAACTTTAAAAATAGTTTAGCAAGTATTTAAGATGCTTACTAGTTGATATTACAAACATGTGAGTACCTCGACACTCACTTGAGAATTCTCACCTCTCAACTAGCGTGCACGCCTAACGTACTGCTATAATGACTCATAAGATTAATTTAATGCACTAGTCTAACCCAATTCTCCTCTCATCAATTTTTGATCCATATGACCGTATGTCTATGATTTATTTAAGATAACTTTTCTTATGAATTAATCAAGCCAGTTAAGTATATCTCAATATTGATTTGGGATTAAATGCATTTATTCAATTTTATCTACTTGTATGCACAGTAGAAGAATCATCGGTATATATATTATCACACATAATATATATACAATAGAGCACCCCACATAAATCTATGGTGCTGGCATACTCTGCCATCCAGTCCCTGTACCTCTCGCACGATAAGGGAAATACTAAATCCACTCTCGAACCGTATTAACATAAAACACACATATCGGAGGCGAAGCATAGTTCCAAGTCACTAAGAGGTCAGCACATACCCTCACGTCTCTTAGGACCGTCTAACTATCATTCTCAGATAACTTGTACCAAGGACACTATATTTTAGTGTATGAGTAAATATCCCCCATAAAGGTCCAATCGAGATAAGACTGTCCCGACGCGAAAACCCCCCCGTGATAACAAGTACTGCGGGTAAGATTGTACACATGCATTCACATATTACATATTATATATGCATATATACATTCACTCAATTATATATATATATATATTCACGTTATTCATTTACGTACGCCCACGACCCATAATAATAATATTCTAATCATACGTGGCACATAACGCCCGAGTCCTACGTATAATTAAACCCTTCCTTTTTATTCTCAATTACTGCCACATTCTAAGTACTTCTCGTCTCTCGAAGTCTTTCATCTTGATTAAATGTAATATTAGTAGGAGTACACTCAATACCCTACTGGTCTAATTCCTTCTTGATTCTCACAAAACTTAATTTAATGTACGCATGGTTTCCATTCCAATTTATACCCCCCGAATTCCCATGGTTAAATTTCATATAAAGTCACATCACCCGGACCCTACTTATACCCTACTGGTCCTTCTCATGTCCCATTATGGTGTTTAAATTAAGTCTAAAGATCCTCACATATTTGAATCGGATTAACATTAAAGGGGGAGAAAGTTTCAGTTTCCAGAAGGAGTCGATCGATCGATAAAAAGGGGTCGATCGGTCGACATTCTTGAGTCGATCGATTGATCGAGCAGTTCTTGCCCAGATTCTGCAATTCTTTACCTACGATTTTCTTCCATTTAACTTCTCCAAATAGCCATTAACAAGTCCCAAACTCCCAACCAAACATTAGGAACATTATACAAACACTTATAGATGTTTTCTAACATAAAACTTTCATTAATTCATCAAGAACCGTCATCAAACTAATTAATCCAAGAATTTATCCTTTAACCCTAGTTTATTTTATTTCACAAGAATTTAATGAATATTCAGATTCCTATCTCTACTGGGCATCCAAAATTCGTGTTCACCAATCTAGATACAACGAGGGAGTAATTTTAACATGATTTCTATTCTGAAATTCAATATAATTTTCCCAGACATTATTTATTTTTCATGGGAATGTAAATAATTTTCTCATATACTAGCATGGAGGTGATATTAACCATATAACAACAAGTTAGATACTTACCTTAGAAATGGAAGTCTGAATCGTTGATGATAATGGGTATGGTTTCGTTCCTCGTTCCCCAATCTACGTGTGGTGGTGGAATTGGTGAAGATGGTGTTGGGTGGGTGGTTCTCTCCCTTGGAAGTCCTATCTCTTCTCCCTTCCTTAGCCCCTCTACTACTCTAGAGTTTCTAACCCTCGAGGACTCTCTCTTCCCACAGATGTAAACTCTATATTTTTGTCATTAATTAAGGCTAAAATGGAAAATTATCAAAATGCCCTTCCGAGTTACCGGTTAGGCCTAAAAATATTTCGAGACCCAAACTAAACCCCCGGGTATACTTTTCTGACTATCTTAACCCTTTCAGATACATTGGCGCACTCAAAACAACCATATGAGCGACTCATAATTAAATTACTTTTTATTCCATTAATCTAGTCATGACACGACTAGATTAATTTCTATAATTGTACTATTATTCACTCGTGACAATCTTAATACATTCGATCTAATATATTACTTTACTCATCTAGTAATATTCTACATAATTTCTTACCAATAATTACTAACTCTCGTCACGATAGTAAATATTTATTTTAAAATCCGGATTAATATTAAATTAATTTATCACAATTTTATTTAATTAATCCCATAATTAAATCCTATTAAAATACTAGGTATTGCAAGTTATCAACCACGTGTTATGCACATAACTTGTTAAAATTAATTAAAAATAAAAGAGTAAATAATAAAATGTTAAATAAAAAATAATTACCCAAGCCCATCATCTCCCTAGACCTAACCACCAAGAGCCTCCACCTCCACCACTACCAAACCCCTAACCCCCCAACCCTACCCAACCTAACACCTCGCACACCTCGTTTACCATCCCCCACCCCTCCACCCCCGCCCCAACCCCCTTTTTTCTCTTTATATCCCCTCTCTCTCTCTCTCTCTATATATATATATATATATATATATATATATATATATATATATATATCAAACTATAAATACGCATACATATAAACACTAAAATTAATTTTAGGTCTAGTAAAACGAATGAATTTGTACTAAGTTAGGGTTTAATTTGGGGATGGGTGGTAAATTTAATGGATTTATTAGAAGTCTATTAAAGATAACGGTCATGTGACTGGCATGTGACCTATTTTGAACGAAAAATTATTTAAAAATGTAAAATAATTTTAAATTTTATTTAAATTAAAAATTAGAATCATGGAAAAATACTTGAAAGGTCAAAACTACAAAATTTCATAAAAATAACCAAAACTCAACCCCCCGCCCACCATCATCCCAACCACCTTATCCCCCTTAGCCTACAACTAACAACCCCCATCATCATTGTGAGGGGGATAATTCGATCACACGTGGGGGAATGGACCATGCCCTATATATCTTTCTAGGCATCTTCATCCATGAAGATAGACTGTTGGAGCTAACTGATATGCGAGAATATACAGCTGATCAAGTTGGGGATAACTATTATAGCGATTGAGTATGTTAAGGACTCATCCATCTAATCCTATAAATGTAACCTTAGTCCCCAGGGGAAAGGAGATGTAATCCTAAACGTTATAACCAAGATAATTGAAAATAAGGACCTCCCATGGATGTAGACCCATTGTAGAACCACATAAACTATGGTCTTATATGTCTGCATGTTTTACTTGTTCTTATCGGCTAAAACTGTGTTGAATCATAACCAGTAGGATTTTACCACATACAATTGGCGTTATTTGTGGGAAGTAAGTTTCTTTCTTCAACCTTTTCAATTAAAAATAATCATGTCTCATTCATATAGCGAGCATTTAAAACACGCATGTGCCTCCCTATGGGGCGATAGAATAAGTTAATATGAAATTAATTATTTCTAATTTTAATCCTGAATAATTATTTATCTTAGGTCAATTTATTAATCCAAATTCGAATGAAATAAAATAAAGTAAATATGGAGCACATTAAATAATAGATTTAATTTGTTCCTAACTTGATTAATTAAGTAAATTTTACATTTTACAATTTCTTAATTAATTAATTAGGTTCAAATTCCATATGAGGTGATAGAAATTAACAATGGCTGAAAATAAAATCAATCACACGAATAGGGACATCGTCATTTAATATGGTAACTTGCTCGGAAAAATACATGCACCAACCTCACACATAAGTTCACTAGTACAAAAGATTTCAAGGATTGCAAAAGAATAAACACGACTTGCAACTCTTGATTTAACCGCAACCACATATTGTTGTCGTTATAAACTTTTAACCTCAAAATTACTATTTATGTCAATCTCAATCGTAGTTTGACGACAACCACCACCCTCGGGTCTCGATATCCATGAGTATTTTTAAAGGAACTCCTCCTTTTAATTTTCAGAGAACCCTTTTTGAGTTTTAAGCTCAAGAACTCTTAAGCACATTACTTTATATTTTTTATTCTTTTTAATGTTTTAGAAAAAACCTTTTGAACATTAAATCTTATATTTTAATTGCGTTTTATATAAAATAATTCCCACAAATTTCTTTTCAAAATCCATGCAGTTTGGACTTTGGTTGAGATAAAATTTTGAGGAGTTTTTTAAGATCGGTGAGTCGATTAACTTGGATTACGATCCAAGGTAATTTGAAAGACTAGTGATTTATGAATCAAAGTTACGGTGGAGATTCGTGTAGATGCTTCCATTTCATAGATAACCTCCTTTTAAATTGAATTTTAGATAAGTTAAAAAGAATTTAGTTTTAAAAGAGTCCTCAAGGTTTAAAAAACTCAACAACTAACTAAGTGATTTTTTTTTTTTAAATAAAAAGAGTTTTAAAGGAAACCTTGTTGACCACGAAAAAAGGAAAAAAAAAAGCCAACAAACAAATCCCACGCCCATGCCTTTCCCAACCAACCCGCTATAACGGTCTCCTTCATCCACTCTGGCGGTAGGAGTATCCGCGGTTGTCGGCTCCTTATGCTGCGATCGCGGGTCAGGGAAATTCTTGACCAAGTCGCAGCCATCACTTGAGGTGTACGGGTATGCAAACTAATATTTCACTTATGCCTATTTTGAGAGACTCCTATAGATTTAATCTTTGTTTGGGACTTTTTTATGTGCCACTTAAGTACAATGTTGAAAATTCTGGGCACTAAAACTTAGAAAAAATCCCTTCAGAAATTCACCAAAGCAAAATTATTTTTTATATTTCAAAAAATTAATTGTCCCACATGTACTACGTTTTTGTACGGCTTGAACTTTTGTGTGGTCGGTATTTATGTTGCATTTATGTCTTTGACGTAGAATTCAATTGTGCAGACGATCTTCAATAAAATTAACACAAACCTAAACTATGTTTTGGATCCAGAATTATATAATAAGGAAAACAATGTTCTTACAACATTCAGAGACTCACAACGATTATCAAGATGATCGCGGTGAATATGTCCCTCCCAAGTTCATATCCAACAAAAATCGAAGTACCCTTATCTCTCTCTATTGTGCATCTGAGGAACAAATTGGAGATCAATAAGCCATCACGATCTAACCAAATATTGTTACTAGAAGACACTTACGAGTAGCGCCTTAGAGAACAGAAGTCTGTCACATGCCAATAATAGGAGGATAACGCTCGCTTTCAATGTCGTCTCGAGAGGAGGGAATAAGAAATCCACAAGGGCCAATGTAAGAGCTAGGAGATCGCCTACACCGCCCTCATGCAAGTCAAACTCACAGTTAAGGAAGGAGTTTTTGAATTCAAATCATTTATACCAAAGGAGATCATCATAAAAAAAGATCGCCACAAAAATTGTTATGGAAAAGAAGATCTTTGTCATCTCATTTGGGGGGAGATGGACAATCATCCTGCTCATCGAGTGGACAAAACCACCAAGGAGCTGGACATGAGAGCCCTTATCTTCCAAATAAATTCACCATTTTCCAAAACGATTGAAAACTTTGAACCTCCTAAGATCTTCACTACACCCAGATTCAAGATATACGATGATTAAAAAGACCCCACCGATTATGTTCGCCACTACCACTATGATGCTTTGGAACACCAATGATCCCTTGATGTGTCAGATCTTTCCTTAAAGATTAAGACATGTAGCCTATAAATAGTTCGAAAACTATCACATAGGTCCATCTCTAGCTTTAAACAACTGGTAAAGGCATTTATGACAATGTTCATTACTAGTACCACACATCCAAATAGGGTGGATTTGCTCCTCGTGCTGAAAAAGAAACTCGATGAAACCCTGCATGAATATGATCAGTGCTATTGGAATATCTATAATGAGGTTGAAGACTACTCTTAACAGGTAACGATAGCCTCATTTAAGATTGGCTTGCCAATGGTTCCATGTTATATTAATCCTTCACCACAAAGGAGGCTACCACTATCGATGACCTAATGTCCCAGATTGAGAAGTATAACAAATTAGAAAATATGGTAGCAAGCACACAGCGGGATAATGGTCGACTAAAGGCGAAAAAAATGGAGTTAAAGAGAAACTTCCTAAAAGAGGAGGAAAGCAGGACAACGAACCTAAGGGTGACGAGAAGTCAGACCCCAAAAAGGATCATCGCACCATTAACACCATTTTTAAATAACCAATATATAATATCTTGACCAAGATCAAGGATCAATAACATTTCAAGTAGCTTAGAAAGATGGCAGGGTGCCTCTCCAAAACAACACAACCTTAAGATGCTCCTACCATAAGGAGCATGTGCATAAGACAAAGAATTGTAAGGTTCTTAAGTCGCATATGGAAGAACTGACCCAAGCAGGCCACATAGATGACTACGTTGAGAAGAAGAACGATAAAGATCCTACAGAGCGTGGCCAAAAGACATATAATGTCTTAAAAGAAGATGGATTGGGGTATGAGTTTGCAATCATTCACGGGGCCTCAAACCTTAACCGGATCAAAGGAAATACTTTGAGGATGGAATTGATGATCATTGCGGCGGTGGAATCCTTTCAGCCAAACCCACTGTTGGCAAACATCATCGGCTATAGGAAATAAACTATGCCTAAAACATCATCTTTATCGAATAAATCCTAGTTAGAGTCAGGATTCTGCATCATAATGCACGAGAATCACATTTAGTATTGCTAACTCGAATATAGATAAGCTACTAGTGGACCAGTTAAGCTATTTTGAGGTAATTTACCTCAAGTTATTTATCTAGCTTAACTCATAAATGAAAGATCTTAAAAAGATTATCATTCTTTTGGAAAGATTAGCAGGAATAATGACAATGCCGCTGGGAAAGTTTGTGCTTCCACTATGAACTGTGAGTTTAATCAAAATTTATTAAATTCCTAGTAATGGATATTGAATCATCATACAATGAGATTTTTGGATGAGGATATCTTCATGCGATGAAGATAGTTCCATCTACCAACCATCAATATCTCAAATTCATTACCGATTGGGGGTAATAGAGATTCGTGGAAATTAAGTTCTTACTTGGTAATGCTTTATCGCGACCATCAGACCTAAATAGGAAAAGAAAAATGATAAGGTGTAAAACACAAAGAGGGATCCCCCCTTCAAATAGTAGCTAAATCATGGGCGACTAGTGGTAGAAGACACAAGGGTGGCCCCCGCTGATAAAGGAATGGAACTAGTATAAGAAATTATGTTCGACGACTTTCTCACACACACATAAATTTTGATCGACAATTCTTTCACCAATGGAAAAAAAGAAGATTTGATATCCTTCCTCAAAGAGAACCAAGACGTGTTTGCCTGGTAGTCATATGATAAGTCTAGCATCGATCCTGAAGTAATGTGTAACGGGCTTCATGTGAACCTGACGTTCCTATCGATTGCAAAGAGGGCACAGTGAACATCACCCGAAAAGGAAAACGCATGGGAAGAAAAGGATTGTAAAAAATCTGGAGGGAAGTTCTATAAAAAGTTCAATTCCCCAAGTAACTCTCAAAACCTAGTCGTAGTTACAAAGAATAATGGGAAGTGGAGAGTTTGCAAAGACTTTACCAACCTGAATAAAGCATGTCCCAAAGATAGCTTCCCTCCATCAAAGATCGACTAGTTATTTCGATGCCACAACTAACCATGAATATATAATATTTTTAGATTCCTATCCCAGCTATCACTGGATACCTCTATCCGGGCTTGACCAGGAAAATATATATTTAATCACTATGCTTGGCCTTTACTGTTACACAATTATGTCATTCGAACTCAAGAATATAGGAGCGGCCTACCAACGATTGGTCAGCAAGATATTCAAGCATTAGTTGGGCAATACCATGGGTGTATACATCGACGATACGATTATGAGGAATAAGTATAAAGGTAATTATATTTTGTACCTAGCGAAGAATTTGGAGGTCCCCTGGTACTATAAGATCAAGTTAAATGCAACCAATGCTTTTTCGAGGTACAATCTAAAAAATCCCTTGGTTATATGATCAGTCAAAGAGGATTCGAATGAAACTCCAATCAAATTGAGACGTTAAAGATCATTCAGCAATCCAAGACTTTCAGAGATGTCCAGAAGCTAATTGCAATGCTCCCGGCACTTAATCGCTTCATCTCCAAGTCTTCTTAAAGATGTCGACCTTTCTTTCAGCTATTAAGAAATTAAGAAAAGGAGTCTAGAATGATGTGTGCTAAAAGGCACTTGAAGATATTAAATGATACCTCAGTTGGCCTCCCCTATTCATAGTTTTAAACTTATGGGTTATAATCCACTTGTATCTCTCTGTATTCAACCATGCAATTAGTTTAGTCTTGGTATACGAGAAAGAACGACATCAACCCTAATTTATTATGCTAATAAAATGTTGCTAGATAAATAAATACGATAATTGGCATATTCACTATTGATAACCTCATGCAAGTTAACGAACTAATTTGTGGTGCACTCCATCATAGTTATAACCTTTTTTGCCATAAAAGCAATCGTTGGATATGCCAACCTCCATGGATAGATGTCTGACGCGACACAAAATATGTATCCTACGAGTGTTCCTACGGCTCAAGTGCAAGTTAGTCGCTCGAGTAATAACCTAGTAAGTCATGGTCGAATTCGCAAAAAATAGGACGAAAATCGTGAGGACGTCATTTTACAAAGTATTTACAAGTAGTGGAAGTCATTTTACAAAGTCCTAAACAAATATAACTCTTTTAGCTAAAGATAAAAAGAAAATTAGAATTCTCGCATTAATAAAACAGGTACCCCGTACACATTCACCCCAGGGGACCTAAATCGGTTTGTAAGATGAACCGTTTCTCCCTGAATTCTGAATCGATTCGCATACTTCCTCTTGATAAGGGATCTTCTTTTGGTCTTTTTCTCCAATTTGTACTTTTTACCCCTAGATTCTTAGCCCAACTTTGAATGCACATAACTTCTTCACCGTAGCTCATATTGAGGTTTCGTTTCTTTCAGAGTGCTCGTGAGTTTGATTTCTTAGACTTTTTAGTTATCTCCTATATACAATTATCGGTGGAAAATTACAAATTTGCCTTTGAATTTCCTTTCTTGTGATTCTTTCACCATTTTGATTCCTCTCTCGCACCCACTCACATAAATTACCTGTAAAACATGAGAGAAATACACAAAACATGAAACACTCGCCAAGGATAGTTAGTATCATAAATATGGGATAAATTCGAATTAAATGCAATGCAGAAGATTGTAAAAATACTAAAATTAATGGGAGAAATGTGGAATATTTATGCCTAATCAAATCCCCTTAACTTAGAACGGTGCTCATCTCGAGCAATATAAAACAGTAAGAGCATGTGTTTAAATTAACTTCTAAATGACTAGGGATATAATACCACTTTCGCAGGCTAGCGATTGCATTTAGCGTATGCAAAAATTCATTAAACCCCTTGGTTACCCTAGTAGGATAAGTGGTGTCTCGTGAGGGTTTATAGGGGATATACCGACAAAATTCATTTTTCACACGACTCAAAGAAAATATCAAAATAACTTAAAATCATAAAATTTAAATTCCCTAAAATAATCACTTTAAATTTTTATTTGACACTCTCAATTCATAGTGTGTGTGTGTGTGCACGCGCGAAGCCAAAATTTAAACCGCTATCTTCCATAGAATGATCATTATGTTACTTTCAAAAAATTCTCTTTGATTAAATTTCTCACGAAATGCACTCAAAAATGAATCACTCGGATTGTGGCTATTTTCTCTCAGTGTGTGGAATATTAAGAGTAAATGTAATGGAACATGAGTTCATGCACCAAATTGAAACACAAAAATTTTATGGGTGAAAAGATCTCAAGAACGGGTTACGATCATTGGAAAACTAAAAACATCATCTTTATTCACACTGTTTTGTCTCTTTTATTATATTTTCGTGTTTTAGCTCTCCACGTGGTAATTAATTTAGTTATTCGGACTCAGTTAGGACTTTTTCTAGCTAAGGCGTTTTGGGTAAAAAAATAGAAATGTTTAGGAAATTCGGAGCTAGAAAATTTTCTTGCGATGTCCGTATATACTTTTTCGGGCTTTTGCGCATTTTCTCTTTTTTTTTCTAATTTTTGTTTGAGCATTTTTCTATTTTTTTTCCCCTTTTATGTACCATTTGGACTTAATTGATGAATTTTCGATTTTCACAACTCCGGGTCAATTGGATTTTCGGGTTAACAAGCAAAAATGATACAATTTATTAGGCTCAAATCGGCTAGAAAAGGATAATAATTTTTCACAACTTTTTATGGCTAATATATTTGGGTAAACAAATGATGGTCTAACTTCATTTATTTGAATTATGTTACCATATACGTTTCAAGATTAAATTTAATTTTGAGACATTTTTAGCACGTTTTCAAAATAACATTTCACTCGTTTTTCGTAATCGATTAAAGCAATGATTTAGAGATCATCAACAAATTTTTAATCACTGAAAAGGACTTTGAGTTAACTTTTAACTTGGAGTGATTGAATTACTTGGAAAAAGTTATAGGCTTGAAATCTCGCTGGGTTAAAAAATCTCCATACTTATTCATTAGTTCATCAATTTTTGCTCAATTTCCATTTTGGTGAATTTCGGCTTAATGCATTAAGTTTTTACAAATTGAGACTTCAAATAATAATTTTGTGATATTTTTGAAGTTATTTTTTGGGCATTTTAAAATTTGTGAAGTTTAAAGAGGCACGTGTACCCCCCCCCCCCAACTTAGTCTTTTGCATTGTTCTTAATCAAAAGGACTAAAATCTAAATAAGTAAAGAAGAGTGTGAAATAGAAACAGGAAAAATTTAAAATTCAATACGACACTATATAATCATAAACAACTTGCATTAATAAAAGATAGATCAATTACACAGTCCTTGAAATCTATAAGTAAGCAAAAGAAGGAACTACATAAAAGATGGAAAACAATCCCAATAAGCTAATAGGAGGGGTCAAGGGCATTCGGGTCGCGAGCATATGGGTCGTAGAAATAATTTAAGAATTGTGCGTTTGGACCCATATTCAAGCGGTTCATGTCCTCTTAGATCCGCAGCATCATGCTCATGTCAAGACGATAATCATGACGATCCATCCATCAGTCCTCTCGGTATTTGATAATAAACTCGTCGAGGAACATCTCAATATGGTCTATACAGCTATGAATGACTTTCGTATTATAAGCCTGATCATTAAAATTAGCCTCGTAATTCGGGTCGGCCTCCTTGTCTTCTTTTTGGGCTTATCCACCAATTTATTCTTCCCCCTCCGCACCTTCATCACCTTCGTCACCCTCGTCCATTTCCACATCGTCAAACATAGGCTTTGGTGGACCTTGTACGTTCCGCAATTGAATTAAATTACGCTCAATGGAGGTAGCATTGATGGGATTTGGGGCATGTGCGGCAGAGTCCCATCCGGAGATCGAAGCGTCGCGACAAAATGAGAAAATAAAACGCCCATAGGGGAGTGTCATCTTCCCAATCCTGTCAGAGTCCGCGATAATTCTCTTCTCGAGATAGATGTGGGGAAGGCTAATCCTAACGCCCTCATCAAGAAAATGGTAGAGGAAAGTGCCATGACATAAGTGTCTCGTAAGTGATTAGATTTGAATAGCGGATATTGGGGAAACTTCCCGACGAGGAATGTGTCGTGAGTCCACTCAATTCCCAACGCCCAACATTTGGCACACACTTGCTTGGTGAGATGAGGAGCGGCATTGGCATATGTGTGAGGGTCGTACATGTGAACGCCCATGGCCTGCATCTTTTGCTTGATTATGTTTAGGGTGAGTAAGACTTTCGTGCCGTTGACTAAGGCCTCGTATTGGCCGCAGGAAGTGCGTACAAGGGTATCATAGAATAGTCGAATAATATTTTCATAGGCCGCACTCGCAGTGTCCAACCATTGGTACCAACAAGACGATAAAAAATTTTCTTAACTTTGACGGGAATTTCTTCCCATACCACTTGTCGCTCGATAAATACCGTGAGGGTGGGGACAAAGTGGATATTGACCTAATCATGCTCTTGAGTGGAGCATATGACCTCTCGCGCGTCGTCTTGGATGTCCGTAGAATTATATTTGGTCACTTGACGCACAAGGAAGATGGTACGTTCGCGAGGCATGGTGAGATAAGGAAATTTAGGGAGAATGGAAGAGTGTGTAATGGGGAACAAGAGAAGGTTTGGTGTGGGGAAAATGGAAAATTTGGGGGGGGGGGTTGTATTTATAGGTGGGTAGGGGTGGGGAAGGGTGGGAAAATGAAAGGGTGTTGGTGGGAAATGGATTTGGAAAGGGAAAATGAAATATTTTTGTTGTGGAAGGGAGTGAAAAGGTTGAAAATCCGTGTATGATGGGAAAGCGGTGTTTGGGTGGAGGGAATGTGAAAGGATTGGAGGGAATGTGAAAAAGAGGGGATGAATTTTGTGTTGGAAACACAGGTACGCGAATGGGTTTTGACAAAGGAGAGAACCGGTTCAGGGGGAGAATCGGTTCTTGTTTAGGGCTAACCGGTTCGGTCACTTTTGCTACCCAAACTGCTTTTTGTCCTCTTTTTCCACTCTTTCTCGGGCACGAAGGCAAGGCAACAGTACAAACTCTCCACAGTGATTCTAGATTGACTAAAGGTGAATGAAGACACTCAAAACTCTCTATGCTACTAACTTTCTGTCTCAAGGTGCGTTAGGTTAAAAATGACGCTCGTATCTCTCACTAATGCAGACTCGATGCACATTTAAGCACTCTAAGCACACACACGACTCAAAAACACTACAATTAGTTCACCCGATAAGCGTCGGGTGTGCAATAACCTCTCACTCAAACCTACTCGTTCCCGTATAAGGGATCCGACAACCAAATCGTGTTTCTTCCTCAACACACGCCTCTAGATATGGATTTTGGCGTTGTCCATTAACTTTGAGTGTGTCCCACCTTTCAAATTATCTAATTATATTGCACTATGGGAAAACACTTCTCTCACAATGAATGGGCCAATCCACCGCGAATGTAACTTATCGGGAAATAAATGAAGTCGTGAGTTGTACAAAAGCACTTTTTGACCCGGACGAAACTCTTTTTGACTAATATTTTGTTTACGTTTGAGTTTTATCCTCTCATTGGCAATGCGGGTGTTTCACACGCATCGTTGTGTATTTCTTCTAACTCTTGCAATTGCATTTTCTGCACTTCATCGACTTTGTCAATATTGTAATTCAACCTCTTAATGGCCCAAAACGCTTTGTGCTCGAGCTCAATAGGGAGATGGCAAGGATTTCCATAGACAAATGGAATATAGATATTTCGAGGGGGTTCTTATACGCGGTTTTATAAGCCCATAGCACACCGATCAATCTATTAGACCAATCCTTATGATTAGGATCAACGGTATCTTTGAGAATTTGTTTGATCTCTATATTTGCTAACTCGGCTTGCCATTCGTTTGGGTGTGGTAAGTCATGCCAACCTTATGGATGATGCCATACTTCCTCATAAAATTTTCAAACGTCTTATAGCAAAAGTGCGTGCCATTATCACTAATAATGGCATTCGGAGCACCGAAACGAGAAAGTATGTGTTCGTGGATGAACTTTACCACCACCTAGTGTCATTCGTCCTAAAATCTATAACATTTACCCATTTCGACACATAGTCTACTGCGACAAGGATGTACGGGAAACCAAAAAAATGAGGGAAAGGTTCCATGAAGTTTATGCCCAAATAGTCGAATATCTCGATGAGGAGAACAGGGGTGAATTACATCATGTCTCATCGAGTAATAATTCCCATTCTTTGTCACCTATCGCAAGATTTGCAATGCATATTTTTCATCTCGAAAGATTGCGGGCCAATAGAGACCGCATTGAAAAATCTTAGCGGCCGTCTTTTTTGTGAAAAATTATCCTCCACAAGCTTTCGAATGACAAAACCGGATGACACTAGGGATCTCATCATCCAACACACATCTCTGTATTATTTGGTCGGGAAATATTTGAAAAAATAAGGATCGTCATAAAAAAATATGCGCGACCAAGTGAAGAACTTCTGCTTCTCTTGCGGTGTCCAATCGGAGGGGACAAACCTCATGACTAGGTAGTTCATTATATCCACAAACCAAGGTAGGTAGGAATTGGCAAATAATTTCTCATGAGGGAAATGCTCGTCTATAGGTATGGGATTTTTAGGTACGTCAAACGAGAGCCTCGATAAATGATCGACTACAATGTTCTCTACTACTTTCTTATCTTTAATGGAAAGATAAAATTCTTGGAGTAGTAAGATCCACCTAATGAGGCGCGGCTTCACATCTTTCTTAGAAAGAAAATATTTTAGAGTCTCATGGTTGGTAAATCAAATTATGGGCGACCCGATAAGGTATGAACGTAATTTGTCTAGGACGAACACTACCGTTAGTAACTTTTTCTCTGTGGTGGAGTGGTTTAATTGAGGCCCGATTAAAGTCTGACTAGTGTAATACAAACGTGGGATTTCTTATCTCTCTGTTGCTCTAAAATAACCCCTCATCATAATCACTCGCATCACACATAAGCTCGAATGGAAGGGTCAAATTCAGATTTTACAAGATGGGAGCAGAGATTAGCGTGCGTTTTAATTTTTCAAAATCTTCTCGATACGTTTCACTCAACTCAAAGGGGGCATCCTTCGCAAGTAGGTTACTTAAAGGTCTAGATATGGCACTAAAATCCTTAATATACCTACGATAAAACCCCGCGTGGCCCAAGAAATAGTGCACGTCCTTTAGTGACTTGGCTAGGGCAAGTTCGACAATAACGTCAATATTTTCCCTATCGACCTCTATCCCATTGGATGACACTATGTAGATAAGAATTATGCCTTCGGTAACCATGAAATGGCACTTCTCCCAATTGGGTACCAATTTTTTTTCCACATATCGGGCTAGCACCTTCTCTAGATTAGCGATGCAATGGTCAAAGGAGGGGCTAAAGACACTAAAATCATCCACGAACACATCAAGGCCCTTTTTGACCATTTCACTAAATATACTAAGCATGGACCGTTGAAAGTTAGCGGGTACATTACACAATACAAATGTCAAACATTTGTAGGAAAACATGGACATGTGAGCGTAGTCTTCTCTTGATCAAAAACATTCACCTCAATTTGGTTATACTTGGAATAACCATCTAAAAAATAGTAAAATGGGTGGCCCACGACTCTCTCAAGCATTAGGTCCATAAATGACAAATGGAAATGGTCTTTTCGAGTGTCGGCATTGAGTTTTCGGTAGTCAATGCAAACAGATCTCCTGGTGGTAGTACATTTTGGGATAAGTTCTCTCTTTACATTTTCAGCCACGGTCGATCTTGACTTCTTCGGGACGACTTGAATAGGACTCACCCATTTACTATCCGAGATGGGATGAATGATGCCCGCATCCAATAACTTTATATTTTTTCTCTTATAACGTCTTTCATCATTGGGTTCAAACACCTTTGCATCTCCCTAGAGGGCTTCACGTCCTCCTCTAGGTGGATTTTACGGGTATAAATTAAAAGGCTTATACCCTTCAAATCCGTGATGGTCCAACCAAAAGCACCTTTATGCTTACTTAAAATGACCAAAAGCTTTCCTTCTTTCTTTGTATTTGGCTCAAGAAAATAACAACGGGATATGTCTCAGCCTCTCCTAAATAAGCGTATTTGATGTTGGAAGAAATCTTCTTCAACTCGAGGGTAGGAAATTTTGTATTTGAGGGAACCGTGCATGATTTCCTCAGCGGTAGTTACTTGAATGAAGAGACCTAACTAATATTTCTCACATCCTCATCTCTCTCACCCGCATCCAACAAATCTCCCATCTCCCTCAACTCTCACTTAAAATTAATATACGCGCTATTACTCTTACTCGTCACAACTAGACACTCCTATAGTGATCCATAGTGTGATTACCCTCGAAGTGTTTATTTACTACATCCTCTGTAAGATCTGACTCATGTAACTTGTCCTCATCACCCATTTGCTTGGTGATGTTGGAGATATTAGTCTCGAGTCTCATATTCCCGAACGTGAGTTGTATTTTCCCATTTCGCCTGTTAATTAAAGAATTAGCCATAGCTAAGATTTGGCGGACAAGTATTACGAGAACATGATGGCTCGAGGGTGAGGAGGGATCCATGTCCCAAATGACAAAATCTATCAGGAAGTAAAAAGTGTCGAATAGGATAATCACATCCTTAACAATCCCCTGAGGTATATTCACGGAATGATCCACGAGTTCGAGAGTAATTTTTATGGGCTTAAGGTCCCCAAATCAAGTTGTCTATAGATGGAGTAGGGGATAATGTTAACATTCGCCCCTAAGTCTAATAATGCTCTCTCAATTTTACTTTCTCCAATGATGCATGAAATTATAAGTGCACGCAGATCTTTATACTTCGGCGGGAGGTCACTCAAAAGTATCGAACTTACATTTTGTGATAAGAACAACTTATTATCTACCTTTAATCTACATTTCACCGTGAGCAAGTCCTTAAGAAACTTTGCATATGCGGGAATTTGCTTGATAGCCTCGAGAAAAGGTAAGTTAAGCTTTACTTGCTTAAGCACTTTTAAAATGTCGTCATGGGAGGCCCCGCTAGGATCGATCGATTAAAATTCATGTAAATATTAGAAATTAAATTTAGAGTTGAAATTCTAGTTGTAATACCCATTTTAGATTCGAACTAGAGATAGGGGTTTCTTAAGTGGGATATTATTACTTGAATTTCAACTCTAAATTTAATTTCTAAGATTTACATGAATTTTAATCGATCGATCCTAGAGGGTGATTAATTAAAATGAGTGTAGATCTATTTTCTAGAGTTGTGGGGTATTAAGATTAATTTTCTAAAAGATTACTATTAAAATTACATTTGTAACGAGAGTTGATTTGTAAGTTTGATATTAATTTGGGAGAATTCAATTAATTAATTAGAATAGCTAAAATTTGTGGTGTAATTCCACACCTAGATTGTTCTCAAATTTATTTACCTCATTTATCTCTTATTTTAGTGTTAGACTTTATTTTTTTCTTTTAGTCACTTTCTAGTTAGTTGTTTAGATCTTTGATATAGTTTAGTGTTATTTCACCTCACCTAACCTAATTTTTTTAATATTTGAAAAGGCTAAAAAAAATAGAAAAGCAAAAGCCCAAAAAGAAAATAAAAAGTGAATTACAATTGAATATGTCTCTAGCTTTACCCACTTGATGTGTATTGATACCCTTACTTACCTCTACACTTTATATTGTTATATTTTGTAGGTATTTGAGGATTTTGATTAACTTGTCTTGCAACAACGATGACACACAAAAAGCAAAGTTATCAAATGGCGTCGTTGCCATTCTTGGGAGCGTGAACCACTCGGAGCGGATTCAATTTTGTAGTTAATTTATTTCCTACATTTTTGTTGCATTTCAGCACCATTTTTCTATATTTTAGAAGGCTTGTATTAGTATTATTCTATTCTTGGCTTGTATTGCGGTGCATAGAGACACCTTTATTTTATTTTTCATTTTAAACAATTGTAAAAATCGAAGACAAGCGGATAGGGAACCGGACAAGGTAGAGAGAGGGCGTCCAAGGCGAGGATTTAGAGGCCTCTCTACCTTTGGTGGGTAGGACTCCCGGGGCCAATTGAGGTAGGCGTGATCTCCCCTCGGTTGACTCAAAATTTTTGACACCCCACGACCTAAAAACCGTGGGAGGTACATTTCTCAAACCCTCGCGCCTCTCCTGTTAGCGAGTCAATTCTTTTATGTGCTTGTGTGCTCTTGTGTGATTTTATTCTCGCATTTATTTTTCAAATGGTGTGATGAATTAAATTACTAAGACCTACACCCGGTCACTCACGAGAAGGGATTTCATCACCCAACTCACTCGCTTACCAATTGTGTGCTACCCTAGCCATCACTAAATTTAAAATCAATTAACTAGGTAGCCCAAACGGAGAAAATTTTGCAAAGGCGATTACTCATATTATTTCATGATTTTTTATTGCCCGCGGACTTAATTAAAATTTGGCTACCCTTTCACTAAATCTAAAGATAAAAATTGGCTATGTGCTAGTTAGGATTTCTCCTTGGCTTGTTTGTGTCCAATTCATTTTTCGGTAGTCGGTTTTAGTTAGTTCGTCCCAAATTTCCGAGTCCATATTTTTCCCCACCCTTTTCTTCCAAAAAAATCCAAAAATATTTTCTTTATTTCATTTTAGAAAAATCAAAAAATATTTCCTTTTGAAAAAAATTAAAAAAAAAACGTTTCTCTCCACATGGCCGAAGAACGTCCCTTACGGGACTACTTTGGTCATTTTCCATTGACACATGACACGTGTGAGAGTGATCCCGAGCCGTCTCTTTATGAGATTTTTCGTGGTTTCACCTCTCTCACGAGTACCGTAGATACTCTTGACCCATCTATACACGCATCTCATTTTCCATCACCCTCGGTGTCAAGTGTCGACGTGTCTCATACTTTGTTGTGCACCCATTGTTATATGCCGATCACATGTCCCATGAGTGCCCTTACATTCCATATCCATTCGAACCCACCATGGAACATGTGTATCCATATGACACTGTTTCGGAACCCACCTTGGCCCATTGTCATGATATACCCAATCTCGAGTGGTGTGAGTACCCAAGTTATTCGTGGAGGCCTGATCAACCTTTCACGCAATAAGAATCCCAACCCGATGTTGTGTATCTTCACACGTTCCAACAGTCGTCATGGCAACCTTGTGCACCCGTTCACGATCAGTTCGCTCATTACACACCCCATGAGCATCAACCATTTGTCCATCATGAAAGCGATCCTTTCGTGTATGATGAACTTGGCCCTACTCCACCCACTTTATTTGAGTATTCTCCGTATAGTCCTGTCCATAACGAGTTTTTCCCACCTCAACCACCACCCATCACTCCACCACCATCATCCACATCCGCTCTCGAAAGCCTCTTGCAAAAGTTCATACTCGAGCAAGAGCAAGCCACTCAAATCCAAAATGAAGCCCTCCAAAGACTTGGACAAAGGTTAAATGAATTGGAGTGTGCAAGAGTGTCGGGCATTCTTATGGATCCACCCATTGTTGCAACCTAGTGTGATGATGATGTGTCCTCTTGTTCCACTGATTTTGAGTGTGATCAACCCTACTACCCCGAGAATCTCGAAGTTGAGACCATTCCATGGTCCGGGCCCCAAGTCGAAAATTGTGTTGACTTACCTTTCATTAGTGAGACTGATCCAATCCCACCCTGTCCACATGAACCCATCATTGCGGTTCACCTTCCCGTTCCCGCCGAATCCAAAAACATGGCCGAGTCTATACCTATCGTGCTTCACCCTTATGTTCCCGAGAAACAAATTTATCCTAGGTTAGCTCCGGCTATGAGTGCTCACTATTTTCCCGAGATAGAATCCGTGATAGTTTCTACCTATCCGGATATGGCTCATGTCCCACCAAGCATGGCTCCCTTTGAGCCCAATATTTCTAGATATTCCTCTATCTTAAATCTTGGCGCCTCGTCTTACCCACCCACCACATTTACCAATGCTACTCTTATAGATAAGTTGACAACTCCATCTTTAGAAACCACACTCCCTTGTGAGTATTCCTTTACTCCTCTCAATGAGTGTGTGTCTCCCACTCTGAAGTTGGATCATCTTCCTCCACCGTTTATCCCACCCGACCCACCTATTATCCCTTCTACCCCACCACCTGGTTTGGATCTTGATTTTACACATTTCAAGTTTCCATCTACATTTTTAGATCCTCACCTGAAACCATCTTCCACCATCCATAAGAGTATTTGTGGTGCTACTCTCCACTTCCGTGACATCGAGCTTGTTCCTCCTTGCACACTACTTCCTTGTGGTGTTGATTTTTCCCATGGACAGCTCCCTGGTGTGTCACGGCGCGACCATTATCATCGCCCATTCATAGAATGATCGTGTGATTTTTATGCACCCCATCGTATTCCAATTGCCACATCATTTTGCCTTCCTCACCAACTTGATCATCATGCTTACAGGGTACTATTTACCCTCACCTTTAAGCTCAACAAGGCCTGTGGCCGATACCTCTTCACCCTTTCCACCCTCACCTTTACCCTAATCCCCACCCACCCATGGTCCACCGACGCTTTGCATCGCGTGATGCACTTTTTCATAGAAGTGCATTAACCATTTTATCCTTTATCCAACACGACTGATCGTTCAGTCTTATTTGGGGGTGATTCTTATCCCCCGATTTTTCTGCCACCCCGTTCTCTCCTCGCTTATCATTTTTTTTGGGTGAGTTCTGATCGGTCTGGCTAAAGACGTTAAACTTAGCGCTACTGGGAGGCAGCCTGCGATTTCTGAGTATGAGTCTTATCCTGTTTGGGGGTGGTGTTCACATCACCCTATGCTTTACATGCTTTATAGACTTGTACACCTTTTTTCTCTATTACCATTTATTCAGGTTTATTCTTGGCTATATTTGTCCACTTCGTTAGCGGTTCATTCTGGTAAACTCTTTCCTACCTTATGCAATCAATTTTATAAACCATTATACTTAACATCGAGGACGCTATTCCTTTTTGTTTGGGGGTGGGTAATTTTATCAAAATTGTACCTCTTTTGAATTTTATTTATTTTTAAACCTGATTTTTAAAATTTCGTGCAGTTTCTTTCATCTTAATCGTTGATGTGAATTTTCAATCATCCATCTTTCAAAGTATAGGAATCAAGCTAGATGATTTATCTTTTTATAAATAGCTTATGTAATATGTAACAAGGCATGTTGCACCATGAATTTCTAGACTCAAAAAAAATTTGCGCACTTATCACGTCATTACAGTTTAGAGTTGAGGAGTACTACAATTCTAAAGAAACACTTAAGGATCACTAGTAGAGACTTTAGCTTGTGAGAGTTGTACCTTTCACCCTTTTAGAGAGTTTTACGCAATTTTCGAGTCACAAGTTGATTCAACTTCTTTTGGGTCCGCACTTTAATTGTTGTATGATCTCATTATTCTTCATTTTTATCTTGATCACTGAGAATGACATCTTTTTCGAGTTGTAAGAAATGCGTATCTTGAAATTTGTCCCGAATACTTGATTTTCATCCATACACTTACCATTTTTCCATATCACATTTCCATTCACTTACCCATTACCTTCCCATATATTTCCCTCATCATTCATACACACTCCCCACTCCATTCATATATCATCCATCATCCTTTTGAGAAAAAGAGTGTTGATTCCAAATGTTAAATGTCTTCATTGTTGGTTTGAAAAGAGAGAAAAACAAAAAAAAGGGGGAAAAAAGAAGAAAAAAATAATATATAGAAAAAAAAATAAAAAAGAGAGAAAAAAAAAGAGAGAGTTGTTAGTAGTTAGTTGTAAAATAAAGACATTTGTGCCTAAAGTGCTATACACTCTCTCACATTGCATATCCCTCAATTTCCCCTCGCATTACACATCCATCATATCATCCATCCATCTTATCTGACCCACACCATCATATCCTTCCCATTCCATTTCCCCCTCACCCTATCATCCATATTCCCCTAGGTGTTCGGGAAAATGAGAGTCAACGTGGTGAATAACTCGACGTTCTCACTATAATGATTAGCATTTCCTTCATGAGATCATTTTCTTTCTTAATGTTCATTCTTTCTTATATGTGTGTGAGACGTTTGAACTTGCTTACATTTACTCACCTCCTCACACACAAGAGCGTTACACTAACCCTAATCTCAAAAGTTTGTTTGAGAGGGCTATATCCAGTGAGATTTTGAAGTTAAAGCGTTGATTCCGAAAAGGCTATCTAGGAATTACACTTATGATACTCGACACATTTTGACTGATTCACACTACACACGTTGAGTTATAGGAAGGATGTTCCTTGTGTATTTACTTAGTTAAAATTTGTATGCACTTCTAGCTTATATTTCTCAAAACTCAAAATATTTCCCATGTGATGGATTGTGCAATTATTCTATGTCTAATAAGAGGTTGACTGCCTTCCAATAAAGTTTTGCATATAAGAATTTTGTGGGCATATTCCTTGCAAACCCTCACGAGACACAACTCATACTATATGGCAACCTATATGTTTAAAGGCTTATTGCACATGCTAAGTGCAATCGCAAGTGCCCGCAAAAGTGGTACACTTTTGGTTTCTTATCTTTCTCTCTATCTTATTGGTCAAGGACTAGCAACGCTCTGTTTGGGGGTGGTGTGATAAGCACTCAAAACTGTACAGTTTATACCCCGAATATATGTATTTTAGTTGCTAATTCTCGACAATTTGGGTCTTATGTGCTTTATTGTCTATTTTGTAGGTCGAATGTACGCTGCGGTGTTCAAACGCGTGTCAAAGCAATTGTGCGGATTATGGAGCTAATTACCAATTCTGTAACCCTAGCCTACCCTAACCTAGCCTAAACTCTGTCCCTAGCCGCGTGTGTTTGATTTGTTCCCTTTCATATTTTTTTTATTTTTTTATTTTTTTAGTTTGATTCTTTTTTATTTTTAGGATTTATTTTTTATTTCTTTTTATTTAATGTTGTTTTATTTTGATTTTTAGTTTTTAGTTTTTATTTTATTTTATTATGATTTGTTTTTTTAGCAATTCATTTATTGTTTTAGTTTTATTTGGATTTGCATTTTTGTAGGTCTTTAGTTTTTATTTTTAAGCTTTAGGAATTTATTTATTTTTACTTTTACTAGTTTATTTTTTTAGGACTTGAGTTTTTATTTTATTAAATTTTTATTTTTATTTTTTATTTCTATTTTTTAGGATTTAATTTTTAGTTATTTTAGTTTTAGTTAGATAGTTTTCTAGGGTCACAAAATAAACACACACACAACCCCTCACACCCACCTACCATATACTCAACACACCCAAATACACCCACACCCACACATCACTCTTTTACACCCTCACACACACAACCCTCACCCAACTTCATCTTCTTCCCTAAACACCAACACCCTTTCTTTCTCATAAAAAACACCATTACTAAAAATCCAAACAAACCCAACATTCCTCTCTCTCATCCTCTCACCACAAACCCATTTCCCCCATATTAACCCAACCTCTCACCCATTCCACCTCTGCCGAGACCCACCAACAACGTCCACCTTCAACCCGCCGCCGGCGCACTACAAACCTGGCTCTAGCCGGCGACCCATATCCCTAAACCCACCTACCCACTCCCACACAAACCCGACCCACCAGCGTTAACGGCGTCCCATCCCCCCTCGCCGGAAACCAACCCGGCGACTACCCAGCCAAAGCCCAACCCGACGACCCGGACCTGCCAAGCCCTAACCCCCCATCGGCGATCTCCTGCACGTCCAAAACCGGGCAATCCGACACCCATCTCCACATTCCAACTCGCCCATCAACCCTTAACCGACCCTAACCCAACCTCCACCCGAACCCGATCGTGCTCTTCCAAAACCCCATACCTATTTCAACCCATTTCCAAAAGCCACGACTTTCACCTGTCAAATGCAAACCAAGACCAATTCAACCAACTTAAATTCCCACATGTGTTTTAAAACATATAAACCCTTTTAACCCATATACCCAAACTACCCTCAACTACCTCTTTTTACCCCATTACCCAAAATACCCCATAACCATATCAGATTTTGTCACCCAATTCCCTCACCCATATACCTTCCTTACCTCACACCTTTGCCATGCACATGTGCACTCCCATTATCCAATTTACCCCCATGTGCACACACCCCATCCTCTTGTACCTTAATTCTTCCAACTATACCCCCATGCTCCATGTGCCTACTATATAAGGATGGAAGACCTCATTTGGAGCTTTTTATCATATCAATTTTAGAGAGAGTTAGAGATAGTTTAGTGTAGAAAATAAATTAGGATAAACACCATTTTGTAAATAGTTTTATTTTATTATTTTTTATTTTTGTTAGATATTTGTGAGGTTAAATTTTGTAAGAGATTTAATTGAGTGATTATTTAATTTCAAATCACTTGGATCCTCAATTGGAGGGATGTAAATTGCAAATTCAAGGATTGGAGTCCAATTTCACTCAAATAGATTTGGTTTGATTGTTCTTCTCTTCTACTTTATTTTATTAGCTTTTTATTATTTGATTATCATGTTTAATATGATGTTAGGCTAAATTATCTTTCAAGGGGTGGGGGAAACCCTTATTTGATGTTATTTTAGTTTAATTAGTTTGATAACTTGAAATTTTCCTTTGAATATTAATTTTGATCCCTCACCCTTAAATTTATGCCTCGAGAGAGGGTAAATGATTTTCGAGAGAAAATCGAATTTCTAGTTATAATACCCATTTTAAATTCGAACTAGAGATAGGGATTTCTTAAGTGGAGTATTATTACTTGAATTTCAACTCTAAATTTAATTTCTATGATTTACATATTTTTTAATCGATCGATCCTAGTGGGTGATTAATTAAAAGGAGTGTAGATCTATTTTCTAGAGTTGTGGGGTATTAAACTTAATTTTCTAAAAGGTTACTATTAAAATTACATTTGCAACGAGAGTTGATTTGTAAGTTTGATATTAATTTGGGAGAATTCAATTAATTAATTAGAATAACTAAAATTTGTGGTGTAATTCCACACCTAGATTGTTCTCAAATTTATTTACCTCATTTATTTCTTATTTTAGTGTTAGTCTTTATTTTTTACTTTTAGTCACTTTCTAGTTAGTTGTTTAGATATTTGATATAGTTTAGTGTTATTTCACCTCACCTCACCTAATTGTTTTAATATTTGAAAAGGCTAAAAAAAATAGAAAAGCAAAAGCCCAAAAAGAAAATAAAAAGTGAATTACAATTGAATTTGTCTCTAGCTTTACCCCCTTGATGTGTATTGATACCCTTACTTACCTCTACACTTTAGATTGTTATATTTTGTAGGTATTTGAGAATTTTGATTAACTTGTCTTGTAACAACGACTATACACAAAAAGCAAAGTTATCAGTAAGGAGTGGAAATAGGGGGTTTCACTACCCCCTTGGGACTAACTATGTCGTCTTTATCACTCTCTTCTAAGTGGTGTAAGGACATTTTTATCCATTATCAATATGTATGTCGTACGCCGTTACACCGTTGAAGAAATTCAAGATCGCATCTACATCAACGGATCCGAATATCAAAGTGTCTTCAACATCATAACCTTTGCGAGAATGAACTTGGTAAAGTTTTGTTTTTAAGTCCCTTAAAGTTTCATACTTAGTATTGGGAAATTTTTTATTTTCTGGTAAATCGGACCGGTCCGCCCCTTTTAAAAATGAACCGATCCACCTACGGACCGATCCGCCTCTATACCGAACCGATCCGCCGTGCATAGAACCAGTATACCTCGGATTGCAGGCAAACCGAAGAAGCCACTTTCAAAAACGAACCGATCCACCTCCAAAAGCGGACCGATCCGCTTCTGATAAATTCGAACAGTTCCGTGAGAAGTTTTACCACCGACTCATATTTCTTATATATATACCTTTTTTTGTGGTGTATTTTCTAAGTCTTTGAGAAAGCTTTTCTAAGAGTTCAAACACAACAAGACTTCATTTTTTTAATGTGCCAAACATCTTTTTGATTCACACACAAAAATCCCAATTACTTTTGTGAATCTTTTGGAACCCTAGAACACAAGCTTTGCTATTGTTCAACCTTTGTAGGGAGATCTTTGCAATCGAGGGATGTGTGTCATTGCTAAGGGAGTTTCTACAAAGTGTTATGGCTGCGTGTCATTGAGGAGAGCTGCGGTTATTCCTTTGTTGTTTGGGCTGCAAGTCCTTGGAGGGTGCTGCGTGTATTCTCTTGTTGAGTTCAAGACTGCGTGTCTTTGTGGGTTGGCTGCGCGTTGATCCATTGCAGATTTCTCTATGTAATTATAAGTTGCGATTTATATATTCATAGTGAAATAAAGGTTTTATCCGAAAGGGGTTTTTTCTTGAAATCTGTGTCTCAGCATATTTACTGTGTTGCATGATGTATTTTTGATGGGTTGATTTAGATGCATGCTTAGGGGCAGTATTTATTTGATTTAAAAGTTGACTCTAATTAAATAAGGGTTACTTGGAAACTTGTGAATCAATTATCACACAGTAGCACACTCTTCAAGTGGGCATCTTCGTCCTCTTTCATTCCGGGTGAAACCTCGTCATTTTACTCGTCATATGGTGGAGGTGACAAGACAACAACTCTCCCACTATGTAGAGTGATTACCACTTGGTATTGATCTTTGTTTTCATCGGTATTAGAGATAACAAAGTTTTGACTCGGGGGAGGTATTTGGCCTTAGGAGGGAAACTTGTCCTTTTCTTGGACACTTAGGGAAGATTACAACTCAGATAATGACGCCTTTAAGTCGGGAAAATTTTGGGCATTTCGGGTGCTTATCGCAACTGAGTTTGCATGAATTGAGCTAAAGTGTCCGCGAGACTCTCCCGTAGTGGTATTATATAAGGCGCGGGAGGGGGCACTTGCATATGTGGTTCTTGTTGGTAAGGTGGGAGTGGTGGAGGTTGTTGGGTAACATGTGGACTCAGGTTCATCGTTGTGTTCTGTAGCTCGTAACAAAAATTTGGATGGGTTCGCCATGAGGGATTATAATAATTCTCGTGAGGGTCGTTAAAATTACCCTTATAGGCTCCTATTGCCTCTACTTACTCTTGTAACATGACTTTGTAGGCGGGTATCATTGGACATTCCTTCATTAAATGTCCCACCTCACAAATTTTGCACATCTCCTCCTTAATTGCTTGAGTGGATCCCGATATATCTCTCCCATAGCTTCGACCACACCCTCTAATTTCTTGTCTAGTTGATATCTACAACTCATCTTCCTTGTCCAATTGATAGAATCCGAAAGAGGAAGGATCCGTGGATGTGTATCTAGCTTTGGGTTGGGTGCTCGAATTCGATTTTTTTCCACGATTGAGTAGTCTCAACAATGTACTTAAAGTGGGTCTCAACATCTTCTACATCTAATCCTAATAACTCTCCCGTGCACATAGTCTCAACGAGTTTCTTTGAACCACTGTTCTAAAAAACCCGCCTAGGCTTGAGGCTTGGTCGAAACGCCCCGCCTTAAGCTTTTGACACCTTATGCTTGGTAAAACCCTTAAGGCGCACTTTTTCTCTAAAAACAACAATGCTTTAGTGAAATGATATCGCCGTTTAAATATTTTTTTACAAACCGGACCATTATCTCATCTAAAATAATCAAATAGAATTTTAATTTGCAAATATTCGACATATTTTTATGATATGTACAATTTTAGTATTTTAATACTCTTGTTATGGTTAGAAAATATTAAAATATATTAAAAAGGCCTAAACGCCTTTTTATGCCTTTTTATGCCTATGGCCCACCTAGGCTTCTAAGGCTTAAGGCTTGGCCTCCACGCCTCGATCACGCCCCGCGTTTTTTAGAACCTTGCTTTGAACTTAAGCTTAGCCCATTATGGAAGTAGGAGATGAGTCTCCACTTCTCAAAACTGTGGTGTGGGTACATGTTAATTAACTCGTTAAACCTCTCCCAATATCTATCGAATGGCTCATTCTCGTTTTACCTAAAGGTCTGAATATGCACCCTAATAGAATTGGTCCTATGTGCTAGAAACAACTTTTGGAGAAACTTAGGCTGCATATCCCTCCACGTGCCTATTGAGTTCGGTGACAGTGACCAAAGCCTAGTTTTGGCCTTATCTTTAAGAGAGAAGGGAAAAATCTTGAGGAGCACTACGTTTTGGGTGAACGTTTGATCATTAGACGTCTCACACTCCTCCTCAAACTCTCTAATGTGGAGGTAAGCCTTTTCGACTCCATACCGTGAAATATTAGGAGAATCTGAATCTTCCCATTCTTAAAGTAGAACTACCTTTAATTATATAGGAATATAATACATCCTAGAATGACGCGACTCAAATTCTTAGATTAATTCGACCTAATCTAGTGTATCTACCTAGTTCCCTAGCAAAGACTCCAAAAACTTGACGCGACTCAAAACGTGTATCCTACGCGTGTTATTAGGGCACAAGTGTAAGTTGATCGCTGAAGTAATAACCCGGCAGGTCGGGGTCGAATTCACGGTAAATAGGACAAAAAATCGCGACGACGACGAAAATGTAGGTTTCTTGAATCTAGGCTTCGACTCGTGAAATAGAAGAAAAGGGCTTTATTTTAGAGAAAATTTTACCTAGCTAAGATTATTTAAGTACGAATGTAATTTTAATCTAGAAGAGAGTAAAAACTTAAAATTTGATTTTTGGAAAACTATTGAGAAAAATGGAGTCGGGATACGATCCTCCGAACCATAGGTATTGTCGCCAGATACAAAATTTTCAACAATTATAAATTTTATTAGAAGAAACGTTAATTACATAAAAGCACTACGTATACGAGGATTTTACTCCGCACAATATTTAGTCAATAAATAGATTAACGTAAATGACGAAATTATCAATAAGTATATTATATTCGCAAACACTCCGGTTGCTTATGACAAATGGAGTTAAGAGACCTACAATATTAGTTTTGACAAACTATCAAACCTTAATTACACTTATGATCATATTCAATTTTGTATCTAACTCTAACACTTAGGTCGGGTTTATGTAACCCATCCATCTAAAAACTTAGCCGAACATGATGTTGTTAATCACTACGCATGAATTATCAAGACGGAATGAAGACATGGTGATTGAATGACAAGAATAAGGCATTAAAAAAATGTTACCAATATGTAGAGGATGAAGAAAATGCAAGGAATAATCTTCAATAATTTTTGGAATGAGATCAACTTCTCATTGAATTTTGCATGAAAAGAAATCATAAACTTTGATCCACTTATTTCTTGGGTTCTCCTCTACTTTCTATGTATGCCTATCTATAAATTATACTCCTAATAAGTATTTACAAGTCATGGAAGTCGTTTTACGAAGTCCTAAACTAACACAACTCTTTTAGTTAAAAATAAGGAGAAAATTAGAATTCCCATATTAATCAAACAGGTACCCCACACCTATTCGCCCCAGGGTAACCGAACCGTTTTATAAGCCAAATCGTTTCTCCCTAAATTCCAAACCAGTTCGCGTACTTCCTATGCCTAAGAGATCTTCTTTTGGTCTTTGTCTCCTATATGTACTTTTCACCCATAGATTCTTGTCCCAACTTTGAATGCATATAAATTCTTCACCGTAACTCGTATTGAGGTACCATTTCTTCCAGAGTGCTCATGAATTTGAATTCTTCTGACCACTTCTGATCTTTTTGGGGGCATATTTGGCACTACTTCTTTGATCATAAAAATAATAACATCACCAATATGGGCATATCGACGATTGCTAGGTCTTATGATTCGAATACACATCAATTCATGAGCCCCGGTATTATCCGCTACATTCAAATGGTCGAACATTTGAATAAGATTTTATTTTCTTAAAACCAAAAAAATACGTCCCCTAGTTAGCTTCTCTTTCGGATTCCGACGGGAAAATTATGAATTTGCCCTTGACACTCCTTTCGCGCGATTCTTTCACCATTTCGATTTCTCTCTCGCATACACTTGCATAAATTACCTGTAAAATATGAGAGAAATGCACAAAACACGAAATAATTGGCAAAAAAATTTAGTAGAATAAATCTGGGTTAAATTCAAAGCACGAGATTGCAAAAATATCGAAATTAACAGGATAAATATGGAATATTTACATCGAATTAATGTCCAAGTGTTTGAGGGAATTGAGGATATTATCCACCATCAAAATACTTTAAAAGGATAGGTTTTAGAATATTTCATCATTGAATTCACCGGAGAAAAACCCGAGTAGGGACCTAATTTTAACGATCAATCAACTCTAAAAGAGCTCGGCCAACATGATAGGTGAATCCACTATGTGGGAGGAGCATCCAGTACCAAGGAGGAAGGGGTAGGGATATTAATTTTTACCCAAATTAGGCCATCCTTGAGAAGGTAATACAACTTGGCTTCGAGGCATAAAAAATGAAGCGATATATAAAGTTTTCATCAGAGGATTGTGGAAAACTTTATCTCTTGACGCTAGTAATCTTGATGTATTTTGTGACTCAATGTTAGTATATAATTGAATATCAGGAGACTATAATTATAGAGAGAAATGCTTGTTAGAGTACCTTAAAAAATCTCACGAGTTAGTCGTCCAGTTCAAACATGTCCAAATCTAGTAATTCCCTAAGGGAAATAACAGCCATGGAGATGCCTTAGCCCCTTTATCCTCAATTTTCAAATTCGGCCTCAAGAGAATGATATAGGTGGAATATTTGGCACAATCTAGCATCCTTATTCATCATTCAAAAATATACTAGCAGGATGGACATAATAATTAAATACGTGTGGGAAGATGCGTTGCCCATGGGTAAAAGGGAGACCCATTAGACTAGGGTAAAAGCTGGCCATTTTTAATTATATCCCAAAGGAAAGATCTACAGAGGGTCTTTTATAGGTTCATACTTACAATGTGTGCATCCTAGCTATGTCTACCAAGTCATATATGAGTTGCACGAAGGAATTTGTGGAAATCATGTTGTTGGGAGATCTCTTACTTTTAGGGAAATAAAAGAGGGATATTAGTGGCCCTATAGGCAAAAAGACATCGTCTCCTATGTGAAGAAGTGTAAGAAGTGTCAATTATTCTCACCACTACTCCTTTAGCCAACTAGCTACCTTAAAAATCTAACTAACCCATTATAAATTCTTAGTGGAGGTTAGACATCGTAAGGTCCCCCTACACCATAAGCATAAAGTATATTCTAGTCGGCATAAACTATTTTATTAAATGGATTAAGACCGAACCTTTAGAGAACATAAGAGACACCCGTATGATTAGGTTTATCTGAAGGAACATCATAACTCATTTAGGTGTATTAAGAACACTCGTTACTAACAACGGGATGTAATTTGAAAGTCATTCCTTCCAAGATTTCTTCAACGGACACGCTATCAAGCACTACTACAATTCAGTGGCGTGCCCTATAAGAAATTGGCAAGTTGAGGCTTCACATAAAAAGGTCCTTGATGGAATAAAGAAAAGACTGGAGTAGGAAATAGATTAGGGTGGACGAGCTCCCCCACATCCTTTGGGCGTACCGAATAACCCCAAGGAGGCCGATTGGGGAAATACCCTTTGCTTTTGCCTATGGAATGGAGGCGATAATTCCACAGGAGTCAAGGTTGCCGACTGAGGATGTGTGTATATTATGCACATGTTTAACCTAACAACCTAGATGGGGTGAATAGGTTTAATTGCATAATATGGCTAATTTTTGCATTTAAACAATTTTCCTTGCAAATTTAATTCTACTTACTCAACTAAATGATATGAAAGAATTCTTGAATTAACTACACAATAAGTGAATTTGGTAAATTTATAGAAAATAACTAGATCTAACATTTAATTTAAGTTTAAAATCATTACACTAGATTTTAGGATAAATAACAATTAGAAATATTCATGACACAAATTTTAATGGGAAAAATGCAGTCTAATTTCTATTTCTACTTAAAATGAGTTTTTAGATAAGGCAAGGAAATACCTCTCATTTTGAAAAAATTGTGCATGTGTGTCTATCAATATATCAATTCACAAAACTACCAAAAGGATATAATTTTCAATGCATGTGTGTGGCAACGAAATTTTTGAAAATTTTGAGATACTTTCATGATCTTCTCAATTAAAAGTTCGTCTAACCAAATGAATTCGCCTCACTGAAACATATCAAGTTTTGTGACTTGAATGACTCAAATGTTTTATCATGGTTTGTAGCCAACATATACAACATACAATCTTAATTTTCACCGACCATGAGAATGGCCATAGACGATCAAAGCCCAAACAATGAGATGATTAACACAAAAGTTGGCATGTCAGATGAAAAGAAGGAAAAGGCCCTAATTGGATTGGTGACTAATTAGCAAAAATTGGCAAGCCAATATAACAGGGGCATGAATTTAAGTTAATTCTAGATCAGGTATTACGTCCTAAGAAAGATCATCAGCAATACGATGAAGTCATCAAACGAGATATTTGAACACAAATAGTAGGAACCTTTTAGAGTCACCAAAGGCGACATTAAAGGGGCCTATAACTTGGAAATAATGGAGGGCTGAGTAGGCTTAGAAAGCCGCCAACCTTTAGAAATATTATTTTTATGCTTTATTTCAGTTTTAAGTTGAAGTTTTAGTTTATCACTAATTCTTAACATTCACTACTTAAAAGTTTTCTCGTTTATTTAAATCAGTTAACATTGATTGTTTTAGATAACAGACTAATATTAAAGTAAATTATCTTACTATCCCACCAAATTATTGTCTTGATGCTATATATCTAATCGATTACATTTCATAGTAACCATTTTAAGGTTACATGTTCTATTAGTTTTACACGAAAGCATTATATATTGCCCATGCCCAGAAAAAGACCCACATGGGAATACCTAGGCACATAGCAATTTGACCACATTGGTCAGGAAAAATCTGAACGGGTGGATGGCTCAGTGAATAGGTTGAGTCTCGGAAATAATTAGTATTAGGCCTAACGTAATGTGACGACACTTTCTAAAAACTAAGGGTCCGTTTGATACATATTGGGCAAAAGTGTTGGCTTTGCCTAGTCAAATTTTGCCTAGACAAATATTTTTTTCTCACATTAGACTATCAAACACCAAATAAGGTAAAACAAGTTTTTTAGGCGAAACATTTTAATAACACATTTTTCGTCCATATTAACATGTATAATAATAAAAAATATGTTTTTTTTTTTTAATTTTCGTCCCAAGTCTTATTTAATAGAAAAACATTTTTTTCTTTTCTTTTTTACTTCCCATTTTTATTTATTAAAAAAGTAACAAACTATATATATATAAAAAAAGTTTTTTACGCCAAAACTACTTACTAAAAACAGTTTTTACATTAAAACAGTTTTTAATTTTTTTTACATTAAAACAGTTTTTATATTAAAATAATTTTTTGCATTAAAACAGTTTTTACATTAAAACATTTTTAAATTTTTTACATTAAAACAGTTTTTACATTAAAACAGTTTTTTACATTAAAACAGTTTTTACATTAAAATAATTTTTTACATTAAAACAGTTTTTACATTAAAACAATTTTTTATATTAAAACAGTTTTCACATCAAAACAATTTTTAATTTTTTACATTAAAACATTTTTTACATTAAAACCGTTTTTTACATTAAAACGGTTTTTATGGAAAAACAATTTTTAAACAGATTTTAATTTAAAATAGTTTTTTAACTATTTAAAACAATTTTTAAAATATTCATAACAATTTTTAAATTATTCATAACAGTTTTTTTTTAATTATTTAAAATAGTTTTTAAATTGTTTTTTAAAATATTAAAAGCGTTTAAGAAGTTAGCAAATTTGTTGGCAAATATTTCTCACCCATATAGCAAAGCAAAATTTGCCAACATGTTATGCATAAGAGTTGTTGTACATTGGCAAATAGCTTGTAGGCAAATTTTGCTATCAAACACACCAAATTGTAGGCAAATGTCATATTTGCCAACTTATTTGCCATTTGTCATGGCAAATAATGCTATCAAACGGACCCTAAGACTAATAAAGCATGTCAGGCAAAAGAAAATGGGGAATGCCAATACTAATTAAAAATAAAGACTTTATTTCATTACAAATATTCCTTAATTACAAAGATATTTGGAGTTAACCAGTTACAAATTAACCACATGCTATCTTTGGGGACCACTGGTTAACCCTGCTGTAAACACCGGATGTGAAGTCTCTAGGTTGTACTAAGGCATCTCATCCCTACTATCATTATTAGCAAGGTTGTATTAAATTAAATGGTAAGGGATTGCGTCCACTTGAACCCATGAAAGGGAGGAATAGCATACTAGTAGTAGTATCATAGCTCGGAGTCATGAGGAATATTTAGGATTCCAAAGGCATTCCGCCAACCATGTTTAGAAGATATATTCTAGTCTCCATTTAGATGGATTGGGGTGTTCATCAAGCCTTCGTCATATCCGTCAACCCAGACTTCTCATGGCTACTTTCTGAACTGCTACCTCAGCCTCATGATCCTTAAATTTAGCCTCTCTGAATCGCATCGTTATGTTAAAATGCCTATTAAGCCTTGTCGAGCTCCTGCCTTAACAAAAAATTCTCTTTTTAGAGCATGCCGGCAATGTTTTTTTTTTATCTCTTCCATCTCGTCCCGGAGACTCATGACCTTCCTTGTGTGGACTCTATAGATACTCATCATCCTATAAAATGCCCAACGAACATCCATAAAAGCCGTTTGAGCTTCATTCAAAACCAACCACAACCTCAAGCACAAAGTCCAAGTCATCATTTTGAACTAAAGTCAATCGGTTCAGGTGATAATCAGACTACTGGAATAAATGAAGTCAATTTAACATTTAAAGGATAAATAACACAAGACATACACAAAAGCAAAACATAGGACGAATACTCGAGAAAAAAATAATTGAGAATAAAAAGTTCTATTCCATTCAAATATAATGGGGGCAAGGCCCCTATATAAATTACAAGAAAGAAAAATTACATTCAAAATTATAAAATACCCTATAAAGATATTAAAAAATTTCAGTTTCTATTGGGTCTTTTGTGACCTTGGTCTAATCATAAATTTCTTCTTTCTCGTCTCCCCCCTCCATATTTGGAGGAGAGCGGGGGGCATGCTCGATGAAAAACTCAGAGTTATCAACAATTCCATCATTAGCCGAGGTTTCATCCCAAAATTAAAAAAAAAATGGATTTTTAGACAAAGGCTGAATTGCTTTTAACCATTGGTTTATGAGGTAATGGTATTGGGGTCTGTGTATTTCTTGAATGGGTGAGGCGTGATCTACACCAATGGAAAACTTTCTTTAATATAATAATATTTCAGGAGCAAGAACATAAAAAAAAACATTTCCTTTTATAATGAGATGAGATTCTGGTTATAATAATAGTAATCAACTAATAATTGAATACAAAACTAATTTAACACACAAATAGACTTTTCTATAATAAACGAGGAACGAACACTCTTGAGAGTAATGATTATTTGAGAGTAAAGAAATATACACTTCAATATCTAAGAGAGAGTAGGGAGAGAATATAGTTTTCTTTGCATGAGAGTTTTTGCAGCATAATGGTCCTTGTTATGTCCATTTGTCAATAAATGTGCACCCAGTACTCTATTTATAGTAAAACTTTTAGGGTCGACGTGGTTATTGCGTGCCCAAGAATATTCCTTTGTGATAAAATACCTTAAAATATTTCATTCTTATCACTATTTATTATTGTCTACCACGATTTGCCCTTTTGTGGTGTGACGCATGATGCGATAATGGACAAAAAGGTGATCTTGTTAGCCATTATGCTAAAAAGTGATATTTTGTCTTGTATTGAAAATAATTGTTGATTAAGTTTTAAAAACTTGCGAGTAACCCTAAGAGTCAGAATCCACTTTATGACATCTTAATATATTGAAGTGGTTGAGCCTTATCTTGCTCAACAAGACTTACCTCTCAACCTCCAAAAGGTCCAAAACTAGTCCATTTATAGAGCTCTACTGGCTCAGATAAGGCTTCTTGCTAAGTCAGCCTGTCAAAGATAATAATAATAATAAGTGTTAGTGAGGAATTTCTCGTACACTTGCATTTTTGCTATCGAGGAACTGCTCATGTGTTCCTCATTTTCTTTAGTACTCGCTTCTCGCGCACTTGCCTCTTTTAACTGTTTAGGAATTGCTTGAATTTCCTTTTGAAGCTCACTTGTTATTTACGAAACTTTCCCAATTCTTTTAGTATTTCTTGCAAAATCCATAAGTAAATGAGGGGTTGATCGTGTACCCCTATATAGTAGCCCCCTTATGCAGAAGTCTCTCGTTCATTTGAAAAGAGAGAATTGGGCACGAAATGCCATTTTGGGATCTTAGAGGGATACTTATCATCATTACTTGGTGTTGCATTAAATGATATGACACACTTTCACTTGTAAGACAAGTTTTTCTATATCTTAAAAGGCCATGTGTCGTGTTGGGGAAGGTTATTTGTGATTCAATATTCATTACCACTTTTTAAAGTGACGATACCTTTTTGTATTCTGAGAGTATAAATACCCCTCAAGCCCCCTTTTCAAAATTTCACCGTCACTTTCATAGATTTAAAGAGAGAAACTAAAGAAAATCTTTCTGAGTTCTTTGCATCCTTTAGCATTTTCTAGGAAGTGAAAACCCATGTTTCTTCTTCTACACCTTTCTTGTTCCTAATGTCTTCTTCTTCTTCTACTAGCATATCATCCACTACTATTACGACCTCCACTGATGTTTCTATAGGGACCATGCCTATCCACGTACCAGTGGTGGTCGTTACCATTTCTGAAATTTCCACTGCCAGTTCTTCTATTCCACCATTTCTTCAATTATCCCTAGCACTGGTGGTGGGGCTGGTCCTTTTAGGCATCAAAGTAGGTCTAGTGGTTCCGTTATTTTGAACATATAATGCCTTGTATTTTTTGTGCATTATTTAAATTGTGAAATTTATTTGCCCCTGTAACATGTAATGCCACACGTGACATGGATTTGGTAGATGCCTTTTTGGCGGTAGTGACGGTTACACCTATTATGGTATAGCAGGTGATTCATTCCCAAGATTCAGACATTTTTTTCAAAAGAAGGTACTGGAGATTAAACCAGAAGGGGTTCTCTTGTATCGATCAATTCATAGGGATGATTGATATTTAAAGAACTATTGGTGGTGCCAGAGGGTTATGAGTTACGAAGGGATGTTTTGGCTGAGGCAGAAGACTCACAGTGCATTTTGGAGGGGATAATATGTACAAAGACGTGATGAGATAATATTGGTGGGATGAGATGAGAAGGTATGTAACTGAGTTTGTGTCTAGGCATGCTACCTGTCAGCTAGTAAAGATAGAGCACCAGAGATTGACAGGGGAGTTACAATCTTTGGAGATTCCCAAGTGGAAGTGGGAGAGCTTCTCCATAGATTACACTGTGGGATTGCCAAGGTGGCACAAAGGTCATGATTCGATTTGGGTCATCGTCGATAGATTGATGAAGGTGGATCATTTCCTTCTAGTATGGACATATTACACCATAGAGTAGTACGGTAGAATTTTCATTATAAAGATTGCTAGTATTCAAGGGATACCTCTTAATATTGTGTCTGACAAGGATAATACATTTGTATCTCGATTCTAAAAGGATTTTCAGAATCTTATGGATGTGCAACTGAATTTGAGTACGACATTTTTCCCTTAATCAGAAGGTCAGATAGTGTGAGTGAACCAAATTTTGGAGGATATGATTCGGGCTTACGTGGTGGATCTCAAGGGGAGCTAGGATCCATATTTTCTACTCGTGTTGCTTGCTTATAATAATAGTCATTAACAAACTATTGGTATGGCACCTTACGAGGCATTATATGAGCTATTGGTTGGAGTCAAGAAAACGTAGGATGTTTGGGTCATACATCCTTCGAGACACCTCAGAGAAGGTATCACTAATCCGAGCACGGATGATGGCAACACAAGATCGACAGAAGATTTATGTAGACAAGAGGAAGTGTAAGTTAGAGTTTAGGTGGGAGAACATGTGCTACTATAGGCCTCCCCAATTAAGAGAGTTATGAGATTCAGATCCAAGTGGAAGTTAGCTCCCCGATATGCAGGTCTCTTCATAATACTGGATCAGGTGGGCTCGGTGGATTATCATTTGGTCTTACTCGATCATCTTTAATGGGTACACTATATCTTCAATGTGTCGACACTGGGAATGTTTATAATGGATGAGGATGCCTGTCAGTGCATCGACCTCGACGGGATTAAGCTGCAACAAGATGCGAGCTATGAGGAACGATCACAATGTATTCTTGACCAAAAAGATTAGGCTCTATGATCAAAGGTTATACCGTGGTAGAGAGAAGAGGATATACATGGCAGGTATCTAGAGATCTTTGAGTTAAGTATGTAATTCGAATTTCGAGGACTAAATTTCTTGTTTAAGGTAGGAGGAATGTAATACCCAATATTTTTTGTGCATTATTTAAATTGTGAAATTTGTTTTGTTTGCCCGCTGTGACATGTGATGTCACTATTTACCTTTTATATGTGTTATGTAATTAATTTGTTAAAATATAATTAATTAATATAAATTCATTAATTAAATATTTGGATGTTACTATGTATTATGGGCGACTAATGGTCAGGGACTAAGTATCGGGGGTTTTCTTGTTTGGATTATACTCTCGGTGTCAGGTACCATCGATCGTGAAGTAGTTTATGATAATGATGTGTTGCGATTAACTAATAAATAAACAAATAATCGATATTTGTACTTGTACTGGATAATATAGTAGTTTATCGAGAGCTTTAATTAGTTGGAGGATACCATATTTTGGGTTGGCTTATAGGATGTTTATTCATCCATTTTTTACTAAAAAAAGTATGTTTTAAGCCTGTTGGATTACGGGCCAATTTTAAGGCCATTTGGAATGAATTTCAGACCTTTTTGGTTAATCTAGCTTGAGGGTTGAATCCAATTTAGTGGATATTAGTTTAGCAAACCGTTAGTCTAAACTTAAAATTCACTAGAGGCTTATTAGGGAACCTTAAGGGCTAAGAATTTAAGGAGAAGAGGAGGCAACAAGAATTGGGGAAGCTAGGAAGAGTGAAAGCTTGATTTTAAACCAAACTCCCCAAGGCAAGTTTACTTAGTACAAGAATTTGATTGTCTTTGTGTTAAAATAATAATTATTCATTTGAATCTAAATTAATTCATATGATAATCTGAATTTATAATCAACTCATTTATTTTCATAATTAGTTTAAGGGCTAAACTAATGTTAAAATTCATGTTGATGAAATTAGTTGATTTAGTGATAACTCTCACTTAAGAGCAAATTTAATAATTTCTCAATGTATTTTTATTTGGCTTATCATGTTACACATACACTGCACCATCATAATTGCTTATACATGCTCAAATACAAAGTTGATGGCTTTTGAAAGATTGAAGAATCGTTCGTCTCAATAATATTCAGAAGAGTTATGGTAGTTTGGTAAAGCCTTTACTTTTCCAGGGATTACATCTTTTTACGAGTTTTCATTTCAAAATGTTTTAAAATATTTTTTAAAGAAAATTTTGACGACTCATTAGAACAAGATTCACAGGTCGTTCGAACGAGTTACACTACGTTGTTAGAATAAGATTTCAAACGTTCGAACGAAATTGGGACGACACCTTTTGTTCAATTTTGGAATGTCATTGGGATTCGTTCAAACGAGATAGAGTACGTCGTTAGTATAAGGTTTCCCACGATCGAACGAGATGATTTTACGTTGAACACTGTAATATCGTTCAAACTGTCGTTGGAAGCCTGATTAAACAAAAAAGGGTATGTCGCTCAAACGAGGTACCTGGTCATTCAAACGAGCATGCAAGATTTTGTTTTTTAATTGAATATAATCCAAATATTTATTACTTATACTTTTGCAACCAACTTCCTTATAAATAGAGATTCGGAATTAAAGTCTTAAAGAACTCTTTTTAAGACTTTTTTTTAGCCATTTTTGAGTTCCTTTTACGATCAAACTATATCAATTTTTCGCCAAACCCCTTGAAAATTTAGAGATCACTTTACCAAATAGATAAGAACACTTTTTTATTCAAACACCCTTGTAGAGTTCATCTCTACTGCTAATTTGTGGAGCAGAGGCTCTACTACGGAAGAAGAAGGATAATCAGTAGATATCGAGGGAATAAGGCTTTATGTAGGCAGTGCTGGACTGTGTCGTTGTTGTAGAAGACTTGAAAACTACGCGTTATACTTAGAGAGCTAAGTAGTTTGTTAGTCGTCTAGTGACTATCAATTCTCGTACAATGCTGAAAAATAAAGGTTTTGCCTAAAAGGTATTTTTCCTTACTTCTTTGCATGTTTGTCTGCTTGGCTTGCTATATTCAATTTGGACTATAACATTGAATGCACATTAAATTAATTCAAAGATAAAAATTGCTAAAATTAAATTTGTGTGTGGTTAGCCTAAGATACGAATCATTTGAGAGAATCCGCATTATCAAATTGGTATCAGAGCGGGTTACACTAAAATATCGTGTGATCCTAATTTTTACGGATTTTTTGAGATACCAATTTTCTCAAAGTGGTATTAGAGCTGGTTGCACTAAAATAATGTGTGATCTTTTTTTTACAAATTTTTTCAGATATCATTTTTTTTAAATTGGTGATCTTTTAATTTGGATTTTTTAATAATTTGTATAATAGGATATTTGTTTTCGATGGGTCGAATTATGCGTACTGAAAAGCTAGGATGAGGTTTGCCTTAAAATCCATTGATGAAAGAGTTTGACTTATTTGTGAAATAGGGTGGACACCACCCACAATAACCAATGGCGATGTCATAGGTTCAAAACTTGTCTATGCCTGGATAGAAGAGGAATTTAAATGGATTAATATTAACTCACGCGACTTAAGTGCCATTTCTGGAGCCGTCACCCCTGGCAAGGAATAGTTTACAAAGGGGCATCCACTTCGAATATCACACCTGAAATGTTTCCCGAGTTTGTGATGGATTCTTATGGCCCTCGTCCTAAACCACCTAGAAGACAAACCTACCAAAAAGAGCTCGTCCCAAACGTTTTGAGCAAGGTAGACCCAAGCCTGTTTATTTTTGTTCTCATTGAAAACATAGAGGTCACCTTAGAAAGTTTTGTTTTAATCTAGGGAGAGTTTCTCATATGCATGTTCCCTAGTATACTCCTATACGAGTTCCTAAGTATCTCCCCTCATGCACTTCCACACATATTACTCCACATGCTCCTGCACATCAATAGAGTTTTTGAGAGTTTTTAAGAGAAAATATATTTTTTAGTCAAGACTTCACAAACTTTGATGGAGAAATTTCATAGGACGGCTTTTCCATTTGAGAACTCCTCTGGGCCTAGTGATTGAGGTTGAGACTTATTTCTAGAATAGGGTGATTATCATGTTCATATATTATATTCCTATTGCTAGATTGTATTATGATTGTATTGATATGTTTTTCTTTTCGATATATTTTGGAAAAAAATCCAAAAAGAGTTTTGTTTTTATGAAATTTTTTGAAAACTCCAAAAAGACGAAAAGCTTTTAATAAAAAAATAGGGGTCGGTGAGGGTACATGCATAAAAGACCATGGCACTGTGGAGGGAAGTATGGTAAAACAGCTCCAGACAAACCAATAGTCGAGCAATCAAACCCTAAGGCTCATGCGTGATGAAATCAGATAGACAACACACTAGCCTTAGATTGGTCCAAATCCAATCACATGGATCGAAACCAAAACAACCCTTCATTTGATAAAACTCTGCCTTTTCATTATTGTGCTGAATTTAATTAAGAAATAAAAATGATTTTAATTTTGTTTCTTTTTAAATGTTTAAACCAACATTTAAAAATTTCAGAAAATCATATAAAATATGAAAATGAATTTTAAAAATTCAAAAAATTATAAAACCAAGAAATCTATAAGGGTCCGTTTGGTAAGCCTTATTTATCATGGCAAATGTGGCAATTGGTGGTAAACAAATGTTTTGACTACCATTTTATGCATTTGATAGGCTTTATTTTTCATGGAAAATTTTGTATGGATATCATGTCCACATATAGGCCCGTCAATGGATCGGATTTTATCCGAATTCGAATCTGAATCCGATCCATTTAAGTGGATATGAATCATGCTTAAAATCCGATTATCCGATTATTCGATTACCCGTTTATTAAATGGAGTAGATTTGGATTCATATACTTCGATCCGTTAATAATCCGATCCGATTAATATTTTTTAAATATATATATATATATATATATATATATTATAGTTCTTTATTTCATTATATATTTTTTTGGAACATTTGCAAAATAAATTTATGAAATAAGAGTTGAAAATAAAAATATTGCAAATCAAGTTCAACATAAACGGATAATCAGATAATCGGATCGAATCCGAATCCGTTTAACATAAACGAATATGGATTTGAATTTGCTTGATCCGATCCGATTAATAAATGGATCGAATTCGAATCCGTTTAACATAAACGGATAGCAAAAACTCCCCTACATCACATAACTATCTCTCCCCCTTTTTGTCTCGAATAGACAATAAGTGAGAAAAATAAACATATAAATGAATATCTAGCATGAATATATCTTGAAAAGCATATCTAGATAAACATGATGTTCTAGCTAGTAAAAAATAAGAATATGTCAAATCATAGCTAGCAAACAATTACATGGATGAAATCATCAATATCATGAATAGTGACTAAACAAAATCAATACGGTGTAAGAATCAAAGCATGAATAATCAATATTTAGTGCATATAAACTATCCATACAACTCAGACGTACCAAATCAGTGTAATAACATAGTATAAATTAAGCAGGTACTGAAACAGAATGAAGAGCCAAAAATCCAAACATCTCGTTCAAACGATAATGCAAGGTCGTTCAAACGACTGAAGCAAGTCATTCGATCCATGTACATAACGACCTAAAATAGTGTGATGTGTTTGAAACTCCTTTCTAACGACCTATCTAATGACCATACCTGACGTCGATTGTATCTCGTTTGACATGTCATTTGACCCACTCATCTAACGACAGGGACATGTCTTTCAAACGAAAAGCAAAAGTCTTTCTAACAACTTCAAAACATTATCAAAATAGACTCAAAAATAAACATGTGAGTTGTGAATTAACATAGTATCAATGTTCTCAAACATAGAATATAATGAATGGGTGTAACTAACACAAATGAATCATAATCCAAACACAAAGATACATTCAATAAGCTCTAATTGACTGCTAAATATCATCAAACTACACTTTATCCATATGCGACAATTAAACTTGAACTTAATGAACTGAACAAACATCACACACACAAGTCTAGAAATTTTGACGATTCTTAAAGCAATAGAGTCATGACACGATTTTTCAACAAAGGACTTATTTGTGCAAACCCTTTGATCTTGAACTAAAACTCCCTCATAAATGATTAAAAAAATTATGCATTTTTTCTTTTGAAGATCTATTTTTTCTTTTTAAGAGATTTCCTATTGGCCCCCTTTTTGGTATATGTTTCTTTTTATTGCCTTAATTTTTTCTTGGGATCTTTTAAACGGTGACTTTCACGATGAGTTCACTTGCCTCTCGCAACCCTTTTCGGTGCACACTCATTATTTTTTTTAATATGCAATATAAATCCTCACGGGCAACGGTTCTTACATACACAACTCCTTCCTGGTCTAATATGCGCGTAGATGAAAAAATTAAGAGGAAAACATCTCACGAAACTTAAATTTGCATAAGAAGTCAAACATTCTATTAAGCTCGTGCATATGTGTGATGCCATATACGTAGTCGAATCTAAATTTAAGTCAACTTCGAAACAACCCCATTAAAATCAAAGCAAATGTACTAGCCACGTGGAAACATGGAATGAAGGGGTTCAACCACACCAATATGCCACATCAAGTGTAAACTCATGACACAAAAATAAATCGAAAATCTTTTTGTGTTTTTCAAAAAATATTTTTGACCCAAAAATAAATCGAAAATCTTTTTGTGTTTTTCAAAAAATATTTTTGACCCAAAAATAAAATCTTTTTGTATTTTTTCAAAAGTATATGATACCAAAAAGCTTTTTTGTATTTTTCCAATAAGACTCAAATAAAATGAAAAATATAGTACAAAGAGATAAACATGTCATAACACTAGAAAAAATATATCATGAAGCAAGACTAGTGTATGACAAACATACTAACACAATCATCCATAAGAAATATCACGGGAAGTATCATGTGCAAGCAAAGGAAAGTCATGAAGTTTAATTACTAAATCCTCGAAGTCCGATTTCCTAACCCAAGTAGGTGTGTAATGACACATGGGGTTTTTGGGAACCGAAATGACTTATTCTTAAACTTCCTAGGAGCATTTTTTAAGTCATAACAATAACGCCTAAGGTGACCCTTCCTACCGCAATGTGTCCAAGTGTAAACACGACGAGGAATATTATCCCTAGTTGGCTCTCTCACCCGATTAGTATTGGCATTGGGAATGGGAGCAATACTATCATTGAAGCCTATACCACACCTATTATCTTTGGACGGTGCCTAAAATCCTATCCAACTTTTTTGACATATCCTCCAAATCAAACTTCACCTTAATCGAATCTCTCAATTTCTCATTAAGCTCACTAATCCTAGACTCGAGAAAATTTCTAGACTCCTCAAACTCTAGAATATACTTATTCATAACCTCCATTAAAACACGAAGACTATCTCTCTCACCCTGAACATATTCTAGTTTCTCCCTAACTGTCTTCTCCCGTGCCCTAGGATCTTCAATCAACACATTATTTTCTACACGTTCTTTTAACTTAGCATGTAACTTCAAGTTGGCTTTCTTCACCTTCTCCCTTTCCTCATACAATTCACGAAAGGCAACTTGTAACTCACTTTTATCAACATACTCATCCTCATTCTCTTCACCCTCACTCACTTGGGACTCATAAACTATTTACTTGAAAGTGTCATTCACATGAGAATCTCTATGAGAATATTTATCGTTGTTTCTCGCATGATAGACCATGAACGCGGTGTAGTTACGCTCAATGGAGGTATCCTTTCCCTCCTCCGATTCACTATCATTAAGGGTGGTGTTATATGCAGTCAGTTTCTTTCCCTAATTCTTAAGTCTAGTGGGGCACTCTGTTATCCTATGGTCATAATCCTCACAACCAAAACACCTATTCGACTCATCCCTCTTATCATTCTCACGTTGATTATTCGGTACGTGATCGTCCTTGTTATTCTTAAATTACTCATGTCTCTTGGCATCTTTCGATTGCTTTTAAAACTTAAGAAACTTTTTGAACTTCTTTACCAAAAAAGCTATATCTTCAAATCAGTGTCGAATTCACCATCCTTTGAAACTTTTATTTCCTCCTTCCGAGCTTTCAAAGCGATGTCCTTTTCTTTCTTTAGCTCTCTCTTGGAGGTAAACATATCAAGCTCATAAGTTTGTAGGTCACCTATAAGCTCTTCTAGTTTTGTTGAGTCAAGTAAACCCAAGGAGTTTAAAATGGTCACCTTTGGATCAAATCTTCTAGGCAATGACCTTAAGATTTTCTTTATGACTCAGTTATCGGGTTCTCTCCCAAGTTTAACAACAAGTTGACAATATGGGACAACCTAGCGTAAAACTCATCAAACATCTCACTATCTAACATTTTAATCGTCTCAAATTGGGTAGTGAGGTTTTTAAGTTTAGACTAGTTTCCTCGTGAGGACATCCCAAGCCACTTTTGACATTTCACACATCATGATACGATTATACTCTTCCTGTGTGACACAGGAAGAAATGGCATTTAAACCTTTGGAATTGTATTATTCCAGTCTATGTTTGTCTTTGGTCCATGACTCAATAGGTTTTGAGTGTGTGGCCTCACCCTCTCTTGTGATTGGTGGTGTCCACCCTTTTTCTATCGCTAACCAAACACGCTCAGCTATAGCCCTAAGTGCACACTTCATATGCATCTTCCAATAAGTATAAGCTGACCCATAAAAAATAGGAGTTCTAAAATCTTCATAAGTACCAAAATTCATACCTAAAGACACGTGGACAATAAAATAGTATTTCTAGATCTTATACTAACTTGTGAATTCTGGGTCGTCCCTCTATGTGTGTCCTTTAGGTGAAACCAATTTGTCTTTTCAAAAATCCTTTTTTCAATTTCATTTAGCACCAATTTTGTGAGCCAATTTCAACTAAGCCAATTTTTTATCAGAAAAATCAATTTAAAAACATTTTAAACAAAATAAAATCCCTAGAAAATATTTACCGAGTATCCACAAACCAATATGCATCCATACCTGAGAGAATCTCAAAAAAACAAATGTGAAGACGTGAAACGTGCACCAAAACTACGACATGATTTATCTTTGAAGCTTGGTCACTACGTCTTCAACATAACATCATAGACTTAATGGGAATCGTGACAGGTAAATTTATCTGTGACTCAAAGTATTTTTTGTCTGGAATAATGCCAATACATACAAATTGACATTGTTTGAAAGAGTTTCCTTACATCCTATGAATGGAAAGCTAGAATTAGAAACTAAAATGCTATAAAGATAAGGGCTGTAGCGATTGCAGCTGCGGCTGCCTAGCACCTTAAAAGCAGTTCTTAAAAATGCAGGGGCTATATGGATTCACTTGTATCTTAGGTTACACACACGAAGATCTAGTTTTTAATTAAATTTTATCTTAATTATAACTAGGTGGAAATGCAAGATAAAATCCAAATTAGATATGATAATCAAATTAGTCAAACCAAAACAAACTAAGCAAAAGAAGAATTAAGAAAAAATTCCATTAGGGTAAAGTCTTCAATTCAGCATTATTTTAGAATTGACAGACACAAGATGACTCACACACTACATAGAGATCCACTATGTATAACATGTTGTTGGTCTTTAAGTCTTCAATAGAAAGTGATATAATCCAACACCACCCACAGGAAGCAGCTCTTCCATCTGTATTCACGGATTAACCTTAGGATTACGAAATCCTTTCTTCTTCAATATGGTTAGTCACAACTTTATAAATCAGCATTAGAGAAACCTCTACAAGGGTTTAATATTTGTGTATGTAACTAGATTTGACAAACTCAAAAAATTATTCTAGGGATGAAGATGATTTGGAAAATAAAAGTGTTGTTAAAAACAAAAAGAAGAAAACTTTTGGGGCAAGTCTCTGAATTGATTTTTGCAAAAAAAGTTGTGCTAAAAAGTCCAAAGATGTATAATTTATAAAAAATACGAATTTCGAGGTGACGAAGCTCGTTCTAATGAAAACGTCACCTCGTTGTAATACCCCATAATTTTTAAGGACTTTTAAAATGAGTTAAATTAAAAGTTAATGGGATTAGTTGGCATTAATTATAAATTAATTAATTGGGATTAATCCAGATTTTATATTACTTGTGGATATTGGAATATATGATTCTAAATATTACTTAGTGATATTTAAGTAATATATGAATATGATGTTATTTATATTACCGTGAGTTACTTATATGGTAATAATGAAACTTTAGTCGGGACGCAGTATGAGAGATGTCGGGACTAATTTAAATGAATAAAAAGGAAACATTATTTTATATCAACCTAATGGTCGTTTTGAGTGCGCCATTACGTCCGGAAGGGCCAAAATAGTCAAAGAAGTCTATTCGGGTGTTGGATTTAGGTCTAGGGTCACTTTGGAGATGAAAGGACACCTCGAAGGGGCATTTTAGTCATTTTAATTGGGAGATGAATAGTAATTTAGGGATTTGTCTTATTATAAAGGTGATGGATTAGAGGAACGTAGGATCATTTTATTTTATCAGAAAACACTTGAGAGGTCTTAGTGTGAGAGAAAGTGAAGAGTTTCTTGGGAGGGGAAGAGGTTGCTTAGGAAGGAGGAGAGACTTTTGGGGCAAGCCAAAGGGGATTAACCACCTTCTACCACCAGCACCACCATCGAAAAGTCACCAAAAAATGAGAAAAGGATTCTACACCATCATCACCAAAGGTTCAGACCTACATAATTAAGGCAAGTATAATTCTTATTTTATTTTATTGCGTACAATATCCATGCTAGATAAGTTAAGTAAGAATTATGAACTTGCATGATTTAAGGATAAACTGTAGAGTTTTTGGAATTTGTTCTTGATATGAAAATTAGATAGAATAAATCTCTTTCCATTTAAATGATTTAATCCACGAATTTTGGGTTTCAAATGATAGAAGAAGTCTGAGTTATTATGATTTTTGGAGAAATAAGAACCTCTGAGAATTCTGGGAATAATAGGATTTAATCCAAACTATTTGATGATTTTAGGTTGTTTGATTATTAGAAACTAATCATATATCTTGCTATATCACTTGAGATTAATTAGGAGAGGTTTTGGATTGATTTGTATTGATTTTTATGAGAAAGAAAATGGATAAAACGCATGAAAAAAATTGTTGAAAAGGACGAACATTGTATGATAATTTTTGGTATGTTTTAAGAAGAAATTGGCAGTGTGCTCACGAGTTTTTTTTTTTTTTATATAAAATCACGTTCTGCACAACTTTGTAGTTTTAAGTTTTTCAAAATCGGAGCAGAAAAGCCTCAAAATTTTAATTTTATATTTATGGGAGAATGTACCTTTATCGAAAAAAAAATAATAATTGGAAAATGGTAATTTGACCCTTGGTGAGATTTTATTAATTTTGGTACATTAACAAGGAGAGATGGACTTGGGTTAATGTTGGAAAATTATTTGGATTTGAGGATTAAATTTTTGTGAGAGATATCTACATAATTATATTACGATTTAGAGGAGAATAATCGTTATATCAAGTAAGGGTAATATTGATGATATATTTACGGGTACTTGGGTCGAATAAAATATTATGTGAGCGATAACTACATAAAAAATATATGATGATAATCATGATTACAAGTGTGGGTAGTATTCAATAAATACGTCGGGTACTTGTGATAGGATGAATTCCTAATATGATATAGGTAGTGTAAGTACCTAATTTTATATAAGTAGATGATAATGCCTATTTAATTGATTGATAATTTATGTGTATGACATACCTTGATTATTTGCTATCGATGGGAGGTATACGCGTGAGGGTAGTCTTATCCTGATGAATATATGGAACCTTCGACTTGTCGCTCGAGAACATAGGACTTAGGTCGATTACCATTAGTGAGAACAATGGTATAAAACGGTCATTTGGGTGCGTAGGTATGTGCGTAGCTCAAAGGCATAAGACTATGTTCGCCTCCATTATTTGTGATTTGATATTTGTGGTTCGAGGGATCTTTACCAAACCTATAGTCCCCTATACAGTGACGAGATGTATTGGGATAAGATAGCAGAGTAATGCAACACCGCAGTTGTGTCTCGGGGTGCAGTATAGTATATATATAATATAGTGAATGTATATATATACATGTGATGATATATACTATGTGGCTAAAGTAGAAGTGTAAGATAGTTACGTATGAGAACACTTAATTGAATTGAATTAATAAGGGACTTATCCATGTTGAATCTAAATGGATATATATGTTTATAACATCATTATATGTATTATAGGGTTAATACGTGGAAATAATTTGGGCTATAAAGAATGGATACATGTGGTTAATCTAGTTAGAGTGGGAACTATAACTAGTATGGCTTAGAGGTACGTTAGGTGTGCACTCTAGATGAGAGGTGAGAATCTCAAGAGAGAGTCCGATAATCTAACATGTATATTATAAGTGATAAATATTGCAATTATTCACTTACTGTTTTCAAAACTATTTTACCAGCGGGCTCTGACCCATTTTCTTGCATATTCTCTTTTTTCTCTTGTATCTTTTATATCAGGTGTCCTGCCGCAGGGACACCGGCCATAGAGGATTATGATGGTTGACGAGCTATGGAGCTATGGAGTATTGTTTATATGCCATCATTTATTTGATTCGTACTCTGTAGTAATCTTTCATTTAGGGCATGTCGCCCAAGAGGATTTTAGATATTTCTCTTCTATCTGAGTCAGGATTTTATACTCGTGTCGTTGTGTTATATTTACTATTGTTGGGATTTATGTATTGAGATATATTTACTAGAAAAGTTTTATTCCAGCTGCATTTAAATTCTATTATGATATTTATTCAGTTATGTTGTTGTGGAATGGAATGTGTGGAATTGTTCGAAATGGTAAAATGAAATTTTATTAAATTAAAATTTAAAAGTTTTTAACACCAACTTAATTGAGTATTAAGTGATAGGAAAATATTTTCGACAGTGATGCTAAGAATGAACCAACTATATATTCTGATTTAATTGAGTATGGTACTCATCACCCGGTATTTAATTTGGACAAAAATCTATGTTTCCTTCTTACAAAGTTAAGTCTCGTTCGAACGAAATGCTTAGTTCGTTCCAATGAGGTTCTAACGAGTTTTCAACGGGTGAGGTTCTATTGAACACAGAGGCCCCGTTTGAGGTTCGTGTGACACCCCGACTAATTAAATACCGGGTAGCTACTCCTTTATTAAATTAATACAAAATGCCAAGTTGGTTAAGTTAATAGCATCACTGTCGAAAACATTTTAATGATTACTAACCACCTAGTATTTAAAAAGTAAGTTGTCAAATTTTAAATTAAATCTGATTAACAAGCAATAAAAGAATTATGAAGGAATAGCATAATCATTCACCATAAAGTCTCAATAAAGTAACCAACAAATAATAATAAGTTCGGAGGAAATACTCCTCGCAATAATCCCAAAAAGGAAATAAATAAGACAAGCCTGCATCCTGAATTAAGTACAAACCAAAATCTGAATAACTGAAATATGAAATGTCTCTAATAGAAATGGGCGACATGCCCTACAAATGATGAAACTGAGTATGGAGTCAAGACTAGAAAAGGAGGCGTCTATTATCAAGGCCCTGTAACTTCCACAATAGCTACAGCTCGTCATCAGAGTAGAAATCCTATGCATGGTGTCCTTGTGGCTGGGCGCCTAAAAAGGTTTTTACAAAAAAAAAATAGATTTGAAAGCAAACGGGTCAGAGCCCGAAAGTGGAGAGTAATTTAAAAACACAAGTGCTTTAATAACATTAAAACAATGAATGCAAAATACATGTTAGGACATGCTCTCACATGAAATACTCACCTCTCGACTAATTGTCCACTCCTAACGTATCGTACCCATCTAAGTGTTATTCATATCTAACTAAACCGGCATAAGTTCTAACCCTTCTACTCGATTCACAATATAAATTCCCAACATTATCAATTAAATAGATGGCTTTACTCAAACTCGAATTCTCAATTATTAGCAATACAATTCACAGTAGGTTATCCATTTTTATCTTTTACTATAATTATTCTCGCAATTAAATATAACAATTTCTTTTCATTTAACCGTATATTATTCACATCATAAATATAAAATACAAGCACCCCGAGGCTAAGTTGCGGTGCACACATACTCTGCTATCCCATCCCGGTACATCACGTACATACGGATCACACAATCCGAATCTATCAGGAATCGTTCTCAGATAATAGCAAATCACAAACAATGGAGGCGAACACAGTCACATCACATGGGTCACACACATACCTACGCTCCCACGATCAGCAGACTTATTAACTTCCCAATAAGTCCTTCTCTGACCTATGTCCTCGAGGTACCAATCTAAATCCCCCCGTAGGCACACAAAGATTAGATGGCCCTAAGCGAACGCAAACCTCCCGTGATAGCAAGTATGGTAGGTATGTCATACACATAAAATCATATATACTAAGCATGCACACATCTTAGTAATTACCATAATTCATAAGAGGTATACTTCTCATTCTCATACCAACTTTTAGTGTTACACAATTTACATATCCCCGGTTTATACAAATATTTATGTCGTCACTTATATTCACATCGTAATTAGTCACTCGCATCCTAATCCACAAATATCAATTTGGTTCAAATCACACTTCTATGTTTCACTCCTCAAAATATCCCAAATCTCCCAATTATACCAAATAGTTAACAAGGGAAGGTTATATCTACAATTAAATAAGGTAAGGGGACACTAGAAATCAAATTGGGCCAAAAAGGCCATTCTGTCAACTCGTTAGAAGTCTCGTTCGAACGAGGTCGTTCGAATGAGAGTTCGTTCGAACGAAGTGGGCATCTAACGAGATCTCGTTCGAATGAAAGGCATCGAACGAACATCCAACTCGTTAGAAGTCAAACTGTCAACTCGTTAGAAGCTCGTTCGAACGAGCTCGTTCGAACGACCTGGGCAGGTCTTCTAACGAGGTGACAGTTTCGAGCCCAGAATTTTCCTATCTCGTTTTTCCTAATTTTCTTCACCTCTAATCTCCTCTAAACATCATTCCAACAGTAGTTTAAGGTTTCTAATCATCACTAAACATTCGTAGGTCATAACTTAACATATTTATGGGGTCAAATCTCCCTAAACAACACCCAATTATCAAATCTCCCAATTTCCCCCCAAACCTTATGAGTATGAACCCTAGAAAATTAAATTCATCAATATCCATAATTAAATCCGTTTTTGTAACATAAAAGATGTATTTCTATCAGTATAATCGCCCAAATACAATTCTACATGCAATCTCTTTATCAAAACATGAATTTCTAATTCCAATTCCATGGGTTTTTATAAATCTCCCAAAATAATGCAATTTTATAAATTTCAAAGCATGGAAGAAGAATTCGTTGAAATTAACGTAATTAAACCACTTGCCTCGGATTATTCTCTGAATTTTCTGTTGAATTGATGAAGGTTGCTCTCTCCTTTTCTCCCAAGGTTGAAGGTTGAAGATGGAGGTTGTGGTTTTCTCCATTTGGGAACCTCTCCTAACCTCTCCTAATTCTATCGTTGCCCTCAAATCTGTTAATTGCTCGTAATGGATTAATGGGTCATTAAATTTCATATTTTAAACTCCCAAAATTCGTTAGTCATAAATCCCAAAATTCCAAAATTACCAAAATACCCTTTTAAGTTGCCGGTATGGCCTAAAAATGCCCCGGGACCCAAACTAAACCCCCGGCTAGTGTTTTCTGACTATTTAGACCCTTCCGGACACGTTGGCGCACTCAAAATGATCATACGGTGGATGAAAATAAAATTCACTTTTTAATTTAAAATAATTACATTCCTGACGCGACTGTCACACGCGTCCCAACAAAATTTCCAAATTGCCGTATTTCTATCTTGCGATAATTTCAATATTTTCAATATTCATATATTGCCATATACACACATTAAAATCAAATACCAACTCGCATCTCGCTAGTAATTTATCCGGATTAATTCCTAATTAATTCACATTTAATTTAATTAATCCCATAAATAAATATCCATAAAAGTACGGGGTATTACATATTTCCCCCCTAATAACTGAATTTTGTCCCGTAATTCGAAACTAGAAAATACCTGGTACAAATAACTCTGGATAACGTTCACGCATCTCATCCTCGCGCTCCCATGTGGACTCCTCGGCATTATGATGCCGCCACTGAACACGTACTAACGGGAATATCTTTGACCGTAGTTTCCGCTCACTTTGGTCCAAAATAGCAATCGGCCCCTCCTCGTAGGAGCTATCAGGCTGGAGATCAATGTCCTCCAAAGCAATGTGAGAATGGGCCAAATCGTCCCTAAGACATTTCCTTAGCGAGGAAATATGAAACACATCATGAATCCTGTGCAAATACTCCGGTAGCCCAATTATATATGCAACAGACCCAATCCGCTCGATGATAGAAAATGGCCCCACATATCTCGGTGCCAACTTCCCCTTCTTCCCAAATTGCATAATCCCCTTCATAGGAGATACTCTGAGTAAAACCTGGTCCCCCACTTGGAACTCCCTGAAGAACCTCTTCGCATCAGCATAGCTCTTTTGCCGATCCTGAGCTACCCGAATGCGACTCCGTATCAATTCTATCCTTGCCGAAGTATCCTGAATCACTTCCGACCCAAGTAGTTTGTTGTCCCCCACCTCCAACCAACATGCTGGGGAACGAGAAGGTCTACCGTACAACGCCTCAAATGGAGCTATGCCAATGGTGAACTGGTAGGAGTTGTTGTAAGCAAACTCCACCAGTGAAAGATACTGCTCCCATCCACCCCCAAAATCAATGATGCACATACGCAACATGTCCTCCAACATCTGCTTTGTACGCTCGGTTTTCCCATCGGCCTGCGGGTGATATGCCGTACTCAACCGCAACTCCGTGCCCATGGCCTCCTAAAAACTCTCCCAAAACCGTGAAACAAATATCTTGTCTCGGTCAGACACGATATTTAGGGGCACACCGTAAAGTCTCACTATTTCTGCAATAAAAACCTGGGCATACAGTCCCGTAGTGTAGTCTATCCTTACGGGTAGAAAATGAGCGACTTTGGTTAACCTATCCACAATTACCCAAATGGAGTCGTGACCCCTCTGTGACGTAGGTAACCCCGTGATAAAGTCCATGGAGATGCTCTCCCACATCCACATCCACATCCGGACCTCTAATGGCTGTAGAAGTCCTGCCGATTTCTGATGATCCACTTTTACCAGCTGACAAGTGGCGCATTTAGAAACAAACACGGCGATATCTCTCTTCATCCCACTCCACCAATACTGACGTCTCATATCTTGGTACATTTTTTCCCCACCGAGATGTACCGCGAACCGTGAGCCGTGCGACTCTTCCATCACCTCGTGTCGCAATTCCTCTCCTTCCGGAACTACCAGTCTCCCATTGAAGCGTAATCCCCCGTCTGAGCTAACGGTGTAGGACTCGGTTCCCTCTGCTAGTAATCGAACTATCTGCTCCTGACAGAACGAGTCATTTGCCTGTGCCTTTACCACCTTCGTGACAATCTGCGGTGTAACAGTCATCACAGACATGAACGATCGCGCCACTGCATCCTGGTGTCCCAACTCCTTCCACTTTGCCTTCCACACCCCTGCCACCTCATCTACTGGCCTACGGCTCAACGCGTCTGCTACCACGTTAGCCTTCCCCGGGTGATATTGGATATCAAACTGATAATCCTTCACAAACTCAATCCACCTCCGTTGCCGCATATTCAACTCCTTCTACGTGAATAGGTACTGTAGGGACTTGTGGTCTGTAAACAATCGAAACTTCTCCCCCAAAAGGTAATGTCTCCAAATCCAAAGGGCAAATACAACTACCGCTAACTCCAAGTCATGGGTGGGGTAATTCTTCTCGTGAGGCTTAAGCTTACGGGAAGCATAAGCTATGGCCTGACTCTCCTACTGCAATACACCTCCAAGTCCTTGCAAGGACGCATCAGTGTAAACTAGATACTCAACTCCCGGTCTCGGCAATGCTAATACAGGTGCTGAGGTCAACTTGTCCTTCAACTCATCAAATGCCAACTAACAGGCATCACTCCAAATGAACGACACACCCTTACGAGTTAGATGTGTCAAAGGACCCACTATCTTTGAGAAACCCCGAATAAACCTCCTATAGTATCCCGCTAGTCCCAAGAAACTACGGATCTCAGTCGGTGTCGTGGGTTGTCCCCACTCCCTCACCGCGGATACCTTCCCCGGATCAAAAGATATCCCCCGATCGGAAATAATATGCCCCAAAAACTGAATCTCCTTCAGCCAAAACCCTCACTTCTCATACTTTGCATACAGCTCGTTCTGACGTAGCATCTGCAAAACTTGCCTCAAATGCTCGGTGTGCTCCTCTTCTGTCTGGGAGTAAACCAGAATGTCATCAATGAAGACAATGACGAACTGATCTAGGAACTCTCTGAACACCCTATTCATCAATTCCATAAACACGGCTGGAGCATTGGTCAAACCAAAAGGCATAACCCGAAACTTGTAGGAACCATATCTCGTTAAGAAAGTAGTCTTCGAGATGTCCTCTTTCCTTATACGCAACTGATGGTATCCCGATCACAAATCAATCTTCGAGAAAAAAGAAGCTCCTCTCAACTAGTCGAATAAGTCATCGATTCGGGGCAATGGATACTTATTCCGTATCGTGACCTTATTCAACTCCCGGTAATCTACACACAATCTCAACGATACATCCCTCTTCTTTACGAACAACACAGGGGCACCCCACGGTGAAGTACTCCTCCTGATAAACCCCTGACCCAATAACTGCTCAATCTGATCCCGTAACTCTCTCATCTCAGTTGGAGCCATACGGTAAGGTGCGCGGTCAATAGGCCGAGTTCCCGGCGTCAAATCGATCACAAAATCTATCTCTCTACTCGGAGGTAATCCAGGTATATCCTGAAATACATCGGCAAACTCTCGAACAACCAGAATCGAATCAAGTGGTATCACCACTTCCTTAGAGGTCTCCTCCTCTATATAGTACAAGTGAGTGGACGATCCTCCCTCAGGACGAGGCATCGCCACTAAAAACATCTCCTGCCCGGGAATGGCAAAGATAATACTCCTACTAAAATAGTCAATCATGGCTCAGTATGCAACCAACCAATTCATACCAATAATGGCGTCATACTCGGTCATCTCTAATACTAACATATTCGCGGGTAAGGTAAACCTCCCGATCTCTATACCCACGCCTCTACATATAAGGGAAATCAGGGAACCCCTAATCAACGGTGAATCTACACAAGTAACCGTGCTCTCGGTGGTATCTAACAACCCAATGGTGCGTGCAAATCTCATAGCAATGAAACAATGTGTAGCCCCCATGTCAAATAAAATACGCCCCATAGTCCCCTGAATAGAGAACATACCATCAATGGCTGGTGGATCCTACGGGGCTGCGGCATGCTGGAGCTGATACACTCGCCCATACTGAAGCTATCCCTGCTGAACTGGGACCGCTGGAATGGGTGGTAATGCTGCCATCTGTGGCGGTGCTGGGAGGGCGGCGGGAAACATAGGCATCTGCGGCTCCTGGCGAGCACCCTGCTGCTGCTGCGGGGCCCTTCCCCTATGAGGACAATCCTGGCATTTGTGGCCAGTCTTGCCACACACATAACACTTCCCCAGGAAGTTTCCCCCTCGCTGTCCCTGCTGCCCTCGGCCCTGGTGGCCGTTACCATTCCTCCCCTGGACATGCTGAAACTGCTATTGACCATTCTGCCCCTGCTGGCCCTGATGGCCGTTCGGACCCTGATGGCCCTGCCTAAAACCTCCCTGTCCGTTTCTGAAATTCCCCGATCTGAACCTCTTATGATCCCCCTACTGGGAACCCTGGTCACCCTGCCTCTGTCCCTGAACAGATTGTGCCCCACTGGCACCGTTTCCCCCAGTTCTACCCTGATGGCTGGACTCTCCTGATCTCTTGCTCTCAGCTATGTGAAAGCGGTGATCCTGACAGTGTAACAGTGCTACGTTAAACACATCAGAATAAGTGGCCAACGAGAGATTCCCCAATAAATGCTGACGGATCCTCCATGTCAATCCATCTGTAAACTTCTGAATCTTTTTCTCTTCTGTCGGTATCTCATCCGGAACTATGTTCAGTAGATTAGTGAATTCGGCCTCATACTCGGCCATAGTCCTTCCCTCCTGTCTGAGATTCATTAACTTCCTCCTCATTTCCGTGTAAACGGCTGACGGAAAATACTTGCGGTCGAACCGCACCCAAAACTCCTGTATCGAGAGAGTATCTCTCTCCTCTACGGTGGTAATAGACTCCCACCACTGCAGTGCAGACCCCACTAGCTTGAAAGTAGCTAGTATCTGCTTCTGAACATCGTTGCACTCATACATCCTCAAGAGCCTCTGAATGTATTTCCTCCACTGACTAGAAACCATAACATCGGAGCTACCTGCGAACTCCGGTGGGTGTGCTTTCTGAAAAGCATCTCGAACTCGTTCCCAAGCAGACGAGAATGCATGTACCTGAGCTAGAGCGGCTACTGGAGCCTGGGGTGGTGCCTACTGTACAACGGCGAGAGCGACGTTTACCGCTTGGGCTACAATGGCTGCAACCTCGGCGACATTCATAGTGCCCGGTACTGGAGCTGGCTGTGGCTCTGGCTGTGCATTCCTAGGAACCCGTGGTGCACGTCGTGGAGGCATCTGAAATAAGAGTAAAGTCTATAAGTTCGCAGTTACAAACTCAAAATAGCTGAAGAGCATAGCATATACAAAAGAATACAACAATCCTAAAATATAGGGCTCTACATCAAAGAAAGCTCAGCGAAAACATAATAAGCCGTACAGATCCTAAAGTACACTAGAACCTGATGCTCTGATACCACCTGTGACACCCCGACTAATTAAATCCCGGGTAGCTACTCCTTTATTAAATTAATACAAAATGCCAAGTTGGTTCAGTTAATAGCATCACTGTCGAAAACATTTTAGTGATTACTAACCACCTAGTATTTAAAAAGTAAGTTGTCAAATTTTAAATTAAATCTGATTAACAAGAAATAAAAGAATTATAAAGGAATAGCATAATCATTCACCATAAAGTCTCAATAAAGTAACCAACAAATAATAATAAGTACGGAGGAAATACTCCTCGCAAAAATCCCAAAAAGGAAATAAATAAGACAAGCCTGCATCCTGAATTAAGTACAAACCAAAATCTGAATAACTGAAATATGAAATGTCTCTAATAGAAATGGGCGACATTCCCTACAAATGATGAAACTGAGTATGGAGTCAAGACTAAAAAAGGAGGCGTCTATTATCAAGGCCTTATAACTTCCACAACAGCTACAGCTCGTCACCAGAGTAGAATTCCTATGCATGGTGTCCTTGTGGCTAGGCACCTAAAAAGGTTTTACAAAAAAAATAGATTTGAAAGCAAACGGGTCAGAGCCCGAAAGTGGAGAGTAATTTAAAAACAGCAAGTGCTTTAATAACATTAAAACAATGAATGCAAAATACATGTTAGGACGTGCTCTCACATGAAATACTCACCTCTCGACTAATTGTGCACTCCTAACATATCGTACCCATCTAAGTGTTATTCATATCTAACTAAACCGGCATAAGTTCTAACCCTTCTACTCGATTCACAATATAAATTCCCAACATTATCAATTAAATATATGGCTTTACTCAAACTCTAATTCTCAATTATTATCAATACAATTCACAGCAGGTTATCCATTTTTATCTTTATCAAGGCGTAACTATAATTATTCTCGCAATTAAACATAACAATTCCTTTTCATTTAACCGTATATTATTCACATCATAAATATACAATACAAGCACCCCGAGGCTAAGCTGCGGTGCACATATACTCTGCTATCCCATCCCGGTACATCACGTACATAAGGATCACGCATTCCGAATCTCTCAGGAATCGTTCTCAGATAATAGCAAATCACAAACAATGGAGGCGAACACAGTCACATCACATGGGTCACGCACATACCTACGCTCCCACGATCAGTAGATTTATTAACTTCCCAATAAGTCCTTCTCTGACCTATGTCCTCGAGGTACCAATCTAAATCCCCCCCGTAGGCACACAAAGATTAGATGGCCCTAAGCGAACGCAAACCTCCCGTGATAGCAAGTATGGTAGGTATGTCATACACATAAAATCATATATACTAAGCATGCACACATCTTAGTAATTACCATAATTCATAAGAGGTATACTTCTCATTCTCATACCAACTTTTAGTGTTACACAATTTACATATCCCCGGTTTATACAAATATTTATGTCGTCACTTATATTCACATCGTAATTAGTCACTCACGTCCTAATCCACAAATATCAATTTGGTTCAAATCACACTTCTATGTTTCACTCCTCAAAATATCCCAAATCTCCCAATTATACCAAATAGTTAACAAGGGAAGGTTATATCTACAATTAAATAAGGTAAGGGGACACTAGAAATCAAATTGGGCCAAAAAGGCCATTCTGTCAACTCGTTAGAAGTCTCGTTCGAACGAGGTCGTTCGAATGAGAGTTCGTTCGAACGAAGTGGGCATCTAACGAGATCTCGTTCGAATGAAAGGCATCGAACGAACATCCAACTCGTTAGAAGTCAAACTGTCAACTCGTTAGAAGCTCGTTCGAACGAGCTCGTTCGAACGACCTGGGCAGGTCTTCTAACGAGGTGACAGTTTCGAGCCCAGAATTTTCCTATCTCGTTTTTCCTAATTTTCTTCACCTCTAATCTCCTCTAAACATCATTCCAACAGTAGTTTAAGGTTTCTAATCATCACTAAACATTCGTAGGTCATAACTTAACATATTTATGGGGTCAAATCTCCCTAAACAACACCCAATTATCAAATCTCCCAATTTCCCCCCAAACCTTATGAGTATGAACCCTAGAAAATTAAATTCATCAATATCCATAATTAAATCCGTTTTTGTAACATAAAAGATGTATTTCTATCAGTATAATCGCCCAAATACAATTCTACATGCAATCTCTTTATCAAAACATGAATTTCTAATTCCAATTCCATGGGTTTTTATAAATCTCCCAAAATAATGCAATTTTATAAATTTCAAAGCATGGAAGAAGAATTCGTTGAAATTAACGTAATTAAACCACTTGCCTCGGATTATTCTCTGAATTTTCTGTTGAATTGATGAAGGTTGCTCTCTCCTTTTCTCCCAAGGTTGAAGGTTGAAGATGGAGGTTGTGGTTTTCTCCATTTGGGAACCTCTCCTAACCTCTCCTAATTCTATCGTTGCCCTCAAATCTGTTAATTGCTCGTAATGGATTAATGGGTCATTAAATTTCATATTTTAAACTCCCAAAATTCGTTAGTCATAAATCCCAAAATTCCAAAATTACCAAAATACCCTTTTAAGTTGCCGGTATGGCCTAAAAATGCCCCGGGACCCAAACTAAACCCCCGGCTAGTGTTTTCTGACTATTTAGACCCTTCCGGACACGTTGGCGCACTCAAAATGATCATACAGTGGATGAAAATAAAATTCACTTTTTAATTTAAAATAATTACATTCCTGACGCGACTGTCACACGCGTCCCAACAAAATTTCCAAATTGCCGTATTTCTATCTCGCGACAATTTCAATATTTTCAATATTCATATATTGCCATATACACACATTAAAATCAAATACCAACTCGCATCTCGCTAGTATTTTATCCGGATTAATTCCCAATTAATTCATATTTAATTTAATTAATCCCATAAATAAATATCCATAAAAGTACGGGGTATTACAGTTCGTTCCAACGGACACTAACATTCATTCCAACGAAGATCAATCTTGTTCAAATGAGAAAACAGTCTCGTTCTAATGAGATGTCAATCTAGTTTCAACGAACCAGAAAAGAAAAAAATATTTTGAAAAATGTTTTTTTAAAAATGCCTCGAGTAAAAATGGAACATCCTAGAATACATTTGATTGCGTAAAATCAAAACCTCAATTCCATATACCTCCATAATGTGTTCGTGACGATTCCAATTGCTTGAATTTCGGAAACGACGCTGGGTCACTGACATGTCTTCAAAGATCGTGGAAGCATATGAGGATGTAGTGTCCGGTTTCTAATGGCATACGCTAAAATATTTAAATTATGAGAAATTATACAACTTTGCTCTTACAAATCTCCCCCTTTGGCCATTACAGAAAAAAACGAAACCAAAATTACTATTAAACCACTGAGACATTGTTCAACTAATGACTTTCCAAACCCAAAACGGAATAACATTTTAGACTCTGTCTTTGAATGAAATTCTTCATCTTGTATGGTCCATAATATCATCATAAAATGGAAGAGACCTACACATATGAAAGAAAATAATACTGTGACACGTATGAGAGTTTAAAGTAAATAAAACTTCTAGTCAATTTGTTCTGTCCTTTTTGTCCATAATAGGCAAGGGGTAAAAAATGAAAAGTTACATGAATGGATGGGATGTAGGGATGAGTCGAACATCTTAAATGTACATCCATATATAGTGAAAAAATAAAATACAAAAATCCTTTTGTCTTTTTCAAAAATTTTATCAAAAATAAAATCTTTTTAGTATTTTTCAAAAATTTTCTTAAAAATCGACATATTTTTGGATTTTTCATGATTTTTCAAATAAAAGAGTATATAAACATAGAACTACAATATAAAATACAATCTAACAATAGGGACAAATGATATGATCATGATAATCACCCTACACTAGATATAGTACTCAAACTCAATCAACAGAACAAATACCTAAAGATTTTTTAAGACTCTCTAATCAAAGTGCATCTAAACGTTTCGTGAAAATATTGACTAATTGGCACTTGGTGCTTATAAAGCTCAACGACAGGACCTTCTCCTCAATGACATCATGAATGAAATGATCACGTATCCTAATGTGCTTCATGCGGGAATGTTGGAATGAATTACGAGATATATGAAATAGTCATTGTGCCTTGGGAAATTGTGCAACCCCACCTAATTAAATACCGGACGATCACTCATTTATCAAATTAAAATCAAGGTGAACAGTTGGTTCATTCTTAGCATCACTGTCGTAAAAATAACTTTTCCAATTTAAACACCCTAATTAATTAAGCTAAGTGTCAAAACCATTTTTAAACATTACTTTCCAAATTTTATTTTGAAAATAAAGATTTAATTATTTACAATAATTCAACATTTAAAGAATCACACCACAATAATCCTGGAATATATAATCCAAATAATTTAAACATTCAACAACTAAATCCCAACATTAAAACTTAAAGTAAAACATCTAGACAGTAATAAATCCCAAAATGACAATACTAGAAAGAACTGAATCACAAAGTCTAAATAAACAACTGAATAATGGAAATGGGCGACACATGCCCAACTGAATAAACATGCTAGGAGTGGAATCAAATGAATGAAGTCGTCTAAGCAAGAGGCCTGCAACTCCCACCTAAGCTGCAGCGCATTCCTTCCAAAGGATCCTATGCAAGACGCCCCTGTGGCTGGGCACCTGTAATATATACATATATATACAAGAGAGAGAGAAATAGAAACGGGCCAGAGCCCGATATTGTAGATGATTTAAAATTCGTTTAGCAAGTATTTAAAATGTTTACAGGCTAATGCAACAACATATTAGTGCTTCACTCTCTTGAGAATTTCTTACATCTCTTCTAATGTGCACGCCTATCGCACTAACCTTCCCAATGGTTTAACTTATCTTAGGTTACTCGTAATATTCAAAATCGAAGAATATAATTGTTTAAGAAAATAACTTCATTTGATCACAAAGTTCTCATTTAAAACTTATTTGCTAATAAAGTTTCCCCAGTGTTCCATTATACTTTTTCAAAACCAGTATTTCCAATTTGAGTCATTATACATGTCTTACTTACCATAACCCAGTAGGCAGTTTCCCAAATTTAAGAATTATATATATATATATGTTAAATACTCGTATAATATATATATTCTAACAGCACCCCACATAAAAATTATGGTGCGTGCATACTCTGCTATCCAATCCCCGTATCTCTCGAACTAAGGGAAATACAAGTTCGGAATCAGTCACGAATTGTATTAACACATAAACAATAATATTGAGGCGAAGCATAGTTTCCAAGTCCAAGAAGTCAATACATACCCTCACGTCTCTTAGGACCGTTCGACTATCGATTCGATAGCCCGTATCTAGGATTCCTATCTTCTAGGGTACGAATCAATATCCCCCATGAAGGCCCATTCGAGATAAGACTGTCCCAGCGCGGTAACGTCAGGGATAGCAAGTAGCGCGGGTATAATTTTCACATGTATATAATATATGCATACACACAGTCATATTAATATACTACTTTTATCATATTAATTTAGGATCATCTGATAACCCATAATCACGACATTTATCCTGATTTTCCCATTATTAGTTATCACGTATAACGGTTCGTTTCTAACTTTAATTCGAGAGATTTTTCCAACTTACTACATAATACTCATGGACTCTATCCTCTCAAGTGTAAAATTCAGTAGGTATTCATTTATTTTCCAACGTAACTATCTTACGCGTATCTCCCTTTAATACCTAGTTTCATCGTCCCTTATATGTAAGTATTCTAAATTACAACTCTCGTCTTACATTAAGGTCCCAAAATTATTCATATGTCCTACTGGTCTTTTTTATCTCCCAAAACATTTTAATAAGGGTGTCCAAGAATTATTTCTCATTAACTTGAATTCAACTAATTTAAAAAGGGTAATTATGAATCTTCCAGGAGGGGTCGATCGATCGAGGTCTGGGGCTCGATCGATCGAACCTTCGATCGATCGAAGCTCTTAGCTCGATCGATCGATCAAGCAGGTATGGCGAATTCTGCAGTTACCAGTTACGGGTTTTCTCACATAACTCCATCCAAATCCAAACTTTTCATTCCCAAATGTCCAGAAATTTGTACTACTAATAATATAAATCCATTCCATATATCTTTTACGTAAAGCATTCAAATTTCCATTAATAATCATGGATTAACAGACCAAAATTCATGTAAATCTCAAGAACCCTAGAATTCTTTTTAACATGGTTCTAATCAGTCCTTTCCAGAATTTTCTTCTTCTAAAACATCAAAATTGGTGGTTTAATCCTCTACATGTTAAGGGGTTTCCAGATTAACATTCAAATCATCACTACGTGCGATTTCATATCTCAAATTTGGGTTTTTCTTCCATAAAACTCATCCTAATCCTCCCTAGACTAACATGAGTGATGCATTAACGAAAATAAGCCAGATAAACACTTGCCTGGGATTTTCGATGTTCTAGTTTGGTGACGAATTTGGTGTGGTTGCATTCCCCGTCGCGCGATCTACGCGTTGGTGGTAGTGGCGGTGCAACTGGGTGAATCGTTGGCCTTGGATTGCTTGGAAAAGCCTCTCCTTCCCTCTTCTATGGCCGTCACTTGTCTTTGCTTGTTTTATCCCTAGAAGACAACCTTAGACATCTGATATGTCCCTTGAATTTTCGTGGGTTTAATTACCCAAAAATGCGAAATGTCCAAAATGCCCTCCCGGGGTACTAATTAAGCCTTAAAATGCCCTGAGACCCAAACTAAACCCCTGGGTACACTTTTCTGACTATCTCGACCCTTCCGGACAAATTGGTGCACTCAAAACGACCATAAGAGCGACTTATAATATATTCACTTTTATTCATCAATATTTAGTCCCGACGCGACACGGGCGTGTCCCGACTCAAATTTCCAAAATTGTCATTTTATTCACTCGTGACATTTAATATAACCAATATTATATATTACTTTGCTCATTAGTAATATTTAACAAATTTTCCATAATTACTAACTCTCATCACGTTAATAATTATAACATAATTAATTTTCGGATTTATATTAAATAATTAATTCACATGAAATTTAATAAAATCCCCAAATTAATATAGCATAAAAATACGGGGTATTACATACTTCCCCCCCAATAACGGAATTTCGTCCGGAAATTCGAAATTCGAAATATAAGGCATACCTGGTAAGAATAAATCTGGGTATCTCTCGCGCATATCTGCCTCGCGCTCCCAAGGGGATTCCTCCACATAATGATGCTCCCACTGGACCCGTACAAGTGGAACTACCTTCGACCTCAATCTCCTCTCGCTATGGTCTAGGATAGCCACCGGTCTCTCCTCGTAAGAGCTGTCAGGCTGTAAGTCTATCTCATCTATCGCAATGTGGGTATGGGCCATATCAACCCGAAGATATCATCTCAACGACGAGATGTGGAATACATCGTGAATGCGATGTAAATGCTCTGGTAGTCCCAATCTGTATGCTACCGATCCAATCCTCTCGATGATGGGAATGGTCCCACGTACCTCGGGGCCAATTTACCTTTCTTCCCGAACCTCATCACTCCTTTCATAGGAGATACACGTAGTAACACTTGGTCCCCCACATTAAACTCCCGGAAGAATCGTTTCGCATCGGCATAGCTTTTCTGTCTGTCCTGGGCTACTCGAATGCGACTCCTGATCATCTCAATCCTCGCGGAGGTTTCCTGAATCACCTCTGGTCCTAGCAACTTGTTATCCCCCACGTCGAGCCAACAAGTTGGGGAACGACGGCCTGCCATACAAGGACTCAAATGGGGCCATGCCAATCGTGAACTGATAAGAGTTATTATAAGCAAACTCTACCAGTGGAAGGTGTGGCTCCCAACCTCCTCCAAAATCAAGAACACGCATGCGTAGCATATCCTCCAACATCTAATTAGTACGCTCTGTCTGTCTATCTGTATGTCAGTGATAAGCTGAACTCAACCTCAACTCAGTACCCATAGCCTCCTGAAAGCTCTCCCAGAAACGTGACACGAAAATCTTGTCTCTATCTGACACAATATTCAGGGGCACCCCATGTAATCTGACAATCTCAACAATGAATAACTGAGCATACTGACCCGTGGTATAGTCTGTCCGCACCGGCAGAAAATGAGCCACCTTGGTCAAACGGTCTACTATCACCCAGATAGAGTCATGGCCCCGCTGTGATGTAGGCAACTCTGTAATAAAATCCATGGAAATACTCTTCCACTTCCACATGGGTACTTCCAATGGCTGAAGCAACCCTGACGGTTTCTGATGGTCCACCTTTACCAGCTGGTAGGTAGAACACTTGGACATGAACTCAGCGATGTCCTTCTTCATTCCACTCCACCAGTATTATCGCCTCATATCCTGGTACATCTTATCTCCTCCAAGATGTACCGCAAATCGGGACCCATGAGACTGAATCATCACTGCATGACATAATTCTGCTCCTTCTGGAACCACCAATCTCCCATTAAACCTCAAACCCCCATCAGAACTAACAGAATAGGACTCAGCACCCTCGGCTAAAAGTTGTACAATCTGCTCCTGGCAAAACGGGTTTGTGGTATGTGCTTGTATCACCCTCGTAACGATCTCGGGTATGACTGTCATAACATATATGAAGGAACGGGCTACTGCGTCCTGGTGACCCAACTCCTTCCACTTTTCTTTCCAGACGTCCTCTACACCGTCTATCGGTCTACGGATCAACGCATCAGCAACTATGTTGGCCTTCCCCGGATGGTAGTGTATGTCGAACTGATGGTCCTTCACAAACTCTAACCATCTGCGCTGACGCATATTCATCTCTCGCTGAGTGAACAGGTACTGTAGTGACTTGTGGTGTGTGAACAAGAGAAATTTCTTCCCCAATAAATAGTGCCTCCATATCCTCAATGCAAAAACGACCGCTGCTAACTCCAGGTCGTGGGTGGGGTAATTCTTCTCATGCGGCTTAAGCTTACGGGAGGCAAAAGCTATAGCCTTCTCCTCCTGCTGAAGTACTCCCCTAAGTCCCCGTAAAGAGGCATAGGTGTAAACCAGGTACTCCACACCCAACTTCGGTAAGGCAAGGACTGGTGCTGAAGTAAGCTTGTCTTTCAGCTCGTCGAAAGCCAATTGACAAGCATCATCCCAAACATATAGTACCCCTTTGCGATTCAGGTTCGTCAATGGACCCGCTATTTTGGAGAATCCCTGAATGAATCTCCTATAGTATCCGGCTAACCCCAAGAAACTACGCACTTCCGTCGGTGTCGTGGGCTGTCCCCACTACCTCACCGCTGACACTTTACTCGGGTCAACTGCTATCCCCTGTTCAGAAACAACATGCCCCAAGAACTGTACTTCTCGCAACCAGAATCCTCACTTCTCGTACTTAGCATACAACTGATGCGCTCGTAGAGTCTGAAGAACCTGTCTTAAGTGCTCGGCATGCTCCTCCTCGGAGTGTGAATATATCAAAATGTCATCTATGAAGACGATGATAAACTGATCCAAGAACTCTCTGAACACTCGGTTCATTAAGTTCATGAACACGGCTGGAGCATTTGTGAGGCCAAATGGCATCACCCTAAACTCATAGGACCCATATTTCGTCAAGAAAGCAGTCTTTGAAATATCCTTCTCCCTAATACGTAGCTGATGGTACCCTGACCTCAGATCTATCTTTGAAAAGAAAGTTGCTCCCCTCAGCTGGTCGAACAGATCATCGATTCGAGGTAACAGATACTTATTCTGTATCGTGACCTCGTTCAATTCCCGGTAGTCCACACATAACCTCAGTGAGCCATCTCTCTTTTTCACAAATAAGACTGGAGCGCCCCAAGGTGAGGTAATCCTGCGAATGAAGCCCTGACCTAACAGCTGCTCTATATGATCTCATAACTCTCGCATCTCCGCCGGAGCCATACGGTATGGAACGCGTGCTATCGGTCTGGTATCCGGTAATAAGTCTATGACAAAGTCTATCTCTCGACTGGAGGGTAGGCCTGGTATCTCCTAAAAGACATCGGAATACTCACGAACAACTGGGATCGAGTCTAAGGGAATCACAACCTCCTTAGAGGTATCCTCCTCTATGTAATACAAATGAGCGGTCGAGCCTCCCTCTGGGCGAGGCATCGCCACTACAAACATCTCTTGCCCCGGAATGGCAAAGACAATACTCCCACCGAAATAATCAATCATGGCTCTGTATGCAGCGAGCCAATCCATACCGATAATAACGTCATGCTCATGCATATCTAAGACTAACATATCTGCAGGTAATACCAAGCTACCAATCCCTACTCCCATTCCCCGACATATAAAGAAAATAAGCGAACCACTCCCCAGTGGTGAGTCTACACACGTCACCGTACTCTCTGCTATGGCTAACAACCCTAAGGCCTTCGCAAAATGCGTAGCTATAAAACAGTGCGTCGCCCCAGTATCAAACAAAACTCGACCCATAGTACCATGGATAGGAAACATACCCTCAATCGCGGGTGGTGCCTGTGGAGCTGCTGCCTAGTGGACGTTATAGACACGTCCATACTGTAACTTCCCCTGCTGCACTAGAGCTGCTGGAACGGCTAGTAGGGCTGGTACCTGGGTTGGTGCTGGGAGGGCAGCTGGAAAAAGTGGCCTCTGTGGCTCATTACGGGCACCCTGCTGCTGTGGGGACCTATCACCCTCGGGGCAACCTTGGCACTTATGTCCATGCTTACTGCACACAAAACATCGGTCTCTGAAGTTACTTCCCCTATGACCCTGCTGACCACGGCCCTGCTGGCCCTTACCACAGGCCCTGTTGGCCCTGATAAAAACGCTGTTGGCCCTGCTGCTTACCTTGTTGCTGTCGGTGTTGGCCCTGCTGGCCCTACCTATAACCCCCAAATCCCTATCTGAAATCACCTGAACGGAATTGCTTAGCAGGGTCCCCCTGATGGGAACTCTGCTCGTGCTGATGAGTATGTCCTTGAGATGGTGTTCCACTAGCACTAATACCCCCGGTCCTGCCCTGCTGGCTGAACTCTCCTGCTCTCTTGCTTCCCTGCAGATGGAAGCCTTGATCCTGGCAATGTAGTAAAGCATCATTGAGTACATCAGTGAAAGTACTCAGAGATAGATTCCCTATAAGGTGCTGACGGATCCTCCAAGCTAACCCGTCCACAAACAGCATTATCTTCTTACTCTCAGTGGGTGCCTCATCTGGCACTATGGTGAGAAGTCTCGTGAACTCCTCCTCATACTCAGCAACGGTAGAACTCTCCTGTTTCAAGTTCATTAGTTTCTGCCTCATCTCAGTCTGCACGACAGGTGGAAAGTACTTGCAGTCAAACCGCTCCCAAAATGACTGAATCGGGATCGTGTCCCTCTGCTCTAAGGTGGTGGTGGACTCCCACCACTGCAAAGCGGCCCCCACCAGCTTAAAGGAAGACAACAACTATTTTTTCACGTCTGTGCACTCATACATACGAAGATGCCGCTGGATATCTTTCTTCCACTGGCTGACAGTGATGATATCTGAAGTACCAGAGAACTCAGGGGGATGCGCCTTCTGAAAGGCATCCCTAACCCGCTCCCATGCAGATGGAAGATGTGCAGGTACTGGCGCTACTGCCTGAATCTGGGGTGGAGCCAGTTGAACCACCGCTAGCGCGGCATTCGCCACCTGAGCAACAATAGCGACTACCTCGTTAGCATTCATCGTACCCTGTGCCAGAGCTGCTGGCTGCTCGGCTTGGGCACGCCTATTCTTTGGTGCACGTCTCGGAGGCATCTAAAACGTGAAGAAATTTATTAGTCTACAGTTATTACCAAATCTCAAATAGCTGAAGACGTAAACGTAAAAGCAAGAATACAACAATCCTAAAATAGGGCTCTATAGCAAAAATGTTAAGCTGAAAGCGAAATAAGTAGTACAGATCCTAAGGACACTAGAACTTGATGCTCTGATACAACCTGTGACAACTCGCCTAATTAAATACCGGGCGATCACTCCTTTATTAAATTAAAATCAAGGTGAACAGTTGGTTCATTCTTAGCATCACTATCGTAAAAATAACTTTTCCAATTTAAACACCCTAATTAATTAAGCTAAGTGTCAAAACCATTTTTAAACATTACTTTCCAAATTTTATTTTGAAAACAAAGATTCAATTATTTACAACAATTCAACATTTAAAGAATCACACCACAATAATCCTGGAATATATAATCCAAATAATTTAAACATTCAACAACTAAATCCCAACATTAAAACTTAAAGTAAAACATCCAGACAGTAATAAATCCCAAAGTGACAATACTAGAAATAACTGAATCACAAAGTCCAAATAAACAACTGAATAGTGGAAATGGGCGACACATGCCCAAATGAATAAACATGCTAGGAGTGGAATCAAATGAATGAAGTCATCTAAGAAAGAGGCCTGCAACTCCCACCTAAGCTGCAACGCATTCCTTCCAAAGGATCCTATGCAAGACGCCCATGTGGCTGGGCACCTGTAATATATACATATATATACAAGAGAGAGAGAGAAATAGAAACGGGTCAGAGCTCGATAGTGTAGATGATTTAAAATTCGATAAGTAAGTATTTAAAATGTTTACAGGCCAATGCAACAACATATTAGTGCGGCACTCTCTTGAGAATTTCTCACCTCTCTTCTAATGTGCACGCCTATCGCACTAACCTTCCCAATGGTTTAACTTATCTTAGGTTACTCGTAATATTCAAAACCGAAGAATATAATTGTTTAAGAAAATAACTTCATTTGATCACACAGTTCTCATTTAAACCTTATTTGCTAATAAAGTTTCCACAGTGTTCCATTATGCTTTTTCAAAACCAGTATTTCCAATTTGAGTCATTATACATGTCTTACTTACCATAACCCAGTAGGCAGTTTCCCAAATTTAAGAATTATATATATATATATATATTAAATACTCGTATAATATATATATTCTAACAGCACCCCACATAAAAATTATGGTGCGTGTATACTCTACTATCCAATCCCCTTATCTCTCGTACTAAGGGAAATACAAGTTCAGAATCACTCACGAACTGTATTTACACATACACAACAATATTGAGGCGAAGCATAGTTTTCAAGTCCAAGAGGTCAGTACATACCTTCACGTCTCTTAGGACCGTCCGACTATCGATCCGATAGCCCGTACCTAGGATTCCTATCTTCTAGGGTACGAGTCAATATCCCCCATGAAGGCCCATTCGAGATAAGACTGTCCCAGCTCGATAACCTCAGGGATAGCAAGTTGCGTGGGTATGATTTTCACATGTATATAATATATGCATACACACAGTCATATAAATATACTACTTTTATCATATTAATTTAGGTTCATCTGATAACCCATAATCACGACATTTGCCCTGATTTTCCCATTATTAGTTATCACGTATAACGGTTCGTTTCTAACTTTAATTCGAGGGATTTTTCCAACTTACTACATAATACTCATGGACTCTATCCTCTCAAGTGTAAAATTCAGTAGGTATTCATTTATGTTCCAACGTAACTATCTTACGCGTCTCTCCCTTTAATACCTAGTTTCATCATCCCTTATATGTAAGTATTCTAAATTACAACTCTCGTCTTACATTAAGGTACCAAAATTATTCATATGTCCTACTGGTCATCTTTATCTCCCAAAACATTTTAATAAGGGTGTCCAAGAATTATTTCTCATTAACTTGAATTCAACTAATTTAAAAAGGGGAATTATGAATCTGCTAGGAGGGGTCGATCGATCGAGGTCCGGGGCTCGATCGATCGAACCTTCGATCGATCGAAGCTCTTGGCTCGATCGATCGATCAAGCAGGTATGGCGAATTCTGCAGTTACCAGTTACGGGTTTTCTCACATAACTCCATCCAAATCCAAACTTTTCATTCCCAAACGTCCAGAAATTTGTACTACTAATAATATAAATCCATTCCATACATCTTTTACGTAAAGCATGCAAATTTTCATTAATAATCATGGATTAACAGACCAAAATTCATGCAAATCTCAAGAACCCTAGAATTCTTTTTAACATGGTTCTAATCAGTCCTTTCCAGAATTTTCTTCTTCTAAAACATCAAAATTTCGTGGTTTAATCCTCTACATGTTAAGGGGTTTCCAGATTAACATTCAAATCATCACTACATGCGATTTCATATCTCAAATTTGGGTTTTTCTTCCATAAAACTCATCCTAATCCTCCTTAGACTAACATGAGTGATGCATTAACGAAAATAAGCAAGATAAACACTTGCCTGAGATTTTCGACGTTCTGGTTTGGTGACGAATTTGGTGTGGTTGCGTTCCCCATCGCGCGATCTACGCGTTGGTGGTGGTGGCGGTGCAACCGGGTGAATCGTTGGCTTTGGATTGCTTGGAAAAGCCTCTCCTTCCCTCTCCTATGGCCGTCACTTGTCTTTGGTTGTTTTAACCCTAGAAGACAACCTTAAACATCTGATATATCCCTTGAATTTTCGTGGGTTTAATTACCCAAAAATGCGAAATGTCCAAAATGCCCTCCCACTAATTAAGCCTAAAAACGCCCCGAGACACAAACTAAATCCTCGGGTACACTTTTCTGACTATCTCGACCCTTTCGTACACATTGGCGCACTCAAAATGACCATACGAGCGACTTATAATATATTCACTTTTATTCATCAATATTTAGTGCCGACGCGACACGGGTGCGTCCCGACTCAAATTTCCAAAATTGTCATATTATTCACTCGTGACATTTAATATAATCAATATTAAATATTACTTTGCTCATTAGTAATATTTAACAAATTTTCCATAATTACTAGCTCTCATCACGTTAATAATTATAACATAATTAATTTTCGAATTTATATTAAATAATTAATTCACATTAAATTTAATAAAATCCCCAAATTAATATAGCATAAAAATACGGGGTATTACAGAAACCCCATAATCTTCCAATATTTTCTTCATCCATAAAAGTGATATGCAACAACTCCCGATGGCTATATACTCGACCTCTATTATGGACAAAGATATGAAGTTTTACTTATTGCTCAGCCAAAAGACAAGACACTCCTAAAGTAAAAGCAAACACCCGAGGTGCTCCTACATCCATCAACATTTCGGCCCAATCGCTATCTGAATAGGCGGTTAAATGGTCATCGATATCAAAAGAATACCAAATACCGTAAAAAAAGAGTGTTGCTCACATATTCGATGATACATTTAAATGCGAGAAAGTAAGACTCTTTCGCGGATGCTTGGTAATGTGCACAAACTCCAACATTAAAGGTAATGTTAGGATAACTAGTGGTTAAGTAGAGAATACTACCTATCATGCTCCTATAAAAGAGTTTTCTCTGCGTCCATACCTAAAATGTCTTTGCTAAGCTTAGACGATGTACTCATAGGGGGTGTGAGTTCTTAGCAGAGTCTAAACCAAACTTCATCACTAGGTCCTTAATATATCCAGATTGATATATAAATATCCCATCCTCAAGTTGAAGCATTTGGAGACCTAAGAAGAATGTAAGCTCACCAATTATGCTCATGTCAAACTCACTCTTCATCTCCTCTTCAAAAGTGTGATCATGTTGAGAACACGTTGATCCAAATAATATATTGTCTACATAGACTTGGGCAACCAATATAACACCACTCTCTCTCCTCACAAACAACGTCATATCCACTCCTCCTCTCTTAAAGACACGAGCTAAGAGATAAGAAATGAGCCTCTCATACCAAGCACGAGGTGATTGCTTCACATGATACAAGGCCTTCTTAAGATAAAATACGTGTCCCGGGTACATTAAGTCTTCGATCCCTTTTGGTTGTTCCACGTACACTTCCACTTATAGAAGGCCATTAAGTAATTAACCCTTGACATCTATTTGGTATAACTTGAGCCGTAGATGACAGACTATGGCATGTTGTAAACGGATAGACTCAAGCCTAGCAATCGGAGCAAATGTCTCGTCAAGGTCTACACCCTCAATTTGTGTATAGCCTTGAGTGACCAGCCTAGCCTTATTGTGAACTATGGTACCATTTTCATCCATCTTATCCTTGTAAACCCACTTAGTACCAATCACATAAGTCTCTTTAGGTTAGGGGACTAACTCCCAAACATCGTTCTTGTGAAATTGAAGCAACTCATCTTGTATAGTGAATATCTAATGCTCAAACTTGGGTACTTCTTTCACATTATTGGGCTCTACCAAGGATGTGTATCAAGAGTAAATATTCACATTCTTAAGTTGAGCACGAGTCTAGATACCTAGTGGAGGATCACCAAGTATTGCAAAAAGGTCATGAATCTTTCGAACCCAAGAGAGCAGATCCTCTAAATCAAGACTGGGGTCTACCGAAGTAGTATGAGGAATGATGGGATCATTATCGGGGGTGTATCATTCTCACTCTCGAGGTTAGGATCAGTAGACGTATCTGTATCATTGTCTCTAATCATGACATTTATTGACTCCATAACCTTAGAGCATGCAAGGTTAAACACCTTACAAGCCCTACTCGGTTATAAATATCCTAAAAAAAACTCCTCATCGCTTAGAGAGTCGAACTTTCCTAATTCCTCTTTATCTCTTAAAATGTACCAAGGACTCCTAAAGACATAAAAATATGATGGGTTGGGTTTCTTCCCTATCCACAACTCATATGTCGTATGTAACATGTGTGAACGAAGATATACCCTATTCATCGTATGGCCTGCGGTATTAATTGTCTCTGCCCTAAAACATCTAAGCATACTTCTCCCAAGAAGCATGGATCTAGCCATCTCTCAAATCGTCTGGTTCTTCCTCTCAATTATACCATTTTATTGAGGAGAACAAATTAAAAAAAACTTTTGTTTGATGGCCATTCCCTCACAATAGCTATCCACTCCAACTTCTTTAAATTCAGTATGGTTATCACTGCGCATTCGATTAATAGTGACACTATGTTGGTTTTGTAAGACATGGCACTATGTTATTAGGAACTCAATCTCATTAGACTTTTCTCTAAGAAACCCCACGATAGAGTATCATGAAAAGTCATCGACCATCATGAGAATGTCTCTCTTACGACCAACGCTCTTCGTATATGTAAGACCTATAAGATCCATGTGTATTAACTCTAACACGTGAGAGGTGGTAATGGTATTCAATTTCAATGGGGACTTCGAATTTAATTTCCTTATTAACAAGGACCACAAATTGAGGAACTTAGTTTCCCAAGTGATGGACCACAAATTGAGGAAGTTAGTTTCCCAAGTGATGGTAAGCCATGAACGTTATCTTTTTGCACTAATATCTCAAGATGTCTAAAGTTCAGAGGACCAAGTCATTGATGCCAAAGGTCCATAGAGGAGATCGTGGCATTGTTGCACACAAAGGAGAACTCGGAAATGATCCCACCTAAATTATCTTTGGTCCTCACTCCTTGTAGAAATATTTCACCACATTGATCATATACGTTACACTTAGACCGATCAAACTTTATCGCAAATGTTTGTATCGCACAGATGGCTGATTCTAATCAAGTTCGCTTTCAAACCTTTGACTTACAACACATTGTCTAGATTAGAAAATTCAGTTATCTCAACATAACATGTCCTATAATGCTAGAACTACTCCCATATACAAATATGACTTTGCCTTCCTTATGATCCACGAGGTAGGAAAAATATGAATTATCACTGGTCATATGCCTAGATCACCCACTATCATAATATCATTGGGAAGTATCTTAAACCTTGAGAGCAATGTTAACATCAAGGGCTTTATTGTCATGCTTGGGCACCTAAGTGGAGGTAGCCTTTTATTTGTACTTGTTATTATTGGCTTTAGTTGTAGCGTTGGAAGCGTTCTCAAAAGGTTTAAACATCCTTTAAAATTCTTTTATTATGCTTTGAGAAGCGGAAACTAGGAACTCAAGTTGATCTCTGAGACTAACAAAGTCGCTATAGCAATGCGCGTGAGTATGTGTATGTGCAGTTCTTCTTAACTTGTAGCAAAATATGCTAAGGTGACCTTTCCTTTTGCAATGGGTGCAACCATAAACTTATTTGGGTCTACCTTGGTTAGCTTGTTTAGGTTGAACTCTATTTAGTGGGTTAGGTCGAGGCCCATAGGGATCCACCACACACTTAGGTACCGATTCCAATGCGGTGTTGGAAGTGGATGCACCGTCATAACCTATTTAATGCCTCTCCCTTAAACCAAAAGTGGGATCAAGGAACATCTTCCCTACCTTTTTTTATGTATCATCTATATTAACGTTGACCTTATGGGTATGTTTGAGATCTTTCTCGAGTTAAGATTCTAGGGCTTCAATTTTCTTATGAATCTCAAATGAAGCTTGAAAATCTCTCATAACACTAACCACTTTGTTGGTCAAGTCACCATTTTTCCTCTCCACTAAAATAACTTTCTCTCCCAAAGAAACTCTCACTAAGGACTACCTCTCTCTTGACTCTCTCAACTCTTTCTCTAAGGCTAACACCCTAAGCGCCAAATTTTTATTTTACTTTGTCATTTTAAAGGACACAACGTAAAGCTCGGCATAAGCACATTGGAGGCCACTTTCTCTCTCACTTAAAATGTCATCTCCCTCACTCTCTAGGAAATGACAAGTCTTGCTGTCGAGGTTATCATATTTGGAAACATTCTCATCGACGTGAGACGTATTGGATGTACAAATATTACTAGCCATGAACGTGATGAAGTTATGTCCATGTAGTGATTCATTCTTGAAATCCACTAACTCGACATTATTATCACTAAGAGTGACATTGTAGGCAACTTTGCCTTTACCCTGTATCTTTAGCCTCGTAGCACACTCATGGAATTTTTTACCCTTACCCTCACACTCATAGCATCCCTCCTTTTTCTTAGGGTACTCTCCTCTCGCCTTTTTAAAACCTTTATTGCCCGATTTAAAATTATTATCTTTCTCAAAACTTTTATTCTCTTCGGAAGAAGTTTATTTTCTTAGTTTGAGAGAGTTTTTGAACTCTTTCACAAAAATGGCAAGATCATCAAGATCAAAATCAAATTCGGAGTCAGAAGAGATCTCCTTTTTTCAGATTGGGATTTCAAAAGATCCTTTTTTCTTTCTTCTTTTTAATTTTGGGGAACATATTAATTTCATAAGTTTGAAGCTCTCATATGAGTTCTTCTAACTTAAGAGTATCTAAAATTTCCAACGAATTAAGGACCGTGACTTTGGGGTAAAATGGGACGGTAGGGATCTAAAAATCATTTTCAATACTCTCGTCTTAGTAATTCTCTCACCCAGATTAAAACTAGAATTGAATATATCAGATAAATGTGCATAAAACTCATCAAAAGTCTCATATTCTAGCATAGTAATAGTTTCAAATTGTGTGGTGAGATTTTATAACTTAGAAGATTTCACATCATCGGCACCCTCATGAGTGAGTTGGCGGAAACCCCACGCTTCCTTAGATTTAGTACAAATCATAATGCAACGAAACTCGTCAAGGGTGAATGCACCAGAAATAACACTTAACCCTAGGGAGTTAAAACTGCTCCATTTAAGTCATCGTCCATTTAAGTGGTGGCAGGTTTAAGACTTATTACATCTCCATTAGTCATAGAGGGTGGTGTCCACCCTCTTTCACAAACAAGTCAGACACGCACTTTAATCACTTTCAAATTCGACCTCATTCGAGCTTTCCAATAACATAATTTGACCCATAAAAAATAGGAGCCCTATAATAAAAATTATCCAGACAAACCCAAAGTGAAGATCACATAGTAAATTAGTGCAACCAGCTCTGATACCAATTTGAAAATGCTGGGGCTATATGGATTCACTTGTATCGTAGGTTACACACACAAAGATATAATTTTTAATCAAATTTTATCTTGATTATTATTAGGCGTGCATGAAAGATAAATTCAAAATTATATATGTCAGTTAAAGAAATCAAACCAAAACAAACCAAGTAGAAGAAGAAATGAGGAAAAAACCTTTTAGGCAAAACCTTTAGTTTAGAACTGTTTCAGGATTGATAGACACGAGACGATTTATAGAATACTTAGAGATCCATTGAGTATAACGCGATATAGATCTTAAAATCTTCAGTAGAAAGTGATGCAGTCCATCACCACCCACAAGAAGCATTTCTTCTCTCGATGTCCACCGATCAATCTCAGGATTACAAAATCCTTTCTTTTTCAGCAATGGAGTCGTAACTCCACAAATCAGGAGTAGAGAAACATCTAAAAGAGTTTTATGTTTGTGTATGTAACTAGGGTTTGACAAACTAAATAAATCATTATATGGATGAAGATCATTTGGAAAATAAAAGTGTTTATATGAAACAAAAAGAAGAAAACTTGTGGAGCAAGTATCTGAATTGATTTTCGCTAAAAAAGTTGTGCTAAAAAGTCCAAAAGTGTCCAATTTATTTTAAAAAACACAAATTTTGAGGCGTCAGAGTTCGTTCGAACAAAAACCCATGTTTCGTTCTGTCGAAGTTAAGTCTCATTCAAACAAAGTGCTTAGTTCATTCTAACGATCCTCCAACGAGCTTCTAACGGGTGAATTTCTGTTAAAAAGAGAGGCCCCATTTGAAGTACGTTCCAATAAACTCAAATATTCACTCTAACGAAGATCAACCTCGTTTGAACGAGAAGAAGGTCTCGTTCTAACGAGATGTCAATCTCATTTCAACGAACCAAAAAAAACTTATTTTAAAATATGTTTTTATTTTAAAAGGCCTCAAGTAAAAATGAAAAATCCCAGAATACATATGACTAAGTTCAAATCAAAACCTCAATTCCATATATCTCCATAATGTGTCCGTGATGATTCCAACACATTGAATTTCGAAAACGATGCTCGGTCATTAACATGTTTTCAATGATCGTGGAAGTATATACGAATGTAGTGTTCGATTTGTAATGGGATACGCCAAAATATCTAACCTATGAGCAATTATAAAATCTTGCTCTTACAGTTTTGCAAATATGATTAAACCTATCAAGTCAACAATGCGTAAAAATATAACTAAATTTGGCCCACAATAATAATTATTGATCTTCCTCTTGTAATTGAGTTTTTTTTAAAGTTAGCCCAATCTAAGTATAACGTGCATGTCTAGTCCCAAATTAAGTGAACCCGTTGTAATACCTCGTATTTTTATGGCTTTTAAATTGGGGGATTTATTAAATTTATTTGAGATAAATTAATTTAATATTAATCGAAAAATTTAATTTAAATATTTATTAGCGTGATGACAGTTAGTAATTATAGGGAATTTATTGAATATTACTTAATGAGTAAAGTAATATGTAGAAGGGAATTTATTAAAATTGTCATGAGTGAATAATATGACAATTATGGAAATTAAGTCGGGACGCGCCTGTGTCGTGTCGGGACTAAATTATTATAATAAAAAGTGAATAAAGGTCGAGCTCTCTCACACACCTAGATACGTACTAATGAGCATCCGTTATATAAGCACGGAGTCATGCACAAGCACTCTTGTGTACCTGCATCCGTTAAGTGATGTTCTTACGCCTCTCACTGATAGCGTCTTCCTACTTAAGCACCTATCATACGTTTAACAAATTCTCAACCTAAGGTCACTAAACCAGTTATAAAAATAACTAAAAAGTGATCAATTAATGTTATGAGCGATAATAAGCATATAATTAAGGAATCATACAGAACAAGTGGGGTTCACAACACCTTCCCACTCATATAACTCGGTTCCTGAACCCACACAACAATAATCTCTAGACCAACCACTAACTTAAACTTGCCTTAGGATTAGCCCGAAAGGGCAAACCCAAATCTTTTCTTTATTTTTGTGAAAAACAAACTGTCGACTATGAACGAACCAACCAAGTCCCTTATCGCACGAAACACACTTAGTCCTAGGCCTAAAACCATGGGTGTGTGACTCAAACTGGATATGGAATCATGCATCTTCCGGGGAAAAAGTCCTTCGACCCATGTCGAGTCGATAACCCAACCTCAGGGTGGAAGACTAGGAGACAAGCCCTCCTCGGCATTCACCGTTAAACGCATAAGCTCCCCCTGGGCGAGCAAAAAAATTTAAAAAGACGAAAAGCTTTTTGTATTTTTGTATTTTTTTTATTTTTCACCATATATCGATGAACATTTAAGATATTCGGGTTACCCCTACATACAATCCATTCACCTGACGTTTTCATAGTATTTTGAGACATAAATTTGTTTAGTTAGTGTGCTTAATAATGTGTGGATAACATTTCATTAATCATTGATAATTACTTTCTAAATGTTAGACTGTTTGTCACCTTTATTGCACACGTGCACGAACTTTTTAAACATTGCACTTACTTGTCATGTGTCGAATACGATGTTCTCATCTCAATTATGGTTAATAATGAGCCAAATGTAAAGAGAGATAAGTTGTGCTTGTAAGAATAATTGCCCAGGTTTCTCTCCCCAGAAAATATTGATATTTGTTAAGCAAAGGAAATGGGCTATAAAAGAGCGAAATTCTCTTTGCGTTAAAATCCATCATTTGAAAAAGATCCAAAAAATATTATCGACACATAAAAAACAGAAGTGCCAAGGCCATTTAGTTTATATTCGTTGATGCTTCTCTACAGATGAACATTATGATTTCTTTAAAAAAAATTAAGAGTGAATTCTTATATATGTGAGATTTCGAGGGAGTTATAAAGCAAAAGATCAATGGGTTTTCACAATGGACTTTCTTGAAAAGAATTAAATAGTTTGGCGTTATTATCTTGAGAATCATTAAAATTCATGACATATTATATAAGTCAAGTCAATTTTGTTCGAGTTCAACATTTTTACACCTAAGGTTGAAATTGAGTTCTTTTTTAGAAGTATCCCATGACTCGTGCACCTAAGTTATGAATGTTTATGTTGATTTTCTTATGAAAAATGTTCACACAGTTACATTCCGTTTTCACGATTAAGATATTTTAGTGTTATTCCATGGTGACTATGTGTTTTTGAACCTATATTTACTTTTTATACTTTACACTTGAAAATTTTGAAAAACTTCAAAAATATTGTTTTATAGAGGAAAACCGTTAATGTCTGGTGGATATTCTCGCCTGTGCTTAATTGTTTATCTTTATGATAGTATCTTGCTTCTTAATGTGATGCTTATTATTCATGTTTAGTAACTACTCCTTTTTCTATTACGGAAAAAAAAGTGGGGAGAAAAAATTAAAGGGAAGTTTTATTTGTCTTTTAAAACCTGTATGCGTCATGGTATTTCTTTTGTCTCATGTGTAGAGGTCATTCTGCCTTGATGATGATTTCATGGACCACACAAGATGAAGATTTTTCAGTTGAAGACTTATACAAGATTATATTTATGTATCTTAATTTGGGAGGGCATTAGTTGTATTAGTCTTTAGGGGTCAATTTGACTTCGGTTTATGTTTTGTATTTGAATATCCAAAAGGGGAGCTTTGTAAGAGCAAGTTTTATAATTGCTCAATGTATTTTTATTTGGCTTATTCCATTATACATACGCTGCACCATCCTGACTACTTCTACGTAATCGAAGACAAAGTTTAAGACTTTTAAAAAATTGAAGAATCTTTCGTCTCAATAATATTTAGAAGAGTTATACTAGTTTGATAAAGCCTTTATTTTCTAGGTGATTACATCATTTTAAGAGTTTTCATTTCAAAATATTTTTTAAGAAATTTTGAAAATTTCGATGACTCGTTAGAACGAGAATCACAGGTTGTTCGATCGAGTTACACTATGTCGTTAGAACGAGATTTCAAACATTCGAATGAAATTTGGGACGAAGCCTTTTGGTTAGTTTTGGAAGGTCGTTCGAAGCCTAGTTGAAAGTCGTTCAAACGAGATAGACTACGTCGTTTGAATAAGGGTTCCCACGATCGAACAAGATGGTTTTACGTCAAACACTGGAATGTTGTTTGAACTGTCATTGGAAGCCTGCTCGAACGTAAAAGTGTAGGTCATTGGAATGAGGTACCTGGCCATCCGAACGAGCACGCGAGATTTTATTTATTAATTAAATATTATCCAAATCTCTAATGTTTATCCTTTTTCAACCAACCTCCTTATAAATAGAGATGCGGGGTAAGATTCTAAAATAATTATTTTTAATACTTTTCAAGCCCTTTTAAAGTTCCTTTTGTGATCAGACTTTACTAATTTTCTTCCAAACCCCTTGAAAATTTAGAGATCACTTTATAAATTCAAGAACACTTTCTAGTTAAAACACCCTTGTAAAGTTCAACTTTACTTCTAATTTGTGGAGTAGAGTCTATATTGCTGAAGAAGAAGGCTGATCGGTGGATACCGAAGGAAGACTGCTTCCTGTGGGTGGTACTGGACTGTGCCGTTATTGTAAAAGACTGGAAGAACTGTGCATTATAACTCTAGAGATAAGTAGTATGTAAGTCGTCTAGTGTCTGTCAATTCTTGTACAGTGCTGGAAAATAAAGGTTTTGCCTGAAAGGAATTTTCCTACTTCTCTGCATGTTAGTCTGCTTATTTTGATATATTTAATTTGGACTACATCACTGCATGCACACTAAATTAATTCAAAGATAAAAATTGCTAAAATTGAACTTGTATGTGGTTGGCCTAACATATGAATCATTCCATAGAATCCATAATCTCATCTCATAAATCTGAGTTGAATTATAATTGTAATTGCTATAAACAAGTTCATTTCATGTAATCAAGTAAAAAGCCCCATGTTTAATTCAGAATTTGATGTAAATATACGATTGAATTGTAAAATTAGGTACTTTAGGGTTCTTAATCACTACATATGAAATTTATTAAGGATTCATACTTTAATACTCAAGTAATCATCAACATCAAACCTATAGGGGGTGAGCGGTTTGTAAAATCTTCAATGAGCGACAATGGAAGTCTTCAATGAACGGGTTGTAAGATCTTCAATCTTCAAAGGTTCATTCTAACTTAAATAACAGCTCCTCACTCAGATAATCAAGTCTAGGTGACTTGAATGATTTGACGACTCAATTATTTTGACACGAGAATAAGCCAACTTAAATATATTACAAGATTACATTTTCAATCTCCCCCGTTTAATATTTCATCGAAAAACCCTACAAGACTCACATCACACCAGTTGTTATCAAATTATAAAAGTACGGTAAGTTCTTGGGCTATTGAAGTGTAGCTAATACATGTATGAGTCGAACCTATTGAGATTTGGTCAATTCTTATAAATTATCAACTTTCTAACTAGATAATATTGGTGTAGAAATATGATGTAGAGATAAAATAAAATAAACAAATGATAAATGAGTGACACAAAGTATGTAACAAATATGAGAGAGATTACTAGTATTTTGGAACCATTTATAATTTTTACAAATTTATGACTAATTAATCTAACTCGCAATTTTCTTTTATAACTCAAAATTATACCGATTCTCGTCATGTAAATTTCATAATATGAAAATGTGAAAGTTCAAATAAAATATTTTTTTATCTCTTTTTTAGTGCCAAGAGTATGTATTCCCTTAAAAGTATCACTTCTAAACATTAAATGTCAAACATAAGAATGGACATTCAAACAATTTTAACATAAGCATAAATAATCAAACGTAAATACAAATCATTTGAGGATATGAATTAAATTTATCACTTCTAATGGTTTTATATCAAATATAAGCATGAACTATCAAACAATTAACATAAGTATAATTCATCAAACATAAGTATATAAAATAAAAGAATGTAAATATAATAATTAATTTCAAAGGTTTAAAATATCACTTTGTGACTATTTTAATGAATAACGAATTATTAAAACGTTTTTAGAAAAAAGTAGGGAATTTAAGTGAATTAAACTAAATAAATTTACCCTATTAATCATGGTAAATTTCACCTATTCCCAGCAGTCAAATTAAGCTAGCATCATAGTTAAAACATAAAAATTACAATATGAAATAATAATTCTCATTAATAATCAACTTACAACACTTAAGTCCCAATATTTGGATGCCAATACAAAATGACAATACAAACGTTTACTTTTTTCTTTTCTTTTCACACATCTTTCTTGGAAACTTTCTTTTCTTTGGGCCTTTTCCTACTGTTTACCCTGATATTCTCAGAAAATGGGTATAGATTTTTTTAGGTTTTCAATAAAATGCTCATTTTTCTTTTTGGCACAAATGGGCTTGCAATGTAAGAATGTAAAATGGTCAGTTTAGGCTTAATATTTGGGTTTTCAAATGATGTCCTAATCTCATTTCTCACATTTTGTTAAGTTAATAACTGTCTCAAGTAGACTTACTAAGAATTCTAGTGCTTAAGATTCAAATTTTGGCTTTTATTTTCAATAATCGAATAAAACAAAGAATTTGTGATCGTCAAGAATTAATCAATGAAGGAAAGTTAGAGTTATTTTAACTCGAATTGATTATAATCTATAAAAAATAATTAATGACACCAAAATATCACCAGGTTAAAATCTTCACATTTATTCATTAAGTTCTTTTACTTTCACCTCAATATTCATTTTCAATCATATTACATGTCTAAGATTTTTAATATAATTGATTTTTGAAATAATTTCGTAATATAGAATCAATTCACAAATCTCTCAATCATTTCTGAGTAGCACCAAATTCAGAGTATAAAATCCCGCATTTATGAGTAGCACCTTGTTTGCTCATACTTTGAAATTTTGTATATTTGTGATCAATCAATTTCTTATTTTTGGGAACCAAGCCTCTTGGCTGAGTGGTATAAGGTTGTCACTGGGACAGTCTTGGGGGTGGATTGGGTTTGGTCCCCAGTTCGATCCCTGGCATTATCAAAATAATGCTTGGCCAGCGAAAGCCACGAACTGCGAATGGAGATTAGTCGAGGTGCGCGTAAGCTGGCCCGGACACCTCATGGTATGCTACCAAATTTTTTCCCCCTTATTTTCGGGTTAAGACCATGGTAAGTTCAAGTTCCTTTGTGCCTGTGGGAACTCGGGTACTTGACTTTTTGTAATTCATTTTCTTTTATTTGTGCTTTTTAAATATTTCACATTATATGATCAACATGTTCTTTCGTTTCCAGACCAATTTCACAAGTGTCCCCATATCTTTGGGGCTTCAAGTACTTAAAATTTGTACCTCTTTTTATTATTATAATATATTTTTTTAATTTATACTTTTAAAAATGCTCATTTGCTTAACTTGTTTCCTTATTCTCGGTTGATATTACGAATTATCGTATATCTTTGGAGCCTCATGTACTTGAATTATATATATATATATATATATATATATATATATATTATTTTTTTGCTTAAACTTTGAAAATATTTGTTCGCCCGCTCAACCTGTTTCTTTGTTCTCAGGTTAACATTACGAGCGTTCATATATCTTTGGAGCCTCAAGTACTTAATTTTTTTTTACATGTTTATTCTCATGCTTATAATTTGCTAATACTTGCTCGTCTGCTCAACTTATTTATTTATTTTCAGGTTAACACTATGAGCACTCATATGCCCGTGGAGCCTCAGGTACTTAACTTTTATACCTACGTTTATTCTTGTTCTTATACTTTGCAAATACTTGCTCGTCTGCTTAGCTTGTTTCTTTATTTTCAGGTTAACATTACGAGCGCTCCTATCTATTTGGAGCCTCAGGTTCTTAACTTTTTACCTTTTTATTATTTTGCTTATACTTTGAAAATAGTTGATCATTTGCTCAACTTGTTTATTTTTTTCAAGTTAACACTACGAGCGCTCATATGCCTGTGGATCCTCAAGTACTTAACTTTCATGCCTATTTTTATTCTTTAGTGCACACTTCATGTGGATGCATTTTTCACATGTATTGTCATCTTACTTTATTTGTATCGATTTGTTAGACCTAGAAGGGAGGTGATCATCTGCCCATCTCTTTTGTAGATCCTTTTCCCAATCAATGAGTGAGATATTTCTTTGTTGTACTTTACCATTGGAATGACTTGTGTGTCCATCCGTATCGGATTCCTCCAGCAAGGACCGTTCTCAAAATTGGTGGGGAGGGAAAACTGAAGAGATTACTCTCTCGCGCACTTGCGGAGATTCGAGGATATGGGAATCCTCTTTATGCCACTCGCGCTGATTTTTGCGGGCTGCCTCGGACATAAATCGGTCATTGTCAAAGGGGAGAATCATGAAGAAATGGATTGGCAAACCTATTTTGCTCATAAAAGGCACAAGCAATGTAGCTGTCCCGAGAGAACGACACTAAAGGACATACTAATGTGTACCAAACCAAATAAATCAAGGGTCCGAGGACTATGTTACGAAATGAAAAGGTGTTAGGCACCTATCCCTCCCTTTTGATCTCTCATGGACTATGATAGTATTTTCCTTTTCTAAAAAATGTGATACATGTGCACATGTTTGCGGAGTTAATAACGAGAGAAAGAAATCATTCGACTCATGTCATAGGAAAGACGAAGCAAAATCACCCTAAGGAGTATATAAAAGAAATGACATAAAACAAAAATAATGTAAGTGTTCATTGAATCACAAATCACTATGAACAAGTGAATGTGTATATCGGGTGAAACACGAATATGTAGTAGATCGTGGAATCACAATATTAGTACGCATAAGAAAGCATAAAATGAGAAAATATGACTCGAGTCGCAGGATTGTCCTAGGACGCCTACGTAGTCCAAAGGGCATCAAAGTCCACATAATTCGATAACATGCAAGGGTGGGGTTGAACTAAAATCCTAATTCAGTACCCCCTTTAATTTTGTTTTTAGAAATTGTGCACAAGTGTAGAAAGTGTGAAAAATGAGGAAATTCTAATTTAAGGTTTATAAGAAAACTCTCTTTTTTTTATATTTTATGAAATGAGATTTATGTGTTCTAAATAATAAAAAGTGAGATTAGTTTTGATGTGAGATAATGAAATAAAGATATATAAAAAAAAAATAGAAAGAAAAGTGAACAACTACTACTAATTAAGTGAGTTGTAAATGAATAAGGACAAACCTTCTAAAGAACTTTAATTATGATTTTGTCATAGTAGGAGGCTGATTTTAGTATGGTTGGATGATGGGGAGGTAAGGATAAAAATTAGGGTGGAAATGAAGGAGAATGATGTAAGTAGAAGGAGAGAATGTATGCAAAAATGGAATTTCGGTGCACTGATTCTGAGGAGAATGTTTTGATTTCAGAAAGGGGCCCTCAGAATGAGGCCATAGTCTCCTTAAATAGTTAAAAAGGCTTTCAAGGAAGTGCTAATTGGCATGGCCCCTAGCCCGCCTATCGGCATAGACCCTACCTTACTAGCCAAGGAAAGTACACCCTACCAATAGGGAGGGAGTCTGGGGTGCCTATAAGCAGTATGGAATGAACTTTTTTGCAAAAATGGGCAAGAAATGAAAACAGAATCGTTCACGTCTGGACCATTGAAAAGGAATTCAGAGCCCTAAAAGAATCCATTGAGCCACTCCTGGGGTCAAGAGTTGACTAAAGTCAAATGAGAATCGGAAGCACTTGATGGTCTCTAAACGGGGGGTTCTCGAAGTAAAAAGGGCAGTACACGCGAACCATGAGACCTATTCATGCATGGTATGGATTATTGGAAAGGTTATTAAAAGCCCTATGAGGTTCTATTGAGCTTCACTCAGCTCTAATAGTTTACCTATTTCAAACGGGGTTTGAAAACATCGGGTGGCCTGTGAATTAGGGTTTGGAGTAAATAAGTGAGTATGAGCAAACTGTAACGCTAATTTCGGCACGGTATAGACTTTTGAAAAGGGGTTTCAGAGCCTTACAAGTTTTCATTGAGATTTTCTCAATTTCTGGAGTTAATCGAGGTCAAAGCTAGATCATGGTTTGGAGTAAAAAGGTGAGTACACACGAAGCGTAAGGTCGATTCGCGCATGATATGAACCTTTGACAATGGGTTTCAAAGCCCTATGAGGTCTCAATGAGATTCACTCGATTTGAAGAGTCGAACGAGGTCAAATGGGGCTCGAAAGCATCCAGTGGCCTATGGATCAGGTTTTGGAGTAAAAAAGTGAGTATACGCAAATTATGTGGCCGATTCGCGCTCGGTATGGACCGTTGAAAAGGGGTTTTAGAGCCCTATAAGTTTTAATGATCTTATCTCTATTTGGGAGAGTTGACCATGATCAACGGAGCTTGGGAGTGCCCATTGGACTCTAGATCAGGGTTTAGGGTAAAAAATGAGTGCGAGTGAACCGTGAGGCCGATTCGCGCACGGTATGGTCTGTTAGAAAGGGATTTCAGAGCCTTATGAGGTTTCATGAGATTCACTCAGTTTGGAGAGTTGACCCTAGATAAACGGGGTCCGAGAGCAGGCGGTGGCCTCTACATGAGGTCTGTGAGTAGAACCTAGGATTTTAGGGTGAGAGGGGGGAAGTGTTAGGGACCTAAGGTGGTATTTAGTGGGGTAATAAGATGAGGTGTCTAGAAATTGTTTATTATTTTAACCATGATATTTTTTTATATTTTAGTAGAGGGAACATCGCAGGATCCCGGGCAATATGCTTACTCCCATAGGCTTGCGAGTAAGTTCCATTCCTTTAAACAACTTAACCCGTTTGGATTTGATGTACTTACTATTCTTCCTTTTTTTAAAGAGGAAGAAAATGAGTAGGGGAAGGTTATGAGGAGGATGATCATGACTCAATGTCCATCCATTCTGAGGGAGCCGAGGATGATCCGCGTCGTGAAGAGTCTGATATTGGTTTTGAAGGAAGCTCTATGAATACCAGATTTGACGCGAAAGAGTTGGATGGTCCAGATGTTTATATGAAAGAGCTATGGTCCGAGAATTTTATCAAACAAGTTCGTGAGGAGGATAAGATTATGCTGGATCTAATTTATGAGCACCACACAAAGAATTTAACAAGTCGATCTATTTAAAATATTGAAAGCGTCACCAATTTAATGACACTTTATAATCAAATATGCTAATTTATTACCATTTTTACGAGCGATGTCACTCCAATTGATACGCTCCACTTCCTTGATACCATTAAAGATTTGGAGGACTATTATAAGTTTGAGTTGGAATTGTTAGATGTTGTCGTTCACAATATCATGCATCGCACTATGAATAAGTTGATAATGCCAAATCTTTTTAGAATTCTAAAGTTGAGAAGCGTCTTCAACGAGCAACTACTATAAGGGATCAAATAAAATCCCTTGATCTTGAGTTGAGAAGAATCTTATCTGATGAGGAAGAAGGTAATGCTCCCATACCTAAGGATGAGGAAAATGTGAAGTGAGAAATATGTTCCATTTAGGAAAGCTTATATAGGAGAGAAAGCCCCATTTTTATTGTAACGGGTGGTTAGCTTGTGTAGGATTTTTTTCCTTTTAATTTTGACTCTTGTAGTACTTCTGCCTACTCTTCGAGTGGCTATTTTTTGTGAAATTAAGTATCAATTTTTATTATTTATCTTGTGCGCTTTGCACTTTTTTTCATTGCTTTCCAGCAAATGAATCAATTTGCTTAAGTACTTTGTCATCTTTCCCTTGTTCTTTGGGGTCTTTGTAAGGACAAATTTTCAATTGAGTCAATTATATGTATTGTCTTAATTCCGAACAAAACAATTTGAGTCATAGGTTATAAGTTGTTTTTGTGACCTTTTCAAGCCTATGACATGTTTGTTGAAGATGTAGGGACCAAGTTAAAGAGATCACATCGTCATACCGTGTTTCTTGCCTCATTTCGTCATCAACGTTCCAAGGATCAAGTATGAATGCATATATATTATTTTTTAGCCTTGGAAATTTCATTATTGTATGTTAGAATTTTTTTAACATGCCTTTATATTTATTAATGAAAAATAATTATTTTTTGCTTGATCGTCTAAACGAAATTTTGGCTCGTTCGAACGAGATTTTTATAGCCTCGTTCGAATGACTTCTAACGAGATTCTCATGAAGTCATTTTTGGTTTGCACTGACATATCGTTAGAAGGTCTCCATACTTTCTCGTTCGAACGACATTGAGCATGTCGTTCAAACAAGCCTTTACCTCGTTTAAACGACTGGTGCAGTTTTTTAAAATGGCAGTGTTGTGGGTTAAATTATTCATCCACGCGGACCATTGAAATAGGGACACATGTCCTCATACATATCCACCTTAAGGCTTCATAAACACTTGGTCTGTGATTATAAAATAGTCCACACTAATTATAAACATTAACAGATTGGCATCATTTGTGGGAATAACTACTTGTCATCGTTCTTTATCAGTTCTATTCATTTCATCTTTAAGTCATTCTTGAAGTACAACGGATATCCTAGAAAATATCCTTACTGTTGCAGGTAATACCTTCACTCCATTTGCACCACTTAGTGTAGAAGATCTTCAAGAAATCTTAGTAAATTTTTCAAATGGGTAAGATGCAATGCAGGAAACAGTGAGGCAACCAACCCAATCACTGCAAGCTTGATCCATTGCCACACCATCCCATAGAAGAGAAATTCCACCTCTTCCTCCCAGAAGTGAAAGAAGTTAATATTCCAGATCCTCACGTGACAAGTCCTATCACCCTAGAATAAATTCTGCAATCAAATCCACTAATTACTATGATGGTCGATCTTTCACACCTGAGCAGCCGAGCACCCTGGAGAGGTTAAGCAAGGTCTCTACCTTTGATCATATGGGAACTCGATAAAATAGAGGATATCACAGAGAACCGATGAGGTCACGTGAGCATCAAGAAGTATTATTTAGGCCTAGAGCAAGTATCCAAGGATCCACGCGAGCCAAGCAGAATTTTCAAGAAGAGAGCTCATAAAAAATGCATGGTAGGAATTCTAAAGTTGTATTTTTCAAATCTAATCTAGAAGACCATTCTTGAAAGGGATCCATACAAAGGTTGGAAGATTGCTTGGGGGAAATGGTCAAGACTAAGAACCCTTTGCAAATAAGTTTCATGAAGGGATCTCCCTTCATTCCAACCATTATGGACTTCCTTACACCTTCCAAATTCAAGCCACCAGTAGTTACTCCTAAGTATGATGGTAAGACCGGTCTTGTCCTCCATGTATCATAGTACCATGCTGCGACTGATATCTACTATGTTCCTGATGAGATGCGTTGCCGAGCATTCTGAAGTACCGTTACTGGATCAACCCAGATATGGTATAACAACCTGCCCCGAGGAAAAGTTTCTAGCTTTTAGAAGTTCGTTGAACTGTTCGTCAGTAATTTCAACTTTAGGGAAAAACTAGTTAAGAGTGTAGCTCATTTACTTTGTTCGTTAACAACGAGGGGAAACTACTTGGGCCGAAGCTGTGGATTGTGCCGTGTATCTATAAAATAGAAGCCTCACTAGAAGTGTGTGGAATAAAACTCCACAAGAAGCATGGAGAGGGAGAAAACCGAGAATTTCTCATTTGAGAGTATTTGGGAGCATTGTATATGCTCATGTGCCGAATCAAAAGAGGACAAAGCTTGATGACAAGAGTGAAAAATATGTATTTGTTGGCTACGATTCACGCTCCAAAGGCTACAAGTTGTACAATCCAATCAGTGGAAAAGTCATCACGAGTAGAGATGTCAAGTTTGATGAAGAAGGATCGTGGAACTGGGATGCCCAGGAGGAAAACTATGACTTTCTTCCTTTGTTTGAAGAAGAAGATGAAGAGAGAAGCAATGGAGATGTAGAAGAGTCTGTTACGCCACCTCCATCACCACCATCATCCACTCATGGAGATCCATCATCAATTTCATCAAGTCAAAGTTCACATGAAAGATCCCCACGGTTGAGAAGTTTGGATGAAATATATGAGGTAACTGAAAATCAAAATGATATAACTCTCTTTTGTTTTTTTGCCGATTGTGAACCTATAGGTTTTGAAGAGGCCATACAAAGCAAGAGATGGAAGGATGCAATGGATGATGAGATAAAAGTGATTGAGAAGAATGATACATGGGAGTTGACAAGTCTTCCCAAAGGGCACAAAGCTATTGGAGTCAAATGGGTATATAAAGCCAAGAAGAATGCTAAAGGAGAAGTGGAGCGGTACAAAGCAAGACTAGTCGCTAAAGTATTTAAGCAAACGGTATGGAATTGACTACGAAGAGGTATTTGCTCCAGTTGCTCGTCTTGAAACTATAAGATTAATTATCTCTTTAGCAGCTCAAAATAGATGGAAAATCCATCAAATGGATGTGAAGTCTGCTTTCCTAAATGGCTATCTTGAAGAAGAAGTATATGTAGAGCAACCCCTGGGGTATGTTGTGAAAGGCAACGAAGATAAGGTGTTAAAATTGAATAAGGCATTATACGGCCTAAAACAAGCACTAAGGGCATGGAATAGTAGAATTGATCAATATCTTCATAAAAATGGTTTCAAAAAATGCCTTTATGAGCATGCCCTATACACAAAGGTGAATGGAAATAAAGATACTTTAACTGTTTGCTTGTATGTGGATGATTTAATCTTCACAGGAAATGATGCAAAGATGATCGAGGAGTTTAAGAAGGTGATGACAAGAGAATTCGAGATGACCGATATTGGGCTCATGTCCTACTATCTTGGCATAGAAGTAAAGCAAGAGAAAGAAGGAATATTTATTTCTCAAGAAAGCTATGCAAATGAAGTTCTTAAGAAATTCAAGATGAATGAATGTCAGCCCGTAAGCACCCCCGTGGAATGTGGAACCAAGTTGTCAAAGCATGAAGAAGGAGAAATAGTGGATCCAATATATTTTAAGAGCCTCGTTGGAAGCTTGCGATACTTAACATGCACAAGGACCGATATCCTCTTTGGAGTTGGACTTATCAGTCGTTATATGGAAACTCCAACAACAACACATTTGAAGGCTGCTAGAAGGATCCTTCACTACGTCAAAGGTACAATTGACTATGGATTGTTTTATTCAGTCTCTAACAGTTTCAAGCTTGTTGGCTACAGTGATAGTGATTGGGGAGGAGACTTAGATGACCGAAAAAGCACAAGTGGTTTTGTGTTCTACATGGGAGACGTTGCATTCACATGGAGTTCAAAGAAGCAACCTATTATCACCCTTTCCACTTGTGAAGCTGAATACGTCGCCACAACAAATTGTGTATGTCATGCAATTTGGTTGAAGAATTTATTGAAAGAGCTTAACATACCTGTTGATACCAAAATTAGTATCCTGATATGAATGAATAATAAGAAGACACGTGTCAATATACATGGCACAATAGCAACGAGGAAGATCATTCCCCGACCAAGTTATGTTCGCTCCGAGCAACAAGAATACTCCGAGGAACTACCATACTCCGAGGAACTCCAGCTCTCCGAGGAACTCTAGCTATCCGAGGAACAGACCTCTCCGAGGAACTCACATGCTCCGAGGAACAGACCTCTCTGAGGAACTCTTGAACAACGAGCAACTAAGGCGGTCCGAGCTGCATCTCGGCCACAGCATTGATTGCCAGATAACCAACAGTTCAACTATTCATTGAATGCTCATCACTTAACGCACACGCTTAGAGGGCATTAAATGTACTACCCTTTCATATGTATATCATTTAATGTATCACCCTTTCAGATGATAGCCTCAAGGCTATAAATACATTGTATCACCCTCATTCAAAGGGACCGGAATTTCTTGAGAGAACTTGTAATCGAGAATTCCCAAAACACTCAGCAATAACATAACAATGGACGTAGGCCATTCATATAAGGCAGGACCACTTTAAAATTCTTTGTCTTATTTATTTATCTGTGATTGAATAATTAGAGCGATCTAATTTTTTACATCAACAGATTGGCGCCATCTGTGGGAAACGACTGTAATTATCGTTTTTCACCAAAAATAATTCATCATCAATGGCAGATAATCCAGAATCTAGCAATCGAAACGCTGGAAATGCTGGAAATCTGCCAAATCCTTCTGCACCTCCAGATCTGGCTGGAATCATGACGAATCTGGCTCAAGGACAAATCGCCATGCAAGAAACTATGAGGCAACTCATACAAACCCTTCACGGCGTTGCACCTGCACAATCAGGACAGCGAAGTGGTCAAAGGCAAACCTCTTCACGATCTAGGCGTACGGTGACATATCGTAATGATGAATCTGATGATTTCTCATATCAACCTGGGCAAACTTCATCAATACGGGCCTCATATACTGAGCAACGTGTTACTCTCTCTCCAGAGAGGACCAGTGCCTTAGAAAGACTGAGCAGGGCATCTCCTTTCAGTCGATTAGGCCCGAGGAGGAATAAGAGTCCACCTAAAGCCATGTCGAGGAGTTTTCGACAACCATCAGATCTAAGAGAAGGATCAGCACAATCACGACCAGTTGCTCGTCGAGATAGATCTCAGGGAGCTACGTCAGAACAATCAATTGCTCGGACTAATAGGCCCGAGGAAGGAAATGATGCGTGGAAAGGATCCATCAGCGGTTGGAGGATAAATTGGGAGAAATGGCTAAGGTGAGGAACCCCCTACAACGAACTTTTGTTCAAGGGACACCTTTTGTACAGGCCATTGTGGATTTTCCTACACCATCGAAGTTTAAAGCACCTGTGGTGACCCCCAAATATGATGGAAAGACAGATCATGTTCTTCACATAGAGCAATATCAAGCTGCTGCCAACATCTATATCGTCCCCGACGAGATGAGATGCAGAGCATTCTCAGGAACCCTTACTGGATCTGCCCAGTTATGGTACAACAATCTTCCTCGGGGTAAGATTTCAACTTTCTTTCAACTGGCCGAGTTGTTCATCAGCAATTTCTGTTTTGGAGCAAAGCCAGTAAAACGAGTAGCGCACTTGTTAAGTGTTAGACAAAAATCTGGTGAAAGTACTAGAGATTACATAACTCGTTTCAATAACGAGAAGCTGGAAGTCATAGATTATGAAGAAAAGACAGCAATCACCGCCTTGATGAGTGGGTTATTGCCTAACAAGTTGTATTACACTTTGGCCAAAGATCCACCTACAACTATGTCAGAATTGATGGCAAAAGCGGCCAAAGTCATGAATGCCGAGGAGGCTATGGCTGCGAAGAAGAATATGGATGAAGAAACCAAGGTGGAAGTCAACAATAAAGAGCATAAGGGCAATGGCAGTGACAAGCATTCCAAGAATAATAAGTCGACATGGGAAGTTCTGAAGAAATTTGATAATTATACTCCTTTGAAAATGGGTATTAATCATGTCTTGGAAGAAATCAAGAATAACGAGGAGGTAAAATGGCCAAAGAAAATGAGGTCAGACCCTGATATGAGGAATAGCGATAAGTATTGCGAGTTTCATAAGGATCATGGTCATATGACTAAAAATTGCATAGCTCTCCAGAACGAGATTGAAACACTCATCCGAAGAGGAAAGTTGTCAAAGTATGTTGATCGTAATGAAGACCGAGTAAGAGAGAGATCTAGATCTCCTCGTCGGGTAGAAGAAAAACAATAAACTGGAATGCTGATATGATGGAATGCTGAACACCTACGCAAGTATTATCAGTGATGTAAAATGTAAAGCAGTTCCATCAATATGAATAAAACGATGATGTTTCCCCATCTTCTTTCTTTTTATCGAAAGTTTGTCGGGGAATACTAGTGTACAACACTACGCTGTTCAGCAATAAAAGCAATTAACATCCAAAAAAAATATCAGGTTAATCCATTTAAACAAATTTTTTTTTAGGTGTTTATTGATTTCAAATAGAGTCTACTCATCTACTCTTCTCTAGAAGACAAGATGCTGGTTAATAGTAGTACATACACTCTCGTATACCACAAGTCAATGCATACCGATAGTCACACCATACTCGGACATGCCCAAAGTAAGTAATCCCATGATAAAAATCAAACCCACATGATAACATGTAATATATAGGTGTCCCACACCCCTCAGTGAGTCTACGTAAATAACGATGCTATAGGCTAAGTTTAGCAATCCTTTTTGCCCACACAATATTAATTGCTACAAAAATCAATATATGCCTCATAATTCCTTAGATAGAAAACATACCCCCATTTGCGGGTGATGGTTATTGAATCCCACTATTATAACTTTGCTCCGATGAGTCAAGAAAAATTTTACCCCAAATTTTCAGTTCTAGTTAACCACGCTCCACTATATGCCCAAGCCTTTGAATATATTGCCTTTGTTAGGTAACACACATAATTCCCGCATTTCAAGAACTTCTACTAATGACTCTCCTCAATTTTCCATAATAGGGGTGACCTCGACTACGGTCATCATACTCGAACATACTTCATAACCTCTTAGGTACGATCTCCGCTATCCGTCCAATGGCCCTTATCTGCCATACTTCTCGTACGAACCTGTTCGAACGCAATAAGCTTCACTAATATATACGTGATTTTACCAAAGAAATCAACAATCCTAAACATAGGGCTCTACATCAAAGAACGCTAAGCTGAAAACACAATAAGCCGTACAGACCCTAAAGGACACTAGAACCTGATGCTCTGATACCACCTGTAACACCCCGCCTAATTAAATACCGGGTGGCCAGTCCCATACCAAATTAAAACAGAATATATAGTTGTCTCATTCTTAGCATCACTGTCGAAAACATTTACAACTCACCCAATACTCAATTAAGTTGGTGTTAAAAAAAACTTTCCAAATTTTAATTCAACAAAATTCATTTCTAGTTTAAGAATAACACAACACATTTTATTCTACAACACTGATAACCAATTAGATAACACCAAATAATTTGAATGCAATTGGAATAAGCATTCCCAAATAATATAAATCCTTTACAATAATCCCAACAATATCAAATGTATTAAAATGACACGAATACAATAGTATTTAACTCCGACAGAAAATGATAACTGAAATCCTTTGGGCGACATGCCCTATGTAAGAATACTGTGAATAAAAAAGATGACAAGCGTCTAAGCAAAACCTCCATAGCTCCATAGCTCGTCAAAATCAACTATGGTTGGCGTCCCTGTTGCTGGACACCTGATATAGAGATACAATAGAAGAGAAAATATGCAAGGAAACGGGTCAGAGCCCGAATGTGTAGTTTATTTTTAAAACAGCAAGTATTTAACAAGTGCAATAAATCTTTTATTATGTACATGTTAGACCCAACTCTCACTTGCTATTCTCACCTCTCATCTAGAGTGCACACTTAACGTTTCCTATTAACCTCCTAGTTAATGGTTCCTCTTTTCTAGTCGCCAAATTATAATTCCATCCCAATATCATAATCCCTGTATGTCCCATACCATACGTCACATTAGTATTCATTTACATTTCTCATTTATATGATTAGTTTCTCATTAACATGAATCACTTCTCATTAATATGAATTAAGCTTTTCAATTCTATAAGAATAAACATTCATTAACTTAATTCCATTATCTTTCTCCGTTATCTACAATTATCACCGTAGATAGATTTAACCACAATATAAATCCATTTAGTCATTTAATCCATTATATATATATTCATATATAATACCACACCCCGAGTCACAGCTGCGGTGTAATGCATTACTCTGCTATCATGTCCCATCATCGCAGGTCACCGAATAGGGGACTACAGGTTCGTTAAGATTCCTCGAACCATAATTAACAACACAATCATTGGAGGCGAACATAGTTCTCATACCCATGGGTCACGCACATACCTACGTACCCATAGTCAGCGGACTTATCAACTCCCCGATAAGTCTTTCATAGACCTATGTTCTCGAGCGACAAATCAAAGATCCCATGGATTCATCAGGATATGACTGCCCTCACGCGCAAACCTCCCACCGATAGCAAGTAAGCTAGGTATGTCATACACATAAATCATCAATCAATCAAATAGGTATTATCATACCTATAGTATACTAACAACAAGGTACTCACATTAACCTTAGATTATTCCCTTACGTAGCATTATATCTCTTTAAATCCCACGTATTAAAATGTCATATCTTTACTTCATAATTTAATTATCCTCGCATCCTATAACATCTCTCCACTCCCGACGTCGTTAAGGTTCATGCGCGGAGCGTCTCGCAAAGCGAAATCCAAACAAGGAACCCCTCCAATACACTACTACTTAACTTGTCGATCAAGGAGGTCCGTCAACTTCAAATACGCGATCGGGATAACCTCATACCCTCTTTCAACCAAATGTGTTCTAAACTCGCATCTCTATCCAAGAGCCATACCACTACGCTCTTGTACTATACTCAGCCTTTGCAAAATTAATAATGAGCTTAAACTCAGTCCTTGATGTTCAAATTGTCACCCTAAGGTTACTCTCACTCAATACACAAGATTCAAATAGGTTTTTCCTCAACATATATTCAGTAACAAGTCACTAATATCATACTGGTCCATAATATCATTTCTCTCGAATTACCACGAGTTTAGTTCTCCTTTTAATTAAGGTTAAAACCGATAGTTTCAAATCTCTTATAAACACATCTTCTTTCACTTAGGATTAAACCCTCTTGTAAACTTAAGGATACCCAGGTGTTATATTAAATCACCCCTACTGGTCCTATCTTTAATCCTCATACATCCCCATTTGGAATTTAACAAATGAATCTAGCAACCGAAATTCCATTCATTATAATTTTCATCATTTTAATCACTTGAATACAAATCAAATTAATTCAAATCTTATCAATGGTTTACTGATATTTTCTAAGTCCCATAATATCCAAATAATAATCACCAAAGATCCACAAAAGGTTTGGGATAAGAATCAACATTTAAGAAACAACATCATGAATTCTCATATTTTAAATACTCAGAAAAATCAGATCCAAAAATTATTCAAATCATCAATCTGACTTCAGATTTGGATTCTACATGAAAAATTGAGTCAGGCATGTGTTTTGAGTTTTTCTTAAATCTCATCCAAATGCACTCAAAAAAGAAGATCTAAACATTCCAAATTGGCTCTTCTCATTCCATTCGTTTTTGCCTCTTTTTCTAGAAAATTATCAACATATTATCTTCAAGAACACTAAATTATTTTCAGAATTTCTTCCACAGATTGATGAATATTTATTGGATTATTATCATCCTATAACATGAGTTTACCTCCTATATCATTTCAGTTTCTAGAAATCCATAAAACAACTCCATTATGTCTTCCAAACATGAAAAATCATCTCTTTTCATAATTATTCTAACATGGACAATATACGAACTTAAATTGCAAATATCAAACACTTGCCTTTACTGAAGATTTGATCCTTTGGAGTCCCAAGCAACCTTTCATTCTCTCTAGGAAAATGACTTCTCTAATTTGTGAAGAGGAGATGTATAACCCATGTACACTTAATCTACCAATACTTATAATAAGACAAAACCCGAAATCACTATTCATCCCCCTTGTAAAAATAACCAAAATGCCCTTTTGGGTTGTCTTTTCATTTTCAAATGACCCGAGACTCAAAATTAACACCCAAATAGACTTTTCTGACTATTTCGAACCTTCCGGACGCAACGACGCAGTTGAAATGACTATAAGGTCGATAGAAAATAAATTTCCTTTTTAATTTAATAAATTAGTCTCGACACGTCCCATACCGCGTCTGACTAAAAAATCCAAATTATCGAAATTATATCACACCGTCATAATAATGACATCATATTCATATATTACCTAAATATCTTTAAGTAATATTCAGAATCATCCATTTCAATATCCACCGTCCGGATAAACCCGAATGAATTAATTAATAATAAGATCCAATTAATCCATTAATTTAAAATATAACCCATTTTAAAAGTCATTAAAATTACGAGGTATTACAGGAACTCCAGCTCTCCAAGAACATTCTAGATCCTCTATAAAGTTAGACCCATTAAGAGTGATATCTTGGCAAGAACATTCTAGATCCATCTTGTGTAAAGTGGAGAGTGTAAGAAATGGTAGATAGATGTGGAAGGTTCTAGAGATTCAATCTTTACCCTTGATATAAATTTAATCTCCACCATTCATTTGAGTTCGAGGATAGTATATATAGGGGTGTTGTCTCCACATTTTGTATCAAGCAAAATTTAGTGATTTTAATAAAAGAGTTCCTTTCACCAAATAGTTCTCCACTCTTTTTCATATATTTTGCTCCCTCCCCTAAATATATAAACAACCTCTTCCAACAATATTCTCCTGCGGCTGCTGCAGTGCCGCCGCCTCCGCCGAAAGCTCCGCCGCCGTCGACATTCCAATCTGCCAGCTCCGCCGCCGACATTACAAAAGAACCTAACTTTTCTTCCAAACTTTTCTTGCAGAATATTAGTTCATAGGTAGCAAAGTCAACTTAATACATTTGCACAAGGACTGGAAAATAAAATGACACTCTTTCAATGCAGATTAATCATTAAGTGGAAGTAGAACACAAAAATAATTTTCGTACAATGCTCATCCTAACCTAACACGCCGCTAAAAATGATTTAATCCACCGGAGTTCTAATGAATCTTTAACATGTTTCTCTGTAAGTTTTATCAGTATTATCAAAATATTAAGCTTATTTCAACTTGAATCAAAACCCCTCCTGTTTCAAAAGTTATTTCAACTCGACTCCCTTTTTAATCCAAACTTTCTGGTTTTGCTAAAGTAAAGTAAAGAAGTATACCAGATTCCATATTTATGGTATTAATTGACTAAAGATATTCAAATCAAATCAAACCTTAAACATATTCAAATTAAACCCTAAAAATATTCAAATAAAGTTGCCCGCCCGGGCTTACACTTAAGTAGAATATACATATCACTAACATTCAAATCAAACCCTAAACGTACTCAAATCAAGTTGCTGGGCTTACATTTAGTAGAATATAGATATCATGGCTGGCCGAAATTCAAATTGTAGCCAACATTCCAATCTGCCAGGTCAACAAAATCGTCATTCCCGTGGTTAGCAGCAATGGGAAAGTTATATTCTCCTGCGGCTGCTACAGCTCCGCCGCCGCCGACGACGACAGCCCCGCCGCGAGCAGCAAGGCTCCACGTATCCACTCCAAGATAGTTGAGAACTGTAAACGGACCTCCCAAGGGACAGATATCCCACAACACGGATTCCCAATGGCATCCCAGTATTATATTGTTTTTTTGTTGGCTGTTTCTTCACCTCAACATACTCCTCATCTTTGAAATGGTGACATGATTGTGTATAACTATAAGAAGGTTATGTAGGTTGGGAACGGTAACGTCCCTGAACTCACAATGGTCGGTGTGTGCTTTCCTCTGCATGCCGCAAGGGGCACAACCATTCATACTTTTAAGTTTGACCGGATATTTTAAATTGACTACCACCAATTATCCCTTTATTTATAGGTAATTGTGACAGTGGGCCAAATAATAAAGCCCGCTATTAGCATAACTTTCAAATTAACTTTCAAATTAGCATAACTTTCAAATTAACTTCGTGTTGTAGCAGCAATTTAAGGGTGCGTTTGATTGCAAAGTCGGAAAATGAATTGAAAAGAATTGATTTCCATGGAAAACTATTTTACGGAATTATTTTCCAATGAAAATTATTTTAGGTGCGTTTGATTGGTCTAATTTTCTTACTCGAAAATTAAGTATTTTTCACATTTTCTTGTTTGATTAGCATTATTTTCCAACTAGAAAATTAGAGGCTTATGACAACTATATATATGTAAAAGTTTATTTTTTTTAAACTATCAAATTTAAAACTTTAATAAATAAAGATCATTCAACTTTCAACATCTGGAACCCACGAAACATGTCATAGAAATAATAAAAATATAAACGCCAATATTAAAATGCTTAAACATTCATTTATAACGAATTAAAAATTAGAATGTCTAAAAAACTACAAATAATTAACCCGACAAAATAGAGAAGTCTTAAAACTATTAAAATACGATGTAAATTTGTTGACCCTTATCGAAGCTTGTTAACAATCCAAGCATGTGCAAACTCTTCATCATCTAAGTCAATGAATATCCGACCCAATTCTTTGTCTTGCTGAAAACTTTCATGAGTTGCATTGTATCATTGTTCTCTATGTGCATGGCCTTGAGCTTGTCCAAGATAACTTTCCAATTGACGTGAGTTTGCGTTGCTTGCTTTTCAAATGCAACAGTTTGCATTTCTAAAGCAACTGCAATTTTTTTTTATGAATCAGCAATAACAGATAAGGCAGCAGAAGCATCTTCCGCAGGTTGCCGACGTTTACGTCGAACTTTAGAGTTTGTTCCCTGCAAGGTTCGTTTGGATGTGATTGAAGGACTTGCCTCAGTAGTAACATTCTCATCCGCCTCATTTTCATTGTTTAAGTTCCCCTCAATATTCTCACTAGCATTATTTGCACTCATTGGGGGAAAGTCATTTCCCGATACGGCTCGATCACCCGTTGCAATTTCATCACCAAAAATAATACCCAAATCTTGGTAGTGAAGACACACCTTTCCCTTTAACTTCGCTGCATCAGGTTTATCCTGAAAGGAAAAATATATAAAATTAGTAAAAGACCAAATTTCATTAAACTAAAAAATATAAAAAAATAAATAATTGTTAAAGCTAATAAAAAAATTGGTGCTACCTTAATGTACTCTTCCCAAACATTAGGATCCGCAGTGATTCGTCCAGTATTGGCATCCCACCCAAAACCACTAACCTTGAATAGCTCACGGAGATCCGTATAATCTTTTTTCAAAGTCTTCAAACGTCCTCTTACGTTCTTCTCAACAACCACCACGCCACATATAGAATATACGCGCTCAGCCACCTTCAAAATCTGAGTTGCTGTGAATCCATTGTCTGCCCGTTTTGTCCCGGCCAACACTTGTTCAATGAGTGTGTTTACCAACTGTTCATCCATCTCATCGGTCCAACGAACTTGCCCTTGTTTTGCATTACCTGGAACTGATTGAGAATATGGTTGACTAACTTCCTCAATATCAGGGTGAGGGCACGTGGTTGTGGTAGGTCGTGGGACGCGAAATGGCACAAAACTTCCACTTGGGTGATAAGTTGCCATTAAACCTGTTTGACATTATATGGTGAACATTTGTAGATCAAAATTTAATGTATCAAATTAGTCAATTGAACATGCATACCAATAATTGTACATGGAAATATAATAAATCTGAAATTAAAAATTTAATTTTTCGACAACAATTCATAACAAAAGAGCTCAATCAAAGTTAATCCCAACATTAGGGTTCATTTGATATTCATTCCACATTGCAGTAGCCATAATATTTCTCTTAGTATTCCAACTAGCCTCGGGTGTGAAAGTAATGTGGGCATTAAGGGAGGCAACTTCAGGTACATCGTGAGGATCGGGGTTAACTTCATCATCACTAATCTCTTCATCGCTACAAACATCATCTATGTCATCAATTCGTATAAAGTTGTGAAGGGCACAACAAGCAAGTACCATTTTTGCTTGTGTATCAATATCGTGAAAGGGTTGATGTCTTAGATATGCAAATCTTTTCTTAAGCCACCCTATTGTTCTCTCGATAACATTACGGAGTTATGAATGGCGAAAGTTGAACAACTCTTTACTATTTTCTGGTCGTTGACCCTCGATGTCTCTGCAGTGATAACGAGTCTTTCGATACGGTGAAAGAAAACCCGGAACCAATGGAAATCCAGCATCGGCAAGATAATATTTACCTAGTAATATAATAAACCATAATTAGATAATGAGATTTAGTTTGTTGTAATTTATGAAAGATAATAAGTTACAAATTGTACCAATAGGAACCGTTAACTTAGGTCCTTGTCGTAAAATAGCACTCCTTAATAGTCGACCGTCATGTGCTGATCCCTCCCAACCGGCAAGCACGGAAGTAAACTTCATATCAAATGTACACACCACTAAAACATTTTGCGATATGACTTGCTTTCTGTTGCGATATTTAGGTTGCTCTAGTAAATTAACATTCGCAGCTATGTGAGTACAGTCTATTGCGCCCACAGCATCCTAAAATGAAGATTAGTTAATAAAAAACATACATAAATTAGAAAAAAAAATGAAAAATTTAGTAAGAAGACCTAACCTCAAAGTATTGGTACCAGTCTTCAACATGATCCTTATCGTATGGGGAATTCGTGATAGTTGCGTTGGTGACTATATCCCTATAGAGCATCAGGCATGCATCTAAAACTCTGTGAAAGTAATGGCTTATTGTTTGTCCAGACCTAAAGAAATGTAAACTTTCAACACGATTGCGCTCATCATGGCCAACTGTGGATAAAAAGATAGCAACCTGTTCCTCAACCCTCACAAATCAACTATCGAGTAACCCGTAAGTACGTAAACTAGCACATAATCGATGGAATGGACCTCGTTTCATCCTAAGTTGCTCGTGACAAACCCTATCACTCATGTTGAACAATCGATGTAGTACTACGGCCCTATCTTCATCCCAATTTCTATAAAGTGCCCTAGTGAGACGTCGATCATGATAATGCCTAATAGTCTTATACAAAACTACCGCTTGCAGTACCATTGCCCAAAATGCACCCACAAGTTGGTCATTGTTTGGTGTTCTTGCCATTTTGAAGTGATGCTTGAAAAAAAAAATTATAAAAAAGTTGCTCATAATATTTGTCAAATAAAAATTAAACAAAATATTGAAAGGTTACCTACTCATGGATTACCAAATATCCATATAATATAACACCATATGGGAATGGCCAAAATTCATGTATGATATTTTTGACATTTCATGCCCATGCATGAAATGTCATGCTAAAAGCTTTTTTTTTTAATATATATATATATATATATATATATATATATATATATATATATATATATATATATATTAGATATGGATTTTTTTAACCTTTTTTTTTTAATAAATATATATATATATATTAGATATAAGCTTTTTTTAACTATTTTTTTTATGGGTTGAATTTTATCACGGGGGCAAATTTATCGCCGTGCCGTCGGCACGGATATCCACTAGTATATATGTATGATATTTTTGACATTTCATGCCCATGCATGAAATGTCATGCTAAAAGCTTTTTTTTTTAAATAAATAAATATATATATATATATATATATATATATATATATATATATATATATATATATATATATATATATTAGATATGGATTTTTTTAAGCTTTTTTTTAATAAATAGATATATATATATTAGATATAAGCCTTTTTTAACTATTTTTTTTATGGGCTGAATTTTATCACGGGGGCAAATTTATCGCTGTGTCGTTGGCACGGGTATCCACTAGTATATATGTATGATATTTTTGACATTTCATGCCCATGCATGAAATGTCATGCTAAAAGCTTTTTTTTTTAATATATATATATATATATATATATATATATATATATATATATATATATATATATTAGATATGGATTTTTTTAAGCTTTTTTTGTTTAATAAATAGATATATATATATTAGATATAAGCTTTTTTTTTTTAATAAATAGATATATATATTAGATATAAGCTTTTTTTTTTAATAAATAGATATATATATTAGATATAGATTTTTTTAACTATTTTTTTTATGGGCTGGAGATATATATTATTATATCTGAAACTGAAACCCCCACACACAGATATGTATATATACAGTGGCGGATCCAGGATTTTGTGTGAACTGGGGCGAAAGTTTCGATAGTTGCCGGGGGTTTAAGGGCGGGAGCCCCCGAGGCGATTTTTTTTTGGGGGGGGGGTCGAGTTTTTTCGAGCATTTTTTGGGCTGTTTTTACTTTTTTGGGCATTATGTTCATTTTCAACACTGATTGAAGTGGGTTGGTGCATTGTCTTCTCTTTTTCGTTTAAAAAATTTCTCTATTGATTCCCAATATTTACAAATTTAATTTAATTTCACATATAAATTTAATTTCATATAAATTTATATAAATTTACACAAAAATAAATAAACAGACACATATAAACAATACACAAAATAAATTTATAAATTCACATTATAAATTTAATTTCATTTTAGTATAAATAATTTTAGTATAATTTCAGTAGTAAAAATATATAGGATTTTTCTTTTACTTTGGTACGAAAGAAGAGAGAGCACCATTTTAAGTTATGTTTTTTTTTTGTTTATTACAGATTTTCCCCTGAACTTTTAATATAATTACAAGTTACCTCCAGGTTTAATTTTTTACCAAAAAAAATATATATATATTTTTTTTTAAAAAAATGAACTGGGGCGGCAGCCCCGTTTCGGCCCGGGCTGGATCCGCCCCTGTATATATATATATATACCGAAACCCACACATATATATGTATATCCGAAACACAGACACACAGATATGTATATATATATACCGCTGTATATATATATACCGAAACCAACACACACAGATATATATACCGCTGTATACTTCTTATAATCTTCCGACGTTCCATAAATTGACTTACTTGGAGTTTTATGCTTACAACAATGACAATGGTGACAACAGTGACAACGTTTACAAAAGTGAATATATATATACCGCTGAATACAAGATCGTAACTGTTTCCTGACTTCGTTCAGGTATATATCTATATATACACACAACTGTTTTCAGAAGATGATGAATAATATGAAATTGATTAGGAGAAATTAAAGCAGGTTGCCAACAAAAAAACTAACCTGAAATGGGTTGAAATGGGTGTTAACACCTCTTCTCCTCCCGCCGATAATGAGAGAGCTGATAAATTTCTTTTTATAAAGTGGCTGAATGGGTAGTTGAGTGAAAATAGGAGTCCACCTTCTCAATACGTGGGATAGAAAACTTTTATGTTGAATTCGATTCTTTGGGGTACTTTAGAAAACCATTTCCTGTTTTTTGGTGGAAAATACATCACGTGACCCTTTTTTATGGAAAATAATTACTGGGAAAATTTGGTAATCAAACACTTTAAAAAAAGGAAAATCATTAGAAAAATCTCATTTTCCATGGAAAATAATGACAATCAAACACACCCTAAATAATTAAATGCAGAATTAAAAAATTAGGAACGAAATTACCCAATTTATGAGATGATAAATCGAAGGCGAAAAATATAAGAAATTCGAAACTCGACAGTCCAGAAATATGGCTGAGTCGCGGACAATGTCGCTCTCTTTAAGGTGTTTCGCGGCTCTGCCTCCAATTTGTGCCGACAGTGTACAGCCCCGTCACCCCCCGGATAAAACAACCTCGAAAATAATACGAATCAGCAGCACGAATCTGATTCGCTCAACAAATACCCATTCTAAAATACATATACTGCTCGATCATGATAAATATAAATAATCTGGGAAAGATTATATATTTCTGTGTCGTTATAATTATTCAGGGGATGAATAATTATTTCTGTAAAAAAAAAATCGGAGGAAGATGAGAACTGTTAGGAGATAACCGTGTGTTAAAAACGGAGGCTACAAGGGGCAAAAAGAAAAGAGACGTTGGTAAACAACGTGGAGAAAAATCTAGAAATAGTGGGCAACTCGGTTGAAGAAATCAACACAGAATAAAACACGTTTTAATTTTTCGGAATTAAAAAAAAACGCTAAAAAATAAATTTTTAAAGCCCAAAAAACAATAATGTATTTGTCCAAAAAATTAATTCTTAATGAGCCCAAGCCCATGACCCCGGACCCGGACCCGGACACGGGCCGGGCCGGCCGGACGGCGGCGGCGCGCGCGCGCGTGTGTGACTTGGCCCAATAAGTCCCCCGCCCATACACACAAAACATATAATGCCCAAAGGGCTTACCCTTTAGATTCACAAAAAAGGTATATTAACTCATCCCATTTTTTACAACCCACCGATGTGGGACTTGTGCCAAAGGCACTTTCAAAGTTTTTGCACCTCATTATAACAGTTGCCAAAGACAGCTGTTTCCAACAATCCCCCACTTGCAAAACTTGAAAACATTTTCTCGAGCAATAATTCATAGAATTGTGCATAAGTAAAGGTGTCTTTCGACTTGAACCTTTACGTAGTAAAGATGATTCAGAATATACTAGAGTAACCGTAGTTTTGAACTCTATCTCTGACAACATCCCACACACAACCCTACTTGGGTGTAGTTCTAATAGCTAGCACGTTACGGTCATGTGCTTCTATCCCAGTATAGTGAACGCTTTAGGAATTTGCCCAAAATATCCATAGGAAGCGGTCACATTTCCACATTCACATAGGTGAGTCTATCAAGAATACTCCTGTAGCTAAGTACCCCACTCAAAATAGAGCTATAGATCTCATTAAGAGTTATAATAACTCATCCTCAACTCGCTTCAGGATATCATGCTCCATAGGGATGGACTCGGAGTAAAACCCCGTTCTATTTACTTAATAATTGCATGATTCAACCCATATCACTTGTGACTTGTTATTACCCTTTGAACATATTTCTTGGGATCTCCAGTCCATATGTTGGGTTACCATCACAAATGACTCATTTATCCAAGGGCTTTAGTCCCATCCCTTTCGTAGTGTTCCACACTTTCTCCCTAGCTAGTCCTTTCGTCAAAGGATCAGTTAAGTTCTGTTCAGACCGTATATGATCCACCATCACAGCACCCGTAGAGATAAATTCTCTAACAGTACTATGCTTATGACGTATTTGTCGTTTCTCACCGTTATAATAACAGTTCTCAACTTTTGCAATAGCCGCGGTACTATCACAATGAATCAAAACGGCTGGTATCGGTCTTTTCCATAATGGAATATCTGACAGGAGGTTTCTTAACCAACCTGCCTCTTCACTAGCAGTAGCTAGTGCTATCATCTCAGACTCCATAGTGGATTGAGCCAAAATAGTTTGTTTCTTAGATTTCCAAGAAACTGCACCACCAACGATGCTAAATATATATCCACTAGTAGCCTTAGAATCATCAGATAGGGTGTTCCAATCAGCATCACTAAATCCTTCAAGGACAGCGGGATGCTTATTATAGTGTAATCTGAGGTTCATCGTCCTTTTAAGGTACCGCATGACCATCTCAATAGCATGCCAATGCTCCATACTAGGTCTTCTTGTAAATCTACATAGTACTCCCACATCATAAGCTATGTCAGGTCTAGTGCAATCTGTAGCATATCGTAAGCTACCTATAATGCTTGCATAAGCATTTTGATTTACACTGTCTCCAGTGTTCTTAAATAACTTTACACTAGGGTCAAATGGATTACTAGCAGGTTTACAGTCAAAGTAATTATATTTCTTTAGAACTTTCTCAATGTAATGAGATTGATCCAAAGAAAGTCCATTTTCTGACCTAGTAATATTAATTCCTAATATTACACTAGCTTCACCCAAATCCTTTATATCAAAGTTGGCACATAGTAATGATTTAACATTTTCTACGGCATGAATATTAGAACCAAATATAAGCAAGTCATCAACATAAAGACATATGATAGTGCAAATGTTCTCAACATATTTATAATAAATGCATTTGTCACTTTCATTAATTTTAAACCCATTAGAGATGACTAAGCTATCAAATTTATCATGCCATTGTTTAGGTGCCTATTTGAGTCCATAAAGAGATTTATCTAATTTACATACTTTATTTTCTTGATCGTGTACAATAAAACCTTCAGGTTGATCCATATAAATCTCTTCTTCTAATTCTCCATTTAAAAATGCAGTTTTAACATCCATTTGGTGTACAATTAAATTATTTAAGGCAGCTATAGCAAATAGTACACGTATAGATGTTATTCTAGTCACGGGTGAAAATGTATCAAAAAAGTCTACATTTTCTCTTTGTCTAAAACCTTTATCAATAAGACGTGCCTTATATTTTTCAATAGTGCCATCAGGTTTTAATTTCTTTTTAAGAATCCATTTACACCCAATTGTTTTACACCCAGGAGGAAGGTCTACTAAATGCCAAGTTTTATTTGTTTCCAAAGAATCAATTTCATCATTAATAGCCTCTTGCCACAAATCCGCATCTAAAGAAGATAAGGCTTCTTAAATAGTGTTAGGATCCTCCTCTAAAGTGTAGGGATAAAAGTCGGGACCAAAATCTTTTTCTACACGAGCCCTTTTACTTTTTTGAATTTCTAAAATGGATTCATTATTTTATTTAATTTTATTTAAAGAAATATTAGTGGATGACTCGCCCCCACTATTCCTCAATTTAAAAGGAAATTTATCTTCATAAAAATCGGCGTCATTTGATTCAATAATTACTTGATTTTTGAAGTCATAAAATTGGTAAGCTTTGCTATTAATATCATAGCCTATAAAAACGCACTCATATGCCCTACTTGCCAATTTAGACCTTTTAGGGTCGGGTATACGTACATAGGCTAAGCACCTCCACGCTCTAAAGTATGACACGTTGGGCTTAATATTTTTCCAAATTTCATAAGGAGATATTTTCATTTTAGTCTTAGGAATTCTATTAAGCACGTGACACACAGTCAAAATAATTTCACCCCACCAATGTGAGGCAGCCCCTGAATTTAATAAAATAGCCACAACTAATTCAGTCAATGTCCTATTTTTTCTTTCGGCTTTACCGTTCATTTCGGGTGAATAAAGGGCATTTTTTTCATGAATAATACCGTGGGTTTTATAAAATTCAATAAATGGTCCAGAATCATGATCGGTACCTCTATCACTACGTAACCTTTTTATTTTCCGATTAAATTGATTTTCAATTTCATTTAGGAAAATTTTAAACATGTCAAACGCTTGACTTTTATTTTCATTAAATACACAAATGAATAATCGGAACAATCATCAATAAAAGTTATAAAATAACGTTTGCCATTTCTAGTTGTGACACCAACCAATTCACAAATATCTGAATGAATTAAATCAAGTGGTTCAGATTCTCTAAAAACATATTTATGTGGTGTCTTTGTGATTTTTGCTTGACTACACCATTCACATTTTTCAAAATCATTTAATGATAATTCGGGAATTAATCCTAAAGTGCTCATTTTTTTAACTAGTCGTTTATTAACATGACAAAGCCTAGCATGCCAAACATTAAATGAACAAGCAATATAAGGAGAAGGATAAATTTTATTCATTGCATCAACATTCAATTTAAACATCCCATCAGTGGCATAACCCTTGCCTACAAAAATTCCATTTTTGGTCAAAGTAAATAAATCAGCACCAATAGTTTGAGTAAAGCCAGCTTTGTTGAGAAGATAACCCGAAACCAAATTTTTCCTTATCTCGGGAGTGTGAAGAACATCTTTGAGGATAACAGTCTTTCCCGAAGTGAACTTCAATTCCACATTTCCATTACCAGCAACCTCAGTGGAGTGAGAATCACTCAACAACACTTTCTTATCTGCAGTCTCAGAATAAGTCTTAAACAGACTACGATCATAACAAATATGGCGGGAAGCGCCAGTATCCAACCACCACCCTTCGACACCGCAAACCATGTTGATTTCTTAAATCATAGCACATAGGTCCTCTTCGGTCAAATTGGCTTGTGCTTGTGGCACATTGCGACATTTGCGAGCCATATGGCCAGGCTTGCCACACTTGAAACAGAGAAACTGTCCCGAGTTGCTAGACTGTCCATTTTCAGGGTTCTTATACTTATTCTGAGTCTGAGTCTGATTTTTAAAATTCTGGTTATGGCTCTTTTTCTGATTTTTCATATTTTTTCCGTTTGCCTTTAAAACAACTGGAGTGTGGTTCTTTTTTTTATTTTTGTTGTTAGACACAACAAGAATTTCATCTTTATAGTCCTGTTTTCCGGATTCCTCCTCAATTCTCAATTTAGTAATAAGTGACTCTAGTGAAAATTCTTTAGACTTATGCCTCAAAATATTTTTAAACTCTTTGAATAGTGGAGGCAATTTATCAATAATTACAGCCACCTGAAATTGCTCATCTAAAGCCATGCCCTCGGAAATAATTTCATGGGCAATCATTTGCAAATCATGGGTTTGAGCAACAACAGATTTGTCATCCATCATTTGAAATTTCAAATAATGGTTGACGGCATATTTTTTAGCACTCGCCTCCTCCATGTCATATTTTTTTAAAAGTGCGTCCCAAACATCTTTCGCAGTTTTATAATTGGCATAATAGTCATAAAGTTCGTCACTTAGAGCATTCAGAATATAGTTCTTGCACAAAAAATCATTTTCCTCCCAAGTTCTAATTGTTTTGCTTTCCTCAACAGTAGGTGGATTATTTACTACGGGTTTGTCAAATTGAACACATGATGCGACTTTTTTCGTAGTTAAATAAAATAGCAATTTTTTGCTCCAACGTTTAAAATGGGTGCCTTCATATTTGAAAGTCTTATTAAGGTTACTTGAGTTAATTTCGTCCATGGCAGAATTTTTCTAAACACCTTAAAATTGTTGTAGCAGCAATTTAAATAATTAAATGCAGAATTAAAAAATTAGGAACGAAATTACCCAATTTAGGAGCTGATAAATCGAAGGCGAAAAATATAAGAAACCCGAAACTGGAAAGTCCAGAAATATGGCTGAGTCGCGGACAATGTCTCTCTCTTTAAGGTGTTTCGCGGCTCTGCTAGACCTGGCAAAATGAGGCACGACACGATAACACGACACGACACGAAACTATAAGTTAATGGGTTTAGTCTTATTGGGTTTGGGTCATTAACGGGTCAACACGGTAGATCCGTTATCATAACGGGTCGTGTTTGGGTTTGTACTCTTACACGATTAAACTCGTTTATACCCATTATCACCCGTTAGTGGTACCGGGTTTTATTTGGTCGTGTGACTCGAACCAATATTACACGGGTACTAACGGGTATTAACGGGTACTAACGAGTACTAACGAGTATTAACGAGTACTAACGGGTACTAACGGGTCACCCAACCCGTTACCCGTTTAGACCGGTTAATATTAACGGGTGTTAACGGTTCGGGTCGTGTACCCGTTAATATTAACGGGTCGTGTTTGGGTATTATCATTTGACCCGTTAGTCTTAACGGGTCGTGTACGGGTTAAGGGTGTTTTCACCCGTTAACACGACCCGTTAACAACTCTAGGATCTGCCTCCAATTTGTTCCGACAGTGTACAGCCCCGTCACCCCCAGGATAAAACAACCTCGAAAATAATACGAATCAGCAGCACGAATCTGATTCGCTTAACAAACACCCATTATAAAATACATATACTGCTCGATCATGATAAATATAAATAATCTGGGAAAGATTATATATTTCTGTGTCGTTATAATTATTCAGGGGATGAATAATTATTTCTGTAAAAAAAAATTCGGAGGAAGATGAGAACTGTTAGGAGATAACTGTGTGTTAAAAACGGAGGCTACAACCTCTTTTATGGGGCAAAAAGAAAAGAGACGTTGGTAAACAACGTGGAGAAAAATCTGGAAATAGTGGGCAACTCGGTTGAAGAAATTAACACAGAATAAAACACGTTTTAGTTTTTCGGAATTAAAAAAAAACGTTAAAAAATAAATTTTTAAAGCCCAAAAAACAATAATGTATTTGTCCAAAAAATTAATTCTTAATGAGCCTAAGCCCAAGACCCCGGACACGGGCACGGGCACGGGTCGGGCCCGACGGACGGCGGCGGCGGCGCGCGCGCGCGTGTGTGACTTGGCCCAATAAGTCCCCCACCCATACACACAAAACATCTAATGCCCAAAGGGCTTACCCTTTAGACTCACAAAAAAGGTATATTAACTCATCCCATTTTTTACAACCCACCGATGTGGGACTTGTGCCAAAGGCACTTTCAAAGTTTTTGCACCTCATTATAACAGTTGCGAAAGACAGCTGTTTCCAACACTTCGTAAATCCGTCTTTCAAAGTAAAAACCTAGTTTTTTACAAGATCCGTTTTTTTAGAGAGTCCTTTGAGAGTATGTGATGATTTTAAAAAGTGAGGAAAAGGTTTTTTAAATTTTTTTTCTCTACAAGGGTCCATAAAAATGAAGATTTCGTTCGAATGAGATTTCATGGATCAAAAGGAGTTTTGATCGATGTCACTATTCTACAAACAATGAACCTAGTAAGATAAATATCTTCAAACGAGAGGACATCAAAGGAATCAAGTTTTATATGAGGACCCTGGTTTTCATCTAGGGGCCTTCGTAAGATAAAAAATTGTTTAATAGGACCTCGATTGAAAGAGACCTTATTTGAACAAGGCTCATATTTATTTGGAAATTTATTTTAGTCAAGATATTCTATTACAAAGTACAAGTAACTTCATAAACACGTCTTTCAAAGTACAAAGCCTAGTATTTATAAAATCCTTTCTTGATTTTAAGAGAGTCGTTTAAGAGTGTGTGATTGTCATATTCCATGCTTTCTACGTAGACTTCAGGTTTACCATCCCCTTCGAGTCTTCTATATTAGTAGAAGAATTTCACGATAAATCACGTGGGTGATTAGCACGTTGTTTGGAAAGATCTTCAGCAACCAAGATCAGTGGATAATGAGTCCTTGGAGGATGTGTATCTTATTCCTAGACTAGAACAACACTCGCTAGTATGAGTAGAGGCAGAGGAGTGGCCATATAGGAGTAAGATTTTTTATATAGGAAAGTTGTGTATGTGTCCTTGTTAAGTCTTGTAAATATTATTTAGTACTAGTGGGCTTGATTGTGGGCTGAGGGGATAGTGATTTTCCCCCTCAGATTTTCCATCTAATATCCTTGTGTGCTATTATTGATTTATTTACTTATAGCTTCCACTAATAATCAATTCCATGCAATTTGTACTAATTAATTTTATTCAGTAAAATTAAAACTTGTCCAAAATCAAAAGGAATTTTAACTTTCTTGATGCGTTAATTAATTTAACGTAGACCCTTAGGTACATAATTATTCATAACCAATCCTAATTAAGAATATTTCGAGGGAGAAAAGGCACCAAAAGTCCTATGGAAAAAAAAGGAAAAACTAATCCAACCTAACCTATAACTAGATTAGAGTTCATTAATCAGTCGATTTGAATTGGATTAACACTACCCAAATTTGTCTTTAGATGGCCTGGGGTTAGTTGGATTAAAATAGGTAATTTTAAGATGATGAACACCCTCGAAAAATATGCATATGTGATTAGGTTTATTCTAATTAAAATAAATCATTCGTCACTCTATATGAGATTACAACACTAAAAAAACTCGGTTTAAAATAGTTATAGACTTTTGATTTTCCAGTGAAAAAATCCCTATAGGTTGTTCTCAAAGATATTTGTTGGGATTTAGTAAAGACGGATGGAATAATTATTAAAGGCGTTTTATTTTCTAAGAAGATATAATTAGAGTTAATATAAGCGATTATGTATATGTTTCTGTAAGAAAATGAATTTCGAGTACAATCAAGTTATGAAAGGAACAACAATGATTAGAAATAAGAAAAAACAACAGATCATAAGAATTAACATGTTTTAATATAGAGAGATCTGTGTCCATAAGAAAAATGTAGAGGACTTTTATTTCAATAAAAAATTGTTGGGTGATAAAATTTATAGTGAGTCTCAAGTAATAGGTATAAGAGTGCAATTTACATCCTCTAATAATAAATTTTCTTCATTAATAGTATTGAGAATGACAATTACATTTAGATACACAATATTTATCCTTATCAATTATGAAGATGGTTTCACAGCCCCATATGGGCTTATCTGATAAGATTATTGGCCCGATAATTACCGAGGGGGGTAGTCTTTTATAATAATTGAAATTTTTAGAATTCACTCAAGTCTGTTCAGATCATAAGATAAGTTGTTCACATTCAAGATTATGTTAATAGTTCAATAAGACCAAAAGAAAATTACATACTACAAAAAATGTGCAAAAACCATTTATCTTCAACTTATAACACCCTAAACATGTGAATTTTTATTTTCCTTTTTTATTTTCGGAGTATGCATTTGCATATAATTTTTTTGTCTCATAAGCACATACAAGTATGTTTCTTGCAAATTATTGCTAACACCCCTTTTGGTAGAACTTATAAAATCTTCTCTCATCATTTTTAATTAACATGACAAGCAATGAATTTTACACGAACATCCCAAAAATCTAGCGAAGAAAGTATGACGTGATTGGGTGAAAATAATTTTCCACATTAGTTTTGGTTAGAAATAAAAACAATACACCATTGTCAACTCGTGTATGTGTGTGAGGTATAGAAATGACCTCAACATAGTCAATATGAGTCCTTCTCAGAAAACTCCATATGAACTAATAATTAAAACACTCATAAGTTCACACTACCCTCCTAATAATCGAATCCAAGAATAGGAAAATAAATAGTAATGTTGTGTTCCACAAGTTATCAATCATCTCAACACTATTTATCAACAAAAATTACAAACCAAAAATAGTTTTGGATTTTTATGATTTTAATTAAAAAAAACCATTTGGATTTTTGCTCAAAAAATTCAAAAAAACACAAACCTTTTTGTATTTTTCAAAAAATTATAAAACCAGACCAAAAACTATTATACACTCTAGGAATGATAACACATAATGAACTTTACAAAGAGAATCCTAGTCTAATGATGATATGGATGACTTTCTCGGAAGGGTGAGATGGGACAGAGTAGGAACCCTTATCCACCACTCTAGATATCTTTTTATTATTCGTACCTTGAGCACTAGGAAGGCACCACTCATCCTATTTAATCATCCCATATGCATTTGGTATTTTTGAATCATGTACTCGATACATTCTTGGAGCTTGTAGAAATATTTATTCAAACGTGGATGAACATACCCACTTTGCACAAGCTAGTGGCAATAGTCTCTAAGGTTACCCTTCCTTTTGCAATGGGTGAAAAAGTATAGTTTTAAAGGATCCACCTTTTCTGGATTGGGAGTAATCAATAGAGGGAGCCAAGAAAGTGTGTTTTTTTACCTTTTGACAACGTGGTCTTTGTCTTGAACTTAGAATCTTGTGATCCGTCATATCCAAGATCCGCTTTCTCCTTCGAGGATTGAGAAGGTGCTAGGATTATATTTTTTAACTTCTTGGAACACACTTAGAGGTCAACTTTAACCTTATTAGATGTTAATAAGTCTTTTGTGAGCTTCTTTTTTATGCCTCCAACACCTGACATGCACATAGTGACTTAAAGAGAGCGATCTTCAAGGAATCAACCTTTTCATTAAAGAGCCAATCTCTTTCTCCCCCGCTTTCAACCTCTCATTATGAGTAGAGTCTCAATCCTTCACCTTAATCATCATAATCGTAATCTTCCCCAAGGAACATATCTCACTCTACAAATAAATGTTCTCGGTAAGATTATCATTCACCTTATTTATGACTTTACACATCTTGTAAAGTTCATTGAACTTATCTTGAAGTCGTTCCTTTATCTCATCAACACAACCCATTTCCTTTACCATTTTGTCTGTATTAATTTTGGACTTAATGCTATATTTATCCACCTTCCCTAAATCAAGGGAGTTTTGAGGAATAATCATACCCTCGTTAGTGGGAACATGATCAAGTTACATTCAATGGGATACTTATAATTTTAGTCGGTTTCCACTATACTAAAAAGGCTAAATTGTCACCTTTGAGTCGACCAGCCTTGTCATGGTCAATGACCGCGACAAGTTTAGTTGTCATGAACTTATCACCGTCAAGGACCTTGACAGGTCCATGACAACTTTCTTAAATAGAAAACCCTACCGTCTTTTTTCCCCGTTTCATTTCCTTCATTTTTCTCTCTCTCTCTCTGAGCGACTATTCTCTCTCTCTCTCTCTCTCTCTCTCTCTCTCTCTCTCTCTCTCTCTCTCTCTCTCTCTCCTTTTTGTGTGTGTGTGTGTCTCATTTTTTCTACATATATGAGTGTATATGATTTTTTGTTTGTGTGTGTGATTATTTTGGTGCTTACAAAAATTGGGCATAAATCTGAATTGGACCCTTTTGTTGTGTAAATATGAAATTGGACCCCTTTGTTGTGTAAATATGAAATTGAAATTGGTTGGACATCTGAAATTGGGCATATTCTTGTGTAAATATGAAATTAAAATTGAAATTGGGTATAAAACGAAAATTGGGTATAATGTTGTGTAAATTTGAAATTGGACCTCTTTTGTTGTGTAAATATGAAATTAAAATTGGGTATAAATTTGAAATTGGACATATTGTTGTGTAAATGTGAAATTAAAATTGAAATTGGGTATAAAATGAAAATTGGGTATAGTGTTGTGTAAATCTGAAATTGGGTATAATGTTGTGTAATTGGGTATAATATTGCACATATAAATATATATACACAGAGAGATTGTTGAATTATTTAATTATTGAATTGTTTGGGATTCTTGAATTGTTATTGACTGGTGGGTTTGAACATTTAGATGGCCATTGAGTTGGCTGGCCTTAGGAATTTATATTAAAAGACATTATTATTTGCATTGTTGTTTTGAATTCTTGAATTGTTGTTGATGATGCTGGAAATAGCACCACCCTACTAGGTGTATGTAAGCTCAAATCAGTGATAACAATGGAAGCTCAAGTATACACTGAATATAAGAGATTGAGATGAGGAGAAGAGGATAAATACCAATATATAAGTGGTTTAACCAATTAGGCCTACGTCCACTGTGCAAGTGAGTGAATAAGGTCACCGGATTAAGGCACTAATGGCCATGGATACAATATCTCAAGATTTCTCTCTCTACTGTATAATTTGATAGAGTTTAGCTAGGGTTGTAATTTCGGATCCCCTCTCAAGGTAGGAGAAGATAAGTATATATAGTGTTTGGGGGGTGTAATGTACCCCCCATGCATGCAATGGGCATGTGTGTGTTGATCTAGCCAATCTAATGAAGACATCTGTCACTGTCACATGTAGAGAATAATGATTAAATATTTCCCCACGTGAGGGGATTGATTTAGTTACAACAGATTTTGTCCACGTGTTCTTATCCTTACATATGCTTATAAATGCTCGGACTTGCCCATGAATGGTACAACCTCGCCCTGGAAGAGTGCGAGGTTACTGAAGTCTAACCGTTGCCTCATCTAAGTCTATTCATGATGACCTCAACCAGGTAAGCTGAACGAGGTTAGGTCGGAAGAGTAATATTCATGTAATACTACTGATCTCGACCGTTAACTGTAACGTCGGCCTAATCGATACTGCTGTTGGAGAGTGGCTGAACCCGCAAGTCCTTGTAGACAGTACGAGATAACCACCAATTATTTTAGAAAATGGAGGTCAAATTAATTTGCAAATTTAATAAAAACCATTTAGACAATCCAATTTGAAAAGAAGGTGGATAAATATGTAAAACATATAACATATTACAACTATTCATCAAAATAATGACCGAATAAGTTGTCGGTTAACAGACTAATACAAACAGGTTACATCAAGTATTACAAATAAATATTACAGTATATGCAAGTACAAAACTTGGGCAACACGCCCGAGTGTACAGACTGATCATAACTAGAGTATACAAAAGATAGATGTGTATATAACAAAAATCCTACAACATCCGCAAAAATGTTGTAGCTCGCTGACACTGAGAATGAGAGATTAACACGGGCGTCCTTGCGGCGGAGCATTTGAGCATAAATAGGATCCATACAAAAGAGAGAAATATAAATGGGTCTGGGCCCGGTTTGATATGGTATAAATGTGAATAAAATGCATGACAATTATGAATTTCTAACATCATAAACAAGCTTAACTCGCACTTCACAAAAGAATAATCCTCACCTCTCATCTAAGTGCACACCCTAGCTCAATGCCATTTATAGTGTTAACTATTCATCAATGTAAGAGAAATAACTCAATTCCAATTTAATAAGCTTACATTTCAGTTTGTACAATATGACTTCTCCGGTCCATTCCTCATTAGGAAACTTATTCCGTACAGTTGATTTATAAAATGCTTTAGCCATTTATAAAATGCCACATTCATGAGAATAGTTACAAACAAAATATAACGATTCTAAGACCATCCTTCCGGGAGTCACCCTACTGGATGCGCCCCTAAATAGCTATCATCTTCCAGGGCCTATAACCAAGACCACCTGGGCGCCCTAAATCGCGTCGCGTGGGAAGAGGCCTTATACCTTCGACAGTGAGTCATAACTATACCCGAAATTACCTCACTTCTAATAAAACAACAACACAATATAACCACCGGTCCTATGGTCGAGGACTATATTCACCCTGCATTCACTAGCCAAGGGACTTCACCTCATTCGCATAACTTTCCTTATGATAGCATTTAGAGAGGTATGTATAAGCAAGTCACAATTCACAAGATATGCCAATATAAAATGTACATTCCATTTTATCCGGAACCGTATGTGTTTAACGACATAAATCACTATGTTTAATTATCCCCATACTAACTTCCAAGATTTCACGACAACGACATAAGCCACCAAGGGTAATTTACCTCATCTTAATCTCTAAAAATTCAGAATCATATATCCCTACTTTCCCCTAGTCCTAGACTAGATCACTAAATGAAAAGGACACTTACCTCCTTCTAACAGTTAATTAATTAATTCCCGACCTAAGCCTAGGCACTCCTTTTCTAACCTAGGTTATTGATTCTCCTATTACAAGACCCCAATACTCTATTTTACTTCATGCAAGAAGGTTCCTAAGCCTTAAACCTTAAAAGAAGGGAATAGAAAGGAAACTAAATTTTATGGTTAAAAACAGGGGACCGGTCGATCGGCCCCTGACCCCTGGTCGACTGTGCTTCTAGACTTTTGCCTCATAAGAAAAGCAGTAAGCCCATTCTTTAAGGCCTGGTAGATCGGTCCTACGACCGCAGTTGACCGCGCTATAAAATTATGCCTTTTGAGAGAAGCAGCGGGCTTTTTCTCTTTAGGCCCGGTAGACCGAGCTCTGGACTGCGATCGACCGGTCACACCAGATCTCACTGCCAACCCCCATTTTATCATTCAAAAACTAAATCTCTAACCCTAATTTTCTTCCATAACTCTCAACCTTATTATCTAATAACTTCACCCCAACATTTCTACACAACAACAAACTAATGTAATCAACTCAAGTCATATATACATCAAAATCTAAGGGTTTAATTTAAACACCAAAAGTCATCAAAACCCACCAATGGCTTAAATCTCCAAAAACACAACTGTCAATACAAATTATCCACACTAAATCATACATATGCAAGTTAGAAACTTGCCTCAAGTTCGTAGTCTCGGATTCTCTACTCGTAGCAACGATTTCCAAGATCAAATCATCAAATCTCCTCTTTTCTCTTATTTTCTCCCAAGTTCTCTCTCTCCCTCTTAGGTTGAGGAATAAATGAAAAATAAATGATCTAACAAGACTAAAAATACCCAAATTACATTATGTCCAACTTTAAATATCACTACACAATTAAAATGACCCATAACAACATAATTATGTCATGACCAGTTAAAAGTATCCGGAACCCAAAAATATAACTTGGTACTCATTTTGACTATTTCATCCATTTCTGGACTAACTGCGCCCTCTAAATTGGCATCCGGGATATCATAAATTATTTCATGTTCTAACGTCATATTCATTCATCAATAATAATCCCATTGGAATAAAAGTCATAACCGTCGCTTAAAGCAAAACGACGCAACAAAACATAATATGATGATATTTACTTTCGCTTAACAGTAAATATGCAAAACTTAGTAAACATTATCTCTTAAATCACTTAAAGTAATATTTACTTCAACACCCTTTATTTTATATAATTAACCCACATGGGAAATCAATATAAAAGTAATTACTCATAAATAAGGGGTATTACATGTGCGTGATAATTGTCCACTCTGAAACTAATCGCCTAGTATCTCCACTAATGGTATAATCGTCTATTTTTTTACTTCAAAATTTAACATTTTAAAAGTATATGATTAAATACATAAAAATAACCAAATTCAGAATTTTAATGGATTTTATTAAATATAGTTTTTATAACTATAAAATGGTTTTAAATATTCCTAAGAGGAGAATAGGATGTAAAATGAATCCATAGTTACTTTTTAATATATTTTCATGAATTTTACAGAAATAAGAATATAAGTTTTTACAACAATGAAGAGGATTTGACTAAATAGTGAAAATAAAAAGTGAGGACTATATTCCAAATGGGGTTTTTTATATCCACAAAATTGTAATCAAATTTTATACAAGTGAGAATTTTTTTTCAACTAATCAAAGCATACAAGATAAACATATTTTTTGTAGAAAAATAACTTTCACTCACCACATATGTAATTAAATATTCCAAATGGTCCCGCAATCTTTGAGAACCCTCGGATGAACCGCCTGTAATACCCGGCTAACCCCAAGAAGCTACGCACCTCTGTCGGTGTCGTGGGTTGTCCCCACTCCCTCACCACCGACACTTTGCTCGGGTCCACTGATATCCCCAATTCTGACACAACGTGCCCTAGAAACTGCACTTCCCATAACCAAAATCCGCACGTCTCATACTTGGCATACATATGATGCTCTCGTAGAGTCTGAAGAACCTGTCTCAAGTGCTCGGCATGCTCCTCCTCAGTCTATGAATAAATCAGGATGTCATCTATGAAGACGATGGCAAATTGATCTAAGAACTCTCTGAACACTCGGTTCATCAAGTCCATGAATACGGCTGGAGCATTTGTTAGCCCAAACGACATGATCCTGAACTCATATGACCCATACCTCGTCAAGACATCCCGATCTCAAGTCTATCTTCGAAAAGAAGGTAGCTCCCCTCAGCTGGTTGAACAAGTTATCGATTTGGGGCAACGAATACTTATTTTGTATCATGACGTTGTTCAATTGTCGGTAGTCCACGCACAACCTCAATGAACCATCTCTCTTTTTCACAAACAACACCGGAGCGCCCCAAGGCGAGGTGCTCCAATGAATGAATCCCTGACCTTAAAGCTGCTCAATATGATTCTGTAACTCTCTCATCTCAGCTGAAGCCATACGGTATAGTGCACGGGCTATCGGTTGAGTGCCCGCCATCAAATCTAGAATGAAATCTATCTCTTGGCTATGAAGTAGTCCCGGTATCTCCTGGAACACATCAGAAAACTCGCGAATAACAGGAATCGAGTCCAGGGGAGTCACGATCTCCTTAGAGGTCTCCCCATCTATTTAATATAAATGGGTGGATGATCCTCCCTCAGGGCGAGGGATCGCCACCAGGAACTTCTCTTGTCCCGGTATGGCAAAGATAATACTCCTACTGAAACAATCTATAATGTCTCTATACGCAGCAAGCCAATCCATACCAATAATGGCATCACGTTTATGCATATCTAAAACTAGTATGTCTCCAGGTAAAATTAAGCTACCAATCTCTATACCTACTCCCGACATATAAAGAATATTAAAGAACCATTTACCAGTGGTGAGTCTACACATGTCACTGTACTCTCTGTCGTGTCTAATAACCCCGTGACCTATGCAAAGCTAGTGGATATAAAATAGTGTGACGCCCCAGTATCAAATAAAATACGCCTCATAATGCCATGAATAGTAAACATACCCTCAACTACGGGTGGCGCTTGTGGTGATGTTGGATGGTGGACGTTATAGACACGTCCATACTGCAATTCTCCTTGCCGAATGGGGACTGCTGAGATGGCTGGTAAAGTTGGCATTGAAGGTGGTGCTGGGAAGGCGACTGGGAAGAGGGGTCTCTACAGCTCCTGACGGGCATCCTACTGCTATGGGCCCCTATCCCCCTCTGGGTAATCCTGGCGCCTATGGCTATTCTTTCCGCAACTAAAATATATGTCCCTGAAGTTTCCTCCCCTTTGTCCCTGCAGACCTCGGCCCTAATGGCCGTTCCCACCCCTCCATTGGCCCTGCTGGCCCTGTTGATAACGTTATTGGCCCTAATGGCCCTGTTGATGGCCCAATTGACCTACTGGTAACGATGTGAGCCCTGCTAGCCATGCTGACTAGACTAGCCTTGTTGACCATTCCTAACCCCCCCCCCCCCAATATCCCTGCCTGGAATCACCAGATCAAAATCGCTTGACAGGGTCCCCTTGATGGGAACTCTGCTCACTATAACGGACCTGTCCCTGAGCTGCCGGTGCCCCATCGGCACAACTACCTCATGTCCAACCCTACTGGATGGACTCCCCTGCTCGCTTACTTCCCTTATAATGAAAGTGGTGATCCTGTCAATGCAACATAGCGGAATTGAGTACATCAGTGTAAGTACCCAATGACAGATTACCTATGAGGTGCTGACGAATCCTCCAGGTCAATCCGTCCATGAACATCAAGATTTTCTTCTCTTCGGTAGGTGCCTCATCCAACACTATAGTGAGAAGTCTCGTGAACTCCTCCTTGTACTCTGCAACCATCATACTTCCTGCTTAATATTCAGTAATTTTTACCTCATCTCAGTCTACACGATGGAGGAAAAATATTTAGGGTCGAACCGCACCCAAAAAGTCTAAATCGACATACTATCTCTCTCTTCTAAGGTGGTAGTGGACTCGCACCACTGTAAGGCAACTCCTACTAGCTTGAAGGAAGCCAGTAACTGTCTCTGAACGTCTGAGCACTCATATATGCGTAGATGCCTCTAGATGTCCTTCTTCCATTCGCTAGCAAAGACAATGTCGGAACTGTCTGAGAACTCCAGAGGATGTGCCTTCTTAAAGGCATCCCTAACCCTCTCTCATGCCGTGGGAAGCTATGCTGGCACTAGCGCTACTGCCTGAACCTGGGGTGGGGCCTGTTACACCACCGCTAATGCTCCATTCACCGCCTGAGCAACTGTAGCAGCGACTTCAGTTGCGTTCATCATTCCCTGAGCCTGAGCTGTTGGCTGCTCGGGCTGGGCATTTCTATCTCAGAGGCATCTGAAACGAGAAGGAATTTTATTAGTCCATAGTTATTATTAAATCTTAAATAGCTGAAGACGAAATCTTATAACAAGAATACAACAGTCCTAAAAATAGGGCTCTATATCAAAGAAGCTAAGCTGAAAGCATCATAAGCCGTACATATCCTAAAGGACTCTAGTACCTGATGTTATGATACCTCCAGTGACACCCCATAATTAAATACCGGATGATCAGTCTTTTCTAAATTAAATCAAAGTGTCCGGTTGGTTCATTCTTAGCATCACTAACATAAAACAATTTTCTTAATTAATCACCTAATAAATAATTAAGCTAAGTGTCAAAATATATAATTTTATTTATTAAACTCCATTATTAAAATAATATATGTATAAACCAATTTATGAATACTACTAACGATAAAATTAAACCATCCAAGTGAAATGAGCAAACTAAATAAATCAATCCAAATAAGTATCCACATCTAAGGCCAACTTAATAGATGAAACAATCCCAAATAAAAACTGAATATTGAAATAATAAAAGAGTGCAAAATCTCTATCAAGTCTAAACAGAATCTGAAAATGGGCGACACATGCCCTAACTAGATAGACTAAATGGGAAGCTGAGAATCAAAGAAGGAATCTCTATTGCAAGGACCTGCAACTCCCACATAAGCTGCAGCACGTCAATTGTCCAATGAACTACGCCTGACGCCCCTGTGGCTGGGCACCTGTGATATATATATATATATATATATATATATATATATATATATATATATATATATATATATATATATATATATATATATATATACAAGAAAAAGAAAAAGTGACAGGAAACGGGTCAGAGCCCGAGTGTAAAACAACTTTAAAAATAGTTTAGCAAGTATTTAAGATGCTTACTAGTTGATATTACAAACATGTGAGTACCTCGACACTCACTTGAGAATTCTCACCTCTCAACTAGCGTGCACGCCTAATGTACTGCTATAATGACTCATAAGATTAATTTAATGCACTAGTCTAACCCAATTCTCCTCTCATCAATTTTTGATCCATATGACCGTATGTCTATGATTTATTTAAGATAACCTTTCTTATGAATTAATCAAGACAGTTAAGTATATCTCAATATTGATTTGGGATTAAATGCATTTATTCAATTTTATCTACTTGTATGCACAGTAGAAGAATCATCGGTATATATATTATCACACATGATATATATACAATAGAGCACCCCACATAAATCTATGGTGCTGGCATACTCTGCCATCCAGTCCCTGTACCTCTCGTACAATAAGGGAAATACTAGTTCGAATCCACTCTCGAACCGTATTAACATAAAACACACATATCGGAGGCGAAGCATAGTTCCAAGTCACTAAGAGGTCAGCACATACCCTCACGTCTCTTAGGACCGTCTGACTATCATTCTCAGATAACTTGTACCAAGGACACTATATTTTAGTGTATGAGTAAATATCCCCCATAAAGGTCCAATCGAGATAAGACTGTCCCGACGCGAAAATCCCCCCGTGATAACAAGTACTGCGGGTATGATTATACACATGCATTCACATATTACATATTATATATACATATATACATTCACTCAATTATATATATATATATATATATATATATATTCACGTTATTCATTTACGTACGCCCACGACCCACGACCCATAATAATAATCTAATCATACGTGGCACATAACGCCCGAGTCCTACGTATAATTAAACCCTTCCTTTTTATTCTCAATTACTGCCACATTCTATGTACTTCTCGTCTCTCGAAGTCTTTCATCTTGATTAAATGTAATATTAGTAGGAGTACATTCAATACCCTACTGGTCTAAGTCCTTCTTGATTCTCACAAAACTTAATTTAATGTACGCACGGTTTCCATTCCAATTTATACCCCCCGAATTCCCATGGTTAAATTTCATATAAAGTCACATTACCCGGACCCTACTTATACCCTACTGGTCCTTCTCATGTCCCATTATGGTGTTTAAATTAAGTCTAAAGATCCTCACATATTTGAATCGGATTAACATTAAAGGGGGAGAAAGTTTCAGTTTCCAGGAGGAGTCGATCGATCGATAAAAAGGGGTCGATCGGTCGACATTCTTGAGTCGATCGATTGATCGAGAAGTTCTTGCCCAGATTCTGTAATTCTTTACCTACGATTTTCTTCCATTTAACTTCTCCAAATCGCCATTAACAAGTCCCAAACTCCCAACCAAACATTAGGAACATTATACAAACACTTATAGATGTTTTCTAACATAAAACTTTCATTAATTCATCAAGAACCGTCATCAAACTAATTAATCCAAGAATTTATCCTTTAACCCTAGTTTATTTTATTTCACAAGAATTTAATGAATATTCAGATCCTATCTCTACTGGGCATCCAAAATTCGTGTTCACCAATCTAGATACAACGAGGGAGTAATTTTAACATGATTTCTATTCTGAAATTCAATATAATTTTCCCAGACCTTATTTATTTTTCATGGGAATGTAAATAATTTTCTCCTATACTAGCATGGAGGTGATATCAACCATATAACAGCAAGTTAGATACTTACCTTAGAAATGGAAGTCTGAATCGTTGATGATAATGGGTATGGTTTCGTTCCTCGTTCCCCAATCTACGTGTGGTGGTGGAATTGGTGAAGATGGTGTTGGGTGGGTGGTTCTCTCCCTTGGAAGTCCTATCTCTTCTCCCTTCCTTAGCCCCTCTACTACTCTAGAGTTTCTAACCCTCGAGGACTCTCTCTTCCCACAGATGTAAACTCTATATTTTTGTCATTAATTAAGGCTAAAATGGAAAATTATCAAAATGCCCTTCCGAGTTACCGGTTAGGCCTAAAAATATTTCGAGACCCAAACTAAACCCCCGGGTATACTTTTCTGACTATCTCAACCCTTTCGGATACATTGGTGCACTCAAAACGACCATATGAGCGACTCATAATTAAATTACTTTTTATTCCATTAATCTAGTCATGACACGACACATGCGCGTCCCGACTTAATTTCTATAATTGTACTATTATTCACTCGTGACAGTCTTAATACATTCAATCTAATATATTACTTTACTCATCTAGTAATATTCAACATAATTCTTACAAATAATTACTAACTCTCGTCACGCTAGTAAATATTTATTTTAAAATCCGGATTAATATTAAATTAATTTATCACAATTTTGTTTAATTAATCCCATAATTAAATCCTATTAAAATACTAGGTATTGCAAGTTATCAACCACGTGTTATGCACATAACTTGTTAAAATTAATTAAAAATAAAAGAGTAAATAATAAAATGTTAAATAAAAAATAATTACCCAAGCCCATCATCTCCCTAGACCTAACCACCAAGAGCCTCCACCTCCACCACTACCAAACCCCTAACCCCCCAACCCTACCCAACCTAACACCTCATACACCTCGCTTACCATCCCCCACCCCTCCACCCCCGCCCCAACCCCCTTTTTTCTCTTTATATCCTCTCTCTCTCTCTCTCTCTCTCTCTATATATATATATATATATATATATATATATATATATATATATATATATCAAACTATAAATACGCATACATATAAACACTAAAATTAATTTTAGGTCTAGTAAAACGAATGAATTTGTACTAAGTTAGGGTTTAATTTGGGGATGGGTGGTAAATTTAATGGATTTATTAGAAGTCTATTAAAGATAACGGTCATGTGACTGGCATGTGACCTATTTTGAACGAAAAATTATTTAAAAATGTAAAATAATTTTAAATTTTATTTAAATTAAAAATTAGAATCATGGAAAAATACTTGAAAGGTCAAAACTACAAAATTTCATAAAAATAACCAAAACTCAACCCCCCACCCACCATCATCCCAACCACCTTATCCCCCTTAGCCTACAACTAACAACCCCCATCATCATTGTGAGGGGGATAATTCGATCACACGTGGGGGAAGGGACCATGCCCTATATATCTTTCTAGGCATCTTCATCCATGAAGATAGACTGTTGGAGCTAACCGATATGCGAGAATATATAGCTGATCAAGTTGGGGATAACTATTATAGCGATTGAGTATGTTAAGGACTCATCCATCTAATCCTATAAATGTAACCTTAGTCCCCAGGGGAAAGGAGATGTAATCCTAAACGTTATAACCAAGATAATTGAAAATAAGGACCTCCCATGGATGTAGACCCATTGTAGAACCACATAAACTATGGTCTTATATGTCTGCATGTTTTACTTGTTCTTGTCGGCTAAAACTGTGTTGAATCATAACCAGTAGGATTTTACCACATAATTTTGGGGTTATTTGTGGGAAGTAAGTTTCTTTCTTCAACCTTTTCAATTAAAAATAATCATGTCTCATTCATATAACGAGCATTTAAAACACGCATGTGCCTCCCTATGGGGCGATAGAATAAGTTAATATGAAATTAATTATTTCTAATTTTAATCCTGAATAATTATTTATCTTAGGTCAATTTATTAATCCAAATTCGAATGAAATAAAATAAAGTAAATATGGAGCACATTAAATAATAGATTTAATTCGTTCCTAACTTGATTAATTAAGTAAATTTTACATTTTACAATTTCTTAATTAATTAATTAGGTTCAAATTCCATATGAGGTGATAGAAATTAACAATGGCTGAAAATAAAATCAATCACACGAATAGGGACATCGTCATTTAATATGGTAACTTGCTCGGAAAAATACATGCACCAACCTCACACATAAGTTCACTAGTACAAAAGATTTCAAGGATTGCAAAAGAATAAACACGACTTGCAACTCTTGATTTAACCGCAACCACATATTGTTGTCGTTATAAACTTTTAACCTCAAAATTACTATTTATGTCAATCTCAATCGTAGTTTGACGACAACCACCACCCTCGGGTCTCGATATCCATGAGTCTTTTTAAAGGAACTCCTCCTTTTAATTTTCAGAGAACCCTTTTTGAGCTTTAAGCTCAAGAACTCTTAAGCACATTACTTTATATTTTTTATTCTTTTTAATGTTTTAGAAAAAACCTTTTGAACATTAAATCTTATATTTTAATTGCGTTTTATATAAAATAATTCCCACAAATTTCTTTTCAAAATCCATGCAGTTTGGACTTTGGTTGAGATAAAATTTTGAGGAGTTTTTTAAGATCGGTGAGTCGATTAACTTGGATTACGATCCAAGGTAATTTGAAAGACTAGTGATTTATGAATCAAAGTTACGGTGGAGATTCGAGTAGATGGTTCCATTTCATAGATAACCTCCTTTTAAATTGAATTTTAGATAAGTTAAAAAGAATTTAGTTTTAAAAGAATCCTCAAGGTTTAAAAAACTCAACAACTAACTAAGTGAATTTTTTTTTTAAATAAAAAGAGTTTTAAAGGAAACCTTGTTGACCACGAAAAAAGGAAAAAAAAAATAAGCCAACAAACAAATCCCACGCCCATGCCTTTCCCAACCAACCCTCTATAACGGTCTCCTTCATCCACTCTGGCGGTAGGAGTAGCCGCGGTTGTCGGCTCCTTATGCTGCGATCGCGGGTCAGGGAAATTCTTGACCACGTCGCAGCCATCACTTGAGGTGTACGGGTATGCAAACTAATATTTCACTTATGCCTATTTTGAGAGACTCCTATAGATTTAATCTTTGTTTGGGACTTTTTTATGTGCCACTTAAGTACAATGTTGAAAATTCTGGGCACTAAAACTTAGAAAAAATCCCTTTAAAAATTCACCAAAACAAAATTATTTTTTATATTTCAAAAAATTAATTGTCCCACATGTACTACGTTTTTGTACGGCTTGAACTTTTGTGTGGTCGGTATTTATGTTGCATTTATGTCTTTGACGTAGAATTCAATTGTGTAGACGATCTTCAATAAAATTAACACAAACCTAAACTATGTTTTGGATCCAGAATTATATAATAAGGAAAACTATGTTCTTACAACATTCAGAGACTCACAACGATTATCAAGATGATCGCGGTGAATATGTCCCTCCCAAGTTCATATCCAACCAAAATCGAAGTACCCCTAGCTCTCTCTATTGTGCATCTGAGGAACAAATTGGAGATCAATAAGCCATCACGATCTAACCAAATATTGTTACTAGAAGACACTTACGAGTAGCGCCTTAGAGAACAGAAGTCTGTCACATGCCAATAATAGGAGGATAACGCTCGCTTTCAATGTCGTCTCGAGAGGAGGGAATAAGAAATCCACAAGGGCCAATGTAAGAGCTAGGAGATCACCTACACCGCCCTCATGCAAGTCAAACTCACAGTTAAGGAAGGAGTTTTTGAATTCAAATCATTTATACCAAAGGAGATCATCGTAAAAAAATATCGCCACAAAAATTGTCATGGAAAAGAAGATCTTTGTCATCTCATTTGGGGGGAGATGGATAATCATCCTGCTCATCGAGTGGACAAAACCACCAAGGAGCTGGACATGAGAGCCCTTATCTTCCAAATAAATTCACCATTTTCCAAAACGATTGAAAAGTTTGAACCTCCTAAGATGTTCACTACACCCAGATTCAAGATATACGATGATTAGAAAGACCCCACCGATTATGTTCGCCACTACCACTATGATGCTTTGGAACACCAATGATCCCTTGATGTGTCAGATCTTTCCTTAAAGTTTAAGACATGTAGCCTATAAATAGTTCGAAAACTATCACATAGGTCCATCTCTAGCTTTAAACAACTGGTAAAGGCATTTATGACAAAGTTCATTACTAGTACCACACATCCAAATAGGGTGGATTTGCTCCTCGTGCTGAAAAAGAAACTCGATGAAACCCTGCATGAATATGATCAGTGATATTGGAATATCTATAATGAGGTTGAAGACTACTCTTAACAGGTAACGGTAGCCTCATTTAAGATTGGCTTGCCAATGGTTCCATGTTATATTAATCCTTCACCAAAAAGGAGGCTACCACTATCGATGACCTAATGTCCCAGATTGAGAAGTATAACAAATTGGAAAATATGGTAGCAAGCACACAGCGGGATAATGGTCGACTAAAGGCGAAAAAAATGGAGTTAAAGAGAAACCTCCTAAAAGAGGAGGAAAGCAGGACAACGAACCTAAGGGCGACGAGAAGTCAGACCCCAAAAAGGATCATCGCACCATTAACACCATTTTTAAATAACCAATATATAATATCTTGACCAAGATCAAGGATCAATAACATTTCAAGTAGCTTAGAAAGATGGCAGGGTGCCTCTCTAAAACAACACAACCTTAAGATGCTCCTACCATAAGGAGCATGTGCATAAGACAAAGAATTGTAAGGTTCTTAAGTCTCATATGGAAGAACTGACCCAAGCAGGCCACATAGATGACTACGTTGAGAAGAAGAACGATAAAGATCCTACAGAGCGTGGCCAAAAGACATATAATGTCTTAAAAGAAGATGGATTGGGGTATGAGTTTGCAATCATTCACGGGGCCTCAAGCCTTAACCGGATCAAAGGAAATACTTTGAGGATGGAATTGATGATCATTGCGGTGGTGGAATCCTTTCAGCCAAACCCACTGTTGGCAAAACATCATCGGCTATAGGAAATAAACTATGCCTAAAACATCATCTTTATCGAATAAATCCTAGTTAGAGTCAGGATTCTGCATCGTAATGCACGAGAATCACATTTAGTATTGCTAACTCGAATATAGATAAGCTACTAGTGGACCAGTTAAGCTATTTTGAGGTAATTTACCTCAAGTTATTTATCTAGCTTAACTCATAAATGAAAGATCTTAAAAATATTATCATTCTTTTGGCAAGATTAGCAGGAATAATGACAATGCCGCTGGGAAAGTTTGTGCTTCCACTATGAACTGTGAGTTTAATCAAAATTTATTAAATTCCAAGTAATGGATATTGAATCATCATACAATGCGATTTTTGGATGAGGATATCTTCATGCGATGAAGATAGTTCCATCTACCAACCATCAATATCTCAAATTCATTACCGATTGGGGGTAATAGAGATTCGTGGAAATTAAGTTTTTACTTGGTAATGCTTTATCGCGACCATCAGACCTAAATAGGAAAAGAAAAATGATAAGGTGTAAAACACAAAGAGGGCTCCCCCCTTCAAATAGCAGCTAAATCATGGGCGACTAGTGGTAGAAGACACAAGGGTGGCCCCCGCTGATAATGGCATGGAACCAGTATAAGAAATTATGTTCGACGACTTTCTCACACACACATAAATTTTGATCGACAGTTATTTCACCGATGGAAAAAAAGAAGATTTGATATCCTTCCTCAAAGAGAACCAAGACGTGTTTTCCTGGTAGTCATATGATAAGTCTGGCATCGATCCTGGAGTAATGTGTAACGGGCTTCATGTGAACCTGACGTTCCTATCGATTGCAAAGAGGGCACAGTGAACATCACCAGAAAAGGAAAACGCATGGGAAGAAAAGGATTGTAAAAAATCTGGAGGGAAGTTCTATAAAAAGTTCAATTCCCCAAGTAACTCTCAAAACCTAGTCGTAGTTACAAAGAATAATGGGAAGTGGAGAGTTTGCAAAGACTTTACCAACCTGAATAAAGCATGTCCCAAAGATAGCTTCCCTCCATCAAAGATCGACTAGTTATTTCGATGCCACAACTAACCATGAATATATAATATTTTTAGATTCCTATCCCAGCTATCACTGGATACCTCTATCCGGGCTTGACCAGGAAAATATATATTTAATCACTATGCTTGGCCTTTACTATTACACAATTATGTCATTCGAACTCAAGAATATAGGAGCGGCCTACCAACGATTGGTCAGCAAGATATTCAAGCATTAGTTGGGCAATACCATGGGTGTATACATCGACGATACGATTATGAGGAATAAGTATAAAGGTAATTATATTTTGTACCTAGCGAAGAATTTGGAGGTCCCCTGGTACTATAAGATCAAGTTAAATGCAACCAATGCTTTTTCGAGGTACAATCTAAAAAATCCCTTGGTTATATGGTCAGTCAAAGAGGATTCGAATGAAACTCCAATCAAATTGAGACGTTAAAGATCATTCAGCAATCCAAGACTTTCAGAGATGTCCAGAAGCTAATTGCAATGCTCGCGGCACTTAATCGCTTCATCTCCAAGTCTTCTTAAAGATGTCGACCTTTCTTTCAGCTATTAAGAAATTAAGAAAAGGAGTCTAGAATGATGTGTGCTAAAAGGCACTTGAAGATATCAAATGATACCTCAGTTGGCCTCCCCTATTCATAGTTTTAAACTTATGGGTTATAATCCACTTGTATCTCTCTGTATTCAACCATGCAATTAGTTTAGTCTTGGTATGCGAGAAAGAACGACATCAACCCTAATTTATTACGCTAATAAAATGTTGCTAGATAAATAAATACGATAATTGGCATATTCACTATTGATAACCTCATGCAAGTTAACGAACTAATTTGTGGTGCACTCCATCATAGTTATAACCTTTTTTGCCATAAAAGCAATCGTTGGATATGCCAACCTCCATGGATAGATGTCTGACGCGACACAAAATATGTATCCTACGAGTGTTCCTACGGCTCAAGTGCAAGTTAGTCGCTCGAGTAATAACCTAGTAAGTCATGGTCGAATTCGCAAAAAATAGGACGAAAATCGTGAGGACGTCATTTTACAAAGTATTTATAAGTAGTGGAAGTCATTTTACAAAGTCCTAAACAAATATAACTCTTTTAGCTAAAGATAAAGAGAAAATTAGAATTCTCGCATTAATAAAACAGGTACCCCGTACACATTCACCCCAGGGGACCCAAATCGGTTTGTAAGATGAACCGTTTCTCCCTGAATTCTGAATCGTTTCGCATACTTCCTCTTGATAAGGGATCTTCTTTTGGTCTTTTTCTCCAATTTGTACTTTTTACCCCTAGATTCTTATCCCAACTTTGAATGCACATAACTTCTTCACCGTAGCTCATATTGAGGTTTCGTTTCTTCCAGAGTGCTCGTGAGTTTGATTTCTTTGACTTTTTAGTTAGCTCCTATATACAATTATCGATGGAAAATTACAAATTTGCCTTTGAATTTCCTTTCTTGTGATTCTTTCACCATTTTGATTCCTCTCTCGCATCCACTCACATAAATTACCTGTAAAACATGAGAGAAGTACACAAAACATGAAATACTCGCCAAGGATAGTTAGTATCATAAATATGGGATAAATTCGAATTAAATGCAATGTAGAAGATTGTAAAAATACTAAAATTAATGGGAGAAATGTGGAATGTTTATGCCTAATCAAATCCCCTTAACTTAGAACGGTGCTCATCTCGAGCAATATAAAACAGTAAGAGCATGTGTTTAAATTAACTTCTAAATGACTAGGGATATAATACCACTTTCGCAGGCTAGCGATTGCATTTAGCGTATGCAAAAATTCATTAAACCCCTAGGTTACCCTAGTAGGATAAGTGGTGTCTCGTGAGGGTTTATAGGGGATATACCGACAAAATTCATGTTTCACACGACTCAAAGAAAATATCAAAATAACTTAAAATCATAAAATTTAAATTCCCTAAAATAATCACTTTAAATTTTTATCTGACACTCTCAATTCATAGTGTGTGTGTGTGCACGCGCGAAGCCAAAATTTAAACCGCTATCTTCCATAGAATGATCATTATGTTACTTTCAGAAAATTCGCTTTGATTAAATTTCTCACGAAATGCACTCAAAAATGAATCACTCGGATTGTGGCTATTTTCTCTCAGTGTGTGGAATATTAAGAGTAAATGTAATGGAACACGAGTTCATGCACCAAATTGAAATACAAAAATTTTATGGGTGAAAAGATCTCAAGAACGGGTTATGATCATTGGAAAACTAAAAACATCATCTTTATTCACACTGTTTTGTCTCTTTTATTATATTTTCGTGTTTTAGCTCTCCACGTGGTATTTAATTTCGTTATTCGGACTCGGTTAGGACCTTTTCTAGCTAAGGCGTTTTGGGTAAAAAAATAGAAATGTTTAGGAAATTCGGAGCTAGAAAATTTTCTTGCGATGTCCGTATATACTTTTTCGGGCTTTTGCGCATTTTCTCTTTTTTTTTTTCTAATTTTTGTTTGAGCATTTTTCAATTTTTTTCTTTCCCCTTTTATGTACCATTTGGACTTAATTGATGAATTTTCGATTTTCAAAACTCCGGGTCAATTAGATTTTCGGGTTAACAAGCAAAAATGATACAATTTATTAGGCTCAAATCGGCTAGAAAAGGATAATAATTTTTCACAACTTTTTATGGCTAATATATTTGGGTAAACAAATGATGGTCTAACTTCATTTATTTGAATTACCAATTATGTTACCATATACGTTTCAAGATTAAATTTAATTTTGAGACATTTTTAGCACGTTTTCAAAATAACATTTCACTCGTTTTTCGTAATCGATTAAAGCAATGATTTAGAGATCATCAACAAATTTTTAATCACTGAAAAGGACTTTGAGTTAACTTTTAACTTGGAGTGATTGAATTACTTGGAAAAAGTTATAGGCTTGAAATCTCGCTGGGTTAAAAAATCTCCATACTTAATCATTAGTTCATCAATTTTTGCTCAATTTCCATTTTGGTGAATTTCGGCTTAATGCATTAAGTTTTTACAAATTGAGACTTCAAATAATAATTTTGTGATATTTTTGAAGTTATTTTTTGGGCATTTTAAAATTTGTGAAGTTTAAAGAGGCACGTGTACCCCCCCCCCCCCCCCCCCCCCAACTTAGTCTTTTGCATTGTTCTTAATCAAAAGGACTAAAATCTAAATAAGTAAAGAAGAGTGTGAAATAGAAACAGCAAAAATTTAAAATTCAATATGACACTATATAATCATAAACAACTTGCATTAATAAAAGATAGATCAATTACACAGTCCTTGAAATCTATAAGTAAGCAAAAGAAGGAACTACATAAAAGATGGAAAACAATCCTAATAAGCTAATAGGAGGGGTCAAGGGCATTCGGGTCGCGAGCATATGGGTCGTAGAAATAATTTAAGAATTGTGCGTTTGGACCCATATTCAAGCGGTTCATGTCCTCTTAGATCCGCAGCATCATGCTCATGTCAAGACGATAATCATGACGATCCATCCATCAGTCCTCTCGGTATTTGACAATAAACTCGTCGAGGAACATCTCAATATGGTCTATACAGCTATGAATGACTTTTGTATTATAAGCCTGATCATTAAAATTAGCCTCGTAATTCGGGTCGGCCTCCTTGTCTTCTTTTTGGGCTTATCCCCCAATTTATTCTTCCCCCTCCGCACCTTCATCACCTTCGTCACCCTCATCCATTTCCACATCGTCAAACATAGGCTTTGGTGGACCTTGTACGTTCCGCAATTGAATTAAATTACACTCAATGGAGGTAGCACTGATGGGCTTTGGGGCATGTGCGGCAGAGTCCCATCCGGAGATCGAAGCGTCGCGACAAAATGAGAAAATGAAACGCCCATAGGGGAGTGTCATCTTCCCGATCCTGTCAGAGTCCGCGATAATTCTCTTCTCGAGATAGATGTGGGGAAGGCTAATCCTAGCGCCCTCATCAAAAAAATGGTAGAGGAAAGTTCGATGACATAAGTGTCTCGTAAGTGATTAGATTTGAATAGCGGATATTGGGGAAACTTCCCGACGAGGAATGTGTCGCGAGTCCACTCAATTCCCAACGCCCAACATTCGGCACACACTTGCTTGGTGAGATGAGGAGCAGCATTGGTATATGTGTGAGGGTCGTACATGTGAACGACCATGGCCTGCATCTTTTGCTTGATTATGTTTAGGGTGAGTAAGACTTTCGTGCCGTTGACTAAGGCCTCGTATTGGCCGCAGGAAGTGCGTACAAGGGTATCATAGAATAGTCGAATAATATTTTCATAGGCCGCACTCGCAGTGTCCAACCATTAGTACCAATCAAGACGATAAAAAATTTGCTTAACTTTGACGGGAATTTCTTCCCATACCACTTGTCGCTCGATAAATACCGTGAGGGTGGGGACAAAGTGGATATTGACCTAATCATGCTCTTGAGTGGAGCATATGACCTCTCGTGCGTCGTCGTCTTGGATGTCCGTAGAATTACATTTGGTCACTTGACGCACAAGGAAGATGGTACGTTCGCGAGGCATGGTGAGATAAGGAAATTTAGGGAGAATGGAAGAGTGTGTAATGGGGAACAAGAGAAGGTTTGGTGTGGGGAAAATGGAAAATTTGGGGGGGGGGTTGTATTTGTAGGTGGGTAGGGGTGGGGAAGGGTGGGAAAATGAAAGGGTGTTGGTGGGAAATGGATTTGGAAAGGGAAAATGAAATATTTTTGTTGTGGAAGGGAGTGAAAAGGTTGAAAATCCGTGTATGATGGGAAAGCGGTGTTTGGGTGGAGGGAATGTGAAAGGATTGGAGGGAATGTGAAAAAGAGGGGATGAATTTTGTGTTGGAAACACAGGTACGCGAATGGGTTTTGACAAAGGAGAGAACCGGTTCAGGGGGAGAATCAGTTCTTGTTTAGGGCTAACCGGTTCGGTCACTTTTGCTACCCAAACTGATTTTTGTCCTCTTTTTCCACTCTTTCTCGGGCACGAAGGCAAGGCAACGGTACAAACTCTCCACAGTGATTCTAGATTGACTAAAGGTGACTGAAGACACTCAAAACTCTCTGTGCTACTAACTTTCTATCTCAAGGTGCGTTAGGTTAAAAATGACGCTCGTATCTCTCACTAATGCAGACTCGACGCACATTTAAGCACTCTAAGCACACACACGACTCAAAAACACTACAATTAGTTCACCCCATAAGCGTCGGGTGTGTAATAACCTCTCACTCAAACCTACTCGTTCCCGTATAAGGGATCCGACAACCAAATCGTGTTTCTTCCTCAACACACGCCTCTAGATATGGATTTTGGCGTTGTCCATTAACTTTGAGTGTGTCCCACCTTTCAAATTCTCTAATTATATTGCACTATGGGAAAACACTTCTCTCACAATGAATGGGCCAATCCACCGCGAATGTAACTTATCGGGAAATAAATGAAGTCGTGAGTTGTACAAAAGCACTTTTTGACCCAGACGAAACTCTTTTTGACTGATATTTTGTTTACGTTTGAGTTTTATCCTCTCATTGGCAATGCGGGTGTTTCACACGAATCGTTGTGTATTTCTTCTAACTCTTGCAATTGCATTTTCTGCACTTCACCGACTTTGTCAATATTGTAATTCAACCTCTTAATGGCCCAATACGCTTTGTGCTCGAGCTCAATAGGGAGATGGCAAGGATTTCCATAGACAAACGGAATATAGATATTTCGAGGGGGTTCTTATACGCGGTTTTATAAGCCCATAGCACACCGATCAATCTATTAGACCAATCCTTATGATTAGGATCAACGGTATCTTTGAGAATTTGTTTGATCTCGATATTTGCTAACTCGGCTTGCCATTCGTTTGGGTGTGGTAAGTCATGCCAACCTTGTGGATGATGCCATACTTCCTCATTAAATTTTCAAACGTCTTATAGCAAAAGTGCGTGCCATTATCACTAATAATGGCATTCAGAGTACCGAAGCGAGAAAGTATGTGTTCATGGATGAACTTTACCACCACCTACTATCATTCGTCCTAAAATCTATAGCATTTACCCATTTCGACACATAGTCTACTGCGACAAGGATGTACGGGAAACCAAAAAAATGAGGGAAAGGTTCCATGAAGTTTATGCCTAAACAGTCGAATATCTCGATGAGGAGAACAGGGGTGAATGACATCATGTCTCATCGAGTAATAATTCCCATTCTTTGTCACCTATCGCAAGATTTGCAATGAGTATTTTTCATCTCGAAAGATTGTGGGCCAATAGAGACCGCTTTGAAAAATCTTAGCGGCCATCTTTTTCGTGAAAAATTATCCTCCACAAGCTTTCGAATGACAAAACCGGATGACACTAGGGATCTCATCATCCAACACACATCTCCGTATTATTTGGTCGGGAAATATTTGAAAAAATAAGGATCGTCATAAAAAAATATGCGCGACCAAGTGAATAACTTCTGCTTCTCTTGCGGTGTCCAATCGGAGGGGACAAACCTCATGACTAGGTAGTTCATTATATCCACAAACCAAGGTATGTAGGAATTGGCAAATAATTTCTCATGAGGGAAATGCTCGTCTATAGGTATGGGATTTTTAGGTACGTCAAACGAGAGCCTCGATAAATGATCGACTACAATGTTCTCTACTACTTTCTTATCTTTAATGGAAATATAAAATTCTTGGAGTAGTAAGATCCACCTAATGAGGCGCGGCTTCACATCTTTCTTAGAAAGAAAATATTTTAGAGTCTCATGGTTGGTAAATCAAATTATGGGCGACCCGATAAGGTATGAACGTAATTTGTCTAGGACGAACACTACCGTTAGTAACTTTTTCTCTGTGGTGGAGTGGTTTAATTGAGGCCCGATTAAAGTCTGACTAGTGTAATACAAACGTGGGATTTCTTATCTCTCTGTTGCTCTAAAATAACCCCCGCAGCATAATCACTCGCATCACACATAAGCTCGAATGGAAGGGTCAAATTCAGATTTTACAAGATGGGAGCAGAGATTAGCGTGCGTTTTAATTTTTCAAAATCTTCTCAATACGTTTCACTCAACTCAAAGGGGGCATCCTTCGCAAGTAGGTTACTTAAAGGTCTAGATATGGAACTAAAATCCTTAATATACCTACGATAAAACCCCGCGTGGCCCAAGAAATAGTGCACGTCCTTTAGTGACTTGGCTAGGGCAAGTTCGACAATAACGTCAATATTTTCCCTATCGACCTCTATCCCATTGGATGACACTATGTAGATAAGAATTATGCCTTCGGTAACCATGAAATGGCACTTCTCCCAATTGGGTACCAATCTTTTTTCCACATATCGGGCTAGCACCTTCTCTAGATTAGCGATGCAATGGTCAAAGGAGGGGCTAAAGACACTAAAATCATCCACGAACACATCAAGGCCCTTTTTGACCATTTCACTAAATATACTAAGCATGGACCGTTGAAAGTTAGCGGGTACATTACACAATACAAATGTCAAACATTTGTAGGAAAACATGGACATGTGAGGGTAGTCTTCTCTTGATCTAAAACATTCACCTCAATTTGGTTATACTCGGAATAACCATCTAAAAAATAGTAAAATGGGTGGCCCACGACTCTCTCAAGCATTAGTTCCATAAATGACAAATGGAAATGGTCTTTTCGAGTGTCGGCATTGAGTTTTTGGTAGTCAATGCAAACAGATCTCCTGGTGGTAGTACATTTTGGGATAAGTTCTCTCTTTACATTTTTAGCCACGGTCGATCTTGACTTCTTCGGGACGACTTGAATAGGACTCACCCATTTACTATCCGAGATGGGATGAATGATGCCCGCATCCAATAACTTTATATTTTTTGCTCTTACAACGTCTTTCATCGTTGGGTTCAAACACCTTTGCATCTCCCTAGAGGGCTTCACGTCCTCCTCTAGGTGGATTTTACGGGTATAAATTAAAAGGCTTATACCCTTCAAATCCGTGATGGTCCAACCAAAAGCACCTTTATGCTTACTTAAAATGACCAAAAGCTTTCCTTCTTTCTTTGTATTTGGCTCAAGAAAACAACAACGAGATATGTCTCAGCCTCTCCTAAATAAGCGTATTTGATGTTGGAAGGAATCTTCTTCAACTCGAGGGTAGGAAATTTCGCATTTGAGGGAACCGTGCATGATTTCCTCAGCGGTAGTTACTTGAATGAAGAAACCTAACTAATATTTCTCACATCCTCATCTCTCTCACCCGCATCCAACAAATCTCCCATCTCCCTCAACTCTCACTTAAAATCAATATACGCACTATTACTCTTACTCGTCATAACTAGACACTCCTCTAGTGATCCATAGTGTGATTACCCTCGAAGTGTTTATTTACTACATCCTCTGTAAGATCTGACTCATGTAACTTGTCCTCATCACCCATTTGCTTGGTGATGTTGAAGATATTAGTCTCGAGTCTCATGTTCCCGAATGTGACTTGTATTTTCCCATTTCGCCTGTTAATTAAAGAATTAGCCATAGCTAAGATTTGGCGGACAAGTATTACGAGAACATGATGGCTCGAGGGTGAGGAGGGATCCATGTCCCAAATGACAAAATCTATCAGGAAGTAAAAAGTGTCGACTAGGATAATCACGTCCTTAACAATCCCCTGAGGTATATTCACAGAATGATCCACGAGTTGGAGAGTAATTTTTATGGGCTTAAGGTCCCCAAATCAAGTTGTCTATAGATGGAGTAGGGGATAATGTTAACATTCGCCCCTAAATCTAATAATGCTCTCTCAATTTTACTTTCTCCAATGATGCATGAAATTATAGGTGCACGCAGATCTTTATACTTCGGCGGGAGGTCACTCAAAAGTATCGAACTTAAATTTTGTGCTAAGAACAACTTATTATCTACCTTTAATCTACATTTCACCATGAGCAAGTCCTTAAGAAACTTTGCATATGCGGGAATTTGCTTGATAGCCTCGAGAAAAGGTAAGTTAAGCTTTACTTGCTTAAGCACTTTTAAAATGTCGTCATGGGAGGCCCCGCTAGGATCGATCGATTAAAATTCATGTAAATATTAAAAATTAAATTTAGAGTTGAAATTCTAGTTATAATACCCATTTTAGATTCGAACTAGAGATAGGGGTTTCTTAAGTGGGATATTATTACTTGAATTTCAACTCTAAATTTAATTTCTAAGATTTACATGAATTTTAATCGATCGATCCTAGAGGGTGATTAATTAAAATGAGTGTAGATCTATTTTCTAGAGTTGTGGGGTATTAAGCTTAATTTTCTAAAAGGTTACTATTAAAATTACATTTGTAACGAGAGTTGATTTGTAAGTTTGATATTAATTTGGGAGAATTCAATTAATTAATTAGAATAGCTAAAATTTGTGGTGTAATTCCACACCTAGATTGTTATCAAATTTATTTACCTCATTTATCTCTTATTTTAGTGTTAGACTTTATTTTTTTCTTTTAGTCACTTTCTAGTTAGTTGTTTAGATCTTTGACATAGTTTAGTGTTATTTCACCTCACCTCACCTAATTGTTTTAATATTTGAAAAGGCTAAAAAAAATAGAAAAGCAAAAGCCCAAAAAGAAAATAAAAAGTGAATTACAATTGAATATGTCTCTAGCTTTACCCACTTGATGTGTATTGATACCCTTACTTACCTCTACACTTTATATTGTTATATTTTGTAGGTATTTGAGGATTTTGATTAACTTGTCTTGCAACAACGATGACACACAAAAAGCAAAGTTATCAAATGGCGTCGTTGCCATTCTTGGGAGTGTGAAGCACTCGGAGCGGATTCAATTTTGTAGTTAATTTATTTCCTACATTTTTGTTGCATTTCATCACCATTTTTCTATATTTTAGAAGGCTTGTATTAGTATTATTCTATTCTTGGCTTGTATTGCGGTGCATAGAGACACCTTTATTTTATTTTTCATTTTAAACAATTGTAAAAATCGAAGACAAGCGGATAGGGAACCGGACAAGGTAGAGAGAGGGCGTCCAAGGCGAGGATTTAGAGGCCTCTCTACCTTTGGTGGATAGGACTCCCGGGGCCGATTGAGGTAGGCATGATCTCCCCTCGTTTGACTCAAAATTTTTTACACCCCACGACCTAAAAACCGTGGGAGGTACATTTCTCAAACCCTCGCGCCTCTCCTGTTAGCGAGTCAATTCTTTTATGTTCTTGTGTGCTCTTGTGTGATTTTATTCCCGCATTTATTTTTCAAATGGTGTGATGAATTAAATTACTAAGACCTACACCCGGTCACTCACGAGAAGGGATTTCATCACCCAACTCACTCGCTTACCAATTGTGTGCTACCCTAACCATCACTAAATTTAAAATCAATTAACTAGGTAGCCCAATAGGAGAAAATTTTGCAAAGGCGATTACTCATATTATTTCATGATTTTTTATTGCCCGCGGACTTAATTAAAATTTGGCTACCCTTTCACTAAATCTAAAGATAAAAATTGGCTATGTGCTAGTTAGGATGTTTCCTTGGCTTGTTTGTGTCCAATTCATTTTTCGGTAGTCGGTTTTAGTTAGTTCGTCCCAAATTTCCGAGTCCATATTTTTCCCCACCCTTTTCTTCCAAAAAAATCCAAAAATATTTTCTTTATTTCATTTTAGAAAAATCAAAAAATATTTCCTTTTGAAAAAAATTAAAAAAAAAACGTTTCTCTCCACATGGCCGAAGAACGTCCCTTACGGGACTACTTTGGTCATTTTCCATTGACACATGACACGTGTGAGAGTGATCCCGAGCCGTCTCTTTATGAGATTTTTCGTGGTTTCACCTCTCTCATGAGTACCGTAGATACTCTTGACCCATCTATGCACGCATCTCATTTTCCATCACCCTCGGTGTCAAGTGTCGACGCGTCTCATACTTTGTTGTGCACCCATTGTTATATGCCGATCACATGTCCCATGAGTGCCCTTACATTCCATATCCATTCGAACCCACCATGGAACATGTGTATCCATATGACACTGTTTCGGAACCCACCTTGGCCCATTGTCATGATATACCCAATCTCGAGTGGTGTGAGTACCCAAGTTATTCGTGGAGGCCTGATCAACCTTTCACGCAATACGAATCCCAACCCGATGTTGTGTATCTTCACACGTTCCAACAGTCGTCATGGCAACCTTGTGCTCCCGTTCACGATCAGTTCGCTCATTACACACCCCATGAGCATCAACCATTTGTCCATCATGAAAGCGATCCTTTCGTGTATGATGAACTTGGCCCTACTCCACCCACTTTATTTGAGTATTCTCCGTATAGTCCTGTCCATAACGAGTTTTTCCCACCTCAACCACCACCCATCACTCCACCACCATCATCCACATCCGCTCTCGAAAGCCTCTTGCAAAAGTTCATACTCGAGCAAGAGCAAGCCACTCAAATCCAAAATGAAGCCCTCCAAAGACTTGGACAAAGGTTAAATGAATTGGAGTGTGCAAGAGTGTCGGGCATTCCTATGGATCCACCCATTGTTGCAACCGAGTGTGATGATGATGTGTCCTCTTGTTCCACTGATTTTGAGTGTGATCAACCCTACTACCCCGAGAATCTCGAAGTTGAGACCATTCCATGGTCCGGGCCCCAAGTCGACAATTGTGTTGACTTACCTTTCATTAGTGAGACTGATCCAATCCCACCCTGTCCACATGAACCCATCATTGCGGTTCACCTTCCCGTTCCCGCCGAATCCAAAAACATGGCCGAGTCTATACCTATCGTGCTTCACCCTTATGTTCCCGAGAAACAAATTTATCCTAGGTTAGCTCCGGCTATGAGTGCTCACTATTTTCCCGAGATAGAATCCGTGATAGTTTCTACCTATCCGGATATGGCTCATGTCCCACCAAGCATGGCTCCCTTTGAGCCCAATATTTCTAGATATTCCTCTATCTTAAATCTTGGCGCCTTGTCTTACCCACCCACCACATTTACCAATGCTACTCTTATAGATAAGTTGGCAACTCCATATTTAGAAACCACACTCCCTTGTGAGTATTCCTTTACTCCTCCCAATGAGTGTGTGTCTCCCACTCTAAATTTGGATCATCTTCCTCCACCGTTTATCGCACCCGACCCACCTATTATCCCTTCTACCCCACCACCTGGTTTGGATCTTGATTTTACACATTTCAAGTTTCCATCTACATTTTTAGATCCTCACCTGAAACCATCTTCCACCATCCATAAGAGTATTTGTGGTGCTACTCTCCACTTCCGTGACATCGAGCTTGTTCCTCCTTGCACACCACTTCCTTGTGGTGTTGATTTTTCCCATGGACAGCTCCCTGGTGTGTCACGGCGCGACCATTATCATCGCCCATTCATAGAATGATCGTGTGATTTTTATGCGCCCCATCGTATTCCAATTGCCACATCATTTTGCCTTCCTCACCAACTTGATCATCATGCTTACAGGGTACTATTTGCCCTCACCTTTAAGCTCAACAAGGCCTGTGGCCGATACCTCTTCACCCTTTCCACCCTCACCTTTACCCTAATCCCCACCCACCCATGGTCCCTTGACGCTTTGCATCGCGTGATGCACTTTTTCATAGAAGTGCATTGACCATTTTAGCCTTTATCCAACACGACTGATCGTTCAGTTTTATTTGGGGGTGATTCTTATCCCCCGATTTTTCTGCCACCCCGTTCTCTCCTCGCTTATCATTTTTTTGGGTGAGTTATGATCGGTCTGGCTAAAGACGTTAAACTTAGCGCTACTGGGAGGCAGCCTGCGATTTCTGAGTATGAGTCTTATCCTGTTTGGGGGTGGTGTTCACATCACCCTATGCTTTACATGCTTTATAGACTTGTACACCTTTTTTCTCTCTTACCATTTATTCAGGTTTATTCTTGGCTATATTTGTCCACTTCGTTAGCGGTTCATTTTGGTAATCTCTTTCCTACCTTATGCTATCAATTTTAAAAACCATTTTACTTAACATCGAGGACGCTATTCCTTTTTGTTTGGGGGTGGGTAATTTTATCAAAATTGTACCTCTTTTGAATTTTATTTATTTTTAAACCTGATTTTTAAAATTTTGTGCAGTTTCTTTCATCTTAATCATTGATGTGAATTTTCAATCATCCATCTTTCAAAGTCTAGGAATCAAGCTAGATGATTTATCTTTTTATAAATAGCTTATGTAATACGTAACAAGGCATGTTGCACCATGAATTTCTAGACTCAAAAAAAATTTGCGCACTTATCACGTCACTACGGTTTAGAGTTGAGGAGTACTACAATTCTAAAGAAACCCTTAAGGATCACTAGTAGAGACTTTAGCTTGTGAGAGTTGTACCTTTCACCCTTTTAGAGAGTTTTACGCAATTTTCGAGTCACAAGTTGATTCAACTTCTTTTGGGTCCGCACTTTAATTGTTGTATGATCTCATTATTCTTCATTTTTATCTTGATCACTGAGAATGACATCTTTTTCGAGTTGTAAGAAATGCGTATCTTGAAATTTGTCCCGGATACTAGATTTTCATCCATACACTTACCATTTTTCCATATCACATTTCCATTCACTTACCCATTACCTTCCCATTTATTTCCCTCATCATTCATACACACTCCCCACTCCATTCATATATCATCCATCATCATTTTGAGAAAAAGAGTGTTGATTCCAAATGTTAAATGTCTTCATTGTTGGTTTGAAAAGAGAGAAAAACAAAAAAAAAGGGGAAAAAAAGAAGAAAAAAATAATATATAGAAAAAAAAGAGAGAGTTGTTAGTAGTTAGTTGTAAAATAAAGACATTTGTGCCTAAAGTGCTATACACTCTCTCACATCGCATATCCCTCAATTTCCCCTCGCATTACACATCCATCATATCATCCATCCATCTTATCTCACCCACATCATCATATCCTTCCCATTCCATTTCCCCCTCACCCATTATCATCCATATTTCCCTAGGTGTTCGGGAAAATGAGAGTCAACGTGGTGAATAACTCGACGTTCTCACTATAATGATTAGCATTTCCTTCATGAGATCATTTTCTTTCTTAATGTTCATTCTTTCTTATATGTGTGTGAGACGTTTGAACTTTCTTACATTCACTCACCTCCTCACACACAAGAGAGTTACACTAACCCTAATCTCAAAAGTTTGTTTGAGAGAGCTATATCCAGTGAGATTTTGAAGTTAAAGCGTTGATTCCGAAAATGCTATCTAGGAATTACTCTTATGATACTCGACACATTTTGACTGATTCACACTACACACATTGAGTTATAGGAAGGATGTGCCTTGTGTATTTACTTAGTTAAACTTTGTATGCACTTCTAGCTTATATTTCTCAAAACTCAAAATATTTCCCATGTGATGGATTGTGCAATTATTCTATGTCTAATAAGAGGTTGACTGCCTTCCAATAAAGTTTTGCATATAAGAATTTTGTGGGCATATTCCTTGCAAACCCTCACGAGACACAACTCATCCTATATGGCAACCTATATGTTTAAAGGCTTATTGCACATGCTAAGTGCAATCGCAAATTCCCGCAAAAGTGGTACACTTTTGGTTTCTTATCTTTCTCTCTATCTTATTGGTCAAGGACTAGCAACGCTCTGTTTGGGGGTGGTGTGATAAGCACTCAAAACTGTACAGTTTATACCCCGAATAGATATATTTTAGTTGCTAATTCTCGACAATTTGGGTCTTATGCGCTTTATTGTCTATTTTGTAGGTCGAATGTACGCTACGGTGTTCAAACGCGTGTAAAGGCAATTGTGCGGATTATGGAGCTAATTACCAATTCTGTAACCCTAGCCTACCCTAACCTAGCCTAAACTCTGTCCCTAGCCGCGTGTGTTTGATTTGTTCCCTTTCATATTTTTTTATTTTTTTATTTTTTTAGTTTGATTCGTTTTTATTTTTAGGATTTATTTTTTATTTCTTCTTATTTAATGTTGTTTTATTTTGATTTTTAGTTTTTAGTTTTTAGTTTTTATTTTATTTTATTATGATTTGTTTTTTTTAGCAATTCATTTATTGTTTTAGTTTTATTTGGATTTGCATTTTTGTAGGTCTTTAGTTTTTATTTTTAAGCTTTAGGAATTTATTTATTTTTACTTTTACTAGTTTATTTTTTTAGGACTTGAGTTTTTATTTTATTAAATTTTTTTTTTTTTTAGGATTTAATTTTTAGTTGTTTTAGTTTTAATTAGATAGTTTTCTAGGGTCACAAAATAAACACACACACAACCCCTCACACCCACCTACCATATACTCAACACACCCAAATACACCCACACCCACACATCACTCTTTTACACCCTCACACACACAACCCTCACCCAACTTCATCTTCTTCCCTAAACACCAACACCCTTTCTCTCTCATAAAAAACACCATTACTAAAAATCCAAACAAACCCAACATTACTCTCTCTCATCCTCTCACCACAAACCCATTTCCCCCATATTAACCCAACCTCTCACCCAATCCACCTCTGCCGAGACCCACTAACAACATCCACCTTCAACCCGCCGCCGGCGCACTACAAACCTGGCTCTGGACGGCGACCCATATCCCTAAACCCACCTACCCACTCCCATACAAACCCGACCCACCAGCGTTAACGGCGTCCCATCCCCCCTTGCCGGAAACCAACCCGGCGACTACCCAGCCAAACCCCAACCCGACGACCCGGACCTGCCAAGCCCTAACCCCCCATCGACGATCTCCTGCACGTCCAAAACCGGGCGATCCGACACCCATCTCCACATTCCAACTCGCCCATCAACCCTTAACCGACCCTAACCCAACCTCCACCCGAACCCGATCGCGCTCTTCCAAAACCCCATACCTATTTCAACCCATTTCCAAAAGCCATGACTTTCACCTGTCAAATGCAAACCAAGACCAATTCAACCAACTTAAATTCCCACATGTGTTTTAAAACATATAAACCCTTTTAACCCATATACCCAAACTACCCTCAACTACCTCTTTTTACCCCATTACCCAAAATACCCCATAACCATATCAGATTTTGTCACCCAATTCCCTCACCCATATACCTTCCTTACCTCACACCTTTGCCATGCACATGTGCACTCCCATTATCCAATTTACCCCCATGTGCACACAGCCCATCCTCTTGTACCTTAATTCTTCCAACTATACCCCCATGCTCCATGTGCCTACTATATAAGGATGGAAGACCTCATTTGGAGCTTTTTATCATATCAATTTTAGAGAGAGTTAGAGATAGTTTAGTGTAGAAAATAAATTAGGATAAACACCATTTTGTAAATAGTTTTATTTTATTATTTTTATTTTTGTTAGATATTTGTGAGGTTAAATTTTGTAAGAGATTTAATTGAGTGATTATTTAATTGCAAATCACTTGGATGCTCAATTGGAGGGATGTAAATTGCAAATTCAAGGATTGGAGTCCAATTTCACTCAAATAGATTTCGTTTCATTGTTCTTCTCTTCTACTTTATTTTATTAGCCTTTTATTATTTGATTATCATGTTTAATATGATGTTAGGCTAAATTATCTTTCAAGGGGTGGGGGAAACCCTTATTTGATGTTATTTTAGTTTAATTAGTTTGATAACTTGAAATTTTCCTTTGAATATTAATTTTGATCCCTCACCCTTAAATTTATGCCTCGAGAGAGGGTAAATGATTTTCGAGAGAAAATCGAATTTCTAGTTATAATACCCATTTTAAATTCGAACTAGAGATAGGGGTTTCTTAAGTGGAGTATTATTACTTGAATTTCAACTCTAAATTTAATTTCTATGATTTACATATTTTTTAATCGATCGATCCTAGTGGGTGATTAATTAAAAGGAGTGTAGATCTATTTTCTAGAGTTGTGGGGTATTAAACTTAATTTTCTAAAAGGTTACTATTAAAATTACATTTGCAACGAGAGTTGATTTGTAAGTTTGATATTAATTTGGGAGAATTCAATTAATTAATTAGAATAACTAAAATTTGTGGTGTAATTCCACACCTAGATTGTTCTCAAATTTATTTACCTCATTTATCTCTTATTTTAGTGTTAGTCTTTATTTTTTACTTTTAGTCACTTTCTAGTTAGTTGTTTAGATATTTGATATAGTTTAGTGTTATTTCACCTCACCTCACCTAATTGTTTTAATATTTGAAAAGGCTAAAAAAAATAGAAAAGCAAAAGCCCAAAAAGAAAATAAAAACTGAATTACAATTGAATTTGTCTCTAGCTTTACCCCCTTGATGTGTATTGATACCCTTACTTACCTCTACACTTTAGATTGTTATATTTTGTAGGTATTTGAGAATTTTGATTAACTTGTCTTGTAACAACGACGATACACAAAAAGCAAAGTTATCAGTAAGGAGTGGAAATAGGGGGTTTCACTACCCCCTTGGGACTAACTATGTCGTCTTTATCACTCTCTTCTAAGTGGTGTAAGGACATTTTTATCCATTATCAATATGTATGTCGTACGCCGTTACACCGTTGAAGAAATTCAAGATCGCATCTACATCAACGGATCCGAATATCAAAGCGTCTTCAACATCATAACCTCTGCGAGAATGAACTTGGTAAAGTTTTGTTTTTAAGTCCCTTAAAGTTTCATACTTAGTATTGGGAAATTTTTATAAAATGGTTTTTTATAAAAATAATAAGTAAGTTTTTTCAAGCAAAATGAGGCTTTTAAAAGATTTTTTATTTTCTGGTAAATCGGACCGGTCCGCCCCTTTTAAAAACGAACCGATCCACCTACGGACTGATCCGCCTCTATACCGAACCGATCCGCCATGCATAGAACCAGTATACCTCGGATTGCAGGCAAACCGAAGAAGCCACTTTCAAAAACGAACCGATCCGCCTCCAAAAGCGGACCGATCCGCTTCTGATAAATTCGAACAGTTCCGTGAGAAGTTTTACCACCGACTCATATTTCTTATATATATACCTATTTCGGTGGTGTATTTTCTAAGACTTTGAGAAAGCTTTTCTAAGAGTTCAAACACAACAAGACTTCATTTTTTTAATGTGCCAAACATCTTTTTGATTCACACACAAAAATCCCAATTACTTTTGTGAATCTTTTGGAAGCCTAGAACACAAGCTTTGCTATTGTTCAACCTTTGTAGGGAGATCTTTGCAATCGAGAGTTGTGTGTCATTGCTAAGGGAGTTTCTACAAAGTGTTATGGCTGCGTGTCATTGAGGAGAGCTGTGGTTCTTCCTTTGTTGTTTGGGCTGCAAGTCCTTGGAGGGTGTTGCGTGTATTCTCTTGTTGAGTTCAAGACTGCGTGTCTTTGTGGGTTGGCTGCGCGTTGATCCATTGCAGATTTCTCTATGTAATTATAAGTTGCGATTTATATATTCATAGTGAAATAAAGGTTTTATCCGAAAGGGGTTTTTTCCTGAAATCTGTGTCTCAGCATATTTATTGTGTTGCATGATGTATTTTTGATGGGTTGATTTAGATGCATGCTTAGGGGCAGTATTTATTTGATTTAAAAGTTGACTCTAATTAAATAAGGGTTACTTGGAAACTTGTGAATCAATTATCACACAGTAGCACACTCTTCAAGTGGGCATCTTCGTCCTCTTTCATTCCGGGTGAAACCTCGTCATTTTACTCGTCATATGGTGGAGGTGACAAGACAACAACTCTCCCACTATGTAGAGTGATTACCACTTGGTATTGATCTTTGTTTTCATCGGTATTAGAGATAACAAAGTTTTGACCCGGGGGAGGTATTTGGCCTTAGGAGGGAAACTTGTCCTTTTCTTGGACACTTAGGGAAGATTGCAACTCAGATAATGACGCCTTTAAGTCGGGAAAATTTTGGGCATTTCGGGTGCTTATCGCAACTGAGTTTGCATGAATTGAGCTAAAGTGTCCGCGAGACTCTCCCGTAGTGGTATTATATAAGGCGCGGGAGGGGGCACTTGCATATGTGGTTCTTGTTGGTAAGGTGGGAGTGGTGGAGGTTGTTGGGTAACATGTGGACTCAGGTTCATCGTTGTGTTCTGTAGCTCGTAACAAAAATTTGGATGGGTTCGCCATGAGGGATTATAATAATTCTCGTGAGGGTCGTTAAAATTACCCTTATAGGCTCCTATTGCCTCTACTTACTCTTGTAACATGACTTTGTAGGCGGGTATCATTGGACATTCCTTCATTAAATGTCCCACCTCACAAATTTTTCACATCTCCTCCTTAATTGCTCGAGTGGATCCTGATATATCTCTCCCATAGCTTCGACCACACCCTCTAATTTCTTGGCTAGTTGATATCTACAACTCATCTTCCTTGTCCAATTGATAGAATCCGAACGAGGAAGGATCCGTGGATGTGTATCTAGCTTTGGGTTGGGTGCTCGAATTCGATGTTTTCCACGATTGAGTAGTCTCAACAATGTACTTAAAGTGGGCCTCAACATCTTCTGCATCTAATCCTAATAACTCTCCCGTGCACATAGTCTCAACGAGTTTCTTTGAACCACTGTTCTAAAAAACCCGCCTAGGCTGCATATCCCTCCACGTGCCTATTGAGTTCGGTGATAGTGACCAAAGCCTAGTTTTGGCCTTATCTTTAAGAGAGAAGGGAAAAATCTTGGGGAGCACTACGTTTTGGGTGAACGTTTGATCATTAGACGTCTCACACTCCTCCTCAAACTCTTTAATGTGGAGTTAAGCCTTTTCGACTCCATACCGTGAAATATTAGGAGAATCTGAATCTTCCCATTCTTAAAGTAGAACAACCTTTAATTATATAGGAATATAATACATCCTAGAATGACGGTTCTCTTGGGGTATAAGATGTCCTTATAGGGCGATATGACGTCACTCTCTCACCCATTCTAAAACTAGCGTGATAATACATCACACTCACACTTATAGAATCATTTTCCCCACCGGAGTTTCTAGACGTATGACTCGTGGTGTGACTACGCAGTGTAGGAGGTGGTACTAAAAAATTTAGAGAGTTTGGAGTGTGAGGGCTAGCAGGGGTGAGTTTAATTGTAGGATTTTCATGTATCGTAGGATGGTTCGAATTTAGATTGAGATTGTGCAGAATATTTTGCAGTTAAAGCATGAGAGGATTTTTTATTATTACTTTTCCCATTTTTCTAATTTTTTGGATATTTTGATTTTTTTATTACTTTTTGGGTTATATAATTTTTTTGGATTTTTATGATTTAAAGTCAAATTCTTAGATTAATTCGACCTAATCTAGTGTATCTACCTAGTTCCCTAGCAAAGACTCCAAAAACTTGACGCGACTCAAAACGTGTATCCTACGCGTGTTATTAGGGCACAAGTGTAAGTTGATCGCTCAAGTAATAACCCGGCAGGTCGGGGTCGAATTCACGATAAATAGGACAAAAAATCGCGACGACGACGAAAATGTAGGTTTCTTGAATCTAGGCTTCGACTCGTGAAATAGAAGAAAAGGGCTTTATTTTAGAGAAAATTTTACCTAGCTAAGATTATTTAAGTACGAATGCAATTTTAAACTAGAAGAGAGTAAAAACTTAAAATTTGATTTTTGGAAAACTATTGAGAAAAATGGAGTCGGGATACGATCCTCTGAACCATAGGTATTGTCGCCAGATACAAAATTTTCAACAATTATAAATTTAATTAGAAGAAACGTTAATTACATAAAAGCACTACGTATACGAGGATTTTACTCCGCACAATATTTAGTCAATAAATAGATTAACGTAAATGACGAAATTATCAATAAGTATATTATATTCGCAAACACTCCGGTTGCTTATGACAAATGGAGTTAAGAGACCTACAATATTAGTTTTGACAAACTATCAAACCTTAATTACACTTATGATCATATTCAATTTTGTATCTAACTCTAACACTTAGGTCGGGTTTATGTAACCCATCCATTTAAAAACTTAGCCGAACATGATGTTGTTAATCACTACGCATGAATTATCAAGACGGAATGAAGACATGGTGATTGAATGACAAGAATAAGGCATTAAAAAAATGTTACCAATATGTAGAGGATGAAGAAAATGCAAGGAATAATCTTCAATAATTTTTGGAATGAGATCAACTTGTCATTGAATTTTGCATGAAAAGAAATCATAAACTTTGATCCACTTATTTCTTGGGTTCTCCTCTACTTTCTATGTATGCCTATCTATAAATTATACTCTTAATAAGTATTTACAAGTCATGGAAGTTGTTTTACGAAGTCCTAAACTAACACAACTCTTTTAGTTAAAAATAAGGAGAAAATTAGAATTCCCATATTAATCAAACAGGTACCCCACACCTATTCGCCCCAGGGTAACCGAACCGTTTTATAAGACAAATCATTTCTCCCTAAATTCCAAACCAGTTCGCGTACTTCCTATGCCTAAGAGATCTTCTTTTGGTCTTTGTCTCCTATATGTACTTTTCACCCATAGATTCTTGTCCCAACTTTGAATGCATATAAATTCTTCACCGTAACTCGTATTGAGGTACCATTTCTTCCAGTGTGCTCATGAATTTGAATTCTTCTGACCACTTCTGATCTTTTTGGGGGCATATTTGGCACTACTTCTTTGATCATAAAAATAATAACATCACCAATATCGGCATATCGACGATTGCTAGGTCTTATGATTCGAATACATATCAATTCATGAGCCCCGGTGCTATCCGCTACATTCAAATGGGTCGAACATTTGAATAAGATTTTATTTTCTTAAAACCAAAAAAATACGTCCCCTAGTTAGCTTCTCTTTCGGATTCCGACGGGAAAATTATGAATTTGCCCTTGACACTCCTTTCGCGCGATTCTTTCACCATTTCGATTTCTCTCTTGCATACACTCGCATAAATTACCTGTAAAATATGAGAGAAATGCACAAAACACGAAATAATTGGCAAAAAAATTTAGTAGAATAAATCTGGGTTAAATTCAAAGCACGAGATTGCAAAAATATCGAAATTAACAGGATAAATATGGAATATTTACATCGAATTAATGTCCAAGTGTTTGAGGGAATTGAGGATATTATCCACCATCAAAATACTTTAAAAGGATAGGTTTTAGAATATTTCATCATTGAATTCACCGGAGAAAAACCCGAGTAGGGACCTAATTTTAACGATCAATCAACTCTAAAAGAGCTCGGCCAACATGATAGGTGAATCCACTATGTGGGAGGAGCATCCAGTACCAAGGAGGAAGGGGTAGGGATATTAATTTTTACCCAAATTAGGCCATCCTTGAGAAGGTAATACAACTTGGCTTCGAGGCATAAAAAATGAAGCGATATACAAAGTTTTCATCAGAGGATTGTGGAAAACTTTATCTCTTGACGCTAGTCATCTTGATGTATTTTGTGACTCAATGTTAGTATATAATTGAATATCAGGAGACTATAATTCTAGAGAGAAACGCTTGTTAGAGTACCTTAAAAAATCTCACGAGTTAGTCGTCCAGTTCAAACATGTCCAAATCTAGTAATTCCCTAAGGGAAATAACAGCCATGGAGATGCCTTAGCCCCTTTATCCTCAATTTTCATATTCGGCCTCAAGAGAATGATATAGGTGGAATATTTGGCACAATCTAGCATCCTTATTCATCATTCAAAAATATACTAGCAGGATGGACATAATAATTAAATATGTGTGGGAAGATGCGTTGCCCATGGGTAAAAGGGAGACCCATTAGACTAGGGTAAAAGCTGGCCATTTTTAATTATATCCCAAAGGAAAGATCTACAGAGGGTCTTTTATAGGTTCATACTTACAATGTGTGCATCCTAGCGATGTCTACCAAGTCATATATGAGTTGCACGAAGGAATTTGTGGAAATCATGTTGTTGGGAGATCTCTTACTTTTAGGGAAATAAAAGAGGGATATTAGTGGCCCTTTAGGCAAAAATACATCGTCTCCTATGTGAAAAAGTGCAAGAAGTGTCAATTATTCTCACCACTACTCCTTTAGCCAACTAGCTACCTTAAAAATCTAACTAACCCATTATAAATTCTTAGTGGAGGTTAGACATCGTAAGGTCCCCCTACACCATAAGCATAAAGTATATTCTAGTCGGCATAAGCTATTTTACTAAATGGATTAAGACCGAACCTTTAGAGAACATAAGAGACACCCGTATGATTAGGTTTATCTGAAGGAACATCATAACTCATTTAGGTGTATTAAGAACACTCGTTACTAACAACGGGATGTAATTTGAAAGTCATTCCTTCCAAGATTTCTTCAACGGGCACGCTATCAAGCACTACTACAATTCAGTGGCGTGCCCTATAAGAAATTGGCAAGTTGAGGCTTCACATAAAAAGGTCCTTGATGGAATAAAGAAAAGACTGGAGTAGGAAATAGATTAAGGTGGACGAGCTCCCCCACATCCTTTGGGCGTACCGAATAACCCCAAGGAGGCCGATTGGGGAAATACCCTTTGCTTTTGCCTATGGAATGGAGGCGATAATTCCACAGGAGTCAAGGTTGCCGACTGAGGATGTGTGTATATTATGCACATGTTTAACCTAACAACCTAGATGGGGTGAATAGGTTTAATTGCAGAATATGGCTAATTTTTGCATTTAAACAATTTTTCTTGCAAATTTAATTCTACTTATTCAACTAAATGATATGAAAGAATTCTTGAATTAACTACACAATAAGTGAATTTGGTAAATTTATAGAAAATAACTAGATCTAACATTTAATTTAAGTTTAAAATCATTACACTAGATTTTAGGATAAATAACAATTAGAAATATTCATGACACAAATTTTAATGGGAAAAATGCAGTCTAATTTCTATTTTTACTTAAAATGAGTTTTTAGATAAGGCAAGGAGGTACCTCTCATTTTGAAAAAATTGTGCATGTGTGTCTATCAATATATCAATTCACAAAACTACCAAAAGGATATAATTTTCAACGCATGTGTGTGGCAACGAAATTTTTGAAAATTTTGAGATACTTTCATGATCTTCTCAATTAAAAGTTCGTCTAACCAAATGAATTCGCCTCACTGAAACATATCAAGTTTTGTGACATGAATGACTCAAATGTTTTATCATGGTTTGTAGCCAACATATACAATATACAATCTTAATTTTCACCGACCATGAGAATGGCCATAGACGATCAAAGCCCAAACAATGAGATGATTAACACAAAAGTTGGCATGGTAGATGAAAAGAAGGAAAAGGCCCTAATTGGATTGGTGACTAATTAGCAAAAATTGGCAAGCCAATATAACAGGGGCATGAATTTAAGTTAATTCTAGATCAGGTATTACGTCCTAAGAAAGATCATCAGCAATACGATGAAGTCATCAAACGAGATATTTGAACACAAATAGTAGGAACCTTTTAGAGTCACCAAAGGCGACATTAAAGGGGCCTATAACTTGGAAATAATGGAGGGCTGAGTAGGCTTAGAAAGCCGCCAACCTTTAGAAATATTATTTTTATGCTTTATTTCAGTTTTAAGTTGACGTTTGAGTTTATCACTAATTCTTAACATTCACTACTTAAAAGTTTTCTCATTTATTTAAATCAGTTAGCATTGATTGTTTTAGATAACAGACTAATATTAAAGTAAATTATCTTACTATCCCACCAAATTATTGTCTTGATGCTATATATCTAATCGATTACATTTCATAGTAACCATTTTAAGGTTACACGTTCTATTAGTTTTACACGAAAGCATTATATATTACCCATGCCCAGAAAAAGACCCACATGGGAATACCTAGGCACATAGCAATTTGACCACATTGGTCAGGAAAATTTGAACGGGTGGATGGCTCAGTGAATAGGTTGATTCTCGGAAATAATTAGTATTAGGCCTAACATAATGTGACGACACTTTCTAAAAACTAACGGTCCGTTTGATACATATTGGGCAAAAGTGTTGGCTTTGCCTAGGCAAATTTTGCCTAGACAAATATTTTTTTCTCACATTAGACGATCAAACACCAAATAAGGTAAAACAAGTTTTTTAGGCCAAACATTTTAATAACACATTTTTCGTCCATATTAACATATATAATAATAAAAAATATGTTTTTTTTTAATTTTCGTCCCAAGTCTTATTTAATAGAAAAACAGTTTTTTCTTTTCTTTTTTACTTCCCGTTTTTATTTATTAAAAAAGTAACAAACTATATATATAAAAAAAGTTTTTTACACCAAAACTACTTACTAAAAACAGTTTTTACATTAAAACAGTTTTTAATTTTTACATTAAAACAATTTTTACATTGAAAGAGTTTTTAATTTTTTTTACATTAAAACAGTTTTTATATTAAAATAATTTTTTGCATTAAAACAGTTTTTACATTAAAACATTTTTAAATTTTTTACATTAAAACAGTTTTTACATTAAAACAATTTTTTACATTAAAATAATTTTTTTACTTTAAAACAGTTTTTACATTAAAACAATTTTTTATATTAAAACAGTTTTCACATCAAAACAATTTTTAATTTTTTACATTAAAACATTTTTTACATTAAAACAATTTTTACATTAAAACCGTTTTTTACATTAAAACGGTTTTTACGAAAAAACAGTTTTTAAACTGATTTTAATTTAAAACAGTTTTTTTAACTATTTAAAACAATTTTTAAAATATTCATAACAATTTTTAAAATATTCATAACAGTTTTTTTTAATTATTTAAAATAGTTTTTAAATTGTTTTTTAAAATATTAAAAGCGTTTAAGAAGTTAGCAAATTTGTTGGCAAATATTTCTCACCCATTTTGCAAAGCAAAATTTGCCAACATGTTATGCATAAGAGGTGTTGTACATTGGCAAATAGCTTGTAGGCAAATTTTGCTATCAAACACACCAAATTGTAGGCAAATGTCATATTTGCCAACTTATTTGCCATTTGTCATGGTAAATAATGCTATCAAACGGACCCTAAGACTAATAAAGCATGTCAGGCAAAAGAAAATGGGGAATGCCAATACCAATTAAAAATAAAGACTTTATTTCATTACAAATATTCCTTAATTACAAATATATTTGGAGTTAACCAGTTACAAATTAACCACATGCTATCTTTGGGGACCACTGGATAACCCTGCTCTAAACACCGGATGTGAAGTCTCTAGGTTGTACTAAGGCATCTCATCCCTACTATCATTATTAGCAAGGTTGTATTAAATTAAATGGTAAGGGATTGCGTCCACTTGAACCCATGAAAGGGAGGAATAGCATACTAGTAGTGGTATCATAGCTCGGAGTCATGAGGAATATTTAGGATTCCCAAGGCATTCCGCTAACCATGTTTAGAAGATATATTCTAGTCTCCATTTAGATGGATTGGTGTGTTCATCAAGCCTTCGTCATATCCGTCAACCCAGACTTCTCATGGCTACTTTCTGAACTGCTACCTCAGCCTCATGATCCTTAAATTTAGCCTCTCTGAATCGCATCGTTATGTTAAAATGCCTATTAAGCCTTGTCGAGCTCCTGCCTTAACAAAAAATTCTCTTTTTAGAGCATGCCGACAATGTTTTTTTTTATCTCTTCCATCTCGTCCCGGAGACTCATGACCTTCCTTGTGTGGACTCTATAGATACTCATCATCCTATAAAATGCCCAACGAACATCCATAAAAGCCGTTTGAGCTTCATTCAAAACCAACCACAACCTCAAGCACAAAGTCCAAGTCATCATTTTGAACTAAAGTCAATCGGTTCAGGTGATAATCAGACTACTGGATTAAATGAAGTCAATTTAACATTTAAAGGATAAATAACACAAGACATACACAAAAGCAAAACATAGGACGAATACTCGTGAAAAAAATAATTGAGAATAAAAAGTTCTATTCCATTCAAATATAATGGGGGCAAGGCCCCTATATAAATTACAAGAAAGAAAAATTACATTCAAAATTATAAAATACCCTATAAAGATATTAAAAAAATTCAGTTTCTATTGGGTCTTTTGTGACCTTGGTCTAATCATAAATTTCTTCTTTCTCGTCTCCCCCCTCCATATTTGGAGGAGAGCGGGGGGCATGCTCGATGAAAAACTCGGAGTTATCAACAATTCCATCCTTAACCAAGGTTTCATCCCAAAATTAAAAAAAAATATGGATTTTTAGACAAAGGCTGAATTGCTTTTAACCATTGGTTTATGAGGTAATGGTATTGGGGTCTGTGTATTTCTTGAATGGGTGAGGCGTGATCTACACCAATGGAAAATTTTCTTTAATATAATAATATTTCAGGAGCAAGAACATAAAAAAAACATTTCCTTTTATAATGAGATGAGATTCTGGTTATAATAATAGTAATCAACTAATAATTGAATACAAAACTAATTTAAGACACAAATAGACTTTTCTATAATAAACGAGGAACGAACACTCTTGAGAGTAATGATTATTTGAGAGTAAAGAAATATACACTTCAATATCTAAGAGAGAGTAGGGAGAGAATATAGTTTTCTTTGCATGAGATTTTTTGCAGCATAATGGTCCTTGTTATGTCCATTTGTCAATAAATGTGCACCCAGTACTCTATTTATAGTAAAACTTTTAGGGTCGACGTGGTTATTGCGTGCCCAAGAATATTCCTTTGTGATAAAATACCTTAAAATATTTCATTCTTATCACTATTTATTATTGTCTACCACGATTTGCCCTTTTGTGGTGTGACGCATGATGCGATAATGGACAAAAAGGTGATCTTGTTAGCCATTATGCTAAAAAGTGATATTTTGTCTTGTATTGAAAATAATTGTTGATTAAGTTTTAAAAACTTGCGAGTAACCCTAAGAGTCAGAATTCACTTTATGACATCTTAATATATTGAAGTGGTTGAGCCTTATCTTGCTCAACAAGACTTACCTCTCAACCTCCAAAAGGTCCAAAACTAGTCCATTTATAGAGCTCTACTGGCTCAGATAAGGCTTCTTGCTAAGTCAGCCTGTCAAAGATAATAATAATAATAAGTGTTAGTGAGGAATTTCTCGTACACTTGCATTTTTGCTATCGAGGAACTGCTCATGTGTTCCTCATTTTCTTTAGTACTCGCTTCTCGCGCACTTGCCTCTTTTAACTATTTAGGAATTGCTTGAATTTCCTTTTGAAGCTCACTTGTTATTTACGAAACTTTCCCAATTCTTTTTGTATTTCTTGCAAAATCCATAAGTAAATGAGGGGTTGATCGTGTACCCCTATATAGTAGCCCCCTTATGGAGAAGTCTCTCGTTCATTTGAAAAGAGAGAATTGGGCACGAAATGCCATTTTGGGATCTTAGAGGGATACTTATCATCATTACTTGGTGTTGCATTAAATGATATGACACACTTGCACTTGTAAGACAAGTTTTTCTATATCTTAAAAGGCCATGTGTCGTGTTGGGGAAGGTTATTTGTGATTCAATATTCATTACCACTTTTTAAAGTGACGATAGCTTTTTGTATTCTGAGAGTATAAATACCCCTCAAGCCCCCTTTTCAAAATTTCACCGTCACTTTCACAGATTTAAAGAGAGAAACTAAAGAAAATCTTTCTGAGTTCTTTGCATCCTTTAGCATTTTCTAGGAAGTGAAAACCCATTTTTCTTTTTCTACACCTTTCTTGTTCCTAATGTCTTCTTCTTCTACTAGCGTATCATCCACTACTATTACGACCTCCACTGATGTTTCTATAGGGACCATGCCTATCCACGTACCAGTGGTGGTCGTTACCATTTCTGAAATTTCCACTGCCAGTTCTTCTATTCCACCATTTCTTCAATTATCCCTAGCACTGGTGGTGGGGCTGGTCCTTTTAGGCATCAAAGTAGGGCTAGTGGTTCCGTTATTTTGAACATATAATGCCTTGTATTTTTTGTGCATTATTTAAATTGTGAAATTTATTTGCCCCTGTAACATGTAATGCCACACGTGACATGGATCTGGTAGATGCCTTTTTGGCGGTAGTGACGGTTACACCTATTATGGTATAGCAGGTGATTCATTCCCAAGATTCAGACATTTTTTTCAAAAGAAGGTACTGGAGATTAAACCAGAAGGGGTTCTCTTGTATCGATCAATTCATAAGGATGATTGATATTTAAAGAACTATTGGTGGTGCCAGAGGGTTATGAGTTACGAAGGGATGTTTTGGCTGAGGCAGAAGACTCACAGTGCATTTTGGAGGGGATAATATGTACAAAGACGTGATAAGATAATATTGGTGGGACGAGATGAGAAGGTATGTAACTGAGTTTGTGTCTAGGCATGCTACCTGTCAGCTAGTAAAGATAGAGCACCAGAGATTGACAGGGGAGTTACAATCTTTGGAGATTCCCAAGTGGAAGTGGGAGAGCTTCTCCATAGATTACACTGTGGGATTGCCAAGGTGGCACAAAGGTCATGATTCGATTTGGGTCATCGTCGATAGATTGATGAAGGTGGATCATTTCCTTCTAGTATGGACATATTACACCATAGAGTAGTACGCTAGAATTTTCATTATAAAGATTGCTAGTATTCAAGGGATACCTCTTAATATTGTGTCTGACAAGGATAATACATTTGTATCTCGATTCTAAAAGGATTTTCAGAATCTTATGGATGTGCAACTGAATTTGAGTACAACATTTTTCCCTCAATCAGAAGGTCAGATAGTGTGAGTGAACCAAATTTTGGAGGATATGATTCGGGCTTACGTGGTGGATCTCAAGGGGAGCTAGGATCCATATTTTCTACTCGTGTTGCTTGCTTATAATAATAGTCATTAACAAACTATTGGTATGGCACCTTACGAGGCATTATATGAGCTATTGGTTGGAGTCCGGAAAACGTAGGATGTTTGGGTCATACATCCTTCGAGACACCTCAGAGAAGGTATCACTAATCCGAGCACGGATGATGGCAACACAAGATCGACAGAAGATTTATGTAGACAAGAAGAAGTGTAAGTTAGAGTTTAGGTGGGAGAACATGTGCTACTATAGGCCTCCCCAATTAAGAGAGTTATGAGATTCAGATCCAAGTGGAAGTTAGCTCCCCGATATGCAGGTATCTTCATAATACTGGATCAGGTGGGCTCGGTGGATTATCGTTTGGTCTTACTCGGTCATCTTTAATGGGTACACTATATCTTCAATGTGTCGACACTGGGAATGTTTATAATGGATGAGGATGCCTGTCAGTGCATCGACCTCGATGGGATTAAGCTGCAACAAGATGCGAGATATGAGGAACGATCACAACGTATTCTTGACCGAAAAGATTAGGCTCTATGATCAAAGGTTATACCGTGGTAGAGAGAAGAGGATATACATGGCAGGTATCTAGAGATCTTTGAGTTAAGTATGTAATTCGAATTTCGAGGACTAAATTTCTTGTTTAAGGGAGGAGGAATGTAATACCCAATATTTTTTGTGCATTATTTAAATTGTGAAATTTGTTTTGTTTGCCCGCTGTGACATGTGATGTCACTATTTACCTTTTATATGTGTTATGTAATTAATTTGTTAAAATGTAATTAATTAATATAAATTCATTAATTAAATATTTGGATGTTACTATGTATTATGGGCGACTAATGGTCAGGGACTAAGTATCGGGGGTTTTCTTGTTTGGATTATACTCTCGGTGTCAGGTACCATCGATCGTGAAGCAGTTTATGATAATGATGTGTTGCGATTAACTAATAAATAAACAAATAATCGATATTTGTACTTGTACTGGATAATATAGTAGTTTATCGAGAGCTTTAATTAGTTGGAAGATACCATATTTTGGGTTGGCTTATAGGATGTTTATTCGTCCATTTTTTACTAAAAAAAGTATGTTTTAAGCCTGTTGGATTACGGGCCAATCTTAAGGCCATTTGGAATGAATTTCAGACCTTTTTGGTTAATCTAGCTTGAGGGTTGAATCCAATTTAGTGGATATTAGTTTAGCAAACCGTTAGTATAAACTTAAAATTCACTAGAGGCTTATTAGGGAACCTTAAGGGCTAAGAATTTAAGGAGAAGAGGAGGCAACAAGAATTGGGGAAGCTAGGAAGAGTGAAAGCTTGATTTTAAACCAAACTCCCCAAGGCAAGTTTACTTAGTACAAGAATTTGATTGTCTTTGTGTTAGAATAATAATTATTCATTTGAATCTAAATTAATTCATATGATAGTCTGAATTTATAATCAACTCATTTATTTTCATAATTAGTTTAAGGGCTAAACTAATGTTAAAATTCATGTTGATGAAATTAGTTGATTTAGTGATAACTCTCACTTAAGAGAAAATTTAATAATTTCTCAATGTATTTTTATTTGGCTTATCATGTTACACATACACTGCACCATCATAATTGCTTATACATGCTCGAATACAAAGTTGATGGCTTTTGAAAGATTGAATAATCGTTCGTCTCAACAATATTCAGAAGAGTTATGGTAGTTTGGTAAAGCCTTTACTTTTCCAGGGATTACATCTTTTTACGAGTTTTCATTTCAAAATGTTTTAAAATATTTTTTAAAGAAAATTTTGACGACTCATTAGAACAAGATTCACAGGTCGTTCGAACGAGTTACACTATGTTGTTAGAATAAGATTTCAAGCGTTCGAACGAAATTGGGACGACACCTTTTGTTCAATTTTGGAATGTCATTGGGAGTCGTTCAAACGAGATAGAGTACGTCGTTAGAATAAGGTTTCCCACGATCGAACGAGATGATTTTACGTTGAACACTGTAATATCGTTCAAACTGTCGTTGGAAGCCTGATTAAACAAAAAAGGGTATGTCGCTCAAACGAGGTACCTGGTCATTCAAACGAGCATGCAAGATTTTATTTTTTAATTGAATATAATCCAAATATTTATTACTTATACTTTTGCAACCAACTTCCTTATAAATAGAGATTCGGAATTAAAGTCTTAAAGAACTCTTTTTAAGACTTTTTTTAGCCATTTTTGAGTTCCTTTTACGATCAAACTATATCAATTTTTCGCCAAACCCCTTGAAAATTTAGAGATCACTTTACCAAATAGAGAAGAACACTTTTTTATTCAAACACCCTTGTAAAGTTCATCTCTACTGCTAATTTGTGGAGCAGAGGCTCTACTACGGAAGAAGAAGGATAATCAGTAGATATCGAGGGAATAAGGCTTTATGTAGGCAGTGCTGGACTGTGTCGTTGTTGTAGAAGACTTGAAAACTGCGCATTATACTTAGAGAGCTAAGTATTTTGTTAGTCGTCTAGTGACTATCAATTCTCGTACAATGCTGAAAAATAAATGTTTTGCCTAAAAGGTATTTTTCCTTACTTCTTTGTTTTGTCTGCTTGGCTTGCTATATTCAATTTGGACTATAACATTGAATGCACATTAAATTAATTCAAAGATAAAAATTGCTAAAATTAAATTTGTGTGTGGTTAGCCTAAGATACGAATCATTTGAGAGAATCCGCATTATCAAATTGGTATCAGAGCGGGTTACACTAAAATATCGTGTGATCCTAATTTTTACGGATTTTTTGAGATACCAATTTTCTCAAAGTGGTATTAGAGCTGGTTGCACTAAAATAATGTGTGATCTTTTTTTTAAAAAATTTTTTAGATATCATTTTTTTTAAATTGGTGATCTTTTAATTTGGATTTTTTGAATAATTTGTATAATAGGATGTTTGTTTTCGATGGGTCGAATTATGCGTACTAAAAAGCTAGGATGAGGTTTTCCTTAAAATCCATTGATGAAAGAGTTTGACTTATTTGTGAAATAGGGTGGACACCACCCACAATAACCAATGGCGATGTCATAGGTTCAAAACTTGTCTATGCTTGGATAGAAGAGGAATTTAAATGGATTAATATTAACTCACGCGACTTAAGTGCCATTTCTGGAGCCGTCACCCCTGGCAAGGAATAGTTTACAAAGGGGCATCCACTTCGAATGTCACACCTGAGGTGTTTCCCGAGTTTGTGATGGATTCTTATGGCCCTCGTCCTAAACCACCTTGAAGACAAACCTACCAAAAAGAGCTCGTCCCAAACGTTTTGAGCAAGGTAGACCCAAACCTGTTTATTTTTGTTCTCATTGAAAACATAGAGGTCACCTTAGAAAGTTTTGTTTTAATCTAGGGAGAGTTTCTCATATGCATGTTCCCTAGTATACTCCTATACGAGTTCCTAAGTATCTTCCCTCATGCACTTCCACACATATTACTCCACATGCTCCCGCACATCAATAGAGTTTTTGAGAGTTTTTAAGAGAAAATATATTTTTTAGTCAAGACTTCACAAACTTTGATGGAGAAATTTCATAGGACGGCTTTTCCATTTGAGAACTCCTCTGGGCCTAGTGATTGAGGTTGAGACTTATTTCTAGAATAGGGTGATTATCATGTTCATATATTATATTCCTATTGCTAGATTGTATTATGATTGTATTGATATGTTTTTCTTTTCGATATATTTTGGAAAAAAATCCAAAAAGAGTTTTGTTTTTATGAAAATTTTTGAAAACTCCAAAAAGATTTTTGGGTTTTAAGAAAAATTTTGAAAAATTGAAAAAGATTTTATTTTAATAAAAAAATTTAAAAAGACGAAAAGCTTTTTGTATTTTTGTATTTTTTTTATTTTTCACCATATATCGATGAACATTTAAGATATTCGGGTTACCCCTACATACAATCCATTCACCTGACGTTTTCATAGTATTTTGAGACATAAATTTGTTTCGTTAGTGTGCTTAATAATGTGTGGATAACATTTCATTAATCATTGATAATTACTTTCTAAATGTTAGACTGTTTGTCACCTTTATTGCACACGTGCACGAACTTTTTAAGCATTGCACTTACTTGTCATGTGTCGAATACGATGTTCTCATCTCAATTATGGTTAATAATGAGCCAAATGTAAAGAGAGATAAGTTGTGCTTGTAAGAATAATTGCCCGGGTTTCTCTCCCCAGAAAATATTGATATTTGTTAAGCAAAGGAAATGGGCTATAAAAGAGCGAAATTCTCTTTGCGTTAAAATCCATCATTTGAAAAAGATCCAAAAAATATTATCGACACACAAAAAACAGAAGTGCCAAGGCCATTTAGTTTATATTCGTTGATGCTTCTCTACAGATGAACATTATCATTTCTTTAAAAAAAATTAAGAGTGAATTCTTATATATGTGAGATTTCGAGGGAGTTATAAAGCAAAAGATCAATGGGTTTTCACAATGGACTTTCTTGAAAAGAATTAAATAGTTTGGCGTTATTATCTTGAGAATCATTAAAATTCATGACATATTATATAAGTTGAGTCAATTTTGTTCGAGTTCAACATTTTTACACCTAAGGTTGAAATTGAGTTCTTTTTTTAGAAGTATCCCATGACTCGTGCACCTAAGTTATGAATGTTTATGTTGATTTTCTTATGAAAAATGTTCACACAGTTACATTCCGTTTTCACGATTCGGATATTTTAGTGTTATTCCATGGTGACTATGTGTTTTTGAAGCTATATTTACTTTTTATACTTTACACTTGAAAATTTTGAAAAACTTCAAAAATATTGTTTTATAGAGGAAAACCGTTAATGTCTTGTGGATATTCTCGCATGTGCTTAATTGTTTATCTGTATGATAGTATCTTGCTTCTTAATGTGATGCTTATTATTCATGTTCAGTAACTACTCCTTTTTCTATTACGGAAAAAAAAGTGGGGAGAAAAAATTAAAGGGAAGTTTTATTTGTCTTTTAAAACCTGTATGCGTCATGGTATTTCTTTTGTCTCATGTGTAGAGGTCATTCTGCTTTGATGATGATTTCATGGACCACACAAGATGAAGATTTTTCAGTTGAAGACTTATACAAGATTATATTTATGTATCTTAATTTGGGAGGGCATTAGTTGTATTAGTCTTTAGGGGTCAATTTGACTTCGGTTTATGTTTTGTATTTGAATATCCAAAAGGGGAGCTTTGTAAGAGCAAGTTTTATAATTGCTCAATGTATTTTTATTTGGCTTATTCCATTATACATACGCTGCACCATCATGACTACTTCTACGTAATCGAAGACAAAGTTTAAGACTTTGAAAAAATTGAAGAATCTTTCGTCTCAATAATATTTAGAAAAGTTATACTAGTTTGATAAAGCCTTTATTTTCTAGGTGATTACATCATTTTAAGAGTTTTCATTTCAATATATTTTTTAAGAAATTTTGAAAATTTCGATGACTCGTTAGAACGAGAATCACAGGTTGTTCGATCGAGTTACACTATGTCGTTAGAACGAGATTTCAAACATTCGAATGAAATTTGGGACGAAGCCTTTTGGTTAGTTTTGGAAGGTCGTTCGAAGCCTAGTTGAAAGTCGTTCAAACGAGATAGACTACGTCATTAGAATAAGGGTTCCCACGATCGAACAAGATGATTTTACGTCAAACACTGGAATGTTGTTTGCACTGTCATTGGAAGCCTGCTCGAACGTAAAAGTGTAGGTCATTGGAATGAGGTACCTGGCCATCCGAACGAGCACGCGAGATTTTATTTATTAATTAAATATTATCCAAATCTCTAATGTTTATCCTTTTTCAACCAACCTCCTTATAAATAGAGATGCGGGGTAAGATTCTTAAAGAATTATTTTTAATACTTTTCAAGCCCTTTTAAAGTTCCTTTTGTGATCAGACTTTACTAATTTTCTTCCAAACCCCTTGAAAATTTAGAGATCACTTTATAAATTCAAGAACACTTTCTGGTTAAAGCACCCTTGTAAAGTTCAACTTTACTTCTAATTTGTGGAGTAGAGTCTATACTGCTGAAGAAGAAGGCTGATCGGTGGATACCGAAGGAAGACTGCTTCCTGTGGGTGGTACTGGACTGTGCCGTTATTGTAAAAGACTGGAAGAACTGTGCATTATAACTCTAGAGATAAGTACTATGAAAGTCGTCTAGTGTCTGTGAATTCTTGTACAGTGCTGAAAAATAAAGGTTTTGCCTGAAAGGAATTTTCCTACTTCTCTGCATGTTAGTCTGCTTATTTTGATATATTTAATTTGGACTACATCACTGCATGCACACTAAATTAATTCAAAGATAAAAATTGCTAAAATTTAATTTGTATGTGGTTGGCCTAAGATATGAATCATTCCATAGAATCCATAATCTCATCTCATAAATCTGAGTTGAATTATAATTGTAATTGCTATAAACAAGTTCATTTCATGTAATCAAGTAAAAAGCCCCATGTTTAATTCAGAATTTGATGTAAATATACGATTGAATTGTAAAATTAGGTACTTTAGGGTTCTTAATCACTACATATGAAATTTATTAAGGATTCATGATTTAATACTCAAGTAATCATCAACATCAAACCTAAAGGGGGTGAGCGGTTTGTAAAATCTTCAATGAGCGGCAATGGAAGTCTTCAATGAACGGGTTGTAAGATCTTCAATCTTCAAAGGTTCATTCTAACTTAAATAACCGCTCCTCACTCAGATAATCAAGTTTAGGTGACTTGAAAGATTTGACGACTCAATTGTTTTGACACGAGAATAAGGCAACTTAAATATATTACAAGATTACATTTTCAATCTCCCCCGTTTAATATTTCATGGAAAAACCCTACAAGACTCACATCACACCAGTTGTTATAAAATTATAAAAGTACGGCAAGTTCTCGGGCTATTGAAGTGTAGCTAATACATGTATGAGTCGAACCTATTGAGATTTGGTCAATTCTTATAAATTATCAACATTCTAACTAGATAATATTGGTGTAGAAATATGATGTTGAGATAAAATAAAATAAACAAATGATAAATGAGTGACACAAAGTATGTAACAAATATGAGAGAGATTACTAGTATTTTGGAACCATTTATAATTTTTACAAATTTATGACTAATTAATCTAACTCGCAATTTTCTTTTATAACTCAAAATTATACCGATTCTCGTCATGTAAATTTCATAATATGAAAATGTGAAAGTTCAAATAAAATATTTTTTATCTCTTTTTTAGTGCCAAGAGTATGTATTCCCTTAAAAGTATCACTCCTAAACATTAAATGTCAAACATAAGAATGGACATTCAAACAATTTTAACATAAGCATAAATAATCAAACGTAAATACAAATAATTAGAGGATATGAATTAAATTTATCACTTCTAATGGTTTTATATCAAATATAAGCATAAACTATCAAACAATTAACATAAGTATAATTCATCAAACATAAGTATATAAAATAAAAGAATGTAAATATAATAATTAATTTCAAAGGTTTAAAATATCACTTTGTGACTATTTTAATGAATAATGAATTATTAAAACGTTTTTAGAAAAAAGTAGGGAATTTAAGTGAATTAAACTAAATAAATTTACCCTATTAATCATGGTAAATTTCACCTATTCCCACCAGTCAAATTAAGCTAGCATCATAGTTAAAACATAAAAATTACAATATGAAATAATAATTCTCATTAATAATCAACTTACAACACTTAAGTCCCAATATTTGGATGCCAATACAAAATGACAATACAAACGTTTGCTTTTTTCTTTTCTTTTCACACATCTTTCTTGGAAACTTTCTTTTCTTTGGTCCTTTTCCGACTGTTTACCCTGATATTCTCAGAAAATGGGCATAGATTTTTTTAGGTTTTCAATAAAATGCTCATTTTTCTTTTTGGCACAAATGGGCTTGCAATGTAAGAATGTAAAATGGTCAGTTTAGGCTTAATATTTGGGTTTTCAAATGATGTCCTAATCTCATTTCTCACATTTTGTTAAGTTAATAACTGTCTCAAGTAGACTTACTAAGAATTCTAGTGCTTAAGATTCAAATTTTGGCTTTTATTTTCAATAATCGAATAAAACAAAGAATTTGTGATCGTCAAGAATTAATCAATGAAGGAAAGTTTGAGTTATTTTAACTCGAATTGATTATAATCTATAAAAAATAATTAATGACACCAAAATATCACCAGGTTAAAATCTTCACATTTATTCATTAAGTTCTTTTACTTTCACCTCAATATTCATTTTCAATCATATTACATGTCTAAGATTTTTAATATAATTGATTTTTGAAATAATTTCGTAATATAGAATAAATTCACAAATCTCTCAATCATTTCTGAGTAGCACCAAATTCAGAGTATAAAATCCCGGATTTATGAGTAGCACCTTGTTTGCTCATACTTTGAAATTTTGTATATTTGTGATCAATCAATTTCTTATTTTTGGGAACCAAGCCTCTTGGCTAAGTGGTATAAGGTTGTCACTGGGACAGTATTGGGGGTGGATTGGGTTTGGTCCCCAGTTCGATCCCTGGCATTATCAAAATAATGCTTGGCTAGCGAAAGCCACGAACCGCGAATGGAGATTAGTCGAGGTGCGCGTAAGCTGGCCCGGACACCTCATGGTATGCTACCAAATTTTTTTCCCCTTATTTTAGGGTTAAGACCATGGTAAGTTCAAGTTCCTTTGTGCCTGTGGGAACTCGGGTACTTGACTTTTTGTAATTCATTTTCTTTTATTTGTGCTTTTTAAATATTTCACATTATATGATCAACATGTTCTTTCGTTTCCAGACCAATTTCACAAGTGTCCCCATATCTTTGGGGCTTCAAGTACTTAAAATTTGTACCTCTTTTTATTATTATAATATATTTTTTTAATTTATACTTTTAAAAATGCTCATTTGCTTAACTTTTTTCCTTATTCTCGGTTGATATTACGAATTCTCCTATATCTTTGGAGCCTCATGTACTTGAATTATATATATATTATTTTTTTGCTTAAACTTTGAAAATATTTTTTCGCCCGCTCAACCTGTTTCTTTGTTCTCAGGTTAACATTACGAGCGTTCATATATCTTTGGAGCCTCAAGTACTTAATTTTTTTTACATGTTTATTCTCATGCTTATAATTTGCTAATACTTGCTCGTCTGCTCAACTTATTTATTTATTTTCAGGTTAACACTATGAGCACTCATATGCCCGTGGAGCCTCAGGTACTTAACTTTTATACCTATTTTTATTCTTGTTCTTATACTTTGCAAATACTTGCTCGTCTGCTTAGCTTGTTTCTTTATTTTCAGGTTAACATTACAAGCGCTCCTATCTATTTGGAGCCTCAGGTTCTTAACTTTTTACCTTTTTATTATTTTGCTTATACTTTGAAAATAGTTGATCATTTGCTCAACTTGTTTATTTTTTTCAAGTTAACACTACGAGCGCTCATATGCCTGTGGAGCCTCAAGTACTTAACTTTCATGCCTATTTTTATTCTTTAGTGCACACTTCATGTGGATGCATTTTTCACATGTATTGTCATCTTACTTTATTTGTATCGATTTGTTAGACCTAGAAGGGAGGTGATCATCTGCCCATCTCTTTTGTAGATCCTTTTCCCAATCAATGAGTGAGATATTTCTTTGTTGTACTTTACCATTGGAATGACTTGTGTGTCCATCCGGATCGGATTCCTCGAGCAAGGACCGTTCTCAAAATTGGCGGGGAGGGAAAACTGAAGAGATTACTCTCTCGCGCACTTGCGGAGATTCGAGGATATGGGAATCCTCTTTATGCCACTCGCGCTGATTTTTGCGGGTTGCCTCGGACATAAATCGGTCATTGTCAAAGGGGATAATCATGAAGAAATGGATTGGCCAACCTATTTTTCTCATAAAAGGAACAAGCAATGTAGCTGTCCCGAGAGAACGACACTAAAGGACATACTAATGTGTACCAAACCAAATAAATCAAGGGTCCGAGGACTATGTTACGAAATGAAAAGGTGTTAGGCACCTAACCCTCCCTTTTGATCTCTCATGGACTATGATAGTATTTTCCTTTTCTAAAAAAAGTGATACATGTGCACATGTTTGCGGAGTTAATAACGAGAGAAAGAAATCATTCGACTCATGTCATAGGAAAGACTAAGCAAAATCACCCTAAGGAGTATATAAAAGAAATGACATAAAACAAAAATAATGTAAGTGTTCATTGAATCACAAATCACTATGAACAAGTGAATGTGTATATCGGGTGAAACACGAGTATGTAGTAGATCGTGGAATCACAATATTAGTACGCATAAGAAAGCATAAAATGAGAAAATATGACTCGAGTCGCAGGATTGTCCTAGGACGCCTACGTAGTCCAAAGGGCATCAAAGTCCACATAATTCGATAACATGCAAGGGTGGGGTTGAACCAATAAATCCTAATTCAGTACCCCCTTTAATTTTGTTTTTAGAAATTGTGCACAAGTGTAGAAAGTGTGAAAAATGAGGAAATCCTAATTTAAGGTTTATAAGAAAACTCTCTTTTTGTCTTTTTTTTTTATATTTTATGAAATGAGATTTATGTGTTCTAAATAATAAAAAGTGAGATTAGTTTTGATGTGAGATAATGAAATAAAGATATATAAAAAAAATAGAAAGAAAAGTTAACAACTACTACTAATTAAGTGAGTTGTAAATGAATAAGGACAAACCTTCTAAAGAACTTTAATTATGATTTTGTCATGGTAGGAGGCTAATTTTAGTATGGTTGGATGATGGGGAGGTAAGGATAAAAATTAGGGTGGAAATGAAGGAGAATGATGTAAGTAGAAGGAGAGAATGTATGCAAAAATGGAATTTCGGTGCATTGATTCTGAGGAGAATGTTTTGATTTCAGAAAGGGGCCCTCGGAATGAGGCCATAGTCTCCTTAAATAGTTAAAAAGGCTTTCAAGGAAGTGCTAATTGGCATGGCCCCTAGCCCGCCTATCGGCATAGACCCTACCTTACTAGCCAAGGAAAGTACACCCTACCAATAGGGAGGGAGTCTGGGGTGCCTATAAGCAGTATGGAATGAACTTTTTTGCAAAAATGGGCAAGAAATGAAAACAGAATCGTTCACGTCTGGACCATTGAAAAGGAATTCAGAGCCCTAAAAGAATCCATTGAGCCACTCCTGGGCTCAAGAGTTGACTAAAGTCAAATGAGACTCGGAAGCACTTGATGGTCTCTAAACGGGGGGTTTTCGAAGTAAAAAGGGCAGTACACGCGAACCATGAGACCTATTCATGCATGGTATGGGTTATTGGAAAGGGTATTAAAAGCCCTATGAGGTTCTATTGAGCTTCACTCAGCTCTAATAGTTTACCTATTTCAAACGGGGTTTGAAAACATCGGGTGGCCTGTGAATTAGGGTTTGGAGTAAATAAGTGAGTATGCGCAAACTGTAACGCTAATTTCGGCACGGTATAGACTGTTGAAAAGGGGGTTCAGAGCCTTACAAGTTTTCATTGAGATTTTCTCGATTTCTGAAGTTAATCGAGGTCAAAGCTAGATCATGGTTTGGAGTAAAAAGGTGAGTACACACGAAGCGTAAGGTCGATTCGCGCATGATATGAACCTTTGACAATGGGTTTCAAAGCCCTATGAGGTCTCAATGAGATTCACTCGATTTGAAGAGTCGAACGAGGTCAAATGGGGCTCGAAAGCATCCGGTGGCCTATGGATCAGGATTTGGAGTAAAAAAGTGAGTATAGGCAAATTATGTGGCCGATTCGCGCTCGGTATGGACCGTTGAAAAGGGGTTTTAGAGCCCTATAAGTTTTAATGATCTTATCTCTATTTGGGAGAGTTGACCATGATCAACGGAGCTTGGAAGTGCCCATTGGACTCTAGATCAGGGTTTAGGGTAAAAAATGAGTGCGAGTGAACCGTGAGGCCGATTCACGCACGGTATGGTCTGTTAGAAAGGGATTTCGGAGCTTTATGAGATTTCATGAGATTCACTCAGTTTGGAGAGTTGAACCTAGATAAACGGGGCCCGAAAGCAGGCGGTGGCCTCTACATGAGGTCTGTGAGTAGAACCTAGGATTTTAGGGTGAGAGGGGGGAAGTGTTAGGGACCTAAGGTGGTATTTAGTGGGGTAATAAGATGAGGTGTCTAGAAATTGTTTATTATTTTAACCATGATATTTTTTTATATTTTAGTAGAGGGAACATCGCAGGATCCCGGGCAATATGCTTACTCCCATAGGCTTGCGAGTAAGTTCCATTCCTTTAAGCAACTTAATCCGTTTGGATTTGATGTACTTACTATTCTTCCTTTTTTTAAAGAGGAAGAAAATGAGTAGGGGAAGGTTATGAGGAGGATGATCATGACTCAATGTCCATCCATTCTGAGGGAGCCGAGGATGATCCGCGTCGTGAAGAGTCTGATATTGGTTTTGAAGGAAGCTCTATGAATACCAGATTTGACGCGAAAGAGTTGGATGGTCCAGATGTTTATATGAAAGAGCTATGGTCCGAGAATTTTATCAAGCAAGTTCGTGAGGAGGATAAGATTATGCTGGATCTAATTTATGAGCACCACCCAAAGAATTTAACAAGTCGATCTATTTGAAATATTGAAAGCGTCACCAATTTAATGACACTTTATAATCAAATATGCTAATTTATTACCATTTTTACGAGCGATGTCACTCCAACTGATACGCTCCACTTCCTTGATACCATTAAAGATTTGGAGGACTATTATAAGTTTGAGTTGGAATTGTTAGATGTTGTCGTTCACAATATCATGCATCGCACTATGAATAAGTTGATAATGCCAAATCTTTTTAGAATTCTAAAGTTGAGAAGCGTCTTCAACGAGCAACTACTATAAGGGATCAAATAAAATCCCTTGAGCTTGAGTTGAGAAGAATCTTATCTGATGAGGAAGAAGGTAATGCTCCCATACCTAAGGATGAGGAAAATGTGAAGTGAGAAATATGTTCCATTTAGGAAAGCTTATATAGGAGAGAAAGCCCCATTTTTATTGTAACGGGTGGTTAGCTTGTGTAGGATTTTTTTCCTTTTAATTTTGACTCTTGTAGTACTTCTGCCTACTCTTCGAGTGGCTATTTTTTGTGAAATTAAGTATCAATTTTTATTATTTATCTTGTGCGCTTTGCACTTTTTTTCATTGCTTTCCAGCAAATGAATCAATTTGCTTAAGTACTTTGTCATCTTTCCCTTGTTCTTTGGGGTCTTTGTAAGGACAAATTTTCAATTGAGTCAATTGTATGTATTGTCTTAATTCCGAACAAAACAATTTGAGTCATAGGTTAGAAGTTGTTTTTGTGACCTTTTCAAGCCTATGACATGTTTGTTGAAGATGTAGGGACCAAGTTAAAGAGATCACATCGTCATACCGTGTTTCTTGCCTCATTTCGTCATCAACGTTCCAAGGATCAAGTATAAATGCATATATATTATTTTTTAGCCTTGGAAATTTCATTATTGGATGTTAGAATTTTTTTAACATGCCTTTATATTTATTAATGAAAAATAATTATTTTTTACTTGATCGTCTAAACGAAATTTTGGCTCGTTCGAACGAGATTTTTATAGCCTCGTTCGAATGACTTCTAACGAGATTCTCATGAAGTCATTTTTGGTTTGCACTGACATATCGTTAGAAGGCCTCCATACTTTCTCGTTCGAACGACATTGAGCATGTCATTCAAACAAGCCTTTACCTCGTTCAAACGACTGGTGCAGTTTTTTAAAATGGCAGTGTTGTGGGTTAAATTATTCATCCACGCGGACCATTGAAATAGGGACACATGTCCTCATACATATCCACATTAAGGCTTCATAAACACTTGGTCTGTGATTATAAAATAGTCCACACTAATTATAAACATTAACAGATTGGCATCATTTGTGGGAATAACTGCTTGTCATCGTTCTTTATCAGTTCTATTCATTTCATCGTTAAGTCATTCTTGAAGTATAACGGATATCCTAGAAAATATCCTTACTGTTGCAGGTAATACCTTCACTCCATTTGCACCACTTAGTGTTGCAGATCTTCAAGAAATCTTAGTAAATTTTTCCAATGGGTAAGATGCAATGCAGGAAATAGTAAGGCAGCCAACCCAATCACTGCAAGCTTGATCCATTGCCACACCATCCCATAGAAGAGAAATTCCACCTCTTCCTCCCAGAAATGAAAGAAGTTAATATTCCAGATCCTCACGTGACAAGTCCTATCACCCTAGAATAAATTCTGCAATCAAATCCACTAATTACTATGATGGTCGATCTTTCACACTTGAGCAGCCGAGCACCCTGGAGAGGTTAAGCAAGGTCTCTACCTTTGATCATATGGGAACTCGACAAAATAGAGGATATCATAAAGAACCGATGAGGTCACGTGAGCATCAAGAAGTATTATTTAGGCCTAGAGCAAGTATCCAAGGATCCACGCGAGCCAAGAAGAATTTTCAAGAAGAGAGCTCATAAAAAATGCATGGTAGGAATTCTAAAGTTGTATCTTTCAAATCTAATCCAGAAGACCATTCTTGAAAGGGATCCATACAAAGATTGGAAGATTGCTTGGGGGAAATGGTCAAGACTAAGAACCCTTTGCAAATAAGTTTCATGAAGGGATCTCCCTTCATTCCAACCATTATGGACTTCCTTACACCGTCCAAATTCAAGCCACCAGTAGTTACTCCTAAGTATGATAGTAAGACCGGTCTTGTCCTCCATGTATCATAGTACCATGCTGCGACTGATATCTACTATGTTCCTGATGAGATGGGTTGCCGAGCATTCTGAAGTACCGTTACTGGATCAACCTAGATATGGTATAACAACCTGCCCCGAGGAAAAGTTTCTAGCTTTTAGAAGTTCGTTGAACTGTTCGTCAGTAATTTCAACTTTGGGGAAAAACTAGTTAAGAGTGTAGCTCATTTACTTTGTTCGTTAACAACGAGGGGAAACTACTTGGGCCGAAGCTATGGATTGTGCCGTTTATCTATCAATTAGAAGCCCCACTAGAAGTGTGTGGAATAAAACTCCACAAGAAGCATGGAGCGGGAGAAAACCAGGAATTTCTCATTTGAGAGTATTTGGGAGCATTGCATATGCTCATGTGCCGGATCAAAAGAGGACAAAGCTTGATGACAAGAGTGAAAAATATGTATTTGTTGGCTACGATTCACGCTCCAAAGGCTAAAAGTTGTACAATCCAATCAGTGGAAAAGTCATCACGAGTAGAGATGTCAAGTTTGATGAAGAAGGATCGTGGAACTGGGATGCCCAGGAGGAAAACTATGACTTTCTTCCTTTGTTTGAAGAAGAAGATGAAGATAGCAGCAATGGGGATGTAGAAGAGCCTGTTACGCCACCTCCATCACCACCATCATCCACTCATGGAGATCTATCATCATCATCATCAAGTCAAAGTTCACATGAAAGATCCCCACGGTTGAGAAGTTTGGATGAAATATATGAGGTAACTGAAAATCAAAATGATATAACTCTCTTTTATTTTTTTGCCGATTGTGAACCTATAGGTTTTGAAGAGGCCATACAAAGCAAGAGATGGAAGGATGCAATGGATGATGAGATAAAAGAGATTGAGAAGAATGATACATGGGAGTTGACAAGTCTTCCCAAAGGGCACAAAGCTATTGGAGTCAAATGGGTATATAAAGCCAAGAAGAATGCTAAAGGAGAAGTGGAGCGGTACAAAGCAAGACTAGTCGCTAAAGGATTTAAGCAACGGTATGGAATTGACTATGAAGAGGTATTTGCTCCAGTTTCTCGTCTTGAAACTATAAGATGAATTATCTCTTTAGCAGCTCAAAATAGATGGAAAATCCATCAAATGGATGTGAAGTCTGCTTTCTTAAATGGCTATCTTGAAGAAGAAGTATATGTAGAGCAACCCCTGGGGTATGTTGTGAAACGCAACGAAGATAAGGTGTTAAAATTGAATAAGGCATTATACGGCCTAAAAAAAGCACCAAGGGCATGGAATAGTAGAATTGATCAATATCTTCATAAAAATGGTTTCAAAAAATGCCCTTATGAGCATGCCCTATACACAAAGGTGAATGGAAATAAAGATACTTTAATTGTTTGCTTGTATGTGGATGATTTAATCTTCACAGGAAATGATGCAAAGATGATCGAGGAGTTTAAGAAGGTGATGACAAGAGAATTCGAGATGACCGATATTGGGCTTATGTCCTACTATCTTGGCATAGAAGTAAAGCAAGAGAAAGAAGGAATATTTATTTCTCAAGAAAGCTATGCAAATGAAGTTCTTAAGAAATTCAAGATGAATGAATGTCAGCCCGTAAGCACTCCCGTGGAATATGGAACCAAGTTGTCAAAGCATGAAGAAGGAGAAATAGTGGATCCAATATATTTTAAGAGCCTCGTTGGAAGATTGCGATACTTAACATGCACAAGGCCCGATATCCTCTTTGGAGTTGGACTTATCAGTCGTTATATGGAAACTCCAACAACAACACATTTGAAGGCTGCAAGAAGGATCCTTCGCTACGTCAAAGGTACAATTGACTATGGATTGTTTTATTTAGTCTATAACAGTTTCAAGCTTGTTGGCTACAGTGATAGTGATTGGGGAGGAGACTTAGATGACCGAAAAAGCACAAGTGGGTTTGTGTTCTACATGGGAGACGTTGCATTCACATGGAGTTCAAAGAAGCAACCTATTATCACCCTTTCCACTTGTGAAGCTGAATACGTCGCCACAACAAATTGTGTATGTCATGCAATTTGGTTGAAGAATTTATTGAAAGAGCTTAACATACCTGTTGTACCAAAATTAGTATCCTGATATGAACGAATAATAAGAAGACACGTGTTAATCTACATGGCATAATAGCAACGAGGAAGATCATTCCCCGACCAAGTTATGTTCGCTCCGAGCAACAAGAATACTCCGAGGAACTACCATACTCCGAGGAACTCCAGCTCTCCGAGGAACTCTAGCTATCCGAGGAACAGACCTCTCCGAGGAACTCACATGCTCCGAGGAACAGACCTCTCCGAGGAAATCTTGAACAACGAGCAACTAAGGCGGTCCGAGCTGCATCTCGGCCACAGCATTGATTGCCAGATAACCAACAGTTCAACTATTCATTGAATGCTCATCACTTAACGCACACGCTTAGAGGGCATTAAATGTACTACCCTTTCATATGTATATCATTTAATGTATCACCCTTTCAGATGATAGCCTCAAGGCTATAAATACATTGTATCACCCTCATTCAAAGGGACCGGAATTTCTTGAGAGAACTTGTAATCGAGAATTCCCAAAACACTCAGCAATAACATAACAGTGGACGTAGGCCATTCATATAAGGCTGAACCACTTTAAAATTCTTTGTCTTATTTATTTATTTGTGATTGAATAATTAGAGCGATCTAATTTTTTACATCAACAGATTGGCGCCATCTGTGGGAAACGACTGTAATTATCGTTTTTCACCAAAAATGATTCATCATCAATTGCAGATAATCCAGAATCTAGCAATCGAAACGTTGGAAATGCTGGAAATCTGCCAAATCCTTCTGCACCTCCAGATCTGGCTGGAATCATGATGAATCTGGCTCAAGGACAAATCGCCATGCAAGAAACTATGAGGCAACTCATACAAACCCTTCACGGCGTTGCACCTGCACAATCAGGACAGCGAAGTGGTCAAAGGCAAACCTCTTCACGATCTAGGCGTACGGTGACATATCGTAATGATGAATCTGATGATTTCTCATATCAACCTAGGCAAACTTCATCAATACGGGCCTCAGATACTGAGCAACGTGTTACTCTCTCTCCAGAGAGGACCAGTGCCTTAGAAAGACTGAGCAGGGCATCTCCTTTCAGTCGATTAGGCCCGAGGAGGAATAAGAGTCCACCTAAAGCCATGTCGAGGAGTTTTCGACAACCATCAGATCTAAGAGAAGGATCAGCACAATCACGACTAGTTGCTCGTCGAGATAGATCTCAGGGAGCTACGTCAGAACAATCAATTGCTCGGACTAATAGGCCCGAGGAAGGAAATGATGCGTGGAAAGGATCCATTCAGCGGTTGGAGGATAAATTGGGAGAAATGGCTAAGGTGAGGAACCCCCTACAACGAACTTTTGTTCAAGGGACACCTTTTGTACAAGCCATTGTGGATTTTCCTACACCATCGAAGTTTAAAGCACCTGTGGTGACCCCCAAATATGATGGAAAGACATATCATGTTCTTCACATAGAGCAATATCAAGCTGCTGTCGACATCTATGTCGTCCCCGACGAGATGAGATGCAGAGCATTCTCGGGAACCCTTACTGGATCTGCCCAGATATGGTACAACAATCTTCCTCGGGGTAAGATTTTAACTTTCTTTCAACTGGCCGAGTTGTTCATCAGCAATTTCTGTTTTGGAGCAAAGCCAGTAAAATGAGTAGCGCACTTGTTAAGTGTTAGACAAAAATCTGGTGAAAGTACTAGAGATTACATAACTCGTTTCAATAACGAGAAGCTGGAAGTCATAGATTATGAAAAAAAGACAGCAATCACCGCCTTGATGAGTGGGTTATTGCCTAACAAGTTGTATTACACTTTGGCCAAAGATCCACCTACAACTATGTCAGAATTGATGGCAAAAGCGGCCAAAGTCATGAATGCCGAGGAGGCTATGGCTGTGAAGAAGAATATGGATGAAGAAACCAAGGTGGAAGTCAACAATAAAGAGCATAAGGGCAATGGCAATGACAAGCATTCCAAGAATAATAAGTTGACATGGGAAGTTCTGAAGAAATTCGATAATTATACTCCTTTGAAAATGGGTATTAATCATGTCTTGGAAGAAATCAAGAATAACGAGGAGGTAAAATGGCCAAAGAAAATGAGGTCAGACCCTGATATGAGGAATAGCGATAAGTATAGCGAGTTTCATAAGGATCATGGTCATATGACTAAAAATTGCATAGCTCTCCAGAACGAGATTGAAACACTCATCCGAAGAGGAAAGTTGTCAAAGTATGTTGATCATAATGAAGACCGAGTAAGAGAGAGATCTAGATCTCCTCGTCGGGCAGAAGAAAAACAATAAATTGGAATGCTGATATGATGGAATGCTGAACAAGTACGCAAGTATTATCAGTGATGTAAAATGTAAAGCAGTTCCATCAATATGAATAAAACGATGATGTTTCCCCATCTTCTTTCTTTTTATCGAAAGTTTGTCGGGGAATACTAGTGTACAACACTACGCTGTTCAACAATAAAAGCAAACACTGATAGTTCAAACCCACGACCAACTCCGGTTGGTAAAAGGGCGAGAACAAACTATACTCCTTTGGTTAGGAGGAGTACACTAGCGTGATCAACTCCGGTTGGTAAAATAACTAGTGGACACGATAGTTAGAAAGAACCAGATAGTTCGAAAGAACCCGATAGTTCGAGCGTAATCAACTCCGGTTGGTAAAATAGCGAGAAAAAACTATACTCCTTCGGTTAAAAGGCGTACACTAGTGTGATCAACTCCGGTTGGTAAAATAACTAGTGGACACGATAGTTCGAAAGAACCAGATAGTTCGAAAGAACCCGATAGTTCGAGCGTGATCAACTCCGGTTGGTAAAATAGCGAGAACAAACTATACTCCTTTGGTTAGGAGGCGTACACTAGCGTGATCAACTCCGGTTGGTAAAATAACTAGTGGACACGATAGTTCGAAAGAACCAGATAGTTCGAAAGAACCCGATAGTTCAAACCCATGACCAACTCCGGTTGGTAAAAGGGCAAGAACAACATTCTCAAAAATGCCAATCTCGGTTGGTTTGAAAACAAAATATGCTCTCACATGCCAACTTATGTTGGTCGGGAGGTAAGATTATTACAAAAGTTCCTCGAAGTTCCTCGAAGAACAAAATATTCCAAACTGAATCAAGTATAGTTGGTCGGGGATAAAAACCCACTAACTGTGGTTGGTCGACGAGAAGAATTTATCAACCTTGGTTGGTCGGACACAGTTTAAAGACAAAAAATTACCAAGTATAGTTGGTCGGGGATAAAAACCCACTAATTGTAGTTGGTCGACAAGCATAATTTAACAACCTTGGTTGGTTGGATAAATTTTAAACATTTTTATACTCATTACTTTATTATTAAGTGATCGAGCAACATTTCTGATACTTGTAACTTTTTTGGTCGATGAACCATACAACATTGTTATGCAAGCACAAATAAGAAAGTGTTTGATATTTACAAGACAATAGCAAATAAAAATTTGCGAACAAAAATGAAATTCTTTCACTGAATTCAAAATGAATTACGCAAATTTATTACATTGATATTAAATTGTGTACTAACTATTATATTGAGATTCCTACTCTATTGGTTTCTCTCCCTATGCTTTAGAAACAGGTTCCTCGCCAGCAGGTGGATCATTTAAAGTAAGATGAAAATTTATGAAGCTAAGATCTTTCAGCATTCTGATGTTCATCACAGATGATCTGTCCGAGCAGCTCTTGCTCGTCCCCGAGAGCCTCTTGGTCGTCCCCGAGAAGAGGTAGAAGTCAAAATCAGCATCTACAACACTAAGATCTTTACTACTACTGTCCCGACCAATAATGAAGAAGAAGTTGTATGAAAATGTTTCGAAGTCCACCACTAGTTTGGTATTAATCAGATTGAAGAGTTTGGTTCAAATCAACAAAGTATTCAGAGGATCATAAATTTAGCACTCAGTCGCTCGGCACAGGAGGCAGTTGGTCGGCTAGCAAACCAATCAACATACTTGGAGATTATGATAAGCTACAAGCTGCATCATATGTCGTCCAGAAGATAATGCACTTTATGTTGAACAAATCAAGAAGGTAGATCAAGAATTTCACGAGCACCGAGCAACACTGCAGAATAAATACTTCATCCTTTCAAGTAAACCATCAAGCATGAAGCATTGGGGGCTTCTGTTGATACCAAAATTAGTATCCTGATATGAACGAATAATAAAAGAAGACACGTGTCAATCTACATGGCACAATAGCAACGAGGAAGATCATTCCCCGACCAAGTTATGTTCGCTCCGAGCAACAAGAATACTCCGAGGAACTACCATACTCCGAGGAACTGTAACACCCCGCCTAATTAAATACCGGGTGGCCAGTCCCATACCAAATTAAAACAGAATATGCAGTTGGCTCATTCTTAGCATCACTGTCGAAAACATTTACAACTCACCCAATACTCAATTAAGTTGGTGTTAAAAAAACTTTCCAAATTTTAATTCAACAAAATTCATTTCTAGTTTAAGAATAACACAACACATTTTATTCTACAACACTGATAACCAATTAGATAACACCAAATAATTTGAATGCAATTGGAATAAACATTCCCAAATAATATAAATCCTTTACAATAATCCCAAAAATATCAAATGTATTAAAATGACACGAATACAATAGTATTTAACTCCGACAGAAAATGATAACTGAAATCCTTTGGGCGACATGCCCTATGTAAGAATACTGTGAATCAAAAAGATGACAAACGTCTAAGCAAAACCTCCATAGCTCCATAGCTCATCAAAATCAACTATGGTTGGCATCCCTGTTGCTGGACATCTGATATAGAGATACAATAGAAGAGAAAATATGCAAGAAAACGGGTCAGAGCCCGAATGTCTAGTTTATTTTTAAAACAGCAAGTATTTAACAAGTGCAATAAATCTTTTATTATGTACATGTTAGACCCAACTCTCACTTTCTATTCTCACCTCTCATCTAGAGTGCACACTTAAAGTTTCCTATTAACCTCCTAGTTAATGGTTCCTCTTTTCTAGTCGCCAAATTATAATTCCATCCCAATATCATAATCCCCGTATGTCCCATACCATACGTCAGATTAGTATTCATTTACATTTCTCATTTATATGATTAGTTTCTCATTAACATGAATCACTTCTCATTAATATGAATTAAGCTTTTCAATTCTATAAGAATAAACATTCATTAACTTAATTCCATTATCTTTCTCCGTTATCTACAATTATCACCGTAGATAGATTTAACCACAATATAAATCCATTTAGTCATTTAATCCATTATATAAACACCTCGAGTCACAGCTGCGGTGTAATGCATTACTCTGCTATCATGTCCCATCATCGCAGGTCACTGAATAGGGGACTACAGGTTCGTTAAGATTCCTCGAACCATAAATAACAACACAATCATTGGAGGTGAACATAGTTCTCATACCCATGGGTCACGCACATACCTACGTACCCATAGTCAGCGGACTTATCAACTCCCCGATAAGTCTTTCATAGACCTATGTTCTCGAGCGACAAATCAAAGATCCCATGGATTTATCAGGATATGACTGCCCTCACGCGCAAACCTCCCACCGATAGCAAGTAAGCTAGGTATGTCATACACATAAATCATCAATCAATCAAATAGGTATTATCATACCTATAGTATACTAACAACAAGGTACTCACATTAACCTTAGATTATTCCCTTACGTAGCATTATATCTCTTTAAATCCCACGTATTAAAATGTCATATCTTTACTTCATAATTTAATTATCCTCGCATCCTATAACATCTCTCCACTCCCGACGTTGTTAAGGTTCATGCGCGGAGCGTCTCGCAAAGCGAAATCCAAACAAGGAACCCCTCCAATACACTACTACTTAACTTGTCGATCAAGGAGGTCCGTCAACTTCAAATACGCGATCGGGATAACCTCATACCCTCTTTCAACCAAATGTGTTCTAAACTCCCATCTCTATCCAGGAGCCATACCACTACACTCTTGTACTACACTCAGCCTTTGCAAAATTAATAATGAGCTTAAACTCAGTCGTTGATGTTCAAATTGTCACCCTAAGGTTACTCTCACTCAATACACAAGATTCAAATAGGTTTTTCCTCAACATATATTCAGTAACAAGTCACTAATATCATACTGGTCCATAATATCATTTCTCTCGAATTACCACGAGTTTAGTTCTCCTTTTAATTAAGGTTAAAACCGATAGTTTCAAATCTCTTATAAACACATCTTCTTTCACTTAGGATTAAACCCTCTTGTAAACTTAAGGATACACAGGTGTTATATTAAATCACCCCTACTGGTCCTATCTTTAATCCTCATACATCCCCATTTGGAATTTAACAAATGAATCTAGCAACCGAAATTCCATTCATTATAATTTTCATCATTTTAATCACTTGAATCCAAATCAAATTAATTCAAATCTTATCAAGGGTTTACTGATATTTTCTAAGTCCCATAATATCCAAATAATAATCACCAAAGATCCACAAAAGTTTTGGGATAAGAATCAACATTTAAGAAACAACATCATGAATTCTCATATTTTAAATAATCAGAAAAATCAGATCCAAAAATTATTCAAATCATCAATCTGACTTCAGATTTGGATTCTACACGAAAAATTGAGTCAGGTATGTGTTTTGAGTTTTTCTTAAATCTCATCCAAATGCACTCAAAAAAGAAGATCTAAACATTCCAAATTGGCTCTTCTCATTCCATTCGTTTTTGCCTCTTTTTCTAGAAAATTATCAACATATTATCTTCAAGAACACTAAATTATTTTCAGAATTTCTTCCACAGATTGATGAATATTTATTGGATTATTATCATCCTACAACATGAGTTTACCTCCTATATCATTTCAGTTTCTAGAAATCCATAAAACAACTCCATTATGTCTTCCAAACATGAAAAATCATCTCTTTTCATGATTATTCTAACATGGACAATATACGAACTTAAATTGCAAATATCAAACACTTGCCTTTACTGAATACATTTGCACAAGGACTGGAAAATAAAATGACACTCTTTCAATGCAGATTAATCATTAAGTGGAAGTAGAACACAAAAATAATTTTCGTACAATGCTCATCCTAACCTAACACGTCGCTAAAAATGATTTAATCCACCGGAGTTCTAATGAATCTTTAACATGTTTCTCTGTAAGTTTTATCAGTATTATCAAAATATTAAGCTTATTTCAACTTGAATCAAAACCCCTCCTATTTCAAAAGTTATTTCAACTCGACTCCCTTTTTAATCCAAACTTTCTGGTTTTGCTAAAGTAAAGTAAAGAAGTATACCAGATTCCATATTTATGGTATTAATTAACTAAAGATATTCAAATCAAATCAAACCTTAAACATATTCAAATTAAACCCTAAAAATATTCAAATAAAGTTGCCCGCCCGGGCTTACACTTAAGTAGAATATACATATCACTAACATTCAAATCAAACCCTAAACGTACTCAAATCAAGTTGCTGGGCTTACATTTAGTAGAATATAGATATCATGGCTGGCCAAAATTCAAATTGTAGCCAACATTCCAATCTGGCAGGTCAACAAAATCGTCATTCCCGTGGTCAGCAGCAATGGGAAAGTTATATCCTCCTGCGGCTACTGCAGCTCCACCGAAAGCTCCGCCGCCGCCGCCGACGACAGCCCCGCCGCGAGCAGCAAGGCTCCACGTATCCACTCCAAGATAGTTGAGAACTGTAAACGGACCTCCCAAGGGACAGATATCCCACAACACGGATTTCCAATGGCATCCCAGTATTATATTGTTTTTTTGTTAGCTGTTTCTTCCCCTCAACATACTCCTCATCTTTGAAATGGTGACATGATTGTGTATAACTATAAGAAGGTTACGTAGGTTGGGAACGGTAACGTCCCTGAACTCACAATGGTCGGTGTGTGCTTTCCTCTGCATGCCGCAAGGGGCACAACCATTCATACTTTTAAGTTTGACCGGATATTTTAAATTGACTACCACCAATTATCCCTTTATTTATAGGTAATTGTGGCAGTGGGCCAAATAATAAAGCCCGCTCTTAGCATAACTTTCAAAGTAACTTTCAAATTAGCATAACTTTCAAATTAACTTCGTGTTGTAGCAGCAATTTAAGGGTGCGTTTGATTGCAAAGTCGGAAAATGAATTGAAAAGAATTGATTTCCATGGAAAACTATTTTACGGAATTATTTTCCATGGAAAATTATTTTAGGTGTGTTTGATTGGTCTAATTGTCTTACTCGAAAATTAAGTATTTTTCACATTTTCTTATTTGATTAGCATTATTTTCCAACTAGAAAATTAGAGGCTTATGACAACTATATATATGTAAAAGTTTATTTTTTTTAAACTATCAAATTTAAAACTTTAATAAATAAAGATCATTCAACTTTCAACATCTGGAACCCACGAAACATGTCATAGAAATAATAAAAATATAAACGCCAATATTAAAATGCTTAAACGTTCATTTATAACGAATTAAAAATTAGAATGTCTAAAAAACTACAAATAATTAACCCGACAAAATAGAGAAGTCTTAAAACTATTAAAATACGATGTAAATTTGTTGACCCTTATCCAAGCTTGTTAACAATCCAAGCATGTGCAAACTCTTCATCATCTAAGTCAATGAATATCCGACCCAATTCTTTGTCTTGCTCGAAAACTTTCATGAGTTGCATTATATCATTGTTCTCTATGTGCATGGCCTTGAGCTTGTCCAAGATAACTTTCCAATTGACGTGAGTTTGCGTTGCTTGCATTTCTAAAGAAACTGCAATTTTTTTTTATGAATCAGCAATAACAGATAAGGCAGCAGAAGCATCGTCCACAGGTTGCCGACGTTTACGTCGAACTTTAGAGTTTGTTCCCTGCAAGGTTCGTTTGGATGTGATTGAAGGACTTGCCTCAGTAGTAACATTCTCATCCGCCTCATTTTCATTGTTTAAGTTCCCCTCAATATTTTCACTAGCATTATTTGCATTCATTGGGGGAAAGTCATTTCCCGATACGTCTCGATCACCCGTTGCAATGTCATCACCAAAAATAATACCCAAATCTTGGTAGTGAAGACACACCTTTCCCTTTAACTTCGCTGCATCAGGTTTATCCTGAAAGGAAAAATATATAAAATTAGTAAAAGACCAAATTTCATTAAACTAAAAAATATAAAAAAATAAATAATTGTTAAAGCTAATAAAAAAATTGGTGCTACCTTAATGTACTCTTCCCAAACATTAGGATCCGCTGTGATTCATCCAGTATTGCCATCCCACCCAAAACCACTAACCTTGAATAGCTCACGGAGATCCGTATAATCTTTTTTCAAAGTCTTCAAACGTCCTCTTACGTTCTTCTCAACAACTGCCACGCCACATATAGAATATACGCGCTCAGCCACCTTCAAAATCTGAGTTGCTGTGAATCCATTGTCTGCCCGTTTTGTCCCGGCCAACACTTGTTCAATGAGTGTGTTTACCAATTGTTCATCCATCTCATCGGTCCAACGAACTTGCCCTTTTTTTTCATTACCTGGAACTGATTGAGAATATGGTTGACTAACTTCCTCAATGTCAGGGTGAGGGCACATGGTTATGGTAGGTCGTGGGACACGAAATGGCACAAAACTTCCACTTGGACGATAAGTTGCCATTAAACCTGTTTGACATTATATGGTGAACATTTGTAGATCAAAATTTAATGTATCAAATTAGTCAATTGAACATGCATACCAATAATTGTACATGGAAATATAATAAATCTGAAATTAAAAATTTAATTTTTCGACAACAATTCATAACAAAAGAGCTCAATCAAAGTTAATCCCAACATTAGGGTTCATTTGATATTCATTCCACATTGCAGTAGCCGTAATATTTCTGTTAGTATTCCAACTAGCCTCGGGTGTGAAAGTAATGTGGGCATTAAGGGAGGCAACTTCAGGTACATCGTGAGGATCGGGGTTAACTTCATCATCACTAATCTCTTCATCGCTACAAACATCATCTATGCCATCAATTCGTATAAAGTTGTGAAGGGCACAACAAGCAAGTACCATTTTTGCTTGTGTATCAATATCGTGAAAGGGTTGATGTTTTAGATATGCAAATCTTTTCTTAAGCAACCCTATTGTTCTCTCGATAACATTACAGAGTGATGAATGGCGAAAGTTGAACAACTCTTTACTATTTTCTGGTCGTTGACCCTCGATGTCTCTGCGGTGATAACGAGTCTTTCGATATGGTGAAAGAAAACTCGGAACCAATGGAAATCCAGCATCGGCAAGATAATATTTACCTAGTAATATAATAAACCATAATTAGATAATGATATTTAGTTTGTTGTAATTTATGAAAGATAATAAGTTACAAATTGTACCAATAGGAACCGTTAACTTAGGTCCTTATCGTAAAATAGCACTCCTTAATAGTCGACCGTCATGTGCTGATCCCTCCCAACCGGCAAGCACGTAAGTAAACTTCATATCAAATGTACACACCACTAAAACATTTTGCGATATGACTTGCTTTCTGTTGCGATATTTAGGTTGCTCTAGTAAATTAACATTCGCAGCTATGTGAGTACCATCTATTGCGCCCACAGCATCCTAAAATGAAGATTAGTTAATAAAAAACATACATAAATTAGAAAAAAAAAATGAAAAATTTAGTAAGAAGACCTAACCTCAAAGTATTGGTACCAGTCTTCAACATGATCCTTATCGTATGGGGAATTCGCGACAGTTGCGTTGGTGACTATATCCCTATAGAGCATCAGGCATGCATCTAAAACTCTGTGAAAGTAATGGCTTATTGTTTGTCCAGACCTAAAGAAATGTAAACTTTCAACACGATTGCGCTCATCATGGCCAACTGTGGATAAAAAGATAGCAACCTGTTCCTCAACCCTCACAAATCGACTATCGAGTAACCTGTAAGTACGTAAACTAGCACATAATCGGTGGAATGGACCTCGTTTCATCCAAAGTTGCTCGTGACAAACCCTATCGCTCATGTTGAACAATCGATGCAGTACTACGGCCCTATCTTCATCCCAATTTCTATAAGGTGCCCTAGTGAGACGTCGGTCATGATAATGCCTAATAGTTTTATACAAAACTACCGCTTGCAGTACCATTGCCCAAAATGCACCCATAAGTTGGTCATTGTTTGGTGTTCTTGCCATTTTGAAGTGATGCTTGAAAAAAAAAATTATAAAAAAGTTGCTCATAATATTTGTCAAATAAAAATTAAACAAAATATTGAAAGGTTACCTACTCATGCATTACCAAATATCCATATAATATAACACCATATGGGAATGGCCAAAATTCATGTATGATATTTTTAACATTTCATGCCCATGAATGAAATGTCATGCTAAAAGCTTTTTTTTTTTTAATAAATATATATATATATATATATATATATATATTAGATATGGATTTTTTTAAGCTTTTTTTTAATAAATATATATATATTAGATATAAGCTTTTTTTAACTATTTTTTTTCATGGGCTGAATTTTATCACGGGGGCAAATTTATCGCCGTGCCGTCGGCACGGGTATCCACTAGTATATATGTATGATATTTTTGACATTTCATGACCATGCATGAAATGTCATGCTAAAAGCTTTTTTTTTTAATATATATATATATATATATATATATATATATATATATTAGATATGGATTTTTTTAAGCTTTTTTTTAATAAATAGATATATATATTAGATATAAGCTTTTTTTAACTATTTTTTTTATGGGCTGAATTTTATCACGGGGGCAAATTTATCGCCGTGCCGTCGACACGGGTATCCACTAGTATATATGTATGATATTTTTGACATTTCATGCCCATGCATGAAATGTCACGCTAAAAGCTTTTTTTTTTTTAATATATATATATTAGATATGGATTTTTTTAAGCTTTTTTTTTAATAAATAGATATATATATATTAGATATAAGCTTTTTTTAACTATTTTTTTTATGGGCTGAATTTTATCACGGGGGCAAATTTTATCGCCGTGCCGTCAGCACGGGTATCCACTAGTATATATGTATGATATTTTTGACATTTCATGCCCATGCATGAAATGTCATGCTAAAAGCTTTTTTTTTAATAAATATATATATATATTAGATATGGATTTTTTTAAGCTTTTTTTTTAATAAATAGATATATATATTAGATGTAAGCTTTTTTTTTTAATAAATAGATATATATATATTAGATATAGATTTTTTTAACTATTTTTTTTATGGGCTGGAGATATATATTATTATATCTGAAACTGAAACCCCCAAACACAGATATGTATATATACAGTGGCGGATCCAGGATTTTGTGTGAACTGGGGCGAAAGTTTCGATAGTTGCCGGGGGTTCGGGGGCGGGAGCCCCCGAGGCGATTTTTTTTTGGGGGGGGTCGAGTTTTTTCGAGCATTTTTTGGGCTGTTTTTACTTTTTTGGGCATTATGTTCATTTTCAACACTAATTGAAGTGGGTTGGTGCATTGTCTTCTCTTTTTCGTTTAAAAAATTTCTCTATTGATTCCCAATATTTACAAATTTAATTTAATTTCATATAAATTTATATAAATTTACACAAAAATAAATAAATAGACACATATAAACAATACACAAAATAAATTTATAAATTCACATTATAAATTTAATTTCATTTTAGTATAAATAATTTTAGTATAATTTCAGTAGTAAAAATATATAGGATTTTTCTTTTACTTTGGTACGAAAGAAGAGAGAGCACCATTTTAAGTTATGTTTTTTTTTTGTTTATTACAGATTTTCCCCTGAACTTTTAATATAATTACAAGTTACCTCCAGGTTTAATTTTTTACCAAAAAAAAGAACTGGGGCGGCCGCCCCGCTTCGGCCCGGGCTGGATCCGCCCCTGTATATATATATATATATATATATATATATATATATATATATATATATATATATATACCGAAACCCACACATATTTATGTATATCCGAAACCCACACACACAGATATGTATATATATATACCGCTGTATATATATATACCGAAACCAACACACACAGATATATATACCGCTGTATACTTCTTATAATCTTCCGATGTTCCATAAATTGACTTACTTGGAGTTTTATGCTTACAACAATGACAATGGTGACAACAGTGACAACGTTTACAAAAGTGAATATATATATACCGCTGAATACAAGATCGTAACTGTTTCCTGACTTCGTTCAGGTATATATCTATATATACACACAACTGTTTTCAGAAGATGATGAATAATATGAAATTGATTAGGAGAAATTAAAGCAGGTTGCCAACAAAAAAACTAACCTGAAATGGGTTGTATGGGTGTTAACACCTCTTCTCCTCCCGCCGATAATGAGAGAGCTGATAAATTTCTTTTTATAAAGTGGCTGAATGGGTAGTTGAGTGAAAATAGGAGTCGACCTTCTCAATACGTGGGATAGAAAACTTTTATGTTGAATCCAATTCTTTGGGGTACTTTAGAAAACCATTTCCTGTTTTTTGGTGGAAAATACATCACGTGACCCTTTTTTATGGAAAATAATTACTGGGAAAATTTGGTAATCACACACTTTAAAAAAAGGAAAATCATTAGAAAAATCTCATTTTCCATGGAAAATAATGACAATCAAACACACCCTAAATAATTAAATGCAGAATTAAAAAATTAGGAACGAAATTACCCAATTTATGAGCTGATAAATCGAAGGCGAAAAATATAAGAACTTCGAAACTGGACAGTCCAGAAATATGGCTGAGTCGCGGACAATGTCGCTCTCTTTAAGGTGTTTCGCGGCTCTGCCTCCAATTTGTGCCGACAGTGTACAGCCCCGTCACCCCCAGGATAAAACAGCCTCGAAAATAATACGAATCAGCAGCACGAATCTGATTCGCTCAACAAATACCCATTCTAAAATACATATACTGCTCGATCATGATAAATATAAATAATCTGGGAAAGATTATATATTTCTGTGTCGTTATAATTATTCAGGGGATGAATAATTATTTCTGTAAAAAAAAAAATTCGGAGGAAGATGAGAACTGTTAGGAGATAACTGTGTGTTAAAAACGGAGGCTACAACCTCTTTTATGGGGCAAAAGGAAAAGAGACGTTGGTAAACAACGTGGAGAAAAATCTGGAAATAGTGGGCAACTCGGTTGAAGAAATCAACACAGAATAAAACACGTTTTAATTTTTCGGAATTAAAAAAAACGTTAAAAAATAATTTTTTAAAGCCCAAAAAATAATAATGTATTTGTCCAAAAAATTAATTCTTAATGAGCCCAAGCCCATGACCCCGGACACGGGCCGGGCCGGGCCGGCCGGACGGTGGCGGTGCGTGCGCGCGTGTGTGACTTGGCCCAATAAGTCCCCCGCCCATACACACAAAACATTTAATGCCCAAAGGGCTTACCCTTTAGATTCACAAAAAAGGTATATTAACTCATCCCATTTTTTACAACCCACCGATGTGGGACTTGTGCCAAAGGCACTTTCAAAGTTTTTGCACCTCATTATAACAGTTGCCAAAGACAGCTGTTTCCAACAATCCCCCACTTGCAAAACTTGAAAACATTTTATCGAGCAATAATTCATAGAATTGTGCATAAGTAAAGGTGTCTTTCGACTTGAACCTTTACGTAGTAAAGATGATTCAGAATATACTAGAGTAACCGTAGTTTTGAACTCTATCTCTGACAACATCCCACACACAACCCTACTTGGGTGTAGTTCTAATAGCTAGCACGTTACGGTCATGTGCTTCTATCCCAGTATAGTGAACGCTTTAGGAATTTGCCCAAAATATCCATAGGAAGCGGCCACATTTCCACATTCACATAGGTGAGTCTATCAAGAATACTCCTGTAGCTAAGTACCCCACTCAAAATAGAGCTATAGATCTCATTAAGAGTTATAATAACTCATACTCAACTCGCTTCAGGATATCATGCTCCATAGGGATGGACTCGGAGTAAAACCCCGTTCTATTTACTTAATAATTGCATGATTCAACCAATATCACTTGTGACTTGTTATTACCCTTTGAACATATTTCTTGGGATCTCCAGTCCATATGTTGGGTTACCATCACAAATGACTCATTTATCCAAGGGCTTTAGTCCCATCCCTTTCGTAGTGTTCCACACTTTCTCCCTAGCTAGTCCTTTCGTCAAAGGATCAGTTAAGTTCTGTTCAGACCGTATATGATCCACCATCACAGCACCCGTAGAGATAAATTCTCTAACAGTACTATGCTTACAACGTATTTGTCGTTTCTCACCGTTATAATAACGGTTCTCAACTTTTGCAATAGCCGCGGTACTATCACAATGAATCAAAACGGCTGGTATCGGTCTTTTCCATAATGGAATATCTGACAGGAGGTTTCTTAACCAACCTGCCTCTTCACTAGAAGTAGCTAGTGCTATCATCTCAGACTCCATAGTGGATTGAGCCAAAATAGTTTATTTCTTAGATTTCCAGGAAACTGCACCACCAGCGATGCTAAATATATATCCACTAGTAGCCTTAGAATCATCATATATGGTGTTCCAATCAGCATCACTAAATCCTTCAAGGACAGCGGGATGCTTATTATAGTGTAATCTGAGGTTCATCGTCCTTTTAAGGTACCGCATGACCATCTCAATAACATTCCAATGCTCCATACTAGGTTTACTTGTAAATCTACATAGTACTCCCACAGCATAAGCTATGTCAGGTCTAGTGCAATCTGTAGCATATCGTAAGCTACCTATAATGCTTGCATAAGCATTTTGATTTACACTGTCTCCAGTGTTCTTAAATAACTTTACACTAGGGTCAAATGGATTACTAGCAGGTTTACAGTCAAAGTAATTATATTTCTTTAGAACTTTCTCAATGTAATGAGATTGATCCAAAGAAAGTCCCTTTTCTGACCTAGTAATATTAATTCCTAATATTACACTAGCTTCACCCAAATCCTTCATATCAAAGTTGGCAAATAGTAATGATTTAACATTTTCTACGGCATGAATATTAGAACCAAATATAAGCAAGTCATCAACATAAAGACATATGATAGTGCAAATGTTCTCAACATATTTATAATAAATGCATTTGTCACTTTCATTAATTTTAAACCCATTAGAGATGACTAAGCTATCAAATTTATCATGCCATTGTTTAGGTGCCTGTTTGAGTCCATAAAGAGATTTATCTAATTTACATACTTTATTTTCTTGATCGTGTACAATAAAACCTTCAGGTTGATCCATATAAATCTCTTCTTCCAATTCTCCATTTAAAAATGCAGTTTTAACATCCATTTGGTGTACAATTAAATTATTTAAGGCAGCTATAGCAAATAGTACACGTATTGACGTTATTCTAGTCATGGGTGAAAATGTATCAAAAAAGTCTACATTTTCTCTTTGTCTAAAACCTTTAGCAATAAGACGTGCCTTATATTTTTCAATAGTGCCATCAGGTTTTAATTTCTTTTTAAGAATCCATTTACACCCAATTGTTTTACACCCAGGAGGAAGGTCTACTAAATGCCAAGTTTTATTTGTTTCCAAAGAATCAATTTCATCATTAATAGCCTCTTGCCACAAATCCGCATCTAAAGAAGATAAGGCTTCTTAAATAGTGTTAGGATCCTCCTCTAAAGTGTAGGGATAAAAGTCGGGACCAAAATCTTTTTCTACACGAGCCCTTTTACTTTTTTGAATTTCTAAAATGGATTCATTATTTTCTTTAATTTTATTTAAAGAAATATTAGTGGATGACTCGCCCCCACTATTCCTCAATTTAAAAGGAAATTTATCTTCATAAAAATCGGCGTCATTTGATTCAATAATTACTTGATTTTTCAAGTCATAAAATCGGTAAGCTTTGCTATTAATGTCATAGCCTATAAAAACGCACTCATATGCCCTACTTGCCAATTTAGACCTTTTAGGGTCGGGTATACGTACATAGGCTAAGCACCCCCACGTTCTAAAGTATGACATGTTGGGCTTAATATTTTTCCAAATTTCATAAGGAGATATTTTCATTTTAGTCTTAGGAATTCTATTAAGCACGTGACACACAGTCAAAATAATTTCACCCCACCAATGTGAGGCAGCCCCTGAATTTAATAAAATAGCCACAACTAATTCAGTTAATGTCCTATTTTTTCTTTCGGCTTTACCGTTCATTTCGGGTGAATAAAGGGCATTTTTTTCGTGAATAATACCGTGGGTTTTATAAAATTCAATAAATGGTCCAGAATCATGATCGGTACCTCTATCACTACGTAACCTTTTTATTTTCCGATTAAATTGATTTTCAATTTCATTAAGGAAAATTTTAAACATGTCAAACGCTTCACTTTTATTTTTCATTAAATACACAAATGAATAATCGGAACAATCATCAATAAAAGTTATAAAATAACGTTTGCCATTTCTAGTTGTGACACCAACCAATTCACAAATATCTGAATGAATTAAATCAAGTGGTTCAGATTCTCTAAAAACATATTTATGTGGTGTCTTTGTGATTTTTGCTTGACTACACCATTCACATTTTTCAAAATCATTTAATGATAATTCGGGAATTAATCCTAAAGTGCTCATTTTTTTAACTAGTCGTTTATTAACATGACAAAGCCTAACATGCCAAACATTAAATGAACAAGAAATATAAGGAGAAGGATAAATTTTATTCATTGCATCAACATTCAATTTAAACATCCCATCAGTGGCATAACCCTTGCCTACAAAAATTCCATTTTTGGTCAAAGTAAATAAATCAGCACCAATAGTTTGAGTAAAGCCAGCTTTGTTGAGAAGATAACCCGAAACCAAATTTTTCCTTATCTCGGGAGTGTGAAGAACATCTTTGAGGATAACAGTCTTTCCCGAAGTGAACTTCAATTCCACATTTCCAGTACCAGCAACCTCAGTGGAGTGAGAATCACCCAACAACACTTTCTTATCTGCAGTCTCAGAATAAGTCTTAAACAGACTACGATCATAACAAATATGGCGGGAAGCGCCAGTATCCAACCACCACCCTTCGGCACCGCTAACCATGTTGATTTCTTAAATCATAGCACATAGGTCCTCTTCGGTCAAATTGGCTTGTGCTTGTGGCACATTGCGACATTTGCGAGCCATATGGCCAGGCTTGCCACACTTGAAACAGAGAAACTGTCCCGAGTTGCTAGACTGTCCATTTTCGGGGTTCATATACTTATTCTGAGTCTGAGTCTGATTTTTAAAATTCTGGTTGTGGCTCTTTTTCTGATTTTTCATATTTTTTCCGTTTGCCTTTAAAACAACTGGAGTGTGGTTCTTTTTTTGATTTTTGTTGTTAGACACAACAAGAATTTCATCTTTATAGTCCTATTTTCGGAGTTCCTTCTCAATTCTCAATTTAGTAATAAGTGACTCTAGTGAAAATTATTTAGACTTATGCCTCAAAATATTTTTAAACTCTTTGAACAGTGGAGGCAATTTATCAATAATTACAGCCACCTGAAATTGCTCATCTAAAGCCATGCCCTCGGAAATAATTTCATGGGCAATCATTTGCAAATCATGGGTTTGAGCAACAACAGATTTGCATCCGTCATTTGAAATTTCAAATAACGGCTGACGGCATATTTTTAAGCACCCGCCTCCTCCATGTCATATTTTTTAAAAAGTGCGTCCCAAACATCTTTCGCAGTTTTATAATTGGCATAATAGTCATAAAGTTCGTCACTTAGAGCATTCAGAATATAGTTCTTGCACAAAAAATCATTTTCCTCCCAAGTTCTAATTGTTTTGCTTTCCTCAACAGTAGGTGGATTATTTACTACGGGTTTGTCAAATTGAAGACATGATGCGACTTTTTTTGTAGTTAAATAAAATAGCAATTTTTTGCTCCAACGTTTAAAATGGGTGCCTTCATATTTGAAAGTCTTATTAAGGTTACTTGAGTTAATTTCGTCCATGGCAGAATTTTTCTAAACAACTTAAAATTGTTGTAGCAGCAATTTAAATAATTAAATGAAGAATTAAAAAATTAGGAACGAAATTACCCAATTTAGGAGCTGATAAATCAAAGGCTAAAAATATAAGAAACCCGAAACTGGACAGTACAGAAATATGGCTGAGTCGCGGACAATGTCGCTCTCTTTAAGGTGTTTCGCGGCTCTGCTAGACCTGGCAAAATGAGGCACGACACGATAACACGACACGACACGAAATTATAAGTTAATGGGTTTAGTCTTATTGGGTTTGGGTCATTAACGGGTCAACACGGTAGATCTATTATCATAACGGGTCGTGTTTGGGTTTGTACTCTTACACGATTAAACTCGTTTATACCCATTATCACCCGTTAGTGGTACCGGGTTTTATTTGGTCGTGTGACCCGAACCAATATTACACGGGTACTAACGGGTACTAACGAGTACTAACGAGTATTAACGAGTACTAACGGGTACTAACGGGTCACCCAACCCGTTACCCGTTTAGACCGGTTAATATTAACGGGTGTTAACGGTTCGGGTCTTGTACCCGTTAATATTAACGGGTCGTGTTTGGGTATTATCATTTGACCCGTTAGTCTTAACGGGTCGTGTACGGGTTAAGGGTGTTTTCACCCGTTAACACGACCCGCTAACAGCTCTAGGCTCTGCCTCCAATTTGTGCCGACAGTGTACAGCCCCGTCACCCCCAGGATAAAACAACCTCGAAAATAATACGAATCAGCAGCACGAATCTGATTCGCTTAACAAACACCCATTCTAAAATACATATACTGCTCGATCATGATAAATATAAATAATCTGGGAAAGATTATATATTTCTGTGTCGTTATAATTATTCAGGGGATGAATAATTATTTCTGTAAAAAAAAATTCGGAGGAAGATGAGAACTGTTAGGAGATAACTGTGTGTTAAAAACGGAGGCTACAACCTCTTTTATGGGGCAAAAAGAAAAGAGACGTTGGTAAACAACGTGGAGAAAAATCTGGAAATAGTGGGCAACTCGGTTGAAGAAATCAACACAGAATAAAACACGTTTTAATTTTTTGGAATTAAAAAAAACGTTAAAAAATAAATTTTTAAAGCCCAAAAAACAATAATGTATTTGTCCAAAAAATTAATTCTTAATGAGCCTAAGCCCAAGACCCCGGACCCGGACACGGGCACGGGTCGGGCCGGCCGGACGGCGGCGGCGGCGCGCGCGCGCGTGTGTGACTTGGCCCAATAAGTCCCCCACCCATACACACAAAAATCTAATGCCCAAAGGGCTTACCCTTTAGACTCACAAAAAAGGTATATTAACTCATCCCATTTTTTACAACCCACCGATGTGGGACTTGTGCCAAAGGCACTTTCAAAGTTTTTGCACCTCATTATAACAGCTGCCAAAGACAGCTGTTTCCAACACTTCGTAAATCCGTCTTTCAAAGTAAAAACCTAGTTTTTTACAAGATCCGTTTTTTTAGAGAGTCCTTTGAGAGTATGTGATGATTTTAAAAAGTGAGGAAAAGGTTTTTTAAATTTTTTTTCTCTACAAGGGTCCATAAAAATGAAGATTTCGTTCGAATGAGATTTCATGGATCAAAAGGAGTTTTGATCGATGTCACTATTCTACAAACAATGAACCTAGTAAAATAAATATCTTCAAATGAGAGGACATCAAAGGAATCAAGTTTTATATGAGGACCCTGGTTTTCATCTAGGGGCCTTCGTAAGATAAAAAATTGTTTAATAGGGCCTCGATTGAAAGAGACCTTATTTGAACAAGGCTCATATTTATTTGGAAATTTATTTTAGTCAAGATATTCTATTACAAAGTACAAGTAACTTCATAAACACGTCTTTCAAAGTAGAAAGCCTAGTATTTATAAAATCCTTTCTTGATTTTAAGAGAGTCGTTTAAGAGTGTGTGATTGTCATATTCCATGCTTTCTACGTAGACTTCAGGTTTACCATCCCCTTCGAGTCTTCTATATTAGTAGAAGAATTGCACGATAAATCACGTGGGTGATTAGCACGTTGTTTGGAAAGATCTTCAGCAACCAAGATCAGTGGATAATGAGTCCTTGGAGGATGTGTATCTTATTCCTAGACTAGAACAACACTCGCTAGTATGAGTAGAGGCAGAGGAGTGGCCATATAGGAGTAAGATTTTTTATATAGGAAAGTTGTGTATGTGTCCTTGTTAAGTGTTGTAAATATTATTTAGTACTAGTGGGCTTGATTGTGGGCTGAGGGGATAGTGATTTTCCCCCTCAGATTTTCCATCTAATATCCTTGTGTGCTATTATTGATTTATTTACTTATAGCTTCCACTAATAATCAATTCCATGCAATTTGTACTAATTAATTTTATTCAGTAAAATTAAAACTTGTCCAAAATCAAAAGGAATTTTAACTTTCTTGACGCGTTAATTAATTTAACGTAGACCCTTAGGTACATAATTATTCATAACCAATCCTAATTAAGAATATTTCGAGGGAGAAAAGGCACCAAAAGTCCTATGGAAAAAAAAGGAAAAACTAATCCAACCTAACCTATAACTAGATTAGAGTTCATTAATCAGTCGATTTGAATTGGATTAACACTACCTAAATTTGTCTTTAGATGGCCTGGGGTTAGTTGGATTAAAATAGGTAATTTTAAGATGATGAACACCCTCGCAAAATATGCATATGTGATTAGGTTTATTCTAATTAAAATAAATCATTTGTCACTCTATATGAGATTACAACACTAAAAAAACTCGGTTTAAAATAGTTATAGACTTTTGATTTTCCAGTGAAAAAATCCCTACAGGTTGTTCTCAAAGATATTTGTTGGGATTTAGTAAAGACGGATGGAATAATTATTAAAGGCGTTTTATTTTCTAAGAAGATATAATTAGAGTTAATATAAGCGATTATGTATATGTTTCTGTAAGAAAATGAATTTCGAGTACAATCAAGTTATGCAAGGAACAACAATGATTAGAAATAAGAAAAAACAATAGATCATAAGAATTAACATGTTTTAATATAGAGAGATCTGTGTCCATAAGAAAAATGTAGAGGACTTTTATTTCAATAAAAAATTGTTGGGTGATAAAATTTATAGTGAGTCTCAAGTAATAGGTATAAGAGTGCAATTTACATCCTCTAATAATAAATTTTCTTCATTAATAGTATTGAGAATGACAATTACATTTAGATACACAATATTTATCCTTATCAATTATGAAGATGGTTTCACAGCCCCATATGGGCTTATCTGATCAGATTATTGGCCCGATAATTACCGAGGGGGGTAGTCTTTTATAATAATTGAAATTTTCAGAATTCACTCAAGTCTGTTCAGATCATAAGATAAGTTGTTCACATTCAAGATTATGTTAATAGTTCAATAAGACCAAAAGAAAATTACATACTACAAAAAATGTGCAAAAATCATTTATCTTCAACTTATAACACCTTAAACATGTGAATTTTTATTTTCCTTTTTTATTTTCGGAGTATGCATTTGCATATAATTTTTTGTCTCATAAGCACATACAAGTATGTTTCTTGCAAATTATTGCTAACACCCCTTTTGGTAGAACTTATAAAATCTTCTCTCGTCATTTTTAATTAACATGACAAGCAATGAATTTTACACGAACATCCCAAAAATCTAGCGAAGAAATTATGACGTGATTGGGTGAAAATAATTTTCCACATTAGTTTTGGTGAGAAATAAAAAAAATACACCATTGTCAACTCGTGTATGTGTGTGAGGTATAGAAATGAACTCAACATAGTCAATATGAGTCCTTCTCAGAAAACTCCATATGAACTAATAATTAAAGCACTCATAAGTTCACACTACCCTCCTAATAATCGAATCCAAGAATAGGAAAATAAATAGTAATGTTGTGTTCCACAAGTTATCAATCATCTCAACACTATTTATCAACAAAAATTACAAAACAAAAATAGTTTTGGATTTTTATGATTTTAATTAAAAAAAAACCGTTTGGATTTTTGCTCAAAAAATTCAAAAAAACACAAACCTTTTTGTATTTTTCAAAAAATTATAAAACCAGACCAAAAACTATTATACACTCTAGGAATGATAACACATAGTGAACTTTACAAAGAGAATCCTAGTCTAATGATGATATGGATGACTTTCTCGGAAGGGTGAGATGGGACAGAGTAGGAACCCTTATCCACCACTCTAGATATCTTTTTATTATTCGTACCTTGAGCACTAGGAAGGCACCACTCATCCTATTTAATCATCCCATATGCATTTGGTATTTTTGAATCATGTACTCGATACATTCTTGGAGCTTGTAGAAATATTTATTCAAACGTGGATGAACATACCCACTTTGCACAAGCTAGTGGCAATAGTCTCTAAGGTTACCCTTCCTTTTGCAATGGGTGAAAAAGTATAGTTTTAAAGGATCCACCTTTTCTGGATTGGGAGTAATCAATAGAGGGAGCCAAGAAAGTGTGTTTTTTTACCTTTTGACAACGTGGTCTTTGTCTTGAACTTAGAATCTTGTGATCCGTCATATCCAAGATCCGCTTTCTCCTTCGAGGATTGAGAAGGTGCTAGGATTATATTTTTTAACTTCTTGGAACACACTTAGAGGTCAACTTTAACCTTATTAGATGTTAATAAGTCTTTTGTGAGTTTCTTTTTTATGCCTCCAACACCTGACATGCACATAGTGACTTAAAGAGAACGATCTTCAAGGAATCAACCTTTTCATTAAAGAGCTAATCTCTTTCTCCCCCACTTTCAACCTCTCATTATGAGTAGAGTCTCGATCCTTCATCTTAATCATCATAATCGTAATCTTCCCCAAGGAACATATCTCACTCTACAAATAAATGTTCTCGGTAAGATTATCATTCACCTTATTTATGACTTTACACATCTTGTAAAGTTCATTGAACTTATCTTGAAGTTGTTCCTTTATCTCATCAACACAACCCATTTCCTTTACCATTTTGTCTGTATCAATTTTGGACGTAATGCTATATTTATCCACCTTCCCTAAATCAAGGGAGTTTTGAGGAATAATCATACCCTCTTTAGTGGGAACATGATCAAGTTACATTCAATGGGATACTTATAATTTTAGTCGGTGTCCACTATACTAAAAAGGCTAAATTGTCACCTTTGAGTCGACCAGCCTTGTCATGGTCAATGACCGCGACAAGTTTAGTTGTCATGAACTTATCACCGTCAAGGACCTTGACAGGTTCATGACAACTTTCTTAAATAGAAAACCCTACCGTCTTTTTTCCCCGTTTCATTTCCTTCATTTTTCTCTCTCTCTCTCTGAGCGACTGTTCTCTCTCTCTCTCTCTCTCTCTCTCTCTCCTTTTTGTGTGTGTGTGTGTATATCCATGTGTGTGTGTCTCATTTTTTCTACATATATGTGTGTATATGATTTTTTGTTTGTGTGTGATTATTTTGGTGTTTACAAAAATTGGGCATAAATCTGAATTGGACCCTTTTGTTGTGTAAATATGAAATTGGACCCCTTTGTTGTGTAAATATGAAATTGAAATTGGTTGGACATCTGAAATTGGGCATATTCTTGTGTAAATATGAAATTAAAATTGAAATTGGGTATAAAACGAAAATTGGGTATAATGTTGTGTAAATTTGAAATTGGACCTCTTTTGTTGTGTAAATATGAAATTAAAATTGGGTATAAATTTGAAATTGGACATATTGTTGTGTAAATGTGAAATTAAAATTGAAATTGGGTATAAAATTAAAATTGGGTATAGTGTTGTGTAAATCTTAAATTGGGTATAATGTTGTGTAATTGGGTATAATATTGCACATATAAATATATATACACAGAGAGATTGTTGAATTATTTAATTATTGAATTGTTTGGGATTCTTGAATTGTTATTGACTGGTGGGTTTGAACATTTAGATGGCCATTGAGTTGGTTGGCCTTAGGAATTTATATTAAAAGACATTATTATTTGCATTGTTGTTTTGAATTCTTGAATTGTTGTTGATGATGCTGGAAATAGCACCACCCTACTAGGTGTATGTAAGCTCAAATCAGTGATAACAATGGAAGCTCAAGTATACACTAAATATAAGAGATTGAGATGAGGAGAAGAGGATAAATACCAATATATAAGTGGTTTAGCCAATTAGGCCTACGTCCACTGTGCAAGTGAGTGAATAAGGTCACCGGATTAAGGCACTAATGGCCATGGATACAATATCTCAAGATTTCTCTCTCTACTCTATAATTTGATAGAGTTTAGCTAGGGTTGTAATTTTGGATCCCCTCTCAAGGTAGGAGAAGATAAGTATATATAGTGTTTGGGGGGTGTAATGTACCCCCCATGCATGCAATGGGCATGTGTGCGTTGATCTAGCCAATCTAATGAAGACATCTGTCACTGTCACATGTAGAGAATAATGATTAAATATTTCCCCATGTGAGGGGATTGATTTAGTTACAACAGATTTTGTCCACGTGTTCTTATCCTTACATATGCTTATAAATGCTCGGACTTGCCCATGAATGGTACAACCTCGCCCTGGAAGAGTGAGAGGTTACTGAAGTCTAACCGTTGCCTCATCTAAGTCTATTCATGATGACCTCATCCAGGTAAGCTGACCGAGGTTAGGTCGGAAGAGTAATATTCAAGTAATACTACTGATCTCGACCGTTAACTGTAACGTCGGCCAAATCGATACTGTTGTTGGAGAGTGGCTGAACCCGCAAGTCCTTGTAGACAGTACGAGATAACCACCAATTATTTTAGAAAATGGAGGTCAAATTAATTTGCAAATTTAATAAAAACCATTTAGACAATCCAATTTGAAAATAAGGTGGATAAATATGTAAAACATATAACATATTACAATTATTCATCAAAATAATGACCGAATAAGTTGTCGGTTAACAGACTAATACAAACATGTTACATCAAGTATTACAAATAAATATTACAGTATATGCAAGTACAAAACTTGGGCAACACGCCCGAGTGTACAGACTGATCATAACTAGAGTATACAAAAGATAGATGTGTCTATAACAAAAATCCTACATCATCCGCAAAAATGTTGTAGCTCGCTGACACTGAGAATGAGAGATTAACACGGGCGTCCTTGCGGCGGAGCACTTGAGCATAAATAGGATGCATACAAAAGAGAGAAATATAAATGGGTCTGGGCTCGGTTTGATATGGTATAAATGTGAATAAAATGCATGACAATCATGAATTTCTAACATCATAAACAAGCTTAACTCGCACTTCACAAAAGAATAATCCTCACCTCTCATCTAAGTGCACACCCTAGCTCAATGCCATTTATAGTGTTAACTATTCATCAATGTAAGAGAAATAACTCAATTCCAATTTAATAAGCTTACATTTCAGTTTGTACAATATGACTTCTCCGGTCCATTCCTCATTAGGAAACTTATTCCGTACAGTTGATTTATAAAATGCTTTAGCCATTTATAAAATGCCACATTCATGAGAATAGTTACAATCAAAATATAAAGATTCTAAGACCATCCTTCCGGGAGTCACCCTACTGGATGCGCCCCTAAATAGCTATCATCTTCCAGGGCCTATAACCAAGACCACCTGGGCGCCCTAAATCGCGTCGCGTGGGAAGAGGCCTTATACCTTCGACAGTGAGTCATAACTATACCCGAAATTACCTCACTTCTAATAAAACAACAACACAATATAACCACCGGTCCTATGGTCGAGGACTATATTCACCCTGCATTCACTAGCCAAGGGACTTTACCTCATTCGCATAACTTTCCTTATGATAGCATTTAGAGAGGTATGTATAAGCAAGTCACAATTCACAAGATATGCCAATATAAAATGTACATTCCATTTTATCCGGAACCGCATGTGTTTAACGACATAAATCACTATGTTTAATTATCCCCATACTAACTTCCAAGAGTTCACGACAACGACATAAGCCACCAAGGGTAATTTACCTCATCTTAATCTCTAAAAATTCAGAATCATATATCCCTACTTTCCCCTAGTCCTAGACTAGATCACTAAATGAAAAGGACACTTACCTCCTTCTAACAGTTAATTAATTAATTCCCGACCTAAGCCTAGGCACTCCTTTTCTAACCTAGGTTATTGATTCTCCTATTACAAGACCCTAATACTCTATTTTACTTCATGCAAGAAGGTTCCTAAGCCTTAAACCTTAAAAGAAGGGAATAGAAAGGAAACTAAATTTTATGGTTAAAAACAGGGGACCGGTCGATCGGCCCCTGACACCTGGTCGACTGTGCTTCTAGAATTTTGCCTCATAAGAAAAGCAGTAAGCCCATTCTTTAAGGCCTGGTAGATCGGTCCTAGGACCGCAGTTGACCGCGCTATAAAATTATGCCTTTTGAGAGAAGCAGCGGGCTTTTTCTCTTTAGGCCCGGTCGACCGGGCTCTGGACCGCGATCGACCGCTCACACCAGATCTCACTGCCAACCCCCATTTTATCATACAAAAACTAAATCTCTAACCCTAATTTTCTTCCATAACTCTCAACCTTATTATCTAATAACTTCACCCCAACATTTCTACACAACAACAAACTAATGTAATCAACTCAAGTCATATATACATCAAAATCTAAGGGTTTAATTTAAACACCAAAAGTCATCAAAACCCACCAATGGCTTAAATCTCCAAAAACACAACTGTCAATACAAATTATCCACACTAAATCATACATATGCAAGTTAGAAACTTGCCTCAAGTTCGTAGTCTCGGATTCTCTACTCGTAGCAACGATTTCCAAGATCAAATCATCAAATCTCCTCTTTTCTCTTATTTTCTCCCAAGTTCTCTCTCTCTCTCTTAGGTTTAGGAATAAATGAAAAATAAATGATCTAACAAGACTAAAAATACCCAAATTACATTATGTCCAACTTTAAATATCACTACACAATTAAAATGACCCATAACAACATAATTATGTCATGACCGGTTAAAAGTATCCGGAACCCAAAAATATAACTTGGTACTCATTTTGACTATTTCAACCATTTCTGGACTAACTGCGCCCTCTAAATTGGCATCCGGGATATCATAAATTATTTCATGTTCTAACGTCATATTCATTCATCAATAATAATCCCATTGGAATAAAAGTCATAACCGTCGCTTAAAGCAAAACGACGCAACAAAACATAATATGATGGTATTTACTTTCGCTTAACAGTAAATATGCAAAACTTAGTAAACATTATCTCTTAAATCACTTAAAGTAATATTTACTTCAACACCCTTTATTTTATATAATTAACCCGCATGGGAAATCAATATAAAAGTAATTACTCATAAATAAGGGGTATTACATGTGCGTGATAATTGTCCACTCTAAAACTAATCGCCTAGTATCTCCACTAATGGTATAATCGTCTATTTTTTTACTTCAAAATTTAACATTTTAAAAGTATATGATTAAATACATAAAAATAACCAAATTCAGAATTTTAATGGATTTTATTAAATATAGTTTTTATAACTATAAAATGGTTTTAAATATTCCTAAGAGGAGAATAGGATGTAAAATGAATCCATAGTTACTTTTTAATATATTTTCATATATTTTACAGAAATAAGAATATAAGTTTTTACAACAATGAAGAGGATTTGACTAAATAGTTAAAATAAAAAGTGAGGACTATATTCCAAATGGGGTTTTTTATATCCACAAAATTGTAATCAAATTTTATACAAGTGAGAATTTTTTTTCAACTAATCAAAGCATACAAGATAAACATATTTTTTGCAGAAAAATAACTTTCACTCACCACATATGTAATTAAATATTCCAAATGGTCCCGCAATCTTTGAGAACCCTCGGATGAACCGCCTGTAATACCCGGCTAACCCCAAGAAGCTACGCACCTCTGTCGGTGTCGTGGGTTGTCCCCACTCCCTCACCGCCGACACTTTGCTCGGGTCCACTGATATCCCCAATTCTGACACAACGTGCCCTAGAAACTGCACTTCCCATAACCAAAATCCGCACGTCTCATACTTGGCATACATATGATGCTCTCGTAGAGTCTGAAGAACCTGTCTCAAGTGCTCGGCATGCTCCTCCTCAGTCTATGAATAAATCAGGATGTCATCTATGAAGACGATGGCAAATTGATCTAAGAACTCTCTGAACACTCGGTTCATCAAGTCCATGAATACGGCTGGAGCATTTGTTAGCCCAAACCACATGATCCTGAACTCATATGACCCATACCTCGTCAAGAAAGCAGTCTTTGACACATACTGCTCTCTAATCCGTAACTAATGGCATCCTGATCTCAAGTCTATCTTCAAAAAGAAGGTATCTCCCCTCAGTTGTTTGAACAAGTTATCGATTCGGGGCAACGAATACTTATTTTGTATCGTGACGTTGTTCAACTGTCGGTAGTCCACGCACAACCTCAATGAACCATCTCTCTTTTTCACAAACAACACCGGAGCGCCCCAAGGCGAGGTGCTCCTATGAATGAATCCCTGACCTAACAGCTGCTCAATATGATTCTGTAACTCTCTCATCTCAGCTGAAGCCATACGGTATAGTGCACGGGCTATCGGTTGAGTGCCCGACATCAAATCTAGAATGAAATCTATCTCTCGGCTATGAAGTAGTCCCGGTATCTCCTGGAACACATCAGAAAACTCGCGAATAACAGGAATCAAGTCCAGGGGAGTCACGATCTCCTTAGAGGTCTCCCCATCTATTTAATATAAATGGGTGGATGATCCTCCCTCAGGGCGAGGGATCGCCACCAGGAACATCTCTTGTCCCGGTATGGCAAAGATAATACTCCTACTGAAACAATCTATAATGTCTCTATACGCAGCAAGCCAATCCATACCAATAATGGCATCACGTTTATGCATATCTAAAACTAGCATGTCTCCAGGTAAAATTAAGCTACCAATCTCTATACCTACTCCCGGCATATAAAGAATATTAAAGAACCATTTACCAGTGGTGAGTCTACACATGTCACTGTACTCTCTGTCGTGTCTAATAACCCCGTGACCTATGCAAAGCTAGTGGATATAAAATAGTGTGACACCCCAGTATCAAATAAAATACGCCTCATAATGCCATGAATAGGAAACATACCCTCAACTATGGGTGGCGCTTGTGGTGATGTTGGATGGTGGACGTTATAGACACGTCCATACTGCAATTCTCCTTGCTGAACGGGGACTGCTGAGATGGCTGGTAAAGCTGGCATTGAAGGTGGTGCTGGGAAGGCGACTGGGAAGAGGGGTCTCTGCGGCTCCTGACGGGCACCCTACTGCTATGGGCCCCTATCCCCCTCTGGGTAATCCTGGCGCCTATGGCTATTCTTTCCGCAACTAAAATATATGTCCCTGAAGTTTCCTCCCCTTTGTCCCTGCAGACCTCGGCCCTGATGGCCGTTACCACCTCTCCATTGGCCCTGCTGGCCCTGTTGATAACGTTATTGGCCCTAATGGCCCTGTTGATGGCCCAATTGACCTACTGGTAACGATGTGAGTCCTGCTAGCCATGCTGACTAGACTAGCCTTGTTGACCATTCCTAACCCCCCCCCCCCAATATCCCTGCCTGGAATCACCAGATCAAAATCGCTTGACAGGGTCCCCTTGATGGGAACTCTGCTCACTATAACGGACATGTCCCTGAGCTGCTGGTGCCCCATCGGCACAACTACCTCATGTCCGACCCTACTGAATGGACTCCCCTGCTCGCTTACTTCCCTTATGATGAAAGTGGTGATCCTGTCAAGGCAACATAGCGGAATTGAGTACATCAGTGTAAGTACCCAATGACAGATTACCTATGAGGTGCTGACGAATCCTCTAAGTCAATCCGTCCATGAACATCAAGATTTTCTTCTCTTCGGTAGGTGCCTCATCCAGCACTATAGTGAGAAGTCTCGTGAACTCCTCCTTGTACTCTGCAACCATCATACTTCCTGCTTAATATTCAGTAATTTTTACCTCATCTCAGTCTACACGATGGAGGAAATATATTTAGGGTCGAACCGCACCCAAAAAGTCTAAATCGACATACTATCTCTCTCTTCTAAGGTGGTAGTGGACTCGCACCACTATAAGGCAACTCCTACTAGCTTGAAGGAAGCCAGTAACTGTCTCTGAACGTCTGAGCACTCATATATGCGTAGATGCCTCTAGATGTTCTTCTTCCATTCGCTAGCAATGACAATGTCGGAACTGTCTGAGAACTCCAGAGGATGTGCCTTCTTAAAGGCATCCCTAACCCTCTCTCATGCCGTGGGAAGCTATGCTGGCACTAGCGCTACTGCCTGAACTTGGGGTGGGGCCTGTTACACCACCGCTAATGCTCCATTCACCGCCTGAGCAACTGTAGCAGCGACTTCAGTTGCGTTCATCATTCCCTGAGCCTGAGCTGTTGGCTGCTCGGGCTGGGCATTTCTATCTCAGAGGCATCTCAAACGAGAAGGAATTTTATTAGTCCATAGTTATTATTAAATCTCAAATAGTTGAAGACGAAATCTTATAACAAGAATACAACAGTCCTAAAAATAGGGCTCTATATCAAAGAAGCTAAGCTGAAAGCATCATAAGCCGTACATATCCTAAAGGACTCTAGAACCTGATGTTATGATACCTCCAGTGACACCCCCTAATTAAATACCGGATGATCAGTCTTTTTTTTAAATTAAATCAAAGTGTCCGGTTGGTTCATTCTTAGCATCACTAACATAAAACAATTTTCTTAATTAATCACCTAATAAATAATTAAGCTAAGTGTCAAAATATATAATTTTATTTATTAAACTCCATTATTAAAATATTATATGTATAAACCAATTTATGAATACTACTAACGATAAAATTAAACCATCCAAGTGAAATGAGCAAACTAAATAAATCAATCCAAATAAGTATCCACATCTAAGGCCAACTTAATAGATGAAACAATCCCAAATAAAAACTGAATATTGAAATAATAAAAGAGTACAAAATCTATATCAAGTCTAAACAGAATCTGAAAATGGGCGACACATGCCCTAACTAGATAGACTAAATGGGAAGCTGAGAATCAAAGAAGGAATCGTCTATTGCAAGGACCTGCAACTCCCACATAAGCTGCAGCACGTCAATTGTCCAATGAACTACGCCTGACGCCCCTGTGGCTGGGCACTTGTGATATATATATATATATATATATATATATATATATATATATATATATACAAGAAAAAGAAAAAGTGACAGGAAACGGGTCAGAGCCCGAGTGTAAAACAACTTTAAAAATAGTTTAGCAAGTATTTAAGATGCTTACTAGTTGATATTACAAACATGTGAGTACCTCGACACTCACTTGAGAATTCTCACCTCTCAACTAGCGTGCACGCCTAACGTACTGCTATAATGACTCATAAGATTAATTTAATGCACTAGTCTAACCCAATTCTCCTCTCATCAATTTTTGATCCATATGACCGTATGTCTATGATTTATTTAAGATAACTTTTCTTATGAATTAATCAAGCCAGTTAAGTATATCTCAATATTGATTTGGGATTAAATGCATTTATTCAATTTTATCTACTTGTATGCATAGTAGAAGAATCATCGGTATATATATTATCACACATAATATATATACAATAGAGCACCCCACATAAATCTATGGTGCTGGCATACTCTGCCATCCAGTCCCTGTACCTCTCGTACGATAAGGGAAATACTAGTTCGAATCCACTCTCGAACCGTATTAACATAAAACACACATATCGGAGGTGAAGCATAGTTCCAAGTCACTAAGAGGTCAGCACATACCCTCACGTCTCTTAGGACCGTCTGACTATCATTCTCAGATAACTTGTACCAAGGACACTATATTTTAGTGTATGATTAAATATCCCCCATAAAGGTCCAATCGAGATAAGACTGTCCCGACGCAAAAACCCCCCCGTGATAACAAGTACTGCGGGTATGATTATACACATGCATTCACATATTACATATTATATATACATATATACATTCACTCAATTATATATATATATGTATATATATTCACGTTATTCATTTACGTACGCCCACGACCCATAATAATAATATTCTAATCATACGTGGCACATAACGCCCGAGTCCTACGTATAATTAAACCCTTCCTTTTTATTCTCAATTACTGCCACATTCTAAGTGCTTCTCGTCTCTCGAAGTCTTTCATCTTGATTAAATGTAATATTAGTAGGAGTACACTCAATACCCTACTGGTCTAAGTCCTTCTTGATTCTCACAAAACTTAATTTAATGTACGCACGGTTTCCATTCCAATTTATACCCCCCGAATTCCCATGGTTAAATTTCATATAAAGTCACATTACCCGGACCCTACTTATACCCTACTGGTCCTTCTCATGTCCCATTATGGTGTTTAAATTAAGTCTAAAGATCCTCACATATTTGAATCGGATTAACCTTAAAGGGGGAGAAAGTTTCAGTTTCCAGGAGGAGTCGATCGATCGATAAAAAGGGGTCGATCGGTCGACATTCTTGAGTCGATCGATTGATCGAGCAGTTCTTGCCTAGATTCTGCAATTCTTTACCTACGATTTTCTTCCATTTAACTTCTCCAAATCGCCATTAACAAGTCCCAAACTCCCAACCAAACATTAGGAACATTATACAAACACTTATAGATGTTTTCTAACATAAAACTTTCATTAATTCATCAAGAACCGTCATCAAACTAATTAATCCAAGAATTTATCCTTTAACCCTAGTTTATTTTATTTCACAAGAATTTAATGAATATTCAGATTCCTATCTCTACTGGGCATCCAAAATTCGTGTTCACCAATCTAGATACAACGAGGGAGTAATTTTAACATGATTTCTATTCTGAAATTCAATATAATTTTCCCAGACATTATTTATTTTTCATGGAAATGTAAATAATTTTCTCCTATACTAGCATGGAGGTGATATCAACCATATAACAGCAAGTTAGATACTTACCTTAGAAATGGAAGTCTGAATCGTTGATGATAATGGGTATGGTTTCGTTCCTCGTTCCCCAATCTACGTGTGGTGGTGGAATTGGTGAAGATGGTGTTGGGTGGGTGGTTCTCTCCCTTGGAAGTCCTATCTCTTCTCCCTTCCTTAGACCCTCTACTACTCTCGAGTTTCTAACCCTCGAGGACTCTCTCTTCCCACAGATGTAAACTCTATATTTTTGTCATTAATTAAGGCTAAAATGGAAAATTATCAAAATGCCCTTCCGAGTTACCGGTTAGGCCTAAAAATATTTCGAGACCCAAACTAAACCCCCGGGTATACTTTTCTGACTATCTCAACCCTTTCGGATACATTGGCGCACTCAAAATGACCATATGAGCGACTCATAATTAAATTACTTTTTATTCCATTAATCTAGTCATGAGACGACACATGCGCGTCCCGACTTAATTTCTATAATTGTACTATTATTCACTCGTGACAGTCTTAATACATTCAATCTAATATATTACTTTACTCATCTAGTAATATTCAACATAATTCTTACCAATAATTACTAACACTCGTCACGCTAGTAAATATTTATTTTAAAATCCGGATTAATATTAAATTAATTTATCACAATTTTATTTAATTAATCCCATAATTAAATCCTATTAAAATACTAGGTATTGCAAGTTATCAACCACGTGTTATGCACATAACTTGTTAAAATTAATTAAAAATAAAAGAGTAAATAATAAAATGTTAAATAAAAAATAATTACCCAAGCCCATCATCTCCCTAGACCTAACCACCAAGAGCCTCCACCTCCACCACTACCAAACCCCTAACCCCCCAACCCTACCCAACCTAACACCTCGCACACCTCGCTTACCATCCCTCACCCCTCCACCCCCGCCCCAACCCCCTTTTTTCTCTTTATATCCTCTCTCTCTCTCTCTCTCTCTCTCTCTCTCTCTATCTATATATATATATATATCAAACTATAAATACGCATACATATAAACACTAAAATTAATTTTAGGTCTAGTAAAACGAATGAATTTGTTCTAAGTTAGGGTTTAATTTGGGGATGGGTGGTAAATTTAATGGATTTATTAGAAGTCTATTAAAGATAACGGTCATGTGACTGGCATGTGACCTATTTTGAACGAAAAATTATTTAAAAATGTAAAATAATTTTAAATTTTATTTAAATTAAAAATTAGAATCATGGAAAAATACTTGAAAGGTCAAAACTACAAAATTTCATAAAAATAACCAAAACTCAACCCCCCACCCACCATCATCCCAACCACCTTATCCCCCTTAGCCTACAACTAACAACCCCCATCATCATTGTGAGGGGGATAATTCGATCACACGTGGGGGAAGGGACCATGCCCTATATATCTTTCTAGGCATCTTCATCCATGAAGATAGACTGTTGGAGCTAACCGATATGCGAGAATATACAGTTGATCAAGTTGGGGATAACTATTATAGCGATTGAGTATGTTAAGGACTCATCCATCTAATCCTATAAATGTAACCTTAGTCCCCAGCGAAAAGGAGATGTAATCCTAAACCTTATAACCAAGATAATTGAAAATAAGGACCTCCCATGGATGTAGACCCATTGTAGAACCACATAAACTATGGTCTTATATGTCTGCATGTTTTACTTGTTCTTGTCGGCTAAAACTGTGTTGAATCATAACCAGTAGGATTTTACCACATACAATTGGCGTTATTTGTGGGAAGTAAGTTTCTTTCTTCAACCTTTTCAATTAAAAATAATCATGTCTCATTCATATAGCGAGCATTTAAAACACGCATGTGCCTCCCTATGGGGCGATAGAATAAGTTAATATGAAATTAATTATTTCTAATTTTAATCCTGAATAATTATTTATCTTAGGTCAATTTATTAATCCAAATTCGAATGAAATAAAATAAAGTAAATATGGAGCACATTAAATAATAGATTTAATTTGTTCCTAACTTCATTAATTAAGTAAATTTTACATTTTACAATTTCTTAATTAATTAATTAGGTTCGAATTCCATATGAGGTGATAGAAATTAACAATGGCTGAAAATAAAATCAATCACACGAATAGGGACATCGTCATTTAATATGGTAACTTGCTCGGAAAAATACATGCACCAACCTCACACATAAGTTCACTAGTACAAAAGATTTCAAGTATTGCAAAAGAATAAACACAACTTGCAACTCTTGATTTAACCGCAACCACATATTGTTGTCGTTATAAACTTTTAACCTCAAAATTACTATTTATGTCAATCTCAATCGTAGTTTGACGACAACCACCACCCTCGGGTCTCGATATCCATGAGTCTTTTTAAAGGAACTCCTCCTTTTTATTTTTAGAGAACCCTTTTTGAGTTTTAAGCTCAAGAACTCTTAAGCACATTACTTTATATTTTTTATTCTTTTTAATGTTTTAGAAAAAAACATTAAGCACATTAAATCTTATATTTTAATTGCGTTTTATATAAAATAATTCCCACAAATTTCTTTTCAAAATCCATGCAGTTTGGACTTTGGTTGAGATCAAATTTTGAGGAGTTTTTTAAGATCGGTGAGTCGATTAACTTGGATTACGATCTAAGGTAATTTGAAAGACTAGTGATTTATGAATCAAAGTTACGGTGGAGATTCGAGTAGATGCTTCCATTTCATAGATAACCTCCTTTTAAATTGAATTTTAGATAAGTTAAAAAGAATTTAGTTTTAAAAGAGTCCTCAAGGTTTAAAAAACTCAACAACTAACTAAGTGAATTTTTTTTTTAAATAAAAAGAGTTTTAAAGGAAACCTTGTTGACCACGAAAAAAAGAAAAAAAAAATAAGCCAAAAAACAAATCCCACGCCCATGCCTTTCCCAACCAACCCGCTATAACGGTCTCCTTCATCCACTCTGGCGGTAGGAGTAGCAGCAGTTCTCGGCTCCTTATGCTGCGATCGCGGGTCAGGGAAATTCTTGACCAAGTCGCAGCCATCACTTGAGGTGTACGGGTATGCAAACTAATATTTCACTTATGCCTATTTTGAGAGACTCCTATAGATTTAATCTTTGTTTGGGACTTTTTTATGTGCCACTTAAGTACAATGTTGAAAATTCTAAGCACTAAAACTTAGAAAAAATCCCTTTAAAAATTCACCAAAGCAAAATTATTTTTTATATTTCAAAAAATTAATTGTCCCACATGTACTACGTTTTTGTACGGCTTGAACTTTTGTGTGGTCGGTATTTATGTTGAATTTATGTCTTTGACGTAGAATTCAATTGTGCAGACGATCTTCAATAAAATTAACACAAACCTAAACTATGTTTTGGATCCAAAATTATATAATAAGGAAAACTATGTTCTTACAATATTCAGAGACTCACAAAGATTATCAAGATGATCGCGGTGAATATGTCCCTCCCAAGTTCATATCCAACCAAAATCGAAGTACCCCCAGCTCTCTCTATTGTGCATCTGAGGAACAAATTGGAGATCAATAAGCCATCATGATCTAACCAAATATTGTTACTAGATGACACTTACGAGTAGCGCCTTAGAGAACAGAAGTCTGTCACATGCCAATAATAGGAGGATAACGCCCGCTTTCAATGTCGTCTCGAGAGGAGGGAATAAGAAATCCACAAGGTCCAATGTAAGAGCTAGGAGATCGCCTACACCGCCCTCATGCAAGTCAAACTCACAGTTAAGGAAGGAGTTTTTGAATTCAAATCATTTATACCAAAGGAGATCATCGTAAAAAAAGATCGCCACAAAAAATTGTCATGGAAAAGAAGATCTTTGTCATCTCATTTGGGGGGAGATGGACAATCATCCTGCTCATCGAGTGGACAAAACCACCAAGGAGCTGGACATGAGAGCCCTTATCTTCCAAATAAATTCACCATTTTCCAAAACGATTGAAAACTTTGAACCTCCTAAGATGTTCACTACACCAAGATTCAAGATATACGATGATTAGAAAGACCCCACCGATTATGTTCGCCACTACCACTATGATGCTTTGGAACACCAATGATCCCTTGATGTGTCAGATCTTTCCTTAAAGCTTAAGACATGTAGCCTATAAATAGTTCGAAAACTATCACATAGGTCCATCTCTAGCTTTAAACAACTGGTAAAGGCATTTATGACAAAGTTCATTACTAGTACCACACATCCAAATAGGGTGGATTTGTTCCTCGTGCTGAAAAAGAAACTCGATGAAACCCTGCATGAATATGATCAGTGATATTGGAATATCTATAATGAGGTTGAAGACTACTCTTAACAGGTAACGGTAGCCTCATTTAAGATTGGCTTGCTAATGGTTCCATGTTATATTAATCCTTCACCAAAAAGGAGGCTACCACTATCGATGACCTAATGTCCCAGATTGAGAAGTATAACAAATTGGAAAATATGGTAGCAAGCACACAGCGGGATAATGGTCGACTAAAGGCGAAAAAAATGGAGTTAAAGAGAAACCTCCTAAAAGAGGAGGAAAGCAGGACAACGAACCTAAGGGCGACGAGAAGTCAGACCCCAAAAAGGATCATCGCACCATTAACACCATTTTTAAATAACCAATTTATAATATCTTGACCAAGATCAAGGATCAATAACATTTCAAGTAGCTTAGAAAGATGGCAGGGTGCCTCTCCAAAACAACACAACCTTAAGATGCTCCTACCATAAGGAGCATGTGCATAAGACAAAGAATTGTAAGGTTCTTAAGTCGCATATGGAAGAACTGGCCCAAGCAGGCCACATAGATGACTACGTTGAGAAGAAGAACGATAAAGATCCTACAGAGCGTGGCCAAAAGACATATAATGTCTTAAAAGAAGATGGATTGGGGTATGAGTTTGCAATCATTCACGGAGCCTCAAGCCTTAACCGGATCAAAGGAAATACTTTGAGGATTGAATTGATGATCATTGCGGTGGTGGAATCCTTTCAGCCAAACCCACTGTTGGCAAGCATCATCGGCTATAGGAAATAAACTATGCCTAAAACATCATCTTTATCGAATAAATCCTAGTTAGAGCCAGGATTCTGCATCGTAATGCACGAGAATCACATTTAGTATTGCTAACTCGAATATAGATAAGCTACTAGTGGACCAGTTAAGCTATTTTGAGGTAATTTACCTCAAGTTATTTATCTAGCTTAACTCATAAATGAAAGATCTTAAAAAGATTATCATTCTTTTGGCAAGATTAGCAGGAATAATGACAATGCCGCTGGGAAAGTTTGTGCTTCCACTATGAACTGTGAGTTTAATCAAAATTTATTAAATTCCTAGTAATGGATATTGAATCATCATACAATGCGATTTTTGGATGAGGATATCTTCATGCGATGAAGATAGTTCCATCTACCAACCATCAATATCTCAAATTCATTACCGATTGGGGGTAATAGAGATTCGTGGAAATTAAGTTTTTACTTGGTAATGCTTTATCGCGACCATCAGACCTAAATAGGAAAAGAAAAATGATAAGGTGTAAAACACAAAGAGGGATCCCCCTTCAAATAGCAGCTAAATCATGGGCGACTAGTGGTAGAAGACACAAGGGTGGCCCCCGCTGATAAAGGCATGGAACCAGTATAAGAAATTATGTTCGACGACTTTCTCACACACACATAAATTTTGATCGACAGTTCTTTCACCGATGGAAAAAAAGAAGATTTGATATCCTTCCTCAAAGAGAACCAAGACGTGTTTGCCTGGTAGTCATATGATAAGTCTAGCATCGATCCTGAAGTAATGTGTAACGGGCTTCATGTGAACCTGACGTTCCTATCGATTGCAAAGAGGCCACAGTGAACATCACCAGAAAAGGAAAACGCATGGGAAGAAAAGGATTGTAAAAAATCTGGAGGGAAGTTCTATAAAAAGTTCAATTCCCCAAGTAACTCTCAAAACCTAGTCGTAGTTACAAAGAATAATGGGAAGTGGAGAGTTTGCAAAGACTTTACCAACCTGAATAAAGCATGTCCCAAAGATAGCTTCCCTCCATCAAAGATCGACTAGTTATTTCGATGCCACAACTAACCATGAATATATAATATTTTTAGATTCCTATCCTAGCTATCACTGGATACCTCTATCCGGGCTTGACCAGGAAAATATATATTTAATCACTATGCTTGGCCTTTACTGTTACACAATTATTTCATTCGAACTCAAGAATATAGGAGCGGCCTACCAACTATTGGTCAGCAAGATATTCAAGCATTAGTTGGGCAATACCATGGGTGTATACATCGACGATACGATTATGAGGAATAAGTATAAAGGTAATTATATTTTGTACCTAGCGAAGAATTTGGAGGTCCCCTGGTACTATAAGATCAAGTTAAATGCAACCAATGCTTTTTCGAGGTACAATCTAAAAAATCCCTTTGTTATATGGTCAGTCAAAGAGGATTCGAATGAAACTCCAATCAAATTGAGACGTTAAAGATCATTCAGCAATCCAAGACTTTCAGAGATGTCCAGAAGCTAATTGCAATGCTCGCAGCACTTAATCGCTTCATCTCCAAGTCTTCTTAAAGATGTCGACCTTTCTTTCAGCTATTAAGAAATTAAGAAAAGGAGTCTAGAATGATGTGTGCTAAAAGGCACTTGAAGATATCAAATGATACCTCAGTTGGCCTCCCCTATTCATAGTTTTAAACTTATGGGTTATAATCCACTTGTATCTCTCTGTATTCAACCATGCAATTAGTTTAGTCTTGGTATGCGAGAAAAAACGACATCAACCCTAATTTATTACGCTAATAAAATGTTGCTAGATAAATAAATACGATAATTGGCATATTCACTATTGATAACCTCATGAAAGTTAACGAACTAATTTGTGGTGCACTCCATCATAGTTATAACCTTTTTTTCCATAAAAGCAATCGTTGGATATGCCAACCTCCATGGATAGATGTCTGACGCGACACAAAATATGTATCCTACGAGTGTTCCTACGGCTCAAGTGCAAGTTAGTCGCTCGAGTAATAACCTAGTAAGTCATGGTCGAATTCGCAAAAAATAGGACGAAAATCGTGAGGACGTCATTTTACAAAGTCCTAAACAAATATAACTCTTTTAGCTAAAGATAAAGAGAAAATTAGAATTCTCGCATTAATAAAATAGGTACCCCGTACACATTCACCCCAGGAGACCCAAATCGGTTTGTAAGATGAACCGTTTCTCCCTGAATTCTAAATCGTTTCGCATACTTCCTCTTGATAAGGGATCTTCTTTTGGTCTTTTTCTCCAATTTGTACTTTTTACCCCTAGATTCTTATCCCAACTTTGAATGCACATAACTTCTTCACCGTAGCTCATATTGAGGTTTCGTTTCTTCCAGAGTGCTCGTGAGTTTTATTTCTTCGACTTTTTAGTTAGCTCCTATATACAATTATCGATGGAAAATTACAAATTTGCCTTTGAATTTCCTTTCTTGTGATTCTTTCACCATTTTGATTCCTCTCTCGCATCCACTCACATAAATTACCTGTAAAACATGAGAGAAATACACAAAACATGAAATACTCGCCAAGGATAGTTAGTATCATAAATATGGGATAAATTCGAATTAAATGCAATGCAGAAGATTGTAAAAATACTAAAATTAATGGGAGAAATGTGGAATATTTATGCCTAATCAAATCCCCTTAACTTAGAACGGTGCTCATCTCGAGCAATATAAAATAGTAAGAGCATGTGTTTAAATTAACTTCTAAATGACTAGGGATATAATACCACTTTCGCAGGCTAGCGATTGCATTTAGCGTATGCAAAAATTCATTAAACCCCTAGGTTACCCTAGTAGGATAAGTGGTGTCTCGTGAGGGTTTATAGGGGATATACCGACAAAATTCATTTTTCACACGGCTCAAAGAAAATATCAAAATAACTTAAAATCATAAAATTTAAATTCCCTAAAATAATCACTTTAAATTTTTATCTGACACTCTCAATTCATAGTGTGTGTGTGTGTGCATGCGCGAAGCCAAAATTTAAACCGCTATCTTCCATAGAATGATCATTATGTTACTTTCAGAAAATTCGCTTTGATTAAATTTCTCACGAAATGCACTCAAAAATGAATCACTCGGATTGTGGCTATTTTCTCTCAGTGTGTGGAATATTAAGAGTAAATGTAATGGAACACGAGTTCATGCACCAAATTGAAATACAAAAATTTTATGGGTGAAAAGATCTCAAGAACGGGTTACGATCATTGGAAAACTAAAAACATCATCTTTATTCACACTGTTTTGTCTCTTTTATTATATTTTCGTGTTTTAGCTCTCCACGTGGTAATTAATTTCGTTATTCGGACTCGGTTAGGACTTTTTCTAGCTAAGGCGTTTTTGGTAAAAAAATAGAAATGTTTAGGAAATTCGGAGCTAGAAAATTTTCTTGCGATGTCCGTATATACTTTTTCGGGCTTTTGCGCATTTTCTCTTTTTTTTTTCTAATTTTTGTTTGAGCATTTTTCTATTTTTTTCTTTCACCTTTTATGTACCATTTGGACTTAATTGATGAATTTTCGATTTTCACAACTCCGGGTCAATTGGATTTTCGGGTTAACAAGCAAAAATGATACAATTTATTAGGCTCGAATCGGCTAGAAAAGGATAATAATTTTTCACAACTTTTTATGGCTAATATATTTGGGTAAACAAATGATGGTCTAACTTCATTTATTTGAATTACCAATTATGTTACCATATACGTTTCAAGATTAAATTTAATTTTGAGACATTTTTAGCACGTTTTCAAAATAACATTTCACTCGTTTTTCGTAATCGATTAAAGCAATGATTTAGAGATCATCAACAAATTTTTAATCACTGAAAAGGACTTTGAGTTAACTTTTAACTTGGAGTGATTGAATTACTTGGAAAAAGTTATAGGCTTGAAATCTCGCTGGGCTAAAAAATCTCCATACTTATTCATTAGTTCATCAATTTTTGCTCAATTTCCATTTTGGTGAATTTCGGCTTAATGCATTAAGTTTTTACAAATTGAGACTTCAAATAATAATTTTGTGATTTTTTTGAAGTTATTTTTTGGGCATTTTAAAATTTGTGAAGTTTAAAGAGGCACGTGTACCCCCCCCCCCCCCCCCCCAACTTAGTCTTTTGCATTGTTCTTAATCAAAAGGACTAAAATCTAAATAAGTAAAGAAGAGTGTGAAATAGAAACAGGAAAAATTTAAAATTCAATATGACACTATATAATCATAAACAACTTGCATTAATAAAAGATATATCAATTACACAGTCCTTGAAATCTATAAGTAAGCAAAAGAAGGAACTACATAAAAGATGGAAAACAATCCCAATAAGCTAATAAGAGGGGTCAAGGGCATTCGGGTCGCGAGCATATGGGTCGTAGAAATAATTTAAGAATTGTGCGTTTGGACCCATATTCAAGAGGTTCATGTCCTCTTAGATCCGCAGCATCATGCTCATGTCAAGATGATAATCATGACGATCCATCCATCAGTCCTCTCGGTATTTGACAATAAACTCGTCGAGGAACATCTCAATATGGTCTATACAGCTATGAATGACTTTCGTATTATAAGCCTGATCATTAAAATTAGCCTCGTAATTCGGGTCGGCCTCCTTGTCTTCTTTTTGGGCTTATCGCCCAATTTATTCTTCCCCCTCCGCACCTTCATCACCTTCGTCACCCTCGTCCATTTCCACATCGTCAAACATAGTCTTTGGTGGACCTTGTACGTTCCGTAATTGAATTAAATTATGCTCAATGGAGGTAGCATTGATGGGCTTTGGGGCATGTGCGGCAGAGTCCCATTCGGAGATCGAAGCGTCGCGACAAAATGAGAAAATGAAACGCCCATAGGGGAGTGTCATCTTCCCGATCCTGTCAGAGTCCGCGATAATTCTCTTCTCGAGATAGATGTGGGGAAGGATAATCCTAGCGCCCTCATCAAGAAAATGGTAGAGGAAAGTTCCATGACATAAGTGTCTCGTAACTGATTAGATTTGAATAGCGGATATTGGGGAAACTTCCCGACGAGGAATGTGTCGCGAGTCCACTCAATTCCCAACGCCCAACATTCGGCACACACTTGCTTGGTGAGATGAGGAGCGGCATTGGTACATGTGTGAGGGTCGTACATGTGAACGCCCATCGCCTGCATCTTTTGCTTGATTATGTTTAGGGTGAGTAAGACTTTCGTGCCGTTGACTAAGGCCTCGTATTGGCCGCAGGAAGTGCGTACAAGGGTATCATAGAATAGTCGAATAATATTTTCATAGGCCGCACTCGCAGTGTCCAACCATTGGTACCAATCAAGACGATAAAAAATTTGCTTAACTTTGATGGGAATTTCTTCCCATACCACTTGTCGCTCGATAAATACCGTGAGGGTGGGGACAAAGTGGATATTGACCTAATCATGCTCTTGAGTGGAGCATATGACCTCTCGCGCGTCGTCGTCTTGGATGTCCGTAGAATTATATTTGGTCACTTGACGCACAAGGAAGATGGTACGTTCGCGAGGCATGGTGAGATAAGGAAATTTAAGGAGAATGGAAGAGTGTGTAATGGGGAACAAGAGAAGGTTTGATGTGGGGAAAATGGAAAATTTGGGGGGTGGGGGTTGTATTTGTAGGTGGGTAGGGGTGGGGAAGGGTGGGAAAATGAAAGGGTGTTGGTGGGAAATGGATTTGGAAAGGGAAAATGAAATATTTTTGTTGTGGAAGGGAGTGAAAAGGTTGAAAATCCGTGTATGATGGGAAAACGGTGTTTGGGTGTAGGGAATGTGAAAGGATTGGAGGGAATGTGAAAAAGAGGGGATGAATTTTGTGTTGGAAACACAGGTACGCGAATGGGTTTTGACAAAGGAGAGAACCGGTTCAGGGGGAGAATCGGTTCTTGTTTAGGGCTAACCGGTTCGGTCACTTTTGCTACCCAAACTTCTTTTTGTCCTCTTTTTCCACTCTTTCTCGGGCACGAAGGCAAGGCAATGGTACAAACTCTCCACAGTGATTCTAGATTGACTAAAGGTGACTGAAGACACTCAAAACTCTCTGTGCTACTAACTTTCTGTCTCAAGGTGCGTTAGGTTAAAAATGACACTTGTATCTCTCACTAATGCAGACTCGACGCACATTTAAGCACTCTAAGCACACACACGACTCAAAAACACTACAATTAGTTCACCCCATAAGCGTCGGGTGTGTAATAACCTCTCACTCAAACCTACTCGTTCCCGTATAAGGGATCCGACAACCAAATCGTGTTTCTTCCTCAACACACGCCTCTAGATATGGATTTTGGCGTTGTCCATTAACTTTGAGTGTGTCCCACCTTTCAAATTCTCTAATTATATTGCACTATGGGAAAACACTTCTCTCACAATCCACCGCGAATGTAACTTATCGGGAAATAAATGAAGTCGTGAGTTGTACAAAAGCACTTTTTGACCCGGACGAAATTCTTTTTGACTGATATTTTGTTTACGTTTGAGTTTTATCCTCTCATTGGCAATGCGGGTGTTTCACACGCATCGTTGTGTATTTCTTCTAACTCTTGCAATTGCATTTTCTGCACTTCACCGACTTTGTCAATATTGTAATTCAACCTCTTAATGGCCCAATACGCTTTGTGCTCGAGCTCAATAGGGAGATGGCAAGGATTTCCATAGACAAACGGAATATAGATATTTCGAGGGGGTTCTTATACGCGGTTTTATAAGCCCATAGCACACCGATCAATCTATTAGACCAATCCTTATGATTAGGATCAACGGTATCTTTGAGAATTTGTTTGATCTCTATCTTTGCTAACTCGGCTTGCCATTCGTTTCGGTGTGGTAAGTCATGCCAACCTTGTGGATGATGCCATACTTCCTCATTAAATTTTCAAACGTCTTATAGCAAAAGTGTGTGCCATTATCACTAATAATGGCATTCGGAGCACCGAAGCGAGAAAGTATGTGTTCATGGATGAACTTTACCACCACCTACTGTCATTCGTCCTAAAATCTATAGCATTTACCCATTTCGACACATAGTCTACTGCGACAAGGATGTACGGGAAACCAAAAAAATGAGGGAAAGGTTCCATGAAGTTTATGCCCAAACAGTCGAATATCTCGATGAGGAGAACAGGGGTGAATGACATCATGTCTCATCGAGTAATAATTCCCATTCTTTGTCACCTATCGCAAGATTTGCAATGAGTATTTTTCATCTCGAAAGATTGTGGGCCAATAGAGACCGCTTTGAAAAATCTTAGCGGCCATCTTTTTCGTGAAAAATTATCCTCCACAAGCTTTCGAATGACAAAACCGGATGACACTAGGGATCTCATCATCCAACACACATCTCCGTATTATTTGGTCAGGAAATATTTGAAAAAATAAGGATCGTCATAAAAAAATATGCGCGACCAAGTGAATAACTTCTGCTTCTCTTGCGGTGTCCAATAGGAGGGGACAAACCTCATGACTAGGTAGTTCATTATATCCACAAACCAAGGTAGGTAGGAATTGGAAAATAATTTATCATGAGGGAAATGCTCGTCTATAGGTATGGGACTTTAGGTACGTCAAACGAGAGCCTCGATAAATGATCGACTACAATGTTCTCTACTACTTTCTTATCTTTAATGGAAAGATAAAATTCTTGGAGTAGTAAGATCCACCTAATGAGGCGCGGCTTCACATCTTTCTTAGAAAGAAAATATTTTAGAGTCTCATGGTTGGTAAATCAAATTATGGGCGACCCGATAAGGTATGAACGTAATTTGTCTAGGACGAACACTACCGTTAGTAACTTTTTCTCTGTGGTCGAGTGGTTTAATTGAGGCCCGATTAAAGTCTGACTAGTGTAATACAAACGTGGGATTTCTTATCTCTCTGTTGCTCTAAAATAACCCCCGCAGCATAATCACTCGCATCACACATAAGCTCGAATGGAAGGGTCAAATTCAGATTTTACAAGATGGGAGCAGAGATTAGCGTGCGTTTTAATTTTTCAAAATCTTCTCGATACGTTTCACTCAACTCAAAGGGGGCATCCTTCTCAAGTAGGTTACTTAAAGGTCTAGATATGGCACTAAAATCCTTAATATACCTACGATAAAACCCCGCGTGGCCCAAGAAATAGTGCACGTCCTTTAGTGACTTGGCTAGGGCAAGTTCGACAATAACGTCAATATTTTCCCTATCGACCTCTATCCCATTGGATGACACTATGTAGATAAGAATTATGCCTTCGGTAACCATGAAATGGCACTTCTCCCAATTGGGTACCAATTTTTTTTCCACATATCGGGCTAGCACCTTCTCTAGATTAGCGATGCAATGGTCAAAGGAGGGGCTAAAGACACTAAAATCATCCACGAACACATCAAGGCCCTTTTTGACTATTTCACTAAATATACTAAGCATGGACCGTTGAAAGTTAGCGGGTACATTACACAATACAAATGTTAAACATTTGTAGGAAAACATGGACATGTGAGCGTAGTCTTCTCTTGATCTAAAACATTCACCTCAATTTGGTTATACTCGGAATAACCATCAAAAAAATAGTAAAATGGGTGGCCCACGACTCTCTCAAGCATTAGTTCCATAAATGACAAATGGAAATGGTCTTTTCGAGTGTCGGCATTGAGTTTTCGGTAGTCAATGCAAACAGATCTCCTGGTGGTAGTACATTTTGGGATAAGTTCTCTCTTTACATTTTCAGCCACGGTCGATCTTGACTTCTTCGGGACGACTTGAATAGGACTCACCCATTTACTATCCGAGATGGGATGAATGATGCCCGCATCCAATAACTTTATATTTTTTGCTCTTACAACGTCTTTCATCGTTGGGTTCAAACACCTTTGCATCTCCCTAGAGGGCTTCACGTCCTCCTCTAGGTGGATTTTACGGGTATAAATTAAAAGGCTTATACCCTTCAAATTCGTGATGGTCCAACCAAAAGCATCTTTATGCTTACTTAAAATGACCAAAAGCTTTCCTTCTTTCTTTGTATTTGGCTCAAGAAAACAACAACGGGATATGTCTCAGCCTCTCCTAAATAAGCGTATTTGATGTTGGAAGGAATCTTCTTCAACTCGAGGGTAGGAAATTTCGCATTTGAGGGAACCGTGCATGATTTCCTCAGCGGTAGTTACTTGAATGAAGGGACCTAACTAATATTTCTCACATCCTCATCTCTCTCACCCGCATCCAAAAAATCTCCCATCTCCCTCAACTCTCACTTAAAATCAATATACGCGCTATTACTCTTACTCGTCATAACTAGACACTCCTCTAGTGATCCATAGTGTGATTACCCTCGAAGTGTTTATTTACTACATCATCTGTAAGATCTGACTCATGTAACTTGTCCTCATCACCCATTTGCTTGGTGATGTTGGAGATATTAGTCTCGAGTTTCATGTTCCCGAACGTGAGTTGTATTTTCCCATTTCGCCTGTTAATTAAAGAATTAGCCATAGCTAAGATTTGGCGGACAAGTATTACGAGAACATGATGGCTCGAGGGTGAGGAGGGATCCATGTCCCAAATGACAAAATCTATCAGGAAGTAAAAAGTGTCGATTAGGATAATCACGTCCTTAACAATCCCCTGAGGTATATTCACGGAATGATCCACGAGTTGGAGAGTAATTTTTATGGGCTTAAGGTCCCCAAATCAAGTTGTCTATAGATGGAGTAGGGGATAATGTTAACATTCGCCCCTAAATCTAATAATGCTCTCTCAATTTTACTTTCTCCAATGATGCATGAAATTATAGGTGCACGCAGATCTTTATACTTCGGCGGGAGGTCACTCAAAAGTATCGAACTTACATTTTGTGCTAAGAACAACTTATTATCTACCTTTAATCTACATTTCACCATGAGCAAGTCCTTAAGAAACTTTGCATATGCGTGAATTTGCTTGATAGCCTCGAGAAAAGGTAAGTTAAGCTTTACTTGCTTAAGCACTTTTAAAATGTCGTCATGGGAGGCCCCGCTAGGATCGATCGATTAAAATTCATGTAAATATTAGAAATTAAATTTAGAGTTGAAATTCTAGTTATAATACCCATTTTAGATTCGAACTAGAGATAGGGGTTTCTTAAGTGGGATATTATTACTTGAATTTCAACTCTAAATTTAATTTCTAAGATTTACATGAATTTTAATCGATCGATCCAAGAGGGTGATTAATTAAAATGAGTGTAGATCTATTTTCTAGAGTTGTGGGGTATTAAGCTTAATTTTCTAAAAGGTTACTATTAAAATTACATTTGTAACGAGAGTTGATTTGTAAGTTTGATATTAATTTGGGAGAATTCAATTAATTAATTAGAATAGCTAAAATTTGTGGTGTAATTCCACACCTAGATTGTTCTCAAATTTATTTACCTCATTTATCTCTTATTTTAGTGTTAGACTTTATTTTTTTCTTTTAGTCACTTTCTAGTTAGTTGTTTAGATCTTTGATATAGTTTAGTGTTATTTCACCTCACCTCACCTAATTGTTTTAATATTTGAAAAGGCTAAAAAAAAATAGAAAAGCAAAAGCCCAAAAAGAAAATAAAAAGTGAATTACAATTGAATATGTCTCTAGCTTTACCCACTTGATGTGTATTGATACCCTTACTTACCTCTACACTTTATATTGTTATACTTTGTAGGTATTTGAGGATTTTGATTAACTTGTCTTGCAACAACGATGACACACAAAAAGTAAAGTTATCAAATGGCGTCGTTGCCATTCTTGGGAGCGTGAAGCACTCGGAGCGGATTCAATTTTGTAGTTAATTTATTTCCTACATTTTTGTTGCATTTCAGCACCATTTTTCTATATTTTAGAAGGCTTGTATTAGTATTATTCTATTCTTGGCTTGTATTGCGGTGCATAGAGACACCTTTATTTTATTTTTCATTTTAAACAATTGTAAAAATCGAAGACAAGCGGATAGGGAACCGGACAAGGTAGAGAAAGGGCGTCCAAGGTGAGGATTTAGAGGCCTCTCTACCTTTGGTGGGTAGGACTCCCGGGGCCGATTGAGGTAGGCATGATCTCCCCTCGGTTGACTCAAAATTTTTGACACCCCACGACCTAAAAACCGTAGGAGGTACATTTCTCAAACCCTCACGCCTCTCCTGTTAGCGAGTCAATTCTTTTATGTGCTTGTGTGCTCTTGTGTGATTTTATTCTCGCATTTATTTTTCAAATGGTGTGATGAATTAAATTACTAAGACCTACACCCGGTCACTCACGAGAAGGGATTTCATCACCCAACTCACTCGCTTACCAATTGTGTGCTACCCTAGCCATCATTAAATTTAAAATCAATTTACTAGGTAGCCCAATAGGAGAAAATTTTGCAAAGGCGATTACTCATATTATTTCATGATTTTTTATTGCCCGCGGACTTAATTAAAATTTGGCTACCCTTTCACTAAATCTAAAGATAAAAATTGGCTATGTGCTAGTTAGGATTTCTCCTCGTCTTGTTTATGTCCAATTCATTTTTCGGTAGTCGGTTTTAGTTAGTTCGTCCCAAATTTCCGAGTCCATATTTTTCCCCACCCTTTTCTTCCAAAAAATTCCAAAAATATTTTCTTTATTTCATTTTAGAAAAATCAAAAAATATTTCCTTTTGAAAAAAATTAAAAAAAAAATGTTTCTCTCCACATGGCCGAAGAACGTCCCTTACGGGACTACTTTGGTCATTTTCCATTGACACATGACATGTGTGAGAGTGATTTTGAGCCGTCTCTTTATGAGATTTTTCATGGTTTCACCTCTCTCACGAGTACCGTAGATACTCTTGACCCATCTATGCACGCATCTTATTTTCCATCACCCTCGGTGTCAAGTGTCGACGCGTCTCATACTTTGTTGTGCACCCATTGTTATATGACGATCACATGTCCCATGAGTGCCCTTACATTCCATATCCATTCGAACCCACCATGGAACATGTGTATCCATATGACACTGTTTCGGAACCCACCTTGGCCCATTGTCATGATATACCCAATCTCGAGTGGTGTGAGTACCCAAGTTATTCGTGGAGGCCTGATCAACCTTTCACGCAATACGAATCCCAACCCGATGTTGTGTATCTTCACACGTTCCAATAGTCGTCATGGCAACCTTGTGCACCCGTTCACGATCAGTTCGCTCATTACACACCCCATGAGCATCAACCATTTGTCCATCATGAAAGCGATCCTTTCGTGTATGATGAACTTGGCCCTACTCCACCCACTTTATTTGAGTATTCTTCGTATAGTCCTCTCCATAACCAGTTTTGCCCACCTCAACCACCACCCATCACTCCACCACCATCATCCACATCCTCTCTCGAAAGCCTCTTGCAAAAGTTCATACTCGAGCAAGAGCAAGCTACTCAAATCCAAAATGAAGCCCTCCAAAGACTTGGACAAAGGTTAAATGAATTGGAGTGTGCAAGAGTGTCGGGCATTCCTATGGATCCACCCATTGTTGCAACCGAGTGTGATGATGATGTGTCCTCTTGTTCCACTGATTTTGAGTGTGATCAGCCCTACTACCCTGAGAATCTCGAAGTTGAGACCATTCCATGGTCCGGGCCCCAAGTCGACAATTGTGTTGACTTACCTTTCATTAGTGAGACTGATCCAATCCCACCCTGTCCACATGAACCCATCATTGCGGTTCACCTTCCCGTTCCCGCCGAATCCAAAAACATGGCCGAGTCTATACCTATCGTGATTCACCCTTATGTTCCCGAGAAACAAATTTATCCTAGGTTAGCTCCGGCTATGAGTGCTCACTATTTTCCCGAGATAGAATCCGTGATAGTTTCTACCTATCCGGATATGGCTCATGTCCCACCAAGAATGGCTCCCTTTGAGCCCAATATTTCTAGATATTCCTTTATCTTAAATCTTGGCGCCTCGTCTTACCCACCCACCACATTTACCAATGCTACTCTTATAGATAAGTTGGCAACTCCATCTTTAGAAACCACACTCCCTTGTGAGTATTCCTTTACTCCTCCCAATGAGTGTGTGTCTCCCACTCTGAAGTTGGATCATCTTCCTCCACCGTTTATCCCACCTGACCCACCTATTATCCCTTCTACCCCACCACCTGGTTTGGATCTTGATTTTACACATTTCAAGTTTCCATCTACATTTTTAGATCCTCACCTGAAACCATCTTCCACCATCCATAAGAGTATTTTTGGTGCTACTCTCCACTTCCGTGACATCGAGCTTGTTCCTCCTTGCACACCACTTTCTTGTGGTGTTGATTTTTCCCATGGACAGCTCCCTGGTGTGTCACGGGGCGACCATTATCATCGCCCATTCATAGAATGATCGTGTGATTTTTATGCGCCCCATCGTATTCCAATTGCCACATCATTTTGCCTTCCTCACCAACTTGATCATCATGCTTACAGGGTACTATTTGCCCTCACCTTTAAGCTCAACAAGGCCTGTGGCCGATACCTCTTCACCCTTTCCACCCTCACCTTTACCCTAATCCCCACCCACCCATGGTCCACCGACGCTTTGCATCGCGTGATGCACTTTTTCATAGAAGTGCATTGACCATTTTAGCCGTTATCCAACACGACTGATCGTTCAGTCTTATTTGGGGGTGATTCTTATCCCCCGATTTTTCTGCCACCCCGTTCTCTCCTCGCTTATCATTTTTTTTGGGTGAGTTCTGATCGGTCTGGCTAAAGACGTTAAACTTAGCGCTACTGGGAGGCAGCCTGTGATTTCTGAGTATGAGTCTTATCCTGTTTGGGGGTGGTGTTCACATCACCCTATGCTTTACATGCTTTATAGACTTGTACACCTTTTTTCTCTCTTACCATTTATTCAGGTTTATTCTTGGCTATATTTGTCCACTTCGTTAGCGGTTCATTCTGGTAATCTCTTTCCTACCTTATGCTATCAATTTTAAAAACCATTTTACTTAACATCGAGGACGCTATTCCTTTTTGTTTGGGGGTGGGTAATTTTATCAAAATTGTACCTCTTTTGAATTTTATTTATTTTTAAACCTGATTTTTAAAATTTCGTGCAGTTTCTTTCATCTTAATCATTGATGTGAATTTTCAATCATCCATCTTTCAAAGTCTAGGAATCAAGCTAGATGATTTATCTTTTTATAAATAGCTTATGTAATACGTAGCAAGGCATGTTGCACCATGAATTTCTAGACTCAAAAAAAATTTGTGCACTTATCACGTCACTACGGTTTAGAGTCGAGGAGTACTACAATTCTAAAGAAACCCTTAAGGATTAATAGAGACTTTAGCTTGTGAGAGTTGTACCTTTCACCCTTTTAGAGAGTTTTACGCAATTTTCGAGTCACAAGTTGATTCAACTTCTTTTGGGTCCGCACTTTAATTGTTATATGATCTCATTATTCTTCATTTTTATCTTGATCACTGAGAATGACATCTTTTTCGAGTTGTAAGAAATGCGTATCTTGAAATTTGTCCCGAATACTAGATTTTCATCCATACACTTACCATTTTTCCATATCACATTTCCATTCACTTACCCATTACCTTCCCATTTATTTCCCTCATCATTCATACACACTCCCCACTCCATTCATATATCATCCATCATCATTTTGAGAAAAAGAGTGTTGATTCCAAATGTTAAATGTCTTCATTGTTGGTTTGAAAAGAGAGAAAAACAAAAAAAAAGGGGAAAAAAGAAGAAAAAAATAATATATAGAAAAAAAAAAAAGAGAAAAAAAAGAGAGAGTTGTTAGTAGTTAGTTGTAAAATAAAGACATTTGTGCCTAAAGTGCTATACATTCTCTCACATCGCATATCCCTCAATTTCCCCTCGCATTACACATCCATCCATCTTATCTGACCCACATCATCATATCCTTCCCATTCCATTTCCCCCTCACCCATTATCATCCATATTCCCCTAGGTGTTCGTGAAAATGAGAGTCAATGTGGTGAATAACTCGACGTTCTCACTATAATGATTAGCATTTCCTTCATGAGATCATTTTCTTTCTTAATGTTCATTCTTTCTTATATGTGTGTGAGACGTTTGAACTTGCTTACATTTACTCACCTCCTCACACACAAGAGCGTTACACTAACCCTAATCTCAAAACTTTGTTTGAGAGAGCTATATCCAGTGAGATTTTGAAGTTAAAGCGTTGATTCCGAAAAGGCTATCTAGGAATTACTCTTATGATACTCGACACATTTTGACTGATTCACACTACACACGTTGAGTTATAGGAAGGATGTGCCTTGTGTATTTACTTAGTTAAACTTTGTATGCACTTCTAGCTTATATTTCTCAAAACTCAAAATATTTCCCATGTGATGGATTGTGCAATTATTCTATGTCTAATAAGAGGTTGACTGCCTTCCATTAAAGTTTTGCATATAAGAATTTTGTGGGCATATTCCTTGCAAACCCTCACGAGACACAACTCATCCTATATGGCAACCTATATGTTTAAAGGCTTATTGCACATGCTAAGTGCAATCGCAAGTGCCCGCAAAAGTGGTACACTTTTGGTTTCTTATCTTTCTCTCTATCTTATTGGTCAAGGACTAGCAACGCTCTGTTTGGGGGTGGTGTGATAAGCACTCAAAACTGTACAGTTTATACCCCGAATAGATGTATTTTAGTTGCTAATTCTCGACAATTTGGGTCTTATGCGCTTTATTGTCTATTTTGTAGGTCGAATGTACGCTGCGGTGTTCAAACGCGTGTCAAGGCAATTGTGCGGATTATGGAGCTAATCACCAATTCTGTAACCCTAGCCTACCCTAACCTAGCCTAAACTATGTCCCTAGCCGCGTGTGTTTGATTTGTTCCCTTTCATATTTTTTTATTTTTTTATTTTTTTAGTTTGATTCGTTTTTATTTTTAGGATTTATTTTTTATTTCTTTTTATTTAATGTTGTTTTATTTTGATTTTTAGTTTTTAGTTTTAGTTTTTATTTTATTTTATTATGATTTGTTTTTTTTAGCAATTCATTTATTGTTTTAGTTTTATTTGGATTTGCATTTTTGTAGGTCTTTAGTTTTTATTTTTAAGCTTTAGGAATTTATTTATTTTTACTTTTACTAGTTTATTTTTTTAGGACTTGAGTTTTTATTTTATTTATTATTTTTTTTTTTTTTAGGATTTAATTTTTAGTTATTTTAGTTTTAGTTAGATAGTTTTCTAGGGTCACAAAATAAACACACACACAACCCCTCACACCCACCTACCATATACTCAACACACCCAAATACACCCACACCCACACATCACTCTTTTACACCCTCACACACACAACCCTCACCCAACTTCATCTTCTTCCCTAAACACCAACACCCTTTCTCTCTCATAAAAAACACCATTACTAAAAATCCAAACAAACCCAACATTCCTCTCTCTCATCCTCTCACCACAAACCCATTTCCCCCATATTAACCCAACCTCTCACCCATTCCACCTCTGCCGAGACCCACCAACAACGTCAACCTTCAACCCGCCGCCGGCGCACTACAAACCTGGCTCTGGCCGGCGACCCATATCCCTGAACCCACCTACCCACTCCCATACAAACCCGACCCACCAGCGTTAACGGCGTCCCATCCCCCCTCGCCGGAAACCAACCCGGCGACTACCCAGCCAAACCCCAACCCGACGACCCGGACCTGCCAAGCCCTAACCCCCATCGGCGATCTCCTGTACGTCCAAAACCGGGCGATCCGACACCCATCTCCACATTCCAACTCGCCCATCAACCCTTAACCGACCCTAACCCAACCTCCACCCGAACCCGATCGCGCTCTTCCAAAACCCCATACCTATTTCAACCCATTTCCAAAAGCCACGACTTTCACCTGTCAAATGCAAACCAAGACCAATTCAACCAACTTAAATTCCCACATGTGTTTTAAAACATATAAACCCTTTTAACCCATATACCCAAACTACCCTCAACTACCTCTTTTTACCCCATTACCCAAAATACCTCATAACCATATCAGATTTTGTCACCCAATTCCCTCACCCATATACCTTCCTTACCTCACACCTTTGCCATGCACATGTGCACTCCCATTATCCAATTTACCCCCATGTGCACACAGCCCATCCTCTTGTACCTTAATTCTTCCAACTATACCCCCATGCTCCATGTGCCTACTATATAAGGATGGAAGACCTCATTTGGAGCTTTTTATCATATCAATTTTAGAGAGAGTTAGAGATAGTTTAGTGTAGAAAATAAATTAGGATAAACACCATTTTGTAAATAGTTTTATTTTATTATTTTTATTTTTGTTAGATATTTGTGAGGTTAAATTTTGTAAGAGATTTAATTGAGTGATTATTTAATTGCAAATCACTTGGATGCTCAATTGGAGGGATGTAAATTGCAAATTCAAGGATTGGAGTCCAATTTCACTCAAATAGATTTGGTTTGATTGTTCTTCTCTTCTACTTTATTTTATTAGCCTTTTATTATTTGATTATCATGTTTAATATGATTTTAGGCTAAATTCTCTTTCAAGGGGTGGGGGAAACCCTTATTTGATGTTATTTTAGTTTAATTAGTTTGATAACTTGAAATTTTCCTTTGAATATTAATTTTGATCCCTCACCCTTAAATTTATGCCTCGAGAGAGGGTAAATGATTTTCGAGAGAAAATCGAATTTCTAGTTATAATACCCATTTTAAATTCGAACTAGAGATAGAGGTTTCTTAAGTGGAGTATTATTACTTGACTTTCAACTCTAAATTTAATTTCTATGATTTACATATTTTTTAATCGATCGATCCTAGTGGGTGATTAATTAAAAGGAGTGTAGATCTATTTTCTAGAGTTGTGGGGTATTAAACTTAATTTTCTAAACGGTTACTATTAAAATTACATTTGCAACGAGAGTTGATTTGTAAGTTTGATATTAATTTGGGAGAATTCAATTAATTAATTAGAATAACTAAAATTTGTGGTGTAATTCCACACCTAGATTGTTCTCAAATTTATTTACCTCATTTATCTCTTATTTTAGTGTTAGTCTTTATTTTTTACTTTTAGTCACTTTCTAGTTAGTTGTTTAGATATTTGATATAGTTTAGTGTTATTTCACCTCACCTCACCTAATTGTTTTAATATTTGAAAAGGCTAAAAAAAATAGAAAAGCAAAAGCCCAAAAAGAAAATAAAAACTGAATTACAATTGAATTTGTCTCTAGCTTTACCCCCATGATGTGTATTGATACCCTTACTTACCTCTACACTTTAGATTGTTATATTTTGTAGGTATTTGAGAATTTTGATTAACTTGTCTTGTAACAACGACGATACACAAAAAGCAAAGTTATCAGTAAGGAGTGGAAATAGGGGGTTTCACTACCCCCTTGGGACTACCTATGTCGTCTTTATCACTCTCTTCTAAGTGGTGTAAGGACATTTTTATCCATTGTCAATATGTATGTCGTACGCCGTTACACCGTTGAAGAAATTCAAGATCGCATCTACATCAACGGATCCGAATATCAAAGCGTCTTCAACATCATAACCTCTGCGAGAATGAACTTGGTAAAGTTTTGTTTTTAAGTCCCTTAAAGTTTCATACTTAGTATTGGGAAATTTTTATAAAATGGTTTTTTATAAAAATAATAAGTAAGTTTTTTCAAGCAAAATGAGGCTTTTAAAAGATTTTTAATTTTCTGGTAAATCGGACCGGTCCGCCCCTTTTAAAAACGAACCGATCCACCTACGGACCGATCCGCCTCTATACCGAACCGATCTGCCGTGCATAGAACCAGTATACCTCGGATTGCAGGCAAACCGAAGAAGCCACTTTCAAAAACGAACCGATCCGCCTCCAAAAGCGGACCGATCCGCTTCTGATAAATTCGAACAGTTCCGTGAGAAGTTTTACCACCGACTCATATTTCTTATATATATACCTATTTCGGTGGTGTATTTTCTAAGTCTTTGAGAAAGCTTTTCTACGAGTTCAAACACAACAAGACTTCGTTTTTTTTATGTGCCAAACATCTTTTTGATTCACACACAAAAATCCCAATTACTTTTGTGAATCTTTTGGAAGCCTAGAACACAAGCTTTGCTATTGTTCAACCTTTGTAGGGAGATCTTTGCAATCGAGGGCTGTGTGTCATTGCTAAGGGAGTTTCTACAAAGTGTTATGGATGCGTGTCATTGAGGAGAGCTGCGGTTCTTCCTTTGTTGTTTGGGTTGCAAGTCCTTGGAGGTTGCTGCGTGTATTCTCTTGTTGAGTTCAAGACTGCGTGTCTTTGTGGGTTGGCTGCGCGTTGATCCATTGCAGATTTCTCTATGTAATTATAAGTTGCGATTTATATATTCATAGTGAAATAAAGGTTTTATCCGAAAGGGGTTTTTTCCTGAAATCTGTGTCTCAGCATATTTACTGTGTTGCATGATGTATTTTTGATGGGTTGATTTAGATGCATGCTTAGGGGCAGTATTTATTTGATTTAAAAGTTGACTCTAATTAAATAAGGGTTACTTGGAAACTTGTGAATCAATTATCACACAGTAGCACACTCTTCAAGTGGGCATCTTCGTCCTCTTTCATTCCGGGTGAAACCTCGTCATTTTACTCGTCATATGGTGGAGGTGACAAGACAACAACTCTCCCACTATGTAGAGTGATTACCACTTGGTATTGATCGTTGTTTTCATCGGTATTAGAGATAACAAAGTTTTGACCCGGGGGAGGTATTTGGCCTTAGGATGGAAACTTGTCCTTTTCTTGGACACTTAGGGAAGATTGCAACTCAGATAATGACGCCTTTAAGTTGGGAAAATTTTGGGCATTTCGGGTGCTTATCGCAACTGAGTTTGCATGAATTGAGCTAAAGTGTACGCGAGACTCTCCCGTAGTGGTATTATATAAGGCCCGGGAGGGGGCACTTGCATATGTGGTTCTTGTTGGTAAGGTGGGAGTGGTGGAGGTTGTTGGGTAACATGTGGACTCAGGTTCATCGTTGTGTTCTGTAGCTCGTAACAAAAATTTGGATGGGTTCGCCACGAGGGATTATAATAATTCTCATGAGGGTCGTTAAAATTACCCTTATAGGCTCCTGTTGCCTCTACTTACTCTTGTAACATGACTTTGTAGGCGGGTATCATTGGACATTCCTTCATTAAATGTCCCACCTCACAAATTTTGCACATCTCCTCCTTAATTGCTCGAGTGGATCCTGATATATCTCTCCCATAGCTTCGACCACACCCTCTAATTTCTTGGCTAGTTGATATCTACAACTCATCTTCCTTGTCCAATTGATAGAATCCGAACGAGGAAGGATCCGCGGATGTGTATCTAGCTTTGGGTTGGGTGCTCGAATTCGATGTTTTCCACGATTGAGTAGTCTCAACAATGTACTTAAAGTGGGCCTCAACATCTTCTGCATCTAATCCTAATAACTCTCTCGTACACATAGTCTCAATGAGTTTCTTTGAACCACTGTTCTAAAAAACCCGCCTAGGCTTGAGGCTTGGGCGAAACGCCCCGCCTTAAGCTTTTGACGCCTTATGCTTGGTAAAACCCTTAAGGCGCACTTTTTCTCTAAAAACAACAATGCTTTAGTGAAATGATATCGCCGTTTAAATATTTTTTTACAAACCGGACCATTATCTCATCTAAAATAATCAAATAGAATTTTAATTTGCAAATATTCGACATATTTTTATGATATGTACAATTTTAGTATTTTAATACTCTTGTTATGGTTAAAAAATATTAAAATATATTAAAAAGGCCTAAACGCCTTTTTATGCCTATGGCCCACCTAGGCTTCTAAGGCTTAAGGCTTGGCCTCCACGCCTCGATCACGCCCCGCGTTTTTTAGAACCTTGCTTTGAACTTAAGCTTAGCCCATTATGGAAGTAGGAGATGAGTCTCCACTTCTCAAAACTGTGGTGTGGGTACATGTTAATTAACTCGTTGAACCTCTCCCAATATCTATCGAATGGCTCATTCTCGTTTTACCTAAAGGTCTGAATATGCACCCTAATAGAATTGGTCCTGTGTGCTAGAAACAACTTTTGGAGAAACTTAGGCTGCATATCCCTCCACGTGCCTATTGAGTTCGGTGATAGTGACCAAAGCCTAGTTTTGGCCTTATCTTTAAGAGAGAAGGGAAAAATCTTGAGGAGCACTACGTTTTGGGTGAACGTTTGATCATTAGACGTCTCACACTTCTCCTTAAACTCTCTAATGTGGAGGTAAGCCTTTTCGACTCCATACCGTGAAATATTAGGAGAATCTGAATCTTCCCATTCTTAAAGTAGAACAACCTTTAATTATATAGGAATATAATACATCCTAGAATGACGGTTCTCTTGGAGTATAAGATGTCCTTATAGGGCGATATGACGTCACTCTCTCACCCATTCTAAAACTAGTATGATAATACATCACACTCACACTTATAGAATCATTTTCCTCACCGGAGTTTCTAGACGTATGACTCGTGGTGTGACTACGCAGTGTAGGAGGTGGTACTAAAAAATTTAGAGAGTTTGGAGTGTGAAGGCTAGCAGGGGTGAGTTTAATTATAGGATTTTCATGTATCGTAGGATGGTTCGAATTTAGATTGAGATTGTGCAGAATATTTTGCAGTTAAAGCATGAGAGGATTTTTTATTATTATTTTTCCCATTTTTCTAATTTTTTGGATATTTTGATTTTTTTATTACTTTTTGGGTTATATAATTTTTTGGGATTTTTACGATTTAAAGTCAAATTCCTAGATTAATTCGACCTAATCTAGTGTATCTACCTAGTTCCCTAGCAAAGACTCCAAAAACTTGACGCGACTCAAAACGTGTATCCTAGGCGTGTTATTAGGGCACAAGTGTAAGTTGATCGCTCAAGTAATAACCAAGCAGGTCGGGGTCGAATTCACGGTAAATAGGACAAAAAATCGCGACGACGACGAAAATGTAGGTTTCTTGAATCTAGACTTCGACTCGTGAAATAGAAGAAAAGGGCTTTATTTTAGAGAAAATTTTACCTAGCTAAGATTATTTAAGTACGAATGCAATTTTAATCTAGAAGAGAGTAAAAACTTAAAATTTGATTTTTGGAAAACTATTGAGAAAAATGGAGTCGGGATACGATCCTCCGAACCATAGGTATTGTCGCCAGATACAAAATTTTCAACAATTATAAATTTAATTAGAAGAAACGTTAATTACATAAAAGCACTACGTATACGAGGATTTTACTCCGCACAATATTTAGTCAATAAATAGATTAACGTAAATGACGAAATTATCAATAAGTATATTATATTCGCAAACACTCCGGTTGCTTATGACAAATGGAGTTAAGAGACCTACAATATTAGTTTTGACAAACTATCAAACCTTAATTACACTTATGATCATATTCAGTTTTGTATCTAACTCTAACACTTAGGTCGGGTTTATGTAACCCATCCATCTAAAAACTTAGCCGAACATGATGTTGTTAATCACTACACATGAATTATCAAGACAGAATGAAGACATGGTGATTGAATGACAAGAATAAGGCATTAAAAAAATGTTACCAATATGTAGAGGATGAATAAAATGCAAGGAATAATCTTCAATAATTTTTGGAATGAGATAAACTTCTCATTGAATTTTGCATGAAAAGAAATCATAAACTTTGATCCACTTATTTCTTGGGTTCTCCTCTACTTTCTATGAATGCCTATCTATAAATTATACTCCTAATAAGTATTTACAAGTCATGGAAGTCGTTTTACGAAGTCCTAAACTAACACAACTCTTTTAGTTAAAAATAAGGAGAAAATTAGAATTCCCATATTAATCAAACAGGTACCCCACACCTATTCGCCCCAGGGTAACCAAACCGTTTTATAAGCCAAATCGTTTCTCCCTAAATTCCAAACCAGTTCGCGTACTTCCTATGCCTAAGAGATCTTCTTTTGGTCTTTGTCTCCTATATGTACTTTTCACCCATAGATTCTTGTCCCAACTTTGAATGCATATAAATTCTTCACCGTAACTCGTATTGAGGTACCATTTCTTCCAGAGTGCTCATGAATTTGAATTCTTCTGACCACTTCTGATCTTTTTGGGGGCATATTTGGCACTACTTCTTTTATCATAAAAATAATAACATCACCAATATGGGCATATCGACGATTGCTAGGTCTTATGATTCGAATACACATCAATTCATGAGCCCCGGTGTTATCCGCTACATTCAAATGGGTCGAACATTTGAATAAGATTTCATTTTCTTAAAACCAAAAAAATACATCCCCTAGTTAGCTTCTCTTTCGGATTCCGACGGGAAAATTATGAATTTGCCCTTGACACTCCTTTCGCGCGATTCTTTCACCATTTCGATTTCTCTCTCGCATACACTTGCATAAATTACCTATAAAATATGAGAGAAATGCACAAAACACGAAATAATTGGCAAAAAAATTTAGTAGAATAAATCTGGGTTAAATTCAAAGCACGAGATTGCAAAAATATCGAAATTAACAGGTTAAATATGGAATATTTACATCGAATTAATGTCCAAGTGTTTGAGGGAATTGAGGATATTATCCACCATCAAAATACTTTAAAAGGATAGGTTTTAGAATATTTCATCACTGAATTCACTAGAGAAAAACCCGAGCAGGGACCTAATTTTAACGATCAATCAACTCTAAAAGAGCTCGGCCAACATGATAGGTGAATCCACTATGTGGGAGGAGCATCCAGTACCAAGGAGGAAGGGGTAGGGATATTAATTTTTACCCAAATTAGGCCATCCTTGAGAAGTTAATACGACTTGGCTTCGAGGCATAAAAAATGAAGCGATATACAAAGTTTTCATCAGAGGATTGTGGAAAACTTTATCTCTTGACGCTAGTCAGCTTGATGTATTTTGTGACTCAATGTTAGTATATAATTGAATATCAGGAGACTATAATTCTATAGAGAAACGCTTGTTAGAGTACCTTAAAAAATCTCACGAGTTGGTCGTCCAGTTCAAACATGTCCAAATCTAGTAATTCCCTAAGGGAAATAACAGCCATGGAGATGGCTTAGCCCCTTTATCCTCAATTTTCAAATTCGGCCTCAAGAGAATGATATAGGTGGAATATTTGGCACAATCTAGCATCCTTATTCATCATTCAAAAATATACTAGCAGGATGGACATAATAATTAAATACGTGTGGGAAGATGCGTTGCCCATGGGTAAAAGGGAGACCCATTAGACTAGGGTAAAAGCTGGCCATTTTTAATTATATCCCAAAGGAAAGATCTACAGAGGGTCTTTTATAGGTTCATACTTACAATGTGTGCATCCTAGCGATGTCTACCAAGTCATATATGAGTTGCACGAAGGAATTTGTGGAAATCATGTTGCTGGGAGATCTCTTACTTTTAGGGAAATAAAAGAGGGATATTAGTGGCCCTATAGGCAAAAAGACATCGTCTCCTATGTGAAAAAGTGCAAGAAGTGTCAATTATTCTCATCACTACTCCTTTAGCCAACTAGCTACCTTAAAAATCTAACTAACCCATTATAAATTCTTAGTGGAGGTTAGACATCGTAAGGTCCCCCTACACCGTAAGCATAAAGTATATTCTAGTCGGCGTAAACTATTTTACTAAATGGATTAAGACCGAACCTTTAGAGAACATAAGACACCCGTATGATTAGGTTTATCTGAAGGAACATCATAACTCATTTAGGTGTATTAAGAACACTCGTTACTAACAACGGGATGTAATTTGAAAGTCATTCCTTCCAAGATTTCTTCAACGGACACGCTATCAAGCACTACTACAATTCAGTGGCGTGCCCTATAAGAAATTGGCAAGTTGAGGCTTCACATAAAAAGGTCCTTGATGGAATAAAGAAAAGACTGGAGTAGGAAATAGATTAGGGTGGACGAGCTCCCCCACATCCTTTGGGCGTACCGAATAACCCCAAGGAGGCCGATTGGGGAAATACCCTTTGCTTTTGCCTATGGAATGGAGGCGATAATTCCAGAGGAGTCAAGGTTGCCGACTGAGGATGTGTGTATATTATGCACATGTTTAACCTAACAACCTAGATGGGGTGAATAGGTTTAATTGCAGAATATGGCTAATTTTTGCATTTAAACAATTTTTCTTGCAAATTTAATTCTACTTATTCAACTAAATGATATGAAAGAATTCTTGAATTAACTACACAATAAGTGAATTTGGTAAATTTGTAGAAAATAACTAGATCTAACATTTAATTTAAGTTTAAAATCATTACACTAGATTTTAGGATAAATAACAATTAGAAATATTCATGACACAAATTTTAATGGGAAAAATGCAGTCTAATTTCTATTTCTACTTAAAATGAGTTTTTAGATAAGGCAAGGAGGTACCTCTCATTTTGAAAAAATTGTGCATGTGTGTCTATCAATATATCAATTCACAAAACTACCAAAAGGATATAATTTTCAAAGCATGTGTGTGGCAACGAAATTTTTGAGAATTTTGAGATACTTTCATGATCTTCTCAATTAAAAGTTCGTCTAACCAAATGAATTCGCCTCACTGAAACATATCAAGTTTTGTGACTTAAATGACTCAAATGTTTTATCAGTGTTTGTAGCCAACATATACAATATACAATCTTAATTTTCACCGACCATGAGAATGGCCATAGACGATCAAAGCCCAAACAATGAGATGATTAACACAAAAGTTGGCATGGCAGATGAAAAGAAGGAAAAGGCCCTAATTGGATTGGTGACTAATTAGCAAAAATTGGCAAGCCAATATAACAGGGGCAAGAATCTAAGTTAATTCTAGATCAGGTATTACGTCCTAAGAAAGATCATCAGCAATACGATGAACTCATTAAACGAGATATTTGAACACAAATAGTAGGATCCTTTTAGAGTCACCAAAGGCCACATTAAAGGGGCCTATAACTTGGAAATAATGGAGGGTTGAGTAGGCTTAGAAAGCCGCCAACCTTTAGAAATATTATTTTTATGCTTTATTTCAGTTTTAAGTTGACGTTTTAGTTTATCACTAATTCTTAACATTCATTACTTAAAAGTTTTCTCGTTTATTTAAATCAGTTAACATTGATTGTTTTAGATAACGGACTAATATTAAAGTAAATTATCTTACTATCCCACCAAATTATTTTCTTGATGCTATATATCTAATCGATTACATTTCATAGTAACCATTTTAAGGTTACATGTTCTATTAGTTTTACACGAAAGCATTATATATTGCCCATGCCCAGAAAAAGACCCACATGGGAATACCTAGGCACATAGCAATTTGACAACATTGGTCAGGAAAAATCTGAACGGGTGGATGGCTCAGTGAATAGGTTCATTCTTGGAAATAATTAGTATTAGGCCTAACGTAATGTGACGACACTTTCTAAAAACTAAGGGTCCGTTTGATACATATTGGGCAAAAGTGTTGGCTTTGCCTAGGCAAATTTTACCTAGACAAATATTTTTTTCTCACATTAGACTATCAAACACCAAATAAGGTAAAACAAGTTTTTTAGGCCAAACATTTTAATAACACATTTTTCGTCCATATTAACATATATAATAATAAAAAATATGTTTTTTTTAAATTTTCGTCCCAAGTCTTATTTAATAGAAAAACAGTTTTTTCTTTTCTTTTTTACTTCCCGTTTTTATTTATTAAAAAAGTAACAAACTATATATAAAAAAAAAGTTTTTTACGCCAAAACTACTTACTAAAAACAGTTTTTACATTAAAACAGTTTTTAATTTTTACATTAAAACAATTTTTACGTTAAAACAGTTTTTAATTTTTTTTACATTAAAACAGTTTTTATATTAAAATAATTTTTTGCATTAAAACAGTTTTTACATTAAAACATTTTTAAATTTTTTACATTAAAATAGTTTTTACATTAAAACAATTTTTTACATTAAAACAGTTTTTACATTAAAATAATTTTTTACATTAAAACAGTTTTTACATTAAAACAATTTTTTATATTAAAACAGTTTTCACATCAAAACATTTTTTAATTTTTTACATTAAAACATTTTTTACATTAAAACAATTTTTACATTAAAACAGTTTTTTACATTAAAACGATTTTTACGAAAAAACAGATTTTAATTTAAAACAGTTTTTTTAATTATTTAAAACAATTTTTAAAATATTCATAACAATTTTTAAAATATTCATAACAGTTTTTTTTAATTATTTAAAATAGTTTTTAAATTGTTTTTTAAAATATTAAAAGCGTTTAAGAAGTTAGCAAATTTGTTGGCAAATATTTCTCACCCATATAGCAAAGAAAAATTTGCCAACATGTTATGCATAAGAGGTGTTGTACATTGGCAAATAGCTTGTAGGCAAATTTTGCTATCAAACACACCAAATTGTAGGCAAATGTCATATTTGCCAACTTATTTGCCATTTGTCATGGCAAATAATGCTATCAAACGGACCCTAAGACTAATAAAGCATGTCAGGCAAAAGAAAATGGGGAATGCCAATACCAATTAAAAATAAAGACTTTATTTCATTACAAATATTCCTTAATTACAAAAATATTTGGAGTTAACCAGTTACAAATTAACCACATGCTATCTTTGGGGACCACTGGATAACCCTGCTCTAAACACCGGATGTGAAGTCTCTAGGTTGTACTAAGGCATCTCATCCCTACTATCATTATTAGCAAGGTTGTATTAAATTAAATGGTAAGGGATTGCGTCCACTTGAACCCATGAAAGGGAGGAATAGCATACTAGTAGTAGTATCATAGCTCGGAGTCATGAGGAATATTTAGGATTCCCAAGGCATTCCGCCAACCATGTTTAGAAGATATATTCTAGTCTCCATTTAGATGGATTGGGGTGTTCATCAAGCCTTCGTCATATCCGTCAACCCAGACTTCTCATGGCTACTTTCTGAACTGCTACCTCAGCCTCATGATCCTTAAATTTAGCCTCTCTGAATCGCATCGTTATGTTAAAATGCCTATTAAGCCTTGTCGAGCTCCTGCCTTAACAAAAAATTCTCTTTTTAGAGCATGCCGGCAATGTTTTTTTTTTATCTCTTCCATCTCGTCCCGGAGACTCATGACCTTCCTTGTGTGGACTCTATAGATACTCATCATCCTATAAAATGCCCAACGAACATCCATAAAAGCCGTTTGAGCTTCATTCAAAACCAACCACAACCTCAAGCACAAAGTCCAAGTCATCATTTTGAACTAAAGTCAATCGGTTCAGGTGATAATCAGACTACTGGAATAAATGAAGTCAATTTAACATTTAAAGGATAAATAACACAAGACATACACAAAAGCAAAACATAGGACGAATACTCGAGAAAAAAATAATTGAGAATAAAAAGTTCTATTCCATTCAAATATAATGGGGGCAAGGCCCCTATATAAATTACAAGAAAGAAAAATTACATTCAAAATTATAAAATACCCTATAAAGATATTAAAAAATTTCAGTTTCTATTGGGTCTTTTGTGACCTTGGTCTAATCATAAATTTCTTCTTTCTCCTCTCCCCCCTCCATATTTGGAGGAGAGCGGGGGGCATGCTCGATGAAAAACTCGGAGTTATCAACAATTCCATCCTTAGCCAAGGTTTCATCCCAAAATTAAAAAAAAAAATGGATTTTTAGACAAAGGCTGAATTGCTTTTAACCATTGGTTTATGAGGTAATGGTATTGGGGTCTGTGTATTTCTTGAATGGGTGATGCGTGATCTACACCAATGGAAAACTTTCTTTAATATAATAATATTTCAGGAGCAAGAACATAAAAAAAAACATTTCCTTTTATAATGAGATGAGATTCTGGTTATAATAATAGTAATCAACTAATAATTTAATACAAAACTAATTTAAGACACAAATAGACTTTTCTATAATAAACGAGGAACGAACACTCTTGAGAGTAATGATTATTTGAGAGTAAAGAAATATACACTTCAATATCTAAGAGAGAGTAGGGAGAGAATATAGTTTTCTTTGCATGAGAGTTTTTGCAGCATAATGGTCCTTGTTATGTCCATTTGTCAATAAATGTGCACCCAGTACTCGATTTATAGTAAAACTTTTAGGGTCGACGTGGTTATTGCGTGCCCAAGAATATTCCTTTGTGATAAAATACCTTAAAATATTTCATTCTTATCACTATTTATTATTGTCTACCACGATTTGCCCTTTTGTGGTGTGACGCATGATGCGATAATGGACAAAAAGGTGATCTTTGTTAGCCATTATGCTAAAAAGTGATATTTTGTCTTGTATTGAAAATAATTGTTGATTAAGTTTTAAAAACTTGCGAGTAACCCTAAGAGTCAGAATCCACTTTATGACATCTTAATATATTGAAGTGGTTGAGCCTTATCTTGCTCAACAAGACTTACCTCTCAACCTCCAAAAGGTCCAAAACTAGTCCATTTATAGAGCTCTACTGGCTCAGATAAGGCTTCTTGCTAAGTCAGCCTGTCAAAGATAATAATAATAAGTGTTAGTGAGGAATTTCTCGTACACTTGCATTTTTGCTATCGAGGAACTGCTCATGTGTTCCTCATTTTCTTTAGTACTCGCTTCTCGCGCACTTGCCTCTTTTAACTATTTAGGAATTGCTTGAATTTCCTTTTGAAGCTCACTTGTTATTTACGAAACTTTCCCAATTCTTTTAGTATTTCTTGCAAAATCCATAAGTAAATGAGGGGTTGATCGTGTACCCCTATATAGTAGCCCCCTTATGCAGAAGTCTCTCGTTCATTTGAAAAAAGAGAATTGGGCACGAAATGCCATTTTGGGATCTTAGAGGGATACTTATCATCATTACTTGGTGTTGCATTAAATGATATGACACACTTGCACTTGTAAGACAAGTTTTTCTATATCTTAAAAGGCCATGTGTCGTGTTGGGGAAGGTTATTTGTGATTCAATATTCATTACCACTTTTTAAAGTGACGATACCTTTTTGTATTCTGAGAGTATAAATACCCCTCAAGCCCCCTTTTCAAAATTTCACCGTCACTTTCACAGATTTAAAGAGAGAAACTAAAGAAAATCTTTCTGAGTTCTTTGCATCCTTTAGCATTTTCTAGGAAGTGAAAACCCATTTTTCTTCTTCTACACCTTTATTGTTCCTAATGTCTTCTTCTTCTTCTACTAGCGTATTATCCACTACTATTACGACCTCCACTGATGTTTCTATAGGGACCATGCCTATCCACGTACCAGTGGTGGTCGTTACCATTTCTGAAATTTCCACTGCCAGTTCTTCTATTCCACCATTTCTTCAATTATCCCTAGCACTGGTGGAGGGGCTGGTCCTTTTGGGCATCAAAGTAGGGCTAGTGGTTCCGTTATTTTGAACATATAATGCCCCGTATTTTTTGTGCATTATTTAAATTGTGAAATTTATTTGCCCCTGTAACATGTAATGCCACACGTGACATGGATCTGGTAGATGCCTTTTTGGCGGTAGTGGCGGTTACACCTATTATGGTATAGCAGGTGATTCATTCCCAAGATTCAAACACTTTTTTCAAAAGAAGGTACTGGAGATTAAATCAGAAGGGGTTCTCTTGTATCGATCAATTCATAAGGATGATTGATATTTAAAGAACTATTGGTGGTGCCAGAGGGTTATGAGTTACGAAGGGATGTTTTGGCTGAGGCAGAAGACTCACAGTGCATTTTGGAGGGGATAATATGTACAAAGACGTGATGAGATAATATTGGTGGGACGAGATGAGAAGGTATGTAACTGAGTTTGTGTCTAGGCATGCTACCTATCAGCTAGTAAAGATAGAGCACCAGAGATTGACAGGGGAGTTACAATCTTTGGAGATTCCCAAGTGGAAGTGGGAGAGCTTCTCCATAGCTTACACTGTGGGATTGCCAAGGTGGCACAAAGGTCATGATTCGATTTGGGTCATCGTCGATAGATTGATGAAGGTGGATCATTTCCTTCTAGTATGGACATATTACACCATAGAGTAGTACGCTAGAATTTTCATTATAAAGATTGCTAGTATTCAAGGGATACCTCTTAATATTGTGTCTGACAAGGATAATACATTTGTATCTCGATTCTAAAAGGATTTTCAGAATTTTATGGGTGTGCAACTGAATTTGAGTACAACATTTTTCCCTCAATCAGAAGGTCAGATAGTGTGAGTGAACCAAATTTTGGAGGATATGATTCGGGCTTACGTGGTGGATCTCAAGGGGAGCTAGGATCCATATTTTCTACTGTGTTGCTTGCTTATAATAATAGTCATTAACAAACTATTGGTATGGCACCTTACGAGGCATTATATGAGCTATTGGTTGGAGTCAGGAAAACGTAGGATGTTTGGGTCATACATCCTTCGAGACACCTCAGAGAAGGTATCACTAATCCGAGCACGGATGATGGCAACACAAGATCGACAGAAGATTTATGTAGATAAGAGGAAGTGTAAGTTAGGGTTTAGGTGGGAGAACATGTGCTACTATAGGCCTCCCCAATTAAGAGAGTTATGAGATTCAGATCCAAGTGGAAGTTAGCTCCCCGATATGCAGGTCTCTTCATAATACTGGATCAGGTGGGCTCGGTGGATTATCGTTTGGTCTTACTCGATCATCTTTAATGGGTACACTATATCTTCAATGTGTCGACACTGGGAATGTTTATAATGGATGAGGATGCCTGTTAGTGCATCGACCTCGACGGGATTAAGCTGCAACAAGATGCGAGCTATGAGGAACGATCACAACGTATTCTTGACCGAAAAGATTAGGCTCTATGATCAAAGGTTATACCGTGGTAGAGAGAAGAGGATATACATGGCAGGTATCTAGAGATCTTTGAGTTAGGTATGTAATTCGAATTTCGAGGACTAAATTTCTTGTTTAAGGGAGGAGGAATGTAATACCCAATATTTTTTGTGCATTATTTAAATTGTGAAATTTGTTTTGTTTGCCTTCTGTGACATGTGATGTCACTATTTACCTTTTATATGTGTTATGTAATTAATTTGTTAAAATATAATTAATTAATATAAATTCATTAATTAAATATTTGGATGTTACTATGTATTATGGGCGACTAATGGTCAGGGACTAAGTATCGGGGGTTTTCTTGTTTGGATTATACTCTCGGTGTCAGGTACCATCGATCGTGAAGTAGTTTATGATAATGATGTATTGCGATTAACTAATAAATAAACAAATAATCGATATTTGTACTTGTACTGGATAATATAGTAGTTTATCGAGAGCTTTAATTAGTTGGAAGATACCATATTTTGGGTTGGCTTATAGGATGTTTATTCGTCCGTTTTTTACTAAAAAAAGTATGTTTTAAGCCTGTTGGATTACGGGCCAATTTTAAGTCCATTTGGAATGAATTTCAGACCTTTTTGGTTAATCTAGCTTGAGGGTTGAATCCAATTTAGTGGATATTAGTTTAGCAAACCGTTAGTCTAAACTTAAAATTCACTAGAGGCTTATTAGGGAACCTTAAGGGCTAAGAATTTAAGGAGAAGAGGAGGCAACAAGAATTGGGGAAGCTAGGAAGAGTGAAAGTTTGATTTTAAACCAAACTCCCCAAGGCAAGTTTACTTAGTACAAGAATTTGATTGTCTTTGTGTTAGAATAATAATAATTCATTTGAATCTAAATTAATTCATATGATAATCTGAATTTATAATCAACTCATTTATTTTCATAATTAGTTTAAGGGCTAAACTAATGTTAAAATTCATGTTGATGACTACGACAAATTACACATTTAACTGCGAAATTTTTCGTAGCCAAAAGTTCATATTTCGTGGCTAATAGTTTTTGGCAACGAAAATTATTTCGTAACATGTTCGTGGCCAAAGGCCCGTTGGTAAATGTATTTGGCCACGAAATTAATTTTCGTTGCCAAATGTTTAGGTCATTGGCCACGAAATTATTTTCGTTGAGAATTGTCATATTTAGTCTACAAATTTTTTCGTAGGTAAAAGTTCAACATTTCGTTGCTAAATATCTTAATTTCGTTGCCAATTCTATATGTAAACTACTTCTAGAAACTTTTAGCTATGAAATTTACAATTTGTTTTGTAGCTAATTGTTGAACATCTCGTTGTTAAATGTCTACATTTCGTTGCCAATTCTATATATAGAATATGTTAGATGCAAAAATTGTACCTTCCCTCAAGATCTATTGGCTACGAAATTCAATTGTTGAAGAATGATTCTTAATCATTAATTTTTCAATAATAAACTATCAAATCTTAAGCCACACTTTTATTTATCAATTGCATATTTAACTACTAAAATATTTATTTTGCTAAAGGAATGTTTCCAAATATATATTTTTTATTTTGAATTTGGTAAATTAATGTATACCACCAAATTTAAACAAATTACCATCTAAAAATAACACATTCGTTAAAATTCACAAAATAACTAAATTATCATAAATAAAATTCACATTAAGTCACATACACATACGTTGTCAAGTCAACTAAACACTAGTTAAAGGATGTAGAAGTCCCACATTTCATCCCCTTACAAACGACAAATATCCACGATGCAAAAAAATAACTTAAACTAGTTAAAGGACTTAAAAGTTTTCAATTCCATTTGCAAATGTCAAAACTTCATGGTGACCCAAAAATAGCTTCTTGTCACATCAAATGATGTCTAGATTATCATTGTTCGGAAGATGAGGAATGTGATGCGATCAATGACTGAATCAACTTATCGGACTTCGCTTGTCGAGCGAGAATATCCTCTAGCATTGCACGTTGATTCTCCATATCGGCCTTTTGTGCCACTGACTCTTCTCTTTGAATTGTAGCATCTACCTCACGAGCTTGTAAACGTTCCATTAAATCTTCTTGAACTTTCATAGACTTCTCAAGTGCCTCTTCCAATTCAGCATTCCTCAATCGCAATAGATTAATTCTGGAATCCTTTTTTTTGGGACCATACCCAAGCCCATTAATATATCCTGGTCTTGTGCCAAGAACTTTATATGCTATCTCATCTGAGCTCATCATGGTACCATTCTCGGATATTGATTCAGATTCAAGGCGTTTCATCTCATTCTGTAAACAAAATAGAAGAAAAAGGATTACAGGTTTAGCTAAACTGTCGAGATGTCTACAATTTTTAAGCTAATTAAAGACAATAATTTTAACTGCGAAAAGCATAATGCAGTATGTGTAATTTTTATACCGGAGATAAGAGTACCAAAGGAATTACAAGCCAGCAGCGTTTGTTGGTTTGTAATTCTGCAAGAACAGGGTAAATTCAAAATAAAATTAATAAGACTTACATAGAGCGTTTCGGCTTTGGGAGATGTCCACTTTTCATCTTTACAATGAGTTTCTTTATAAAACTTGATCCTATTAGGCCCTTGACCGTCCACCTCTTTACTCTGCTATTAAACAACAAGTAATTAATAATTGTACTTGTAAAATAAAATTCTCAATTGACACACCAAAACAAGTTGATATATTACCAGTTCATGATGAACCACCACAAATGCTTTTGACCCTTGATTATGCTTTACAACTTGTTTATACTTGTTATTCTGATTTACAATACATTGTCTCTGCAGTAATTTTTCAAACATCATAAGTATGCATATTTTAATAAAAAAAATATTTACAAGTTCCAACATCAACAATAGTTCAAATCTGATATCTTGGACTTCCATAAAGATCGCATAGACTAAGCCAATTATCCTTAGTCATATTAGTAGGGACATTTTCTTGAGCCTCCTCCGCTGATCCATATTTTTTATACACTTCACGAAGCTTGCTCCGTTGACTCCTACTTCTCCCTTTCATTAGCTCTTCCAAACACTCCTTTGCATGATCATCCAGATCAATGTCGAATTTCTCCTGAAATTTTATACTCAATCAGTAACCGATAAAATGAAACGATGTAAGAGAAAGAGTCCATACCTTCTTCATGTTGATAGTAGAGCAAATAACATTGCTTGTAAAAATAGCTCATACACAAAATGTAAAATAGCTTACTAAAGTTAAACAAAATTCCTTATACACAAAATGTAAAATAATGCCTTAGATCAATATTAGAATTTTATACAATAAACTACAAAATTGTATTAATATGGTGTTAGACATAAGTAGCGGATATTTGATTATAAAGGAGATCCAAGCTTTGTTTCGAGTTTTCTCAAATATACAAGCAATGAACAGGCCAAATAAGAATGGCAATGTCCTTGATATTCTACATAAAGCAAAACTTTTCCCATGAAGAGGGCAACACCATTAGATCGAGTTGTCCCATCATATGTATTAATCAGTTAAAAGGGAGTTGTCCCATCATATGGTGATAGTATTACCCAAATTGGTATTGAAGTCCGAACTAATATCCAGTTTCAGTTGTCTAATTTGAAAGAATTAATTACTTTGATTCGAAACAGCCATTCCATTCGATCGAGTCTTGCCAAAGAATTATGCTAATTTGGTCCAAACAGAAACCCTGATCTCAGCGACTTAGAATTATTGAAAGCAATCCAGCAGCAACTAGACAAGATAAAAAAACTTATAATAAAAAAGAGTTTGAAAAGGATATGTGTATATATATGTATGTACCAGAGAAAAAACTTGTCTGTTCTTTTCCTCTTTTGTAGGTTCATTTACATAATTACACAGTGGGTATTGATGATGTTTCACAGGAAAGATTACTTGCAATCTAGAGTATCAACTATTTGTGAAAGAAAGATAGGTGAAACGGTACATGATGTAAGAGTTCTCATAGCTGCTGTATGTACTATGCATAATGAGAAAGCTATCGAAATGATAACAAAGACCAAAATACATGATGAGCATGGTTCAAAGTCTCGGTCTCGGTCCTGTATTGGACACTCGATTATCAACTCAGTCTCGGTATCGGTGAGGTATCAGGCGATACGCATCGATAAGCTATTTAGAGAGCTGGGGGCTGGGGGCTGGGGGCTCGGTCTCGGTCCTGTTTTGTTTATTTAAAAACAAAAGGTGAAACAAACATCCTATGCATAAATTAGTTTTATACCAGAGCAAAAACTATTTTTCTTCCTATTTAAGGGAAGTGAACATTCAGGAAATGGCCAAATTGTTCTGGAAGGAAACCTAAGTACGTGCAGAAGCGGATAAGGTGAATAAGAGAATGTTTCAGTCTAAAACTCTATTTCCATTCATGAGGTTGTCAAAATTCAATCGCCGTACAAATTTTCACAGTACCAAATTCACTACAACACAAACCGAATTTTTTTAAATAGAAGACATCAAATACATATTTCCAGAGATTAATCTAAGCCCTCTCGCCCCTTATCCTCCTAGCCAACTGAATATCTTTGGGCATGATTGTGACCCTCTTCGCGTGAATGGCGCACAAGTTGGTATCCTCAAAGAGACCCACCAAGTATGCCTCTGCCGCCTCCTGGAGTGCCGCCACAGCGCTGCTCTGGAAACGGAGATCGGTCTTGAAATCCTGAGCGATCTCCCTCACCTGTAATACCCCGTACTTTTGGCTATATTTATTTATGGGATTAATTAATTAAATGCGTATTAATTGGAAATTAATCCGGATTATAAATACTAATGTGATGCGAATTGGTATTTGATAATGTGCATATATGATTATATATGAACTTGGTATTATTAAATTTGTCGTGGGATTTATATACGGCATTTTAGAAATTTTGTTGAGACGCGTGGGACCGCCGCGTCACGGTATAATATTTTGATAATAAAAGTGAATTTAAAATCTATAATCCGTATGGTCGTTTTGAGTGCGCCATCGCGTCCGTAAGGGTCGAGATAGTCAGAAAACACTAGCCGGGGGTATAGTTTGGGTCCCGGGGTATTTTTAGGCCATACCGGCAACTTAAAGGGTATTTTGGTAATTTCACGTTTTGAGGAATTAAAAGTGACGAAAATTTGGTTAATTAAATCTGATGTGGATAAGACCCACTAAGCCCATAACCAACCCTTATTAACCTAGAAAGCTACGTAGGTTATCATTTAGTCTTCCAACTCTTCCAAAGAAAACCCTAGCCACCATAGCCACCTTTGGAAGAAGAAAGCTTAGAGAGGAAGGGAAAGAGGAGGAATTCTGCAGAAAATCTGCAGAAAGAGCTTACAAATTCAACACCAAATCCAGAGACAATCAAGGCAAGTGATTTATTCCATTTAAATTTCGGAGAATGCTTCTTCCATGTTAGATTATTCAAAAACTTTGTGTGTTCTTGAAAGATAATGAAAAACCCATAAGATTGGAGTTATTAGTTTAAATTTTGGGATATAGGTTGCATGTAGAATGTTACTGGAAGATTATATTAAGAGAATTACTGACTTTTGTTATACCAAAAACGGATTTAAGATGAAGTTTATGAATGTTCTTGAGATAAATTGGAAAAACTAGGTTTTTGATGAAGATTGATCCATATGTAGCCTTTAGTTGTTGAAATATTGATTTGTGGACGTTAGTAATATCGTAGGATGGTTATATGACATTACTATAACGTTATACTAGAGAATCATGTCTTAAGAATAAGTTTTGGGATGTTTTCAAACCTGCAAAACGAAGCAGTCCGTAGCCATACCTGTTCGATCGATCGATCGACATTCATCAGTCGATCGATCGACTCAATCGATCGATCGATATTCATAGGTCGATCGATCGACCTTCCCAGAATGAGTTAAGTTTTCCTTAATTTGATTTTAATGGTAGTAACCCTCGGAGAATATGTTTAGAGACTCTATGAATACCCTCACCCTTAGAGAAGACCAGTAGGCGTGATAATTATAGTGGACTTTAATTAGAATGCAATTCGAGGAATTATTCTAGATTATTGAAATTTGATAAGTGAGATAACGTTTGGGTTAATCGTGTAAATTTGTGTAATTTGATGAAATAAGGTTTGGAGCAGAAGTAAAGACCTTAGGAATAAAGATGTTATATTTGGGAATAATCGGAACCTAATATTCTATTATAGATAGGTTTTAAGGACAAGGGACTACGGCGTGAGACGTGTCGGCAATTTAACTTTATATTAACGGGAGACTTGAAATATATAAGTTTGGAATAATGGTATTATGATGTAGAGTATACCTTATTAATATGGTGATATCTAAGATGTGTGAATGCTTAGCATATAATTTAATGTGTATGACATACCTACCATACTTGCTATCACGAGAGGTTTACGTGCGCTTAGGGCCTTCTTATCCTTGTGTTGCCCGGATATAGATTGGTTACCTCGATGAACATAGGTCATTGAAAGACTTATTGTGATATTAATAAGTCCGCTGATCGTGGGAGCGTAGGTATGTGCGTGACCCATGTGATGGTGACTGTGTTCGCCTCTATTATTTGTGATGTTGTTATCTGAGAACTATTCCTGAGAGATTCGGAATATGTGATCCTTATGTACGTGATGTACCGGGATAGATAGCAGAGTATGTGTGCACCGCAGCTTAGTTCTCGGGGTGCTTATATTGTATAGTTATGATGTGAATAATATACACTTAACTTAATGGGAACTTGTATGTTAATGTAGTGAATACATATCACGGTATTATTTTGAGAAACATAATGGGTTAGCTAGTAGTATTATATATGGCATATGGTACACTTGAGTTTACATTAAACCCCTACTTACTTACGAGCGTTATATGTTAATAGAACCAAGTAGTAACGGTAGGTCCTAGGATAGTCTAGCTAGTTATTATGTCACTTAGCTAGTGGGTTATGTCGTTATAGATGGGTACTTACGTTAGGAGTGCACAGATAGACGAGAGGTGAGGATATTATGTGAGTGTACGTCCTAACATGTACTTTGCATTTAATGTTTTAAATGTTTTTAAAGCACTTGCAGGTTTTTTTTAAAATAACTCCACATTCGGGCTCTGACCCGTTTGCTTTTCAAATCTATTTTTCTCGTAAAACCATTTTAGGTGCCCAGCCACAAGGACACCAAGCATAGGATTCTCATTCAGGTGGCGAGCTGTAGCTGTTTGTGGAAGCTACAGGGAATTGCATGTAGACGCTTCTATCTTTTGGATTCCAGAGTCACTATCTATCAGTTGTAGGGCATGTTGCCCAATTCTATTAGACATCTTTTACATTTCAGTTTTCAGACTCTAGCATGCATTGCTCAGTATTCAGTTTTTAGTTATTTACTTCAGTTTACTTATCAGTTGTGGGATTTGTAGTGAGGAGTTTCCTCCAGACTTTATTTACTCTATTTGTGATGGTTATTCATTTTACTTCAATATGGTGAATGGTGTTATCTATTTCTTCATTACGCTTGTTGCATGTTAATCAGACTTAAATTAAAATTTGGCAACTCTCTTTTTAAATACTAGGTGGTTAGTAATAATAAAATGTTTTCGACAGTGATGCTATTAACTGAGCCAACTTGGCATTTTGAATTAATTTTATAAAGGAGTAGCTACCCGGTATTTAATTAGTCGGGGTGTCACATCACCAACCTCTGAAAGGGCAACTTTCGGATGAGAAGCTCAGTGCTCTTTTGGTACTTCCTGATCTCTCTAAGAGCCACAGTTCCGGGTCGAAATCTGTGTGGCTTCTTCACTCCCCCAGTGGCTGGTGCCGACATGCGAGCGGCTTTTGTGGCCAGCTGCTTTCTCGGGGCCTTGCCACCAGTGGACTTACGAGCTGTCTGCTTGGTTCTTGCCATTTGAGCAGAGAAAGATTAATAGAGGTTTATTTTGATATGAAAGGAAGCCACAACCTACCCACAATCCCGTTAAAAAGCCACCAACCTATGTGAAGCCACAACCTACCCACAAGCCACCATACAAGCTGCAAACTCCATACCCTGGAAACTGAGTTTTCAAAAGCAAATGTTTTGAGAACTGCTACAAATAAGAGTTGCTGCTTCATCCTCATAAGAATTATTGTGTTTCGTTTATAGCACTCTTCCTAGGATTGCTACCGTAAAGCATTATTCAATGTCGCGAATGGTCAGCATATGTATCTTTCCTCTCGTGTAAAGCAACAATTAATAATATATATCTGCAGTTTTGTAAACTTCATGTTTTGTAATAATATTACTCCTTATTCTTTTCGAAGAAGTATCTTTGTTACACGTAGGACAAGCCATATAACCCTTAGTGCTCCAACCAGACAAATTACCATACGCTGGAAAGTCATTTATAGTCCACAAAACTGCTGCATGCATTTGAAAATTCGTTTTGGTGGATGCATCATATGTTTCTACACCAACTTCTCATAACTCATTCAACTCGTCAATTAATGGTCGTAAATACACATCCATATCCTTACCTGGTGCCAGAGGTCCTGGAATAAGTAATGACATCATAAAAAATGACTCTTTCATACATAACCAAGGCGGCAAGTTATATGGCATAAGTATTACTGGCCACATGCTATATGAGTTGTGCATATTACCAAAGGGGTTAAAACCATCACTTGCTAGGCCAAGCCTTACATTACGAGGGTCTTGAGAAAACCACTCGTGATCCGCATCAAAATCCTTCCATGCACTAGAATCTGCAGGATGTCTCAATACATTATCTTTGACACGTTTTTCTTTATGCCACTTCATATCATCAGCCGTTTTTCTCGACATAAACAGTCTTTGGAGTCTTGGCTTTAGTGGAAAGTAACGAAGTATTTTGTGAGGAATACGTTTACCCCCGTCATTATTAACCTTCCATCTAGACTCTCCACATATTGGACACTCATGTTTATTTTCAAGCTCCTTCCAAAACAAATAACAATCATTTTTGCATGCATGAATCGATACGTATCCTAATCCCAAGCCACGCAACATGCTCCTTGCCTCATAATCTGATTTTGGAAGCGTCTCACCATCGGGGAAAGCTTCCTTCAATAGTTCAAGCAACATCTTGAGTGATTTATTACTCCAGTGATTGATCACTTTCAAGTGGAGCAACTTCACGAGGAAAGACAGTGCAGAGAATTTTTTGCAACCAGGATATAATTCACGCTCTGCATCTTTCAATAATTTGTTAAAATTTATCTTATCCCCGACACCAACTTGTCTAGGAGTATTACCAATTTCAAACGCTTCAGCTGGACCAGCATCAAAGAAAAACCCTTTCTGCATGTCTTCCAACACTTCTTGCATCTCGTCCCCTTCTTCATTTTCATTATCAATCCAATCATCGACATCAATATTATCATCATTAGCATCATCATGAACTATATCATTAGAACATTCCCCGTGATATGTCCATTGTGTGTAGGTGGTACAAATACCTTTTAAGAAAAGATGATCTTCTACTTCATCAATATTTCTGAGATCGATGTTAAGACAATTGCAACATGGGCACCTAATGTAACTGTTGGGTCCCATATGATCCTTTGCAAATCGAATGAATGATCTAACACCCAAGACATACTTTTCACAAAATATATTTGTTTCTTGCATCCAACTCTTATCCATTTAGTTCACATGAAAAATCAAACACATTAAAATATTAGTTTATTCTTTCATATAATATTTTTGTTGTCTAAGAATCCAGAGCATAGGATAGAATATGTTTATTCATAACCACTAATCAATATCCATAAAACTAGAGGATATAGGGAAGCCCTCAAGTCAAAACACAACATTTCTAATTAGGTTCCCACTACATAAACCTAAGTCACCTTATCAATGAAAAAGCAACACACAACATTAACAATTAAACAGGTGTTTTCGTCAATCTTATTAAAAAATTTCTACATATTTATACTACCTATTGGGCAGGCGCACTACATATACGGTGCGTAGCAAGTTAAGTAGAAAAAAACTAGTTAATACAAGTGGGATCTAGTAATATACTAAACAAAGTCGTAGTAAATACCTTAAAATTATAATCCACAATTTGAAGGGTACAAGTCATTGGAACAAATAAATTACATATTATTGTTACAAAATAGGTCTTAACAATGGTTTAGTACTAGAAAAAAATAAATTAGTGATTCCATTCTGATGACTATTAATCAAACACTCAATTTTCACCAGTTAGAACTTTAAAAAAATAAGAATCGTATTATATATTTATATTCAACGGATAACTCTTCACTAATTAATATACTGGAGATAAAAATTATGTTTTCTGAGTAATCTAATAGGAATCTAATTAACTATCACCCAAAATAGGACCACAAACTCGATTTCTTTTAAACCTATTTACCAGTCCTATTAAAACTTTTTAATGTAAAACGCAAGACATGGCAGAGCGCCAATGTTGGTAGATTTAAAGGAGCATGGAAAAAGAAACTTTGAATATACGGATTTTGAGAACAATGTCAAAATTCATGTCTATATCTAAAACAATAAAAGTACATAGGTATGCACCAATAAATTTAACATAAACAAGATATTATCAAGATCCTACTATTAAACAGGATAGAAATCTGAGTGAGGTAGGGGTTATCACAAAAAATCAGCAAACACAATAAGAATAAATCAATACACGCGAACAAGAAAAAATCAACAAACACCACCAAGATTAAATCCCAGAAATTTTATTTCAAGATTAAATCCCTAAAAATTTATTTCAAGATTTAACAAGATTAAATCTATAGAATTATGTCAAACAAGATTTGTTTCGAGATTAAATGTGTCAAAATAACCCAAAACCCACTTAAAAAAATTATTGTATCTTTCAAATTCTTATAGATTGTATATTAATGTGTTACAAAACAAGATTATAGAGTGAGTGTGTTACAAAAGATATCACAAAACAAGACTAAGGGTATTACAAATATTAAAAAACAAGACTCCCAAACGTTTTGCCTAAAAAAAAAATGAAACCTAAGGGATGTAATTTAAGGGGTTGTCTGGATTTTAGCCTAAAAATTACAACACCAATGTGGGGATTTGGGGAAAGGTTTTAAAGAACCGTATATACCAAACCATTCCCTCCAAGCCTTAATAAAGACCCAAAATCAGATCTAACCCTTTTTTCCCAATCTGAAACGATGAGATCATGAGATGAACTCAAAGCTTTAATGTATACACCGAGAGAGAGATGCAATAAAATCAAACGTTTTGGACTAAAAAAAATGAAACCTAAGGTATGTAATTTAAGGGGTTGTTCACCGAGAGAAAGAGAGAGATATGTATACACCGAGAGCGAGAGAGAGAGAGAGAGAGAGAGAGAGAGAGAGAGAGAGAGAGAGTACCTTTCAGTTCACCGAGAGAGAGATTGAGATGGAGATCGTTTCAGTTCACCGAGCGAGCGAGAGAGAGAGAGTACTCCCAAACGTTTTGGAGGGCTGGGTCCAGGTCGTTTGGTTTTGGAGGGACATTAAAAAAAAAGGATTACCTTTTACCACTAAAGAAAGGGTTGTCCAAAAACATATATATTAGGCCACGAAAATAATTTCGTTGCAAAAACAATATATTAACTATTACACAATATTTCGTTGCCAATAATAAATATTTTGTTACTAAACATTTCGCATTTAGAGTCAAGCGCGGGAAGACGTGGGCGCCAACTTTTTGGGACCTATTGTCAACGAAATTTTAATTTTCGTTGCCAAATATAATACTTGTCACCACGAAATAAATTTCGTAGCAGATGTTGATATTTAGCCACGAATTTTTTTTTGTAGGTAAGAAAATCGCAGCTAAATGTAAGTTTTGTTGTAGTGTAACTCTCACTTAAGAGCAAATTTAATAATTTCTCAATGTATTTTTATTTGGCTTATCATGTTACACATACACTGCACCATCATAATTGCTTATACATGCTCGAATACAAAGTTGATGGCTTTTGAAAGATTGAATAATCATTCGTCTCAACAATATTCAGAAGCGTTATGGTAGTTTGGTAAAGCCTTTACTTTTCCAGGGATTACATCTTTTTACGAGTTTTCATTTCAAAATGTTTTAAAATATTTTTTAAAGAAAATTTTGACGACTCATTAGAACAAGATTCACAGGTCGTTCGAACGAGTTACACTATGTTGTTAGAATAAGATTTCAAACGTTCGAACGAAATTGGGACGACACCTTTTGTTCAATTTTGGAATGTCATTGGGAGTCGTTCAAACGAGATAGGTTACGTCGTTAGAATAAGGTTTCCCACGATCGAACGAGATGATTTTATGTTGAACATTGTAATATCGTTCAAACTGTCGTTGGAAGCCTGATTAAACAAAAAAGGGTATGTCGCTCAAACGAGGTACCTGGTCATTCAAACGAGCATGCAAGATTTTGTTTTTTAATTGAATATAATCCAAATATTTATTACTTATACTTTTGCAACCAACTTCCTTATAAATAGAGATGCGGAATTAAAGTCTTAAAGAACTCTTTTTAAGACTTTTTTTAGCCATTTTTGAGTTCCTTTTACGATCAAACTATATCAATTTTTCGCCAAACCCCTTGAAAATTTAGAGATCACTTTACCAAATAGAGAAGAACACTTTTTATTCAAACACCCTTGTAGAGTTCATCTCTACTGCTAATTTGTGGAGCAGAGGCTTTACTACGGAAGAAGAAGAAGGATAATCAGTAGATATCGAGGGAATAAGGCTTTATGTAGGCAGTGCTAGATTGTGTCGTTGTTGTAGAAGACTTGAAAACTGCGCATTATACTTAGAGAGCTAAGTAGTTTGTTAGTCGTCTAGTGACTATCAATTCTTGTACAATGCTGAAAAATAAAGGTTTTGCCTAAAAGTTATTTTTCCTTACTTCTTTGCAAGTTTGTCTGCTTGGCTTGCTATATTCAATTTGGACTATAACATTGAATACACATTAAATTAATTCAAAGATAAAAATTGCTAAAATTAAATTTATGTGTGGTTAGCCTAAGATACGAATCATTTGAGAGAATCCGCATTATCAAATTGGTATCAGAGCGTGTTACACTAAAATATCGTGTGATCCTAATTTTTACGGATTTTTTGAGATACCAATTTTCTCAAAGTGGTATTAGAGTTGGTTGCACTAAAATAATGTGTGATCTTTTTTTTACGAATTTTTTCAGATATCATTTTTTTTAAATTGGTGATCTTTTAATTTGGATTTTTTGAATAATTTGTATAATAGGATGTTTGTTTTCGATGGGTCGAATTATGCGTACTGAAAAGCTAGGATGAGGTTTGCCTTAAAATCCATTGATGAAAGAGTTTGACTTATTTGTGAAATAGGGTGGACACCACCCACAATAACCAATGGCGATGTCATAGGTTCAAAACTTGTCTATGCTTGGATAGAAGAGGAATTTAAATGGATTAATATTAACTCACGCGACTTAAGTGCCATTTCTGGCACCGTCGCCCCTGGCAAGGAATAGTTTACAAAGGGGCATCCACTTCGAATGTCACACCTGAGATGTTTCCCGAGTTTGTGATGGATTCTTATGGCCCTCGTCCTAAACCACCTAGAAGACAAACCTACCAAAAAGAGCTTGTCCCAAACGTTTTGAGCAAGGTAGACCCAAGCCAGTTTATTTTTGTTCTCATTGAAAACATAGAGGTCACCTTAGAAAGTTTTGTTTTAATCTAGGGAGAGTTTCTCATATGCATGTTTCCTAGTATACTCCTATACGAGTTCCTAAGTATCTTCCCTCATGCACTTCCACACATATTACTCCACATGCTCCCGCACATCAATAGAGTTTTTGAGAGTTTTTAAGAGAAAATATATTTTTTAGTCAAGACTTCACAAACTTTGATGGAGAAATTTCATAGGACGGCTTTTCCATTTGAGAACTCCTCTGGGCCTAGTGATTGAGGTTGAGACTTATTTCTAGAATAGGGTGATTATCATGTTCATATATTATATTCCTATTGCTAGATTGTATTATGATTGTATTGATATGTTTTTCTTTTCGATATATTTTGGAAAAAAAATCCAAAAAGAGTTTTGTTTTTATGAAAATTTTTGAAAACTCCAAAAATATTTTTGGGTTTTAAGAAAAATTTTGAAAAATTGAAAAAGATTTTATTTTAATAAAAAAATTTAAAAAGACGAAAAGCTTTTTGTATTTTTGTATTTTTTTATTTTTCCCCATATATCGATGAACATTTAAGATATTCGGGTTACCCCTACATACAATCCATTCACCAGACGTTTTCATAGTATTTTGAGACATAAATTTGTTTCGTTAGTGTGCTTAATAATATGTGGATAACATTTCATTAATCATTGATAATTACTTTCTAAATGTTAGACTGTTTGTCACCTTTATTGCACATGTGCACGAACTTTTTAAACATTGCACTTACTTGTCATGTGTCGAATACGATGTTCTCATCTCAATTATGGTTAATAATGAGCCAAATGTAAAGAGAGATAAGTTGTGCTTGTAAGAATAATTGCCCGCGTTTCTCTCCCCAGAAAATATTGATATTTGTTAAGCAAAGGAAATGGGCTATAAAAGAGCGAAATTCTCTTTGCGTTAAAATCCATCATTTGAAAAAGATCCAAAAAATATTATCGACACACAAAAAACAGAAGTGCCAAGGCCATTTAGTTTATATTCGTTGATGCTTCTCTACAGATGAACATTATGATTTCTTTAAAAAAAATTAAGAGTGAATTCTTATATATGTGAGATTTCGAGGGAGTTATAAAGCAAAAGATCAATGGGTTTTCACAATGGACATTCTTGAAAAGAATTAAATAGTTTGGCGTTATTATCTTGAGAATCATTAAAATTCATGACATATTATATAAGTCGAGTCAATTTTGTTCGAGTTCAACATTTTTACACCTAAGGTTGAAATTGAGTTCTTTTTTTATAAGTATCCCATGACTCGTGCACCTAAGTTATGAATGTTTATGTTGATTTTCTTATGAAAAATGTTCACACAGTTACATTCCGTTTTCACGATTCGGATATTTTAGTGTTATTCCATGGTGACTATGTGTTTTTGAACCTATATTTACTTTTTATACTTTACACTTGAAAATTTTGAAAAACTTCAAAAATATTGTTTTATAGAGGAAAACCGTTAATGTCTTGTGGATATTCTCGCCTGTGCTTAATTGTTTATCTTTATGATAGTATCTTGCTTCTTAATGTGATGCTTATTATTCATGTTCAGTAACTAATCCTTTTTCTATTACGGACAAAAAAGTGGGGAGAAAAAATTAAAGGGAAGTTTTATTTGTCTTTTAAAACCTGTATGCGTCATGGTATTTCTTTTGTCTCATGTGTAGAGGTCATTCTGCCTTGATGATGATTTCATGGACCACATAAGATGAAGATTTTTCAGTTGAAGAGTTATACAAGATTATATTTATGTATCTTAATTTGGGAGGGCATTAGTTGTATTAGTCTTTAGGGGTCAACTTGACTTCGGTTTATGTTTTGTATTTGAATATCCAAAAGGGGAGCTTTGTAAGAGCAAGTTTTATAATTGCTCAATGTATTTTTATTTGGCTTATTCCATTATACATACGCTGCACCATCATGACTACTTCTACGTAATCGAAGACAAAGTTTAAGACTTTTAAAAAATTGAAGAATCTTTCGTCTCAATAATATTTAGAAGAGTTATACTAGTTTGATAAAGCCTTTATTTTCTAGGTGATTACATCATTTTAAGAGTTTTCATTTCAAAATATTTTATAAGAAATTTTGAAAATTTCGATGACTCGTTATAACGAGAATCACAGGTTGGTCGATCGAGTTACACTATGTCGTTAGAACGAGATTTCAAACATTCGAATGAAATCTGGGACGAAGCCTTTTGGTTAGTTTTGGAAGGTCGTTTGAAGCCTAGTTGAAAGTCGTTCAAACGAGATAGACTACATCGTTAGAATAAGGGTTCCCACGATCGAACATGATGATTTTACGTCAAACACTGGAATGTTGTTTGAACTGTCATTGGAAGCCTGCTCGAATGTAAAAGTGTAGGTCATTGGAATGAGGTACCTGGCCATCCGAACGAGCATGCGAGATTTTATTTATTAATTAAATATGATCCAAATCTCTAATGTTTATCCTTTTTCAACCAACCTCCTTATAAATAGAGATGCGGGGTAAGATTCTTAAAGAATTATTTTTAATACTTTTCAAGCCCTTTTAAAGTTCCTTTTGTGATCAGACTTTACTAATTTTCTTCCAAACCCCTTGAAAATTTAGAGATCACTTTATAAATTCAAGAACACTTTCTGGTTAAAACACCCTTGTAAAGTTCAACTTTACTTCTAATTTGTGGAGTAGAGTCTATACTGCTGAAGAAGAAGGCTGATCGGTGGATACCGAAGGAAGACTGCTTCCTGTGGGTGGTACTGGACTGTGCCGTTATTGTAAAAGACTGGAAGAACTGTGCATTATAACTCTAGAGATAAGTAGTATGTAAGTCGTCTAGTGTCTGTCAATTCTTGTACAGTGCTGAAAAATAAAGGTTTTGCCTGAAAGGAAGTTTCCTACTTCTCTGCATGTTAGTCTGCTTATTTTGATATATTTAATTTGGACTACATCACTGCATGCACACTAAATTAATTCAAAGATAAAAATTGCTAAAATTGAATTTGTATGTGGTTGGCCTAAGATATGAATCATTCCATAGAATCCATAATCTCATCTCATAAATCTGAGTTGAATTATAATTGTAATTGCTATAAACAAGTTCATTTCATGTAATCAAGTAAAAAGCCCCATGTTTAATTCAGAATTTGATGTAAATATACGATTGAATTGTAAAATTAGGTACTTTAGGGTTCTTAATCACTACATATGAAATTTATTAAGGATTCATGCTTTAATACTCAAGTAATCATCAACATCAAACCTAAAGGGGGTGAGCGGTTTGTAAAATCTTCAATGAGCGGCAATGGAAGTCTTCAATGAACGGGTTGTAAGATCTTCAGTCTTCAAAGGTTCATTCTAACTTAAATAACCTCTCCTCACTCAGATAATCAAGTCTAGGTGACTTGAATGATTTGACGACTCAATTGTTTTGACACGAGAATAAGCCAACTTAAATATATTACAAGATTACATTTTCAATCTCCCCCGTTTAATATTTCATGGCAAAACCCTACAAGACTCACATCACACCAGTTGTTATCAAATTATAAAAGTACGGCAAGTTCTCGGGCTATTGAAGTGTAGCTAATACATGTATGAGTAGAACCTATAGAGATTTGGTCAATTCTTATAAATTATCAACTTTCTAACTAGATAATATTGGTGTAAAAATATGATGTAGAGATAAAATAAAATAAACAAATGATAAATGAGTGACACAAAGTATGTAACAAATATGAGAGAGATTACTAGTATTTTGGAACCATTTATAATTTTTACAAATTTATGACTAATTAATCTAACTCGCAATTTTCTTTTATAACTCAAAAGTATACCGATTCTCGTCATGTAAATTTCATAATATGAAAATGTGAAAGTTCAAATAAAATATTTTTTTATCTCTTTTTTAGTGCCAAGAGTATGTATTCCCTTAAAAGTATCACTCCTAAACATTAAATGTCAAACATAAGAATGGACATTCAAACAATTTTAACATAAGCATAAATAATCAAACGTAAATACAAATAATTAGAGGATATGAATTAAATTTATCACTTCTAATGGTTTTATATCAAATATAAGCATGAACTATCAAACAATTAACATAAGTATAATTCATCAAACATAAGTATATAAAATAAAAGAATATAAATATAATAATTAATTTCAAAGGTTTAAAATATCACTTTGTGACTATTTTAATGAATAAAGAATTATTAAAACGTTTTTAGAAAAAAGTAGGGAATTTAAGTGAATTAAACTAAATAAATTTACCCTATTAATCATGGTAAATTTCACCTATTCCCACCAGTCAAATTAAGCTAGCATCATAGTTAAAACATAAAAATTACAATATGAAATAATAATTCTCATTAATAATCAACTTACAACACTTAAGTCCTAATATTTGGATGCCAATACAAAATGACAATACAAACGTGTACTTTTTTCTTTTCTTTTCACACATCTTTCTTGGAAACTTTCTTTTCTTTGGGCCTTTTCCGACTGTTTACCCTGATATTCTCAGAAAATGGGTATAGATTTTTTTAGGTTTTCAATAAAATGCTCATTTTTCTTTTTGGCACAAATGGGCCTGCAATGTAAGAATGTAAAATGGTCAGTTTAGGCTTAATATTTGGGTTTTCAAATGATGTCCTAATCTCATTTCTCACATTTTGTTAAGTTAATAACTGTCTCAAGTAGACTTACTAAGAATTCTAGTGCTTAAGATTCAAATTTTGGCTTTTATTTTCAATAATCGAATAAAACAAAGAATTTGTGATCGTCAAGAATTAATCAATGAAGGAAAGTTTGAGTTATTTTAACTCGAATTGATTATAATCTATAAAAAATAATTAATGACACCAAAATATCACCAAGTTAAAATCTTCACATTTATTCATTAAGTTCTTTTACTTTCACCTCAATATTCATTTTCAATCATATTACATATCTAAGATTTTTAATATAATTGATTTTTGAAATAATTTCGTAATATAGAATCAGTTCACAAATCTCTCAATCATTTCTGAGTAGCACCAAATTCAGAGTATAAAATCCCGCATTTATGAGTAGCACCTTGTTTGCTCATACTTTGAAATTTTGTATATTTGTGATCAATCAATTTCTTATTTTCGGGAACCAAGCCTCTTGGCTGAGTGGTATAAGGTTGTCACTGGGACAGTCTTGGGGGTGGATTGGGTTTGGTCCCCAGTTCGATCCCTGGCATTATAAAAATAATGCTTGGCCAGCGAAAGCCACGAACCGCGAATGGAGATTAGTCGAGGTGCGCGTAAGCTGGCCCGGACACCTCATGGTATGCTACCAAATTTTTTCCCCCTTATTTTCGGGTTAAGACCATGGTAAGTTCAAGTTCCTTTGTGCCTGTGGGAACTCGGGTACTTGACTTTTTGTAATTCATTTTCTTTTATTTGTGCTTTTTAAATATTTCACATTATATGATCAACATGTTCTTTCGTTTCCAGACCAATTTCACAAGTGTCCCCATATCTTTGGGGCCTCAAGTACTTAAAATTTGCACCTCTTTTTATTATTATAATATATTTTTTTAATTTATACTTTTAAAAATGCTCATTTGCTTAACTTGTTTCCTTATTCTCGGTTGATATTACGAATTCTCCTATATCTTTGGAGCCTCATGTACTTGAATTATATATATATATATATATATATATATATATATATATTATTTTTTTGCTTAAACTTTGAAAATATTTGTTCGCCCGCTCAACCTGTTTCTTTGTTCTCAGGTTAACATTACGAGCGTTCATATATCTGTGGAGCCTCAAGTACTTAAATTTTTTTTACATGTTTATTCTCATGCTTATAATTTGCTAATACTTGCTCGTCTGCTCAACTTATTTATTTATTTTCAGGTTAACACTATGAGCACTCATATGCCCGTGGAGCCTCAGGTACTTAACTTTTATACCTACTTTTATTCTTGTTCTTATACTTTGCAAATACTTGCTCGTCTGCTTAGCTTGTTTCTTTATTTTCAGGTTAACATTACGAGCGCTCCTATCTATTTGGAGCCTCAGGTTCTTAACTTTTTACCTTTTTATTATTTTGCTTATACTTTGAAAATAGTTGATCATTTGCTCAACTTGTTTATTTTTTTCAAGTTAACACTACGAGCGCTCATATGCCTGTGGAGCCTCAAGTACTTAACTTTCATGCCTATTTTTATTCTTTAGTGCACACTTCATGTGGATGCATTTTTCACATGTATTGTCATCTTACTTTATTTGTATCGATTTGTTAGACCTAGAAGGGAGGTGATCATCTGCCCATCTCTTTTGTAGATCCTTTTTCGAATCAATGAGTGAGATATTTCTTTGTTATACTTTACCATTGGAATGACTTGTGTGTCCATCCGGATCGGATTCCTTCAGCAAGGACCGTTCTCAAAATTGGCGGGGAGGGAAAACTGAAGAGATTACTCTCTCGCGCACTTGCGGAGATTCGAGGATATGGGAATCCTCTTTATGCCACTCGCGCTGATTTTTGCGGGCTGCCTCGGACATAAATCGGTCATTGTCAAAGGGGAGAATCATGAAGAAATGGATTGGCCAACCTATTTTTCTCATAAAAGGCACAAGCAATGTAGCTGTCCCGAGAGAACGACACTAAAGGACATACTAATGTGTACCAAACCAAATAAATCAAGGGCCCGAGGACTATGTTACGAAATGAAAAGGTGTTAGGCACCTATCCCTCCCTTTTGATCTCTCATGGACTATGATAGTATTTTCCTTTTCTAAAAAATGTGATACATGTGCACATGTTTGCGGAGTTAATAACGAGAGAAAGAAATCATTCGACTCATGTCATAGGAAAGACGAAGCAAAATCACCCTAAGGGGTATATAAAAGAAATGACATAAAACAAAAATAATGTAAGTGTTCATTGAATCACAAATCACTATGAACAAGTGAATGTGTATATCGGGTGAAACACGAATATGTAGTAGATTGTGGAATCACAATATTAGTACGCATAAGAAAGCATAAAATGAGAAAATATGACTCGAGTCGCAGGATTGTCCTAGGACGCCTACGTAGTCCAAAGGGCTTCAAAGTCCACAAAATTCGATAACATGCAAGGGTGGGGTTGAACCAATAAATCCTAATTCAGTACCCCCTTTAATTTTGTTTTTAGAAATTGTGCACAAGTGTAGAAAGTGTGAAAAATGAGGAAATCCTAATTTAGGGTTTATAAGAAAACTCTCTTTTTGTCTTTTTTTTTTATATTTTATGAAATGAGATTTATGTGTTCTAAATAATAAAAAGTGAGATTAGTTTTGATGTGAGATAATGAAATAAAGATATATAAAAAAAATAGAAAAAAAAGTGAACAACTACTACTAATTAAGTGAGTTGTAAATGAATAAGGACAAACCTTCTAAAGAACTTTAATTATGATTTTCTCATGGTAGGAGGCTAATTTTAGTATGGTTGGATGATGGGGGGTAAGGATAAAAATTAGGGTGGAAATGAAGGAGAATGATGTAAGTAGAAGGAGAGAATGTATGCAAAAATGGAATTTCGGTGCACTGATTCTGAGGAGAATGTTTTGATTTCAGAAAGGGGCCCTGGGAATGAGGCCATAGTCTCCTTAAATAGTTAAAAAGGCTTTTAAGGAAGTGCTAATTGGCATGGCCCCTAGCCCGCCTATCGGTATAGATCCTACCTTACTAGCCAAGGAAAGTACACCCTACCAATAGGGAGGGAGTCTGGGGTGCCTATAAGCAGTATGGAATGAACTTTTTTGCAAAAATGGGCAAAAAATGAAAACAGAATCGTTCACGTCTGGACCATTGAAAAGGAATTCAGAGCCCTAAAAGAATCCATTGAGCCACTCCTGGGGTCAAGAGTTGACTAAAGTCAAATGAGACTCGGAAGCACTTGATGGTCTCTAAACGGGGGGTTCTCGAAGTAAAAAGGGAAGTACACGCGAACCATGAGACCTATTCATGCATGGTATGGACTATTGCAAAGGGTATTAAAAGCCCTATGAGGTTCCATTGAGCTTCACTCAGCTCTAATAGTTTACCTATTTCAAACGGGGTTTGAAAACATCGGGTGGCCTGTGAATTAGGGTTTGGAGTAAATAAGTGAGTATGCGCAAACTGTAACCCTAATTTCGGCATGGTATAGACTGTTGAAAAGGGGTTTCAGAGCCTTATAATTTTTCATTAAGATTTTCTCGATTTCTGGAGTTAATCGAGGTCAAAGCTAGATCATGGTTTGGAGTAAAAAGGTGAGTACACACGAAGCGTAAGGTCGATTCGTGCACGATATAAACCTTTGACAATGGGTTTCAAAGCCCTATGAGGTCTCAATGAGATTCATTCGATTTGAAGAGTCGAACGAGGTCAAATGGGGCTCGAAAGCATCCGGTGGCCTATGGATCAGGATTTGGAGTAAAAAAGTGAGTATACGCAAATTATGAGGCCGATTCGCGCTCGGTATGGACCGTTGAAAAGGGGTTTTAGAGCCCTATAAGGTTTAATGATCTTATCTCTATTTGGGAGAGTTGTCCATGATCAACGGAGTGTGGGAGTGCCCATTGGACTCTAGATCAGGGTTTAGGGTAAAAAATGAGTGCGAGTGAACCGTGAGGCCGATTCGCGCACGGTATGGTCTGTTAGAAAGGGATTTCAGAGCCTTATGAGGTTTCATGAGATTCACTCAGTTTAGAGAGTTGACCCTAGATAAACGGGGCCCGAGAGCAGGCAGTGGCCTCTACATGAGGTCTGTGAGTAGAACCTAGGATTTTAGGGTGAGAGGGGGGAAGTGTTAGGGACCTAAGGTGGTATTTAGTGGGGTAATAAGATGAGGTGTCTAGAAATTGTTTATTATTTTAACCATGATATTTTTTTATATTTTAGTAGAGGGAACATCGCAGGATCCCGGGCAATATGCTTACTCCCATAGGCTTGCGAGTAAGTTCCATTCCTTTAAACAACTTAACCCGTTTGGATTTGATGTACTTATTATTCTTCCTTTTTTTAAAGAGGAAGAAAATGAGTAGGGGAAGGTTATGAGGAGGATGATCATGACTCAATGTCCATCCATTCTGAGGGAGCCGAGGATGATCCGCGTGAAGAGTCTGATATTGGTTTTGAAGGAAGCTCTATGAATACCAGATTTGACGCGAAAGAGTTGGATGGTCCAGATGTTTATATGAAAGAGCTATGGTCCGAGAATTTTATCAAGCAAGTTCGTGAGGAGGATAAGACTATGCTGGATCTAATTTATGAGCACCACCCAAAGAATTTAACAAGTCGATCTATTTAAAATATTGAAAGCGTCACCAATTTAATGACACTTTATAATCAAATATGCTAATTTATTAACATTTTTACGAGCGATGTCACTCCAACTGATACGCTCCACTTCCTTGATACCATTAAAGATTTGGAGGACTATTATAAGTTTGAGTTGGAATTGTTAGATGTTGTCGTTCACAATATCATGCATCGCACTATGAATAAGTTGATAATGCCAAATCTTTTTAGAATTATAAAGTTGAGAAGCGTCTTCAACGAGCAACTACTATAAGGGATCAAATAAAATCCCTTGAGCTTGAGTTGAGAAGAATCTTATCTGATGAGGAAGAAGGTAATGCTCCCATACCTAAGCATGAGGAAAATGTGAAGTGAGAAATATGTTCCATTTAGGAAAGCTTATATAGGAGAGAAAGCCCCATTTTTATTGTAACGGGTGGTTAGCTTGTGTAGGATTTTTTTCCTTTTAATTTTGACTCTTGTAGTACTTCTGCCTACTCTTCGAGTGGCTATTTTTTGTGAAATTAAGTATCAATTTTTATTATTTATCTTGTGCGCTTTGCACTTTTTTTCATTGCTTTCCAGCAAATGAATCAATTTGCTTAAGTACTTTGTCATCTTTCCCTTGTTCTTTGGGGTCTTTGTAAGGACAAATTTTCAATTGATTCAATTGTATATATTGTCTTAATTCCGAACAAAACAATTTGAGTCATAGGTTAGAAGTTGTTTTTGTGACCTTTTCAAGCCTATGACATGTTTGTTGAAGATGTAGGGACCAAGTTAAAGAGATCACATCGTCATACCGTGTTTCTTGCCTCATTTCGTCATCAACGTTCCAAGGATCAAGTATGAATGCATATATATTATTTTTTAGCCTTGGAAATTTCATTATTGGATGTTAGTATTTTTTTAACATGCCTTTATATTTATTAATGAAAAATAATTATTTTTTGCTTGATCGTCTAAACGAAATTTTGGCTCGTTCGAACGAGATTTTTATAGCCTCGTTCGAATGACTTCTAACGAGATTCTCACGAAGTCATTTTTGGTTTGCACTGACATATCGTTAGAAGGCCTCCATACTTTCTCGTTCGAACGACATTGAGCATGTCGTTCAAACAAGCCTTTACCTCGTTCAAACGACTGGTGCAGTTTTTTAAAATGGCAGTGTTGTGGGTTAAATTATTCATCCACGCGGACCATTGAAATAGGGACACATGTCCTCATACATATCCACCTTAAGGCTTCATAAACACTTGGTCTGTGAATATAAAATAGTCCACACTAATTATAAACATTAACAGATTGGCATCATTTGTGGGAATAACTGCTTGTCATCGTTCTTTATCAGTTCTATTCATTTCATCTTTAAGTCATTCTTGAAGTATAACGGATATCCTAGAAAATATCCTTACTGTTGCAGGTAATACCTTCACTCCATTTGCACCACTTAGTGTAGCAGATCTTCAAGAAATCTTAGTAAATTTTTGCAATGGGTAAGATGCAATGCAGGAAACAGTGAGGCAGCCAACCCAATCACTGCAAGCTTGATCCATATTGCCACACCATCCCATAGAAGAGAAATTCCACCTCTTCCTCCCAGAAGTGAAAGAAGTTAATATTCCAGATCCTCACGTGACAAGTCCTATCACCCTAGAATAACTTCTGCAATCAAATCCACTAATTACTATGATGGTCGATCTTTCACACCTGAGCAGCCGAGCACCCTGGAGAGGTTAAGCAAGGTCTCTACCTTTGATCATATGGGAACTCGAAAAAATAGAGGATATCACAGAGAACCGACGAGGTCACATGAGCATCAAGAAGTATTATTTAGGCCTAGAGCAAGTATCCAAGGATCCACACGAGCCAAGCAGAATTTTCAAGAAGAAAGCTCATAAAAAATGCATGGTAGGAATTCTAAAGTTGTATCTTTCAAATCTAATCCAGAAGACCATTCTTGAAAGGGATCCATACAAAGATTGGAAGATTGCTTGGGGGAAATGGTCAAGACTAAGAACCCTTTGCAAATAAGTTTCATGAAGGGATCTCCCTTCATTCCAACCATTATGGACTTCCTTACACCGTCCAAATTCAAGCCACCAGTAGTTACTCCTAAGTATGATGGTAAGACCGGTCTTGTCCTCCATGTATCATAGTACCATGCTGCAACTGATATCTACTATGTTCTTGATGAGATGCGTTGCCGAGCATTCTGAAGTACCTTTACTGGATCAACCCAGATATGGTATAACAACCTGCCCCGAGGAAAAGTTTCTATCTTTTAGAAGTTCGTTGAACTGTTCTTCAGTAATTTCAACTTTGGGGAAAAACTAGTTAAGAGTGTAGCTCATTTACTTTGTTTGTTAACAACGAGGGGAAACTACTTGGGAGTATATTATTCGCTTCAATAATGAAAAGTTAGAGGTGGTAGATTACGAGGAGATAACTTCTATCACTGCCCTGATGAGTTGATTACCCCCTGAGAAGCTTTATTATACGCTGCCAAAAGATCCTCTTAAAACCATGACAAAGATAATGGCAAAGGCTGGTAAGATCATGAACGTCGAGGAAGCTATGGATGCTAAGCAGAATCCCAAAAAGAAACATGACGACCAAAAGAGCTCAGATAAATAGAAAGATAATAAAGTCGAGAAGCCCAAGAAGTATGAGTAGTATACCCCACTAACGATAGGTGTGCATCACATCCTAGAAGAGATCAGTGATAAAAAGACTTGAAATGGCATGGGAAGTTAAAATCACCACCCAGCAAGAGGGACAACTCTAAATATTATAACTTTCACGAAGATCATGGGCATTCCACTGACAACTGTATTACCCTAAAAAATGAAATTGAATCTCTCATTCGTCAAGAAAAGCTAATAAAATTTATAGATCGAATAAAAAGATAGGACTCTAAAAGGAGGTCAGAATTACCTTGCAAGGATAGAGAGGACAAAAAGAGAAGTCAAGACAATAATTCTAAAGATGATTCAGATATGTCGAAGAAATACCGAGAACCAAAAGTTGATATAAAGATGATATATTTTGGCTATAATTTTATTACAAAAGGAGATGCTGGAAGCGAAGATGAAGTTGTCGAAAGGAAAGACTACTTAAATGAGGCCAAAGCCTATTCCTATATCCGACGAATTAACTTATCGGATAGAGTAAATGGTCAGCCCAGAAAGGTTAATATAGACAAGTTGGTCATTGTCTTTTCCAAAAAATGATTTATCAAGAGTGTTGTACCCTCATGATGACCCGTTGATTACCACCTTCAGAATATATAAAGAGAGAATTGTGAGAATTTTATTGAACAATTGTAGTGCGACCGATGTTATGTTCTATAAATATTTTTACAACCTAGGGTTACGAGATAGTAAATTTAAACCATATCATAAGATTTTATTGGTTTTTCTGGTGAAAAGGTCTATCCTTTGGGAACTATCAAGTTAGAGGTCTTAATCGGTACTTGGCCAATAATCAGAGCTGAAAAAATCTATTTCTTTGCCCAAGACAAGAACGTTCAGTTAGCCTATAATATAATTGTCGATAAGGTCAGGTTGAAGAAGTTCAAAGTAGTACCATACATAGTTCATCAACGTCTAACGTCACCCTCTCATTATGGAGTTGGTATAGTGAAGGGAAATCAGGTGGAGGCCAGAGAATGTTACTATACTTTAGCCAACCAGGATGAGGTGAATAAACTTATCACTACTTACCAAATTTATACCTTGGATCCACGAGAGGAGGCTGACTTAGTCAAAGGACAAGTGGTGGAAGTTATAGATACGATAATACAGGATGATGAAAATCCAGAGAGGATTACTCAGATTGGCTTAGACCTAACATCGTTCCTCAAATATGAATTAACCATATTTTTTAAGAGTAAAAATTGTGTTTGCCCAAAGCCATGAAGATATGCCCGAAATCGACCCAAAATTCATATATCACGAGCTTAATATGATTAAGGATGACAAGTCGATCAAGTAGATGTGAAATGTATTTAGCCCCGAGAAGAATGTCACCATTTAGGAAGAGGTTGATAAATTGCAAAAGGCTAAATTCATAGAGGTGTAAAATACCCAGACTGATTGGCCAATGTCGTGATGGTAGAAAACAAGTACCATCCCAATAGAAATCTTAGATCATAGGAGCATAGGTGTGGAAGCCATCATACTCATCTCTGTGAAGTTAGGACCCTCATGGATGGATCCTATAAAAAACTACATTGACAAGGGTTTACTATCTCCTAATCCAAAAGAAGAAAGAAATTTGAGATACAAGGTAGCCAGTTATGTGCTGGAGTGAGGATTTTTATACAAAAGAGGATATATTGTTTCTCTACTTAGGTGTGTACACCCAATCGAAGTGACTGATTTAATTAATAAAGTGCATAAAAGTTCGTGTGGATCTTATTCAGCTGTACGATCAATGATGAGAAGGATAACTATGCAAGGGTATTACTGTTTGACCATGAAAGCCGATTGTAGCTCATTTGCTAAGAAATGTGACAAATGTCAAAGGTTCATCCACAAAAGACCTAGGGATTCCCTAACTCCAATCACTTCTACATAGCCATTTTTTATATGGGGAATTGACTTGGTCGGCCCACTATCAAAGACAAAAAGGAGGTTAAAATACTTAGTAGTTATAGAGGATTATTTTACGAAATGGGTAGAGGCTGAGCCATTGGTTGAAATGCCCTACGAAAGAGTCTTCCAAATCATTTGCAAGCATATCATCTACAGATATGGTATGCTATATGCCTTCATCACTGATTACGGCATGCAATTTGATAATCTGGAGTTTGAGAACTACTGTCTACAGTCCATGATCTAGAAACTTCATTATGCCCTAGGATATCCCTAATGCAATGGACAAATGGAGGTAACCAATAAAACATTTTTAGATGGACTCAAACAGGACCTTGATGATGAGAAAGGAAACTGGATCAATGAGATGCACAACGTTCTTTGGGCTAATAAAACCGCGCCGATAATGGCTACTTGGGAAACCCCTTACATGCTTGCTTTTGGGACTAAAGTAATGGTACCAGTCGAAGTAGGATTTCCCACTCATATAGTGTTAAAATTTGATTCCCCAAATAGTGATCTCATCAAAAAATTATATCTATACCTGATTGAGGAAGTAAGGGATTATGTTGCACTTAGACTGGCTGCTTTCGAATAATGAATAACCCGGTTCTACAATAGAATGGTGAAGCCGACCAACTTGAAGAAATGAGATTATGTTCTCAAGAAAGTACTCCAGAAGGGAATAAGTTGGACACAAACTAACATGGTTCGTATCGTATCTCAATAATTATTCGAACAGGAACTTACCACTTAGAAATGCTTGAAGGGGAAGCCTTTAAGAATCTATGGAATGCCGACCATCTCAGAAAGCATTACCAGTAATTCAGTAAACCTATAGGAATTTAACATCCGATTGAGATCATTTAGATAAAATTATGGTTTCCTGTCAACTACACTTCATTTTTTATGTTTTTTTTCAAGGATATGGGTCTCACGCCACTAAATTGAACTGAACAAAACTGGCAGACAACTGTAAAATTTAAAACTTCATGTATGACTTCATCTTTGACAAGTCACAAGCAAGAAGTAACTAAAACTTCTTGTATGATCTAAAGTTAAGAACAAGAAGTTTTACCCGATCAATTCAAATTTAGAAAACTCCTAAGGCATTCCTAAAACACTTGGTCTCCACTAATAACTAATGCGAACACTTAGCTAAAAAAAATAATCCCTTTTAATAATTCTAAGTGCATTTGTAGAACCTAAGGCCCAACACCTTAATTTCATAATTTATGACACATAAATCAGTCACTCAAGTTAGTTGGCCACCTAGCAAACTAAATAACTGAACTGACCAAAAACGACAAACAACTACAAAACTTCATGTATGACTCCATCTTTGACATGTCATAGGCAAGAAGTGCCTAAAACTTCTTGTATGATGTAAAGTCAAGAACAAGAAGTTTTACCCGACCAAGTCAAATTTAGGAAATTTCTAAGGCATTCCTAAAACACTTGGTCGCCACTACTAACTAATGCAAACACTTAGCTCCCAAAATAATATTTTTTGGAAATCCGAAGTGCATTAGTAGAATCTAAGGCCCAACACCTCAAGTTTATACTTGATAACACACAAAGCAATCAAATAGGTTAGATGACCACCTAGACGACAAAATAATCATAAAGTTTAATTATCAAAGTGCAGGTACATTAAAGACAAATATGTGCAAACATAAGCTTTTTTATTCCAATAAGTTTTATAGGACCAACATCAAAACACGAATTTTAAGGAACAAGACCAGATCATTATATCGAGGATTTTTCTTCACCCTTATCAAGAGCTGATGGAAGGACAGTAGATGCCAAGTCCCTTGGCCTATCCTTACCACTTGAACTTGGTATGGTCAACGAATATTGGGGACAAACATAAGTATCCTCATCCTGCACGCTGAAATCTGGTAAGTATTTTCTAACTAAACTTTGGGGAATGGCGTCAGCTAGCTAGCCTCAATCTTAAAAGGATTATTTGGTTAGTCATCATAACGGGGTAATGTCAATGCCATAGTTCATTGTATTTGGTAACTTTCATAATTGTCAAGGCATTCAACCAACCCCACTTGTCACCCTCATGACGAGCTTGTTTAAATTCATCTTCAAAGTGAGCCAGAGCTACATCATAGCCATCCATCCAGACTGCCCTAGGTTTCTTAGTGAAGTGAAAGGTAAACCAATCAACCATATCCGTTAATTTCTTAATGATTACATCCTTACTCTTAAGCAAGGTTTCATGTTGTCTATGGTTTTCTTGGTCTTCTCCTCATCAATTGTTGTCCGAGTAAGTACCAATTCTTTGGAAGACTGCCCAAACTTAGTTTTCTTTAATTTTTCTAGCTACTCCATCAGTCTGGCATTCTTAATCTCTAAAAAAGATGCACCTTCACTCGGGACGTCTTTAAATGGCCTCTTCAAACGTTTCAGTTCATTTAAGAGGGCATTATTTTCCTTTTCCAACATAGTGGCCGCCTCCCGAGCACTCTCCACCTCTAGGTTGACCAGAAATTCCTTCTTCCTGAAGGCTGAGGAAATGTCATGGAGATTTTTATCAAAACCCCATCCTTCACTCAGTGCCTCGTACTTAGCTTCATAATCAGGATAAAGCAGAACTAAGGAGAGGTTAAGACTGTCTTACAACTATTTAATCATTTCACAATAGGTTTATTATTAGCCACAACCCGATAAAAAACCATACAGACGAACGTAAGCCTTTTTAACTTGGTTGGATGCATCATCTCTGAGCAACACTTCTAGCTCGACCTCAGTCAGGGTCACATGCCCAGCAATAAAAATTCTAAGGCTATATTTCATCAGATCGGCCTCAGTGGATATTATTGCATTCTTTATGGAATTAAACTAAAAAATAAGAGTTTAAGAATAATAACCTAGCAAAAATGGTAAACAAGTACAATTATAGATGAAACTAGCTAGCTAACTAAGTCAGAAATTTCTTTCATTGCAAAAGGAAGGTATTGCAATTGATTGTTTTCTTACAACCAAAACATATAAAAAGAAAATCAAAGATCAAACAAAAGGAAATACATGAGGAAAAGGGTTATCCAGTAGACTTAGAAAGAGTTACACTACCTTCTCTTTATCTTTTGATGTTGCTTCTGAAGGAATGGCCTCAACTTCAGTTAGAAGCACCAAGGAATACTTACCTATCCCCTCCCCATCATCAACTTCCTCTTCCAAATTGGAAGGGGTACAAGGGTCACGTCTCAAAAATAATTCTGAGTCGGTAGTGGTGCTGACCTCCTTTAGAGCGTTGGTCCAACCATCCTTAAAGGACACTTTCTTCATATATTCAATTTACACAGCGGCAGAAGCAAAGGCCTTATCATATCCCCTATTGAAGGCATCCTTATTATCTTTCTTACTCTGGCCCATCAACTTTAAAAATTTCTTTTTCTCATAAGCAACTTCCATACCCGAGTCAGTATCCATTTTCTCAGTTGTCTGCAGCTTTTGCTCGGTGAACTTCACCTTCTCTTCGGCCTAATCTAACTACTCCTACCACCTTTTTTGTTCCCTCTCCTAGGCCTCCTTGGTGGCATCAAGGGATTATTTTAAACCTTTGAAGGCTTCCTCCACATTAGCTGATGATGACCTCATCATATTATCCCTTATCAATAATTGGTTATAATCGATCATGAACTGCAAAATAGGGAAACAACAATGTAAATATCAACTACGCGTAAGGAAAATGGAAATCACTGAAACTAAGTGGTTAAGCAAGTTACTTTAACACCCCGTGCAAAATACGAGGCACTATAATGACTAAAACTAAACTAAATCCTCAACAGTTAGTGTAAAGCATTTATATTCCACAAAATAAATATAATGAATCCAAAATTTTACACTTCCAAAATAATTATAATAATTCCTTTCGAAAATAATACTAAATTCTCCAAATAAAATACATTGTCAAACTATACAAAAATAATCTTCCAACCTCCAAGCTCTAAAATCCTCCAAATAATCCTTAACGTCCAAATACACGCTAACCTCCCACTAAAAGAAAATACAGGGAAGTACACAATATGACAAGAATAGGGGCTCAAAAATAATAACGGTGAATAAAGCGCAACAATACGAATTCGCACATACGAATCAAATGCAATACTCAAGTATTGTACCAATTTAATTTCTCAATAACACATAAATGGGTCACCAGGCATCACCTCACCTCACCCAAGTTTCGTAAAGCCTCATCGTGGCTGTTGGACTTTTGGACTATTGGCGGGTGCCCATTTTTCGTGCCATATAAAAATCTTATGACACCATCCCCATCGACAAATACATGAAAATCTCATTTCTTCGCGTTAGCTCAATTTTGAGATAAATATTTTTTATGCTCCTACATTGCTCCCGCATTTTTTTTATTAAGATCTATTTTGTATACCTTAAATCATATTTTCCTAAATTGATTTAATATATAAATTTATTTTTTGATAAAAATATTTTTTGGGCAGTGTACAATTGGTTTTGGTCCAAATATAATTTCATTTGTATTTTTTTGTTAAGTGTTCTTTTTTATTATAAATGAGTTTAATATTTTTTATCCTATTTGACTTGATGGATAATTTTTTAGAATATATTTTTTTTTGTTACATAAATTTTGTAGTATCATTTTATTTGTTATTTTCGGTGTTTATTTTTTATGTGTTAAAGTATAACATTTAATTAAACATGTGTGTTGTTTAATTATCTAATTTTAACACAACATTAATTGGCAACCCATTGTTTATTTTGTGGTGTTGGTTTTAATTCAAAATAATTTATGGTTTAGAGACTTTGTGTGGCTCAATGTTTGTTGGCGTATTGTTTTGGTGTTGAGAACCGTCTGAGTTTTATATTTTTTGGGTTACATTTTTTGTCTCTCTCTCTCATTTTTTTTGGTCGAACAACTCTCTCTCTCTCTCTCTCTCTCTCTCTCTCTCTCGTGTTTTTCACTACCATTTTTTGTTTGAAGCTTCGAGGGATTTACGATTTGGAGAACCATTTTTAGGGTTGTACGTGTTGGTCTGAGGTACGGGTTTGGAAGACATAGTTTCGCTGTGTTGGATCTACGTTTTTGCCAGTTGATATTTTTCGATGGGAGTTTTTGGTGGCCGGTTTTGGAGGTTTTGTCTGGGGCGATTTTTCTGCGTTGTTCTCCGGTGTGGTTTCGGTTTGAGTCCGGCACGATTTTCGGTAGTTGGTCCGAGTTTTTCCTGTTCGATGGTATTTTCGGTGGTTTCGATCTGGGTTCCGGTGTGGCTATTTTGTTTCGTGGTACGTTTTTTGGTGACAGTTTTGGTGAGAATGTTTTTTCGGCACGATTTTTCTGGTGGTCGATTTTCTTTGAGGTAGCAAGTTTTTTTTTGTTTATATATATATATATATATATATATATATTGTTATAATATATATCTATACATATATATACTTTGTATAGATCTGCTATATACTTGTTGCTTCTTGGTAGCAAGCTTAACTCTCTTTTAACTCGATAGATATTTGGACACAAATTTAGACTAAATATTTTTTTTGGAATAAAATTTTATTGGACTTAATTGTGCTTGAATCTAAAAATTTCTTTGGACTAAAATTTAGTGAATCACTTTTTAGATCTATTTAGTGTATTTAGTTCTTGGACTTTACATTTGGTCTAAAATTTATTGGACTAAATTTTTATTTTGACTGTTTTGGTCTAAGGCTGTCTTTGGGTGTTTGTTGTTGTAATTGTATTTACACCCATTTTAGTGTTTGTGTGCACTTGTTATCTAGTCCTAATAATTTGGGTAAATCTGTTTTTTATGTCACATATTTTTATTTATTTTAAATCTGATTTAATTTAAAATTATTTTATTTGGGATTAAAGATATTTGGTTTGTGCCTCTAACTTGTTATACTCTCTAAGTTGAACTTTTGTGTATTCACTTTATTTAGTTGAGGGTAATTAGTGTGTGGATTTTAAATCACATCTTTATGTATTTAATTTTATTTTAGTTAAACACATCCTATTTTATTGAGTCGAGTGCTACACTCTTTATCTCGTACTCAATTTGACTTGGATTGGACCAATTGACTCATACACTTTTTATTGCCTAAGTTGAATACATTTTGTTGTAGTCTTTTATACTTAGGTGTTGTTTGTGTGTGTATGAGTTTTTTATCTAAACCTAGTTATAGTATTGGCTTAAACTAAAATTTAGAATTTAATCTTTGTGATTATTTTTTGTGTTACACATTTTGTGGAATTTGTTCTTAACTAAATTATTATTATCTATCTTTTGGTAACTTTAATTAAGTCCTAATTTGTATGAGCTAAGTGTTATACTTTGTATCTTTTGTTAATTTTACTTGGACTTGATATTTTAACATAACACCTCTTTAAATTGATTCATATTCTATTTGGGGTTAAGTTAATTTTTTATTTTTAGTTGCGCGACACAATTGCTGGAATTTTATTTTCTACTTTATTTGTGGTCATTTGCAATAACTAAATTATTTTAGGATTAATCTTTACTTGAATATTAAATATTAAGGAAGACCTGGTTTGTGTCTTATAACTTAATATTTAATCATTCTTTTTAGTATCGATTAATTCAATATTTTCTTACCATTCACTTAGCCATTGATTGGTAATTTTTCTTGTTAATTAAAATAGACTTAACCTGGTTTGTGTTTAGTCTCTTTTTCGAAACAAGATTATTTTTGTTGTTTTATTTAAAACAAACTTTATTATTAAATATGTTTTGCACAACTTCACGGGGTCTCGAATTTGAGTGTGTTGTTGTGTGCGTCTCGTGCTTTCACTACCTTGGTTGTTTAGTAAGATTCAGTATTGCGGGGTTGTTTAGTTTGTGCCTAGGTGTACTGGTGTTGTATTGGCCAACCTATTTTATTTACACTGGTGTTGCTGAATTCATTATTTAAACATTGGTATTAGTGTTGAGTGTGTGTTTGTGAGTGAGTGAGTGATAGTCACTATTACCTGGGTATTATTGGGTTGACTGATTTTCAGTCAAGTTGGGTTGTTTTAGACTCTACGCTGGTTGTACGGGTGTGTATTTGCTTAGTTTAAGTCATTGTGGACCTGAGGACTGTAATCTTTGGTAATAGTGGACTTGGGTGTGTGTGTTGTCCTGGAACTACGGACGAGGGTTTACCACTAAGGTGGGTTCCTCGAGAACAAATATTGTGTCACCTTCTACTTTTCCTCATCTCATTCTTAAATGGAATTATTTTTATCTAGCATTACCACATTTTACTTACTAGTGTGCGTGAGTGTTTTTAATTTATAATAAATTTTATCAAAGAATTTAAAAGAGTTTTTAAATAACCTAATACGCATTAGCGAGTACCCTTTGGTCCTTTCTAGTGACCCGTTAGTCTTTTCAAATGGTATCAGAGCATCAGGATTCACTTTTTAAAAGTTTTTATTGCGCAAAGATCCTAAACTCTTTTTAAAATTTATATTTTATATTTTGTAAAATCCATTTTTTAAATATGGGAAACTTATATGGTGATGCTGTTTTTTCTTCTAGAAAATCCCTTTATGAATGTTTTAAAGAGGCAAATCTTTATTCACAAGATGACATTAAAAGCGATAATGCCTTTTGACAAGCGATGGGTGTAATCGAAGTTAAAGATATTTTATTTTGCACCACATCTTTAGATGCTTGGGACATTTCACTTTCTTCTACCGATTTATCTAGTGTATGGGATGATATTTCTATTTGTGATAACAATACTAGTTGTGATAATTTAGTTTCTTTTACTAAACGTTGTGTATTCTTGCTTGAGAATATTTTAGACAACTTATCTACTAGTTCCGATAGTTATGATTTATGTGTAGATAATTCTAAATTAGACTATGTGATTTCATCTCGTATCTCACCTGCTTAGTATCACCCCACATTCACCGCTTCCATATTTAATTTTGATAATATTTTTGATGATGTTGATGAATCTGAAATTGTAGACGATTCTACCATTTTAGAAGGGTGCGTGAGTACGAATTTGGAAGATTTTGTAGATAATATTTCCATCAATAATACTTTTGAGGACTGCACTGATTTAGTTCAAATTAATTCTAGATTAATAGCTAAAAATGACATTTTAAATAATCAAATCAAGTTAATGTCCGAAGAATTTGAATTTCGTATAGATGAACTTGAAAATGATGTTTCTTTTTTTTAGAGAATAGAATTATTATGTTAACTGAACTTAATCACTCTCTTGAAACTAAAAATAAGGAACTTTTGTTTAAGTTTTGATGAATCTCAAGTTGAACTAAAGGTTGTTTTTGATAAGTATGATGAATGCCAAAAAGAACTTAAGATTGCATTTAAAAAGGTTGATGGTCTTTGTAATTCTCATTTAATTGTTGGATCCCATAATAAGTATGTTGATGAATTTGTTCCTTTGAAGGGGATTGGTTTTAAAGGCGAAACATTTGATGAAATTATTTTTGTTAGTTGTAGCGAATAATGTTCTAATTCGACTGAAATTAAACTAAGCTATAAACATGCTGAATTTAATGATTGTGATACCGTATTTGTTAAGCCGGTATTTGTATGCAATTTTTGTCATAAATTCGGACATCTTAAAAAATTTTGTTTTAAAAAGTTAGGACAAAATAATTCCGATTTAGGCAAATTTAGGCGAACTCAAACTGTTGGAAATTTCAAAAATGCGATGTTTTCCCTTAAATGTGATTTTTATTGTAAAACTGGACATTTAGGCAAATTCTGCTATAAGAGATTAGGACAAAATGAGGCCAATGCAGACAATTTTTTGAAAGCTGAAAATGTGAAAAATATTAAAACTGTCAAACCTGTACTTAAATGCGATTTTTGTGCTAAAACTAGACATGTAGAGAAATTCTGTTTTAAGAAATTATGGCCGAATCAAGCAGTTTTGGGCAAAAGTAGGCATTTTGATATAATTAAACATGTTGAAAAACTTGTTTTTAGGTGTAAATTTTGTTCTAAAATGGGTCATTTAGAGTAGTTTTGTTATGAAAGACTAAATTTAAATCTAAACAAAAATTCTGAGTTTAGAAAACTGCCCACCAAGTCTTGTAATAATGCTAAATGAGTTAAGAAAAAACTTTTAGTTGTAACTTTTGTTCCAAATCTGTCCATTTAGAACAATTTTGTTTTGAGCGTTTGAATTTAACTAAAAAAATCTGAATATTTTAAACATGTGAGCTTTCATGATAATGCTAAATCCAATGATAGGCATGTGTTAAAATGCAGTTTGTCTTAAATCGGGTAATTTGGGAAAATTCTGCTATAAGCGTTTAAGTAGACAAGAAAATGGTTTTAAGAATATGCCCAGGATCCATTTAAAGTCTAAATTTGTTGAGAATTGTTCCCAATCTCATGTTAATCATGCCCCGTTTAAGACCGTTACTCCTAATGTCAAAACTAAGTGGATTAAGAAAGATGACTTAGAGTGTACCAATAATTCCAACTAATTTATTTTATTTTGTTTGTTTGTTAGTACTTTTATTTGCATATTATGTTGTACTAATTTTATTTTGTAGGATTCTTTTCTACCCTTTGTCCCTATGAGACAAATAGGGGAGAATTTGAGACTCTTTTAGTATTGTATTTTACAATTGCTTTGAGTCGTTTAGGATTTTTTGTTGTTAATTTAGTTATGCACTCTTCAATTTCTTTTAGGAATTCTTATTGTTAGTTGAGTTATGTACTCTTCTATTTTCTTTAGCACTCATGTGTATAGTTGAGTTATGTAATTTGTGTCGTTTCTTATTTTTTAGTCTCAAAATTGGCCAAAGGGGGAGATTGAAAATCTCATTTCTTCGTGTTGGCTCAATTTTGAGACAAATATTTTTTACGCTCCTGCATTGCTCCCGCATTTATTTTTTTATTAAAATGTATTTTTTATACCTTAAATCATATTTTCCTAAATTGATTTGATATATAAATTTATTTTTTGATAAAAATATTTTTTTTGAAATGTACAATTTGTTTTGGTCAAAATATAATTTCATTTATATTTTTTTGTTAAGTGTTCTTTTTATCATAAATGAGCTTAATATTTTTTATCCTATTTGATTTGATGGATAATTTTTTGGAATGTATTTTTTTTGTTACATAAATTTTATAGTATCATCTTATTTGTTATTTTCGGTGTTTATTTTTTATGTGTTAAAGTATAACATTTAATTAAAAAAGTGTATTGTTTAATTATCTAGTTTAATACAACATTTATTGGAAGCCCATTATTTATTTTGTGGTATTGGTTTTGAGGTTTTGTGTGGCTCAATGTCTGTTGGCGTATCGCTTTGGAGAGCCGTTTGACTTTTATTTTTTTGGGGTTAGATTTTTTGTCTCTCTCTCTCATTTTTTTTGGTCAAACAACTCTCTCTCTCTCTCTCTCGTGTTTTTCACTACCATTTTTTATTTGAAGCTTCGAGGGATTTACGGTTTGGAAAACCATTTTTGGGGTTGTACATGTTTGTCGGAGGTACGGGTTTGGAAGACACAGTTTCGCTGTGTTGGATATGCATTTTTGAAGGTTGATATTTTTTGGTGGGAGTTTTTGGTGGCTGGTTTTGGAGGTTTTGTCTGGGGCGGTGTTTCGGTGCTGTTCTCCGGTGTGGTTTCGGTTTGAGTCCGTCACGGTTTCCAGTGGTTGGTCTGAGTTTTTCTTGTCCGACGGTATTTCTGATGGTTTCGATCTGGGTTCCGGTGTGGCTGTTTTGTTTGGTGGTCTTGATGCTAGGTTTTCGTGGTACGTTTTTTCGGTGACAGTTCCGGTGAGAGGGTTTTTCCGGCGCGATTTTTCTGGTAGCTGGATTTCTTTGAGGTAGTAAGTTTTTTTTGTTTATATATATATATATATATATATATATATATATATATATATACTTTGTATAGATCTTCTATATACTTGTTGCTTCTTGGTTTGGTATTTTTTTTGTGGGAACTCAGTGTTGACTCGGTAATAAGTCAAGCTTAACTCTCTTTTAACTCGGTAGATATTTGGACACAATTTAGACTAAATATTTTTTTTGGACTAAAATTTTATTGGAATTAATTGTGTTTGAATCTAAAAATTTCTTTGGACTAAAATTTAGTGAATCAATTTTTAGATCTATTTAGTGTATTTAGTTCTTGGACTTTACATTTGGTCTAAAATTTATTGGACTAAATTTTTATTTGGATTGTTTTGGTCTAAGGCCGTCTTTGGGTGTTTGTTGTTGTGATTGTATTTGCACCCTAATGTTTGTGTGCACTTGTTATCTAGTCCTAATAATTTGGGTAAATCTGTTTTTTGTGTCACACATTTTTTTTATTTTAAATTTGATTTAATTTAAAATTATTTTATTTGGGATTAAAGATATTTGGTTTATGCCTCTAACTTGTTATACTCTCTAAGTTGAACTTTTGTGTGTTCACTTTATTTATTTGGGTTAGTGTGTGGATTTTAAATAGATCATATATTTATGTATTTAATTTTATTTTAGTCAAACCCAGCCTATTTTATTGATTCGAATGCTACACTCTTTATCTCTTACTCAATTTTACTTGGATTGGACTAATTGACTCATACACTTTTTATTGCCTAAGTCGAATACTTTTTATTGTATTCTTTTATACTTAGGTGGTGTTTGTATGTGTATGAGTTTTTGATCCAAACCTAGTTATAGTATTGGCTTAAACTAAAATTTGGAATTTAATCTTTGTGATTATTTTTTATGTTACACATTTTGTGAAATTTGTTCTTAACTAAAATATTATTATCTATCTTTTGGCAACTTTAATTAAGTCCTAATTTGTATGATCTAAGTGCTAAACTTTGTTTCTTTTGCTCATTTTACTTGGACCTGATATTTTAACATAACACCTCTTTAAATTGATTCATATTCTATTTGGTGTTAAGTTAATTTTTTATTTTTAGTTGCGCGACACAATTGCTGGAATTTTATTTTCTACTTTATTTGTGGTCATCTGCACTAACTAAATTATTTTAGGATTAATCTTTACTTGAATATTAAATATTAAGGTAGACCTGGTTTGTGTCTTATAACTTAATATTTAATTATTCTTTTTAGTATCGATTAATTCAATATTTTCTTACCTTTCACTTAGTCATTGATTGGTAATTTTTCTTGTTAATTAAAATAGACTTAACATGTTTTGTGTTTAGTCTCTTTTTCTAAACAAGATTATTTTTGTTGTTTTGATTAAAACAAACTTTATTATTAAATCTGTTTTGTACAACTTCACATAGTCTCGGGTTTGAGTGTGTTGTTGTATGTGTGTCTCGTGCTTTCACTAACTTGGTTGTTTGGCAAGATTCAGTATTGTGGGGTTGTTTAGTTTGTGCCTCGGTGTACTGATTTTTGTATTGGCCAAACTATTTCTTTTACACCAGTGTTGCTGAATTCTTTATTTAAACATTGGTGTTAGTGTTGAGTGTGTGTTTGTGAGTGAGTGATAGTCACTATTACCTGGATATTATTGGGTTGACTAATTTTCAGTCAAGTTGGGTGGTTTTAGACTAGGCTGGTTGTACATGTGTGTATTTGCTTAGTTTAATTCATTGTGGACTTAGGGACTGTAATCTTTAGTAATTGTAGGCCTGAGTGTGTGTTGTCCTGGAACTAGGGATACGGGATTTACCACCATGGTGGGTTCCTCGTGAACAATTATTGTGTTACCTTCTACTTTTCCTCATCTCATTATTAAAGGGAATTATTTTTATCTAGCATCACCACCTTTTACTTACTAGTGTGTGCGAGTGTTTTTAATTTAACATAAATTTTATCAAAGAATTTAAAAGAGTTTTTAAATAACCTAATACGCATTAGTGAGTACCCTTTGATCCTTTCTAGTGACCCGTTAGGTCGTTTCAACATAATATCTCAGCGAATCAGTATTAGATTCCAAAAATATCTCATAGGATTCCAATGAATAGTACAATTCAATATGAGTGCAAATAACACGTGAAACAAACGGAATACTCTCGAGAGATTTTAGGAGCATATTGTGTAAGTCCCATACCTTAAAATCATCACATGAAAGCCATAATTGCCCAAAAATTCTGATTCTACTGCGTTCCACTCACGAAACCATCAAAACTCGTTCTTGAACAATCTTGAATTGAAACCTTGCAGAAAATTAGGGCAAAGGTTTGTAGATGAAAGGGAAATATTTTGGAGAAGTTTTCTGGAGGAAGAGTTGTGAAAAAAGCGATTTTAAGAATCCAACCACTGATTAGTTTTAATTTATAATGATTAGGAGTTCTAACGCTAATAGGATTATATTTAAACTAAAAAAAATTGCCCGTTAGTCACGCCTTAGAACCGTGACAACCGTTTTTAAAAATTCCCATTTTAACTCTGATTTTAATTTCGATTAAAATCCAAATTTTCAATATTAAAACTCAATATTTTAAATTACTAAAAAAATTATAAATTCCAAAATTTTATTTTACCCGAAAAGTTTTAATTAATTTAAAAATACAACATTTAAAAGCATATGGGTTATTACATACTTCCCCACTAGCTCAGGAATTTAGCCCTCGAAATTCGACGAAGTCTAATGCTCAAAACGTTTCACAAACATCGACTCATAAAGACCACGATTAGGCGCCCGTACACCCAATCCTACATGTACGAATTACTACTCGATTCTATTTTCCAAAAATCATCACAATACTAAAGTCCTCAAATCACTTCTAAACATCCTCACATCAAGATTATAAATCCTAACCTCGATGCCTACCACGTCCTTAACCAAAAATTCTATCTCCAACGAAAACACGTCTAATCCGCATGCTAGACCCAAAACCCAAAGATCCGAGGGTTGTCGTATACCTAAGATCTAATACCATCTGTAACTCCCCACGCAAAACATGAGGCGCTACTACTATTAAAACTAAATTAAATCCTCAACAATTAGTATAAAGAATCTATATTCCACAAAAATAAATATAATGAATTCAAAATTTTACACTTCCATAATAATTATAATAATTCCTTTCGAAAATAATACTAAACTCTCCAAATAAAATACACTGCCAAACTATACAAAAAGAATCTTCCAACCTCCAAGCTCTAAAATCCTCCAAATAATCCACGCTAACCTGACACTAAAAGAATATAGTGGAAAGTACACAATAAGACAGGAATAGATGTTCAAAAATAATAACGGTGAATAAATCACAATAATACGAATGCAAATCAAATGCAATACTCAACCATTGTACCAATTTAGTTTTTCAATAATACATCAATGGCTCACGAGGCCTCACCTCACCTCACCCAAGCTTCATAAAGTCTCATCGCGGCTATTGAACTTTTTGACTATTGTAGAGTGCACATTCTCTGTGCCATATAAAAATCTCATGACACCATGTACATCGACAAATAAAATATCTCAGTGAATCAATATTAGATTCCAAATATAACTCACTCCAACGAATACCACAATTCAACATCAGTGCAAATAACACGTGAAATAAATGGAATACTCTCGAGACAATTTATGAGCATATTGTGTAAGTCCCGTACCTTATTATCATCACATGAAAATGGAATACTCTCGAGACAATTTATGAGCATATTGTGTAAGTCCCGTACCTTAAAATCATCACATGAAAGCCATAAAGATTTTGCCCAAACATTATGATTCTACTACTGCGTTCCCCTTACGAAACCATCAAAACTCGTTCTTGAACAATCTTGAGTTGAAACCTTGAAGAAAATTATGGAAAATGTTTGTAGATGAAAGGGAAATATTTTAGAGAAGTTTTCTGGAGGAAGAGTTGTGGAAAAAGTGATTTGAAGAATCCAACCACATATTAGTTTTAATTTATAATGATTAGGAGTTCTAATTCTAATAGGATTTTATTTAAACTAAAAAAAAATTAATCGTTAGTCACGGCCCAAAACCATGACAACCGTTTTTTTTTAAATTCCCATTTTAACTCCGATTTTAATTTAGATTAAAATCAAACTTTTCAATATTAAAACTCAACATTTTAAATTATTAAAAAAATTATAAATTCCAAAATTTTATTTTACCCAAAAATTTTGAATTAATTTAAAAATACAACATTTAAAAAAATATGGGTTGTTACATACTTCCCCACTAGCACGGGAATTTCGCCCTTGAAATTTCACGAAGCCTAACACTCAAAACGGTTCACAAACATCGACCCATAAAGACCACGATTAGGCGTCCATACACCCAATCCTACACGCCCGAATTACTAGTCGATTCTATTTCCCAAAAATCATCACAACACTAAAGTTCTCAAATCACTTCTAAATATCCTTACATCAAGATTACAAATCCTAACCTCGATGCCTACCATGTCCTCAACCAAAAATTCTATCTCTATAGAAAAAACGTCTAACCCGCATGATAGACCCAAAATCCAAAGACCCGAGGGTTGTCGTATATCTAAGCTCTGATGCCATCTGCAATACCCCGCGTAAAATACGAGGCGCTACTATGATTAAAACTAAATTAAATCCTCAACAATTAGTATAGAGTATCAATATTCCAGAAAAATAAATATAATGAATCCAAAATTTTACACTTCCAAAAAAATTACAATGATTCCTCTCGAAAATAATACTAAACTCCCCAAATAAAATAAACTACCAAACTAAACAAAAACTATCTTCCAACCTCCAAGCTCTAAAATCTTCCAAATAATCCTTAGCATCCAAATCTATGCTAACCTGCCACTAAAAGAAAATACGGGGAAGTACATAATATGACAAGAATAGATGCTCAAAAATAATAACGATGAATAAAGCGCAACAATACGAATTCGCAGATACGAATCAAATGCAATACTCAAGCACTGTACCAATTTAATAATTCAATAACACATCAATGGGTCACCAAGCTTCGTAAAGCCTCACCCAATCTTCGTTAGTCACGACCTAGAACCGTGACAATCGTTTTTTTAAAATTCCAATTTTAACTCCGATTTTAATTTCGATTAAATTCCAACTTTTCAATATTAAACTCAACATTTTAAATTACTAAAAAATATATAAATTCCAAAATTTTATTTTTCCCTAAAATTATGAATTAATTTAAAAATACAATATTTAAAAAAAATACGGGTTGTTAGAGTTACCAGTGCCGAATTTTGATTACCCCTCTCCAATAAAAGTGATCTAAAAAAAGGAGCCGTTGTCGACCTATCAGCAGTAAGAACTCCTGAGTGGATCAATCCCCTGGCCAGACCAGGGTTCACTATCACAGAGTCAAAATTAGCATCAACTCGGTCAGCTAAGTTCTTTTGTATCAATTCCTGTAGAGGAGTAGTACCCCTCTTGAATCTCTTGAACTAAGATTATGTGGTATTTATTTCATCAACACTGATAACTAACGGCCTCTTGTTACCAACAATAGCCTTCTTGGGTGGGAAGAAGGCAAGCCAGACATCAAATTGGGAATTCTCCTCTTTCCCATATCTTCAGCAGGTGAAGTTTTAATGGTGGTGATGTCAAAGGAATCAAATGAAGAGGAATTTCCTCCCAGATCTAACTCTCTCTCAACCCCAAAAGATTCTATAGCCAAAGATGTAGAAACAGGTTCTTCTTCTAGATTGATGGAAACTCGGGGTATATCTTCTGTTGGTCGAGCAATGAAGGAGGTGATTGAGCTTCCATATTCCAACAACACTAACGCCGATCTAGGTTGTTCTTTCCGTAGTCTTTGGTGGATTGACAAAAGAAATTTTAACTCATTTAAATTGACTTCTGAATCTCGTAGACACTTTTTTTTTACTTCCTTTATATATAAACCAAGTGAAAATTATTAGTTGACATATTATCAAACAGTTAGCAGGCATAAAAGAGAAGCAGTGCAAAATGATGGCCGACCTATGCCACGCCCTTTTGGGGGGTAATTGGGGCCAGAATATTGAACCCCCTCAGAAAGGGGGCATGCTGCCAATTCTTAACCACCACTCCATAATTCCAATAATCTTTATTGAAGTTAGGCAAGTTGACTACTAAAGTCGTATTAGCTTATCTGCTCTTCAGGTAATATATGTTATCTCCTGTATTTACCCATTTATAAGAGTACATTAAATCATTGATCCCTATGTGGGTTCCATGAAGTTTATTCAAACGATTAAAAAAATTCGCAACTCGCCACGTATTGGGGTACCCTAGTAGGGACTACATCGAAGTACTCACAAAACTCAAGAAACAAGTGGTTTGGGGGGGGGGGGGGGGGGGGGGGGGAGTTATTCCACACTCTGCTATAAATAGGGTGGGAATTTAATGACCCTCATCTAACGATATGACATCTAACAGTCCATCCACTATCTCCAAAGATACCCAACTGGGAATTTTTCTTTTCTCTCTAAACTCTTCTAAAAAGCATTCGTCAACAATATACACCATTTTCAAAAGGAACAAAGCAAAAAAAGGGGATAAAGAAGAGGGAAGTATTACGGAGTTCTCTATAACAGTAGAAGGATATCAAGAACATCAAAGGAAGTTTTAAGGCAGAAAGAAAAACTTGAGTTCGAAAGTTTGAGGTAAAGAAAAATGGGAGGAAACTCATTCCTTTTATAGATTCAACATATTCACCTCGATGCTTGGGAATTGAAAAGATTCATTGAATCAACGATTGAACTTCTGACAATAGCGCATATCCCAAAGGGGGAGAACGACCATCAAACCCTTTGGTGGTTTGCAATTGTATAATTATTCACGAAAATGCCACTACACCGATACACCGGTGAAAAAATTTTAAGTCCTTAAGGTCGACCACCGACCTACACCCTGTTTGGGTGCCGAGCAAGTGTTTAGAGTAAATACTCCATCCTTTCACTAAATCATCAATCATAGAGCATTGGGGGATTTGTTGTGCGTTTAATTATTCATCCGCGTGGACCATTGAGAAAGGGACACTTTTACTCATACATATCAACCTCAAGGCTTCATAACCACTTGGTCGGCCTCAGAGATACTTGGACAACCACTGCCAATAAGGTGAATCATCAAAAAAGGAAAAAGTCACTCACATAGGGCTACCAACAATTGTTCCACACGTGCTTTTGAAAATCAATAGTCTCATTGTACGTGGATATAAATGCCTGAATATGTAAAGGAATCACATCTCTTGGTTTATCAATCATTATAAATACACTACCCCCTTAGCTCAAGATGGGGGGATAAGTGACCAATATTACTCTGAGCTTATTGTAACCACCCCAAAATTGAAATACTATAACCATGGATGTAGGCTTTTTCCTTAGCTGAACCACGTTAAATACCTTAGTGGTCTTGCTTACTTTGTTTTCTCTTAATTTATATTTATTTGTGATTATAAAATTATTCACACCAATTTTAGACATCAACCGTTAGTTTTTTGAAGTACTTTTTTTTTCAACTCCCCACTGCTCCCTCTACCCGTTTATGTAGTACGGGATAGCAGTGTTTGGAGGAAGCTTTTCATGCTTTAGAGTTAAAATCTCTCTATTGTTAATCATTTATAATTAATCTTCATCAAACACCATCCCATGTTTACACCCCATTAGTTTGGATATCCAAGATTCTACATTATATATGTTTTGAGATCAAGTTTTTAACATCGTGTTTATTCTATACATTCCTACAAATTATTTCTTATGGAGGATTCCATGCTCGTTGGGTTACATAAGGTGAACTCTATATGCGTGACGATTGTTGTGCCCCATCGATGGACTCCAAGACATAGGTGGACTCCTGCATTGTCACCAGGCATAGGTTGGAGGAATGAAGAGTGTCAAGGCTTAAGTGAGTGTAGAGTCATTATCTAAGTCTTCTTTCATGTCCTTTTCATAATTTTGTACTTAGTGGACTTATGGTTGGACCGTTCAAGTTTTTTCTCATTTGGGTTTTCCTCCTACATTGGGAGTTGTGGTTGTTTATTTTATCTTGCAATCCTCACCTAAATGCATGCTTAGGCTAACAAGATAAATCGGTTTAATCGCAAAATTATTTTTAATTGGTGCTTAATTAATTTGGGAAATTTAGTTTACTTTAATTCTATTTTGACTTAAGTATGTTTAAATTTGGATTGTGTTATTTTGAACTTGAATTAATTCTTATTTAAGAGAAAATCAATTTAAAGAAATTAAAATTTGAATTCCGGGTACCATCTCCCTTCACAAATGGTATAAGAGCATGTGCACTAAATTATAGGGTTAGATCCTTTTAGGTTTGAATATGAAACATTTATCTTTTTTGAGGTTTTCTATTTTTGATGGTTCTAACTACGCGTACATAAAAGCGCATAAGAGGTCAACACTTAAGTCTTTAGATGATTGGGTTTGGCAAGTAGTTGTTAGAGGGTGGTCCCCACCAATGTGTTTAGTAGGAGAAGTTCGTATTCCTAAACCCGTGGAAAGATGGAGTGAGGATGGGAATAAGCTAGCAAATAACATTCTTGTGGTTTAAATACTCTTTTTAGTGCGGTTACACCAGAGGAGTTCCACCGTATTACGACTTCTGAAACATCTAAATAGGCTTGGGACACACTCCAACTCACCCATGAAGGTACAAGTGCTGTTAAGGCTTTCTAACTCCAAAATCTCACCACTCAATTTGAAACCATTAAAATAGATAAGAGCGAATCCTTCAATGAGTTCTATTCTAGATTGTCCGACATTGTGAACCCGTCCTTTCAATTAGGAGAGAAGATACTCGAAAATCGTAACATAAAGAAAATTTTGAGGTCATTACCCAAAAGGTTTAATCCAAAAGTGACCTTTTTGAATTCTTTAGGCACTTTAAACTCTACGAAAATTGAGGAGCTTGTAGGTGACTTACAAACCTATGAACTTGACATTTTTACCTCCAAGGATGTGAAAAAGAAGGATAAGGTCATAGCTTTGAAAGCCCGAAAGGAGGAAACACCTATTTTGAATGATGAGTCAGGCATCGAATATGATGATATGGATATGTGTGCTAATAAGTTTAAAAAATTTCTTAAGTTTAATAAAGAGAAATTTAAAAATGATTGTAAGAAATTTGAGAATTCTAAATGTAACGAAGATGAGAAACTCCCTAAAAATCGTTATGATGATCTTAAGTGGGATGAGAAGAATAGATGTTTTGGGTGCGAGGATTATGGCCATAGGGAAGCCGAGTGTCCCACTAAACTAAGAAAAGAGGGGAAGAAATAAATTGAATATAATTCCACCCTTAGTGATAATGAACTGGAGAGGGACCTGATTCCCCCATCGAGTGCAACTTCACTGCGTCCATGGCTAGTCATATTAGTTTTGATGAGAAATCTTCCCATGAAGATAGTTCATTGCATGACACTTTCGAGGCCATTGTTTATGCATACTAAGTGTTTGTTGGTAAAGAGAGTGGAGAAGAGAGTGAGAATGAAGAAGAGGAGGAGGAGGAGAGTGAACTCCAAGTTACCTTTCGTGAGTTATATGCGAATCTTGGAAATTGAAAAAAGAAAACTTGAAGTTAGAAGCTTGGATGAAAGAACGTTCTATAAAAAAAAAATGAAATGTTTTAATGGAAGATTTAAGGGCATATGATAGCACTCTTCAAGAGAAGCTAGAGTATATTGAAGGTGAGAGAGACAGTCTGCATGGTTTAATGGAGGCTATAAAGAAAGGACTTCTTGAGTATGAAGAGACTAAGAGTTTATTTGAGTCAAGGATAATGGAGCTTAAAGATAAATTGAGAGACTCGAGTCATGCAAAGTTTGATTTGCAGTTTAGGCCTAAAAAATTGGATAAGATTTTAGGCACCGTCCAAATAAAAAATGACAAGTGTGGTATTGGTTTTGATATTCAAACGGCCGATTGGCAGGGAAATGAACTGCCAACCGGTAATCTTGTACAGACTTTTCTGAAAAAATGGTGATAGAATGCAATTTGTAAACCCAAATCGTGCACGGGGTATATCGTTAGAAAGTTAATTTAAATACCTTCAAAATTCATTGGTCTTCTCCCGAGTTTGGTAGTTGACTTTGGGTCCATTAGGGCTCGGAAGCACCCATTGGTCCTTTGGACGGGAGATCATCGGCTGTTAATTGATCGTTCGTCCAAACCGTAAGTAAGATTCGTGCATGGGGTAGACCGTTGAAATAGTTATTCAAGGTAATTCAATTTTCCAAAGAGTTTCGCTCGATTGGGAGAGTTAACTTTGGTCAACGGGGCCCGAAAACACCCGGTGACCTTTCGGAGTAAAATGGGTCATTCGTCCATACCGTAAGGTTGATTCGTGCATGGGGTGGACCGTTGGAAAGAGTATTTAGTGCCCTTCGAAGATTCATTCAGTCTCATTCTAGGAAAAGAGTATACCTGGGTAAAATGGAATCGAGGAGCGCCCGATGGCCTCCGGATAAATTTTTTTGGGAAAACGGATCATTTGTCCCAATAGTTATGCCATTTTGCACACATGGCATACCGTTGGAATGGGGTTTTAGTACCCTTCGAGGATTCATTAATTTTTCGCTCTAGCAATGGAGTTGATTGGGATCGAATCGGGGCCTGGGAGTTCCCAACAACCTTCATATCAATTTTTGATAGAAAAATGGTTCGTTCATCTGAACCTTTATGTCGATTGGTACACGGGGTGGACCATTGGAATGGGGATTCAGATCCCTTTAAATATTTATTGAGTGTTCGCTCTGACGATGTTGTTGACCGAAGTCAAACAAGGTCCGGGAGCGCCCGATAGCCTTTAGATGGATACTCGGAGTATGACATAGGGTTTACAGTGATATGGGGAGGTTTTAGGGACCTAAGGAGAGACTTAGGGGGTCATAGAATGTGGTGTCTATAGTTTCTATTTCGTACATTCCTAGAGATTATTTTTTACGGAGGAAGTCGTGCCTGTTAGGTTACATATAGTGAACTCCGTATGCGTGACGGTTGTTGTGCCGCATCGGTGGACTCCGAGACATAGGTGGACTCCTACTTTGTCACTAGGAAGAGATTAAAGGAATGAAAAGTGTCAAAGCTTGCGAGAGCATCGGTTCATTGTCTAAGTCTTCTGTCGTATCCTTTTTGTACTTCCGTACTTAGTGGACTTGTGGCTGGGTCGTCCAAGGTTTTTTCTATTTGGGATTTTCTCGTACATCGGGCGTTGTTGTTTTTTATTTTATCTTGCAATTCTCACCTAGATGCATGATTAGGCTAACAAGATAAAATCGATTTAATCATAATTTTTTTAATTGGTGCTTAATTAATTTGGGTAATTTAGTTGACTTTAATTCTATTTTGAACTAAGTCTGTTTAAATTTGGGTTGTGTTAATTTGAACTTATATTAATTATTGTTTAAGAGAAAATTAATTTGAAGAAATTAAAATTTGAATTTTGGGAACTATCTCCCTTCACAATGTTCCCTTGCTCGCTAATTTTGTGCTTCTCCACAAAAAAACTTTGCGAACAAGTGATCACTTGGTAAAATGAAACATTTTCCCTTATACTTTGTGGATTCTGTCTTTTTTTGCTATATTTATGTGGGAGAAATATATCCCTTTAAAATATTACTAGTAGATACATTGGAAAAAAAGACTTTCCCCTCATACTTTGGGAATTCTTGGATACTTCGCTTGTTATGTTTTGTTTTAAAGTTTTTAAACTTGAGAATTTATCCCCTCATAACATTGCGAGAAATGTGTGAAAAAAACATTTTCCCCATACTTTGGGAATTCTTGGACTTCTTTGCTCATTATATTTTGTCATTAAGATGATGCAATCCTAACTTGAAAAGTGCATCCCCTTACATAATATTACAAGCAAGTACATTAAAAAAATATTATTTTGGTTATAACACAACGTACAAAAGTAACATGGCATCAAAAAATATGAAAAAACTCATAACTATATAAGAGGAGATATATTCATTCAATAATGAACTTTGAATCTTTTAAACATCGCTCATATAAAGGAAATATTTTTCTTTTTGTACAAGAACAAATTTTGAATTCTATAAATAAGAAGATATAAACTTTTTGAGATACCTCATTCATAGTACTTCTTGAGACATTTACAATTGATGGATTGGAGACAATCTCTCTCTAACTCTTAGATTTAGCAATAATCTGAACTGTCCACTCCTCTAACTAAAAATGGTCCTTCCCAATTTGGGTTGAACTTTGAGGCTAACATGCTTTTTAAATGATGAATGGATTCTCGAAGAACTAGGTCCCAACTTGGAATTCTCTTGGCTTGGCTAAGTTCTCGTAAACTCGCGAGAGTTTTTAGGTGTAAACCTTGATGTTTTCTTTGGATTTATCCCTATGCACATCCAAGGTCTCCAATTGCACATGCGATGGGTCTTGTAAATATTTGTTCAAATCCATTCTAGTAAAAGGTACTACTAGTTTCATAGGCCGGACAACTTATGTTCCATAGACAAGAGATAAATGAGTGAACTCAGTTGCTTTCCTCTTCGAAGTTTTGTAAGTCCATAAAACCATTGGTAGTTTATCATTCCAAGTACCTGGGAGATATTCCAGCATATTCTTCAAAATATTAATTAAGTTTGAGAATTGTGAAAGCCCTCGATTTTAATCTTCTTTAAAATCCTAGATTTCCTTTTTATGAAATAGATGCGGAAGTGTAAAGAGGTGATGGTTCAAAACTTCAAAACACCAAATTTTAATTTACTCCAAAATTAAAATCAACCAAAGTGACTTAAACACACACACTAATTTAAATTTCAATTAAACCATATTAATTAATCCAAGTCCTAGAAATTTGCCTAAGTCATGTTTATTATTATATCCAAATTATGCCAAACCAGTTTTAACAATAGACTTGATTTAAATAAACTTTACCCAACATTTAATTATGCACCAAATTAAATTAAGTGTGACAATTAAATCCAATTTTATCTTGAATTATCCTTAGCATGCGTTCTAAGTTATTATGCAAGATAAAAAATAAATTAATCACACTACGCCGCGATGTACGAGGAAAAATTCACAACGGGAAACAACCTCGGACGGCCCTAGCCTCAAATCCACAAAGTACGAAATTTACATTTACAAGACAGATGACTTACTTACTCAACTCTAACCCTCTCAAGCCTTGACGCGTCTTCTTGTAACCACCTCTTCCTAGCGGATAACCACGAAGCTCCACCGCGGTCTCAAAATCCACCGATCGAACTTTATATGGTCACCGTCATCCGAACAAGGAGCCTTTCTCCAAGTGGGTAAATCAACGCAAACCTCTTCTTCTTTGTGGGATTTAGAAGAAAACCTAAACACTCTCTTCAATTCGGTGTAGAGATAAACCCGGTGCCAAACTCCAAGCAAGATGTATATATATGAACTTGGATAAATAAAACTATGGGTGAAAACTAGAGTGGTAGATGATTTTGTCTTTGAAAATTCTTACTCAAAAATGATCTTTTTCTCTTTAAGATTTTTCTCTCAAAACACTCTCTTGGAGTTAGAAGGATATGACAAAGATAGATATTCAAAAATGATTCCCGCACATAGTTATGCTGTGAAAGATAGTGGGGAAAGAAGTGGAGAACATGGGTAAAAACTGTCAAAAACTGTTCCCGCCTGACATCTCGTTCGAACGACATTTCGTTCAGAAGAAATCTCGTTCGAATGAGACTTCTAATGAAGTTCCAGATTGAACTCGTTAGAAATCTCGTTTGAACATAAGGTTCGTTCGAACGACATATCGAACGACATTTCAAAGGCCTATTCTGGTAACTCGTTGGCAAACTCATTCGAACGACATCTGGTTCGAACGAAAAACTCGTTCGAACGACATATCGAACGAACTTCCAGAAAGTTCATAAAATTCAATTTTAGCCTAGAAACTTTATATACATTATTTTAAAGTTTGATAAAAAAATTCTGAAATTAAAACAGTTTTATATAAACCTAACACCCAAATAGACATGTTCCAAGCTCCTATATATATATATATATATAAATGCACTCATACCTTGGGAGCATGGAACTACTGTTGATGACATACAAACTAAGCATATAAACCACGGCTTTTGATGAAGCCTTATACTCTTTGCCGCTACGTCTTCAACTAAACACATCATAGGCTTGAGTAGGAACACTTGAACACTATCCTATGACATAAACGTTTTTGTCCGGAATTGAGCCAAAACTACAAAGGACTTAATTGGAAATTTGTGTCCTTACAAATCTCCCCCTTTTGCTATTCCGGGACAAAAACTAAACAAAAATCCTAAAGGGCCGTCAAGCTCTACTAAACTAATAAAAGTCCCACCCAAAATACAAATACAATGCTTGACTCAAACAACCCAAAGGATCACAATCTTTGCCGGTGAAAGTTGCCACTTATAATATGATTCCTGCACACTTAAGCAAACACATTACACGCATAGGGAATATCAAAATATTTCATGCAAGTAAAACAAGTACTCCCCCTAAATTAATTCTCTCCCTTTATCAGTAGTGATCAGATTAGAAAGACGTCTCCCTCTAAGATAAATCTCCCCCAAACTAAGATACGATTATAATAGGTTTAGATTACCATTTCTCCCCCTATCATTTCTCCCCCTTTTTGTTCAGGAATAGACAAAGGTTAAAGAATAAAACATGTGATTGCATAAAGTGATACCAATAAAGCATATGAGCAACAAAAGCACAACTAATCCAACAAATAATAACGAATATCAATTAGGATGCAAGAAAATGATACCAATAAGATACATAAAGAATTAAGCATGTGATATCAACAAAGAATGCAACAAGATAGATACCAATTATGAATTAGAGCATATATGGACTAGAAGAAAAGGCAAAGACTAAACATAAATATCAAATATATGTACACATAAGATATAATTAATAGACGTAAGTACACATATATAGATATAGACACACAAATGACACACACAAAATATAATAGGAGTCTTTCACACTCGTGTTGCAAAAATGTGTCATATGGAAATGGAAGTGTAGGGGTGTGAACTAGCAACAAATAAATTTAGACCCAAACACTTAAATAACGTTCACGGAGTTCTCATTTGATTGCAAACTTCATCACATTTGAATATAACCTCATGTGATAATATAGATTGGACTCAATGAACAAACATACACAATGCATACAAGCCTAGAGTTTTGATGATTCTACAAACCAAATAGAGTCATGACAATAAAGACCACTAGGATAAATGTACATTGTGCAAACCGTTGATATACCATCCAATCTCCCTCAATAAGCATATATATTAATTTTGAATGAATATATCAATCAAACATAGGCCTTGGAAATTATGTTTCTTTCTAATGCCATATTTTCTGTTTTTAGGACTTTGGACCACGTATTTATTTTAGGTCCCTTCAAAACGGTGGCTTACAATCGCAAAGGATCACTAAGTCCTTTCGGAGCCCTTCCCCGTGCACATTTATACTTATCATGTTTTCATTTTTCACACAAATCTCACGTACAACGGATTTTGACATGCACTAGTCCTCCTAAGTGACAAATATGTAGATGACTAGATTGGTAGGAGAACATCTCACAAAGCTCAAATATAACAAGTGACATTAAAATTTCAAAAGAGCTCGTGCATGTGTGAATAGAGGCATATAAAAATAGAATCCATTTAATCAATACAAAATCCAACTACTCCATAAAAATATGGTAAAGAAAATTTTAGGAATTGACAATCTAAACCAAAAGTTCTAGCCACATGGGAGCGTTAAAGAAGGGATTCAAACACAAGTATATGCCACCTAAAGTGTGTCAAACTACAATACACACGAAATAAAATCTTTTTGAGTTCTTGAAATTTTTAACCAAAAAAAAATATATACTCAAAAGACAAACAAAAATCATTTGAACTTTTCATTAAGTTTAAATTATCAAGAGATAAAACCCAAATGATAAACAAAAATCTTTTTGTATTTTTCATTTAATGCACACAAAAATGAAAGAAATAAAATCCAAAAGATAAACAAGTCATGATTTCTAGCATGAGATATGAAATAAAGCAAAGACTAGAAAATGACTAAACATGCATACACCCAGCAATGATATATAATATAAAGCACAAAAAGGTAGAGTATGCAGATAAAACTAACACATTCAACCTTTAAATTTAGTAAGGGAGGTTTCATGTGAAAGTAAATGAGAATCAAAAACCCTATTTTGCAAGGCAACCAAGTCGGATTTCCTAACCCAAATTAATGAAGAATGACTATCTTGGGGTGTAGGAATTTTAAATACCTTGGTTGCTTTACGTTGGGATTTTCTAGGAATACGTTTACGATCAAAACAAAATTTCCTAAGATGACCTTTTCGACCACAATGTGTACAAATAAAAATATGTCGAAAAGATTTACCTACGGAGTGATCTTTAAAAGCATTCCTAGTAGATTCTCCTAAAACATTGGTTTTGGCCGTATGAGTAGATTCATTATAAGAATTGAAGCCTAAACCACACATGTCATTTTTAATTTGGACTATTCCTAATATTTTATCTAATTTTTTCGAACGACACTCCAAATCAAATTTGACATTACTAGAGTCTTTTAATTTATTTTGCAATTCTAAAATGTTAGACTCTAATAAAACATTTCGCTCTTCGAAAGTAAAAATATCCTTTTTTAAGGATTCCATTAAACCCCTAAGGCTATCTCTCTCGCCTTCAATATATTCAAGCTTCTCTTAAAGAGTCCTCTCGCGTGTCTTAAGGTTTTCTACCAACACACTATTATCATCAATGACCTTGACACGCTCTTTTAAACTAACTTCTAACTTCAAATTATCTCTTTTTAATTTAATTGATTCTTTATATAATTCTTGAAAATCATTTTGAAGTTCACTCACATTAACCTCTTCTTCATTTTCACTCTCTCTTTCTTCTCCACTGTCACTATCATCACAAACAAGGGAATAAAAAACTTTGACCTCGGAAGTGTCAAGTGTTTGAATATCTTCATGAGAAGATTCACTTTCGGTGCTCACATGACTAGCCATAAAAGCCACAAAGTTGGGCTTAGTGGGGGAATCGGGCCCCTCTTCCTTATCACTATCACTAAGGGTCTCATTATATGAAATGGGTCGCTTACCCTCTCTCCTTAGTTTAGTGGGGCACTCAGAAGCCCTATGTCCATAACCCTCACAACCAAAACAACTATTTGACTCGTCCCTATTTAGTTGTTCATTAATAGGTTTAGGGATCTTCTCGACTTTGTCATACTTAGAAGTTTCAAATTTCTTAAAATCATTTTTAAATTTATCTTTGTTAAATTTAAGAAATTTTCTAAATTTTCAAGCAAACAAAGCCATGTCTTCCGAGTCACTATCACTCTCGCTCTCTACTACTTGTTTGACCTCTTTTCGGGCTTTTAAAGCAACGCCCTTTTCTATTTTCTTTTCAGTTTTAGAGGGAAACATGTCTAGTTCATAGGTTTGTAAATCACCTACAAGCTCTTCTAATTTATTAGAGGCTAAAGTTGGTAAAGAATTTAAAACGGTCACTTCTGGAATAAATCTATCGGGTAGGGACCTTAAAATTTTCTTTACTACTCGGTTGTCGGGTATTTTCTCTCCCAAGTTAAAAGATGAATTAACAATATCGAAAAGTCTAGCATAAAATTCATCAAAAGTTTCTTTATCGTTCATTTTGATGGTTTCAAATTGAGTGGTGAGGTTTTGGAGTTTCGAAGCCTTAACGACACTAGTTCCTTCATGAGTTAGTTGTAAAATATCCCAAGCTTCTTTAGCGGTTTCACACTTCATAAGACGTTTGAATTCTTCCGGTGTGATCGCGCTAAATAAGGCATTTAAACCTCGGGAATTAAAATTAGAAAGTTTAAACTCATTCTCAGTCCATTTATCGGCTGGTTTGGGAACACGATCATTTTTAACTAAGTGAGTTGGTGGGGACCACCCGTTAACAACAGACATCCAAACTCTCTCGTCGAGAGATTTTAGTGCCGATTTCATTCGCGCTTTCCAATACACGTAGTTAGAACCATCAAAAATAGGAAATTTAGAAAACGGGAAAAATTCCATTTTAGCTAAAAATTATTCAAAAGATCTTTAACGAAATAATTTATCGCTTTGGCTCTCATACCAATTTGAGAATTGTGAAATCCCCCGATTTTAATCTTCTTTAAAATCCTAGATTTCCTTTTTATGAAATAGATGCGGAAGCGTAAAGAGGTGATGGTTCAAAACTTAAAAACACCAAATTTTAATTTACTCCAAAATTAAAATCAACCAAAGTGAAATTAACTTAAACACACACACTAATTTAAATTTCAATTAAACCATATTAATTCATCCAAGTCCTAGAAATTTGCCTAAGTCATGTTTATCATTATTTCCAAATTAGGCCAAACCAGTTTTAACAATAGACTTATTTTAAATAAACTTTACCCAATATTTAATTATGCACCAAATTAAATTAAGTGTGACAATTAAAACCAACTTTATCTTGAATTATCCTAAGCATGCGTTCTAAGTTATTATGCAAGATAAAAAATAAATCAATCACACTATGCCGCGATGTACGAGGAAAAACCCACAACAGGAAATAACCTCGGACGGCCCTAGTCTCAAATCCACAAAGTACGAAATTTACATTTACAAGATAGATGACTTACTTCCTCAACTCGAACCCTCTCAAGCCTTAACGTATCTTCTTGTAACCACCTCTTCCTAGCGGATAACCACGGAGCTCCACCACGGTCTCGAAATCCACCGATCGGACTTTATATGGTCACCGTCATCCGAACAAGGTGCCTTTCTCCAAGTGGGTAAATCAACGCAAACCTCTTCTTCTTTATGGGATTTAGAAGAAAACCCAAACACTCTCTTCAATTCGGTGTAGAGATAAACCCGATGCCAATCTCCAAGCAAGATGTATATATATATGAACATGGATAAATAAAACTATGGGTAAAAACTAGAGTAGTAGGTGATTTTGTCTTTGAAAATTCTTACTCAAAACATGATCTTTTTCTTTTTATGATTTTTCTCTCAAAACACTCTCTTGGAGTTAGAAGGATATGAAAAGATAGATATTCAAAAATGATTCCCGCACATAGTTATGCTGTGAAAAGATAGTGGGGAAAGAAGTGGAGAACATGGGTAAAAACTGTCAAAAAACTGCCAAAAACTGTTCCCGCCTGACATCTCGTTCGAACGACATTTTGTTCGAACGAAATCTCGTTCGAACGTGACTTCTAATGAAGTTCCAGATTGAACTCGTTAGAAATCTCGTTTGATATCTTGTTCGAATATAAGGTTCGTTCGAACGACATTTTAAAGGCCTATTCTGGGAACTCGTTGGCAAACTCGTTCCAACGACATCTGGTTCGAACGAAAAACTCGTTCGAACGATATATCGAACGAACTTCCAGAAAGTTCATAAAATTCGGTTTTAGCCCAGAAACTTTATATACATTATTTTAAAGTTTGATAAAAAATTTCTGAAATTAAAACAATAGTTTTATATAAACCTAACACCCAAATAAACATGTTCCAAGCTCCTATATATATAAAAATGCATTCATACCTTGGGAGCATGGAACTACTGTTGATGACGTACAAACTAGGCACATAAACCACGACTTTTGATGAAGCTTTATACTCTTTGCCGCTACGTCTTCAACTAAACACATCATAGGATTGAGTAGGAACACTTAAACACTATCCTATGACATAAACGTTTTTGTCCGAAATTGAGCGAAAACTATAAAGGAATCAATTGGAAATTTGTGTCCTTACAAAGTTTTTTCTTGTTTCTTAATCTTGTCCACTCCCCTTTGGATAGGAAACGGTAGAGCTATTATGGATGATCTTATACTTGTCTGTCAGTAATCCCATCTCATTTTTTCCCTTTATTTGTGAGAATGATATTTGGGATGACAAACCTTCAAATGATGTGCTCGTGAATGAATTGAGTGACCACTTGAGCGGTTATCCTCATTAGAGGGATCACTTTCGCCCACTTGGTGTAAAGTTCGAGTGTACCCATGGTAAAAAAGTTTTGGCATTTTCTTCATTCTGATAATAAGGAAACATGTTGAGAAATGCGACCAAGTTAAAATCACAATGCATGGTTGTAACACAAAGTATAAGTAAATATTGTACATGGGACTCCATAGATACGCGAGTATACATTATAAAAGTTTTAACATTTGCTTCAATATGAAAATAAGGAAATATGTTAAGAAATGCGATCAAGTTAAAAGCACAATGTATGACTGCATCATAAAGTATAAGTTTAAGTGAATATTATACATGGGACTCCACAGATACATGAGTACTCAAGACGAATGTTTTAGCATTTTCTTCAATATGAGAACAAAGAAACATGTTGAGAAATGCGGCCAAGTAAAGCACAATATATAAGTGCAAATAAGTGTTGTACTTGGGACTCCAAAAATATGCGAGTATCGAGGATAAAACTTTCAGTATTTTCTTCAATCTAAGAACAAGGAAACATGTTGAGAAAGGTAACCAAGTTAAAATCACAAAGTACTAGTCCTAGTACATGGGACTCCATATGTGCACGAGTACCCATGAAATAAGCTTTAACCTGATAAAATGGCTAAGTAATGTGACCAAGTATTGAAATTTAAAGAAGAAGGTGCGAGTGCTAGTGTGTGATGTACCTGGGACTCCACAGGTGTGCAAGCACCTAGTTAAAATCTTCAGCAATAGCTTTAACCCGATAAAAAGGTTGAGTAATGCGAGCAAGTATTTAAATTTAAAGGAAAGAAGCACGAGTGCTTGTATGCGATGTACCTGGGACACCATAAGTGCAGGAGTACCCATGAAAGAAAATTTTAGCATTAATTTCAACCCGATAAAAAGGTTGAGTAATACGAGTAAGCATTAGAATTCAAAGCACAAAGTACGCATTCAATTAATAATATACTTGGGACTTCATAAAAATTTGAGTACTAAAGACATAAACCTCATCATTAGTTTTAACTCGAGAAAATATGTTGAGTAATGCAAATAGGTGTTGTAAAGTAAACGTAAAAGCAAATATACCAAAAGTTAACTACCCAGGGATCTAAAGGTACGTGAGCACCCAAGTCAAATAATTATTGCATTTATATCAACTAAGAAACAAGTTAAGCAATGCAATCAAGTGTCAAAATTAATTAACACATAGGTAAAAAAGTTATATACATTCCAAAGACGAGTGACCTAAGATAAAAGCTCTCACATCTTCTCTAAAATGAAAATTAATAGGTTGTAAACAAAACGAGCAAATTTTTGAAAGCAATAATCACGATAGTATAAAAGCGAAAGACAAGGTGTCTAGGACTCCAAAGATAAAGGAGAACCCAAAATGTATGCCTACACATTTACTTTAACCTAAAAAAATAATTAGGTTGAAAAATTAGAAAAAGTACTAAAAAGAAAATAAACTAAAAAAAAGTTCACAAAAGTTTAAGTGCAATAAAAAGATATGCTTGACACTCAATAGAAGTTTGAGCAACCTACTTAGATGAATTCCCTACCTAAATATAAAATCAGGTTTAGGAGATTTAACAAGTAAGTTGCAAAGATGTGATAATGAAAAATGAGGTAATACCAAGAAATGTTACCTGGGGTTGCTTGTGGAGATGGAAAAACCTCATATACAAGAAAGCGTGGGAAAAGTATTAGCTTACAACTTAAGGCACCATGTTTACAATATATATTGTTTAAAGGTGTTAGTAAATAGCACCACATGATATATTAAAAGAGCCCGAATCATGGGACTTGAGGAAGTCCTAATGGGTCTCACCATAGCTGTGAAAATACAATGGTAGATTGAGAAATACACAGGAAACGAAAGTCAAGTTATAAAAGACAAACAAACGACTTAATAACAAAAATTACGTATGTCTACCTCATTAGAGGAACTTAAAAAGTGACAAAAATTGAGTTACTCACTAAACAAAAAATACAAATGGGTGGAAAGAAATAAATTCTAAATAAAGAGGTGGTGTTAGCCTTTAAAAAGGAATTTACCCATTAACTTTTAAATTGGTTTGTGCACATGTATTTTGCACAAGGGGGATAATGTAGAGAATTCCTCGATCAAGTGAAAAAATAGAGTATACTTTCAAGTAGTCTAATGATAAAGTAGTTGAGATTTCGTGCAAAAGTCTCTCGACACTATAAGACATTTCTACACGAGGGGGCTAATACAGAGTCATCCCCAAATAACAAAGTACAAGTCATGAGTTTTCCCCTAAGAAACACGTGGCACATATGAGAACCTTAAAATGTAAAGATGAATGAGAAAGCGGTTTGGGGTGTTTAGTCTCAATGAAAGTATAAAGTATGAAAATATTAATGATGATTATATTGTGCATACACAACTCTCTCATGAAACAGGAGAATTATATACAAGGGGGCTAATGTAGAGGGGTCCCAGAGATTATCAATACTAATTATAATTTATATTGACTATTTACTTATAGTACTAATGGTATTTTATATTATAGATCAAGAGGGTGCATCGGTATAGTTAGTGGTTCGAGTTAGCAGGTCTTGAGGGGCTTAAAGGCCTACAAAAGTAGCGAGTGGGATGTTTGGGAGTTCTGGCTTGGAAGTTAGACAGTAATATTCGTTGAGTAAGGTAAATTTCCAACCATTCTAATATAAGAGAGAAAAGCACTAAAAGAGCCAAGTAACTAATAGTTACTCGAGAAAATCAGGCTATCCTCGCGGGGCCTTAAGGTCGATCGAGAGGTCATTTACATTATAGTTAGTTGAGGAGGTTCAAGCCTGTCAAGAAGTCATTTTCATAAATAGTCACTCAAAGAGGATTCACGGACCCAAGTAATATTTATTTATAATCATTCAGTGGTGTTCAGGTCCCTCGAGAAGTCATGATTACATTAACAGTTAGGGAAGAGGGCTCACGGTATATCAACAAGACATGCTCATTGCGTAAGTGCTGCGTGCTCTAGAAAAAGCTAATTTTAATTACATTTTATATTTATTTATTTAGTCCCACGGGAAAAGGGACTTGACACGCGTATAATTTGCAAAGCATTTTTTAGCCCAACCGCAGAGGTTGTCCCCCATTACGTCATTTTCGTATTCCCCAAGTCTTGTAATATTATTTAAATTATAAAGACAAGTTTAATTATATCATTTAATGAGTACACATGTCATATTATGTTGAAACCCCAATTAACTCACACTTACTATAAATAGAGGGTTAGCCCTCACTAGAAAATACAATGAGAGAAAGAGGCACGAGCACTCTGTAGAAATGGAGGCTCGTAATTTTAGTCTTAAGAAAAAAGTCGTTAAAGCTCAAAGTTCTGTCATCAAAGTTTCATAGTATTTTTATATCAGTTTATAGCATTTATGGTTGAGTCTGTAACAATTATTCACACAAACTTGATGATTTTACACCCTGCTATTATCTCTCTTAGTATAAAAATGTTTATACTCTCACCCTCTTTTCCAAAACTCTCAAAGGTCCTTATGGAGATGGATTATTTGTTATTATTGTTGCTGAATATTACACCAGAAAATCTATTTGTATCAGATTACTCCTTCATTATCCATTGAAGGAAAGTCATTCCTCACCATTTTAAGATGTTTATAGACAATATTACTGCTCTCCTATAATTGAAGAAGTCTTTCTCCCAACCATTATTAAAAGAAACATTGCTAGTGTCCAAATATGCTACAAGGTTTTGGATGGACTCTTGCTTTGTCTTCTCCAGAAACTCCACCTTGGCCTTCAACTAGACGATGTCCTCATCTTTGTCCTTCAGAAGGACCTTGTTTGAGTCCACTTAGACTTTAGCAACATCAAGTGCCTTTTAGGCCCCAGTCAGGGCGACCCCCAGCTCACACGTTTCTTTTTCTGGTCGTAAAAAAATGATAAGTTAGAGCCAATCACATAAATTAGAACCAATTAAAGTCACATGAATTCATCACTTAAAAGGGATAATGACTGAGCGGTGTTCATGGTTAACCTCTTAGAGGTTAGGCTGACGACCAAAGACTGGTCGCTATGGAGACAAACTATGTTCAAAAGACCAAGATCCAACTCGGGTTGGTTGGCAAAAAATCCCTTGGTAGGGGCCTTCCTCGTGACAAGGGTATCCACCGACTTGGAGTCGAAAACTGGACAACAAGGATGTTGTTCTCCTTGTTCTTTTTTTTTTCAGGGTTGGCCTACACTTTCTTGGGGAAAACCCAATAGTTATTGGGTCAATGGGTCCTATAACCTCCTTTGTCTTGGTTGGACAACCAGATGGTGAATTCGGGTTGAGTGCATCCCCCATAAAGTTAGGGATTTTTCTCTTTGGAGCCATCTCATCCTCAAATTAAGTAGGGATAACGTTTAGGGCAATAAAGATATCACTGAACTTTAAGGAGTCTAAAGTGCTATCAGTAGAAGGGTTGTGATCGACAAACCCTTCTGGGATCTTTGGATCAAAGGTTGCACGATAATGTGTCCATGTTGATATATATTGTATAAGTGGGATTAAAGTCGTGTCTAACATCATCTGAACTTATCAGACTTCTTGGATGGCGGATTGGTCTAAGAGCACTGACTCACGCCACTTTTGACACATTATAAAAAGGAACCACATTTTAAAATAGTCACTACAATTTGGAATGGCATTACAAAAGATAAAGGAATCACAATTAGTTTCAATTACCACAAAATAAAGAAACACGGGGTGGCATGGGGGGTCCATCCATTGACTTTAAAGGCCTATATGGGCGGGTTGATACAAAAATTAATATAATTGTAATAATAATATAATTATAAATTCCTAACACATGTATCGAGAAAAATACAATTAATGTATGCCATGCGTTTAACTAAAAAATCAGGGTCAGTTCGTGTCTAGTCTATTTACGTCACGGGCTCGATTTCTCGCTCGTGTTCCTTTCCCTTCCATATATCCAGTTCCAACTCGCGGTATTTGTTTTGTAGAAGAACCTTTTTTACTATTAAGTGATGCATATATATTAAGTAGATGACATATGTGGTGGATTTTACTTGGCTACTTTACAAATAAAATCACTTAAATATCCCTTTGTGGATTTACCACTTTATTTTTAAAAAGAGTAATTGTGATTTTTCCTCTTCTATCTAGTATTAATTTTAAAAAATTATTTACGTAGTAATAAATGAATAAATTCATCTAAAATAATTTAGTAATAACATTAAAAAGCACACCTTGATAATGTTTTTTAGCAAAGCTGCATAAATAATTAAAAAGATTGCACAACAATGTGGAAAAGCTGCACAAAATATATTAAAAAGACTGCACAGTCGAACGTTGCGATTGAGGTTGCATGACAATGTGGCAAAACTTCACAGTCATTTTAAAAAGGCTGCACGGTCGAATGTCATGATTGATTTTGCACCACATTGTGGCTTCATAGTTGAATGTTATGAGCGAGATTGCATGACAATGTGGCAAAGCTACACAGTCATTTTAAAAAGGCCTTGATAATTTTTTTGGAAATGTTTCACAAATATTTAAAATGGTTACTCGACAATGTGGTAAATCTTCACAAACATTTAAAAAAGTTGCACAATCGAATGTTATGATTGAGGTTGTACGATAATGTGGCAAAGCTGAACAAATATTTAAAAAGGTTTTGCGACAATGTGGCAAAGCTGCATAAGTATTTAAAAAGGCTGGACACTTGAACATTTCAATCGAGATTACACAACAATATGTCAGAGATGCACAATCATTTTGAAAATGGTTGCACAATTGAAAGTTATAGTTGAGGTTGCACGACAGTGTGGTAACGCTGCACAGATAATTAAAAAGGTTGAACGACAATGTGACAAAGCGACACAAATATATCAAAAGGCTGCATAGTTAAACATTACTATTGAGGTTGTGCAACCGAATGTAACGATTGAGGTTACATGACAAATGTGGCAAAGCACATAAATATTTAAAAAGGTTTCACGATAATGTGACAAATATGCACAAATATTTAAAAAAGTTGCACAGTCAAACATTAAAATTGAGGTTGCACAACAATGAGCCAAAGTTGCATTAATATTTAAAAAGGCTGCAGCATCAAACGTTTTAATCATGATTACACGACAATGTGGTAAAGATGCACAAATATTTCAAAAGGCTATACAGTCAGACATTATGATTAATGTTGCACAATAATGTCCGAACGCTATAGAAATATTTAAAAAGGCTTCACTATTGAAGGTTGCACGATAATGTTGTAAAGCGGCACAAATATTTAACAAGGCTATCTAGTTGAATATTATGATTAAGGTTGCATGACAATATGACAAAGATGCACAAATATTTAAAAAGACTGCACGGCGATGTGTCCTTGTTGAGATATATTGTATGTACAAGTGTGGAATTAAAGTCGTGTCCAACATAATTCGAACCCGACGGCCTTCTTGGGTAGTGGACTAATCAAGAGCAGCGACTCACATCACTTTTGACAAATTATAAAAGCAACCACGTTGTAAAATTGGCAATATAATTTGGAATGACATCACAAAAAGACAAAGGAATCATAATTAGTTTGACATCACAAAAAGACAAAGGAACGCTACACAAAGATATCAAAAGGCTGTACAGTCGTAACACACGATTGAGGTTGCACGACACTTTGGCTATATTGGAATAATTTTTAAAAAGGTTGCATGACAATGTGGCAAAACTAAATAATTATTTTAAAAAGTTCCACGACAATGTGGCAAAGCTTCACAAATCTTTTAGAAGGCTCCACAGTCGAACGTGACGACTGAGGTTGCACGATAATGTGACAAACCTCTACAAATATTTAAAAGGGTTGCACAATCAAACTTTACGATTGAGGTTGCATGACACCATGGCAAACCAACAAAAATATTTATAAAGGTTGCACAAATATTTAAAAATATTTGTAAAATCTGCATCGTCGATCATTAATATGGAATTTACACGAAAATTTGGCAAAGCTGCACAAATAATTAAAAAGATTTCACGACAATGTTGCAAAGCTACATAAATATTTAAAAAGGTTTTATGGTCGAACGTTACGACTGAGATTGCACCACAATATTGTAAAGCTGCACAAATAATTAAAAAAATTGTACGATAATGTGGCAAAGCTGCATAAATATTTTTAAAAAAGTGCACAATCGAACGTGATGACTGATTTTACATGATAATGTGCAAACACTGCATAAATATTTATAAATATTTCACCGTTGAACGTTACGATGGAGGTCTCATGAAAGTGTGGCAAAACTGCACAAATAATTAAAAAGGTTGCATGACATTATGCAAAACAACAAAAAGATATCAAAATGTTGCACAATTGAATGTTACGGTTGAGGTTGCATGACAATGAGGCAAAACTGCACAAATGTTTGAAAAGGCTGCACAACAATGTGATAAAACTGGACAATTATTTTAGAAGGTTGCACGACATTATGGCAAATGTTGCACAAAGATATCAAAAGGCTTCATAGTCAAACGTTATGATTGAAAGTTGCACGAAACTTTGAAAAAGTTGGACCAATATTTAAAAAGGCTGGATGACAATCTGTCAAAGCTGCACAAACATTTTAAAAGGTTACATGACAATGATGCAGAGCTACACAAATATTTTAAAAGTCACCACAGTCGAGCATTTTGATCGAGGCTGCAGGATAATGTCGCAAACCTCCATAAATATTTTAAAACTACGCGGTTGAACGCTATGATTGAGTTTTTACAACACTATGGCAAAGCAGCACAAACATTTAAAAAGGATGTATAAATATTTAAAATATTTAAAAAGGTTTCATGGTCGATCATTACGATTGAGTTTGCACGACAATGTAAAAAATGTGCACAAATAATTAAAAAGGTTTCACGACAATGTGACAAAGCTATATAAGTATTTAAAAAGATTCCACAGTCGAACGTTACTACTAAGGTTGCACGAAAAAGTTGTAAAGCTACACAAATAATTGAAAAAAGTTGCACGATAATGTGGCAAAATGTCACAAATATATCAAAAGGTTGTACAGTCGAAGGTCACGACTGAGGTTGCACGACAATGTGACAAAGTGGCATAAATGTTCAAAAAGGCTGCAATGTCGATGTTATGACTGAAATTACACAAATATTTAAAATCGTTACTAGTGAATTTGCACGGCAATGAGGCAAAGATGCACAAATATTTAAAAAGGTTGCACGAAAATGTGGCAAAGTGGCATAAATATATGAAAAGGCTGAGGTTAGACGACAATGGGGCAAAGCTGCACAAATATTTAAAAAGATTTCACGACACTGTGGCAAAGGTGCACAAGTAATTAAAAATGTTTCACAACAATCTGTCAATGGTGAACAAATATATAAAAAGGTTACATTGTACAACGTTACGACTAAGATTGCATGACAATCTTGCAAAGTTGCAAAAATACTTTAAAATATTACGCGACAATGTGATAAAGAGGTATAAATATATCAAAAGTCTACACAGTCGAACATTATGATTGAGGTTGCACGAAACTTTGGCAAATATGCATTAATTTTAAAAAGGTTGCAGAATTGAATATTACGATTGAGGTTAGACGATATTATGGCAAAGCTGCACATATAATTAAAAAGGCTGCTTAGTCAGACGTAACGATTATGGTTACACGACAATGTGGAAAACCTACACAAATATATAATAAGGTTTCACGATAATGTGACAAAGTTGCACAAATATTTAAAAATGATGCACAGTCAAACGTTACCATTGAGGTTGTACAAATATTTAAAAAGGTTGCAATATCTTTAAAAATATTTAAAACGGTTGCACGATCGACCGTTACGGTTGAATTTGCACGACAATGTGGCAAAGCTCGATAAATATTCAAAAAGGTTGCACTGTCGAATGTTACGACTAAGGTTGCAGGAGAATGTTGCAAAGCTGCACAAAAAATAAAAAGGTTGCATGACAATGTGAAAAAGCGACACAAATATATAACAATACTTCACAATCGAATGTTACGATTGAGGTTGCACAAAAGGCTGCACAGTCGAATGTTACGATTGAGGTTGCACGACACTGTGACAAAACTACACAAATATTTAAAAAGGTTTCACGACAGTGAGGAAAAGTTGCATAAATATTATAAAGATTGCACGGTCGAACATTACCACTAAGGTTGCATGACAATATTGCAAAGCTGCACAAATAATTAAAAAGGTTGCACGACAAAGTCATAAAGCGACACAAATATATCGAAAGATTACACAATCTAATGTTACGACTAAGGTTGAACGGCAATGTGGCAAAGATACAAAAATATTTAAAAAGGCTTCACGATAATGTGGAAAAGTTGGACAAATATTTAAAAAGGTTTCACAATAATTTGTCAGAGTTGCATGAATAATTAAAAACGCTGCTTAGTCGACCGTTACGACTGAGGTTGCACGATAATATGGCAAACCTGCACATATATTTAAAAAGATTTCGCGACAATGTGGCAAATTTGCAATAATATTTAAAAAGGTTGCATTGTAAAACGTTACTATTGAGGTTGCACAAGTATTAAAAAAGGTTGCAAAATATTTAAAAAGGTTGCATGGTCGATCCTTACGATTGAATATGAATGACAATGGGGCAAATCTCCGTAAATATTTAAAAAGGTTTCACAGTCCAACATCACGGCTAAGGTTTCATGACAATGTTGCAAAGTTGCACAAAAAAAATGAAAAGGTTGCACGATAAAGTGGCACAGCGGCACAAATATATCAAAAGGATGCACAATCGAATGTTATGATTGAGGTTGCATAAAAATTTGGCAAAGATGCACTGATATTTAAAAGGTTGTATAGTCGAACGTTACGTTTGAGGTTGCACGACATTATGACAAAGCTACTCAAATATTTAAAAAGGTTTCACGAGAATGTGGCAAAGATGCATAAATATTTCAAAAGGTTCCACGGTCGAACGTTACCATTAAGGTTGCACGATAATGTTGTAAAGTTGCATAAGAATTAAAATATTTGCACGACAGTGTGGAAAAGCATCACAAATATATCAAACGACTCCACAATCGAACGTTACGACTGCGGTTGTAAAAAATGTGATAAAGCTGCAAAAATATTTAAAAAGGTTTCACGACCATGTGGCAAAGTTGCATAAATTTTCTACAAGGTTGCACGATCGATCGTTAGACTGTATTTATGCGAAAATGTGGCAAAGCTACATAATTAATTTAAAAAAATCACGACAATATGACAAGATGCATAAATATATACAAAGGTTCCACGGTCGAACATCGAGGCTGAGGTTGCACGAAAATGTTGCAAAGATGCATAAATAATTAAAAAGGGTTCACAATTGCATAAATATTTTAAAAGGATGCACAGTCTTACATTACAACTGAGGTTGCGTGACAATGTACAAACACTGCACGCAAAATTTATAAATGCTACACTATTGAACGTTATGATTGAGGTATCACTAAAATGTGGCAAAGATGTACAAATAATAAAAAAAATGTACACAACACCATTGCAAAGTAACACGAAGATATTAAAAGGCTGTATAGTCGAATGTTACGTTCAAGGTAGCGTGACTCTTTGACCAAGTTACATAATATTTAAAAAGGTTGCACGCCAATATGGAAAAGTTGCACGCTAATATGGAAAAGTTGCACAAGGATATCAAAATACTGCACGATAATGTGGTAAAGTTGCACAAATATTTAAAAAGGTTTCACAGTCAAACGTGATGATTGAGGTTGAACGACAAATTGGAAAAGCTGCACAAAAATTTAAAAGGGTTTCACGACAATTGGAAAAGCTGCACGTATATTTAAAAAGGTTGCAAAGACGAGCATTATGATTGAGGTTGCACAGATACTTAAAAAGGCTGCAAGGTCGATTGAATTTGCACGATAATGTGGCAAAGTTGCATAAATATTTAAAAAATGTTGTACATCGAACATTATGACTGAGGTTTCATGACACTGTTGAAAAGCTGCACAAATAATTAAAAAGCTTGCACGACAATGTGGCCACAGTCGAACGTTACGACTGAGGTTGCACGACAATGTGGAAAATGTTGACAAATATTGAAAAAGGTTGCCCGACAATGTGATAAAGCGATATAAATGTTTAAAAGGTTTCACAGTCGAACGTTACAATTGAAGTTGCACAAATATTTAAAATGAATGCACGGTTGATCATTACGATTGAATTTGCAGGACAATGTGGCAAAGCTGCATAAACATTTAAAAAAGTTGCATGACAATGTGGTAAAGCTGCACAAATATATCAAAAGGATGTCTAGTCGAATGGTACGACTAATGTTGAACGATAATGTGGCAGAGCTGCACAAATTTTTAAAGAGATTTCACGACAATGTGGCAAAGCTCCACAAATGATTAAAAAGGTTTCACAAAAATGTGCCAAAGTTGCATAAATATTTAAAAAGGTTGCATGCTCGAATGTTATGACTAAGATTTCACGACAATGTTGTAAATTTGTAAATATATGTTTTATGATGCAATCCAGTCACTAAAGATCTTCAAATTTTGAATCTGATAACATCCATCAATGATTTCTCTAATTAAAGGAGCTAATTTAGGAGCATTTTGATCCAAATTTTTCTCGTAAATGTAGAAAATGTTATTTTTCTCATGCTTTGGAGAGCAAAAACTACTGAAATGGTGGAACTAAGAAGCATATACTATTTTTCTCTATGCTTTAGAAATATTATAAAATATAATTGGTTATAATTATGTGTTTTCAATTTTTTATTAATAACCATCAAATACCCCACACCACCCCAATCCCCAAATCGTAAACCCACCGCTAACAAACTCACCACCATCAAATCCAACCCCCAAATTTGAAACATAATAATAAATCGTAGCCAAAACCACCCACACCAAATCGAAATACAAGTGTGTGTGCATACATATTCGTATAGACAAGGGTATATACATGTATACACAGATCTGTGTTACGATATTATGTTCTATGTGTGTGTGCGTGTGTGTGTGTGTGTGTGAGAGAGAGAGAGAGAGAGAGAGAGAGAGAGAGAAAACAAACCATTTTCAATTGTTGCAACCCTCAGGTCTTTGTCATAAATAAACACAATAGACCTCATGAGTTGCCCTGACGATAGTTAAAGCCTATAGGGGATCCTTAGGGAAAAGCCAACATAGGTTGGTCGCCAACTGTGTTGGTTGTTTAAAACCTAATCAGGTGGATGGTTCATTAACCAGGTGCATTATTGCCATTATCTCACCTAAGTCTAAGGGAATGTGACGACGCAACCTAAAAGGTAAAGCAGGTGGAATGATATTACTAAGGCAATCTTGGACTGGAATAATGTTTGACACAAGTTATCAATTCATTTAATCAGCAAACACAAAAATGATTAACCCTTGTCAATGATTCATTTAGTCGGCAAAGGCCCAAAATGATTAACCATAAATACAAACTTATTTGATCGGCGAAAGGCCCAAAATGGTTAACACATTATTTAATCAGCAACAATCCTAAATAATTGGCAAATATCTACCCTTCCTAGTCAGCAAAAAAATAAAGAAGTAATTATTAATTATAGTTAGTTAGCGCATGGTCAAAATACAATGCAATTGATAAACAAACTTTATACATTTTGGCCAAGGATTAAAGAGTGCAATTATACAAAGACATTCCAAAAATCATACAAGGACACAGGTTATTCATGGATGGCGAGCCAAAAAATCTGCTATTTGTCTTCTTCGACTATCGTTCGGATTGGGGAAAACTCTTCCTCGATACCAGGATCCACCTCAAAGTCGTTTAACAGCTACTGGGGAATAGTATCTAAGGGAACCCACTTATCGTCCTTCCCAAAGGGAGGTCGGCGATAGGCTGGGCATTCCTTTTGATACATGTACCACATTTGGGACTCTATCGGTTCCTTCAACACCTTTAGGGCATCCAACCACCTACGTTTTTATTCGACATCCTGAGCTTCTTATATCCTCACAGGAGTGTCACCCCAACTCTTATTCTAGCCTATCGACCACACAACACGAGGGCCTCTTCTGAATAAAAACCTTAGCCTCGTGATATCTCTTGATTCGTATCGAATATTGCATAATTATACCCTCGATACTTATACATTTTAACCCCATCGGGTATTCTAATGCCTATAACTACGCTTACTAATCTGGCAACCTCTGTTTTGAACGCTAATATGTTATTTGAGGTATAATTGAGCTGTTATAGGTATTAAAGTTCTTGGTATGAAGTTTGGGCGCATTTTGATAAAGTTCCGTCATAATTTGCACGTCTAGGGGCATTTTCATCATTTTACACTAAGGGATTTTTGCCCAAAGTATTCACGAAGTTGTATCTCTCGGGCCAAGCTTCGTGTGGTCATGAACGATGCTAAAATCGGATCCCGAATGAATTAAACATGGACCTTAATCAGGGAAGAAAAATAAGAATTTTATTTTAATATTTTAACAATCTATTTAATGACCTCCATGTCCTTTTCTCTTTCATTTTGCAGGTCAGTCAATTCAGCCATGGGCGATTTTTTTTAAGCTCGGGTTTGTGCTCGGATTTTAATTTCATTCAAAATTGGAACCTTTCGTCCAAAATTGGGGCATGATCGCGGGTCTTACACATTATCGCGGGTATTTGGTCGCACTTTCGAGTTTCGGCTTATACCCATTTTGGCCATTTTTGGTGGGTTTTGGATTGAGCCATTTGGGACTTCGTTTTGGGCATGGGTTTTGACAATTATCATGGTCCGAGAGTGCGCCACACCCACGAGCTTGGATCGTTGATTTTTGGTCCCATTTCACAAATGGGTTTTGGAGCTTTGTCTTCGGTTTTGGGTCACACAGTAGCTGGGACTTTTGACAAAATACGAGCAGGTCTCATTTTTTGCAATTCGTAAATGGGTCTTTGGCTTGGTGATAGAGATTGCAGCCTTCGATTTTTGCAGTTGCGTGGTGATGTTGGTTTCATGGAGTAGGCCATTTTAGGGATGGTGGTCTCGGCATAAGGTCCTTGCATTTTGCAGTAGCGCCTCTATCGTCGATTGACTGGGTTTGGGGATATTGGCTTTGAATCGAGAACATGTGTCCTTCTACTGTTCATGCGGTCGACTCGTCACCACCCCCGGTCGACCGATACTCTGTTTTGGCCGAGATCTTTTGTTGCCACTTTTCTTTTTCCTTTTTTATTTCTTTTTTTCTTTTTCTTTTTTTCCTTAATTGAAGACTTATCTCCCTTTTTCATTTCTTTTCTCTTTTTCTTTATTCCTTTTTGCAACTTAGTATATAAGTGGCCCTTAGTGTATTTTTGTAAGAGATTAGTTTTAGCTCTCATTTTTTCTCTCTTAATAAATTAGTTTTAGGGTTTGTAAACATTGGGGATTATTTGTTGGAAACCTCCCCCTCTCTACCACTTTGGGTATTTCCACTGTTAATGTAAGTTTAATTTCTTCTTCTTCCTCCTCGTCTATTAGCTTGTTCATTTATTTCTTGCTTTGTATTTATTTTCTTGCCTAGAAATTAGTGTAGTTTAATTATTTTTTGTTTTAATTGTTAAGTAGTTGTTTTAATTAATTTATCATGTTGTGTGAGTATTATATAGGTTGGGATTGCGTTTCCTCCATTAATGGGTGTCGATCTCCGAAAATTAGGTTTCGTGTAAAATTATATTTAATTGAAACCTCGCGAATTAAAATGGGATTATTATGCGTTTGACTTTCTTTGTCATGCAACATTAGTGTTTATTGCGATAAACCAATTTTGAGACGCGTGTGACCATTTTGAATTAAATGTTTAATATCGCATTGTTGGGTTAAAATCCCTTCATGTGTGGTTTTTTGTTTAACTAAAAATGCTCAGTTAAATGTTTTCAACCTGAAATTCTAATTCCGCGTGTTTAGCCCACGGCGGGGACATGATTCCAACTCTCTTTTTATTAATTCTTTATTATACTTAACTTCTTATTTTTCTTCCTTTTGTTTATAAACCTCACCATTATTTTTTGAAATTTTATTCCAGAAGTGATAAATCCGTCACGATCTATCGAACATTCCCTATGGATTCGATACCCAAACTTACCGCTATACTTATAAAACAAGTTTAGTTAGAGTTTAGATTTTTGCATAGCGGAGGGAGACGATACTAACGATCGGCGTATATCTTTATACACTCGTGCCACGGTTTCCCTCGGCTGTCAAAATGGCGCCGTTGTCGGGGAGTGTTTTGTTATAGAATGTAATTGTCTTATTATTTCGTAGTATTTATTCCTTTGTATTTGTATTTTTTTATTTTAACCTTTTTTGCATGATTTGCACATTTGAGCTCCAAGAACCGCTTGAATTTTTACCGACGCACATCATCTTTGTGGAAATAGCCACTGCGTGCCTTTTTGGGGTAAGCACGCCTTATTCCAATTTTTCTAGTAATCGTAATGATAATTCTCAAAATCCCCGTAAACCTATGATTTTTTGTCAATACTTACAAGACCAAAAATAAATTGCAACATCTAAAATGACTTTGTGTGAGTATTATGAAAGTCAAAGCATGGGTTACGGGAATTTTGGGAATGATCATTTTGGTTTTGGGGCGTAAGATCCTTATGATAAGAATTTTGAAAGAGATTGCAATAGCTTTCAAAATTCTTATGTTAATGATTTTGGTAGTCGTTCTGATGATAACTTTCAAAGTTCTCATTTGCAAGAATCCGCTCCTCGCCCTATGACTTTCGGTGAGGGCTTGCGCGTGCTTGAGAACGAGAAACTTGAAAACCATTATTGGAAAAAAAATCTTTGTTGGGAGCATGAGTTGGATTTATTATTTGAATCGAGCGACGATTTTTCTTTTGAGAGTTTTGAAGTCGAGGAATGTTTTAAACCAAATGAGGAATTTTTGCCTACTTTGCAACAAACCATCCCTCACTTGGCCCACGGTACAATTGTGAATGAAAATGAGGAAGAAATGGACGTAGTATCCATTTGCAGTGAAATGGTTTCTTCTTTGATTCTCAAAGAAGGAAGTTTCATTGAAAATTATCCTATTTCTTTTTAAATTCAATCTTCAAGCGATGATAACTCATCTCTGGAGATTGTATTTCTTTTATCCCCATATTTATTCTATATTGTAGAACCGTCACAAGTACCCGGTGAATCGTTACAAAACCTTAAAACATTTAACCTTTTCATCGATGAGGAGTACTGTAATACCCCATATTTTTATGGCTTTTAAAATTTGGGATTTATTAAATTCAATTGATATATTAATTTTAATATTAATCCAAAATTTTATTTTAATTATTTACTAGCGTGACGAGAGTTAGTAATTATTGAGAATTTGTTGAAAATTACTGGATGAGTAAAGTAATATATGAGATTGATTTTATTAATATTGTCACGAGTGAATAATATGGCAATTATGGAAATTTAAGTCGGGACCCGCCTGTATTGTGTCAGAGCTAAATTATTATTATAAAAGTGAATAAATTATAAGTCGCTCGTATGATCATTTCGAGTGCGCCAACGTGTCTGGAAGGGTCGAGGTAGTCAGAAAAGTATACCCGGAGGTTTAGTTTGGGTCTCAAGGCGTTTTTAGGCCTAATTGACATCCCGATAGGGTATTATAGACATTTTGTATTTTTGGGTAATTAAAACCATGAATTTTCTTAGGATATATCCGCCATTAGGAGTTGTCTTTTAGGGTTAACAAATAAAGAACCTAAGAACGACCATTAGAGAAGAAGGTGAAGAGTTTTCCAAGCAATCCAAGTCCAGGAACTCACTCTTTTGCACCACCACCACCCCCAAAACGTAGATCGCACGACGAGGAACGCAACCACATCTTTTTCATCAACAAATCAGACCCTTGAATCCCAGGTAAGTATCCATCTTGCTGATTTCTAGTTGATATTCCTTCCATGTTAGTCTAGGGTTGAAAATCATATGTTTTAATGGAAGAATGATATGTTTTAGAAGAGAATTTATATATGTTGTAGGGAGAATACTTGTAGTTTGAAATCTTGATCATATATAGAGGATTAACCACGAATTTATTATGATAATTGGGAAGAAAATCTGGATTAAAATAGAGGTTTGTGATTATTCATGAGAAATTTGGTTTTATAAAGAAATATGGGATTAAACCCCTTTTTGATTGATTCATTGAGGATTTATTGATGTTGTTACGTTAGAACTTGTTTATATATATTGCTTATACATTTGGATAACTTGGTTGGGAGTTTGAGATAAAATTATAGAGGTTTGGAGGGGTTAGAATGATAGAACTCGTAGGTTGAAATTTGCAAAAGATTGGGCATGAACTGCTTGATCGATCAATCGACCAAGAGCATCGATCGATCGACCCCATTACTCGATCGATCGATCCCTCATGGAAAACTGCATGTTTTTCCCTTTTTGTTTAATCCGAATAAAATACATGGGAACCTTTGAATATCTTTTAAATAGTATAATTGGACAAGAAGAAGACCAGTAAGGTCTAAGTAGACTCCGTTGAGTGAAATTTAATATGAGATGAAATTGTGGATTAACGGGGAGTTATTCATACACTGAAATTGTGCATACGTTTACTAAAAGATTGAGACTAGTGAAAGATTTAGACCAGAAAGTAAGTGAGGGTATACCTACTGAAATTATACTTAGTGAGAGAGAATACTTCGAGAGACGAGAAGTAAGTATGAAATAAATTATAAATGAGAATGAAAGAGACGAATCTGTTATGCGAGATAATTGAGTAAAATTTTTGCTAAGAATGGATGATAATAATTATGGGTCGTAGGCGAACTTAGTTTGGATAATGTGAATATCTATATATATGTGATTGTGTGACTGTACATATATTAAGTATTATGTATCTGTGTAAAAATCATACCCGGGCTACTTGCTATTACAGAGGTTTTCGCATCGGGACAGTCTTATCTCGATCGGACCTTTATGGGGGATATTGACTTGTACCCTAGAAGATAGTATCCTAGATATAGGCTATCTGAGAATGATAGTCACATGGTCCTAAGAGACATGAGGGTATGTGCTGACCTCGTAGGACTTGGAACTATGCTTCGCCTCCATTTGTATGTGTATTATGTTAATGCAGGTCCAGAGTGATTCCGAACTAGTACTTCCCTTAGTATGAGTGATACGGGGACTGGATAGCAGAGTAGGCCAGCACCATAGATTTATGTGGGGTGCCGATAGTATATATTATATGAGTGACTCATATATATATATATGGAGACCTTCTACTGTGTGTATGAGTAGTTAAGTAATGAATAAATGCTCCAGCTTCATAACAAGTGTTAGTGAATTTTGTAACGATATTGAGTGGTTCTAAGTAACGTAAGAAAATAGAAGAGATTAATTTTCTAAAACTAAATATCATGGCCTTATTATTTTCTCGAGGTAAAACTTCCTATTCCGGTTGGATTTGTCAGAGATTTATGTTTATTTATATTTCAAGTGTTCAGTACTCTTCGAGAGTTAACTCTTGTCAGGATGATTTCATTTATAGTTCTTCAACTTGGTTTGGTTTATCTAGATGGATTAATACTTATGTGTTAATTGCCATCCTTAGTATGTATATGATTCTTAAACTGTTGGGTATTAAAAAAGGTTTTCATATTGGAATTTAAAAAAATAAAAATAAAAAATAAGAGTTTAAATTGTTTTGACACTTAGCTTAATTATGTAGGGTGTTTAAATTGAAATAATTATTTTGCGACAGTGATGTTGAGAATGAACCAACCGTTTGCCTTGATTTTAATTTAATAAAGGACTGATCACCCGGTATTTAATTAGGCGGGGTGTCACAAGTACTTGCTCGAGTCACCTTCCGTGAGGGCATCTTTGCCTCCATTTGCGCCACTTCCCATTCCAATTGAAAAATATTTGGGAGAAAATTCAAATTTTTTTTGGAACCCATGTGTACCTCTCCCCCTTATTATCCAAATCACCCATCCTCCCTCCAAAAATTTTAATTGGGGATGGTTCACTTTTTTCACCGCCCACATGCCTTCCGTTGTTCAAAAGGAATTCTTATCTTCCGGGAGGAATGTTCGCTTTGGAGGGTCCACCGTTGATCTGTCAAAGTCAAATCCCTTTTTGGACGGACCCTCAACAATTTAAACTTCTAGTGTATAGTTAGTGTGAAGTCCAAATAGTAGGTTCTAAATAGTTAGTTTTTTTTTCATTCTTTAGTTTTTATTTCTTCTTAATTTAGTCTAGTCTAATTAGTTAAAGTTTTATTTCTTTTTTTTTGCTATGCCTTGGTACTAACATGTTTTGTAGAATCTTTGAACTCGTACTTTCACGAGATCACTCCATTTTGGGTAATATCGTTATTTTCCTCCCTTTAACTTGGTTCTTAATTTACATTGAGGACAATGCCAGGTTTTAAGTTAGGGGGTGTGGTATATTCTATCCATTGTTTTGCTTAGTCCATGATTTTTATTATATGTTATTTCCAAGCATGCTTTTCTTGTAAAAAAAATTAAAATTTCAAAAATATTTTCTTTTCTTTTTCTCCTTTGTTGGACATTTTGCCTTGTTTCCGATGATACATTTCAATAATTGTCCGCTCCATTAGACACTCAGTGGTGCATGTTCTCGATTTTAGAAGCTATTATACTATACTCCTCAAATCATTGAAATTATGAATAACTTCATGAATTAAACTTTGATCCCATGAGCATATGCATTTTTCTTGCTTTATTGATTTGGTTTAAGATTTTTATAACTCGGTAATCTTTTGTTGCATTATACTTAGACCGAGTGAGCTTTGGGTTTCCTTCATTTGTGAGTGTTATACACTTCTCTTTCCTCTTTGAAAACGTTACAGTCGTTGGTAATCTCACTATTCTTTCATTTGATTGTTCATTAATTGAGTTTATATCTTGAAATTTATTACTTGAGCATGATTTTCAAAGTTTGTTTTGACTCCATAATTGCATAAACTTTATGAAATGACCATAGGCAATCTTTGTCATATCACCCATATTAGCCTTGACCTCACCTTACATGTTTTCCCTCGTCGACCCCTTTGAGCCTAAATATTAACCTTTCATTTTACAAACCAAAAATCTCATACCAACTCCACATTGGAGTTATATACCATACTTATTACCTATCATACCTTTGTTTGCAATGTTACTTGGGATTGAATGATTTTATTATCGCGTGGTTGCAATTTGGGCATGCGAGAGTGTGAAAATTAAAGAAAAGAAAGAAGCGAAAATAGAGAAAAAGAGATAGTAGAAAACAAAAGAAAAAGTGAAAAAAATAAGAAAAGAAAAGAGAAAGTTTGTATATGATGTATCGTGTTTAATAATACTTGTTACTCTCCAATTGTAATATCCAACGCCTTTTGTGGAACTAGATTTCCATTTTTTATATTGCCTGCATTCTTTCCATTATTCCAAGTTTTAACTCCGAACACTTTGAATCCGTATATGCATATTCTTCATTTCGTACCCTAGCCTAACCTGCACTACATCCCTATGAAGTCCTATGTGATCTTAGGGTGAGTTCAATTTAAATGTTGAAATAGTTTGATAATCTGTGAAAATGCATTTCGCCTCTTTTAATGAGCGGTATCTTTCTTTGAGATTATAATTTTTCATTTTATATATAGCGTTCTTCATTTGTGACATGTGTGCAGTCTAGTTTCCATTTACATTTACTCTTTATGCCCGAATGTTCCGTGTGTTACCTCCTTGTTTCGAGTGAATTCATTTGATGAGTGTAATTCCTCTCAGGATTGATATATGCATGCTTTTATATTTATCCGATTTATTTAAGTTTTTCCAAATCAAACTTTGCATGTGCTCACTCCCCTCCCACATTTTAAGGTTTCAATTCAATGAAGTTCGTCCTATAATGTTAAGAACAACGAACTTTTCATGTGAACTCGTTTGCATTGCTAATAACATGTTGAAATCTTATTCATTGTTATTGAGTTTGTCGCATGTTAGGTTGGGCATATTTTGAGGAAACTATATGATTTTTATGGGTTTTATCCTTGAAAACCCTCACGAGATGACACTCGTCCACTAGGGTAACCTAGGGGTTTAACGGCTTATTGCATATGCTAAATGCAATCGTTCACCCCCGCTAAAGTGACTTTTATCCCTTTAATCTCTTTTGTATATATTTCATGTGTTGTGGTTTTCTTATAGTTCTTCTTTCTTTGAATTTCATTACTAGGGACTAGCAATGTGTAAGTTAAGGGGTATGATTCGTATCGAATATTGCATAATTATACCCTCGATACTTATGCATTATAACCCCATCGGGTATTCTAATGCCTATAATTACGCTCATTAACCAAAGAACCTCTGTTTTTTACGCTAACATGTTATTTGAGGTATAATTGAGTTGTTATAGGTATTAAAGTGCTTGGTATGAAGTTTGGGCGCGTTTCAATAAAGTTCTATCGCGATTCGCATGTTCAGGGGCATTTTTGTCATTTCACACTTAGGGATTTTTGCCTGAAGTCTTCACGAAAGTTGTATCTCTCGGCCAAGCTTTGCGTGGTCATGAACGATGCTAGAATCGGAGCCCGAATGAATTAAACACGGACCTTTAATCGTGGAAGAAAAATAAGAATTTTATTTTAATATTTTATTAATATTTTAACAATCTATTTAATGACCTCCGTGTCCTTTTTTCTTTCAATTTGTAGGTCACTCAATTCAGCCATGGGCGATTTTCGGATAAGCTCGGGTTTGTGCTTGGGTTTTGATTTCTTCAAAATTGGAACCTTTTGCCCGAAATTGGGGCATGCTCGCGTGTCTTACACATGCCCCAATATCTATCACCAAGCCATGGCTGAATTGAGAGTGGGCCATACACACACGAGCTTAGATCATTGATTTTTGGTCCCATTTCACAAATGGGTTTTAGAGCTTTGTCTTCTGTTTTGGCTCACACAGCAGTTGGGTCTTTTGACAAAATACGAGTTGGTATCGTTTTTTGCAATTCTCAAATGGGTCTTTGGCTTGGTGATAGATATTGCATCCTTCGATTTTTACAATTGCGTGGTGATGCTGGTTTCGTGGAGTTGGCCATTGTTGGTATGGTGGTCTCGGCGTAAGGTCCTTGCATTTTGCAGTAGCAACATTCGACCGGGACTCTGTCACCGGTCGACCGGGTTTGGGGATTTTGGCTTTGAATCGAGACAGTGTGTCCTTCCACTGTTCACGCGGTCGATCGGTCACCACCCCCGGTCGACCGGTACTCTGTTTTGGCCGAGATCTTTTGCGGCCACTTTTCTTTTTCCTTTTTATTTCTTTTATTTCTTTTTCCTTTTTATTTCTTTTATTTCTTTTTCTTTTGTTCCTTAATTGGAGACTTATCTCTTTTTTTCATTTCTTTATACCTTTTTCCAACTTAGTATAGAAGTGGCCCTTAGTGTATTTTTGTAAGAGATTAGTTTTAACTCTAATTTTTTCTCTCTTAATAGTTTAGTTTTAGGGTTTGTAAACATTGGGGATTATTTGTTGGAGACCTCCCCTCGCTACCACTTTGGGTATTTCCACTATTAATTTAAGTTTATTTTCTTCTTCTTCTTCTTCTTCTTCTTCTTCTTCTTCTTCTTCTTCTTCCTTATCTATTAGCGTGTTCATTTATTTCCTTCTTTGTATTTATTTTCTTGCCTAGAAAATTAGTGTAGTTTAATTATTTCTTGTTTTAATTGTTTAGTAGTTGTTTTAATTAATTTATCATGTTGTGTGAGTAGTATATTGGTTGGGATTGCGTTTTCGCCATTAATGGGTGTCGAGCTCCGAAAATTAGGTTTCGTGTAAAATTGTATTTAATTGAAACATTGGGAATTAAAATGGGATTATTATGCGTTTAACTTTCTTTGTCACGCAACTTTAGTGTTTATTGTGATAAATCGATTTTAAGATGCGTGTGACCATTTTGAATTAAATGTTTAATCTCACATCGTTGGATTAAAATCCCTTCATGTGTGATGTTTTTGTTTAACTAAAAATGCTTGGTTAAATGTTTTTGAACTGAAATTCTAATTTCGCGTGTTTAGCCCACAACGGGGACGTGATTCCAACTCTCGTTTTATTAATTTTTTATTAGACTTAACTTCTTATTTTTCTTCCTTTTCTTTATAAACCAACCCATTATCTTTTGAAATTTTATTCCAGAAGTGATAAATTCATTACGATCTATCGAACATTTCCTATGGATTCGATACCCGAACTTACCGCTATACTTATAAAACAAGTGTAGTTATAGTTTAGGTTTTTGCATAGTGGAGGGAGCCGATACCAATGATCGGCGTATATATTTATACACTCGCGCCACGGTTTCCCCTGGGTGTCATCTCTCTAAAATCCAGGTTTTATAATGTCCTTCCTAAGATAATCTCCCTCAACCATAGAAAAATTCTTCTTTAGCTCATTTTTCTCCAACTGGACTAGTTTTCCAACCTTTCCCACATCCTCACTCGATGCAAACTGGGACTTGAGGTTGGAATTCTCCTATTACATTAAGGATATGATACCCTCCAAGTTTTGGAGGTCGTTCTTCAGCTTGGTAATCACCTTAATTTGTTCCTTGTATGCCTCTGTTCTAAATTATAGTGTCTTACAAACTTTGATGAATGCCCGATGAGCTTTCTCGCTTACCCCAAGGCCTAAAATCTTTTCAATATTCTTAGAGGACGAAGAAACATTCTCGACAATAAGCTACAAGCATTAAAAGCAAACACAGAGCACATGGAAAAGCAGTAAGAGGGAATGGGGTTCTTTGCTTAATTACCAAAAAGGATAAGGTAATCGTCATTACAACAAAGGAAATACAAAAGGGGAAAAAGACAATACAACACTTGAGTAGAAGGTAAAAAGCCTAATCTACAGAGCTTAACTCCTTCACCTGCTCGGTCGATGCAGGAGCCTTCACTTTACCCTCAACTTGCTCACTGATGACCCCAGCTTGGTCGGAAGCGCCCTCAACATGATTGGCTATGGGATCGGTAGCCACCATCTCCTCAATAATAGGAGGAGGATATGGATCGTACCCTTTGAAGAGTTAGGAGTCAGAAGGATCTCCCGCTATAGTAAAGGCTTGGTCCCAACCTTTCTTGAAGCTCGCCTTTCGAGCGTAGGTAATCTGAATTTCAGCATCGTCATATGGTACATTCTAGTCTTGCTCGTAGATGGTGTCCTCATTGGAAGGGAACTCATCTTCCAATCTCTACACCTTCATAGCAAGCCCATATCTCTTTTACGGTCAACAATATTAAGGTTATTACCTCAACAATGGACTTCTTCTCCAGCTAGTAGGCTTTATTTTCATTCTGAAGATTCTTTACATCTTCAGTCAGCTCTAAGACCTTCTTGGCCTGGTCAGCATGACCATCCAAGAAAGTAGAGCAGTCTGCCAGAAACTACAAAATAAAATAAGAAGATATGTGAATACTCAAAATGTGAATCATCCTTAAAGAAAAATAAAGAGAGAGGAGTGTTTACGAGATCCAGAACCTTGGCAGAGCAAACATGAAGCTTTTCAATGCCAAGATTAATTAAACTTTCACGATTAACATCAAGAACTGCCCCTTTAATAGGTTAGGGGCAACGGATGGGTTTATAGCCACACTCTCAGCTAAGGAGCCAGAAGGAAGGGATAAGACATTGGTTGGGGACGCAATGGCCTTTTTCTTCTCTTTCTCCTTTTCCTTATCCTCCTCTCTCCTCTTTTTCTCTCCCCCTCATTCTCAGTAGCCCTTGCATTGGGGCCACCAGACCTGAGGGAGTCCTCCTCAAACTTCTTCAAGGCCTTGTCCCTGGTGGACAAAAACATCGGATCATCATTATCATCACCTCAAAGCATCAACCTTCTCTTAAGAGGGTCCATTTGATCTTCCTCCTCTTCTTCGAGGGTAAATTAGTCAAGGACTATGGTTTCAGAGCAACCAATTGTAACACCCCGCTTAAAATAATAACGGGTGGCCAGCCCTATACTATATTAAATCAGGAATTTCAGATGGTCCAGTCTCAACATCAACTATCGGTACTATATAATATAGGACTAACTACACGATATCATATAAGCAAGATGTTATAAAAATTTAAAACTTGCAACATACAACAACCCAACACTATAAAACTACTAATGAATAGGAGAGATGCAGGAAAGAACTATAATAATTAAAATGCTAGAAATAAAATGAACCAATTAAATACAACCGAATGTACTACAAAAAGTAGACCCGAATAAGCTGTCGGATCACAGCCAATACAATAACTGAATGGAATAAATATAAACATGTATGTAAATATCCCTTGGGTACAAACCCGATATACAACATGAATCCTACCTAGAATTTTAAAAAAGTAGGGAGCGGCTACATGAAACATCCCGTAATAGTCCGCACCTGTCACGGCTCCCGAGACTCTGGATAGAAGGTCATCCGGCATCCATGCGGTAGGATACCTGTGGAAATATATATGTATATACAAGAAGGAGGGATAAGTAAACGGGTCAGAGCCCCGAATGTGTAAAATATTTAGCAAGTGCATTAACCGTGCATAATAAATACCGGTGTACTTAATTTCATAAATAAGTGAGACCGCACTCTCGTGGAACCCCAACTCACCTCTCATCTAAAGGCGCGCACCTATTCGCGTCCTCAATTTTTTGTTAAATTACCCCCATTGATTTTTAGGACAACCTAACTTATTAGGCCTAGCCTATAACCACGAGAGCTACCTTCCCGTCATAATCTAAGGATCCACCCATTTCTAATCCTATTAGATTATGATTACAACAATTATGCCATAAAAGGCCTAATGAATTCCGATTAATAATCTTATGAATTATAATTACCATAACTCCTAAAACATTACCCCTATACATGTACGTAGATATATATATATCTATATAGGCTAAAAACGTAAGAATGAATATACTTAATAATATGCACATGGAATATTGGCAAGACTTCTCTCTAATCCCAAAATTGTACTACGTTTTGTGCGTGGGGAGTCTCGCAAAGCGAAATCCAAACAAGGAACCGCCTCGTTACACTACTCCTGACAAGGTCAAGACCAGAGATCCGTGATGCCACCAATGGAATTACTTCTCTCAAATCTCGACATGGCACTGCGTTTCGTGCGTGAGGTGTCTCGCAAAGCGAAATCCAAACAAGGAACCACCTCGTTACACTACTCCTGGGCAATGTCGATCCTAGAGATCCATAATCCTCAACATACAAGTAAATACTACCATTACACTAACTATAACTACTAAAGAAAGAAAGAAGAAAAGAAAAGAAAGAAAACAAATAAGATAAAATAAAAGAACCTCCAATAATATCCTCGGGATGATGTAACCGAATAATACCTTATGTGCGATACATCAACCCCCATCAATCTAGTACACCATGATCATCTAAGATGTACTTCATAAAAGTCCATATCCTTTCATCTATAGGATATATATAAATATATATATATATAGGTATTTATTTCTAACCGTATATATATATATATATCATCATCAATCCAATAGCCAAGTGTACATACTACATATGATGTACAAGGCCATGCACATAATATACCCGGCTATATATATCACCGATAAACTGCATCAATGCTATCATCTTCCCAGTGCCCGGCTCACGTAGCAATACTGGGGCCACCATGGTGGGACTAAATGACACCCATCTCGTGGTAAACACGCGCACGACGTCCCGGGAAGCGGTCATAGATCCAACCGGCAATGAGACGAAACATACCCACCACGTCTCATCCCAAAATATATATCTATATGTATAATAATCACAAGGGACGACTATGACCTGGGGAATATCCACACCCTGCATTATATGCCAGGATGCTCACCCTCTACGCGCGCAACTTCCCAATGATAGCATGAGCGGGGTATGCTTAACCAATTAAGTATATGTATTATTCACATGCACAATATATATACATCCATATGATCCAATTATAGGATCAAATAATAAACCACCATATACGGTTTAAGTATCCATACCATGTATGTTCATAACATAAATATATCCATACATTTATATACATACGGATATATATCAACACATATGCACATATCCTTATATCTATATATGATAAACTAATTCTCGTTCATATGCATAAGATATATATACCTGGCTATAAGTATACATAGTCCTCAATATACAAGCCGTCACCACAATTCCTTTAATTTACCTCGATACGTGAATATAATCCCATACTTGAAACATATTCAATCATCTTCCTATGATGAGTAGTCTCCCAAAACCATATGTTTATGTCTATACATATACATTCAACATTAGGGTTATCACCCAAGAATTTGTGAAGTCCATCACTACACCTTTCACCTCTAAATGTGAAAGTACATAATTATCTTTAGTACTATCTAACCATAGGCATTAACAGGACTTAATAGTCTAAAACCTCAATTTATTCCAACCTCATTTCAAGTATTGGAAATCTCAATGGCCATATCCCCATAATTGCGTATAAACTATCCTAACTAGAATTTATGCTACCGCTTATCCTAGTCGATAGTACACCCCCAAGTTGTTTCCCACTTTTACCTATGGTTCAATTTATTATGTGAACCCTTACTCCTATCGGGTTATCATTTGTTCCTTAGTCTAATTATTTCTAAAGATAGGATACCCCTCACTCTTTAAGAGTTCTCAACCTCAAACATATATATATACCTTTATCTATAATTGGTAATTCCAACCTCAAAGAGGTTTCCCCGATATCCATGTGTAACTCCAATATGTACATGGGTACATTTCTCCCAAGTTACCCTAAGGAGTCCCCAAATCCCAATATGTGAGAAAATCCTTATAGGACTCCAAGAATATATCTTTTACATCCTAGAGAAAGCCCCCAAATCAATAAACCCAACCAAAAAGGGTTTGAAATCACTATGGAGAAAATACCTCAAAATGCCCTGTTTCCGAATCGATTCGACCCTGTTCCGAATCGATTCGGACTAGCGAATCGATTCGGCCTCCAAGGCGAATCGATTCGGGTCCAAAGACCTGGGCTTCTGCAATAGGCCGAATCGATTCGGCTTGGGGTCCGAATCGATTCGGTCAATTAAAAATATGATTTACATAGAGATTGCTCATGTTAATAATTTGACACCACGAGGATGTTGGGTTTATGGGATTAGTTGTACTTTCATCATTAGTATGTTACTTTCTAAGTATGGGACTAATTAGTAGATATTTTTGTTACTAACACTTTCTAGGTATGTGAGTAGTGAGTGTATGCATGGACAGTTGGATATTTTTTAGATATGGTACTAGGTAGTACTCTGTTATGGTATTTTTATTCCTAGGTGTGAGTCTAGGTGTAATTATGATTTGTTATTCTTCCTAGGTGAGGAACTAGGTGGTACTTGTGACTGGGTGATGTCTAGGCATGGGACAAGGGATCGATTTAGTTATAATACCTGAATTAGGGATGGATATTTTTGGAAATAATAATAACATGATAAAGAAAATATTATTAATGCCTAAGATAGTAAACATGTATTAAAATGGATTAGCATTACCAATATGTGCAGGACTAACTCAAGTATGGCCAGCTGGTTATAGTGACGTGTGCGTGTGTTGGTGTCTCACTTATATGAAGGACTAACTGAAATTGGGTCTCCGGATATAGTGATTCGTTGTGTATTAGCGTCACCAATATGTACATGACTAATTAAAATTGGGTCATCTGGCTATAGTAATGCGCCATGCTTGGAATGTCAACAATATGTGCAGGGCGAACTAAAATTGGATTGTTTGGATATAGTGATGGGTGTGGGTGTGATGTGTTGAGTTTACTACACTAAAAACACCAAATTATCACAGTCAAAGACCGTGAAAATCGGCTTTGTTCTTAATGTGTCACGAGTTTTGACCGTGACAAATTTGGGTAGCATTAAAAAAACTGTTGAGTAGTATGGCCATTGCCATTGTACAACATTTTGATTTCTTCATTTCCCTGTCCACATAATCATAAAACCTGATAATGCAATCCAAACATATATACAATCAATCAATAAGCATTAATATTCATTCAAAAACCCAACCACAATTACATTAAACAACCAAATAATGTTTTCAAACACTACAAATCACAAATAGGAAACAAAATAATGTTATCAAACCATTAAACCCAACAACAAAATAATGTTACCAAACCAACAAATAAATAATGTTTATTAAGCCGACATATGTACAAGTTGGGTAGGCCACGCAATATATGAATCAAAATAACCCTGAATGTTACTTACACCACATTAAATACCCAACCATAATCTTTCATTTTCTTTCCCTGGGATGAAACTCGTGATGTGGATCTTGCATTCGAAGGACTGAATAAGACGATCATGCACAAGATCATTTGTTTGCACACTCATGTCCCTTATAATGTTATAATTACAACACCTCAAGTCAAGTCATGGAGGACCACTATCTCTTCATCAACAGGATATGGACTCAGGATGGAGGACTTGAAGTCGTAGGGAGAGAAATTTGTAGGGAAGATCGGCGAGGGCATGTGAGATAGAGTCTTGGTTCCCTCATCCACCACCTTTTCTTTTCCCTTACCTTTAATATACCTACCAAATTAAGTTAAGGCTTCCTTGACTATATCCTCCACATTGTTCATCGACTTTCTCAGACCATCAAGACTTGCGTGCATCTCATTTTTAAGGTCGTCGACCTGCAACAATAATTCAACCCTAATTGCTATCATGTCCTTCCCTTTCTGCTTTCCAACTCGAAAGCAAACACCGTTAGTCTGACCATTGTGATCGTGCTTGAGCACCTGGCTAACAGGGTCCATATTTAGAGATGCCTTGTCGGCATCGCTATGTGAGTTGTGAACCCTCTTCAGCTTATCCTGAAATAATAAAAAAAATACCTGATTAGAGTTAAAATAAAATATAAGTAAAAAGACTTAAATTAACAACATAATTATTATTATAACTTATAAGTGTTGCCTCGACATTAGGGTTGGTCTTTCCCTTCTTTGTCCATATTGCCACATAGGAATAAAGCTTATGTGGCCTATCCATCGGGCCGGTCCCCATCTCCGAAAATAAAATAAAATAAAATAAAACAAAATAAAATAACGAGGGGGATGTTCGTTCGATACCTCTCGTTCGAACGAGATCTCGTTAGAAAGCCCACTTCGTTCGAACGAACTCTCGTTCGAACAGCCTCGTTCGAACGAGACTTCTAACGAGCTGACAATTTAGGCTTTTTGCCTGTTTTGATTTCGCGTGTCCCGTAACCTTGTTCATATGTAGAGATAACCTTTCCTTGATGATTAATTGATATATTTGGGATAATTGGGATATAATGAGGAGTAAAACATAGAAGTGTGATTTGAACCAAATGGAAATTATGGGTTAGGACGTGAGTGCCTATTACGATGTGAGAACAATTAACGGATTGAATAATTATATTAACCGGGGTTATGTAAATTGTGTAATATTATAAATTGGTATGATAATGAGAAGTGTACCACAAATAAACTATGGTGATTACTAAGATGTGTGTATACTTAGTATATGTATATGATTTTATGTGTATGACATACCTACCATACTTGCTATCATGGGAGGTTTACGTTCGCTTAGGGCCTTCTAATCCTTGTGTTGCCCGGATTTAGATTGGTACCTCGAGAACATAGGTCAGAGAAGGACTTATTGGGATATTAATAAGTCTGCTGATCGTGGGAGCGTAGGTATGTGCGTGACCCATGTGATGTGACTGTGTTCGCCTCCATTGTTTATGATTGTTGTTATCTGAGAACGATTCCTGAGAGATTCGAAATGCGTGATCCTTATGTACGTGATGTACCGGGATGGATAGCAGAGTATGTGTGCGCCGTAGCTTAGCCTCGGGGTGCTTGTAATGTATATTTATGACATAAATAATATACACTTAAATAATGAGAACTTTCATGTTGATATTGTGAGTATAATTATGGTAATGTTTTGAGAACATATAACGGGATAACCGGTAATGAATGGTGTTGCTAATAATTGAGAATCCGAGTTTAAGTAAAGCCCTTTATCTAATTGATAACGCTGGAATGCATAATGGTAATCGTATAGTAAGGGGTAGGACTTATTACGGTTTGGTTCGAGATGAATGTTACTTAGATGGGTACGGTACGTTAGGAGTGCACATTTAGTCGAGAGGTGAGTATTTCATGTGAGTGCACGTCCTAACATGTATTTTGCATTCATTGTTTTAATGTTGTTAAAACACTTGCTATTTTTAAATACTCTCCACTTTCGGGCTCTGACCCGTTTGCTTTCAAATCTATTTTTGTAAAAACCATTTTAGGTGCCGAGCCACAAGGACACCATGCTTAGGATCCTCATTCAGGTTACGAGCTATAGCTGTTTGTGGAAGTTACAAGACTTTGCTATTAGACGCTTAATCTATCTTGACTCTATATTCAGCTTTCATCGGTTGTAGGGCATGTCCCCCATTTCTAGTAGAAACATTTCCTATTTCAGACTTTCAGACTGTTGGCATGTAATTTAATTCAGGATACTTTATTTTACTTATTTCAGTTGTGGGATTGTGGTGAGGAGTTTTCCTCCGAACTTATTATTGTTTATTGGTTACTCTATTACTTATTTATGGTGAATGGATTATGTTGTTCTTCCATTATTCTTTTATTGCTTGTTAATCGGATTTAATTTAAAATTTGGCGCTTAATTTTTAAATACTAAGTGGTTAGTAATCATTAAAAATATTTTCGACAGTGATGCTATTAACTGAACCAACTTGGCATTTTGTATTAATTTAATAAAGGAGTAGCTACCCGGTATTTAATTAGTCGGGGTGTTACAATAGGATGGTTAAGTATGGATGACAATAAATTAAGGCCATACTGGATACCCCATGAAAGAATATTTTTATCTCCTCCTTCCAAAGGTTAATTTGAGTACATGTTGCAAGTGTATATATATTGGTAAGTATACTTTATGTTTATATGGTTTTAGTTATAAATTCCTTATTAGGTATTTTCTACGGTTCAATGTTCATAACTTTATCAATATATATATATATACCATTATTCCGTCTTTACTCGTGTTTCATGGAATGTGACTTGAGTGGAATTATATTATTGTTGTATAATCATTGAAAGTTACATAAATATATTAAGATAATACTTGTGATTGAGATTCAGTGCTGATTTAGTTGGATTAACATGTGTAAGGTCTAATCAATCCAGTTCAGCTCCATATGAAGGAAACGTAAATGCATAGTTGACAATCCAAGGTGAGTGTACTCACTGGAAGAATGTATTTTTATACTATTTTGGATATGATCAAAATTTTATGAATATGAAATTGTTCATTTTAGTTTACCAAAATGGGAGGTTACTCCCCGACTCGAAATGGGGGAGAATTGTCTATTTCAGATAGGATATATGAATCATGATTCGAAAAGTTGGTCATTCATTATGAATGAGCCGAAAATTTGGTCATTCTTTATGAATGAGCTCGATATATATATATATATATTATCACAGGAATATGATTTATTGCATTTAATTTTATCCAATAGTGTAGTAGTGATGCATTCACTGAGCTGTTTTGCTCACGGTTCCAATATTTATGTTTTTCAAGTAACGCGATGTCACTGCCAAATCTAGGAGGTTGGGTTGGGTTAGCTAAGAATGGGTGAAACAAAGGTTTTGTTTACATGTAAATGATGTAATTAATTTAACTTATCCTTCAAGCAAGTTTGTATAAGTATGACTACTTTATGTTGTAGAAACTTTTTAGTTATATGGATTTATACTGATGACGTTATAGTTAAGACTCGTGTTTATGGTTTGGTTAAATTAATTGTAAGGACACAAATTTCCAATTGATTCCTTTGTAGTTTTGGCTCAATTCCAGACAAAACGTTTGAGTCATAGGATAGAGTTATTGACCATCCTTTAAGCCTATGACGTGTTTGTTGAAGACATAGCGGCCAAGATATTAAAGCTTCGTCAAATGTCGAGTTTAATGTGCCTCGTTTCTACGTCGATAACATTGGTTCCATTGCTCCTAAGGTATGAATGCATATTAAATATATATATATATATATATATATATATATATATATATATATGAACTTGGAACATTTTTCATTGGGTGAATTTTTATTTTAAATTGTTGTTGTATTTCAGAAAGTTTCATTAAAACTTTAATATAAATTTTTTGGGCTAAAAATAGAATTTTCAACTTTCTGGTTTTTCGTTCGATATTGTCGTTCGAACGAGTTTGTCGTTAGAACGAGAATGTTGTTCGAACGAGGTTTTCAATGACCTGCCACTGGAACTTAGTTAGAAGTATCGTTCGAACGAGACTTCGTTCGAACGAAAATCTCGTTCGAACGAGATTTGGCAGGAACAGCTTTTTGGATAGTTTTTGACAGTTTTTCCACTTTCCCACTTTCTTTCCCCACTAACTTTTTGACAGATTTAACTAGTGCGGGAACAACATTTTTGTTAAGACTTTTTCATAACCTTTTCTTCACCAAGAGTGTTTTGAGAGTTAATTCTTCCAAAGAAAAAGTCCCCTTGAATTTTTGTTAAAATGTTTTAATCCTTAGAACAAAATCAAGGTTTACACACCCATATTATTTGTTTACCCAAGTTACTCTCTATATATACTTTGCTTGGAGTTTGGCACCGATTTTATCTCTACCGTTTGAAGAGAATTTTGGGTTTACTTCTAAATCTCACAAAGAAGAAGATTGTTTGCGTTGGCATACCCGCTTGGAGAAAGGCTCCTAGTTCGGGTGACGGTGACCAGAAAAAGTTCAATCGGTGGATTCCGAGACCACGGTGGAGCTTCGTGGTTATTCGCTAGGCAGAGGTTGATACAAGAAGATGCGCCGGGGCTTGAAAGAGTCGAGTCGAGTGTTGTAAGTCATCTTGCTTGTATTTTTAAATTCCGTACTTAGTGGATTTGAGGCTAGGGTCGTCCGAGGTTTTTTTTCGTAGTGGGTTTTTCCTCGTACATCGCGGCGTAGTGATTCAGTGTTTATTTTATATTACAAAATCACCTAGAACGCATGCTTAGGTAAAAAGATAAAATTTGGTTTAATCACTACTTGTTTAATTTGGTGCTAAATAAATATTGGGTAATGTGTAATTAATTCAAGTCATTAATTTAATTTATTAAAATTTGGTTTGGCCTAAATTTACTAAAATGAATTAAATATTTTGTTAGGCAAATTTCTAGGACTTGGATTAGTTTGGATTCAGAGAAATTAACTTAAATGTGTGTTTAATTTAATTTCACGTTGTTTAATTTTAATTTGAAAAAGAAAATTAAAATTTGTTAATTTTTTTTGTAATTGAACCATCATTGCATGCTTCCGCATATTTATAAAGGAGATTGAAATTACTTTTTACGGTAAGAATTTAAAAATTGGGGGCCTCGCATTCCAACAAGTGGTATTAGAGCGGGATCACTAAATTATTGCGTTTAAGATCCTTCAAATATTTTTGCTAAAAATGGAATTTTCCCCTGCTTCAAAATTTTCTATTTTCGATTGTTATCTCATGCTTGCACATGACTCTTCTCTTGCCATATCTTATGAGTAATTTCTTGCATATCTTACATACTCTAGCTTTTGTGCTTAAGGATATATCTTTTGCTAGTTGTATGTTTTGTTTATCATTTTTCTAGTCTATGCTTAATAATCAATCACATGCTAGAATTATGATTTTTGTTTATCTTTCGTATTTTATTCTTTCACTTTAATTTGCATTAAATGAAAAATACAAAAAGATTTTTGTTTATCATTTGTGTTTTACCCCTTTCGTAATTCATGCTTAATGAAAAATACAAATCATTTTTGCGTGTCTTTTGAGTATATATTTTTTTTGGTTTAAAAAATTATCAAAAACTCAAAAAGATTTTATTTTGTGTGTATTTTGATTTTACACACATTTTGTGGCATATGTTTGTGTTTGAATCCTCATTTCGCTTCCATGTGACTAGAACTTTTGGTTAGAATTTTAATCCTTAAAATGTTCTTTATCATGCTTACATGGAGTAGCTTAAGTTTGACTTGCTTAATGGATTCACTTTTATATGCCTTTACACACATGCACGAGCTATTTGAACCTTAACGTCACATGTTATATTTGAGCTTTGTGAGGTGTTCTCCTACCAATCTAGTCATCTACATATTTGTGACCTAGGAGGACTAGTGCATGTCAAAATCCTTTGCGAAAGGATTTATTATTTGTGACCTAGGAGAAATACAAATATTATATATAAATGTGCACGGGAAAGGGCTCCGAAAGGATTTATTATCCTTTGCGAATAGTAAGCCACCGTTTGCTTGGTCCTAAAAGAAATACGTGGTCCAAAGGCCTAAAAGAAAATATGGCATTAAAAGAGAAATAATTTGCCAAGGCCTAATTTGTTTAGTTGATTTATTCATTCAAAAGAATAATATATATGCTTATTGAGGGAGTTTGGATGATATATCAACGGTTTGCACAATCTTCGTTTATCCTAGTTGTGCTTTCAATGTCATGACTCTATTGGTTTGTAGAATCATCAACATGCTAGGTTTGTATGCATTATTTTTGTTTGTTCATTAGTTCACTTTATCCTGTCATATAAAGGCTAAATTCTAGTTGATAAATTTTTGCAATCAAATGCAAACTACGTGAACACGTTTAAGTGATTGGGTTTTAATTCATTGGTATCTTGTTCACAGCCCAACACTTTCGTTTCCATATGATACATTTATGATATAAGAGTGTGGAAAATCTTATGTTATTTAGTTTTGTTTCATTTTGGTGTTTATATCTATATATGTGTACTTATGCTTAGTTTGAATCTATTGTGTATACCTATATATGATATTTTTGTTTAGTCTTTGCCATGTTTAGCTAGTCCATCTATGTTTTTAATTCATTTTCGGTATCTATCTTGTTGCGAATTTTGTTTCGATATCACATGCGTAGATTACTACAATCAATTGATATCTTTTGTTATCGCATCATAGTTGATATTCATATCTTTATATGGATTGATTGAATTTTAGTTGCCCATGTGCTTTAATGTTCTCATCATTTTATGCACAATTGCATGTTTTTAGCTTGTTATCCCATTCTATTTATCCCTTGCTTAGTTTAGACAGTGTATATGCTTTAATTGGGGGAGATAAATTAAGCTTTGATTCTTTAGCCTTTGTCTATTCCTGAACAAAAAGGGGGAGAATAATAGGGGAGAAATGGTATCTAATCCTATTATAATCGTATCTTAGTTTAGGGAGATTTATCTTAGGGGGAGACGTATTTCTAAGTAGGTCATTTGTTTGATAAAGGGGAGAATTAATTAAGGGGGAGTCTTTATTTATATTGCATTTAATATTTTAATATTCCCTATGCGTTTAATGTGTTTGCTTAAGTGTGCAGGAATTACATTCTAAGTGGCAACTTTCACCGGCAAAGATTTTGATCCTTGGGTCTTATGTCAAGTATTGGGTGGGATGTTTTTGAGTCTAGTGAACTTGACGGCCCTTTAGGGTTTTTGTTGATTTTTGTCCCGGAATAGCCAAAGGGGGAGATTTGTAAGGACACAAATTTCCAATTGAGTCCTTTGTAGTTTTGTCTCAATTCCAGACAAAACGTTTGAGTCATAGGATAGAGTTATTGACCATCCTTTAAGCCTATAACGTGTTTGTTGAAGACGTAGCGGCCAAGATATTAAAGCTTCGTCAAATGCCGAGTTTAGTGTGCCTCGTTTCTATACTCCTAAGGTATGAATGCATATTAAATATATATATATATAGGATCTTGAACATTTTTCATTGGGTGAATTTTTATTTTAAACCCTTGTTGTATTTCAGAAAGTTTCATTAAAACTTAAATATAAATTTTCTGGGCTAAAAATAGAATTTTCAACTTTCTGTTTTTTCGTTCGATATTGTCGTTCGAACGAGAATGTCATTTAAACGAGGTTTGCAATGACCTGCCACTGGAACTTCGTTAGAAGTATCGTTCGAACGAGATTTGGCGGGAACAACTTTTTGGAAAGTTTTTTACGATTTTTCCACTTTCCCACTTTCTTTCCCCACTAACTTTTTGACAGATTTAACTAATGCGGGAACAACATTTTTGTTAAGACTTTTTCATAACCTTTTCTTCACCAAGAGTGTTTTGAGAGTTAATTCTTCCAAAGAAAAAGTCCCCTTGAATTTTTGTTAAAATGTTTTAATCCTTAGAACAAAATCAAGGTTTACACACCCATATTAGTTGTTTATCCAAGTTACTCTATATATATACTTTGCTTGGAGTTTGGCACCGGTTTTATCTCTACCGTTTGAAGAGAAGTTTGGGTTTACTTCTAAATCCCACAAAGAAGAATATTGTTTGCGTTGGCATACCCACTTGGAGAAAGGCTCCTAGTTCGGGTAACGGTGACCAAAAAAAGTCTGATCGGTGGATTCCGAGATCGCGGTGGAGCTCCGTGGTTATTCGCTAGGCAGAGGTTGATACAAGAAGACGCATCGGGGCTTGAAGGAGTCGAGTCGAGTGTTTTAAGTCATCATGCTTGTATTTGTAAATTCCGTACTTAGTGAATTTGAGGCTAGGGTCGTCCGAGATTTTTTCCCGTTGTGGATTTTTTCTCGTACATCGCGGCGTAGTGATTCAGTGTTTATTTTATCTTGCAAAATCACCTAGAATGCATGATTAGGTAAAAAGATAAAATTTGGTTTAATCACTACTTGTTTAATTTGGTGCTTAATAAATATTGGGTAATGTGTAATTAATTCAAGTCATTAATTTAATTTGTTAAAATTTGGTTTGGCCTAAATTTACTAAAATGAATTAAATATTTTGTTATTCAAATTTCTAGGACTTGAATTAATTTGGATTAAGTGAAATTAACATAACTGTGTGTTTAATTTAATTTCACGTTGTTTAATTTTAATTTGAAAAAGGAAATTAAAATTTGTTAATTTTTTTTTTTGTAATTGAACCATCATTGCACGCTTTCACATATTTATAAAGGAGATTGAAATTACTTTTTATTGTAAGAATTTAAAAATTGGGGGCCTCGCATTCCAACATTAATTATGGTTCGACTCACTTTAACTTTCAAACTTAATTATATGTAACTGGGTTGGGGTGTGTCAACTTTTGAAATCAGATCCTAGGTTTTGGAGTTAGAAGAGTTTAGATTTTACATTGAATGTAAGAAATATGTTTTGTTGGGTCCTAACAATTATGTTAGAAAAGATATGTATATCTTCATGCTGTTATATCTTTTATTCATTTCAGATAAAGAATGGAACGAGGGAATGTTAATGTGAGAATAGAAGATGAGGCTTCAAATATGCCAGCAAAAGCGGAGGTTGAACAACATGTTTATATAAATGTAGAACCCTAGGTAGAACAGTTAACAGATATGCAAAAAATGGCACGTGTTATGACTTTAATGGCAGAGGAGCAAGCTAGGTTTATGGCTCAGATGGAAGAACAACAAGCCTGGCAACTGGAGGCACAAGCATTGGCTAGGGTGGAGGAGGTTATACACCGGGAAGAAAGGAGTATTTCACATAAGAAATTTATTAAGATGAATCCACCCTCATTTGAAGGAGAAATGGATCCAGCAGAGGCAGAAGTATGGGTTAAAGAGATTGAACTTATCTTTGATGTCATTAGAATGCCTGAAAATCAACGAGTGACCTTAGCGACGTATATGTTGAAAGGAGAAGCTAAGTATTGGTGGGATGCCGCAAGACATTTGTTGATTACTACAGGAGGTGGGAATGTGATCTCATGGGATGCTTTTATCAAAGCTTTATATGATAAGTATTTTCCTCCAATGTATTGAAAATAGAAGGTGAAACAATATTTTATGTTGAATTAGGGAAGCATTACAGTTAGAGAATACGAAGCTAAACTTACAGCTTTATCTCGGTTTGCTTCGAGGTTTAAACAGAACGAGGAAGAGATGTGTAGCCAATTTCTCGATGGACTAGAGTTAGTTATTAAATCACGATTGTCGACTTTAGAGACTGTAAATTATTCAACCTTGGTGAACAAAGTCATGCTAGTATAAAATGATGTGAATGAAGCGAGAGGGAATCGAGAACGAGGCATAAAGAGAAGTAGATTCGACCCTAATTATAAAAAAGATAGTGATACAGAATATTCAAGGCTTGGAGGGCAAAAATTTAATCATGGTAAAGGTATGGGAAGTGGTTCGCAAAGGGATGGACCTAGTAGTGGAAGAGGTTCAGGAATTTCAGCACAAGGGAATCCAAATGCTTATTTCTTTTGTGGGATAACTGGTCATATAAAGAGGAAATGTCCAAGGTTACTAAATAGAGAATGTATTAACTGTATTCAGAAGGGTCACCTGAAAAATAACTATCTTATGTTAGCATGAACAGTTTCAATCAGTAGTGTGGGGATTAGTAAAGGATACTCTCCAGGCAATGCAACCAGGAGAAGAGATACACGACAAGTAGGTGGATCGCAGAATGTAACAAAAATTAGGAATTTCCTAGGATTAGCAGGTTACTGTCGTAGATTCATTAATGGATTTTTAGAAATAGCGTTACCATTGAAAAAGTTGAATCATAAAGAAGCGAAGTTTGTTTGGGATGAAGAATGTGAGAGGAGTTTTAAAGAATTAAATAATCGGTTGGTTTCAGCCCCTATACTTACTATTCCATGTGGGAATGAGTCTTTCGTGATCTATACAGACGCTTTATTTCAAGGGTTAGGATGTATTCTTATACAGAACAGGAAGGTAATAGCATATGCTTCCAAATAATTAAAGACACATGAATAAAACTACCCTATGCACGATTTGGAGTTATCAGCCATTGTTTTTGCTTTGAAGTTATAGCAACATTACTTGTATGGGGAAACTTGTGAGATATATACGGATCATCAAAGCTTAAAATACTTGTTTAAACAAAAAGAACTGAATTTCAGACAGAGGCGTTGGATAGAGTTGATTAAAGACTATGACTGCACCATTCATCATCATCCTGGGATGGCCAATGTAGTAGCAGATGCTTTGAGTCGAAAATTATCAATGATTCTAGGTTGCATACAGTGTGCACGTGTTGGAAATATTCTTGACTTGGCATCAATGGAGATTGAATTAAAGTTTTCAAAAAAGGGAGGATTATTAGCACATGTTACGGTGAGACCTTTATTGGCAGAACGCTTACGAAATTTGTAGATCGATGATCCATTCCTTGAGAAGAAGAAGCGGGAAGTCCTGGATGGTAAAGAGAGTGACTTTGATATTAAGAATGATGAATTGTTGTGTTATAAAAATAGGATTTGTGTACCGAATGATCCATCCTTAAAGAAGGATATATTAGAAGAGGGACATAGTTCTATTTACTCTATGCATCCGGGAAGTACGAAAATGTACAGAGATTTGAAAAAATATTACTGGTAGAACAATATGAAACGTGAGATTGCAGAATTCGTAGCTAAATGTTTAGTATGTCAACAAGTGAAGGTGGAGCATCAGAAGCCGATAGGATTATTACAGTCATTATCTATTCCGGAATGGAAGTGGGAACATATGATGATGGACTTTGTAACTGGATCACCCCGATCACTAAAGGGGCATGATTCAATTTGGGTAATTGTAGATCGATTGACGAAGTTAGCTCATTTTCTTCCAGTTAAGACCACCTACACTTTTGAAAAGTATGCATGTATGTACGTTGATGCGATTATCCATTTACATGGAGCACCAGTGTCAATTGTATCAGATAGAGATCCAACGTCCACTTCTAAGTTTTGGACTCGTTTACAAAATGCCATGGGCACAAGTTTAAAGTTCAGTACTGCATTTCACCCACAAACCGATGGGCAGTCAGAACGGATTATTCAAATATTAGAAGACATGTTACTAGCTTATGTATTTGACTTCAAGGGTAGTTGGGATGATTATTTTCCATTATTGGAATTCTCGTATAATAATAGTTACCAGTCCACCATTGGTATGGCTCCTTATGAAGCTTTATATATGAGGAGATGTAAAACACCTTTATATGGGGATCAAGTAGGTGAAAGGAAAATTTTGGGTCCTTAATTGATAGATAAGACGACTTAAAAGATTAAAATGATTCGAGAACGGATAAAGATAACGCAAAGAAGGCAGAAATTTTATGCAGATAAAAGGAAGTATCCATTAGAATTTTAAAAGGAGATTATGTATTCCTACGTATTTCACCATGGAAAGGAGTCATGAGATTTGGGGAAAGGGGAAACTAAGTCCAAGATACATTGGACTATATGAAGTGCTGGAAATAATTGGGACCCTGGCATATAGATTAGCATTACCTCCAGAATTGTCTCATTTACATGATGTGTTTCACGTATCGATGCTTCATAAGTTTTTGGCAGATCCATCTCATCAATTGAAAACTCAACCTATTAAAGTGAAGGAATACTTGTCGTACATCGAGGAACCGGTGGAAATTCTTGATCGTAAGGAGAAAGTATTAAGGAATAAAGTTATTCCATTAGTTCAAGTTATGTGGATGAGCTATGGAATTAAATAAGAAACTTAGGAAATGGAGGATAGCATGAATAAACAATATCCCCATTTGTTTCGTAAGTGACCTTTATATTAAATTTCGGGGACAAAATTTTCTAGGGGGGGGAAGTTGTGACAACCTAGATATAATTATGATAAATTCTATTTGAATCATGCTTAAATTATTTTATATGGATATTGTGTTATATATATATATATAATGTTAGTATATTATATTTGGTCTAATCTTATCTTCAAAAATAGTGAAATATCGAATTGGGTACAAACATAAAATTTTGAAGTTTTTGGTAGGAATGTTCGTGTTGAAGACTAGTTTTGACCCTCGTAATATAATAATTGACTCAAGGTCATAACTAGATAGTTGTAGCTATATGAGTTATATTTTTGACACAATAAACGGCGCATCAAATGGATGTCCGAGTGAGATGTTATGCCGAATTTATGAAGAAGGGAAAATCTGTCCATTCCCTTTAAGTGGTAATTTGTCTTTTAGTAAACCAAATGGTTTAATTTGATTGGTTGGAAAGGAGGGCTGCATTTGTCGACTCAAGCCTCTCCATTTAACCTATTTATTCAGAAAATTTATTCTTTGCTTTAGTTTAGAGGGGATTTAGCTTGAGGAAAGAGAAAGTAGAAGTTTAAGGAAGAAAGAATTCCAAGAAAAGCTAGGAAAAATTCGAAGAAAATCCTTAAGGTGTTTTCAAGGTATAATTATGTGTTAATATTGTTTTAATCTTGAATTATACTCATTTAAAAGTATATAAATCATGAATTAGTGATTAAAATTCTATCCTCCTTTGTGATAGTAAGTATTGGTTCATATGTGAGATAAGTGGTGTTTGTAGGCAATATCGCTTTGTATTGAAACCCCTTGTATTCAAACTTGAACATATTTTTGTGCGCTTACTGGAATTGAGAAATTCAAATTGGATAAGAAACTAGACTCATATATTCATATCATATCCTAAAATTCGAATTTGACTCCTTGTGGTTAGGCCTTAGTGATGGTTGCAAGTTGGTACATAGTTGTTGTTTGTATCTTTCATTTTGATATGCCCTGAGTTTGGTAAAGCTTTTGATATAGAAAATAAACTCAAAAAATTATGAAACTTTAATTCTATACTATTCAATATGTGTATTAAAAATGGGTGGAAAATCATGAAAAGTTATGATGTAGAAAAATTATGACAATTCTTAGAAGTTAAAGGAACAATAGAGGAGCGTGTAGGGCGGATTTATCATGTTGTAAAGAAATGGTCATGACTTTCTCTAGAAAGCTTGAAAAATAACACTGTCACTTGTAATGGAAAATATATTCAGATATGTTTCCATATTGATAATATTGGACACCTTTATTTTTACAATATATGAATATAAGATGGTTAAGTATGAAGGACAATAAATTGAGGCCATACTGGATACCCCATGAAAGAATATTTTATTATATCCTCCTTCCAGAGGGTAATTTGAGTACATTGGGAAGTACACTTTTATGTTTACTTGGTTTTAGTTATAAATTTCTTATGAGGTATTTTCTACGGTTCAATGTTCATAACTTTATCAATATATATACCATTATTTCGTCTTTACTCGTGTTTCATGGAGTGTGACTTGAGTGAAATTATATTATTGTTGTATAATCATTGAAAGTTACATGTATATATATTAAGATAATACTTATGATTGAGATTCAGTACTGATTTAGTTGGATTAACATGTGTAAGGTCTAATCAACCCAGTTCAGCTCCACCCGAAGGAAACGTAAATACATAGTTGACAATCCAAGGTGAGTGTACTCACTAGAAGAATGTATTTGTATACTATTATGTATATGATCATAATTTTATGAATATAAAATTGTTCATTTCGGTTTACCGAAATGGGAGGTTACTCCCCGACCCGGAGTGGGGGAGAATTGTCTATTTCAGACAGGATATATGAATAATGATTCGAAAAGTTGATCATTCATTATGAATGAGCCAGAAAATTAGGTCATTCTTATGCATGAGCCAGAAATTTGGTTATTCTTTATGAATGAGCCGGATAAATATATATCTATTATCACAAGGATATGATTTATTGCATTTAATTTAATGCAATAGTGTAATAGTGATGCATTCACCGAGATGTTTTGCTCACGGTTCCAATATTTATATTTTTCACGTAACGTGATGTCACTGCCAAATCTAGGAGGTCGAGTTGGGTTAGCCAACAATGGGTGAAACAAAGATTTTGTTTAAATGTAAATGATGTAATTAATTTAACTTATGTTTGTATAAGTATGACTACATTATGTTGTAAAAACTTTTTAGTTATATGGATTTATGTTGATGACTCTATAGTTAAGACTCATGTTTATGGTTTTGTTAAATTAATTATGGTTTGACTCACTTTGACTTTCAAACTTAACTATAAGTAACTGGGTTGGGATGTGTTAAAAACTAACCTAGAAATGGAGGTTTTTGGTCACTAAAGGCAATAAATACCTGGTTGCGAAGGTGATTGCAAGAGTTGTGTGGTTGGTTGCAGCGAGGTGAAGAGAAGGGGACGTCGGGGAGTGATTCGTTGAGGCTAGGGTTTATTTTTTGGGAGGAGTAGGGGAGTGTTTTAGAGGGAGAAAAGAAACTAACAATGGCTAGGGATTTTTTAGAAGGGGGACTTTTAGTGTTTTGGCTGATGAAAAAAGGAACATGTAGTTGTCACGGTCGTTGACCGTGACAAGTCCGTGACAATTAGTTGTCACGGTCAAAGACCGTGACAACACTTGCGTATTTTTTTGTCACATTTTTTTACCGTGAGAATAGCTCGCCGGAAAAAGGTGATAATTTTGAATTTTTGGTGTGATGGATGTTAAGGGCACCAGAATATATACAAGACCAATAAAAAGGTATTCTATTTATAATGGTGTCGCATTAATAGTAATTAAACAATTGAATTGTATTAAGTTAAAGGATTATAATCTAATTAAATGTTGAAATAAACATAATTGAACTTGGATAGTGGGTTCACCTATTTTCTGTAGGCAGTTGGTATCGTTTTACTTTACTCGCATCTTAATATTTTATTCTTAAATTAAAATATTATATTATGATATTTATATCTTATGATTCCTATGTCTGGATTCACGAATCCTTATTTGGGAAGGGTAGCTGGAATTCCTATAGTGGGCTCTGACCCATTGCATTGATAACATTTTAGGTTAGGATACTATGTAGTCGTTTTGTAGTGGAGATTAACATGATTTGCAACTACAGATTTATTGTATCGCTTGGGATTACTTTTCCTTTTAAGTCATTTAGTTATGAAACGATTGATTTTGGATTTAGTGGGTCACTCGACTCTACAGTTGTTTATGATTTTTTAATTAGAGAAAATTTATTGTAGTTGACTCTTTTATTCTATTGGAGAATATTTATTAAAGTATAGCATGGTGGTGAATTTTATCGTGGTGAATGTTTTAATTCATCAAATTATCTCCTGTGAAAAAAAATTTAAATGTATCATATTTGTGTCACATGCTAAGAATGACACTTAATTTTAACGATCGATATACTTTGGTATTGGGGCCTAAACACACTCAATGGAAAAATATGTGTGCTGTTACAGTTGATATCATAGCATGGTCTTAGGTCTCGAGGGTTTTCGTTATAGATTTTGCATTTCCGATCTTTGATTTCATTTATTGATTTATACTCCCTAGGTTGTGAGTCTAACATACGTGTTGGTCTTGTCTTTGAGGAGATAGGGCGTTTGAGTTAAGAGCCATTTTGGAGCATTGAGGATAGAGATCGTGACCTTGAGGTGAGGAATCATTATTGGGGCTTTTAGAGATGATATTTGATGTTAAACCATTATAGGACTTTGATTATGCGATGGAAATTGAGATTAAACTAGTAATGATTGGTGGGGGAGTGTGGCAGACCCTTATTTCATAGTTATGCTCCATATATATAATTATATTTTATTTGGGGTGTAGGTGCATTTATGATTGGATGTATGGGCGCCCAATAATGGCATACTACGGTAGATGTATATGAGACATTTTATAAGTGTGGATTTACATTACGACATTTACGCTTCACCAAATTCTAAGGAAAAAATTCCCGTATTAGTGAGACCATAATACCCGTTAATTTTGAGGCAAACAAATTTATTTAAAATTTCAAAATCAAAATTTTATTTAATAATTTGGATTAAACAAAATTTTAATTTTGGATCTGAATTAAAAATAATTGGTTTTTTATTTAAATGATTTGGGGAAAATAACATTTTTGGAGGAAGGACCCGACCCCAGGTGGATCAAATCGATCCGTTTATGGGCCGGATTTATCTAGATTACGACAGTTAATTGGGGTGGTTAATTTTGCAGATGTTTGAGTTTATTTTGGACTCTTTTGTCTAACTCTTTTAAAGGCATGAACCTCAAGATTTTTTAACACTTATTCCTTAACCAAAAAGCATTAGCAAATATTTTTTCCTCTCCCTCCTTTCCAAAACCTAAACCTCTATTAAAACAAAGATTTAACTCAATTTTTATGGCTTAAACCACGTTTTTTGAATATAAAAGAACAATACTTCCATATTTTCGCAAGATGAATGCAACTGAGTATTCAGACTTCAAGACGAATTATTTCAGGCAAGAATATCATTATTATTCTCCTTAAGTATTATTTGATTTAAACGTTGCTTAATCATTTTTAAGAGAGTACTCCTCTTAGTGTTAGGGTGCTTAAATATAAACTGAGGCACCCTTTATTAATGAGAATTATTAAATATACAAAGTACTAATGATAATGAAGTAATAAACTCAGTTCGAATAGAACAAACTCTTTTGCATACACTCACAAACACTCCTGTATAACTCAATGACAAACAATAAATATAATTTATTCTAAACAATAAATGAACCCTTGAAACATCTAGATAGAGGGAGAGAAAATCATTCACTCTAGATACACATTAGGTAGGCAGCTCAAACACCAAGGTCTGAGGGAATAAGGGTCAAAGCTCAATAAATGCTTATTTTCTTGGTAGAAAGCTTGGGTAAAGGCATTAATGGTAAATGATTAAAGTTGTGGATCTTGTAATAACTCACTCGGATATCTCTTTCTCTCTCTGATCTATGATCCCCCCTCTCAAAAAATAATAGGGGGTACATATATTCCATCAAGTACACTCGAGTAGTCTCAGGGGCATTAGATGTTAATTTCGACCATTGTGCCTCCACGTCACTGGAATTGAATGCAAAGTTGTGCCACTATACTTCCACATCACTGGCATTAAATTCAAAGTTGTGCCACCATGCTTCCACATCACTGGAATTAAATGTTGGAAAAAGGCTTAAGTGACTGGTTATATGTCAGACGGCTACCCATAGGTGGTAGAGAACCAAACCGTCTGCCAATCTCCAAACCACCACGATTGAATAAAGTTTGGATTGGACAAGGGGCAGGTCATGCATGACGTCACTGGGATATTTTTAAAAAAATCTTTGTTACTCCGGACAAAGACCTGCTGTATCAACCAGATGGACATGAAAACTTATAGTTGCTCAGATGGTGCTCCCTCAGATTTTTCTCTATTGAATTATGCTCTCTCGGATGAACTGGTGTTTTACATGGTGTATCTAAAGATTTTAAGTCATGACTTTACATTGCCTTGATTCTCAATACTAAAAAATAATTCCCTCGTAGGTTCCTTGGGTGAAGTTTTTTGATAGACCATGAAAGTTCTACCAGACCTAGTCCCTCGCAGATACTGATAAACCTCACCAACTATTATAATATACCTCATAAATACATAAATTAAGTAAAAAATTCAAAGGTTCCATAGAACATCTCCCTCAATAAAGATTCCTCATTGCTCCTTCTACCATTTGGACTAGTATGCTTGCTTTCTTTGTACTTGCTCCAGGTTCTTCTGTGCTTGCTTCAGCTTTTCCTGTCTTCGTTCGAGCTGGCTTATGAGTAAGCTGGCTTGACTTCTAACACTCTGTTATAATATGACTAATCTTTGCTGAATCCTTCTCTATTTTCTTAATGAGGAGAATTATCTCTAATCACAGGTTTATCTTTAAGGCCCCCCACATTTGTACTTTCATAGAGAAATTTGTCATGTGGGCAAGAAATATATATACGAACACCTTGATCCGAAGAACATACACTCCGATAAATCTTAACTCGTGTGAACTCAAAGGAAAAAAACTGTGACTTGCCATCATCACAGTATAAAATTCTTGATCTGGTAAAACTAGTCATGAACAAGCTTGATCCGTGGAAATTTATTGTCAACAAACTTGATTCATGGGAACTCATTATGAATAAAATTGATTCGTGGGAAATCATTGCGAACAAACTTAATCCGTGGGACCTCATAAAAAATAACCTTGACTGATAAAAAAATTAAAAAATGGAATTTGAAGAATCGCAAAACCATTCCTTTGTAAATAAGTTATCCTCTTTTTGGCATGTGTCAACAACTAATGTTGGAGTCCCATCATCTCACATTTTTTCCCCATTAGCGAATAAGTTTTGCTCTCCCACGAGTTGGGGTGAGCTGTGTATAACTCATTTACCCAAAAATCATAATTTGTTTTCCAATACCCACGGGTGGAAATCAAAACGTCAGCATCCAAATGTCTAGTTCTCAACCTTTTAAAATCCCAACACTAACATTTTTGGGGGAAGGACCCCACCCTAGGTGGATCAAATCGATCTGATTATGGGGCTGAATCGATCTGGATTACGACAGTCAGTTCGGGTGGGAATTTTTTTAGGTATTTGAGTTTATTTGGGACTTTATCGTTTAAATCTTTTAAAGACACGAACCTAATAACCATTTCAACACTTTTTCCTAGACCAAAAAGTAGTAGTAAATATGTTTTCCTCTCCCTCCTTTCTAAAACCCTAACATATCTTAAAACAAAGCTTTAACTTATACCATGTTTTCTGAAGATAAAAATTAAGGAGACTTTCCTATTTCACGAGACGAACACAACTGAGTATTAAAATTTTCAAAATGAATTACTTTCAGGCAAGAATATCACTATTGCTCTCCTTAAGTATTGTTTGATTTAAATCTTGCCTAAACATTAATTACTTATATTTCTTATAATAATTAACAATTTTAATTAGGAAAAGTGAGGACCTAATTATGGACTTATTTTTATTAAATCTGAAAATTGGATTTAAGACTTGAAATTTCATATACTTAAACAGTTGTACCTTATTATGGTGGGATATTGGGATAAATCACATGTTAAAATTAAAGTATGTAATTGAAATAATGGTTTAACTCGCAAAATTATGATATTGATTCATATGAAATAAGATGAATTTATTTATTGTTAAACATTGTTAGTATGCATGTTTCAATCGAATTGTATATGGAATTGATAAATTATCACCCGTATTGAAATAAATCGATTTGACAACTTATGGGTATATTTGGTAAACGTTGATTATCACATTCTATTACTGATATGATGACAATGGAATTGGATTAGTACGATTAAAAATTAAAGGATTGTTATGTTAAATTAAAAATATGATTTATATAAAGACTGCTCATGTTAATTATTTGACATCGTGGGGACGTTGGGTTTATGGGAGCAGTTGTACTTTCATCGTTAATATGTTACTTTCTAGGTATAAGACTAGTTAGTAGACATAATTATTGTTGACATTTTCTAGGTACGATTGGGTATTTCCTAGGTATGGGACTAGATAGTACATTGTTACGTTATTTTTATTCCTAGGTGTGAGACTAGTTGGTAATTGTGATTTAGGTGATCTTTCGAGGTGAAGGACTATGTGATATTTATGGTTGGGTGATCTCTATGTATGGGATTAGGAATGGATTTAGTTGTGATGCCCGGATTATGGGTGGGACTAGTGGAAAATAATAAAAACATGGTAAATAAAATATAATTAATGCCTAAGATAATAAACAGGTATTAAAATGGATTGACGTCCCCAATATGTGCAGGGCTAACTAAAAATGGGTCGACTTGCTATAGTGACGTGTCGTGTGTTGGTGTCACCAATATGTGCAAGACTAACTAAAATTGGGTCGTCTAGTTATAATGACATGTCGTTTGTTGGCGTCATCAACATGTGCAGGGATAACTAGAATTGGATCGTCGTGCTATAGTGACGTGTCATGTATGGAACATCACCAGTATATGTAGGGTGAACTAAAATTGGGTTGTTTAGCTATAGTGTTGTCGCATCAATAAAAATTAAATAATTGAATTAAGTTAAGTTAAAGGATTGTGATCTAATTAAATGTTAAAATAAACATAATTGGACTCGAGTAGTGCGGTGGCCTAGTTTACGTAAGTAGTTGGTATCATTTTACTTTACTCGCATCTTAATATATAGATTCTTGATTTAAAGTATTCTATTGTGATATCTATCTCTTATGATGGTTATGACTGGATTCACGAATCCTATTTGAGAAGAGTAACTGATATTATTGCGGTGCGTTCTGGCCTATTACGTTGACTAACATTTCAGGTAAGAATGTTGTGTATCCATTTTAAACTGGAGATTGGCGGGATTTGCAGCTGGGAATTTATTATATCACTTGGGTTTAGTTTTCCTTTCCAATTGTTTAGTTATGGGACAATTGATTTGGGATTTGGTGGGTCACTCGAATCCACGGTTGTTTATGGTTTTTCAGTTGGAGAGATTTTATTGTAGTTGACTATTTTATTCTATGGAGTTTAATATGGTGATGGATTTTAGTGTGGTGAATGTTTTAATTCGTTGGGTTATTTCCAATTATCTCTTGTGAAAAAAGTTTTAGATGTCTTATATTTCTTTCACATGCTAAGAATTGTATTTAATTTTAATGATCGATATACTTTGGCATCAGAATGTGATCACCCTCAATGGAAAAACATAGGGGTTGTTACATAAGGTGCCTTTAACTTAGTCCTTGAAAATATATTAGTAGATTAGACTAATTTTTTTATTAACCAAAAACTTAAATTCCAAAGCCCTCAAATGCTAACACGACCTAACCCACAATATTTACTCTATATATGAATATAAGAGGCATGAAGTTGTGTTATACATTTATGTTAAATATTTTCCCTCATAATTTTACCATTTACATTTTTTTTGGGCTAAATCTGTAAATTGTCCACCAATACCCTGTCATTCTACTACGTGATAGTTTCTGACCCACATCTCTTAGAAATGTTGCACTTGCATTTGATTTAAGTATAGAAATTGCTTCTCATCTCCACTCTGAAGAATGTTTATTGTCGTGATAACTCCCCACTCTTTATTTTCCATAGAAGATTGATTCTTATAATCGTATTGAAAGGTATGAATAATGAGAATATCAACCTTACTCTTAACCAAGCACATGTGTAATAATTAGAAGAATTGTATTGTGATATTTTTAGAAAATAGGGCACGTATAGTCACCACCATAAAATCTAAGTGGATAGTGCAATGTTATTTATACAACATATTATATTTATTAAGGTCATCTCAGGTTCAGACCTCTTATGGTGTACACTCCGTGCAGACCATTTTTTTAAAAGAGTAAAAAAAATTGATGAAACTTTATGGATATGATCTCCATAGTGAGGTGATCAAATCCAAATTTTTTCATAAAAAAAATACATCAAAAAGTGGGTGAGATGATCATCAAAGATTTCAACGGTCAAAAATGTATATTTACACAATTTTTGCATATCACCTCATCTCACCCCCTTTTTGATTGAATTTTTTGAGGAAAAATTTTAAAGATGGTCTACTCACTATGGAGAAAATATCCATGAAGTTTCATTAAAAAATTCATTGGTTTTACTATTTAAAAAAAATGGTACATACCAGAGCATGTAAGATAAGGAGTTCTTACAGGAGACTATGTGTATATTTATTTTTATCTTTTTTATGCATACATGCAATATTATGTGGTTTGTATATATTATTAGAAAAATGTCAATATGTATTCTCCTTTTACAACACTACTTGAATTCATGCTCTTTATGGTGTTAACCCTATCACTCGAAAGCCAAAGTAGCTTGCCTAGGGACTCACATCTCAAAGGGACCCCATAAGTACAGTGCAGTATTATTTAAATACACACATTTTCAACACATTCAATCTGGTATCCTTGTGATCCTTGACTCCATTTCCAAATTATCTTAATGAATTGTTTACATGCGAATATGCTTGTTTAGATATTTATTATAAATAGTAAATCTAACACCTATTCAGTTATCCATACATATGTGTGGCTACTTCAATGGCATTGTTTCATATTTCTAAACAAAAAGAAATGAATCGTTTGTGTTTTTCATTTCTCAAGGTAACTATTAAATCCTCTAATCTTTCCCCTTAATGACAATTATCAAAGAAAAATTACTTATGTTTGTACCTCTCACTAAATCTAACACATTCCTCTCTCTCTCTCTCTCTCTCTCTCTCTCTCTCTCTCTCTCTCTCTATGAATGTTTATTAGTGATGCAAGTCTTATGGTGATTTTTTTGTTTCGTTTGAAGTTTGGAATTGTGTTAAAGATATATACTTTCAAGTGATCATCGAAAAAAAAGAAATCACCAAATAATTCGTTCAATTTTCTTGTTTAGTTTATTTGTTTTTAAATTTACATAAACACACGCACGTGCACGCGCACACACACACACACACACACACAAGATTTATCTTGTGCGGACTTCCCGTATAAGATAATATACAGACCCCCTGATTTCACCACAAGCAAACCTCTCTCCCTGAAATTTCAGACTTATCACATTCGCCTTCACTCTCGCTCTCTCTTTCTCTCAGTTATTTGGTCCAAAATTTTTAACCTACGGGAAGTTCACAGGAGAGCACTATATATATATATATGGAGACGATCTCCAATATACTTCAAAGAGAGGACAAAAAAAATGAACCATTTAAAAAAAAATAGTAGACGAAATTATTTTGAGCTGGTTGTTTTTATACGATATTTAAACTTTTCAACGAACCTAAAAAAATCAACTCAAAATGAATTATATATATATATATATATATATAGAGAGAGAGAGAGAGAGAGAGAGGGAGATGGTCTTATACATCATCCTACTTACATCACCCATATATCATACCTAATTCTAGGCCCTAATTTTTTTTATTTTTTTTACTCATGGAGTTAACCTTTCGATCAAAGTATATTAAAAAAATTAGGTTAAAATACAGTTTCTAGCTATTTTTTTAAATTCCAATAAAAAACTGCTGCGCACTAGAATTTTTTGAATTTTTTTAAAATAACTAGAAAATGTATTTTGACCTAAATTTTGAACATGTGTTGATTGAAAAGTTAATTTCAATAGAAAAATAAAAAGTTTGGAAAAAGTATTTCTTAGAGTTTAGGACTAGGTGTAATGTATGGTGTGATGTATATAGTGTGATGTTAGATAGCTTTCCTCTCTCCTATAAGGACTCCTTATAGTGCAGACTCCTGTACATACCATTTTTTTAAAATAGTAAAAAAATGAATTTTTTGATGAAACTTCATGGATATGATCTTCATAGTGGGAAGATCATCTCCAATTTTTTTCATTAAAAAATTCAATAAAAAAATCGTTGAGATGAAGTGATATGTAAAAAAATGGTATAAATATGCATTTTCGACCGTTGAAATGTTGGGGATCATCTCACCCACGTTTTGATTGAATTTTTTTATGAAACTTAATGGATATAATCTTGATAGTGAGAAGATCATATCCAAGAAGTTTCATAAAAAAATTCAATCAATAAAGTGGTTGGCACCGACCCAACATTTCAACGGTTGAAAATGCATATTTATACAATTTTTTTTATATATTACCTCATCTCAACGTTTTTTTTGTTGAATTTTTAGACGAAAAAAATTGGATATGATCTTCTCACCATGAAGATCATATCCACAAAGTTTCATCAAAAATTTAATTTTTTTACTAGTTTAAAAAGAATTATATGTACCGGGGTCTGCACTATAAGGAGTCCTTACAAGAGACTCTCTCTCTCTCTCTCTCTCTAGAGAGAGAAAGAGAGAGAGAGAGTTCGGTTCTCATACGGACCTACTACCGTCCAAGAATTAACTAGAGAAGACTTTTTCTTTTTAGGACAACCTTTTGGGACCGTAATGTCTTTTATATTCTTTTGTCTTCTTCTAAGTTTTAGGGAATATAAATTTTTACCCTAATAACTTCTAGCGTCTTTAAGCTTTATCTAATTAATCTGGGAGTCTAAGAGAAGTTTCAGAACTGCTACTTCTCCGACTTCTTTCGTCGCTATCGTACTGAAATTCTGAATAGCGGGAATTATCTATATAAATATTTTCCTCAGGGAGTCTGAAAATTGTAAGAGGTTTGGGTGGAAAATATTCTAGTCTTATATACTTGATACGGTATCGCGGTTTTAACAGTCTAGTTTCTTTATATATTTGATTAACAATATCAATTATATCGTCTTTTATAAATGTGTCTAATTCGTTATCTCCATAAAATGACAAAAATCTTCGATATGTTCTAGGGGCGACTGTTTCTACGTTTTTAAGGAGAGGGCGGATTCCTCCGGCTCTAATTAAAATAGCTTTTGTTTTAGCTAACATTTTACGTCTAATATATTTTAAAACGTGTATACTATCTTCAAGTATTCTAGTGTATTCTTGATATTTTTCGGTCTTGAAAGTTCTTCAGCGAATTCTTCCGTTCTTATCTTTTGTCTAAAGAGATCTCGGATTCCTGTTCTAATTATTTCTATTCTAGGTACTTTATGTTCTAACCACTCAATAACCTAGTCTATATATTAAAAAGTACCACCTGTGTATGTTAAAGCAGTTTCTATAAGTTCTTTATCGTTAGGGTCTGTGAGAGTCCAATCTTGGATTTCTCTTGTTAAGTCTAAATTTGTTTGATTAACAAATGCTAAAAAGTCTTCAGTGATTTGTAGGCTCATAAAAGTTTCTTTTAAAATAATAATATGTAAAATAGTTAAGGATTTGGTTCTAGTTATACCTTCCTTCTGGTCTGCAATATCTTTATCTTCTTTCCTTCGTCTCTTTAACGTTGTTACTATTCTTCTCCGGTCTCGGCCTCCTGCAACTCTCTCTTTATGTGTCGCACCTCAATCCACTATTTTGGTGTTGTAACCCGTTTCCTGCCTGTACGCCTTCACGCCTAACGCCCACCTGGCTAACTGCTCAAGGCAAATCGGCACCTGAAGGCGGTTCAACAGTATAACACCTTGTGTGCTACACCAGAGGTTCCACATAATAGTCCTCTATGAACAAAAAGTTGGAGACAATTTGGAAAATAATAACAACTCAACATAAGAGATTTCTAGAAAAGAAAATACTTTTATTGCATAGCATAAGTAATTACAACTCTCACCATTCTCCTAACTATATGGGAATTACTCACTCATATACATATTACTCTCTCTAAGCTTACACACTCTTTCGAACTTCTAAACTTCGATATCTATTCCCACTCCCTACCTCTCCTTTTATAGCATAAGGAGGCTTACAGATGACTGGTAACCGGTTATAAAAAATGATCCGGTTGAAAGCATATAATTATTAAAAAGAAATACAATAATTAAAAGTCTGAAGCTTTGGAATATTTTGAGTCTTCAATTTTTTGCTTTTTCAAAAGCAATCTTGGCGTTTTGCAATTATCTTGCACCTAACGTCTTCAGCTATATTCTTTTATCTTTATGAAAGGAGGCTGTTTGGGCCCATATGGGGTAGGTCTGAGCTGTCTTCATCTTTATTCTGCAAGGGAATCATCAATCTAAATAATGGAGTCTTCGGTCTTTAATAATTCATTGAGTAGGGTGGAACCCTTCTCTATTATATCTTTGTCTTCCTTTGCCTCGTCTTCGTCTTCTACTGGTAGAGCATTATTGTTAAAGAACTCATCAATGAGGCCTACCACTCTAAGGCTAGCTGGCAAAACAATCTCCACCATTTTCTTAGATTCTTTCTTGAGTCTTTCATTAAATGGCTCATCATCCTGGATAATGAGGTCTTCTTTATGGTATGCAGTATACCATCGGTCTTCGTCTATTAACAGTTTCATGATTTCTATCGTCTCCATAGCTTGGGCAATCTGGAGCTTGGAATTATTAAAGATTAAGTCTTTAGTTTCGTCTTCTGCTAGAATCTCTACGTCTTTAAAAGAATAATTAGAAAATCTAACAAGTTTAAATCCCTCAACTCTCATTCCTCTGCAAGGACTTGGAGCAATCTGGTTGATTCTGACGAACAGGGGAAGGAAGTCTTCTACCTTTTTAACAGTAAGGACATAAATTATAAATTAGATAATTACTCAAGAAAAAACAATATTCCTTTTTAAAAAGTATGTAAAATATACAAATTATGGGTGTGAATTAACTTCAAAAAATGAATGAAAGTGTGCAATGTGTTTGATGTTGTAGTAGTTATTAACATCGTATAAAAAATTCTAATTAAATTTGGATATGATACTTAATAATGTTATACTTTCTACCATAATTAAAAAATTAAGTATAAATTTATTGATCAACTTTAAAAGTGAATCTTGTTGATTCTTTTACACAATTGGTTCAAACATAAAAATTTCTAGGATTCAATATAACTACCAAGGGTGGATCCATGTTGGGACGAACTAGGGCGACCGCCCCAGTTCAGATTTGAAACAATTTTTTTTTTAGCTTTACTTGGGTACAGAGACAACTTCATATAAGCTTTACTTGGGGTCGTATACTTCTAAGGCGAGTGGGATGCGAAACAAAAAGGCACTGACCGGAACAATGAGCAAATATTAATGGATCGTTTACTTTTATCAACCAAATATGAAAGGTTTTGGGGGTTTTCTGTGATTACTTTGAAATATATTTATGTACGTTGTAATTTGAGCTTAAAGACACAGCCTTCAAATTGGATGCTTTCTTACTTTGCTAACTCATTGTTTGAGTAAATGCCTCGATGATTCTTGTTTTTGTATTATTTGTCCACTAGTTTATTTTTCAAGCGGCAAAATTTGAAAGTTTTGGGTGACTTGGATTTTATTACTTTTGGATTGTTTTCTTACTTGGTTACTATTTATTTTTTGATGGCACCGAAACAAAATTTTACTCAAGATCACGTAGATCGTTGGTGATCCGTTTTAGATGATTATTTTATTTTATTCTCAAACATTTTTAAGGTTAAAAATTGCAAAAAAAAAAAAAGTTAAAACAATCCAAAAGAATCAGCTAAGGGGCTCCCGCTCCCGAACCCCGAGATTTCGTTACAAATTTTTGTCCCATTTAATTCAAATTCCTGGATCCTCCATTGATAATTACTATTTAATATTTTAGCTAATTGTATACGAGGAACATCAAGACTCACTTTTAAAGTTAATCAACAATATTTTACTGACACGGTTTATTAGTGAGAGCACATCCACAAATAACCATTACATCAAATATTTTCTCAATAAATAGGAAAATCATCCAGACCCATTTTTAACAAAATTTTCTAATATAATTTGATTAAAAACCAAACACTGCATAGTTCTTTCGGATATTAACAAATTTGGGCCCAAATCTCGACTCTAAAAACTTGGCACATGTTTTGCCTCGGAGGCTTTGTTGATCAATATTATTGGACGTGGCCACCTGAGAGCCTTTATCTTCGGATGAGTGGCTACCCAACAATCACATACTCACGGGTCCATAATAATAAACCGGTCTCAGCCAACGAAGGGCATGATGCACAACAAAATATTAATGTCTAAAATTTCAACGATGCTTCTACGTTGATGCGAATGGAAGGGTCATCATTCTGATACGCATCAGCATCAACATATAAAACTTAATAAACACGTAGTACTTTCCTAGAAGAAGGTACTGTTTAGGATTAGGAGGGTGACACCAAATGGCTTCTCAAAGCATAACCATAACAAGCAGTTTGAGTTTTCCAACTAACTTTTCCTCAACAACCCATTTCGGTTTTGGTTCCAGAAAAGTGTTTTCTATAGCTTTTGGAGAGATAACAAAACCCCAAACTAGATTTTCTTCTTCAATTCGTGCGATGGGCTCATCTGCTTCTTCTCAGAAACCAGAAAGCACTCAAGGTCTCTCTTATGTAACTCTTTGTATACTTTTCTTGAAATAATGATCCATTTATGATAATGACATTTTTACCATCAGAATTTTCTTTCGTGTGATTCTTTTCATGCTAATCATATCATGTTCAATAAAAATGGCTCATAAAGGCATCTAATGAGTAAACTATTGTCTGAGTGTGCTAGCCTCCTTCAGATATGCCTCAACTCTTTTGAGGGTGGGGGGTGTTAGTGTGTGGGTGCCCCCAATCCGAGAGAATAGTGAGATTGAAAGTTAATTTGTATTCCCTCCGTCCCATCCCAAATTAATAGTCCTCATTTTCATTTTAGGCCGTCCCAAATAAATAGTTCTGTTCCTAAATATAGCACTCCCCCTCCAAAATTAAGAGTTCACATCCCAAATTAAGAGTCCAGTTTTTTCTTTTTTTTTTAAATATAATTAACGAACAAAATTTCTTAACTTCACGATAGTGAACAAATCTTCATATTGGCCATTGATTTAGTTCTTTCTTAGAACCTGTCATTTTGAAATAAGGAATATTTAATTTGGGACGAAGCAAATATATAAAAGTAGGTGAAATTACATAGAAAAAAAATCCAAGTGTTAATCATTTTTAAGAGGATTGATTTGGAAAGTCAATTCAAACAACGACTATTAATTTGGGACAGGGGGGTTCTAGACGTTCTTCAAAGTAGATGAGTTGTCTCTAATCTATGCAAATGAAGTGTTTCCCCTGAGAGAATATTTATCTTTAGATATATATTGTGCAGAGGCAGGCAAGTCAGATTTCAAGTCTATAAGAGATGAAGAATGGAAGAAGAGGCTTACTGGTGAACAGTTTTACATAACTCGGCAAAAGGGGACTGAGAGAGCTTTTACTGGGTATGATCCTCTTTTATATACTGTTGGTCCAACTTCTTTGCTAGATTATGTATAAAAATATCTGTTTTTCAAGAGTCCTGATAATTTGATCACATGATGTATCATGCAAATTGATTTGAATCCAATTGGGAGCTTCAGTGGTTGGGGTGGGAGTGTGCGTAGTTGGGGTGGGGGGTGTGGCACACATAATTTAGAAGCTGGCATTCTCCTAATGTATTTATGAAAGCGCTGCAAAGTGTAAAATCACGACTCTTTTATTGGTTGTGATGTCACTAGGGTGTGATGTCACTAGGCTGTTGAGCAAATTCGGGGATTATAATTGGCTTTCATTTAATAATTATCGAGATGTAGACCACTGAATGACTGACTTTATAAATTGAGTCTTAAGTTGAGATACAGAATTATTTTATTAATTTCTGAAATTCTTCATGTGGTAAGACCATCTCCAAAGTACTGTGCATTTGATGGGCCATTAAAATAGAGCATCAATTTTTTATTGGCGTTCCAGGCATTTACGTACAGCGGTTGTTCTCGCAGCAACTGACCTGTTGCATGAGGGTCCTTCTCGTGGCAACCCAGTTGTGTGGGGCAGTTTGTCTCCTGCATCAGTAATATCTTTATGAACTATATATATACCCTTTATTTTAAACAATCTGCTCTAACAAATTCAATCTCAAGCTCAAATTTGCTAATTGCAAATTTACTTCGAACGTATCTTCTATCAATCTCACTCCCTCTCCATCCAATGGAAATTGATTCCCAACGCAAGACAAACGCCAAAGGGTGCTGTGTAGGCACCGAAAGAAAAATTTCTCCAATGATGAAGATGAACTGATTTATTTTCGCTGAGTGGCTTCGGAGGATCCGATCTACGACAAAATCAGAGGAGGCTTGGAATTTAGGGGAAAGTTGCAGAGAAATTTAGCCGTGAGACCCCCCAATGCAACTAGGTGGGGCAATATTAATAGGCCCGTGAGAAAATTTTGAGGCATTCATGGGAGGGTCAGCTAGGGATTTAATAGTGACTACACCGATTAAGATGTGACTTCTTGTGCCTAAGAAACTTACAAAGTGGAGTCAAAAGAGCCTTCAATGTTTATAAAATAGTAACTTATTCTGGGCACTTCAAAATAGAACGAAGAGCTCCTAAAGCGTTGCAAGCCGGACAAGATGGCAATATTAGGTGATTGATGAGTGGTGTGTTGGAGTTTTCTTATGGAAAGAACGAAATATAATAATTAATTTCTGCAAGGCACGTTCTTGGAACGCTTTCTTTTAGGCAAAATTTCTCCCAATCCGGTTGAGACAGAACCAGAACTGCGAGTACACAATGGGTTTTGTAGAACCTGCCTTCAGGATACAATGCAGTATGAACAGTTGTTTGATTCAAACTATGTACTGTTTGATCAAACCCGAGAACACTCTGAATTTGTAACTTGATAATGCCAAAGTATAGAGGACGGAGAGAGGAGAAACTAGCAATTTTCGGTGTCCAAAACAGAGGTCTGGAACTCTTTTTATAGCCATTTCTGTGACTGTTCTTCAACAGTCACAACTCTTCATGGAGTGACTCAGCAACCGTTGGATCGTGCCTGTTTGGAACAGCTACGATCTAACGGTTCAGATTAGGCGTCCCATCGTAAGCGAATGGACATCCCCTACACGAAACGCTACGAGTTCATCTAACGGTTTAGATCAAGCCGTTTTGGATTTTAAACCCTTTGATCGCGCGCAATGCGCCCTAAGTCGCCCAATCGCCCTTTCGCGCGCCGCGTGTCGCGCTTACGCGTGTCGCGATTGGTGGTGCTTAAGCACCACCGCGATGCGTAGGATCATAGCCTCTTATTTGACTTGTCAACTAAGAATCTTAGTTGTCCTTTAGTTGATATACCACTACCTTTTGTAGTATTCTTCCAATGTGGGACAATATGGGATTTTGAGCATTCCCCATATCTTTCACACCCATTTGCTCATGTTTCTACTTTCTAAATTAAAACCCAAACTATGTTTAAAATAAAACACAAATAATATAATAAAATATTAACAACTAAAAATTAAACTCAATAAATATTGGAATTAATCCAACATGGTGCGCCAACCGTGCCCGAGACCAGCCTATCCTCTTTGCTTGTTGAGGAAGCTTATGTGCCTTCTAAGGCGGCTGGTGTGTGTTGAACAGCAAACTCCTCAATTAATCGAAAGCTGCCAATCGGAAGAAATGCCGCGAGAGAAGTGAAAATCGGGTAGCAACTCCTCTGATACTGTGCCCAACTTTGTGGTGATATTGAAAGCGAAGATGGAGTCATTATATCACATCCGTGCCAAAGACCTGCAGAGGAATCAGTCCTTGATGATGGATGTAAAATTAAGTATCGCCCTTCAAAAAGAATGGGTGTTTTAAAAAGAATATGCAACCAAAAAACGAAAGGACGAAGAAAAATAATGGGCTGCGACTACTCCCACATGGAGGATCATTCACGCCCGTCTTGGGAGCACAAAAGACAGTTAATATTCGAGAACTTGAGGCAGAGCTGAGTAAGAGAGCCTAGCGCAGCAACACCACTGCAATAGCGTTGTTGATTTCGATTTATCGCTTAATATCGACTATCAACACACACACACTCACACTCACACTCACACACACACACATATATATATACATTTACTTATACTGTTTGTCATTTAATTTTTATTAGCATTTAGTTTTATTTTTATGCCGTTTAATTGGTAGATTTCGCGTTCAAAGTTATTCGCCGCGACATTAGTCAACTGCTGATCAAAGGGAACCGATAGCGTTTTTGCAGAGGACAGGAAGCCTTGCGGAAATCCGAATGCCGTGGCAAGGTCCTTATGGCGGTTGGTTCGAATGCTGCTGCAGACGGGCCTGTACAGAACTAAATGTTGCAAAAGTTGTGCTACTTCGGCACAACTTTTGCGAAAAAAGTGTCATGTTATTATATATAATGCCCTGCATTGCCACATTAACGACAATAGTTATGCAAATCAGGATTTAGATAGTTTACACAGATGCCGTTAGATGGTAGGTGTGAAAGCGTAGACCATAGATAGTGCTTATAGATTCTTTGGGAATGAGTGACATGCTTAACTGCGTTGCAATGTGGAAACACTATGTATGCTCGAACATTAATAAAACCGATATAAGCAGTGTTAAATAAAGGGACCTTCATAATTTGTTTCCAGGATTAACGCACTTTGACGAGGTGGTCTAGTCACCTTCAACTTAGGTATCTAAAATTTCAGTAAGGTATTTGTGAATTTTGATAAAGTATCTGTAAATTTTGGTAATGCATGTTTGGATTTCGGTAAGATATACGTGATTTCATTAAGGTTTCTGTTATTTCATCCAAGTAGTTGAACTGCATTCAAAATACTCTTCTTTTTTTGTGAAACAAAAAACTAAGTGGACTTCACTCAATTAAGAATGTTTACAAGGAGCGACTGTTTAATTTTCTATTAATTAATCTACTAAGCCACTGACATTCTATCTGCTGTACTTTTATGTTCAGGGAATACTGGAACACCAAAACCCCTGGAACTTACCATTGCATTTGTTGCGACACTCCTTTATTCGAGTAAGGATTGTATTGTACATCTGTTAGGCCTTCTACAATTAGGACCAAGAAGTTTATCATCTTTCAACTTTATGTCAAATTGAGAGCTGATTCTATTTTTCCAGATCATCCACCAAATTTGACAGTGGGACTGGTTGGCCATCTTATTATCAGCCCATAGGGAACAATGTGAAGTCAAAGTTAGACTTGTCTATTATTTTCATGCCTCGTCAGGAAGTTCTTTGCTCGGTTTGTGATGCTCATCTTGGCCACATCTTTGACGACGGGCCACCACCCACGGGAAAGCGTTATTGTATTAATAGGTATACACCTACCGGATCAGGTTCAGACCTCATCAGTCCGGACCAATTTATAAAAATATTAAAAAATTAAATTTTTTGGAGATGTCTCTATAGTGAGAAGATCATCTACAAAACATAATCATTAGAATATCCAATCCATGAGTGGGTGGGATGATTATCAAAAGTTTTGACAGCAGAAAATGCACATATTCACCCACTTTTGATTGATTTTGTTAGGAGCAAAAGAATAATTTATAATATGTTTAAAAATTGGTCCACACGGGAGGCATATGCACCATAAGATCTGCGGTTATATATATGTCCAATTGAACTTAATTTCATCTTGTTGCAAAATGGATGTTAATTATGTTCATGTCTGCAGTGCTTCATTGAAGATGAAACCAAAGTGAGAGCTGGTGTCAAGAGCACAACAGAAGGATAGGATTTTATGTCAAATATATATGAGATAATTTTATGCATGACCCCATGATTCTGGACCATTTGTTTACAACTTTTGTTCTTGAACAAAATACTTAAAAAGGTTTTTTGTATGCAAAAAGTTGAATGTAAATTTGTATTGAACAGGAATCTTTCATGTGATGTAATAATATATGATTAACTTGAACTTTTATGCACTGTTTGGTTGCGCAAATTATTTAATTATATAAAGTAGTTCATTATGAATTAGTGAATTGCAAATGAGTGGATTTGACATTAGTCTAACTCCAATTTTAAACGATGTTTGGTAATCTAAAATTGATGTTAAGGTTTAATCCGAAAAAAGTTAAAAAAAACAATTGAGAGAGAGGGAGAGAGGCGAGTATATCTTAAATGCTTCTATTTCAATTGGATGCATTTCACATTTTCGGTTAAATGCTCGAATTTTAAATTTTATAGATGAGCTAAAATGGGTCAATTAATTGATCATTCCATTAATGAAATCAAACACAATTAATGAATCAATTTGTAATTTTGGAATAACAAAATGGAGCGTTGTAGAATTTCACTAGTTTGTAGTTGGTTAAATTTGTATGAAAGATGCACTTGAACAAACCACAAATGAAACAAATATTTTCTTTATCAGTTATTTGTCCTTTAGCCCCAATTTGTTACGCATACCACGACTTCAATGTACTTAACAAATATAAAAAAATAATTACGAATTCATTAATTTGATTAAGCTTCAGCCTGCAACAATTCTTAATAAAAGAATATTTTATTTTCACGTTTTTACAAAATATGTATGAATTAACTGAATAACATGACTTATCTTGATCCAATGCTATTGTTGACACAAAAATTCTCCATCTATGAGGACCAATCAGAAAAGGACACCTGACATCCTACGTGGCAATATTCGGCACCCGAGGAGAGTTGATCGACCCCCGAGGAGAGTTGGTTGATACCCGAGGAGAGTTAGTCGACACCCGAGGAGAGATCGTCGGCACCCGAGGAGAGTTGCTCGGCATACCAACTAGGAAGATCAAAGGATAACTATGCATTAAATGCAGATGACATCGCATTTAATGAGTCTTAATGTATATTTCTACTGTATTAATATATGACAACACATAGCATACCAAGCAATTCAAGGAAGATCAACCATCATAGAAGGCCAACAATTAGATTCATTGAATGTAGACATAAATGTCTACATACAATGAATCTCTTTATCTCTCATCACTATAAATACATGTATTCCCTTAGCCAAAGGGAGGAGAGAACTAAGAAACACCATACACAAGATACACATCCTTTCTCTCTCTACACCCTATGGTGCTATTGTAAACCCCTGGAAATAAAATAACAGTGGACGTAGGTTTTATTCATAGCCGAACCACTTTAAAAATCTTTGTCTCTCATGTGCTTGATTGGATTGTTTGTATCTATTTATATGTGATCATAAAAACGGGATTCGGTCCAGTTTTTTGCATCAACAGATTGGCGTCGTCTGTGGGAACGTGTTACAAGCATTGTTCTCCATCAAAAGCTAAGTTTTTATTTTCTCTACGTATAATTACATCTTTTGATTCAATCATGATTTTTATGTTTATATACATAAATTAATTGTCCAATTTTTATTTATGAAATCTGAAAAATTGCATATCATGATTTTTAAATCATAACTGTTAGATTAATTCTTATTTAGAAATCTGAAAAATAGTGGATTTCATAAATCATAACTTTTTACTTGATTCTCAAGTTTCAATTTTATATCATGGAATAAATATTTTAAATGATTAAATATACCAATATATACGACGATGATAAGATTTGATAATTTTCTTTGTTGGTTTTGAAATAATTTGTGAAAGATCTTTGATGACTATTCAAATTCCCATTATATTTTTTCAAATCATGATTCTCAAATGTTTATATCCATAAACTTAGAGATCAAATCAATTATATATTGTGCATACATCTTTTAATTCAATCATGATTTTATATTCACAAATTGTTGAATCTAATTTTACAAATCTGCATAAATGTACATTTCATAATCACAAAGTTTGAGAAATTTGTGTACATATTATATTATTTCTTCTTTAAGAAGATAAAATAATTTATATATATTCATAAATCTCTTTTATATGAGTATATACAAATTCAATTCATTTGGAAATCTTTTAATTTAATCATAATTTTTATATGCCCTAACTGTGTGATTGGTTTCAATTTGGAGATCTGGTGAATTTTAGACTCATAAATATTATACAAATCCTCACATATATGAATCCACTAGAAAATTTTCTGAACAGATATGTTAGGATAGGAATAAGCATCAGGAACGATTACGTATTTTCCATTCCGATCTTAACATGAATTGAATTTGACCCATTTTCTCTCTCTTCAAGAAAACTATGTTCTCTGCACAAATAATCATATATATTTTTTATTCCGTCATGCTTTTTATGTTTATAGACATAATTGCCCAAAATTTTCATTTATGAAATCTGCAAAATATTGCAAATAACGATTTTATATTCATAAATTATTGGATCGATTTCCAAATATGCATAAACGTAAATTTCACAAATCCGTTAAAGATTCATATGCAACCACGTTTATATACATCATATATTTGTGAGAACATGAAATAATTTGATTGTTATTTCTCATATTATCTGATAGGAAATAAACATCAGAGAATTTTCTCATTGTAAACTTGTTCTACATAAATCGATATCTGATTCTTATACATCTTGATTTGAAACCCTCATCAAATTGATTTATTACAAGCAAACGGGATCATGAATTCAAATCGAATAAGGAAATCGAATTGGCAAACCAAATATATATATATGGTGATAACGCCTTGTTGAAAGCTAAATCAACACAGGAGATCTAAACGAAATACGAAATGGAGAAATGTTTATGACTTCAAAACCACTGGTTTAATAGATATATCATTGGGCCAATTTAAACAAAACTAGGGCACAAACTCAAGATGATGAACAGAGCATCAACAAAGTTTGTTGGAATTATTTGTAATCATCTCCAACATGCTACTTTCTTCATTGAACAGTCCCAAACGCATTTTTTCAAGTCCTGGTGATCAGTGACTCACTGTGAGAGGACCATCAACTAGTCGGAAGCAAAAATAAAACATGAACAACGGTTCAGAGGTATCTATTATTGGTTGACGAAGGATTAATCGGCGACACAATATTGATTAGAGATTCGTTGGTCAGTATCACTTGATCTGATGCTAGTGCCCAAATAATGGATCTCAGACTTGTTGGTCGACAACATGGATTTCGATACCAGGACGACAATCATCAAAACTCGTTGGCAGTAGGATTGCTGCCAGAGTTCTTAATTTGCTGAAGGTTGGCGACATGATTTTCATAAGTCAGGGGGTTTCGACTACTTCTAACTAGTCGGCGGCATGGGATCAAAGTACCAGAGTTTTTTTTCAACTTATTTTGGCTTTTGCTGGCACCAGAGTTTTATACAAAAGGACCTATTGTAGATCGGAAATATAGTCTTATAACAGTTTCTTGGCCGGAGATAATTTTTGTTGGTCGGTAGAAACTATTCTTGGTCGGCAATTTCACCGGACCATTATCGTTGGTCGATGGTAAAGTTCGAAGATCCATCAGTAATGTTGCTTAAATCAACAGCACTTATCTTGGTCAGCGACAATCGATAGCATCTACTCCTGGTCGATAAGAGTCATCTTAACATTTTCACAGGACGGGGAACCCCCCGACCCACTATTTGTTGGTCGGTGATAAGTTGTGAAGATCCATCAGCAACATTGGCGTTGGTCGGTAGTTATTGAAAATGAGAATATCTGGTCGACAAGTCTTGGTCACGAAATCCAACTTGAATCAGTCATGATTGTGAATATAAATGTTGTGTTAGCTGTAGAATTATACTCAGACTTCCGTTTTGATAACGATGGTCGCAATATCATCTCAGATATCCATGTTGATCTGATGCTTATAAGAAAACTACAACAAAATCTTCTGGTTGGCGTCAAAATTTACTGGTCGGCATCATACCAATTTTCTTACATTATGATTTGCACAGGTCGACAGCAAGATAGAAGGACAAATGTTTCCTGACCATCTAATGTTGGTCAGCACAGGTCGGACGTTCTCCTAAATTCTGGTCGACACCAAGATCCAGTCTAGTGGTCGGCGACCACCACTGCAACAGCAAAGATCAACCATTGTTGGTCGGTGAAGTTCTGGTCGATAATATCTAACACAGGTCGACGAATCTATTGATACTCGTTGGTCGACGACAGTTATTGCTGGTCGGCGATAGTTTGCTCACAACAAATTGAAGAATGAAGGAGTGGAAATTGTGTTCCCCCAAATTTCTCATTTTGACTTTGTCCAAATCATCAGCATGGTGTTAAAAAGACAAATTCACCCCTACTATTTATTAATTCGTACCTTTCTAACATAATAAAAATTTTATATACTTCAAAACTAATTATTAAATACTTTGGAAAATCAACTTATATAAAAAAATTTACTATAGTTGAAATAATTTTATAAAACGCCTTACTTATGGCATCTATTTGATAAAAATCAGCTCATATGACACACATTTGGCACAAAACATATTAGTTCATATTTTGAATTTTTTATTGCCTTATATCTGAGCTGATACATATTATATGATATTTAGCTAAAAAAAATTGCTAATGAGAATCAATCTCAACAGGTGTTCGAACAACTTCTTAAATTCCGCATGTAAAATATTCAACCCCAACAGTTATCCTTTTATCATGTATTATACATCAAGAGGAGCTCCACGACTTACTATTTGTTGGTCGATAGCATCTATTTCTACTCGGCAGTTCTCATACACTTGGTCGGCATCAAGTCGGCAACAATCCTCCACCGAATTTCAGTTTACCAATTCCAGTCATCAACAAAGAACGGTTGAAATACTTCTAGCATAGGTCGGCTGTAAAAGGTCGGGTCACCTCATAATTGCAAGTATGGTCGAATGATTGTTGGAGAGCAGATCGGCAACCAATACTACAACAATAAACATCACCAGCACCAATTGTGTTGGTCCACGATATATAGCTAGTCGGAAAAATCAAATGTTGGTCGGAGGCATTTCATTATGATCGGCGATGGATATTATGCAGTTTGAGGAGTTCCCGAGCTCCCATTCGTTGATCGGCTACATCTATTTCTACTCGGATGTACCTATTGTTGGTCGGCGTGTATATAGTTGGTCTAGAAAATCAATTGTTGGTCAGCAACATCTCAACCTTGGTCGAAGGCAGTAGAAAGCTAATACCAGAATTGAAAATTGACGATTCCGTTGGTTCTCTCTTTTTTATTTTGACAAAATCACTACTTCGCTGCCAAAGGACAAGACTATCCCCTTATTCTTATCCTTATCCTTTATTAATTCAAAACATGAAATTCCTAATTGAAAATTTGCATGCATGCTTGGTTATTTTCTAATCCACAGAAACTTTATGTGAAAAATATTTCAAGACCAAAAAATTATATTGGAGCGTTTATTGAATTTCAAATGATCCCTAAAGTGATAAATAATTTCTAAAAAATCAACGTACATTTGGTATTTTACTTAAAATTAAAATGACTAGCATTTTTTATAAAAATCTGCTCACATGACATCATAGTCGGATGACACAAAAATATTATTTCATATTTTGAAATTTTTATTATTTTATGCTGATACACATCACATATTGTTTGGCTAAATAATTATTCTCATGACAATAATTATTTGATCTAGTCTCGACAGGTGCTCGGGCAGCTTATTAAAATTTCATAGGGACGAGATTCAATCCCGATGAAAGCTCTCGTAAACCTCTGGAAACTAGTATTGCTCGACATCAGGCAATTTTGCCTCGACATATCAACCAACATATATTATTTCATTTTTTGAAATTAATATTTTTATTTCTCGAGCATATACCTATCATATATTTATTGAATGATTAAATTATTCTCATGACTAATCAATTCAGCCTACACATATGGTAGAGCAAGATATTAATTTTTATAGGTACAAGACTCAACGCCGACGAATGCTCGGAAACAATCTGGAAACTATTATCATTTCACCTCAGCGAGGCATTATATATTTTATTATTGCTCGGAGATATTGGCTCACGCACAAATTATTCTATATATCCCTTGGGATTCATATTGTATATTCATCTCAACACGGAACTCGACGAGGTATTCATATTCAGCTCCGAGGAAGAACTATAACATTTATTATATTTCACCCCCAACGAATAGTTGGTCGGGGTAATTCTTATTTATATTCAGCATGGAGCTCGAAAAATTTCTTCTCTCTATATATATTCAGCTTCAAGGATGTCTCCAATAATTATTATATCTTATTCCCAACAATCCATTGGTCAGCTCCGAGGAAGTCTCCATCATTTATTATAAAAAAATCCACCAACTAAGGTTGGTCGGGAATAAAAAAATTTCCCAGAAATGCCAACTACGGTTGGTTGGGAAGAAAATCCACCAACTAAGGTTGGTCGTGAATAAAAAATTTCCCAAAAACGCCAACTACGGTTGGTTGGGAAGAAAATCCACCAACTAAGGTTGGTCGGGAATAAAAAATTTCCCAGAAACGCCAACTACGGTTGGTTGGGAAGAAAATCCACCAACTAAGGTTGGTCGGGAATAAAAATTTCCCAGAAACGCCAACTACGATTGGTTGGGAAGAAAATCCAACAACTACGGTTGGTCGGGAATAAAAAAATCCACCAACTACGGTTGGTCGGGAATAAAAATCCACCAACTACGGTTGGTCGGGAATCAATCTCCATCAACTCCGATTGGTCGAACAGCAGACTGCAGGTGGAGCAAATCTTATTGTCTATGCAAAATAAGAAAATTTGTCAAATAACATACTTCAAGGCCGAGAAAGCATTCAAAATTCATATTCCACACTTAGGGGCTTCTATTACAAATTCAGTTGTTCATTCGGTGGCACATTCTCATAACATCATGCAGTCGAGCATCAAATTCAACTCCATAAACTTACATAGTCGGGGCCCCGACTAATTATCATTCAGAAGTTGTTTTTCTTGATCGAGAAGTAGATCTTATATTGAAGTTAAGGAGGTATATTAAAGTTCAGGAGGCGTATTCAGAAGTTCAGGAGTCAAATTCAGCATCTACAGCACTGAGATCTTTACTACTACTGTCCCGACCAATATTGAAGAAGAAGTTGTATGAAAATATTTCGAAGTCCACCACTAGCTTGGTACTAATCAGATTGAAGAGTTGGGTTCAAAAGCTAGTATGTTACTCGACAAAGTATTTAGAGGAGCATAAATCAGAAAAATCAAGCACGTGAAGTTAGCACTCAGTTGCTCGGCACAGGAGGAAGTTGGTCGGCTAGCAAACCAATCAACATACTTGAAGATTATGACAAGCTACAAGTTGTATACTATGGCATGGCTGCATCTAAATTCCCAGGGGTAATACACAACACACGTTCACTTGACGAACAGAGTTCCACAAAAGAGGTATTAGCAACCATCGATCAGCCGGCATCATATATCATCCAAGAGATAGTGCACTTTATGTTGAACAAATCAAAAAGGTAGATCAAGAATTCAACGAGCACCGAGCAACACTGCGGAATAAATACTCCATCCTTTAAGTAAACCATCGAGCATGGAGTATTGGGGGTAGGGCTGTAAATCGGGCTGGGTGAGCCGGGCTTGGCGCTGCTCAGGCTCGGCCCGAACTCACATACCCATGCTCAAGCCCGAGCTCGGCCCGAATTATTTTTTCCCACTTAGGCCCGAACTCGGCTCATAAATATTACGGGCTTCGGGCCCGATTTTGGGCAGGCCCGATTTCATTTTTTTTAATTAAAAAAGTTAAAATTAATTTTTTTTCTTGTATTTCCATCATAGACAAAATTATACATTAAAATCTAATTGATATTTCATGAAATAAAATATATAATTATAAAATGTATTAAATTAAAACAAGGGAAATAAGAGTGAAAAGCTACAAATGCTTATTAAATTTCAGACATTTAGCATAATTTGATCACTTACAAAGTCTTATTGTGACTTGATCAATTATTAAATCAAATACCCATAAGGAGATTAACAATAAAATCACAAAATTGAAAATCACATGTAATCTAATGTATTATGACAAATGATTTTTTTTTTAGAAAAAATAATAAATGAAATAAAAGGACGAAACCTAATTGAACAATATTAACATAAATATGTTATATTATATAAATTATTTATTTATTTATTTATTTATATGAAGATCGGGCTTCGGGCCCAATTCGGGCTTGGCGAAGTTCGGCTCAAGCTCGGCCGGAAATTCATTCGGGCTTGGAATTTTGGCTCAGGCTCGGCTCGGCTCAAACTCAAATAAAGCTCGGTCCGAAAATAGCTGGCCGAACGGGCGGGCTTTGGGCCTCGGGCGCTCAATTTACAGGCCTAATTGGGGGCTTCTGTTGACACAAAAATTCTCCATCTACGGGGACCAATTAGAAAAGGACACATGGCATCCTACATGGCAATATTCGGCACCCGAGGAGAGTTAATCGACATCCGAGGAGAGTTGGTCGGTACCCGAGGAGAGTTAGTCGACACCCGAGGAGAGTTGGTCGACACCCGAGGAGAGATAGTCGGCACCCGAGGAGAGTTGGTCGGCATACCAACCAGGAAGATCAAAGCATAACTATGCATTTAATGTGCATTAAATGCAAATGACATCGCATTTAATGAGCCTTAATGGATATTTCTATTGTATTAATAGATGACAACACATAGCATACCAAGCAATTCAAGGAAGATCAACCATCATAGAAGTCCAACAATTAGATTCATTGAATGTAGACATAAATGTCTACATACAATGAATCTCTTTATCTTCCATCACTAAAAATACATGTATTCCCTTAGCCAAAAGGAGGAGAGAACTAAGAAACACCATACACAAGATACACATCCTTTCTCTCTCTACACCCTATGGTGCTATTGTAAACCCCTGGGAATAAAATAACAGTGGACGTAGGTTTTATTCATACCTGAGCCACTTTAAAAATCTTTGTCTCTCATGTGCTTGATTGAATTGTTTTTATCTATTTATCTATGATCATAAAAATGGGATTCGGTCCAGTTTTTTGCATCAACAGCTATGATTCAATTTGAGGCAAGAATCCCCTTTGAATCATCTTAATAATTTCTTCAATATAACCTTCATCACTTTGACGAAAAAATAATAATTTGAAATTTTTGGATTTCTCCCTCTTGCTATATGTAACTTTAGTGTGTTGCTTTAAGTGTAGATTATATGTAGAATATTATCTACTATATATAAGGATAATGCTGATCCAATTTACTATTTAGACATGAATTATGCCATCCATCATATATAGTTTGATTTATAAAACTAAATCCCCATCGCTATCCTTAAAATTCTGAATACTTATCCAAATAAATCTTAATAAAATTTGACTTCTTACATGGACCACATTAAGTAGTACACTAATATTTAATTTAATAATCAATATTGAAATTAAATTAATTATAATTAGATTCCACAGTCTCCAACTTGGTCCATATATTCACTTTACATTTTGATTCGTGGAAGATAAGGATTGTAATAGGCTTTAGAATACTCATCATCAATTATTTACTTTAATTAAATAATTCGCCAATGTGTCATCGTCGTTTCACATTAATTCAATTGCATGATTCCTTTCATGTACTAAGCCACTAATGTTTATTCAATTAGGCCTATAATGTGGATTGTCGATAATGGTTATATTTTGTCATATATTATTCATTCACATGCACATTTACAGTAAAGACGAAAATATGGAATTCATAAACACTTTATCGATATCATAATATAGTGCCAAACAAATAAGCGCTAAATGTTCACAACGTTAACACTTTATTGACTACACTCAAGACACATATTTTAAGTATGCTACATTAATATATTTGGTGATAGCCCATTTATGAGTGAATTTGCTATGTTAACACTTGTGCTATTGTGTTCAAGTGAAACTCATTTTTTCAGAATTTCTTCTCTATTTAAAAGGAATTTCCATTCAATATGCTTAGTTACTTCAGAATACATATCATTTCTCCATAAAAGAAGATTACAGCGACATTGCCACGATGTTACAATGACTCGATAATAATGTCATTAAATCCAAGTTCTGAAATAAAGTACCACTACCTTAATCCATAAATTGTAGCATCAAAGTATGCTAAAACTCAGTTTTAATATGGATTGTTTTGCACTTTCTTATAATATCAACTAATAAGCCAAAGCACACATTATTAATCAATAGTGAACTTCATATTGTTGCATGTAAAAATTATTAATCTATGTGGACCAATGAGAAATGGACACATGTCCTCCTACGTGGCTATCCCCACATGACTTACTTTCTTGGTCGGCTCCAGAGACACTTGGTCGGCTAATAGGCCGACTAACCTCAAGAATACGAACCATCAAGAATAGCAAGAGTCACTTGGGTGGAATAGCTAACAGCCTTTGTACACGTACCTATGAATATCAATAGTCTTGTTTATGTATACAGATGTAAATGCCTGAATATATAAAGGCATTCCATCTCTTGGATTCCCAACCAATATAAATACATGATCTCCCTTAGCTCAAAGGAACGATTCAATCTGGCATAAACATACTCAACCCTGAGCTATTGTAACCACCAGAAATATTAAAAACAATGGACATAGACTTTTCTCATAGCTGAACCACTTAAAAAAACCTTTTTTGTTGTGTGTTTGGCTTGCTTGATTATTTTTGTTTCATATCTGATTATAAATTTGAACCCGTTCCATTTTTAGACGTTAACAGATTAACGTCGTCTGTGGGAACGACTACTGGTCATCGTTCTTTACCTATTTTATTCATTTGTTCACCTTGGAAGTTCTCCGAGGAATGACAATTGTTCCTGAGAGTAGCCTTACGACTGCATGTAACAATATAAATCCATTTGCTCCTCCCAGTGTGGCAGATATTCAAGGAATTTTACTCAATATGGATAAAGGGCGGGAAGCCATGCAAGAGTCGGTTCGGTAGTTGGCTCACATGTTGCAAGACAAGCCCACCACTAAGCCATCCTGGGGGGACATGCCACCCACCCCAACCAGCCAGAAATGAGAAGTAGCTACTCCAAATCTTCTCGTGATAGATCTTACCACTCGAGGGTAACATCGTCAATCCGATCAACAGATTAATACGATGGTCAGTCTTTATTCTCTGAAAGGTCGAGCATATTGGAATGCTTAAGTAAGGCATTTACCCTTGATCGTTTGGGACCCTGAGCAACTAGAGGCTATCACAGGGGGCTAAATCGATCCCGCGAGCACAGAAAAGAATCCGTGAGGTTTAAGGCTAGCAAAAGAGGCTTTATGCGTGCTGAGCAGACTTATCAGGAAGATAGCTTAACACATGTGCACAGTAGAGCCACAAAATTTTCCTCAGACAAGTCTAAACTAGAGGAGCATTCCTAGAAAGGATACATACAGTGACTAGAAGATCAATTGTGAGAAATAGATAAGACTAAAAACCATTTGTAGAGGAGTTTTGTGAAGGTATCCCCTTTCATCCAGGTTATTGTGGCTAATTCCACACCTTCTAAATTCAATCCACCAGTTGTTACTCCCAACTATGATGGGAAGATTGATCCAGTCCTTCATATTGAGCAATCTTAGGATACTGCTGATATACACTCTGTCTCCGACGAGATGCACTGTCGGGTATTCTCAAGTTCCATCATAAGCTTAGCCCAAATATGGTACAATAACCTACCCAAAGGGAAAATTTATAGCTTTCTTCAATTGGATGAGCTATTATGGATAACTTTTATTTTAGGGCAAAGCCGATCAAGAATGCTACTCATCTCTTGAGCATTTGTAAAAGACCTGGAAAAACTACTGGGTGGTACATCACTCGCATTAATAATGAGAAACTATAAGTGATTGATAATGAAGAGAAGATTTACATCGCAACACTGATGAGTGGAATTCTCAACAAATATCTTTACTATACGCTAGCAAAAAATCCTCCCAATACCATGACAAAATTGATGGCCAAGGTTCGGAAGATTATGAACGTCGAGGAGGTAATGGTTGCTAAAGAAGATCCAGAGGTGAAGACTGAAAGCCAGAAGAATTCAACCAAGAAGGATCAGAAAGATAAGAAAGTTGATATATAAAATCAAGAAGTATGATGAATATACCCCCCTTACTAAAAGTGTGCACCACATACGGGAGGAAATCTAGGCAATACAGAGTTCAACTAACATGAAAAACTAAAGTTTCCTTTCAACAAGAGAGACAAATCCAAATGTTGTGATTTTCACAGGGATCACAAGCACACCACTGCCAATTGCATCGCTCTAAAGAAAGAAGTGTAAAATCTCATCCATCAGGGGAAATTGACTAAATTTGTTAATTGGGCCGGTGGTTGGGACACCAGAAGGAGGTCTAAGTCACCTTGCAGAGGAAAAGATGACAAAAAAAGGGCTTGCGACGATGATTATAAGGACGATTGCGACTTGTCGAAGAAATCTAAAGATCCAAAAGTTGAGGTGGGAATGATTTCTTTTGGCTATAATTTCATTGAAGGAAGAGATATCGGTGGCAAAAATGAGATAACTGAGAGAAAGGTTTATCTAAATAAAACCAAAGTTTATCCCTCCATCAGACAGATTGACGTGTCCAAGTACATAGATGATCAGCCCATGAAAGTAAATAAGGATAGATTAGTGATCGGCTTATTTGAGAATGATCTGAGCGGAGTACTTTATCCTCATGATGACCCACTAGTTATCACTTGTAGAGTTTATCATTGTAGAGTGGCTAGAATACTGGTAGACAATGGGAGTTCAGAAGATCTCATGTTCTATAACTGTTTCCACAGCCCGAGGCTACGAGACAGCAAATTAGAACCGTACTATAACGCCCCGACCCAGATATTATGGGTTACCCGTGGATTAACCCAATCCGACTCCAGCGTTAGATGTGAAGTGCGATGAAACAACCTAAATAATGTTGCTAGCCCAATTTTATTTTAATTTTCATTTCACTTGTTAGTATGCGATTCCAATTTTCAAGATAAACTACGTGAGGGACCTATGGGGGCACCCCAAAGCCCGAGTAAACATAGCTACTAATGAAACATAATTAAAGTACACTTACCTGTAAAACGTCCTCAAAATACAAAATCGCTCCCAACCCGCCATAACAAAGTGGGGATGTGAGCTTATGCCAGTGGGACTTATACAAACAGTATAGAAATGAAAGGCTGAAAGGAATACTCACACGCTACAAACACATGCATGTGAAAATATGTATATATCTACATATTTTTACCTTAAAAAATATATATGCCGATGTACTAACCGTTTGACTTCCCCAAAACCTTTCTTATCCATATTAATTGACCATAATTTTATTAAAGGCTTTCTTTATTCATACTAAGCATTCCCACTTTATTTAACACACCCGGTTCAACGTTTGAAACCCTTTCTTTTAACGAAAATTAACCCATTCATTCATTTAAATGTACTTTAGTATTTTCATTGAAAATCACCATTTAAACACAAACATTCATCGTGTTAGAAAATACTTATTTACCTTTAGAAAATACTTTTTATAACACATTCTTATTTTGAATATGGGTTTCACCATTTAGGTTGATTAATCACCCATTTATCCACTTTCTTTAATCTTTTTCCTTATCTTATGGACGTTAGTAGATTTACGCATTAACTTGTCCATCTAGCCTTTACCGACACATTTATTTCATTCATTCAAGTTAGGTTGTATATATACAATTACCACACAATACATTTCTTAATTTGTATGCCATATTTCATTTAACTTTTTCTCGAAATCTTCCATTACCACATACTTACACGGGCTCTATATCGACGGTTATGCGCACCATATGCTCTAGCCAGTGATTTAGGGCTTTTCACCCAAGGGCTCCGGACCCTTCTTGCTTTATCTCGGTATCATCCGAGTTCCTTTTATGTGTTTTAACATTTAAAAAATATTCACATAATTTTATTTCCTCACTTTTACCTAGCTGAAGCCAAAACTCGGACTGAATTGTTCGTTTTTCCGTTAACACTTGGAAAATGATTTCTTTCTTCTTTAAGTCATTTATTCACACACGCATTGATTTTATGCCAAAATAATTTACGCCTCTTAGGACTGAATTCAATTTCAACCATAATAATATAAAAATATTCATTAACATTTTTACTCCATAAAATGTCCCATTTTAAGTAAATTAATAATTTACGCTTTCCATGTTGAATTTGCAATTTAATTCTTTAATAAGTATTATTTCCCCAAAAATGGTTATTAAGTTTCCAACTTAATATTTTAAACACCTTTTAAGCATTTTAACACTTGTTCAATATCATAATTATCCCCACTTTCTTACTTACTACTTTAACATCTTTAATACAAAAAATCACACCTTTCTACATATTAAAGTCTTATTTTCTCAACATTTGAAATACACACTTTATTTATTAAAATTGGCATCTTAGCACCCACTTCACTACTATTCACATATTTGGCCCCTTTAACTTCCGTTATTCACTTTTACACCACAATTTATGTAAAATCATATATTTCATACATTTAAACATTTAACCCACTTTACTTTCTATATGAGTTTCACACACTTTAAATATTCTTCAAATTGAAAGTTTCTCCTTATCATATTCATCTTTATTTTTCAAGTAGGAAATCCCCTCTTTGTCTCATAAAAGTGGTTCATGCAAGCCTAATGCATTTACTTGCATAAAATTTCATCATTTATACTTTAAACACCATTCTAACACATTTTAGGACTTAAAATGTGAATAACACATAATCTGAAAATTTCTACATTTAAAAATCATATTTTTGGAGCCCATTTTCATACAAAATATTAATATGATTATTAATCAACACTTATATGCAAACTAACATCAATCGTACACATATTTAGCCTAATACATGTAAACAAACATGTTGAATTTACATTATAATTAAACAAGAATAAATCAAGTTAGTTTACCCACCTTGATGAGCTCCAAAAAATAGTGAAAATGGTGAAGAAGATGAAGGACCACCCACCTCCAAAGGTGGCCTCAAGGGGGTCTCTAAAAGCCATCTCAAGCTTGGCTCCATTGTTGCTCCAAGAGTGCTCCAAATGATTATTTCACGAGTTCCTCTTTCATCCTCAAAATGCCTCCCTCAAATACTTATCAACCATGTCAAAAACACCATCTTCATCTTCTAGCAAGTTTTCCTAAGGTTTTTACAAGTGTTTGGGGGTTTGGGTGTGGTCTCTAATGGTGGTAAAAGGGCATGAGTGTGGTAGGGACGGAATGGAAATAATTTTGGATAGAAGGCATTCCTCTATGGAATCCCAAAGCTTGAGAAAAAGAACCTACAAAATCCGATTGGTTTGGTGTTTTCACCCCTCTTTGTGGTTCTCTCTCTAACTTGTACCCAAACCATTTATTTCCTTGGTAAAAATGGAACGATTCTCACCCTTACATGTCTCTAAATCAAGCACTAGGTTGCCTACAAGTCGGCAACTCAAGAGATCCAAGGGATAATATAAAGACAACACATTAAAATATTCCCGCTCAGGACATATCTGCTAGGCGCGGTCGACCGGCCAAGGACCACCGGTCGACCGGCACTCGTGGAATTTTTTTTTTTAAATTTCGACCCCAAGTTATATATATATATAGCACCTCAAAATGTTTGGTGAAATTATTTTTATCTCTAGTGAGGAAGTTGTAACAACCCAGGTTTTTGGAGCGACTATTTTATATTATTTTGCCTGAAGGGCTAATTTTATAAAATAGAGGAAGTTGGAGTAAATATTATTTTCCGTGATATTTAGGAATAATATTTACTATGTTTTGTCTATTTACCGTTATGAGGAGGTAAATAACATTATATTGTGTTATATTGCGTCGTTATACGTAAAACGACGGTTATGACCTATATTTAAAGTTGGGTAAAATTAATGAAGTAAAATGAAATTGGAACACAAAAAGAGTTCACGTTATTCTGAATGCCAAAATTTAGGGTGCGATTGTTTTTAGAATAGTCGAGATAGTCAAAATAAGTGCCAAGTTGTATTTTTGAGTTTCGGGCACTTTTGGGGTGTTATGACTCAATTAAGTGGTTACGAGTCATTTTAATGGTGTATTAACACTTAAAATAGGGGCATTTATGTTTTAAGACCCGATTAAGTCTCCCAACCCTTTTATTTTCTCAATCTTATGAGAGAGGCCAAAGGAGAGAGAGAGAGAGAGAGAGAGAGAGAGAGAGAGAGAGAGGAGAGGGCTTGGGAGAAATGGGAGAAAAGAGAGAAAATGGTAAATTTGAGGCCGAAAAATCGTTCCCACCGGAAGAGAATCCGAGACTACAACCTCGAGGCAAGTTTCTTACTTGCTAGATGTTGATTTAATGTGATAAATTGCATGTATAGTTAGGTTTTTGGAGGTTTAAACCATTTATGGGTATTTATTGATTTTGATGATTGAACCCATAATCTTGTGTTTTAATTTGATTTGAGGAGAAATAATTAGTTACATGTTGTGTAGAAATGATTTGGGAACAATTGTTGTGGTTGATGTTGGGAGAAATCAAAGATTTGGGATTTTTGGGATTTTAGGGTTCATACAACCCGTAGCTCTAACTGGGCCAATTTGCAGGACTGAATCGATTCGGCCCTAGGGGCAAATCGATTCGGATAAGGGGAAGGAAAAAGGTTTGGGCAAACCGAATCGATTAGGATTGGTACCGAATCGATTCGTCTATTACAGAATGTCAGGTTTGGCTCACCGAATCGATTCGGCTTTTAGGCGAATCGATTCGCAAGGGCGAATCGATTCGGCCCAAGGGGCGAATCGATTCGGTTCCCCTATTTTTGTGAGATTTTTTCTAGTTTGATTTTTAGCCCTTTTTCTTTTAGTTCCAAGGTTTAGGGACCTTCCTTTGGGAAGTAATTAAAAGTCCTAGAGGGTGGGTTTTGGGTAGACTAATGTCCTAAGATTAAGTGGGATATTTAGGCTTACCTCGAGGGTTAGTTGCTTAGGTTAATGACCGTATGATTTTGGAGATTAACTGAAAAACACATTGGAGATAAAATGTTAATGATGAGACTTTTGGGAGTTACTCCTTGAGGGATACTCACTTTAAGGGTTTATGAAATTGTAGGAACTCTTGGAGACTAGTTTGAGATTTATGGCACGTCGGGTCTTAGGTAAATAATAAAATATGACACTAAGAATAAGAAAGACACGTGCTAATATGTAGTACAAAAAGGAATAAGTACAAATGATTTTAAAAATGTAAAAGGGAATGTTTTTAAAAGGAAAAAGTAATGTTTTTCATAAATGTTAATTGATGGATACACACCTCTCTAAATCGCTATCATAAGGGAAGTTGCGCGCGTGTGGTGAAGCCTCCTGGCTAATGAATGCATGGTGGATATAGTCCCTAGGCCATATGGGCGTTTATTATACCGCGCTGGTTAGGTTATTCTGGGTGTGGTCTTGACTTTGCCACAGGCATATGGCCGCTTCCCGACGTTTGTTAGGTCCCCAGGTTGTCTTGTTTGATGGGCTCTGGAAGATAATAGCCATTTAGGGGCACGTCCAGTGGGGAAACCCGTAGGGGCGATCTTAGATTTTGTTAAAGCAATCCATGATAATGAATTGGCTTTAATTACATTTCCCGGATGGAAGAAGGGAAATGGGATATATGGTTTGGCTTCGGATACATTTTCCGGATGGAAGAAGGGAGATGGAAGCATATAGTATACAAAAGTATTTTTATGATAATAAAAATGAATTTTGATTACACTTCCTGGATGGAAGAAGGGAAGTGGGATTTTATGAAAAAGGATAAAGCATTTTTATGTTAATAAAACTTGCTTTAAAAATGTATTTTCCTGGATGGAAGAAAGGAAATAAAATTGGTAAAGAAATTGTTGAAATGAGATTAATTGGTAAACATTTGATAAAATGTTGTACCATTTATATATATTCCTAAAGAAAGAAATAGGAATTATGCTTTTAAATAGTGAATGGATTTATTTATGTTTCCTTGAGTAGCTGTAGATGATTTCCATATATGCATATATATTAGTATGTGCTGAGGGTCTATTTGGATCTCGACGATCAACCTTGCCTAAGTAGTAGTGTATCGGGGGGGGGGGGTCCTTATTTCGATTTAGCTTTGCGAGACACCCCACGCACGAATAGGGCATAGTGTTGAGACTGGGGAGAAGTTTAGCCCTTAGCACTATGTTAAAGGAAATTAAATTAGATGATTATATTCATCGATATTGTACTTATGGTCTAATGGATCTCGATGATCAACCTTGCCTAAGTAGTTGTGTATCGGGGGGGGGGGGGTTCCTTGTTTGTATTTCGCTTTGCGAGACACCCCACGCACGAATAGGGCATAGTGTTGAGACTGGAGAGAAGTTAGCCCTTAGTACTTGGGTTAACTAGAGCATTCATTGATATTGCGCTAGGTTGCTTTTAGATTTGAGAGGTGATAAATATATTGTTAATTGCGAGAGATTTACGCACTTAAATGTCATGCATTTTAGTCACATGGGAATCATATCAAACCGGGCCCTGACCTGTCTATATTTCTTTGTTTCTGCACATACTCCTTGCCTTATAGGTGCTCTACCGCATGGACACCCGTATTTACATTTCCATTCCGGTTGTCATGGAGCTACAGCATTTTGCGGATGTTGTAGGTTATTTGTATTAGACGCTTCTTTCCATTGTACTCTAGTTATGTTTAGTTTATTTTTTAGGCGTGTTGCCCAAAGCACTGCATTCATTTATTATATTGTAATAATTGAAATGTAATACTCAGTGTAACTTATTGTATTGGTCTGTTCACCGACAGCTTATTCGGTGATTATTTATCATATTGTCGTTCTTTATTCGTTGATTTTTAATATCCACCGTTTTTGCAAATGGGATTGTCTAAGTGTTTTTCTTTTGCTTTCAAAATTTTAAATTTGACAGTCCGTTTTCTAAAATGATTGGTGGTTGTCTCGTACTATTATTTTAATCGACAGTGATGCTGATAATGAACCATCTATGATTCCTGTGACTATTAGAGTATTGGGCTGGCCACCTATTATTTTAGTAGGCGGGTTGTCACAGAAGTCTACAAAAACCTGCAAAGTTCTACTTTACTATGTCACGTACCGGCACTATTATCGCATAATATTAACTGTATCCATGTCACGTCCATTCCTTGACTAATTCATGTCGTACTTCCCCAACGTATTGACACCAACTAATTTAACACGGTTATTCATCCATGCGGACCATGCAACGTAATTTTTCTTTAATTCACCATGCGTGACACATAACTTTATGTTAAATTTGGCTCACTACTCATGCATGTATTTTCTCCAAATATTTATCCGAATAAAATATGTAATTTATATAAGATATATTTATATCTAGGGTGGGGTATTACACTTACTACAGGGCCTTCATAGGATTCTCATTAGAAAAATTTTATCCCTTTGGGACAATCAAGATGGTTGTCTTGGTCGATACCTGGACCGCAAGCAGAAATGAGTCCCTTTAGCCTATAACATGATACTCAGTAGAGTTGAGATGAAGCAGTTGGAAGAATTACTGTCTATGGTACATCAGTGTATGAAGTTTCCTACTAATTACAGAGTCGGCATGGTGAATGACAACGAGATGGAAGCTAAAGAGTGTGATTACACTTTTGCCGACCAGTAGGAAGTCCATAAGAGCACCACCACCTATCATATCGACAATCTGGATCCTCGAGAGGAAGAAGATCTGATCAAAGGATAGGTTATGGAGGCAACAAAGATCATTGTGCTTGATAACGAGAAGTCGAAAAGAACCACCCAAATTGGCTCGAACTTAACACCTTCTCTCAAACAGGATTTGATTGCATTCCTTAAAAAGTGAAAGAACATGTTTTCTTGGATTCATGAGGATATGTCAGGAATTGACCCTGATTTCATCTGCCATGAACTTAACATCTACACAGATGCTAAGTCGATTAAGAAAAAATGTAGAGTGTTCAGTCCTGAGAAGAACATGTCCATCTAAGAGGATGTAAAGAAATTGTAGAGAGCTCAATTTATAGAATATGTCAAGTGTCCCAGTTGGTTGGCCAATGTAGTGATGGTTAAAAAAGAAGAATGATAAATGGCGCATGTGCGTAGACTTTACTGACCTCAATAAAGCATGCCCATAGGATCATTTTTCTTTACTAATGATTGATCATTTGGTAAACGCAAATGCAAGATATGAGTTACTCAGCTTCATGGATTCCTATTCTGGTTATATCCAGATTAAGATGAAGCAAAAATATGCCGTTGGTGGGTGAAAAACCAAATAACCCCCAAACGGCCCCTTGAGAAGCACAAACATCTCGTACGGGATCAATGTAACTTGAAGAAGATAATCGCTTAGTTATGAGACTTTCGGTTTGATAATATGAAGATAATTTGCATTTATATCTAGAATTAAACCTAAAAACATGTCGTTAGAAGACGAAATCCCAAAACAACCCCCAAAAGGCCCCATAAGATGTGCGAACACCTCACACGGGACCAATGTAACTCATAGGGACTGACCACATAATCGAATGACTTCTAATTTGATAATTGGGATTAAAAACATTTTATTAGAGGGTGAAAACACAAAACAACACCCAAACGACCCCATAAGAGTCACGAACACCTCCTTACGGGACCAATGTAACTCGTAGGAACTGATTGCATTGTCACGGGACTCCCGATTTGAGAACATGACTATAATTTGAATATATCAAGACTTAGGCTTACAAACATGCAGCAAGAGGGTGAAATTCCAAAATAACCCCCAAATAGCCCCGTAAGAGATACGAACACCTCACACGGGACTAATGTAACTCATAAGAATTGTCCTTATAGTCATGAAACTTTCAATTTGAGAATATGATGATAATGTGGAAATATCTTGACTTAGGCATAAAAACATGCCGTTAGAGGGAGAAAATCCAAAAAAGCCCCCAAATGGCCTCGTAATAAAAATAAACACTTGGGGACAGGTACAATATAACTCGTATGAATCGAAGACGTAGTCACGGACTCTCATTTTGAGAACATGAAGATAATTTAAATATACCTATACTTAAGTTTAAAACATGTCATTAGAGGGAGAAAATCCCAAAGAGCCCCCAAGCGGCTCTGTAAAAGACATGAACACCTCGCATGGGACCAATATAACTCTTAAGCACTAATGTGTAGTTACGGGACTCCTAGTTTAAGAATATGATATTGGTGCTATATTGGACCTTTAGTAGTTTTATTTATGAATGTTTAGTTTGAATTATAAATTTTTAGTATGATTTATGAATTAACTAGGATGTAATGGTGCTTTACTTTGAATTGTCAACTCCACGGTTATAATATTTGCCAATTGTATATAAATTATTTGTTGAATACGGTTTTATGGAGGGGGATGCCTAAAAATAAATAATTTTTTTTTATTAAATGGATATGATCATAGCCCAAATTCGTGACTCCTAAATGTTTTTTTAAAACAAATAAATAAATGGTCCCGGTTTAAAACCGTGATAATTTATTTATTTGTTGTTAAAAAAAATCGAAAGTCATGACCCAATTTCAACATTGTCCCAACCATGGTCACGACTCAAGTACATAATCATGGGGTCACGAATTTGGGCCATGAATCAATTTGAACATTATCCCACTCATGGTCATGGCCCAGGTCCATGATTATAGGCTCTCAGATTATATATGTGACTATGGAGCCAATATTGTCCCATGGTAGAGATCGCTACCCTCATTTAGGGTCACAGATGAGGTCCGTGACTAATATTCCTGGTCACAATAAAAATGGTCACGACATAAGTTTGTGATCCATGGCCCTGGTCATGACCTAGGTCCCTGACCATTTTCAATATATGGTGTAAAGAGGGATTTGAGATTCAATTTTTCTATATGATTTAAGAGTTCAATCCATAAGGTTATGATTATGTTGTTGGATCAAAAGAGTCTTAAAAATGTTAAACTTTACTCTATACAAAACATAAAAAAAAGAATACCATAACCTATGAAAAGGTTATTCTTATATATATTGAAAGATTTTTTACTAACTTAAATAGTAATTCCTCAAAATAAATTCTAGATAAATTTCTTTCAAGAAGTTTGAAAATATGGAGGGTTTGTACAACAAAAGTTACTTGATTCCCTAGGAACATAAGAAAAATAATATTATTTTCATTTATGTTTTATTTTGTAAGGAATCTTTTCATCAAATTCAAACATTTTTCGTAACACCCTAAGTTTAATTCAAAACATAAAAGAGTTAGATTTTAAAATTTCTTTTTTGAGGTATGCATTATATTTTGCACAATCGACCTTAACGTGCTTCGATATGTTATATAATATGAGCTTATTATTATGAAAAATATCTTTCATATTTACATTTGGTCTCTAACTTTATTAGTATGGTTGTGAAACAACCATTTTTGTCAACATAGTATTCAATCTGTTTGAAGTCTCTGATATTTCATACGTACGGAGTGTCTCACATAACTTTTATCATTAATAGTGGGTTAACTAACTAAAAGTTCCACATATAGATCTAATATAATTAATTAAAACATAACTTCTTCACTTCATACTCGAAAGTTAGTCTCGAAGAAATTAAAACAGATGAAATATGCAATTTTAGAGAAAAAAATAAATACAATAATAAGACAAATAACTCACTACATTAATCATTTGACTTAACAACAAATACATTAATAACTTTATAATACACACATAGTGCACAATTAAATTATCAATTATATGATGAGTATAGATTACTTTATTGGGTACAATGTTATTTAATTAGATGCACGTTATATGTGGACAAGTTATTACCAGATACTTTAATAATATACGTGACCCTTAATGATCAATTCACCACTTAAAATCAATTTCCTATAGGGAATAATGTTTCTTGAATAAACAATCTCAATATACCCTATTAATATCTTTACCATTATAAATATCATGAGTTACTACCACTACTTTTATCTTTACATTTAATATGCACATCCACTCTAGTTTGGTCATCATGGTGACTACCAAACCACTCATAATATGAATATAAATTAAAGAGCTTCATACATAAGTAATAAATTTCCCATTTATGTTCATTATATATTTTATGAGTAATGAACTTAATTATTAATGTTTTTTTACTTCTTATAGTTAACGGGTGGAATATTAAAGAAATAAACTATTACATCTGTGTTTGATGTGATTTATAGTCCTCTTTGATTGGTAGCTAGTGCTCTACCAATGTTCTATCAAGGCCATGCAATTCATCATATTCCCTAGTAAAATAATCTTTATACTGATGTAGAATGTGTATTACCAATTGTTGGTATTTTCTAATAAGATTTGCATTGATATAAACGATTTTTTTTTTTTATTTTACTCTCTCCCCAAGTTAACTTCTATAAAGAGATCCGATTGATTCACCATCAATTCCTCATACTCTATTAGTCAACTTTTTAATTCACCATTGTCTAGAACAATTTCATTCTTCACATCTTCTTCAAAGACATAGTCAGCCCAATTTATTATCTTTTCATTACCAAGATTGGTGATTAGGTCTAACTCTCTAAATGTATACAAAACTATGGCCAATTTTTCATTGGCCTGTTGAATGTCATTGGGTGTAACAACCATTAAATAATAATCTTATTTTCTTCAGTTGGCTCCATCAGGCCAAGAATTAAATCATTCCAACTTTCTTTAGAAACTAATCCTACCGATGATTCTGCTACCAAATCCTCTTCCTTTACTGGCTCTATAATTTCTTGGTAGAGCTTTGGTTTAACACATTTGGAACTAGCATGAAAAAATAGTGGATTAATTTCAACATCTTTAATAAGCACATCCTCTTTCATCAAAGTAATTTCTGATGTATATAAGAAACAATACATTTGTTATAATGGATCCAATCTCTACCTAATGATGCATTAAATCTAAGTCCACCTTCAATAATAAAGAAAATAGTTTTTGACTTTCTAGTGCCTACTTTAATATCAACTGGTAGTACACTTTTGGTAAACTTATTATCTCTAATAAAACTCGAGCTAATAATCGGATTCTGAACTAATTTATCACTTTGCTTATTAATCTTAGATAACATGGAAAATGGCATTAAGTTGACAACTACGCGATTATTAACCAATATTATATCTATAAGGACTCAATTTATCTAGGCTTTTATAAACAAAGGCTTTATATGGTTAGTTATATATTTAGTAGGTTCTTTGAACCCATGTGTAATGTCAAGGGAAGAGATAAATAAATCAAAGTTATCTACCTCTAATTTTTATTCTCAATATACTTTCATAGAAGGTGTTTCTTGACCTTCTTCACCTTCGAATCTCTTAAGGAGTATCACAACCATATTGATTGGCACTTTCTGAGGTAGATAGCCAAATTTGATGAATTGATGTTATTCAACATCTTGAACAAATGTTGTGACATCAACTGCCATCAGTTATACCATTTCCTCTTCATTGGAAGAGTTTTCCTCTAATGAACTTCCTTTATCCATGATCATAGTCTTCTCTAATTATTTTAGTCCTTTTGCTAGCAAGTCAGAAGAGGTTTGAATCCCTTCTAGTTCCTTATAAAACCTTAGGTTTAACTTTGAAGACGAAGAAAAAAATGTCTTGATCCACTAGTTCGTACAATCCTAAAGGCCTCTTTCCTGACCCTCTACTTCATTTAGATCCTTCTTTGTTGTATTTGAGAGATCACAACCTCAGGTTCTCTTCTCTTTGACGTATGATGTTTCATTACATGCCATATGTTAGGACCCACCTGTTAGGTTTGATTTTTTTTAGTTTCTTTGGCATATTATTTAACCGTTGTGAAACCTTTGGATATTGGACCATGAATAAGTCAGGTACACCTTTGACCATTAGGATTGATTTTGGGACCTTTATTGCTCCGATATTTCCCCTGTGCTTGACATCCTTAAAGTCAGGTCTTATATACTGATTATTCCTTGGCATTTTAACATTCCCTTGGGGTTAATTTTTTTTCCCAAAGAATGGCCTTATTTTCCCAAAATGTTTGCTTTGAACCTCTTGTTGATGTTGGAATATTGGGGCCTTGGTTGTAATTCCACTGTACCTATTTTTGTTATTATTTTTCTGCTGATGTTTCCCCTTCGAAACCACCAATTGACACGTTTCAGCATAATATTCTCCACACTTGATACACAGGCATTGTAACACCTTTTGATCAGGATCTCCAATGGATTAATTCTTCGAAGCCTTGGGTTCATCCTTAGTTTTCACTTTAAACTCCACATGTCTTGTGTTATTAAGCACTTGGATTGATTGCAAATTGGTCCCAAATCCTTTGACTTTGGAAAAAGGGTCTTCATCTAATCTCATGTTTCTCTCCTTTTGTGTTGGGAAATTGATCTCCCCCAACTCGATTAACTATTTCACCATGCCATGAAATACAAAACATATATTAGTTGAGTGAGAAAACATATTGTGCCATTTGTAATAGTTTAATCCTTTGATTATGTGGTTTTTAAGCATCACCTGGAAATAATAACATGGCATTTTGGAGAAAGTAAAAAATCTCATAAACCTTATAGATGTCAAAAGAATACTTTTTTATTATTCCCTTTAACATTGGTGCAATGGATTCTAATGTGGTTTCCTTTTGAACCAATGGCTTACATATTATAGTTTATGTTCCTATAATTTCGGCAACATCAATTTAAAAATTAGGATCTCTGTAATATGTTTTGAATGAAAAAGTATTTATTTCATGCTCTTCTTCAATAAGAGCCTCATATCCGGACACTTTATTAGTTAATTACACTAAGTCTTTGAATTCAGTGACATCAAACTTCTTTCGAAGCCTAAACTCTAAACCATTTTGTGCTAATTTTACAAACTCTGACTCATGCAAGACTCTTTTCACTTATTCCTATCCCTTTTGAATCTGTTTATGAACGTAGTAGCCTTTTCATCAGACTTTTGAGTTAACGTGGCCAAGTCAACTATGGAGAATTCTCGTTCATTTTGGAAGAACTGTGAGTTAAATATGTCTTCCATTTGTTACCAAATTTAAACATTATTTGGTGGTGGCAAACTTATTAACCATGAAAATAATGCATCTGTGAGAGAACTTGGAAGAAATATACTCTTAAGTAATCATTTGTCCCATCATCAACACATTGGATACTGAACATAACAATACGTTCAATTGTGGACTGACTCTCGTCCCTCGAGAAAAGGGAAATGGTGGGAATGCTTAGCCTTTAGGAAGTTCACTTATGTCTATCCATTCTGAATATGGATTTCTATAGACTGGATTCCGCACCCCCGAGCTAAAGCACCACATGTTTCATATATTATGTCTCGAATCTCGTTCCTTCCCATTCTCCTAGAAGTTGCCTATTATGTGGGGCAATTACTTGGTTAACTAAAGTAATTAGTTGCAGCAAGGGTGGTAGAATTTGTGGGAGCACAATTCGCTGTGTGTGGTAAGGCATAAGTCGGGATACTTGAGGATTTTGGTTATCCAACCTCCTAAAGTTCCCCCCCCCCCCCGAGTTCTGCTTCGAACACCGGGTTACTGATAACTCCATAGTTCGAAGCACTTAGAGAGCCTAAATTGGGCTCATTTGGGTAAGGCCTAGCCCTTCTTATCTTTGGAAGCGGTGTTCTCCCTACCGGGCTGTTGTAACCCACTTGTTGATAATTGTTAGATGATCCTACAGTTTTCATTAGATTACTGATGCTCAAACCAGTACCGTTGTCATATCCTCCCGCCCTAAGGTTATTTTTAATATTGGTTTTGAGTAGTTGTATCCACACCAATTTTTCGTGCATATAGCTGACCACTAGTTTTCATCCCATTGGGTAAGGCAAATCTACTGGTCATTATAGTGATCATGGTGTTAAGATTTTATACCATATTCCCAAAGTAATTAAAGACTGGATTAAGTTGGTTGATCATTGGTCTTGAATATTTGTGGGCACACCAGTTGTTGGTTTATTTTGAATATGATTGACTCTTGAAGCCATTGGAATATTTAATTTTTGATTGCGAGCCATCGATTCGAAATGTTGTGTTATCTCGACCATTATTTTCTCTGAAGTGGCAATATGCCGGATGGTAGAGCCAATTTCACCACAACTTTCTTGTATATTGTTGCTTCGACGTGTTCTAGCCATTTATAACTGTCAAATAACACTGGTATTCCACTGGGTTTGTCAAAAAAATGTTTGAACTATTTTTCACTTGATTTGGTGAATAATTAAGATTGCGAGTATGCCAGACAAAATTGTGATCTTATGAGCCAAAAATCTTAGCTTAGTGCTAATTATAGGCAATTGTAACACCTTTTGATGAGGATCTTTAATGGATTAATGCGTCAAAACCTTGGGTCCATCCTTAGTTTTCACTCTAAACTCCACATGTCTTGTGTTATTAAGAATTTGGATTGATTGCAAATTGGTCCCAGATCCTTTGACTTTGGAAAGGGGGTCTTCATCTACTCTCATTTTTCTTTCCTGTTTTGTTAGGAATTTGATCTCCCCCGACCCGATTAACTATTGCACCATGCCATGAAATACAAAGCATATATTAGTTGAGTGAGAAAACATATTGTTCCATTTGTAATAGTTTAATCCTTTGATTATGTGGTTTTTAATCATCACCTGGATATAATAACATGGCATTTTAGAGAAAGTAAAAAATCTCATAAACCTTAGTGATGTCAAAAGAATACTTTTTTATTATTCCCTTTAACATTGGTGCAACGGATTCTACTGTGGTTTCCTTTTGAACCAATGGTTTACATATTATAGTTTATGTTCCTATAATTTCGACAACATAAATTTAAAAATCAGGATCTTTGTAATATGTTTTGAATGAAAAAGTATTTCTTTCATGCTCTTCTTCAATAAGAGCCTCATATCTGGACACTTTATTAGTTAATTTCACTAAGTCTTTGAATTCAGTGACATCAAACTTCTTTCGAAGCCTAAACTCTAAACCATTTTGTGCTAATTTTACAAACTCTGACTCATGCAAGACTCTTTTCACTTATTCCTATCCCTTTTGAATCTGTTTATGAACGTAGTAGCCTTTTCATCAGACTTTTGAGTTAACGTGGCCAAGTCAACTATGGAGAATTCTCGTTCATTTTGGAAGAACTGTGAGTGAAATATGTCTTCCATTTGTTACCAAATTTAAACATTATTTGGCGGTGGCAAACTTATTAACCATGAAAATGATGCATCTGTGAGAGAACTGGGAAGAAATATACTCTTAAGTAATCATTTGTCCCATCATCAACACATTGGCTATTGAACATAACAATATGTTCCATTGTGGACTGACCCCGTCCCTCGAGAAGAGGGCAAAGGTGGGAATGCTTAGCCTTTAGGAAGTTCACTCATGTCTATCCATTCTGAATATGACTTTCTATAGACTGGATTCAGCACCCCCGAGCTAAAGTGCCACACGTTTCATATATTATGTCCCGAATCTCGTTCCTTCCCATTCTCCTAGAAGTTGCCTATTTTGTTGGGCAGTTACTTGGTTAACTAAAGTAATTAGTTGCAGCAAGGGTGGTAGAATTTGTGGGAGCACAATTCGCTGTGTGTGGTAAGGCATAAGTCGGGATACTTGAGGATTTTGGTTATCCAACCTCCTAGAGTTCCCCACCCCCCAAGTTCTGCTTCGAACACCGGGTTACTGATAACTCCATAGTTCGAAGCACTTAGAGAGCCTAAATTGGGCTCATTTGGGTAAGGCCTAGCCCTTCTTATCTTTGGAAGCGGTGTTCTCCCTACCGGGCTGTTGTAACCCACTTGTTGATAATTGTTAGATGATCCTACAGTTTTCATTAGATTACTGATGCTCAAACCAGTACCGTTGTCATATCCTCCCGCCCTAAGGTTATTTTTAATATTGGTTTTGAGTAGTTGTATCCACACCAATTTTTCGTGCATATAGCTGACCACTAGTTTTCATCCCATTGGGTAAGGCAAATCTACTGGTCATTATAGTGATCATGGTGTTAAGATTTTATACCATATTCCCAAAGTAATTAAAGACTGGATTAAGTTGGTTGATCATTGGTCTTGAATATTTGTGGGCACACCAGTTGTTGGTTTATTTTGAATATGATTGACTCTTGAAGCCATTGGAATATTTAATTTTTGATTGCGAGCCATCGATTCGAAATGTTGTGTTATCTCGACCATTATTTGCTCTGAAGTGGCAATATGTCAGATGGTAGAGCCAATTTCACCACAACTTTCTTGTATATTTTTGCTTCGACATGTTCTAGCGATTTATAACTGTCAAACAATACTGGTATTCCACCGGGTGTGTCAGAAAAATGTTTGAACTATTTTTCACTTGATTTGGTGAATAATTAAGATTGGGAGTATGCGAGACAAAATTTGTGATCTTATGAGCCAAAAATCTTAGCCTAGTGCTAATTATAGGCAATTGTATTTCGTTCAATATCTCAATTGGTGCATAATTTATTATTATTCTTTTAAATTGAAACTTGTTTGACCACTTGATAAATGAGAATTTAATGAGATAAGACAATATTAACCCACGAGAGTGTCTAGTCAGCGACGGTCCTCGGGGATCAGAAATCCGGGGCGGTATGGGGAAGTAGATATAAAATCATCCAATCCATTGACTCTTACTTTATAAAACCAAAACTGGTTGACGAGGTTGACAGGTCCATTTGGGCGCATCACAGGCGATTTGTACTAAAATTGAATTGTTTAGACTAAAAAGAAGCTGAAGTATAAAGACAGCGCCAACCGTTAATTAACAGCCGTCACGCATGAGTTTTGTTTCCAGAGAACCTAGACAGACCCAGACAGTGGTGAGTGAGAAAGGATTTTAGTTGTAGTTTGTGCGAGTAAAATTAATCTGAATGGGTTCCAATGGTGAAGAAAAAGAAGACTACTCTTTGTTGAAAGATGTTAAATTGGAAATCAAGGCTGAAGATGGAGCCTTTTCTCTTTGCTTCTGGCTTTACCTCACCAACCCCACTCCATCTCCTTCCGTTCTCCTTCGTCAGGTCTCTCTCTCTCTCTCGCACGCTCACGCTTTTTTTAATTGATAATGTACAAGTGCAGCTAGTTTTTGATCATAAAGTGTTGCCCATATTTGATTTCTTTGTATTTGATGCGTTTTATTAATTTAAGAATTTTATATTATCTGATGAAGTTCTTCAAAATTGGATCAGCACCTAATTCTATATTCATTTGATTCAATTTGTGAATTTCTGATTGATTGTGTGTATGTGGGGGATGGATTTAAGATTAAGGGTCCCTTTGGGTCGGGGTGAAATGTTGGGGATGAAATTCGTGAATTATTATTGTTTGTGTGCACTTATTCACAATTTTAAACGGATAAAAATTTAATTTCAAATGGGTGATTAACATATCACCATTACACTTTTCACGGCCGTTAAAAGTGTTTCACACTATACCAAATGGGTCCTAAATGTGATTCATGTGTGGTTCATCGGGATTCCTATCGTAGCCCATGGAAATTTATCTCCCAAGGTACTAATGTTTTCAGTTGTCTTAGGATAGGGGGTGAAGGACAAGGCGTTTTTAGGAAGAGGTGTGGGTTGGAAGTGAATCTTTCTCTTTTTTATTTCCATGTTTATATAGATTGCCTTGTAACTAAATTATATCCATCGCATCACTAGTTTCCTTCAAATTCAATAGATTTCTTTCTTGGGATTTTTTTTCTCAAAAGGGAATCTTAATGACAAGGAGTTGGAGGGTAAGGGTATGTCCTCCTTATCTTGTAGCCACCGCAAAGAGGCTTTTTCTCCTTTATATCTAATAAAATGTAATTGTGTGCGGGTGCTGCCCTCTTCTCTCTAAAAAAGAAAATGGACTTTGAGGGGCTCACATCTTTGCTTTCTATAGTTGAAGGCTTTCATAATCAATGGAGGTGAGTGATGAGAGAGGGTGGGTGGCTTCTTCTTCAGGTAAGTTTTTTTTTGAAATGCTGATTTATCTTCCAACATCTTTTTGAGCTTAAAAATTGATTTGGAAGGTGGGCATTCCCTTGAAAATTCAAGAGCATTCATACAAAAGGGGAGGGGAATGAGCATAGAAATACGAATAGTTGCATTTTGTTTCAAGAGAGGAGACATAATTAGTGCATATCTATACCTTTTGTGATGTGTTTTATATAAAAGAGGAGGGGAATGTGTGGATCATTTGTATGTGGACTTAGGAATTTGGGGTGATGGGGTAATCCTGCAGAAATGGGGAGGCGGTTATAGTGGACTTTATTTCTTATATGAGTAAAAGGTGATAAAGCGATGCAAACACCACCAATTGGATCCAAAGAAGAGAGAAAAGAGACGAGACAAATTTCTAAATTGTTTTTCAAGGCGACACTAATGGTACCTTTTAGAATCTACTGGGCTAACTTTAAAATCTAACTAATAAAAGCAAGAAAATTAAAGAGTACGGCTAAGGAATATTACAACTAAGTCTCTTGCATTCTTCATCCACATCATACTCCCCTTATCAACCCCCCCTCCTTTAAAGGAGTTCGTCCTCGAACTTTGAAAGTTGGCGACAAGTGCAAAAATTCTAAAATATGCAGCCGAGAAGAAGGAAAATTTTGGAATCGCAAAAATAATTTTCCCAAAAATTTGGGAGGCCCAAAAATATTTTAATAACTGGAACTGGGCCAAATTATTAATATGTTGGCTCCAAAAATTTTCAGGCCAAAAGTCCTCAAGTTCATTGACAGCAGTGTCCAAATATGAACCCAATTATTCCGTTTCTCAATGTTGCAAATACTTGAGCACCGATGTGTCTATGTGGCGGGGAAGTAGTCGAACATTGCCCAACCTTGAGCTTTCTGGACATAAATCCATGGTTAACGAGGAATCGATTCTACAATTCTGACATTGGCCGTCCCTTATTTCATTGAGCTCGGCAAAAGAGGGACACTCTAGGGTCAAAAGTCATTCTAGGGCAGCGCAACCCTAGATCCAGCCTTCTAGGTTCACTACCATCTGGATTCACCATCGCGGGAGCAAAAAAGGGTTAGCCAGAGACTAATTGCTGGCGAAGTATGTTGATCGAACCATTTTCTTGTTCGATTTCATCTTTTGTTGCCTTTTCACTGTTCTAGGGCTAGAAGGGGCTGCGAGTTTGGGGTTGTTTGACATTTCGGGGCTAGGTTCATGGCAAGGATTATTAATTGAGAAGAAGAAAACCCATCCAATTTTGACAAAATTAGGACTTGTTGGGTCATCATTTGGGCCATAGCTTTTTGTAGTGCTGGCATTTTGATTTTGAGACTTGGAGGTCTGATTTCTTTTTCCTAGGACCCTTAATGAAGTTGCACTGGGAGGACAGACGCAAATATCAATGAGTTGTCATGCATGACAACATGTTCCTTTTAGAATCTATTAGGCTAACTATGAACTCTAACTAATAAAAGAAAGAAAATAAAAGAGTACAACTAAGAGATAATACAATTAAGCCCCTTTTGCATTTCTAATTCATATCATACCTCCCCCCACTAACTACACCAGAAAGTTATATAGAGATGTGTTATGTTGGCTATAGCCCGACCCGAGAAATATGGATGGCAAGGAATGAGATTATTTTTTAAAATAGTGAGGAGCATAAGAAGGTCGCTTGGGTAGAATCAAACATTGGACCGCTTTTGGGTTTCTCTCCTCAGTGCTCTTATGGTTTGAGTTTTTGTGGTTTCGATAATCTAATGGTAATTTCACATGTAGAATTTGAACATTAGGAAAAGAATTGTCATCGTGTTATTTAAGCTCTTAACATGAATTATGAGGCTTCATATGTGAATTTACTAATCTGGGTTCTTGAAAAGTACAAAAACTCAAACTAAATGAGCACTTGAGTAATTTCAGGATCATAAAGCCTCGCTTTGATGATTAATTACTTGGGTGGGGATGGAAACTCTTTCTTGCAATTTGTTTTGCCATTGTAGCTTTTCTCTTTCCTTTAGGTGGAATGCTGATCCACCCCCTTTCTACTCTACTTTTAAATAGCTGTGTATACATAGTAATGCTCCTATGAGGTCTTGTTGCACAGGAGTTATATTAGGATCCCTCTCTCCCTCCTCCCCCCCTCCCTTCAACCCCCTCTATCGTTGGTTCTTACATAAAAGAAAGTCTAAATGGGAAGTATTATATCTGCGGTTGGAAAACATATCAGATTAGTGACACCTGCATCCTCTATTTATTTATCTATTTGAATAGGCTTCACGGTGTACTGGTGGTTCACTTAATTTATTGTTGGTTATGTAGGTGCATCCTGATATGACTTGCTCTGTCCCCTTTCTTGTGCTAAATGAAGAGAAGAAAATGATGATTTTCCCAGTGCTTTTTCTACACCGAGAAGCTCCTAATCCTAGCAACTCTACTCCTCCGTGGACAGATGTTCCATGTGCATACGCCAAGATGGAGTTCCCTTTGATGAAATGGGTTCATGTTGGATGTGAGGTATGTTTTAAGCATTTTACAAGCCTCACAATTAATCATTCGAAGAGTGTCAATCTGTCTATGGATTTGTTTTGCATGTTGCCAGGATTTAACCCAATGAGACAATCTACACTGTATTTCAGTAATATTATATTGGTTTCATCCAATATAAAATTGAATTTTGTTTATGTGTGTGTGTTTGATTTTTAAGTTTGCATAAAAAACAATTGAAAAAAGTTAAAAACTCTATTTGATGTTCCGAACTGAGAGAAGTCACTGCACCCAAATGATATGCTTTAGGTCTATATGTGATCAACCCCTGTCATTACTTACATTGGCAGTAGAGAGTGCAAGACCAATGCAATGGCTTATTAGAGAAGAAAACACTTGGTACAAGCTTATGGTCAGACTTTAGAGGAATACTTTATCACGTTTCTTGAAAACTAAAAAACAGGCATAAGCTGTAGAAATTGGTTGATATGGTGGAAAAAAGTGTAATAGATTGAAAAAAAACAAATATAAATTGGGCCTTGAAACTGAGTTGAACAGCATTCTGTGCTGGTTAAATAGATGTCTGCACTAGGTCTTAAAAAGGGGAAGTTTTTACTCCTTTTTGCATTTTTAAGCCCTTTCCACATTTTTTTGGTGAACGTTTTGTTCGCAATAAAGGGGATAAATCGTAAAACATATAAGCTACACTATTTCATCAGGAATAAAAAGGTAGAACTAGCAAAAAATATCTGTTTTGATGAATTTCTGAGAAAAGTAGGTGATAAGTGGGTGAAATTAATCAGCTATTGAGCTGTTTGAGCCCGGAGTCCCCAACAGAATCTTCCATTGACCCAATTTGAAAGAGACAGATTTTGTATATATTGGTATATTCTATTTTTGAAAATAACTGCTATGTTGATGTCCAATTGTTTGAACCATTACGTTGAAATAATATGTTAATTTTTGTTATATAAATCATGCCTTTTTAACATTACCCTTTATTTAATTTAATTTAATTTTATAGTAGATTGTGATTATTAAGGTTTAATATCTCTATAATCTATACATCCTAAAAGCTGTGGATTTGACGGGGTGGATTCATAGAAAAAATTAGGCTCTTGATTTGGGGTGACGATAAAGATGAAGAGCGAAAGAGATGAGGGCATTATTCTCCATAAATTTGTAGGGGGATATTTCAAAATACAGGTTCTTGTTTTTTTTAGTGCAACACAATGTCCGTCCAATTTTGGGGGGCTATGTCTAATTTTTTAGCATTGTGGGGGTTGGGATTGGGGTTGGGTGGAGGTGTTAAGTCTAAGTAAGCAATTATTGCAAGGGGTTAAGTGAAAAAAACCTTATGTTTTTTGTCAATATTATGTTGAAGCAATCTGTTATAGGTGTTATCTTGTTTGTAAAATGCGTGTCATTATGTTATTGCAGTGATTTGTTTTTTCAAATGATTGTGAATGTTATTTATTAAAGTTATAATTTAAATGCATTTTTAGTATTTTTAATATAAACTTGTAATACACAAAAGGCTTTTGTCTTAGCAGTAGAGAAATGTATAGCATAAGTTGCACAACAATACCTGTATGATGCGGACACATAATCTCTTAGTGGTTCACAGGTCAACTTTGTGAAGTTCGCTAGTTGGATAGGCCCAAGGAATTGTTTCAGCTGAAAGAAATATAATATCTATTAATCAAAGAATTTGTTGAAGGCCCCTCACTCAAAGATAGTTTATCGTGCGGTCCAACACTTTTAAGTTTTTTAGTATGTGGCATGGTGTGTGATATGGATCATGCCTAAAATCCGATTACCCGTTTATTTAATGGAGCGGATTTGGATTCATATCTCCGATCCGTTAATAATCCGATCCGATTAATATTTTTAATATATATATATACATATATATATATATATAAATTATATATAATATATTTTTAATTAATATATATTGTATTTAATAATATTTTAACTATATATTATAATAGTTCTTTATTTCATTACCTATTTTTTTGGAACATTTGCAAAATAAATTATGAAATAAGAGTTGAAAATAAAAATGTTGCAAATCAAGTTTAACATAAATGGATAATCGGATAATCGGATCGGATCCGAATCCATTTAACATAAACGGATATGGATTTGGATTTGCCTGATCCGGTCCGAATCCCATCCGTTTACAGGCCTAATTGTAATTGGATACTTAACTTAGAGGCCAAACAACCTCCTTCCTATAAATACCCTTTTGTAGCCTCATTTGAGCCATTCTTCCATTTGATGATATAAAGATTTGAGAGAGTTTAGAGAGAGAATTATCTTTTCTTGCTCCCATTTGACATCATTTACGTTAATTGGTATCAGAGTTTAGTCGCTCCACCGATTGTTGTTGTTGTAAAACAAAAACTCGTAAACAATGTCAAGATGGGTTCAAAAAAGGATGAACACCTCCGCGGCAAACCCTTTTGATCAAATCATGGCAGCCCTAAATCAATTGAAGGTTCAAATGGATGATATGAACGCGCGAAATCCATCACCGACAACCACCACGGACCGCCCCCACACCGCACTGGTAACGGCGGTAACATCTCAAAATCCTAACCCTAATTCCCCCAAATCAACCCATTCTACACCCCTACCACAAAAAAAACCCTAATTTCACAAACCCTAACCCCAATCACAACCAAGAAAGCACCACCACGGAAGATGGCACTCTTCCACCACCACCTGCTGGCCGGACCACCAAGAAAAAGGCAAAAAATACCTCTACCCACCCACCTAAAACAACCCCTCCCTCCACCAAAAGCTCCTGCTGAACCTCCTGACCACCCAAACCCCTTCACTGCTGCCTCGGTACTGCCAAACCCCTTCGGAAACTCCCTACCCCCTCCGGATACAACCTCCACAGCCGGCAGGCCCCAACCCAAGGCCAAACAGGTCCGGCTTCTCACTTTCTGCCCCTAGACGCACCCAGCGCCCTCGGACGAGGCCACCGGGGGTCAGGCGACACCACCACGGGTCCTCCCTTAACTACAGTGCAGTCCGATACCTCCCCTGACTTGTCCTCTCCTCTTTGTGTTCCAATGGTGCCTCACATGCTCGGAACGAGTTCTCCGACTATCGCCGATATGATTCGTGATCTCCGGCATGCTAAGGGATCAAATCCAATGCATTTTCCGCCTCGGGTAACATTTCCATTAACAAATGAGCCCTACATGCATCTTAACCCCAATCTTGAACCCCAAATCCTAAATTTTCCACCCTCCCACTACCATAATAATTTCACCCACCAAAATTCACCACCACCCCCTATATCTCCCCCTCCACCACCCAACATATCAACACGCCACCATATGCCCTCTCCACACCTTCCCCCACCCTGAATTCTTGTCCCCTCCCACTCCCCACCACCACATCCACCAAATTATCCCACTCCACCTCCACATGACTACCCCTTGTCTCTTATCTCCATTTACCCTCGCCACCATCCACAAAAACACCTCGAAAACCCACATATACCCCCCATTCCCCCCCTCCATCCGTTCCAACACACCCCTATCCACCCCATTCCACTTTCCCCACGCTTCCGCCCCCACCTATTCTACACACCTCTCCACCACCCGGACACTCTCTCCATGTACCTAATCATCATCCACCATGAGATACCCGTTCCTTTCATTCCTCACCCGTTGATTCCCATGACTGAGTACGAGAGTGGATTATCCTACCTCCACATAATGGTCCCCTTCACCCTGACCTCACTTCGCTCTAGAGTTTGAGCCACCCACTCTTACGGAGTAGTGCACTGATGCTTCTCCTTTCGACTCCCTGAGCCCGAAGGTTACTCCATATGTACCTCTCTCCGAGTGCCATTGCTTTTTGTGCTATCAAAAAGGCCACCAGATGAATCATTGCCCCTACCGTCAGCTGTTGGTCCCAGCTCCTCTTCCTTCCCCACCACGAGAGACTCTTCCCCCTCATACATCTCCTCCCCCAGCCCCAGTTCCCCCACCATCTCCTGACCCTCCTCATCCACTACCTCGGAGACGCCCACATCGCGCCTTACTTTCCGAGCCTCCGCTAGTCGATGATGATCTAGATGAGGATACCCTGACAGGGTGTTGATGCCATTACCCAATTGACACTTAAATTACTCTCACAGAGTATGCAGGGTGACATTAGGGTGGATGTCCTGATGTTCGATGGTCACTTACAGCCCGATGTCGTTGTGGATTGGCTTGTCGCCATGGAGCGGATTTTTGAGTATAAACGGTTGAAGGGTCGTAGATGTGTTCTGCTAGCAGCGACCAAGTTTCAGGGCTATGCCAGTGTTTGGTGGAATGATTTGGAGCAGCGACGTGTCCTTAAGGGTCTCCGTCCTATTCAGTCTTAAGCCGAGCTTCGAGCACATTTGATGGCCACCTTTGTTCCTGCTACCTACGAGCGCGACCTCTTCCTCCGAGTACAGTCTCTCAGACATGACACTTCAAAGCTTTTGTGTACTCGTGCTCGTCTCGGCGAGAGTGAGGAGCAGCGGATTGGTCGTTATATCCACGGGCTGCAGAGTTATATTCAGCGGGATCTCGCTTTACGTGATGTCACCTCCTTTGCAAAGGCGGTCGAGTACGCCACTAAAGTGGAGTCCTTCCATCAGACTGCCCCTCCACCACGTGGCCATTCCATGATAGCTCCTCCAGCACCAGTGACTTCTGCTCCTCCTGTGACTCCATCTACTGCCGCTACTCCTACGGTTCCCCCTCCTGCACCCACTCATCCTGTCACTTCCAAATGCTACAAATGTGGGGTGATGGGTCATCGAGCCTCATATTGTTCCCTTTCCCGCCGTCGCTCTCTCCTAGCTTCGGGGGACCCTGAGTACCTTGAGGGGGCGATGGAGGTCCCACCCCAGCCAACTCTTATTACTATCCTAGATGGTGACACTGAAGGCCTTCCCCTCTGAGTTCGAGGACGAACACTTTCAGGGGGGAGAGTGATGAGAATTAGGGTCATTGTCGCCTTTTATCATTTTTTAGTCATTTTTAGTATTCATTGTATTTTTTCTTTTTGTTTAGTATTTAAAGGATGGAAAATTAATTGGCACTTAAGGGTATAATTGTAATTAGATACTTAGCTTAGAGGCTAAGCAACCTCCTTATAAATACCATTTTTTAGCCTTATTTGAGGCATTCTTCCATTTGATGATATAAAGATTTGAGAGAGTTTAGAGATAGAATTATCTTTTCTTGCTCCCAGTTGACGTCATTTACGTCAGTTATATTCATAATATGACCCTCTCGTAGTATAATACAACTTTGTTACATTGTTATATTTGACAAATTGTGTGATAATACAGCTGTATTTAATAGTATTTTTAAAATATAAGAGTTTCACATTGCCTTATTAGCTATTGCAGCCTAAATCTTAGAGTGTTGGACTCCACGCTAACACTTTAAAGTTCTAGGAACTTGAACCTATAGGGCCCTTTTTTTATTTATGTTGAACACCTAACAATGTCATATCTGTCCATTTACGACATTTGCTAAGAAGCTTACCTTTAGACTCTACATTACATTTACTTTGTTCTTTGCCCAATCACTTTCCGGGCAAAAGAACCGACTTCGTGGATTATATGAGGGAAAGACCGATTGTGCTTATAGAGCCAAAAGTTGGCTAGCAAGAAAAAGGTTTGATGGGAAATAAAGATATCTAAAGTTCTTTATATGAAAGAATGGTTAGATTAGTTGCTCTTACGCATACAACATAGAGAGTAACCGCAAGAGGTACTAAGTCTTTTTATTTTATTTTATTTTATTTTATTATTTTTTTCCCTTGAGAAGATTATGGTGTGTAAGAGTTGTCGGATGAGAAACTTCAAGTAATCATGCTTTCAATTGAGTGCGACTTTTGCCCAGTTGAAAATTTTCTAAGGATCTTGGTGTGGATCTTCTGTGAAAAATGTGAACTTTTGGTTGGAACAATAAGAACATTATCGATGAAATTTAAATGAGACACGAACCTGGTCAAGTTTGTGATTGGCTTATCTAGCTCACTCATGTTTGATGGCAGCATAAGTTTTGGTATGATGTGTTTTTATGTAATAATTATGGTTTGATGGGTTCATTTCAGGTTTCTGTTGATTCGGTGCGGCTTCACATTGATGGGGAGATAGTTGGAGAGAAACCTTTAACTTCCTTATTAGGCAAAGACTCACATTCAGACAGGTCAAGGAAAGTGTCTTTAACTAGTACTGATGGAGATGATGATTGGATTCAGGGTTATGTTCATAGTGTGGAAGTCTTGCCTCTAACATCATCTATGAAAAATGATTATATTAAGGTGCATATTAGCTGCAATCTATAAATATTTGCGTTTATTCATTTTCCTATAAAAATACCGAATCTGCTGACATTTTGTATCTCTGATTCCAGGACCCACCTCTACAACTATCTGTTGATAGTTCAAGTGCCTCTGAGATTGAAGAAGACAACGATGGTGTGTGGAGCATTGTTGGTGGCAAGGTTAAAGAGATTGTATTATTATATTTCCTGTATTTGAATTTATTCTTGCATTACTAGTTTACAGTATGAATTCAAGAAATTAGGTGAATATACATGCAAAATTTGTGCGTAGGTCTGTTAAAATACTATCAATTTAATCCCTCAGACTCACCTTTATGTCACAAAGTCTCTCATTTTGAATGTTCATTATCCCCGTCTCATAAAGGGTTGCTTATTTAAGTTCCTAGCTTAGACTTATACAACTTTATAGTTTTAGACTGTTGAATAAAATCTGTTACTGCCACCTAAAACATGAATTTTATTCTTGACCAACCATATGTTGAGCTATTACAAGCAGCAGGATTAGTTTCCTTTAAAAGATCGGCTGAGATGAATATTTTTTTTGTCCCTTCCAAAGGTTGGACATGGAGTTTCAAGGAATCATGTTTTCTTAAGCATCTCAGATAATAACAAATCACAGCATGAAATGTTCTAGGATACTGATAGAAAGAACATAATTTAATATTGTTGTTCCACCATTCTACAGTTGTGTATTAAACCCTTGGCCTCCATTATTACTTTCTTTTTAATGACTTTGATCATTATTTTAAGCTTTGTACTTGGCATTTGAATTCCTGTCAGGATGTCATATTCAACCTATAGCCTATCTACTTTACTCGAAGTTGCAATTTGTTGATTAACTGTATCTAAATTCTGTTTATGTAAAAATGAGAAGATTTAATAGTCATCTGGCTGTTGGTGGCGGGTACGGGCTTAAAAATGGAGCGTATCTCTTATCTGTATCCCTTTAGAAATGTTCTATACCTGACCTAATAGCAAGTTTTTCAGAACTGAATAGAGAGGAGGAAGAAGAGGGGACACCCTGATCTAAGAAAATCCCTAAAGTTCAGCCTAGTTACGAAATTATCTAAAATAACTACCCATAATTTAATTTAAACAATTGTAATTAAAAAAACTTCAAATTCCAATTCCATGTGAGCTTCTAGTTATCTTCATTATGATGGCGCCTCATTGTCGCCATCATTTTGAAAAAAAAGCCTTCAAGTTTTGTAGAGGGAAGAATGAGATCCGATGAATAATGATGTGATACTCAATGAAGTGATGTAGAACAACTAGCACAAGAGTGTATGGTTACACAGGATCGTCGCAAGTCGGGGAGGCTGAAAAGGTAAAATCAACATATATGTGAGCAGTAACTATAAACATAAACAGTCCCGTATGTAATGTTCATACATACAGTTCCAGCAACACCTAGGATCCTCTCTCGGATTCCACATCCCTTGTATTCCACATCCCTTATATTCCTTTTGTTCCTTCTTTCCCTAAAGCTATCCAACGTGTGTTTCCCTTTTACTTGGGACTAGCTTGCAGGCTACGCGTTGCGTGGCCGTAAAATGATACTTTTTGGAGACTCACATTGTGAAAGAGAATATAGTTAAGGCATGTTGATGGTGGATAATGTGCCTGAATATCTTAATATTGTTTTAAATAAATGAAAATTAATATTAAACGGATATATAAAAACTGTTATGAAAGAGACTGTTATGTTTAAAAGTACATAGAAAACAATGTAAAATAACCCTAAAACATTCAAGATGAACTCATCAAATAGATTACAAAATCTTAATATATAATATTAAATATGTTATACAATTTATGTCAGGTTATAAATTTATACAAAACATACTTTAACAAACCTAATAAGCACAACATATTAGTATTTATAGCTAGAAAATTGTAAGTGTAAATATAGTGCACTACTAATGCGTGAAGCAAACATACAAATTAAGAAACCTACTAAAGCATTTAAAACCATCACACCCCAAAAATTCAGACAGGAAAAGAATTTTCATTAGAACCTTCATTCAAATAGCTAAAGTATTCATTCAACTTGAGAACACCTCGTAAACCCCTTCATCCAAAGACATGGCTGCCAAAAATAAAAAAAATATTTGAGAGATAATAGAATACACTAACACACTCAATATTTGAGAGATAACACTCAATATGAGGAGATAATTTTTCTTTACTACTCACAATATTTTTAAATTTTTTTGACTTCATTTCAAATGCCAACATTACATGGGTATTTATTGGATCTCTAAAATGTATCTATCCAAATATATGTATTTATTACATTTAATGTAAACATACCCCATTTAGACTTCTATACATGAACCTCCTAATACATGAACCAACTAAATGCATTTATTGATCAAATACATGTGTCTACATTAATCAAGATAATACAAAATTAATAAATTGCTTAATGAAGTGTGCACATGTCATCATGTGGGCGCGACAAATCTCGACGTCGTGTTGTGATGACAACTTTAGGTATATATTATAGTTCCCTTTTATGTCATTGTTTTAATAAGTTGTTATCATTTATGCCTCCTAGGATGCCCAAAGAGTGTTTCCCCTTTAGTAAATGGGTTAGAATTTTAACAATTATGTCTTTTTTAGCTCACTATTTAAGTGTAAGCTTGTAAGTGTTTCAAGACATCTCATCTCCAATTATAAACTTTGAGTTTTCCTCCCTTTTAAGCGTGTGCCTTGTAAATTTAGGGATAGTTATTTTATTTTCACGTTTTCCGCTATGTTAGGTGGTATCAGAGTAAGGTTCCGAATCCTAAGATTCGCCTTTATTTCGATGGCTGGTTCACGTGATGGAAGCACCACCTCCAATGGCGGTGATCGTAATGGAGTAGCTCTTTTGAGGGCTGAATTTATCGAGTTTCAAACCAACGTTAATCAAATGTTAAGCGATTTGCATGAAACCATGCGATAAATCCTAGAAAAAATGACAGTGGTGGAACTTAACCGCGAGAACGATAGGATGCCCAACGACGGTGATTATGGACGACCTACCAGTAACCGCAATCCAAACATCCCAATTAGGCAGCCAACCTATGAGGGAAACATCGATTTCAGCAACAATCATGTCATACCAGTGTTTAGAGACAATCGAGGTCGATGGGAAGAAGATGATTCTATGGACTTTCGTATGAAGATTGACCTACCAACTTTTCAGACTGAAGAATACTTTGATTGGATATGAAGTTGAGCATTTATTTGATTATATGAAAATCCAAGAAGAGAAGCAAGTCAAATTGGTCGCGTACAAATTGAAAGGTAGCGAGCCTGCATGGTGGAATCAGGTGCAATCAACCTGCGCACATCAGGGTAAGGAACCGGTTCGTACGTGGGTTAAGATGAAAAAGTTGTTAAACGCCTGATTTCCCCTGATTATGATCAGATTCTTTACCAACAATATCAAAATTGCACAGAGAAAAATATAATAGTTCTTGAATATGCTGAAGAGTTTTACCGGTTGTCATCTCGTAACAACCTTGTGGAACCTGAGTTTAGTATGGTGACTCGCTTTAAAGGAGAGTTACAATGGAATATTGAAGAAAAGATTGTCCGACATTGTCACAACAACTGAGAGAATAAAGTCACTACTGGAAAGTGCAAATAATCATCTCGTGGCTCATATACCACACGTCCTATACAGGATACAGGTAAACAAATCCCTGTAATTTATCCTCATGCAACAAGACGAGATACTGGAATGGATCCATCAAGGGGAATTAGTGCAGTACCCACAGGTCCTACTACAATAACAATCCCCGACAACACGGGAAATTGCATATGCACGCCCAAGCTTGAGCAAGTGTATTGGTGTGGAGAGCAAGGCCATAAATCTAACGTTTGTCCAAAACGGCCCACTGTGAATTTTGTTGAACACGAAGAAGACGTGAATGAAGAAGCTGATTTTTACCTCACTTAAGTGATCGACGAGGTGATTGAGGGGGATGATGACGAGTTGTTGTCCTGTTGTTTATTAGTAAGGAGGCTGATGTATACACCCAAAAGGAGCACCCACAATATCATAACGTGTTTCGTACACGGTGCACGGTCAATCGAAAGGTATGTGACGTTATTGTCACAACCCGCCTAAAATAATAACGGGTGGCCAGCCCTATACTATATTAAATCAAGAGTTTCAGATGGTCCAGTCTCAACATCAACTGTCGGTACTATACAATATAGGACTAACTACCCGAAATCACATAAGCGGGATATGAAAATTTAAATAGAATGTGCAACAACCAACCAACTAACACTACTAATGAAGAAAAGTAAGATGCATACAAAAACTATGGTAAATAAAATGCTAGAAAGAAAATGAAATAAATAACTACAACAGGATGTACTAAACAAGTAGATCCGAATAAGCTGTCGGGTCACAGCCAATACAATAGCTGAAATGGAATAAATATAAACATGTATATAAATATCCCTTGGGTACAAACCCGATATACAACTTGAATCCTACCTAGAATTTTAAAGAAGTAGGAAGCGGCTACATGAAACATCCCGCAACAGTCCGCACCTGTCACGGCTCCCAAGACTCTGTATAGAAAGTCATTCGGCATCCATGCGGTAGGATACCTGTGGTAACATATATATATACAAGGAGGAGAGAAAAGTAAACGGGTCAGAGCCCCGAATGTGAAAAATATTTAGCAAGTGTGTTAACCGTGCATAATAATTATCGGTGCACTTATTTCATAATTAAAGTGAGACCGCACTCTCGTGAAACCTCAACTCACCTCTCATCTAAAGGCGCGCACCTATTCGCGTCCTCAAGTTTTAGTTAAATTACCCCCAATGTTATTAGGACAACCTAACTTATCATAGGCCTAGCCTATACCCACGAGAGCTACTTTCCCGACATAATCTAAGGATCCACCCTTTCTAATCCTACTAGATTATGATAACAACAATTATGCCATAATAGGCCTAATGGATTCCGATTTATAATTATAATGAATTATAATACTTAATACGTTACCCCTATATATATATATATATACATATATATATATACATATATATAGGCTAAAATATAAGAATTTATTTTCTTAATATCATGCACATGGAATATTGGCAAAACCTCTCTCTAATCTCAAAATTGTGCTACGTTTCGTGCGTGGGGAGTCTCGCAAAGCGAAATCCAAACAAGGAACCGCCCCGTTACACTACTCCTGACAAGGTCAAGACCAGAGATCCGAGATGCCACAGATAGAATTACTTCTCTCAAATCTCGACATGGCACTGCGTTTCGTGCGTGAGGTGTCTCGCAAAGCGAAATCCAAACAAGGAACCACCTCGTTACACTACTCCTGGGCAATGTCGATCCTAGAGATCCATAATCCTTAACATACAATTTAATACTACCATTACTGCTAAACTTTTAAACTACAATGTGAAAACAACTAAAAATCTCCAATAATATCCTTGGGATGATGTAACCGAAGTATTCCTTAAATGCGATACATCAACCCCCAAATAACCTGGTACACCATAATCATCCAAGATGCACCCCATAGAAATACCATATCCTTTCATCTAGGATATATAAATATATATATAGGTATTTTATTCTCACCATATATATATACATGCCATCATCCATACCCATGACCAAGTGTACATACCATATATGATGTACAAAGGCCATGCACATATAATACCCGGCTAAATATATAGCGCCGATAAAAAATGCATCAATGCTATCATCTTCCCAGAGTCCGGCTCACGTAACAACTAGGGACCACCTGGTGGGGATCAACGACACCCACCTCGTGGTAACTCACACACACGACGTCCCGGGAAGCGGTCATAGTTCCAACCGGCAATGAGACGAAACATACCCACCACGTCTCATCCCAAAATATATATCTATATCGTATAATAACACAAGGGACGACTATGACCTGGGGAATATCCACACCCTGCTCTATATGCCAGGATGCTCACCCTCTGCGCGGAAACTTCCCAATGATAGAATGAGCGGGGTATGCTTAACCACATAAGTATATATATCGCTCACATACGCAATATACATACATCCATATGATCCCATCATATGATCCAATATAATAAACCATCATATACGGTTTAAATATCCATACCATGTATGTCCACAACATAAATATATCCATATATTCACATTCATACATAGATATATGTACATATATTCACACATCGCTATATCAATATATATACAAACTAATTCTCGTTCATATGTATAAGATATATAAACCCGGCTATAAATATACATAATCCTCAATATACAAGCCGTTACCAATATTTCCATTAAATGTACCTCGATATGTGAATACAATCCCTCACTTGAAACATATTCAATCATTTTTCCTATGATGAATAGTCTCCCAAAACCATATGTATATATCTATACATATATATTCAACATTTGGGTTATCACCCAAGAGTATGTGTAGGAATCCATCACTACACACTTCATCCATATTCAACAGTACCTAATTACTTTAGTACTATTTAACCATAGGCACACACATGACTTAATAGTCTAAAACCTCAATTTATTCCAACCTCATTTCAAGTATTGGAATCTCAGTGGTCATATCCCCATGATTACGTGTAAACTAATCCTACTAGAATTTATGCTACCGCTTATTCTAGTCGATAGTACGATCCCAAAGCGTTCTCAATGTCACCTATGGTTCGAATAAGTCTCGGTAACCCTTACTCCTATTGAGTTATCAATTGTTCCTTAGACTACACATTTCTATCTAAGGATATGAGACCCCTTACTCTTAAAGAGTATGCAACCACTCTCTTCCATTTGGCCCCAAATTATATCTTAACCATATCCTATCCTTATAAGGATTTGACATAAATGTCTGCCTAGAAATTTCACAACATACATGGATATTTCTTATCCAATGATTCCAAGAAGTTCCCACTATCGGATACTAAGTGAGAGACCCCCTATAAGTCACCAAAAGATATCTCTTACTTTATAAGAGAGAACCCCAAATCAACAAACCCAACCAAAAAGGGCTAGAAGTCATCTTAGGAAACCCATAAAACAGCCCATTAAGGAAGCCCCTAATAATAAACTCCAAAAGAAAAGGGGGAGGAGAAATCCAAGTTTTGGGCTAAAAACAGGGGACCGGTCGACCGGTCCCAGACCCCCGGTCGACCGCGGGTCCATATTTTGCCTACGAAGAAATGCAGTAGGCTTTTCCCTTAAGGCGCGTTCAACCGGTCCCCAGACCGCGGTCGACCGGCCATACCAGTTAAGCTGGCCGATTTCCCTTTCTCAGCAAACCCACGAAATTAATACCCAAATATCATCACCAAGCCCCCAAATCTTTAACCCAATAATGTTATTAACAAGAAAACCCATCCTACATCTCATCCCAACCATTTATATGGGATTAAACCATAGAATAACATTGATTTCAAGATTTAAACCCCAAAATCTAGGTTTTGGTATTTATACCCAAAAATCCATTTCTTTACCCCACAAATTATGAAATGAAATACACAATAGCTATTTAGCAAGATTAAACACTTGCCTCAGATTTGTAGAGGTTGGATCGTCCTCGATGTCGCGGTTGGACCGGAAATCCCCAAGCTTTTCTTCCTCTCTCTCTTCCTTTCTTCTTCTTTCCTTTCTTCCTCTCTCTCTAGGGCTTTTTCCCTTTTCTCTCTAATGAGAAATGGCTTAATCCGTAAGCCTCCAAATCCTTTAAAACAAAATCCCAATTTTAAATGTTAATACACACTTTAAATGACTCGTTTACTCCAATTCAAGTCAAAATAGCTTAAAAACATTCCGGAGCCGAAATAAGACCCAATGACAGTCATTTTGACTCTCTCGACCCTTCCGGGATCGATGGTACCCGCAAAAATATCATCTGGAATACTTTAAAATATTCTCTATTTTTGGGCCTCAATTCCCAAATTTTGAAATTCTCCAATTTAATTAAATTTTATTTTCCCAAAATTTAATTTCTCAGTCTCCAAAAATCGAGGGTTGTTACAGTTATCATTAATAGTGGCAGTAGTGAGAATATTGTTTCCTCAACAATGGTTCGAAAGTTGGGACGGAAAAGTATTCCTACCCTTACTAAGTTGGATGGATCAAGAAAGGTTCCGAAACGCGAGTGATTAAAGCCTGCCTTATCCCATTCTCGATTGGGAAGGTCTCTGCAAAAGAGATACAATGTGATGTGGTTGATATGGATGCTTGTCACATGATCTTAGGGAGGCCCTGGCAGTTTGATGTCGTTGCCACTCACCGTCGTAGAGACAATGTTTATGTTCTATAGAATAATGCTCAAAAGATTGTCAAGTGTGCGTTTATATTACATGAGAAACCTATATATAGTAGAAAGAGAGGGAACAAAGGGGAAGAAATTGAGGAGTGGTGGAGGTAGTGGTGGGGTGAGGTGGTGATAGTGGTGGGGTGAGGTATAATGATGATGTATATACTTTAACATTCCCTCTCAAACTCAAGATGGTAAAGTATTGACCAACTTGAGTTTGGTAATGAAATCTTGAAAACGTCTTGGGAGATATGCTTTGAAGAAGATGGCTGTGGATTTAGCAGCCGCAGAGATGACCCATAGTAATTTGAGAAAATATCGGAGCATAATAAAATGTATGGATGGATTTATAAGAGTGCATGGCGCACTAATGAGCGAGTACACGAGGCACTAATAAGAGAGTCCACGAAGCACCAATGAAAGATTGCACGAGACTCTAATGAGAGAACGCTCATGGCGCTAACAAGAGAGCGCACGAGGCGCTAATTTGCAGAAGTTTTAGGGGATGATTTGTAAATTTTTGAAATTTCAGGGGCATTAGTGGGAATTCCAGAAATTGCAGGGGCTGATATTTTCTTTAATTAAAACAAAAGGCTGAAATAAATTAAATTTGGGTTTTGTTGGGTGAGTGATGAGAGGGGAAAAGTGAGATGTGGGTTAAATATTTTAAAAGAGTGGAAAGTTCGGGTTAGGAGAGTGAAAAGGGAGAATCCGGTGGGTACAACTAGGTTGAAGGGAGCAGGTACCATCTATGGGCAAAGGTTTGACCGGTGATTTTCACGACTGAAGCACTAGCGGCATAGGTGGTACTAGGGGTGGGAGAGGAAGATTGCTGGGAGAGGAACGCCGGAAAATTTGATTTCCGACTGAGGGTACTAAAGGTTTGGAAGGACAAAAGTGAAGAGGGAATTTTTTTTTGAATAGCAACTCCGATGGTGAATAGTACCCAGACGATGAACAGTGATTCCAACGGTGAGCAGTACTGCAGGTGATGAAAAGTGCTCGTTGTAGAGGGAAAGGTACAGTAGAAGAGAGAGGCGTTTATGAGGTGAGAGGAGGTGTTTTGGTGCTGACAGAGGGATGCCGAAAAGATGAAAAATTCACTGGAAAAGAAAAGATTGCTCCACCTAAGTGCGAAAAGTCACCGCCGGAGATAGGTAGAGAAAGTGGCCGGATAATGAGGAGGGAGAGGGGCTTTGGTTTCTCCCAGGAAGCATGCTGCTGGGTTTTTACAGGAGATTTAGCGAGCTGATTTTGAGGGTTTAACAGTGGTGGTTTTGGGGGCCAGTGACAAAAGGTCACTCGCTAGCAGAAGCGGAAGACATGTAGGCCTCGGATACCTGCTCTGATACCATGTTAAATAGATAGTTAGAGAGAAAGATGATTATATTAATATGTCAAGTTTATGTTTACATTACAAGAGAAACCTATATATAGTGTAAAGAGAGGGAACAAAGGGGAGTAAATTGAGGAGTGGTGGTGGGGTGAGGTGCTGATAGTGGAGGTAATGGTGAAGTGAGGTATAATGATGATGTATATACTTTAATACCTTTTGCTTAGGATTTCCTTTTATGTCATTATATTAATAAGTTCTTATCATTTATGCCCCTTAGGATGCCCAAAGTGTATTTCCCCTTTAGTAAATGGGTTAAAATTTTAATAATTGTAACTTTTGTAGCTCATTATGTAAGAGAAAACTTTTAAGTGTTTCAAATCATCTCATCTTCAATTATAAACTTTGAGTTTTCCTCTCTTTTAAATGCGTGCCTTGCGGATTCGGCGATAATTTTTTATTTTTAAGTTTTTGGTGGTATCAGAACAAGGTTCTGAATCCTAAGATTTGCCTTGTTTCGATGGATGGTTCACGTGATGGAAGCAATACCTCCAACGACGGTGATTGTAATGGAGTAGCTCTTTTGAGGGTTGAATTTACCGAGTTCCAAACCAACGCCAATTAAACCTTGAGCGATTTGCATGAAACCAACGGCAAATCCTAGCGAGAGCGACAGGGGTGGAACTTAACCACGAGAATGATAGGATGCCCAAGAACAATGATCATGGACGTCCTAACGGTAACCGCAATCCCAATATCCCAATTAGGCAGCCAACCTATGAAGAAACGTTAGTTTAGGTAACAATCGTGTCGTACCAGTGTTTGGAGACAATCGAGGTCGGTGAGAGCAAGATGATTCTAGGGTCTTTCGTATGAAAGATTAACCTATCAATTTTTCAAGATCATCTTCGCATTGAAGAATTTTTGGATTGGACTACTGAAGTTGAACATTTATTTGATTATATGAAAGTCCAAGAAGAGAAGCAAGTCAAATTGGTCATGTACAAATTGAAAGGCATCGTGTCTGCATGGTGGGATCAGGTGCAAACGACCTGCGCACATCAGGGTAAGGAACCGGTCCGTATGTGGGTTAAGATGAAAAAGTTATTGAAAGCCTAATTCCTACCCCCTAATTATGATCAGATTTTTTACCAACAATATCAAAACTGCACAGAGGAAAATATAATAGTTCTTGAATATGCTGAAGAGTTTTATCAGTGGTCATCTCGTAACAACATGAGTTTAGTATGGTGACCCGCTTTAAATGAGGGTTACGATGGAATATTGAAGAAAAGGTGGCGCTATAACCGTTGTTCAAATTATTCGATATTATCACAACAACTGAGAGAATAAAGTTAGTACTGGAAAGAAAAAAGAATCAATCTCGTGGCTCGTATACCCCATATCCTACACATGATAAAGGTAAATAAACTCTTGTAATTTCTTCTCATGCAACAGACGAGACACTGGAATGGATCCATTAAGTGCAATTACTGCAGTACCCGCATGCCCTACTACTATAAGAACAACCCTACAACACGGGAAAATACATATGCACGTCCAAGCTTGAACAAGTGTTATTAGTGTGGAGAGCAAGGCCATAAATCCAACGTTTGCCCCAAACGACCCACTGTGAATTTTGTCGAACATGAAGAAGACGTGAATGAAGAAGACGATTTTTACCCCACTCAAGTGGACGACGAGGTGATTGAGGGGGATGACGAGAAGTTGTCTCGTTCTTTATTAGTAAGGAGGTTGACGTACACACCCAAAAAAAAGAGCACCCACAATGTCATAACGTGTTTCGTACACGTTGCGCCGTCAATCGTAAGGTATGTGACGTTATCATTGATAGTGACAGTAGTGAGAATATTGTTTCCTCAACAATGGTTCGAAAGTTGGGATTGAAGACGAAAAAGCATTTCCACTGTTACAAAATTGGATGAATCAAGAAAGGTTAAGAAATGCGAATGACTGAAATTTGCTTTGATTCTCGATTGGAAAGTTTATGCAGAAGAGATACGATGTGATGTGGTTGATATGAATGCTTGTCACATGATCTTAGGGAGGCCCTGGCAGTTTGATGTCGGTGCCACTCACCATGGTAGAGACAATATATATGGTCAACAATACAAGAATGGTCAGAAGATCGTTCTTGGACCCTTAAAGGAGGAGGATTTCCCTGAGGCTTACCCTGGCCAAAGAAAATCCAGTTATGGTGATCAACCGAGAAGAATTTATAGATGAAGTGAAGACAACTCCCGAGATCTTTGCTATTTTGCTTAAAGGAGAAGTGGTCGGACAACCTCATGTTACTATACCAGCAGTCGTACAACTTCTAATAAAGCAATTCGATGATTTAGTACCGAAGGCCTCCCTAACAGTCTTCCACCCATGAGGGACGTTCAACACCATATTGTCTTGGTGCCAGGGGTGAGCTTGCCAAACCGGTCCCATTACAGGGTGAATCCCAGGGAGGGCCAAATCTGCAAGAACAAGTAGAGGAGTTACTATAAAAGGGATTAATACGGAAAAATATGATCCCATGTGCAGTTTCGACTTTGCTAGTGCCCAAGAATCAGTTGGCGAATGTGTATAGGCAGTCATGCAATCAATCGGATCATCATCAAATACCGATTTCCCATTCCATGGTTAAAGGATATGTTGGACATGTTGGCAGGAGCACAAGTTTTCACCAAAGTGGACCTTAAGAGTGGTTACCATCAGATTCGAATCCTCCTTAGTGATGAATGGAAAACAATGTTCACAACAAAAGAAAGGTCGTACAAGTGGATAGTTGTGCCATTCGACGCATTTAGGACTTTCATGCAAGTAATGAGTCAGGTACTAAAATCGTTTATTGGTTGATTTGTAGTTATTTATTTCAATGATATTCTGAATGACTCGGTACTAAAGCCGTTTATTGGTCGATTTGTAGTTGTTTATTTCAACGATATTCTGGTTTATAGTAAGACAAAAGCAGGACACCTTTTGCACTTGAGGGAGGCACTAACAACTTTGCAGGAAAATAAATTGTACATTTGAAAAGGTGCAGTTTTGTTACCTCGAGCCTATTATTCTTGGGCTTTATGATTAGTAGTGATGGTATTTGAGTAGACGAAGAGAAGGTGAAAGCCATTCGGGAGTGGCCCACGCCAAAGAATGTGAGTGAAGTATGCAGTTTCCATAGCCTAGCTACGTTCTATTGAAGGTTTTAGTAGCATTGTAGCTCCCTTCACCGAGTGCATGAAAAGAGGGAAGTTTTAATGGGAAGAGGAAGCGAAAATAAGTTTTACATTGATCAAAGAGATTCTATCAACATCACCAGTATTAGTTCTTCCAAATTTTGAGAAGTTGTTCTAGGTAGAATGTGATGCATTAATTGTGGAAATAAAAGCAGTTTTATCGTAGGAAGGGAAGCTAGTGGCATTTTACAGTGAGAAGCTGATTGAGGCGTACATGAAGTGCGCTACTTATGAACTGGAATTCTATGCTTTGGTGCAAACTTTGCATACGTGGGAGCATTATTTTATCCAATGAGAGTTCGTATTGTTTATTGATCACCAAGCGCTGAATCCATTGACAATCAAAACAACGTTAATCGGATGCACGCGCGATGAGTAGCGTATATCCAACGATTCACCTTCTCGCTGAAACATAAGTCAGGTCAGCAAAATAAGGTTGCAGATGTACTGAGTCGTAGAGCAATCTGTTTGATAACTATGAGAGTTGAGATCATAAGATTCAACTATTTGAAGGAACAGTATTAGGCTGACGAAGATTTTGGTCAACCATGGACAGTTTGTTAACAGGGACAGACTTTTAAGGGGTTGTATATGCAATAGGGATTCCTTTTCAGAGGATATCAATTGTGTCTCCCTCAAAACTCTTTACGAGAGTAGTTGGCTGAATTACACGTAGGAGGATTAGGTGATCACTCTGGAAGAGATAAGACGCGAGAGCTGGTAGAAGAGCAGTAATAGTGGCCGCAGCTCAAAAGAGATGTGGAGAACCATGTATGACGGTTTATAGTCTGCCACACTAGCAAAGACCAATCACAGAATACTGTCCTTTACGCACCACTGCCTATACCAGATGCCCCATAGGAGGATTTATCCATTGATTTTGTTCTAGAGTTGCCGATGACGCAATGAGGAGCTGACTCTGTTTTTGTGGTGGTTGATCAATTCTCCAAGATGACTCATTTTATTGCATGCAAGAGGATAATGATGCGGTCCATATGGCCAATTTATTCTTTATGGAGGTGGTTCGTTTACATGGTGTCCCACAGTCCATCACCTCAGATTGTAACACCAAGTTTAGGTAGAGTTTTCCAGTGGGATCTTGCTCATGCTTAGGTAGAGTTTGCTTACAATTGCATGGCTAACCGGTCCATTGGAAAATTTCCATTTGCTGTTGTGTATTATTGTCCCCCGAAGGTGGCTTTGGATTTGGTATCATTACCAAAATTACCAGGAAAGAATGTTGTTGCTGAGAAAATGGCTGAGACCGTTAAGGCCATTCAAGGTGTCAAAAAGCACCTAGAGGAGACTTACGCTAAGTCAAAGGTTGCTGCTGACAAGAAGCGGAGGATAAAAATCTTTGAAGAAGTGGACCTTGTTATGGTATATTTAAGGAAAGAGAAGTTTCCAGTGGGGAAATACAACAAACTGAAGGCTAAGAAATATGGGCCATATCAAATTCTACATAAAATCAATGACAATGCTTAATTGATTGATTTACCTGTTGACATGTACATTTCTTCTACCTTCAATGCGGCAGACATATATGAGTATTATCCCCCAGATTCGGGTAACTCGTGGGCGAGTTCTTTTCCGGAAATGAAGATTGATGTAGAACAACTAGCACAAGATTATATGGTTACAAAGGATCGTCGCAAGTCGTGAGAGGCTGAAAAGGTAAAATCAACGTATATGTGAACTATAACTGTATACATAAACAATCCCATATGTACTGTTCATACATACGGTTCCAGCAGCCCCTAGGATCCTCCCTTGGATCCCCTTTGGATTCCACATCCCTTGTATTCCTTTTGTTCCTTCTTTCCCTAAAACTATTGAAAGTGTATTTTCTTTTTACTTAAGATTCCTTTTTATGTCATTATATTAATAAGTTCATGCCCAAAGTGTGTTTTCCCTTTAGTAAATGGGTTAGAATTTTAATAATTGTGTCTTTTGTAATTTGAGTTCCTCTCTTTGAAGTGTGTGCCACAAGGATAGTTCTTTTTTTTTCACATTTTCCTCTACGTTATGAAGCTTGATATTTTCACCATGCATCATGGTGAAGGTGATCATAAAAACAACAAGGTTAGTAAATTGATAACAATTTCAAATTGTTTGGGGAGAAGAACTTCAGTCACCTTCTAAATATCAGTTTTTGTTTTGCTGCTATGAGAAGAACATAAGAAAATAAATACAAATATTTGATGTCTTGTATCATTTTGTTTGATGTCTTTTATCATATTGTCATTATAAATATATTTTTTTCAGGTGTATTCTAGCATCTCCTCTTTTAGATGTATCTTTTGTTGCTTATGAACAGAATGAGTAGACACGATGTTATCTATTTTAAACAGAATGAGTGGACCTTTAATACAAGTTGGTACTTACGAGTGAGAGAAAGACGTGTCGAATATGTTAATACTGTTTTCCCCAGAAATTCAAAAATGCCATCTGAATACGCTATTCTGGATGGTTATTTGGATAATTATCCACAAAACTCAGATTTGAATTCAGAATGCATTCGGATTAACACCCCTAGTGGCTGGTGAGTCAACCACGTGCAAATGTGAAACAAATATGTTAAAGTATATCCCTTTCCTATGTCACTGAACGCCATTTTTAATTCATGATTTTAATATATTGGATATTTTCTTTCATTCGTATGAGATATCTTCTAATGTGTCCTACTTACTCTATCTTGTGGCAATACAGGCATCTTGTCGTAGGAATTTTTCTTTGGATGTTACATTATTGGATGTTTTTGGCGAGCCTGTGAACAAGGACATGGAGGTTTCATATCTGGCTTTTACTCACTATACAAATTGATGACATTTTAACTTGTAGTCTTTTCAGGTAATCATGCTATGTATACCTGTTGATTCTCTTGTTAGGTTGTTGCTTCACTCCTATATGCTGACAATGAGGCACCTGTTGAGAAGCCAAATGACGCAGAAGCTCCACTTCTTACAAGTTATGATGGAATTGAATTTTCTTCTTGGGATAGACCAAGTAAACTAATTAATGGTCGTGCCTCTTTTAAGCTCAAAATATCCCAGGTATCATGGTGATATGCTAGTGGCAATATACTATGAGCTGATTAGCACGTGCAATTTGTTATTCATCATGATAAAGTATTCTTGTGTATAACAAAATTCTATATGTTGGCCAGTAAAAATGTTGCACACATAATTTAATTGGATCCCCAAGTTTTCATTGTTTTTAAAATGGGATTATAGTCCCTTGAAAACATACTTGTTTGCTCAGCAAAATGGATATACTATGTGAGGCTAGCGTTTTCCTTTTTGTGTCTTTCCATCTACTCAGAAAATATATCTACTACAATTTTTTAATGTTAGGCCATCATGGTATTTCGTTACAACTCAGGCCAGATTGTTTGGAACACCTTGTACAGATGTCGATCAAGCCTAGATCTTCAAGAAAGTATATAAATTATATATTGAGTTAAATTTCAGGAATGGGGACTTGGGAGTGAAGAAAACAATAGAGAGAGTACACTTTATAGAGAATCAAGAATGAGATGAATTACTCTCCCCCACTATATCATCATATATATAGAATCTCAAGTAAGGTTACATGATAGAGCGAAGTTACAAAACTACCCTTTAGTGTTAAATTACATAAATGGCCTCATTACAAATACCCATATCATCTAACATGTATATATAGTGATAGAAATGAGAGTGGGGACGTGGTTTCGTGGAGTTTAAGAATGTGGATGTTTCTGAATCTTATGACATTCTAAATCTGATGTAAGTAATAAGGGCTTGCTTGTAATTATCTTTTTGATCATATTTTCCCTGTCCCCTTTCTGTTACCTCATTAGTTAATAGTTCTAGTTAGTTATGGGCCTTTTAGAAGGAAATATCTTTGTCTTTAATGAATATTCGTAGGTCCTTTTTGTCTCTATATGAAGAATTGATGTAAGCCATTATCAACACTAAATTTATTTTATTCAAGAGGGATTTGGCTTATTGTATATTCGTCTTTTGGTTTCATTGTTAGTGCTTATGTCAATTGGTATTGTGTAGACGTAAAACAATACACACTCCGATCACTTTGAAGAAGAATCATTAAGTGGCTGAAATGGAGAAACACATGTCTAGCTTAGAGAACCCGTTGAGTCTCTTATCTCCATTACGGTTTGCCCAACTGCTGCAGCGCCAGCCTCTTTTGCCCCTGACCATTCACCTTTTGTTGTTAGTCACGCCTCATCCAGCCTAGCCGTGCGTCGGTTCTCTTAAACTACCACCATCAGCATTGCAACCCTGGTTCCGCAACCCTACCCTCAACAACCGCCACATGTGGCTGCACAACCCTCCATTCCACTGCCCTAAATGACCCCCACCCCGTCGTCTCCCAATTGCGAAACCCTGTCCAACCTCCTCTTATCATTTCACACCCCTTAAAACAATCACTACAACATCCATTTCTCACCCCATCATACCTCCACCACACACTTCCCCTGTGCCATCGTCCAACCAACCACTACCTAACTTCTACACCAGCTGCAACACGGCCTGTCGCTGCCGCTCGACCTTCATTCCACCGTCGTTCCACCCTAACACTTCACACGCCGAGGTTGTCCTTGTTGAGGCATGTACTCCGTTGAAATTGCCTCGAGTACATAGACAACCAATCAACGAAATCTGCCCCTTTGGATCCTTGGCAATTGGATCGTGGCCATTGCCATTTCGTTCAAGATTAGGTTCAATGCCTTCTTCCACTGGTTGGGCCCATGATTTTGGGGACTTCTCTGACACTTAATACGGTGACAAAGTGGCCTTGTTCAATGCCGAGCTACAGGAGAGAGTCAAATGGCCTTGTTCAATCTCGTGATTGTCGGTCCGGTCCAAAAAAAACCTCAAAATCAAACCGGACCGAACCACGAACACCCCTAATTATTAGCAGCAACCAAAGTTATCAAAATTTATTCAACTCGGATCAATTTTCTTTGAATTTAAAATAATCATGTCCCTTGATTATTGTCAGTAATAGTGCAACTGATTGTTTCTATATTACTGTCGGATTAAATCGATTGTTTACACTGATTGTATACATTGATGGTCGGATCAAATAGATCTTGTTGTAACTTCATTGTAAGCAACATGTTTGTTATAACTTCATTGTAAACTTCATTGTTGGATCAAATCGATCTTGTTTACATTGATTGTTGGATCAAATTAACTTTAATCACTTACCAACCAAATCGATTTGCTTACTGTCTTTGGTTCCAAAAGTAAAACACAATAATGTAAACAACAGATGAAGAACCCTTTATCATGTTGATTCCATTTACCAACTGCAATAGTGTAAACAACACATGAGAGAAATAGTATACCTAAATAACAAGAGCTGCATACCTGATTCGTGAAGGGGGTGGTGACGAGAGAAAAGAGGACAGCTGCAGTAGGTCTCCGACAGCAGGCGACGGACTAAGGGGGCGAAGGTGAGCGTGGTGTGTGTGTGTGTGTGGGGGGGGGGGGGGGGGGGAGGGGGTTGGTAACGGTGTTGATGGTTGACTCTTATTTGTGAGAGAGAGATTTATTTATTTTGGGATGCAAAACAAATGAGAGGCTGAGAGAATTTTTGTTTGAATAGGGTTTTACATTTTTCTTTAATTGACAATCTTACCCTTTGTCTACTTTATATTTATTTTTATCTAACATATACACTGCATATTTATATAAAACTATATTATTACATTTATAGTTAGTCCAGGTCGGTCCAGACCGATTGTTTAAGCCGATATATTGTGGACCGGACCGATTTGATCGGTCCAAAGAAAAAAAATAGGCCCGGACCAATTAAGAAAAAAATGAAAAAAAAGAGTTGGTTCGGTCCATCTGTCAAATCGGTTTTTTGAACACCCCTAAGTTATCATGAGTTGTTATCCATGGCACCTCATGGTAATTTCTAGAATCTCCTAGACTAACTATAAAATCTAACTAACAAAAATAACAAAATAAAAAGTAAAACTAAGAGATATTACAATTAACCTCCTTGTACTTTTTATTCACGTTATTATCTACCTCAGTACGGCTAAGAAACAACGTGAAAGAAGGTGTTTGTTGAGGTTTCCAATACCCGTAGGCCATGTTCTTTAAGTGCAGTTTACGACCTCTATGATGAGGTGATGATAAGGACAACGGTTCGAGGGATTTGGGTGAATTTGATCACCTCACACAAGTATTGAGGCTCGTGGAGAATAACCTCCATGGTGAAGCTAGTGGCGACTAAGCTTCAAGAGCTTGCCAAAGTTTGGTGGAATAAATTTGTGAGAGAGCAGGCTGTGCGGCGAAAGAAGGACATTTGGTCATGGCTAGAGATGAAGAATTATGATGTGTATGGGATTTCTAGCGACACATGGCACGTGGTTGTGCCTATGGGAGACGACTATCTTTTATTTTATTTTATTTTCTATTTTTAGTTTAGGATTTATTGTCATTTTCCTTTATTTTAGTCTTTTAATTAGTTTCCAAGTATGTTTGGGACTAATGGGTCATTTTTAGGTATTAGTTGTCCTTTTTGGTCATTTTGGGTATTAGCTTGATTAGCAAGCCAATTCTTCCTATAAATAAGCCCCTTGGCCCTCATTTGTACTTAACCTTGAATATTGAGAATTGAGAATAAAAAGAGAAAGAAACTCATTTCACTATCTTAATTATTTGTTGTTGTTGTTGTGTAGTGTAGCAATAACGCTTCCGCATTCGAAGATTTACAACAAATTAGTATCAGAGCTCGGTTTGTTCTTGATGTTCGTCGGGATGCGTGAAGCGGGTCACGAGTGGAGATTCCAACTCCGGCAACTCTTCAATCGAAAGATTGATAAATGCTCAAAAGAGAATCGGGTGAATGGAAATGCTAAATTTCATCGACACTAAAGAGGAGATAGCTCCTCTTTTAGCTCCTCCACCCCCATCTCCACCACCCCCATCCTCCATCTCCACCTCCTACCACCACACAACCACCACCTTGTCTCATGAATCTCCTTCTTCAAATTTTTTTCCAAACCCTAACCAATAAACCCATCACCCCCAAAAAATTGAAACCCTAAACCTAAAAAAAATCAAGAAAATACAAACCCTACCCAACCCAACCAACCCTAGCTCCATCTCTGTCAAGATAGCCACCCAAACCCTACCCTATAGCTGCCCGCATCCACTGGTCGGAACTGCCCAAAAAAGGGGCTGGAAACCTTCCCACGCCATCCGCGTTCCTCCGTCCAGCCACCTAACCCCTGTTCGACCACTGACCAAGCTTCCATGCCCATTTTCGGCACCGGAACCCCTCCCAAGCCCACCGACCTCCCTGAAATCTAATCTGACCCGGATATTACCCCAAAAGGGGTCGGCCAGCCTTTAAGACTGCCGACAACCCTCGCCGCCCTCAACCGATCACTGCTCCGACCCCAATAAACCCTCCCCACTGCCAACAACTTTCGACCAGCCTTTCCCTACCCCTTACCCCCTGTTCCGACCGATTTTTCTACCCTAACCAGCCCCGCCTCTAGCCGCCTTCCCTTCCTAGCCCTAAAACCACCCCGCCCCTCCTTCACAAGGCTCGCCCAGCCTTCAATGGCTGCCAACTAGCCCTGCTGCCCTGCTACACCCGCTGCTACACCCGCAACCTATATTTGCCTACAAAACCAAACCCTAGCCTTTTTCTTTTTACCGCAAAACAGCCCCACCCCAAATTTAACCCTATTTTTAACTTTCCCCACTCATTAATGCCCAACCACAAGTAAATTCATCCCAAAATGGGTTTTGAGCTGATCTCACCCTCCCTATTGACCTCTATTCCGGTTAATCTTTGACACTACATATGACTTCCACGAGAAATGTACCCACCGGGGATACATTTTTCGACTATTTGCCATCGGAGATGTCATCGTCTTCATTGGTGCAGTCGCCGGAGTTACCGTTCGGTCAAATTCAGGGGTCCACCAAGCCAAGTTGCAACCATGTGCTTGTTGTGTTGAGAAGGCGGAGTGGTCATCAGTTTTTGGTTTTTCGGATTTTGTAGGAAGACATCGTTGAGATTCGGGTATATTAGCGCCCATTTGTTGAAGGTCCATATGGGTCTAACAGAAGTGCGGCTGGTCCATTTGCGTGTTGGATTTGATTTGGGGTTTTGCTTTACTTTGGAAGATAACACTTGTACCGACACGTGTTCATGTGGCATTGATGAGTCACCCTCCAAACTCGAGGATGAGCTTTTTCGAAGCCGGGGAGAATGATGTGTATGGGATTTCTAGCGACACGTGGCGCGTGGTTGTGCCTATGGGAGACGACTATCTTTTATTTTCTATTTTTATTCTAGGGTTTATTGTCATTTTCCTTTATTTTAGTCTCTTAATTTGTTTCCAGGTATGTTTGGGACTAATGGGTCATTTTTAGGTATTACTTGTCCTTTTTGGTCATTTTGGGTATTAGCTTGATTAGCAAACTAACTCTTCCTATAAATAGGCCCCTTGGCCCTCATTTGTACTTAACCTTGAATATTGAGAATTGAGAATAGAGAGAGAAAGAAACCCATTTCACTATCTTAATTATTTGTTGTTGTGTAGGTAATAGTTGTTGTGTAGTGTAGTAATAAAGAGTCCGCATTTGAAGATTTACATCAAATTTCCTTCGAGTTACCTTCCTCCTGTAATCATACGAGCTTGATCTATTTGCGCATCTGAGCAGTTCGAACTCCTATGTACTCGTACCTCTTTATGGGAGAATGAGGAGCAGCGCATCTTGCTTGCTCCCTGCATTCGTCATGAGCTTGGCCTTTGCGACATTCTTACTCTCTAGCGGGATATTGAATTTACATTTAGGTTGGGGGATTATTTTTGCCCGGAGAAGGACGAGCGAGTTCCACCACTAGCGGGGCTAAGACCGCCGATGCTTCCCACACTTCTGTTACATTCAAGTTCTGAGAATGTGGGCAGTTTGGGCATCGGGCTGCCGAGTGCTTGAAAAAAAAAGAAATAGGTCCTGTTGACATCAGAGGAGATTTGTGGACCTGCCCGTGTAGCACCAAATCTTGATCATCGCATGGTCTATCCGAAAATGGATGGCGAGCCTATGAATTTGTGGTCGAATTCTTATGAGGAAAGTGAGATGTAAATAATAGCGGCTTGCTTGTAATTATCTTTGTGATCGTATTTTCCCTCCCCTTTTTATTATTTTATTGAATAAAACTTGGCAGACCCACAGAAAAACCCAAAAACCATACCCGCTGCATGAAGAGCTTATACCTTGTTGTTGTGGGTCCCTTTAGGGCATAGAAAACGGGTCCCACCAATGCATTAAAAGCTTGTACCCATTTTTGTCCTGTTAGGCGGGTACACAAAATGGGTTTTTTTGTGGGTCTGTCTAGTTGTACTCTATTTTATTAGTTAGTAGTGCTAGTTAGTTATGGGCCTTCTAGAATTCTTTTTGTCTCAAGTGAATATTCCTGAAGTTTGTTTATCTCTTGCTTATTAGAGTACCTTGGAGGCTAAGCATAGTTATCGTATATAAAGGAGTGATGCAAGCCAGTATGAGTACTCTTTTAAAGAGAGATTTAGCTTATTGTTTATTTTTCTTTTGGTGCCATTGATGACGCTGCTTGCATCAAAATCACAGAGGCATTTTGCATGGCAAGCTATTTAGATGACCAAAAGCTGCTCGTTCCTTTTTGATTGGTTGCTGACTCTCAGCCTTGACTAGAATGAAGATAGTACATGATGGCCATCAGGCCCATCACCGTTCATTCACTATTCATTGTCAATCATGACTTTTTGTTTTTAGGGGTGAAGTTGCACATTGAGCTTCTAAATGAATTTATTTCAAATATGTAGCTTCTTTAGAAACATCTTGCTTGCATAAGTTTATAATTGTTCCCATTACCGGTAATTAGCTTGTTTATAAAAAGGTCCAATTTTGTGTGATAATATTCATAAATCATTTATGATTTTGTTTGTTGCATAGAAACAAACCTTTAGCATTTAACATCATTTTTGACAACTTTGTCATAAATTTCTTTCCATTGGAACCAAAAGTAACTTAAATTTTGTCATCTTTCTCATTTCAGCTTTCATCCAAGTGTGATAATAGGCTGTTCCGCATTAGGTTTGACATTCCAAAAATGGGGACATATCCCTTCCTTGAGGCAATGTCCCGTCCAATTCGCTGTATTTCGCGGAATCGTAATACACGTACTTCCACTTTCGTGTGGAAGAAATTAACTACTGGCATACATTTACTTAATGGATCTCAATCTTCTGGGTTGGATGAAGGATCCTCAGAACTCCTGCACAATGTTGTACATGAAGCAAAACCAAGTCCCTCATCAAAGAGAGTCAAGTTGGGACAAGAAAAATCATTTGGAATATTCAGGAGCGGTATCTCATCGGAGCGAGCCAATGAGGAATACAACTCTCATGCCAGGAATACTAACAAGGTAGTTGTGAAGCACTTTCATATTCCAATATGTTTGCAAAGTAACATTCATTTCTTTGTACACTAAAGTACTACCATATTAGTAATTTATTAATTTTTGTTTTCATTTTCTTTTAGTATCTTATTTGTTACATCTCCTTTTTCCCTTAGACAAATCTGAAACTCCAGAATATATCATCCCACATGCCAAAGCAAGAAAAACACTTAGAATATTTTCTATTTATATTTATCTGTTAGAAAAGAAATATATTCCTTTTTTTCCCTAAAAAAATACTTAATACGATATGCAATAAAATAAAGAATTAAATAAAAAATAGGAGAATGGAGATGATTTTTTTTCCTCGTCGCATTTGAACACCATGAACTGCACGAGGCTGTCTACAATGAACAAAGTTGGCTCGGGTAAGTACCTATCTTGTTCTGAATCATATCTAGGCATAGGTACATAATACGTGTGCATATTATTATGTATATCAAGTTATGTAATTTTGTTAAATGTTGTGATAAATATTTAAAGGTAGGATTTTGTTCTAATGCGACAACATGTCTTTTTGAGATTGAGATCTCAAGTTCCAAATTGTGGTAAACTTTCCTCAAAGAACTTAACATGGTGATCCAAAAAATTTACATATTTCATTCCTTTTACTCTTTGGAAAAAGTAAAGAAAATTAAAAAGATGCATCTTTATGTCACTTTTTATGTGATATGCTACTTGCAGTGTATGTTATATCATTCCTCTGTTTTGTCATGACTATAATCATCACTACTATCACTGATGTGCTAGCTCTAATTTTTTGCTCCTACTCCCTCCTCTCAGTGTTCATCTCTTCAACTCACTTTGGTTAGTTATAAGCATAGTTGTCAAAATCTTACGATTCGCGATTTGAATCTTACGATTCGATTCGATTCTCACATAAAACGATTCGAATCGAGTTGAGAATCGCAAATGTCTAAAGAATCGGACTGAATCGGCGATTCACGATTCGAATCTTCCGATTCGGGTCCGATTCCCGATTCGGTTCCGATTCAACTTTTTTTTTTTTTTTTTTTTTCCGCGATTTTTTTTTACCTTATAACCATACGTGTGTTTTAATAAAACAAATAAATAAAGAAGCAAATAACAAAGGATACCGCTAAGATACTGAGTTTAAGAGAAAAACATGTTCTCTTCGCTCGGTTATTTTCAGTCTTTTCTTGTCTATTCTCTTGGCTGAGTGTCTTCTATCTTTTGCTTTTTTTTTTTGTTATAAAACTTTTGTATTTGTTATAAAATCTTTGAAGGTATATTTGTTTTGTTGCTTTAAATTAATATGATGAACGCTGTTTTAAATTAATATTGTTTTATAGTTAATCTTAGCATATGTTTTATTGTTTTAAATTAATATGGTTTACTATGTTAAATTAATATTGTTGTAATTTTGTAGGTTGTTTTAAATTAATATTGTTAATCTTAGTAGGTAGCCCTGTTTAAAATTTTTGGAAGTATTTGTTTTATAGTTTTACTGCTTTAAATTAACCTTTGTATTTATTTTATTGTTTTAAATTAATATGTAGGATGTTTTAAATTAATATGTAGGTTGTTTTATGATATATTTTTGTTTTTTACATTTTTAATCTTAAAATGAATGAGAACATGTGCTCCGATTAATTTTTGTAATATATTTTGGTATATTATCTTGTGCTACGATTAATTTTTGGTCATATTACGCTTAATTACCAATTTTATAGTGTTAAATCTCATTTACTTATGTTTTACTACGTTTTTATCATTTGGTTCCGATTCGACCGATTCGATTCACGATTCGATTCACGATTCGCGATTCGGGGGGTAAACGATTCACGATACGATTCGCGATTTGACAACTATGGTTATAAGTAAAAGGGAAAAAAGTGCATTTCAAAATTAGCTCTAATTACTTTATGTTAGTGAGAATAATTCCATTTCACCGTCATCTAAAGTATGTGGCATAGTGTGTCATTATAGTCCTTAATATCACAGCAATCTCAGGAGTAACATTGTTTGGTTAAGGAGTTGTTTTTCAGTTATAGCCATTGACTAGTAGTTGACGTACTACTTGAAACTATTATTCGAATGATTTTCACATTGATTTAGATTTTATTTCTTAAAATGGTGCTTCTGAGAATTTGTTACCTATATGTAGTATAAGAAGTTTAAATGATTTCATAATTGAGTCAATCCATCATTCTCGCACACTACTTTACAAGCATATCCTCTGAGTTACTCTAAAAAAGAGGCATTTTATTAATAATGAGATAAATGTACATCAACAGAATTACACGTGTAATTGGTGGACCAGCAGAAACACAAATAACTTATATCCTTATTCCATAGAGGCTCCTTTGCCAAGAGAATACATTCAGAGATTGAAAATCAAGGAAAATCATGAAGCATGCCTTTTGTATGATGTGTCCATTCTCGAACACTCTTAGTTTTTGGAGCAGTTGGTGATCTAATATGGCCTTGGTTTGCTTCTCCACCTGCCAAAGGGTGGTGATTTTAGAGTAGTGGGTGATCTAAGACTAACAATCTTTTGAGTTAAAAATAGTTCTAACGATATTGTATTGTAATATTGTATAAAATTGTATTCAGAAATATATATCTCATAAGTTTTTAATGTACTTTTTAATGATATAAGGCATTATTTTCACTCGTACTTATCTTTTAGTTTTTGATTTTTATTGACTATAACATCTTTTAAATAGTTGTCTATGATTTTTTTGAAATGTTAATTTTTTTATACACGCAGGAATGAGGTATGACTAAAAAAGTTAGAGATCTTTTCACAGTATATTACTATTAATATTAGGCTTGCAATCCTTTCCGAACTTTAATTTTTACCCAAATCCAATCCTTTTTCCCCAATTTTTGATCCATTAAATTTTTTTCTAATTTTCATAAAATTTTATTGGAATAGGAAATCGTAATTAAATTTCTGATTTCCCGATGCTCTATTCGATAATTTCGAAGATTATGCCAATCTGATATTTCCCAAATTATAATCTGTTTTTTTCTGAACCTATTCCGATATGATTTGAAATAATTACATTATTTTTCTTACAATTTTTCTAAGTATTTCAATTGTTTTTGAAAAAATTGTGACTCGGAAATAGGGATCTTGTCCAAATTTCCAAAATTTCTGAAATCATTATTCCCATTTCCTAGTAATCAGTGTCGGCATTAAAAGGTTTTACATAAAGTTGATTTTTTATTTTTGTAGGGAAACTTTCCAGTCTGATTTTGTTGGAACGTAGGTCTATCCAATGTAGAAAATTTTGATCCTGTTTGGCTCAGCTTCCAGATACTAAGAGGCTTTTGGAATATGCCTTTTAAGAAGTAATTCCAACAAGTTCTACTAAAGGTGTATTCGAAAACATATCTTTGTTTAAGGGCATTTAACCAATGTAACTAAACACCGTTATCTTTGTAGTGTAGTATACACTCTGCTTGGTTTGCCTCACCACGTGTGAGCAGGGTTGAACGTGAGGTTGGAATGTTAAGAGTTTATGATGTGAAGTGAATGAAGAATTGGAGATATTTTTGTCATTTTAGGATTTTATTGTATTTTTTGTTATTTTCTTTGATTTCCTTTATTTGATGTGTTTTTTTTATTAGTTGTTTGTTTGGTATTATAGGAAGGTTATTTTCTCCTAGGGACGTAATTGTAATTAGATTGTTAGCTTAGAGGCCAAGCAACCTCCTTCCTATAAATACCCATATGTAGCCTCATTTGAGGTATTCTTCCATTTGATGAGATATTGAATAGAGAGAGTTGAGACGAGAGTTCTCTTTTCTTGTTCCCATGTGACGTCATTTACGTCAATTGGTATCAGAGCCTAGTCGGTTCTACCCGTTGTTGTTGTTGTAAAAAAAAAACAAAAACTCGTAAACAACGTCAAGATTGGTTCAAGAAAGGTGCAAACCTCTGGGGAAACTTCTAATGATCATCGCATGGAGGTTATCAACCGATTGATGGCCCGGATGGATGAAATCGACGCGCGTATTCCTCCACCAACAACCACCTCTCACCACGACCCTCTCCTCCTCCAATTTCGACCTATCCCCGCCACCACCCCCAAAGGCACCTTTAGCCACCCACCACTATCAACCCTAACCCTAACCACCAAAATAGCTCCACCCACGCTTCCGCAACCATTTTCACCCCCTACCCCAAAACGATTTGACCCCACCAAACCCTAATCCCCCAACCACCAAATCGATGGTGGGTAGGGGCGGAATCTACTGCCAACCACTGTCGGCCAGTGCCTCCGGTCAGATCCGACCTCCGGCCAACCACCATGAGACATTAACCCAACAGCATCGCTCAAAACCTTTCTTCCCTTGGTCGAACCTTCACATGAGTGGCCGACGATAGCCCCTACACCGCCGATCTCCCCTGCCAAGCCAGCCAACCGCCGAAAACCCTTTGTGGACTAATTCCGGCGCTGAAATATGCTGATACAGTGCAAGAATAAATGAACCAAGGTCTGACAACAACAATCCAGGTGCAAACTGCCCTAGCAGCAACCGACCAAGGCCAAAGCCCTTCTGATCTGAACCAGCAATCTCCGATCTCCTTTTCCAGTATATGTCCGACCCCGACCAAGGGTTCCGAGCAATTTCCGGCTTTGAAAAACTCAGGCCGACCCCCGATTTTCATTGACAGGACAAATCTGACCCAGATCCAATTCAGCGTCCAAGAACCGACAAGAAACAGGGTCTGACGTGCTCCAATCAAGGCCGATCTGTTCCTCCGGCTTGCGTCCGACCATTTTCAACAAATCCAATCAAATTCCGGTGGAAAAACAACTCGGAAAACCTCAGACGGCTCCGATGTCAGTGGGTGAGCAATTTCTGGCTCCGATCAGCGCGATTTCTACACTGAATTTCATCGGGCAGATTTCCCGCCCTCCGTCCCTTGATCGGACTACCCAAATAGTGGTTGCCGACAAATTTTGTGATCAAGAATTAATAGGGTTTCAACCAACACATGAACAAGCGCTTCTAATTGCAAACCCTAACACCACCACATACCCTCTTTTGTTCAGATCCTTTCAAGAACACATTCAAGAATTAGGGTTTGGCACCAAAACCTTGGTTTTTGAACCAGGGGGAAGATAATTTTTGTTGATTCACATGAGAGACAGTGTTTTAAATAGCTCGCTATCGCGAACGCAATAGCGCGCTATTGCCTTTTGCGACGGGAAAAGGCAACGCAAATGGGTTTGCTAACTGGGATGCTACTGTTGTGTGCGCTATTGTGCGCGATTTAGTGCAAAAGTGCGCAAACCTGTGCTATAGCCACGCGATGCGCGTTTTTTTTAACCCTTTGGCTTACCAAAACGACATCGTTTTGGCAAGTACAAAGGTTAAAAAAAAACACACAGACACTTCTTTATTCACTTTTGACGGCCCCGATCTAAAAAAAAAAACCTTCCTTATTATAGTTTTGACAGCCCCAACTTAACAAAACCCTTCCTCAATCACTTTTAACAGCCTCGATCTTGAAAACCAAAAAAAAAAAACCTCATTAACAGTGCTCCGGTCTCTTCCATCCACATTTTGGTAGCCCCGATCCAACTTTGGTAAGAATTTACACATTTCTTTTATTTTTATTTTTTATGTTTGACAATTTTCGAAAATCTCATTTGGTGTTAATTTATTTTGAAGCTTCATGCCTTTGAGATTTTTGGAACAATATGGTCCTATTTTTGTGTTTTATTTGGAATGTTGTAGCACTTTATGGCTTTATGACTATATTGAAATGATTTGGAGTGATTGTTTGAGCTTATTTATTTATTTATATTTGTTACATGTTTTTCAAATTAAAAATTTGGAATGCACGAATTGCTTGTGCGATACACGATGCTATTTGCGCGACGCGATTTCGGAACCAAAACGCGACACCCTGTGTGATCGCGATTTAAAACATTGATGAGAGGCGAGAGGGGGAAGATGAAGATTGAACCAAGAATTGTAGAATGGCCTCCTCCTCTCAAATTTTCAGCAAATTACTTTTTGGCCCCTAAGTTTTGCCTCTCTTCTGCAATTTTGGGAATTTTTGCATTCGACTCCAATTTTTAAAGTTCGAGGATGAACTTTTTCGAAGCCTAGGAGAATGATGTGAATGAAGAATTGAGGATATTTTTGTTATTTTAGGATTTTATTTTATTTTTTGTTATTTTCTTTTATTTCCTTTATTTGATGTATTTTCTTTTATTAGTTGTTTGTTTGGTATTATAGGAAGGTTATTGGCTCCTAGGGACGTAATTGTAATTAGATTGTTAGCTTAGTTGCCAAGCAACCTCCTTCCTATAAATACCCATATGTAGCCTCATTTGAGGTATTCTTCCATTTGATAAGATATTGATTAGAGAGAGTTGAGACGAGAGTCCTCATTTCTTGTTCTCATTTGACGTCATTTACGTCAATTTAATATACAAGTTAAGCTTTTGGAGCAACCGATAACAAAATAATAACTGAGATGTATGGACTATGGAATGGAGCACATGATGGATATGCAAAAACCAAAAACAAAATGAAAAATTACATAGAGATTCAAAAACATCACTTGGAAATAGTACTTGTCTAAATAGTCAAGTATAAAAGCGTACACTGGTTGCACCCCTTGTTGCTTAACAAAAGAATGATATTCAAATAAAGTTGTCATTAATTTACAAAGGCTTATTGAATAATCTTGTAAGAGAATTCAACTTTTTGTAAAACATTAAGTCGACGTATTTTTAGAAAGTAGTAAGCAGAATTACTAATATGGAAAAAAAGTGTGAATACTTACTGGGTTCTATACAAAATTAATGAGGTTGACTGCACAAATGAGATGATATGGTGGCAGTTCTAATAATTGTAGAATACAGAAAATTCAAGAATACTTAGAATTATTAGAAAAGAAAATGGAAGAGAATTAATAATGAGAACTTTTGACAGAAAATAAATAACGCTGCGTCATTTCAATTTGGAGCTGGGGCATGGTTTCCTCCTTAATAATATTGTTTGTTTTGACTCTCGATAATTATTATTGAGGTGTTCGGCAATAGCACCCCCAAATGGAAACTTAAGGCGATCATCCTAACTTCCTAAACATCTTGGTATGAAATCAAATTAGCCTAATTATGATGGCACGCCTTTACACCTTCTATTTCTTTCTCACTTTCGTCGATCACCAACCCAACGACACAAAACCCAATTCTTCCAGAATCAATAGGAGCCACTGAAGCTCTCATGGCCCTTAGGCCAGCCTTTGCAGACTAGCGAAAAATGACCACTTGCTTTTTCCTTTTCCAGGATATGAGGTGGGCACCACACCATAGAAGGTGCAAATACGCGAAGTAGACCATCTACCCGTCTTGGATTCAACATAGTCCGCATTGGTGAAACGAGAGACCCGTTTGACTCCCTGAAGCATAAAAAAACCGAAGTCTTGGACATGAATTGGCTTATCTCTAAATATAATATGGGGGCATGCATTAACTGACCATATTAATTAAAAAATTCAAGTCTGATCTCATGTTGGCCAAGTAAATGAGATGACCAACTAATCTTTAGTAAGCGGATGAAGGGTTAAAAAGCAGAATGTCTTACCTGGGAGCTTTTGGTTGAGGTCTATATGCCCATGATGGTACCTAACAGCCTCGATACCCAGTTAATAACGGAAAAGATTCTAGTCCTTACATCAAACACCTGCCCAATATTACGTTTGACCTGAGCGACAGCATCATCCCCCTTGTAATAATGATATCATCAAGCTACAACAATAGAATAATGTATCAACCATTCAGCTGACAATGAATAAAGCATGTATGGTCTAAATGACAGAGAAAACCCCCGTAGATAGGACTCATCACTGAAACAACTAAACCAAGCCGTGGGAGAATACTTGAGGCCATTATGTGATTTTCAAAGGCAGAAAACCTTCCCCAGTTACTCCCCAACCCAAAAACCTGGTGATGGGTTCTTATGTAGTCTTGGAGAGATCTTTAAGAAAAACTCTCTTGACATCTAATTGATGAAGAGGCCATGAGTGGCATGCTTTAAGGGAGATAAAAAAATGCACCAAGGTCAACATAAAAGCAGGAGAAAGAGTGACACCAAATTTTTTACCTGGAATCTGAGTGAACCTATGGCATCGGGTCTTATAGGGGTCAATATAGCCATCAACCAAGTACATCATACTTTGCACCCAATAGTCTTCTCACTGGGAGGCAACGAAACAGGTTCCCACATACCATTATGTTGTAGGGTGTCCATTTCTACTTTCATGGCTGCCACCCAGTAAGAATTTTGGAGAGCCTAAGAAACGGAGAGAGAGAAACTTAGTTAATTTTTTGCCAAAAAGGATTGATATGGACATGAAAGGCAGTCATAGAAAATACATTGGGAAATAGGGTGAGTGGTGCTGCTAGAGTAACCCTAACAAGAAGGGGTTGGCGAATACGAAAAAGGATATGGGACTCTGAAGTAGTAAGAGATAAAGGAAGAAGAGGGTTACCATTACCTGAGTTTGGAGGAGAAGCTGGTGGAGGAGGTCAAGGGCGATGAGATTACACTTGAAGAGGAGGCTTCGAGGGTTGGGAAAAGAGCCTCAGGAATAAGACAGAGAGAAGATGGATCCTCGTTTGCCAGAGTCGAGTGATGTAAGTTTTAAATATCATAACAACGATACCCCTTAGACATAAATAAATATCCCACAAAAATGCACCTAATAAATTTACTATCAAGTTTATGCCGAGATAGACTATGATTATGAACAAAGTATGTACACCAATGCCAATAAGATTCAAGAACCTTCGTACTACTCAACATGCATTTAATAATAAACATGAGATGCAGTTGCGTTTCGCCACCCCATTCTATTCGGGGGTATATGAGCAAGTAAGTTGGTGTAAGATCCTCTTTTGATTTAGTTGTATAAATGTATATGTATACTCCTGTACCCCCGACTCTCTTGGATTGTCTTATTCCGATTTTACGTAGTATATCTTTAGTCCTTGAGGTCGTTCTGGCAAAGCTTCATATTTAGTCATACTCATTGGACTTTATCAAAACATCATACATACATCATTCATGATCACACTCTTGGAATGCCATATTGGGTTGAGGTAAGGAAAAAAGTAGATTCTTTAACGCACTTTTGTCATATTCAAATTAACTTTTCATAATTGGAAAATTGGTTTGTGTATGTGCTGTTGTGGTTCTTCTGGTGTTGGTGATAAAAGTATGCTTCTATATCTTTCACATATATTTAAAAAAACAAATAGCATAAGTAAATCACATGAATTTTTTTATTAAGGTTTAAAATTTCATAGCCCTTTATTCCACTATACTTGAATTGCTGGTGGTTGTTCGTTGTAGCAAAGGAAGCCTTCGCCGATCGCGAACTTGAGTAGAGGCTTTCTAAGATTTTCTTAGATTCTCAGCGACCTCATCTTGTTGAATTATTGCTTCAGCGAAGGCTACTTCTCTCCTCGCGAAAATAAACCCAAAAGTGTATCTTTGGAAGATTTTTACATACTATGTGTGGGAATATGTGAAAACCTTTGTGGTAGCCATATCCTTGAACTGTTGATCTTGGTGATAAGAATACTCCCCACTTGTTCTCTCTTGTTCCCTCACAAGGAGAACACGATATATGTACAAAGTGTTTTACCTCATTGTCATGATCTTTGTCAAAAACTATAAGAGCAAAATTGTTAGAATTTTTGTAGAGAAAAATATAATGGTCAAGATTATTTTTAAAAGAGAGTTATTTAGCTAAACACTCTTAGAGAGAAAAATCATTTTTATTTTTCGTCTTCACTTCCCTCTTTGCATTTTTGGAGATGCTTGTATTCAAACTTTGATCAAAAGTCCTATTGAAGCTTCGAACATTTCTTCCTTTATTCTTGAGCAAAAATATTTATATATCTTTGTTCTTGAGGGACTTTTGCGAATATCTCAATAATACATTGTGAAGTTTGAGCAAGCCAAAAATAAAAATACATGTAAGCACTTTCAAAGCCTTTAGGAAGGCTCACATTCTAGAAAGTGGTATCCTATCATTTGGTGGCTTCTGAACAAATTCATCGTAACTTCAAAAAAGGATATTTTTGTGACACCCCGCCTAATTTAAATCCCAGGTGATCAGTCCTAAATTAAATTAAAACAGGTTTCTCAGTTGGTTCATTCTTAGCATCACTGTCGATTTTTTTTTTAATTACTAATCACCTAGGTGAAATTAGACCGGTGCCAAATTTTATCTTTCATTAACCCAAGACAAAATACTCATGCGGAAGTAATAGATAACCATTCACAATAAACTATGAATGAAACTATGTAGCATTATATAAATGATAAAATCTTGCCGAGTTAAAATTCGGCTAAAAAATCCAAAACTGCTAAATAAAATCCACGTGATCCAAAACTGAAATCTGAAATAAACTGTAGCCAACATGTCCCAATAGAGAGTGCTGAAATGGAGATCCTACACTAGATCAGAATAAATGAGTCGTCTATGCAAAGTCCTGCTAGCCTCCATAAAACTACAGCTACGAGTCGCTAAATAGAATCCTCAAGTCTGGCGTCCCTGTGGCTGGATACCTAAAATGTTTTGAAAATATTTTGATAGCAAGAGTTAGTACTCAAAATATTTTGAAAAATATTTAGCAAGTGATTATCACAATAAAATGAGTTATTGATTACACATGTTAAGATTTTGTGCACACTCTCTTGAGTTACCTCACCCCTCATCTAGTGCACGCCTTACGTCCTGTACTTAGCCCACCTAGCTGTACTACCCAAGCTAACTAGACTATAATATCCAACTGAACTTATTTATGCACTAAGTTCCCATACTGCCCACTTAGTATGTAATAGTAACCATATCTCATGATTTATATACTTAGATAACTGTTCACGCTTTGTTATCCTTAATCGATTTATAATTAAGTTTTCCTACTTTATTTTCTTTTAGATGTAATCCCGGCATCTCATTATCTACTAACTTGCATAAGTAGATTGTTAATACAGTATACATTTCACACACAATATATACTTATAAATTCATTCATTATCAATATGTCCTCTTAATACACAACAAGGACTCTTGGTTCGGAATGGTCCATCGACACCAAGTAAGAGTTTGGTTCTGAATGTCACCTCGACCCCAAATGCATTTCATGTAGTGGTTCGGAAAATCACCTCGACCCCACTAATGAAATTATATACATAGGTTGGTTCAGAACTCTTTCCTCACGACCCCAACTTACTATTTCCATATATTAGTTCGGAATCTACCTCGACCCTAATATAGGCAATTATACATTAGGTATTTTCTCCACCTAAGTATTTATATAATTCAGTAGGTATGCACACTACCTAAAATAATGTTTGTACGTAATATTTCCGCTTTAATATTCACCGTACTTATTAATTTACGATTTGTCTCACTATCGTCTTTTAATTGTGTATTCACGCAACTCCAAGGGCCCTAGTTACCCCTATATTCCTTTCAGTAGTTAAGCCATCTCTAACCTACTGGTATACTTCTTGGGATGACGTTTACTCTCTCCAAAACTCAAACCCCAAACTCCCGATACTGTAATCGATCGGATTATCCTCGTCGGTCCATCACTTCAAATCGTGCACTCAATGATTAAAACGGACCCCCACTATGTACCTACTGGTACTCTCTACTTACCTACATAGGTATAAAGTCACCGCTAAGGTTCCCCGAAAGCGTCGGCCATCGAATAGAACTCAACCAACAAAAGAACCCGAAAACAACCAGGGTCGATCGATCGACCAGGATCATCGATCGATCGAGATATTCAAGGGTCGATCGATCGAGCAGTGGCATACGCAATTCTTCTTCTTCATGCGTTTTCCACCGTATTAAATTATCTAACTCCCATGATAATTCACCAAATTTGTAACTAACGATATTTAACCGTTCTTACATGTGCTAGGATTATTTCTAACAAATTAAACATTATAAATCCTTCCAATTTAGCGCAGAATAATTCAAATCTTCTAATTATTCAAGAACCCTATTATGACATGTTCTTCCCATGTTTTCAATCATCAACCCAGATTTTAATTCGTTTTAACCATCATGATTTCTCTGATTTTTAATCCTCTACGGATATAAATTTAACTACATGTGATTTCTACCCAAACATGCAATTAATCAATTCCTTTTCTCCAAGACTATTCATCAAAATCAATTATTTGAAAATCCTACGCATGGATATTATAACTCAAAATAATTTTGCAAATAACCACTTGCCTTGTTCAGAGATGATCTGATTTCGTGTTTGTTGTTGGTGATCGATTGTCTTTCTCCTCCTATCTTCCTTTATAACAAGTTTGTGGTGCAAGAATCCTATGAATCCTTCACCAATTCTCCCTTAAGCTTTGAGAATAATATCTCTTTCTCTCTCTCAATGTTTAAAAAGGCGAAAGGCGAGGCGAGGCGTAAGCCTCGAGGCGTAAGCCTCACGGAAAAGAAAAGAAAAAAAGGAAAAAAATATATAAAAAGTCGAATAAATTCACAAAAAATTAATCCAACACATTAAATGATGCAAAAGGGTCCATAATCATTCAATCCATCAACAAAAAAAAGACAGCAACTACAACAAAAAAACAGTGAATAATATTAAACATCATGTAAATAAATAAAGAAAAAGTTGCTAAATTTATTACAAAAAACAAGTTATTACAGGTTTATTGAAAAAAAAAATAATTCAACTACAATAAGAAAAAAGTTATTACAAAAAACAGTGAATAAAACATATTTTTTACCAAAAAAACAGTAACTTTATTGGAAAAAAACAATTTTTTTTATTAAATTTATAATATAAAACAATTTTTTTGTAATATAAAACAAACAGGTTTTGTATGTTTAAAACTAAAAACAAGTTTATAATATAAAACAAACAAGTTTTTACAAAAATAACTAAAAAAAGGTTTCATATGTTAAAAAGAAGCAAACAAGCATTCCTGAAGGTCTCTGATGGTCAACTTTCACAAGCTGACACATAGAACACTTTGAGACAAACTTTGCTATATCTCGCTTCATACCCGACCACTAATAATGTCGTCGCATATCCTGGTACATCTTGTCCCCCCGGGACGTACCGCAAACTTCAACTTGTGCGACTCTGTCATGACGGCATATTTGAAATCTTCATCCTCTGGTACTACTAGTCTCCCATTAAACCGAAGTCCTCCCTCTGAGCTGATGGAGTAGGACTGCCGTCTCGGCTAGTAACTGTCGTACTCTCCTGATAAAAAGGGTCCTCTGCCTGTGCCCTCACCACCCGCATAACACTCTCGGGGGTGATAGCTAAAACTGCCATGCATGCTCGGGCTACCTCATCCTCACGTCGAAGTTCGCTCCACTTCGCTTTCCAAACCTCGGCCAACTCTCCTGTGGGTCTTCGGCTCAACGCGTCTGCCACCACGTTAGCCTTGCCAGGATGATACTGTATATCAAACTGGTAGTCCTTCACGAATTCGAGCCACCTCCTCTGCCTCATATTCAGATCCTTCTGGGTGAAGAGATACTGAAGTGACTTATGATCCGTGAATAGAGAAAACTGCTCTCCCAGAAGATGATGTCTCCATATCCTCAAATCAAAGACGACCGCTGCCAACTGGAGGTCGTGGGTGGGGTAATTCTTCTCATGTGGCTTTACTTTCGAGACGCATAAGCTATAGCCCTTTCCTCCTGCTGTAACACACCCCCAAGTCCCTGCAAGGATGCGTCAGTATAGACCCGGTACTCCACTCCACTCCTAGGCAATGCAAGTACGGGTGCTGATGTCAACTTGTCCTTTAGCTCATCAAACGCTAACTGACAGTAGTCGCTTCACACGAATGGTACTCCCTTGCGAGTCAAGTTTGTCAAAGGACCATCAATCTTTGAGAACCCCTTGATGAAGAGACGATAGTAACCAGCCAATACCAAAAAGCTCTGAACCTCGGTTGGTGTCGTGGGCTGTCCCCACTCCCTCACCGCTGATACCTTACTCGGATCAACAGCAATACCTTTGTCGGTTACAATGTGGCCAAGAAACTGAACCTCCCGAATCCAAAATCATCACATCCCGAATTTGTGTACAACTGATGGTCCCGTAACATCTGAAGAACCATGCGTAAATGCTCGGCGTGCTCCTCCTCCGTGCGGAGTAAATCAGAATATCGTCGATGAATACGATCACAAACTGGTCCAAAAACTCCCTGAATTCATAAGGTCCATAAACACTGCAGGCGCATTAGTGAGCCCAAACAGCATCATTCTGAACTCGTATGACCTGTACCGCGACAAGAAGGCAGTTTTAGGTACATCCTCCTCTTGAATGCGCAACTGATGGTAACCTGACCTCAAATCGATTTTTGAGAAGTACGCAGCCCCTCTCAACTGATCAAACAAGTCGTCAATCCTAGGTAACGGATACTTATTACGTATCGTCACCTTGTTCAGCTCCCTGTAGTCTACACACAAACAGAGCAAACCATCCCTTTTCTTCACAAATAACACCGGCGCACCCCACGGCGATGTACTCCGCCGAATGCAACCTTGTCCCAAGAGCTGTTGAATCTGCTCTCTCAACTCTCGCATTTTTGAAGGGGCCATGCGATACGGTGCTCTGGCAATCGGTCTCGTCCCCGGTGCTAAGTCGATAACAAACACAATCTCTTTGCTGGGTGGTAACCCTAGTATCTCCTGAAAGACCTCCTCCAAATCCCTCACGACTGGGATTGAGTACAAAGAAACAACCACCTCCTGTGAGGTCTCCTCCTCAATGTAATACAAATGAGTGTGCGATCCTCCCTCGGGAAGAGGCATCGCCATTAGTAACATCTTCTGTCCCGGAATGGCGAACACGATAGTCCTCTTATAGCAATATACCATTGCCTTATAACCCGCTAACCAATCCATGCCTAGGATGACGTCATAGCCCTCCATATCTAACACTATAAGGTCTGCCGCTAGACTTAATCTCTCGATCATAATGTCCACACCCTTACAGATTGAGTGTATAAGGGACCCACTACCCATCGGTGACTCAACACACATAAGATGAGTGTCGGCTGTCTCTAAAAGGCCGACTGCTCGTGCAAATCTAGTGGCAATAAAAGAGTGCGTCGCATCCGTGTCAATCAGAATACTACCCTCATGCCCATGGATAGGAAATGTACATGTGACTGCTGACGGTGTCGGTTGAAAAGGCACGTCTCGAACGTTGTACACATGCCCGTAGTGCATCTGACCCGGCTGCTGTTGTGGGGCTTGTGCTGGTGCTGGGGCTAACGGAGCCTGCTGCCCCGGTTGGGCACCCTGCTGCTATGCCTTGTCTCCCTGTGGACAAGTCCTACTCTTTTGACCCTGCTGGCCACAAGTGAAACACTGTCCCTGGAAACTGTCTCTACCCTTGGTCCTGCTGCCCTGACGGCCTTGGCTGCTGGCATCTCCCTTGGTTCCCTTGGTCCTGACGGCCTAGGCCCTGCTGGCCTCCCCCTTGGTTCCCTTGACCTTGACGGCCCTGAGGAACCTGCTGCTAGGAACCCTGCTGTTCCTGCCTATCAGATCGATGTCGCCCATACCTAAATCTCTTGGCAGAGTTCCCCTGTCGGGAATCCTGCCCCTGGTGACCCGCTGTCTGCTGCTGCGGTGTGCTGCTGTCACTACCCCAATTTGCCCTACCCGGCTGGCTGGGCTCACCCCTTTTGCTTCCCTTTACATTGAAGCGATGATCCTGACAGTGCACTAGTGCGGCGTTGACGACATCTGTATAAGTCAACAGTGTTGGGTTACCGATCAAATATTGCCTGATTTTCCAGGTCAAACCATCCATAAACTTGGACTTTTTCCGCTCCTCGTTGCTCACCTCGTCTGGCACAAAATTAGACAGGCGGGTGAACTCCTCATAGTCGGCCACTCTGACTCTACTGCAGGTGGGAAGTACTTGCTGTCAAACCGCACCCAAAACTCAGAAATCGTCATCAAGTCCCTCTCCTCTGCGGCGGTAACTGACTCCCACCACTGTAAAGCTGCTCCTGACAGACGGAAAGTAGCAAGCATTTGCTTCTGCACCTCGGTACACTCAAGCATGCGCAGATGGCGTTGGATGTTCTTCTTTCGGTTGCAAGCCTCTACCACGTCAGTACTGCCCTGAAACTCGGGCAGATGGCCCTTCTGAAAGGTCTCCCTGACTCGCTGCCAAGAAGGTGGCCCTGCCGGGGCTTGAACTGCTGGTGCCACTGGAGGCTGTACCTGGGGTTGAGGAAAATGGGTTGCCATGGCCCTCATAGCTGTCTCAACGGCCGGAGCCACTATCACTGCCACCTGAGTAGTAGAAATCAGCTCGAGTGGGGGTGGTGGTGGCGGTGCCTGTGGCTCTTGATGAGCCTCCCTCACCTCTCTGTTCACTGCTCGCTGTCTCCTCGGTGGCATCTTAAAACAGACCGAATTGTATAAGTACACAGTTTATACAAAATCTAATAGCAAAAGTACGATATCTTAAATACGCAAGGACAAAAGCAACAGTCCTAAAATAGGGCTCTACATTAAAACACGAAACACTGAAATCATAGTAAGCCGCTCAGATCCTATGGACACTAGAACCTGATGCTCTGATACCATCTGTGACACCCCGCCTAATTTAAATCCAGGGTGATCAGTCCTAAATTTAATTAAAATATGTTTCTCAGTTAGTTCATTCTTAGCATCACTGTTGAAAAACTTTTTAATTACTAATCACCTAAGTGAAATTAGACCGGTGCCAAATTTTATCTTTCATTAACCCAAGACAAAATACTCATGCGGAAGTAATAGATAACCATTCACAATAAACTATGAATGAAACTATGTAGCAATATATAAAGGATAAAATCTTGCCGAGTCAACATTCGGCTAAAAAATCCAAAACTGCTAAATAAAATCCACATAATCCAAAACTGAAATCTGAACTAAAGACTGTAGACAACATGTTCCAATACAGAGTACTGAAATGGAGATCCTACACTAGATCAGAATAAATGAGTCGTCTATGCAAAGTCCTGCTAGCCTCCACAAAACTGTAGCTACGAGTCCCTGAATAGAATCCTCAAGTCTGGCATCCCTGTGGCTGGACACCTAAAAGGTTTTGAAAATATTTTGATAGCAAGAGTTAGTACTCAAATATTTTGAAAAATATTTAGCAAATGATTATCACAGTAAAATGAGTTATTGATTACATATGTTAAGATTTTGTGCACACTCTCTTGAGTTATCTCACCCCTCATCTAGTGCACGCCTAACGTCCTGTACTTAGCCCACCTAGCTGTACTACCCAAGCTAACTAGACTATAATATCCAACTGAACTTATCTATGCACTAAGTTCCCATACCGCCCACTTAGTATGTAATATTAACCATATCTCATGATTTATATACTTAGATAACTGTTCACGCTTTGTTATCCTTAACCGATTTATAATTAAGTTTTCCTACTTAATTTTCTTTTAGATGTAATCCCGGCATCTCATTATCTACTAACTCGCATAAGTAGATTGTTAATACAGTATACATTTCACACACAATATATACTTATAAATTCATTCATTATCAATATATCCTCTTAACACACAATAAGGACTCTTGGTTTGGAATGGTCCATCGACACCAAGTAAGAGTGTGGTTCGGAATGTCACCTCGACCCCAAATGCATTTCATGTAGTGGTTCGTAAAATCACCTCGACCCCACTAATGAAATTATATACATAGGTTGGCTCGGAACTCTTTCCTCACGACCCCAACTTACTATTTCCATATATTAGTTCGGAATCCTACCTCGACCCTAATATAGGCAATTATACATTAGGTATTTTCTCCACCTAAGTATTTATATAATTCAGTAGGTATGCACACTACCTAAAATAATGTTTGTACGTAATATTTCCGCTTTAATATTCACCGTACTTATTAATTTACGATTTGTCTCACTATCGTCTTTTAATTGAGTATTCACGCAACTCCAAGGGCCCTAGTTACCCTTATATTCCTTTCAGTAGTTAAGCCATCTCTAACCTACTGGTATACTTCTTGGGATGACGTTTACTCTCTCTAAAACTCAAACCCCAAACTCCCGATACTGTACTCGATCGGATTATCCTCGTCTGTCCATCACTTGAAATCGTGCACTCAATGATTAAAACGGACCCCCACTATGCACCTACTGGTACTCTCTACTTACCTACGTAGGTATAAAGTCACCGCTAAGGTTCCCCGAAAGCGTCAGCCATCGAATAGAACTCAACCAATAAAAGAACCCGAAAACAGCCAGGGTCGATCGATCGACCAGGATCATCGATCGATCGACTCCATCGATCGATCGAGATATTCAAGGGTCGATCGATCGACCAGTGGCATACACAATTCTTCTTCTTCATGCGTTTTCCACCGTATTAAATTATCTAACTCCCATGATAATTCACTAAATTTGTAACTAACGATATTTAACCATTCTTACATGTGCTAGGATTATTTCTAACAAATTAAACATTATAAATCCTTCCAATTCAGTGCAGAATAATTCAAATCTTCTAATTATTCAAGAACCCTATTATGACATGTTCTTCCCATGTTTTCAATCATCAACCCAGATTTTAATTCGTTTTAACCATCATGATTTCTATGATTTATAATCCTCTACAGATATAAATTTAACTACATGTGATTTCTACCCAAACATGCAATTAATCAATTCCTTTTCTCTAAGACTATTCATCAAAATCAATTATTTGAAAATCCTACGCATGGATATTATAACTCCAAATAATTTTGTAAATAACCACTTGCCTTGTTCAGAGATGATCTGATTTCGTTATTGTTGTTGGTGATCGATTGTCTTTCTCCACTAATCTTCCTTTCCAACAAGTTTGTGGTGCAAGAATCCTATGAATCCTTCACCAATTCTCCCTTAAGCTTTGAGAATAATCTCTCTTTCTCTCCCTAATGGCTTTCCTTTGTATTATGAGGTTTCTAACCCTAACCCCACTTTTAATCAGCTGATAAAACACTCCAAAATTCGTAGGTCTCCTCACCCCCATATGCCAAAAGACTAAAACACCCCCGTACGATTCCAGTTTAGCTAAAAATTACCCTGGTACCCGACTAGTACCCCCGAGTATACTATTTTGACTAATTCAACCCATTCGGAATCATCTGTGACCTCTAAATCATCATTTGAGTCACCAAAAATATTTTCCCTATCTCATCCTCAATTTAGTCTACACGCGACACTCGGTTGCGATATAATCAAGTACGTCCATATCTCTCGCTATGTCGTACAAATTAACTATCAACATTTACTATTCACCCTTAGTAAATTTGAATCATAATATTAATCAGTATATATCTCTCGATCAATATTTAATAATCACAATTATTATTTACGCTTAATTATCATAATTATTATTAAATCATATTGAATTACTCTACTCACGTAATTTAAATTAAAACGTATTTTCTATTTAATTACCCAATTAATTAAATTCTAAATACGTAGAAATACGAGGTATTACAATTTTTTAATTTGTGGAGAAGATCAGAAGATATTGGTTGCGGCCAAAACCTGTTGTGGTTGTGAAGCGTTCTCCTACTATTGGCGCCTTCTCTAGAAGATACGGTGTGGAAGATTTTTAGTGTTAGTTGTGCATTGTGTGATTATAAGAAGTTGTCTCACTTTATAAGTCTCTACCATAGTTCATTTGTCTTAGCGTTCAACTCACGTTTTTTCTTTTCTTTTTACGTTCATGGGTTTTCTTCGTACAACTTGGTGTTATGTGATTGCTTTACCTTATTCCACATTTAGATTATTCACCTAATATTGAAGATAAAATTTGGTGTAATCTAATTGATAAACATGTCGTCACATACACTTATGTTGTCATTTTTGTGCCTGTAAGGATTTCAAAGAAAAGATTGCCTCTATTACGTCAATAATTTTAATTTGGGTACCCTCACTCCATCTCGGTTATGGGTACATGCACTCTCAAGTTAAAATCTAAGCTCATTGAAGATATACTCACGCCAATCATCCGACCTTATATTATCAACCACAATATTAAATTGGGTTTTACTCATCAGATAGGGCAAAGAACTTCACGTTACCTTTTACGAAGATACATCCAATTACAATGAGAATTATCATCGATAAAGGTCACATAATAACGATGCCCAGTTACTGGGAAGAACCTTAGAGGATTAATATGCGAGATGTAATTAGTTCTAATATTTATCGGAACTTTGCACACTTCACATTTAAAATTTTTATCCTAACAATCTTAACAAGAGAAGGAAATAACAAACATAAGTACTCAAATTTGACATGCCAGAGAAGTTATGCTACAAATGCAAAGACTGGAAAAAAATATTATAAGATCTAGAAGTAGGTAAAAAAAAAGTCGAGGGTGTGGAGGAGGATCCCCAAAGTAGTACATCCCGTCATGGAGGAGCAATGTGAGGAGGAATTGCAGTCAAATCAGTATGATGTGAATTTGGGTGTGGAAGCGTAAAAGAAGAAGTTATCTACACAACAACTATATTACACAACAACAACAACAACAGCAACAATAACTAAACTAAAGAAATGAAATGAGTTTCTTTCTCTCTCTCTTCTCTCTTCTCTATTCTCAATATTCAAAGTTAAGTACAAATGAGGACCAAGGGGCCTATTTATAGGAAGAGTTAGCTTGCTAATCAAGCTAATACCCAAAAAGACTAAAAAAGGTAACTAATATCTAAAAATGACATATTAGTCCCAAACATACTTGGAAACTAATTAAAAGACAAAAATAAAGGGAAAATAACAATAAACCCCAATTCCCATCTTTCTCCCTACTTGAGAGAGCTCGTCCTGAGCGAAAAAAATGCGTGCTATGGCATCAACCGCGGGCTCCCCTACTTGAAAGGGAAGTCGTCCTTTGAAGCGTCCCGCATAACGACTCGTAAAATAGCCTTGAAGAGAAACCACAAATTTACGCCATGGCCGATGAATAGGAAGTCGGCCGCTAATCTGTCCAAATGAAGAGCCAACACAAGATCGACGCGGAGAAGGCCATTGATGCCAAATTTCATCCAAATTTGCTCGTGATGAGCCTCCGTAACATCAAATCATGTAAATGCGTCATGGAGTACTCCTCATAAGTAACCCAAAAGGGGTCCACAAATCCTGCATCAATCTTGATTCCCCCACGCAACATATACTACTCATATGAAACAACCACCGAACCACCATCACAAAACTCATCATCGTGACCAAAAATGGGAGAAAAATCCATCAAATTGAATATTTCCACCTTGCGATAGTGAGTGCGAGTCTCCCAACAGTCTTCAATAAATAAATCAAAAAAATCACATAGAAAGTACCCATCATCTTCTACCCCAAAGATAGGAATGAAGTCCACAATCTCAAATGTCTCCAAATCCCTATATCAAGTACGAGTGAGCTATCCATCCTCCTTGAATATGGGGAAAAAATCACAAGGAACACGGAGTCACTATCAAGCATCTGGATCTTAACAACCTCGGAGACATCCTCGTGAAGCATATCCGAAGAGATAGTATCATCGATGTGAGGGGAATGACATCGGATGTAGTAGGAGGGGCACCGGTGGACAAGTACTCCAAATATGGGACCAATTACCTCGCTCGTGCACATACCCATTGTTCACGTGCCATCTCCATCTCCATCTCAAAATACTCGGTTCGATACCTATTTAGGTGTTGACGGTACATCTCATACTCCCCAATGGAATAAGCACTATACGCTAATGTATGAAGTTTTTGAGATAGATATGAATCCATCTCGGCCAAAGAATTATGAAGACTTTGGAGTTTCTTGATGATGGCACAACTAACCTTGTCGAAATCGGCACATGCATTCAAATCGAGCCCGTATTTGGTACCATCCCACGATAATTTGGAAGAAAGGTATTCTTCGGGTGGGGGAGGGATGAAATCGTAGGGTCTTGGTAGATTTGGGGCAGATTTGTAATTTTTAGAAAATACAGGGGCTGAATTGTAATTTTCAGAAATTGGTAGGGGATTAGTGTGTTGAAGAGGTCCGGCTGGGGGGAAAGTTTGATTAGGGTTTGTGATGTGGTGGGAGGTTGCCGGGGTTGAATATGAATGTCTATTAGGGTTGGGGTTTGTTCTTAAAAAAATTAGGGTTCACAACTTGTTTAGAATTATTTTTTTTTTGTGGAAATTGGTTAGGGTTTGTGGAGGAATGCTTCTTGGATAGATCCAGATGAATCTTGGATTGATCGGGGGTGAAAAACATTGGTTTTTGGTCATGAGCAATCTTGAAAATCCGGGTAGGAAAAAGAGGTTTGGGTATTTGTGTGGTGGGATTTTGAGATGGGTAGGGTTTCGGCAGATTCGGAAGGAGGATCAACGAATTGAGGTTGTGGGATATTAGGGTTTCTTGAATCTTGGGTTTCTAAGGTTAGGGTTTCGATGGTGGGACTTGTGGTACGTAGAATGAAGTAGGAGTGGTCCCATCCTGAATCTAACTCGTATTTGATAATCATCATCGCGCCAAGAACAAACGCGGCTCTGATACCAATTTGATGTGAATTTGGGTGCGGAAGCGTAAAAGAAGAAGTTATCTACACAACAATTAACTACACAACGACTACACTACACAACAACAACAACTAAATTAAAGAAATGAAATGGGTTTCTTTCTCTCTCTCTTCTCTCTTCTCAATATTCAAAGTTAAGTACAAATGAGGGCCAAGGGGCCTATTTATAGGAAGAGTTAGCTTGCTATTCAAGCTAATACCCAAAAAGACTAAAAGGGTAACTAATATCTAAAAATGACATATTAGTCCCAAAGAAACTAATTAAAAGACAAAAATAAAGGGAAAATAACAACAAACCCTAATTCCTATCACAGTAGTATTAGCAATGGCTGCAGTGTGAGTTGAGTCAGAGCTTGTTTGAGAGACACTGGATGGAGTTTGAAGCACCAAGCCCTTGTATACCCTGTAACACCACAATGATGAAAATAGTCCTCCCATCACTAGAACGAGTGAAGGCGGAGGCCGAACAAGGTGAATCCAATGCTCCTCGGGGTCAACTGCAAGGAAAGGCCTCATTCAAGGATGGTAGAATTTAGGAGTTTAGGGTTTGAGTCTTGAGAGAATCAAACTCAAACTGTAAACCCAACAAAAACTATTGCATGTGTTCCCTTAACCAAGTTCGTCCAAAGGCTATACATCGAATTATAGAATATATAGATACTATAGTATCTATATAATGCAATTGTCCATATCATTAGTAGCCGGTTTCTTCTTGGTCCCCAATAGCCACCTTGATTTACCTTTCTTCGCAATGTAGAGATGGAGGCAATGGGAGCATAGAAGCACGCTAATAACTCGTTGAGCCGCAGAATGTTGTGCCGAAGAGAAAACAGAGAAAACATCCTAATTGCTGCCTGAATCACGCATTTAGCTTCAAATAGAAGAAACAAATTGAAAACATAACTGAAATATGCCATTGGCACGAAGAACAATTAGCCAAAGACACGACAAATCATAAAATAATGTTACTGAACACACCGGTAGGCCTGAAAGTAGAAGAACAACTCTTTATTGCATAAGGGCCTGAATGGAAACCCTAAAGGTTGAAGAATGATGCAGAGCCTTTGTCAACTGTTGACACCCTAGAAAGAGTTTGTGACCTAACTGGAGGAAAAACGAGACGTGTGAAGCCTCGATTGGCTCGACGAGGCTTCACAGTGAGAGAAAGGCCGGCGATGGCAAGGAGAGGGAGAGAGAGGGCCGATAGTGGCCGGAAATGACGGTAAGAGTGTTGCAATTGATGGTTGCTTCTCTAGGGTTCAACGAGTGTGAGATAAGGTCAGAGAGAGGGAATATATTGGCTCCAATACCAAGAAGGATCTTGTTAAAAAGCTTACTCAATTGAGAGCCCAATTATTTTTTTATATGTATAAACGCAAAGTTACATTTCTAATAAAAAAGGAAATAAAATGACAAAAGTTAAAAAGATACTAAACTAAGGCCCAAATAATAAGGCAAAATGTAAAAAACTACTAAACTAAGCCCAAATCAAGAGGGCCCTAAGTAGACTAAACACAAAATAAACACGGAATCTTCTGGCGTCTGGTCCCTGAACCTCCCACAGCAACCTCTAAAGAGTTCCCGGCAATGTTCGAATCTGCTTCCATTATGAGACTCAACACGTTTCCTACGGTGGCTAATAGAGACTATGAACAAATTGCGGCGACGATGAAGTTTGCGCACATCGACACTGCGCCGTAAACAAAACGACAAGGCTCAGATATGAGGTTTTTACGATGACCAGATCTAGAATGTGATGTGGCGACAAAGAACCGCGACAAGGGAAATTGAAACTTTCAGGTCTGGAACTCAAGTGTTTGTTGGAGGTTCTGGTCGACTTTTGTCTTTGCTGTCATTCTCGTTTTTTTTGCAGAATCATCCATGTGTCCTTCCGTTGTGTGCTAACGATGAACAACGAAGAAACAAAAATAAAACAGATACTATGATTTTCATTGCGAAATTAGGAAATGATAAATTTTTCATTCACAAATATTCACACATGAAACTTGACATTGTATGTATGTTTTCCAGAACTTTACATCCATTATGATTCCATTTTATGGATATTGACTAAAATTTTTCCTAATACACAAATTTCATAAAAACGAATGTGTGTAATAATATATATTTTGATCTAAAAATTGTTGTTCCTCATTGTGAAATTTAACTTTGAAAAATTTCTTTGTGAGCGACAAAGTTTCAATTCAAATTTTGTGTCAAAGAGAGTTGTATTTTGAAAGATTGAATTTCAGCATTTGTAAGCAAAAAGTTCAAGATAAGAGATAAAGGAGAAAACCTTTCCATATTTTATTCCCAGAAAATGCTTGGGGTTTTCGCCCAGATGTTTTAGGCACCGAGTTGATTGCCCCCAATTTTGCATATGAGGGAGTTACCAGCCAAAAACACTTTCTTTTGTTTTGGCATGTGTCTCAGTGTTTTGCTATTGTGAATTAGGATTATAATGCATGCGGGACAAGTTTGGAGGGGAGACCAGAAAACCATGAAGAAACAGACGATTCCTCATCCGATTCAGAGAGTAGTGAAGCAACAAATTCATTTTTCAATAGCAGGCCAAGTAATAGAGCTCCGATTCCAGATTCGTCCGTGTTCAAATACTGTCTGGGAAGCCTAACTGAGAGGTCTCTTCTGCTCAAGGAAATTGCAACATCAGCTTCTGAACAAGAACTTGTGGACTTTGCACAGCAGGTTTCTCAGTACTCGGGATGTTTTCATCATCGGTAATCTTAAGGGCCTTGCACTTTCAGATATTATTAATTTAGTTTGGTCCTTTGGAGTTTTTTTTGGCATATTGTGGATTCCATCTAGCATGCTAGTGTAGTGATAGATGATATGCGTGCAATACGGAGCCAAGGGTTTACACCTCCCTCCCTATGCCTTCTGGATTCGAAAAAGATTGTTTTACTTTGGTTGTGATTTGACTTTTTTTTCCTTTCAAAAGTTTTTCTTTTTTCCTTTTATTTGTTTGTCGCTGCATCATAGATGCCATATTTTCCATTATCATACCCATAAACAGGGACTGTATATGTTTCAGGCACCAAATAATAATTGCAAAGAGATTGATAGAGGATGGAATCAAAGCTTGGAATTTGATATCACTAGACAGCAGCCATGTTCTTTGGGAGAATTTGGTTTCTGAAATTAAAGAGCATTTCATGAAAATTGCCTGCTGCAGTACCAGATATTTAGGATATCAGGTCTCTCTCTCTCTCTTGCATGCGCGTGCTCACTGAACCAACACAAAAGTTATCACTTATTGTTCTTAAATCTAAAAGATACTTTATGGAAAAATTTATGTCATTGGCAGCAGATACTGCAGGCAGAGGAATGTTTGTCGGGTTATCAATCACATCGGAATTTATACTTAAAAGAGGTTAATTTTTTTGGAAAAGAAATTTTATACATGGATTTTCTCCGAGGAAGGATGTATGGCTGCATCCAATTTGTAATCATTCAAGCCAGCATTTGATTGTCATCTTTACTTTATCCGAATTCATATCCACCTTGTTTCCTTTTACTTTTTTCCACACACCTCATAGGTCTGGGATATCTTGCTGTAGAAATGAGCATAAAAAAGGTTTTCAAAGTAACTTCTCCCTGTCTCATCACGTGCTTAAAGGTTTTCAAAGTAACTTCTCCCTTTAAAAGCTGAATTTTATTTTTAAAGTCTTTATTTTCATAGACAACCTTATTTTGGGAAAACAAGTGTACATGAAAGTGAACAATATGGCCTAAAAACATGAGTTTGAGATTATCCTTCTCGTACCTCTACAAATGAATATTCTTACGAATTTTTTCAGCTGGCATGAACATTTAATAGACAACGCTTAATCTTTTATGTGGTTATTTATTTAGTTTTAATTTGATCTTTTACTTGGGGGAAAAGGAAACATTATAGCTGGTAACGTAACAAACATAGTTGGCTAATAAATTTCGTTCTGTTAGAGCTACGGGCTCTTGCACTTATAAAACCTTTTGGTCTTCTTTGTTTTGGTAATCGTTTGGGAACCCTTAAATCTTCTCTCCTTCCCTATCCTCTCTTTCGTCCTCTCCTCTCCTCAAAGCACGTGGGTGATACTAAGACACAAGACAGCGCAGGAGCATGGAGGTCTGAAGCTGTGTTAAGGTTTCTTTTACATATTGATTTTGTCTTCTTTATACATTGTGTTATATGTGTTAACATACGGATTTGTTTGCTTCGTCCCTCACTCTGTTTCATTTTTAAGATATGAAAAGAAAGTTGGTAATGACTTATCTATATTTTCGGTAACCAAATAAATGGACTTTAAAGTGATGAAGTTCTTCCATATCCGATCTATTCCCATTATCTTCATTTGATAAGCTCTCAAAATAATTTTCCATCTTTGCTTATTCTCTTCATTCTCGATTAAGACTCTTGAATCATCACTTAACACCGAACATTATTAAAATATTTTATTTTTCCATCCAAAAGTTTAACAAGCTTGTACATATCTTTTCCCCTTCTTGTGTACCTTGTTTTGTATAAAGATTATCATACGCCCTAAACCTAGTAAGTCCTACCACTTTCTTAACTTCTCTTAGCACATATACATTTCATAAAGGCTAAGTTACTTTAAATTGTGCCCCCTACTATAACAATTTCTTCTTGATATTCCTCTGATGGCATCCGGGTCCAACGAGCCTTTGCCATTCAGGCTAGGATATGCTTTTGCATCAGTTTGACTTTTATTTGTTCCTTAAAGTTATCAAATGTTTAAGGTTATTTTAAAGTCATACGCAATCACGAAATTTAGGGTAAGCTTTCCACCATCATTACTATCTCCAAAACCATATCCTCCATGTACCATCTCATATCCTGCACGATGTAATCTTTTCCTACATGGACATTAAAATCCTCCCCCTTCTAAACCAAACTATCCTTGTAATAAAAACAACATATAGTATTCTAATAGTGACTTAACACAGATTAACACTTAACAAGAACAAACGTAGATGAATACAATCCCTGGTTAGGGTTTCCAACGAGTAGTTCATCAATAATATAAAACAGTATTCAGAAATATGAAGAGTACAAATTATATGTATACACATACACACACCCCACGTTCCCCACTGCATCACCGTGTCCTTGAGCCTTTAATTTTAGGCATTGCTGTGTCAGATATCACATGTCCTACTCAGAGCATTTCACACAGACTAAACAGAAACCCTTTCTCAGTAGAGTTGTTATAACCAGCACAGCATTTTGATATCTTCTTTATATTATAAGTAATATTATAATGTTTTTATATTGTGGTAGAGAATCATAATGTCCCGTGGGAAAAAAGTTAAGAACCAAGTGTATGACTTGAGGGAAAAAGTTAGTCAAGTGTACGCATTGGGTGGTTGAGTAGATTCATCTTTGTTGCAGGTAAAAGAATGATTAGAGGTATTGCTAATAGAAAAATAGTAGAAAATGATAAAAACAACGATAAATTGCAAGAAACACTGAACTACCATGCTAGTTGCAAATATCTCCTTAAAGTTTTAAGTTTGCAAAACAACTGCTTTAACTATTCCGCCTTAATGACACATAAGGCGGTATCCCTAACTTTTCATAGTTTGGGGAGTTGTTTGCAACGCTAGAGAGTATTTTCAACCAAAAAAATAGTTAAGTTTCTTGCATTTTACCTTAAAAAAATAAATACAAGAATGCCAATATATAATCATCCTTGATAATTAGATTGTCTAATAGTTGATACTTGAGATCAACTGCTTGAGATTAACTGCTTATAGTGACAAAAGCCTGATAAAACTCATTGCCTTTGTTTTTTCTCAAGTCACAACTTCACATTGGTTATAACTACGAGATATTATAATTTTTTTAGAGTAAGGTTACTTGTCCCATAATCTTCCCCAAAAGTAAGTCCCAAATTCATGTGAGCCACGCATGTGCATTGGGATTTGGGAGAGAGAAAATGTAAGAATCAGGTTGTGGTTCACATCAGTTATTTTTACTTTTGAGATATACAGCATTTCCAAAAAAGTTAAAAGTAGCCTTTCTTATCTCATGTTGTAAATCTCGAATCCACGAGTGAAAATCAGGATGAAAACTATGACTCATGAAAAAATCATAATTTTGCTGAAGTTAATTGATGTTCCAGGACTTTGAGCTTCTGAGGAGAATAGCTGGATGCCAGGAGTTAGTTTCCCAGGAAAACTTCGAGAAGATGTGGTGTTGGCTATACCCTGTAGCTTTTACATTATCACAAGATTGGATAAATGCCATGTGGGAATGCATGTCACCAAAATGGATAGAAGGACTTGTTACAAAGGAAGAAGCAGAGGGTTCACTTCATGGTCCAGGAGGCCTTCAAGACCCCGGAACATTTGTACTGCGCTTTCCTACATCAAGGAGCTGGCCCCATCCAGATGCTGGTAATTTGATCGTGACGTATGTTGGTAGTGATTACTACGTTCACCACAGGCTGCTCTCTCTTGATTCCATTCACAGGTGTGTTCTTCATGTTTTGGCCTTCTACATTACCTTGTTTAAAGTAAATGCTGAAAGCAACCGATACGGTGGAGTTGACTTGGTTTTGGTACCCACCAATTTGAAACGGTTACCCATGCTTACATAATCACGAAACCAACTCGCCTCAACGTGACACCAAATTCTTACCACAACATCCTAAATCATGGAGACTTGAGGAGTCAAGTCAGTGAGTTCCAAACTAATCCTATAGGTGGTATTTTTATTTTCCCTTCAATACTTGGATACTCTAATTAATATTTTGTTCTTCGTGTAACCTGAAATCAATACTGAGTAGAAACTTGGGATCCTGAGTCTTTTAGTGAAACCATGTCGTGAAACCATGCCTCATAATGATCTACTCGTATTTGCTGGGAATTAGGTGCAAATGTTTTTACGTTGCCTTGGATATGTATTTGGCAGAGCGGTGAGTAGGAACTAGATTAAGAAGAGAGAGGATTTTGAAATGAGGATTAAGAGGGAAAATGAGGATAAAAGAAACATTCTTTCGTGGAATTCCATAAACCTAAAGAACGAAGGATGGGAGTGCTGGTGAAAGGTAAATTAGAATGTTGTTTTTGGGGTCAGTCAAAATTTCCAGTCTTCGTTACGGAGGGAGGGGGACAATTGTGAATAGACCCCCCCTCTTTCGGAAGAGGTTGAACCTTCTGAGCAAGTGGATAGACAAAAGAGTTCTCAAAGACAGCAAGCAAATATTTGGGAATGCTTTTAAGCTGTCCTTCACTCACTAATATCCTCATAAAGACACCACCAAGTAGAGTTGAGACACTGGGGCAGGATGATGAAAAATTTTAGTTTAATCAAATGGTTTACAGTAGCTTATCATGTTAGAGCTTACTGATATATGAATCCATAAAATGGAAGATCTCCATATCGGGTTCAATTTAAAACATTGCCTCATAGCAACCCTAAAGCTTTTATTCTTATTGATATGAATCTATGAATGCGGAAGCGTTACTATTACAACTACTAACTACACACCACCACCACCAACAACAAATAAAACTAAACTAAGAAAATGGGTTTCTTTCTCTCTCTATATTCTCTTTCTCTCTCTATATTCTCTTTCTCAATATTCAAGTGTGTTTACAAATGAATGCCAAGGGCCTATTTATCGGAGAAAAAATAATTGGTAATCAAGTAACGACTCAAAAGACTAAAAGTGACAACTAATAACTAAAACTGACTAATTAGCCCCAAACATGCTTGGAGACCAATTAAAGACTAAAAATAAAAGGAAATAACAATATTATCCTAAACTAAATTACAAAATAAAAGATAGTCTTCTCCCGGAGCACAACCAAGAGCTACGTGTCACTACATATCACAAAACACATCATTCTCCCCGTCTTCGAAAAGCTCGTCCTCGAGCTTGTAGGATGACTCATCAATACCACATGATATAATCCTCGAAAAATTTCGGACCCCAATCAAAATCAATCAAAAGTGGGTTACCCAAACTTTAATTAGTCCCATGCGTATGAACCTCATCAATAATGGGTCTAGTATACCAAAATTCCAGCAATGTTTCCTACAAAATCCGAGCAACCAAAAACGGATGACCATATCCGCCTTCTCTACACCACGACCATATCCGGCGATCGCAGCTTTATGAGTACGATGGCAAAACAAGCGGACTGAAGGCGGCGACAGTCCGGAAGCCGGACCGAAAAATGGCAAATAGTCGGAAATAAATACCAAGTGGGATGTATTTTTCTTGAAAGTCCTGAGTTGTGTCAAAAATATGCCATTAGACCAATTTTGACCGGATTTGAGGTCAAATAAGGGGTAGGGGATCTGGTCAAAGTAAAGCAAGTTCGTTTTTTTGATCGGGTGTGATTGTGATTGGGCATGGATGACTAGAGAAAGGGTTAAAATAAGGTTAAAAGAGATTATGTCAGATTAGGATAAAACTTAGGGCTTAGGATTTGGGATTTGGGGTGGTGGGGTCTGGTTTAGGCTTTTATAGAGGAGGGTGGGAAAGAAGATGGTGCTGCATTTTGGAGTGTAGTGGTGGTTGTGTGGCTGTAGAAGGTGGTGATGGTGGAGGAAGATGAGGTGTAGAGGGTGGAAAAATGGTGGCTAAAAGGGTTGGTATCCCCCCAATTAGCGGGGATGGAATCTAAGGTTTCCATTCACCCGATTCTTAGTTGGGCATTTATCAATCTAACTATTGAAGGGCTGCCCGAGTTGGAACCCCAACTCGATACCCACTTCATGCGCCATGATGAACACCACGAACAAACGCAACTCTGATACCAATTTGATGTGAATCTATGAATGCGGAAGCGTTATTATTACAACTACACAACAACTACTAACTACCCAATACCACCACCAACAACAAATAAAACAAAACTAAGGAAATAGATTTCTTTCTCAATATTCAAGTATGTTAACAAATGAATGCCAAGGGTCTATTTATATTTATAGGAAAAAAATTACTTGGTAACCAAGTAATGACCCAAAAAACTAAAAAGGACAACTAATAACTAAAAATGACTAATTAGCCCCAAACATGCTTGGAGACCAATTAAAGACTAAAAACAAAACGAAATGGCAATATTACCCTAAACTAAAATACAAAATAAAAGATATCTTCTCCCCGGACCACAACCACGCGTTACGTGTCGCTACATATCACAAAACACATCACTTATAGATGCACAATACACACACATAGTTCCTTTTCTTCTCCTGATAATTCAAGTCAAGTCCTTCCATGTTTGTCTTCTTGTTCAAATAAGAACTCGATTAAAATTCACTTTTTTTGTTTAAGATTAAGCCTCTAAACCCTTGGTCAAGCATATTAAGCCTCCAAACCCTTGGTCAAGCATACTTCCAAACTTTCTACCATTCGAAGGCTTTTGAAGGCAATATTAGGTTGACCTGGCAAAATGAGGCACGACACGATAACACGACACGATACGACATGAAATTATAAGTTAATGGGTTTAGTCTTATCGGGTTTGGGTCATTAACGGGTCAACACGGTAGATCCGTTATCATAACAGGTCCTGTTTGGGTTTGTACTCGTACACGATTAAACCCGTTTATACCCATTATCACCCGTTAGTGGTAACGGGTTTTATTGGGTCGTGTGACCCGAACCAATATTACACGAGTACTAACGGGTATTAATGGGTACTAACGGGTATTAACGGGTCACCCAACCCGTTACCCGTTTAGACCCGTTAATATTAACGGGTGTTAACGGTTCGGGTAGTGTACCCGTTAATATTAACGGGTCGTGTTTGGGTATTATCATTTGACCCGTTAGTCTTAACGGGTCGTGTACGGGTTAAGGGTGTTTTCACCCGTTAACCCGTTAACACGACCCGTTGACAGCTCTTTAGGTTCAAGAACAAGCTTCTGCAGTCCTTTTATTGAGGCAAACTATGAGTTAGAGGATACATTCTTTTGCAAAAGATTATTTACAAAAATTGTGATCAATTTATTTTTGTAAATAAAATTGCAATATTTTTTTTCGTATTTTATTTTATTTCCATATGCCTCCTCTATATCAATTCAGCAATAGGATTTGGTGTTGACTTTAGGGTCACAAGAAAACCTGGACTCTCTCTCTCTCTCTCTCTCACCCACCCACCCACCCACCCATCACAATATGGTTCGATGTAGTGGCCTAGTCAACTCGGTTTCGGCAGTAGCCAAACCTATTCCGATGCGTGAGTCAATTAGTAAAAGATTCAAACACATACCAATATGCATTGGCGATGTCTCGACCGCAACACTCTAGATACCAGAAACTCATACAAATCAATATGAGTTAGAGCGAGTACTTGCAAACAAACAATTGATTTGACAAAAAGAAACTAATCTTACGTTTTTTATGCCATCCTGCCTTTTCCAACCCTCTGTCACACCATCTTTGATCATCCGAGGCACAATCTCTCTCCCATCCTCAAATCGTTATTCCTCAATCTCTGTTCTCTAACTCACGAGTGGTAGGCATAGTTGTAGCGAAGAAATTTCGTCCAGCGGAGCAAGGCTCTCTATCTCGCTTTATAGGTTATATAATTAGTAATTCATTAATTGTTACTGAGGAAAGATTATCGACAAAAGATTGCAATAACTTCTGTGACAGTTGTGAGACTTTTTATAACACTCGTATAGTATAAGAGTACAAAAGTAAAGTGTCAGTCGCCGTACTCATAATATGAAGAATTGACTCTATAATAATTATCATTTAATATTTTTACAAGAAACTAACTTCGTTCCACGGTGGATAAGAATTAAAAAGATAAAATTTTGTATTACGATAATAAAAGTTCTGCAATTTCAATTACAAATTATTTCTTCTCCTAAAGGTCCCAACTTGTATTCATAGCTTCGTCGGAATGAGGATCTAACATTGTAATCAGGGTAAAAATTATCTACTAATTGGCAAAAGGTGTGACACTAGAAATAATATTAAAAAAGAGAAAGAATTAAGTTATGATGAAAAAAGAAAAGCAAAGGATAAGAATTAAGTCTGTGTTGACACTATGTTATGCCAACATCCATAGAGAAACATTAATTTCTAAAATTCATCATAATCTTGTTTTTGGTTATGCAGAGTTATGTTAGTGAGACATTGTTTTATCGATTATATAATGGTAAGTTTAATATCCGGCATCGATTTAGGTTCGCATATCTGGAGGATAGTGCTCGGATAGTTAAGTTGAAAATAAAATTTAGGGTAAGTTGCACCAAACCCTCCTCAACTATCTCAGGTTTACAGATCACCCCCTGAAATATTTTACGAAATAAACTCACCCCCTAAACTATCATCCCGTTATTAATAAACCCAAAATTGGGTTCCCACCTTTTTTTCAGTCTAAATGGACAAAAATGCCCCTCAACCCAAATTTAAACCTCTTCTAATAATCTCTCCCCTCTCTCTCTTCCCCCCCCCCTCTATCTCTCTCTCCACACGGCTGGGCCTTTTTTTTCTCCTCCTTCTTCAACACACATCCCAACAGGTTTGGATCTGGTGTTTTTCGAGGTTTGAGGGTTTCATTTGGGTTTGTGGTGTGTTGAAGAAGAAAGATGGAGGAGAAAATAAAAGGCCCATTAACGTGGAGAGAGAGAGAGAGAGAGAATTAGAAGAGGTTTAATTTTGGGCTGAGGCCATTTTAATCAATTTAGATTGAAAAAAGGTGGGCACCCAGTTTTTGAATTTATTTATAACAGGTTGATGATTTAGGGGGTGAATTTGTCGGGTAAAATATTTCAGGGGCGTGCCCCCTAAACCCGAGATAGTTTAGGGGGATTTGGTGTAATGTATCCTAAAATTTAATTTCTAAAATTCATAATAATCTGTTTTTGGGTTATATATAGTTATGTTGGTGAGATATAATTTCATCGACTATTTAATGGTAAGTTAAATTTCTGGGATTGGTTTTGGTTTGCATATATGGAGAAGAGTACTTGGATAGTTTGATCGTAAAGTAAATATACATGTTTGCTTAGATTTACAAATTTGGAGCACAGTATTGAACACTAAACAAAGTTGTATATTAATAAAATAGTGTAAAACTGTAGTTGAGGAGTGCGTTAGGTGCCAGTATAATGAATTGGACAATGCTATCTATTCTCAATAAGCTTGTGTGCTTATCCAACTTACCCATTCTTTTGTGTGCTTAACCACTTTATTCATGTACTTAGTTTTATTCATTTATCTTTATATTTATAATCCTCTAATTCTTTCCTAATTTTTGGATCGCGATGCGTTGCTCAAAACCGAGTTAAAAATTGGTAGCCGAGTTATGGACCAATGCCGCAAAATTGGCCATGCACCACAACCGCATTTGCTGTCACAATTTCAGACTATACTCCTCACCTATGAAGCACGGACTCGTAATAAGCGTTTAGACACGTGACACACGACACGTGATTCTTCAAAAAACTAGGATACGACACGCTAGGATAAGTATAATATATAATGTATATTTAAATATATATATTAATGAAATGAAACATATTTTTCCATAAAATACATTATTAAAGCATTCTTAAACATAAAATTAAGAAAATGGACCATACAAAACAAAATTTAAATACACTTTAACATTAAAAATCATAAATAAAGCAGAATCACCATCACAATATTCAAATACACGGTAACGTGTCGGAGCGCGCGCATAATACGTGTTTCAACACGACACCCGACTCGTGGCTTCCGGGAGAGTGTCCGTGCTTCATAGCTCCTCACGCTCAGTCTTTATTTAGTTGTGGTGTTAGTTTTCAGGTTTACTTTAGTTATCTTCCCCTCCCTTGATGAAGTAACCATATGTCAATAGTTGTTTGGAATTGGAACTCTATTCCAGCTTGTTATTGGTGGTGCATATGGAATGAAATAAATAAAAGGGTCAGTCAAGTGTAGAATGGTCTAGCTTAGCTTTTACTAGAGGTCGTTTAGGAACTTTCTACTCCATACTTGATGGAGACTGTTTTGAATTTCGTTCTTAACCAATATTTGTTTTGCTTCTGTGTAGTAGGGTTACCCTTGTGCTTATTTTTAACGTAAAAAATAAAGAAAATTTCCCTTATCAATAACGTGAAAAACATTCCTTTCTTTACTGTCTTTGTAGTTCTGGACAGAAGGAAATGACTGTAAAACCACTACAAGACATGCTACTTGAAGAGCCTGAGCTCTCTCGATTAGGGAGGTAAAATTATCTTTCTCAGAAAAATTGTATGGTAGTTCTCTTTATTGAGCTGTTGTTTAATGCATTGTTAACAACTCTTAAATGATTTTTTAAACTGCAGGATTATTAGAAGTCATTAGCTTGCTTGGAGTTGTAGCATATATCCATTTTCAGGTGAAAGGTCATCACTTTGACCCTTCTCTCCTTTTCCTCTCATGCTTCCTCAACGAGTGGAGAGAGAGAGAGAGAGATCCATATAATTTGTATATCTATAGTTCTCATTATAAATCTTGGAATACTAAATCTTGAGGGAGTTCTCTTCATACATGTTATGAAAGTAATTGGTGGCATTACAAATGCCATGCTCTTTTTTTTTGTGGGACTCCTAAATTTATATATTTTAGTTTGCAGCAAGTTAAATTTTCCATGCCAAATGAATTATTGTAAATATAGCGTATCATTTCAAGTGATCAAATTAAGTACAGATAATCAAAATTTCACTAAATAAAATATGAATTAATTAGGAAACTACTTATAGTGCTTAAATGAAGAGAATGAGATTAAGCCATGACAATGGAGAGAGAGAGAGAGTAAACTAGTAAATGTCTTCTTAACCAAGGCCATTTTAATTTGACTGTTCATGAAGGTGACTGACTGCCTGAGACAGTAAAATCCTTTTACCAAGCATGTGAAAATTGGGGCAGTTTGAATCGTAAAAATGTACCAATTCTATTTTGTTTAACCAGAAAACAAAAGATACTGTTGGGTATTACGTATGTCTTCGCGACAATTGTCGCGCTTCTTCTCTTCCCGTGGCACTTCAACTGTTGCAAGGACCTTGCTGTGACCAACTTCTTATAATTGCTAGTTTTTTTGTAACAAATGATCACTTCTACAATGACTATTTTGTATTAACCGATGATCACATTTTCAACTTTTTGATATATCGCCCCCAATATTAGTAATATTTGCCAACCTCAATCTTGAGACTCCTATAACGGTTAAGAATATGTCTTCTTCATCGAATGACTCCCTAAATAAATAAAAAATTATGAGTCATCATCAGACGAAAATATATCACTATGACATTTTTCGTTTAATGGCATATGTACTTCCTTGTCTCTTAGAGGCAAAAGAGGAACATAAATGGTCTAATTGTCATTAAACGAAATGTTATTGGCATATATATAGGGATTGGACATGTGATCAATAAAAAAATATTTTTATGTAGAGCTAAATTACGATGCCATGATCTTCCAACTTCATTTTCGCATGATGCACTCGTTCCTTCGTAGGGGAATGCTTTTTACACGACTATTTCATAAGAAAGTGGGATGCGTGTGGATATTAAGTTTTTTTTTTGGTATGCTAAGTAACATAGATTGTATGCAGTGAGAGTGGAAGAATTTTCGGTTGCATGCGGAGGAATCCATCGAAGTTGCATGCGAAGGAATCCATCGAAGTTGTCACAAAGGGCTATGGTCATACTGTAGGTCGTAGCTAATGACAACCTTTTGTTTTGACATGCATTTTCGGTATGTCGAGGTCGAACAACGGATTCGAGGAGATTATACACGATAGAGCCCCTTAATACAATTATTTTATTAATGACTTTTTGTACGACACAAGTTATTATCTCCTGATGACATACACCCAAATAAATCGTTTTTGTCCAAACAATTGCACTTTTCACAATTTCAAGAGGGTGCGCGAAACGATATAAACTAAGCTTTTAGTGTTTTACAATCTCGTTTTGTCATTAATAAAGATCCGATTTGTTTATGATATTATGATAGTGTAGAGAACATCCTGGTGATTGTATTTAGGCCTGTCAATTGAGCCGAGTAGGTCTGAAGCTCGCTCACTCGGCCCGCTAAATTTGGATCGAGCTTTTATTGAGTTTGAGCCGAGTCGAGTTTGAGACGAGATACTAAGCCCGGATTCAATTTGAGCCGAGCATGAGCGAAGCACTTTCAAGCTCGAACTAGGCTCGGCCTGAAATAATTCATATAATTAAGCTTTGCTTATGTATTAAGTGTGTACTGCTTATCCATATGTTTAGTTTTATTGTAAAATTTAATGTTTATATTCGTGTTTATGGTTTTGTTTTAAAAGTTAGTATTAATATACGTATTGTTCTTATATAATCAAAGTTTTTTAAACTTAGTAATAAAATTGATATATTTCGATTTTCCACTAAGTTTTCATAAAACCCATATACCTATTATTTTTCAAAGCCCATATTTCCGTTTGCCGTTAAAGCTATCTCATTAGCGATAGGCGTTTAGAAATCTGGTTTTAGGCACCTGAAACAACATAATAGGAGGTTTTAGGTACCAGTGAAAACTCAAATAGAAGAAAAAGATATTAATGTTTCGTTACAATGTTTAGCTCCTTGGTTAGATAAGAGTGAATCTATGTATAATCATAATTTACATATTGATAAAAAATCTGAAAATGATACAAGTAAAATAAGTTCTACTTTAAATAGTTTAACTGATATGATGTACGGGATCCAAGAAGATGCACATTACGTATTATCTAAACTAGAATTATGTAACATTTGCCAATTTGAAGAATTTGTTCAAATTTAAAAAAAATATTATTTTAAAATGAATCCCCCTGATAATAAATATTGGTTAGAATAATTTTTTCACAAACTTCCAAATTCATGGGATCAAATGTCTTTAAAAACTTATCCTGATTGGTTAAAACAAATCAACAAGGAAGATAATCTTGGATTTCGTATTAATTGGGTATTAAGAGAAATATCCGATAAGTGTATTGAAATAAAAGCAAAAAAGCAAGTCAAAAATAAAATCATCAGGTCACAAGCCGGGTATAAATGTCTAAATAGCTTTATGGTGCTGAAATGTGAATTTATTGTTGTCTAAATAGCCTTTTGGTGCTGAAATATGTTTTTTTTAGTGCTGAAATCTATTTTTTTTAGTGCTGAAATCTGTTTTTTTACCCTGCCGAAATACTTTTTTTTAATGCTGAAATAGGTTTTTTAATGCTGAAATATGTTTTTTAGGGCTAAATATGAATTTTTAGCGCTAAAATATGTTTCTTAATTCTGAAATATATATTTTTTAATGCTGAAATTCATATTTTATTGCTGAAATATGAATATTTATTACTAAAATAAGTAAATACGTATTGGAATATATGAATATTTATTATTAAAATAAATTTATACATATTGGAATATTCAATTTGGCCCTGCTTAAATTGGGCCCGAAGCTCGTTATACTTTGTGAGCTGAGCTTGAGCAGAATGCATTACTATCACCCATCAACATGTTTGGTAGATGTTGTACAAAATCCATATAGGGGAAACCAACACCAAACTGATACGAAATCAGTTCATATAGCAGATAATATAGCAACATTTCATTCATATAGTTAATATATCAACAGGGCTCATTTCCACCACTTAAATCCAATCAGTGCTCAGTTCAATTCAATACTAAATACATGTTTCTAATAGTACAAATATAACATGGTTGAAAATATCAAATACAAAATGGTTCAAATGATCAAATTATCCTTATCACATTATCAAATACAACATGGTTCAAATAAAAATTTTTAATCAAAAGCAAGAGGCTCAGTCTGAGTTGTTTCTCTTTCTTCCCACATTTGTGTCGTCGTTGCGTTACGCTTCTCTGTCCAAGATGTTTGTGTTGCGAATGTAATATGGTCATTAGTCATGTCATTAGGTATATTAAAGGGTGTGGGGTTCACATCATCGTCACTATCACTATCGTCATGGGACATATCATCCCTATCATCGCCCCTCAAAAAGTTATACAGGGCACACCAAGCTAACACAATTTTAGCTTCCATGTCAATCGCATGAAACGATTGATGTTGTAGATAAGCAAATATTTTTTTCAATAATCCGATCGTGCGCTCGACTACATTAAGCAGAGATGAATGGCAAAAAATAAATAATTCTTTACTAGTTTCGGGAAGTTGAATCTCCACGTCTCAACGATGATAATGTGTCTTGCGAAACGGTGATAAAAAAACAGGAACTAATGGGATATTTTCCTAACACAATAAATAGAGTGGTTTTCATCATAAATATGTTGGTCGTACAAGGTTTATACAAGGGTTATTCAAAATAATTACACGAAATAGACCAGCATACCAACTAGAATGGTTAACTTTTGGAATGCACATTGTATAACCACCCTAAGTACACGTCCATCATGTGCGGACCCCTCCCATCCAGAAAATACTTATGTAAATTTAATATCAAATGTGAATGCAACTAGAACATTCTGAGAGATGACATGTTTTCGATTACAATACCTAGTTTGATCAACAAGGGGGACATTCGCATATATCTGTATATCGTCTATCACTCCTACGACATCCTGTTAAGATACTATATTTGTTATTTCATAAAATCCATTTATTTTTTTAACTATTTACTCTGTTAAGAATGAATTTCCTTACCGAAAAATAATGATACCAACTTCTGTTGCAAGGATTATCGTCCGGGGAGTTATCAGGCGTTGCATTTGTGACAATTTCCTTATACAACATTAGGCAGGCCCCAAGAACTTTATGAAAGTAGAAACTAATGGTTTGACTTGATCTACAAAAAATGTTACTCTCTAAATGGCAACGCTCCTCATAGCCAACAATATTAAAGAAAATTGCAACTTATTCCTCAACAACAACTGAACGATTGTTGTTTATCCCAAACGCATTGAGACGATCACATAACCTATTAAATGAAGCAATGTTCATACGTAATGAATAATGGCATAACCGATCACTCATCCCGTACATTCAGAATAAGGATTGCTTACGATGTTAATCCTAATTATAATGAGGTGCCCTGCGAATGTCCGTTAATGACCTTATATGTTGATAAATTACTATTGCCCGTATCACCATCGACCAAACGACACCAATTCGTTTATGTTGTAACTTAGAATTATATTTAGGTATTTTTGCCTACAAAAAATTAATTCACAAGTTCATTTTTTCATATATATTGTATAAAATATCAAAACATGGATATGATCACAATCGTTATCAAATAAGTAATTAATAAATGGAAAAAAAGTATAAACTAATCGGAACAAATTGATTCAAACAAATAATTAGATGAACACTGTTCCTATAAAATAGACACAAAATGCGTGTTACACAAAAGAATGCACATAAAAAAATATACAATTATGATTTATAAATATAACCTCATTTATTAACTTCTCATTTATTATGCCTCATCTATTAATTCAACAATTACAAATGCATTATACCTTTTTTTATATGAAACCCTATTTTTCAAGCATATAAAAAATATATTAAAAACCCAAATATAGATGTTGAATACAACCCTAGAAATTAAACCGACATAAATACAAACTAAACCTAGAAAAGCCACCATTGTTTAAACTAATCCATTAGAATTTAGCCCTAGCTAAGTAAACAATGGTGGCTTTTCTAGGTTTAAACTAATCCATTAGAATTTAGCCCTAGCTAAGTAAATATTAACCCTAGTTGTCATATAACAATGCATAGAAATTAAGTGTGAGTATTTAAACCCTAGATTTATAAGAAAAGAAATATATATTGATGTGTAAGAAACCAGACAAATAAAAATCACCTTCAAAGAGCTAGTTTCTTTCGACTGTGCTTTGTTTTGGAGAATGGTTGTCATGTAATTGCTTGGCTCTAACATCCCATCCAATCGAGCTACAGTCTCCAAAAATGAGAGATGAAAACACCCGACAAATAATTCCCACCAAAGGAGCAAAGAAAAATTTCTCCATAATTTTAGGCAAATAGAGGTCACGTGACCTTTTTTGGGGAAAATTTACCATGGGCAAAAATGCCTATCAAATACTACAAAAGTGGGTAAAAAAGTGGAGAAATCCCATATGCCTTGGCAAAAATTGACTATCAAACGGACTCTAATAGTACCATGTTTTTTTTACAAAAAATAGGAAGATTAAATTAAACTATAGGAATCTTACAACTAATGTTACGAACTACAAACTGTATAGTCGCAATATTACACACATCGTGGGGCAAAGCTGGAAGTAAAAAACACAGAATCTGAACATACACTGTAGAAAGAAACAATTGTGAAATCGGGTGGGCAGCAAGAACATCAATACAAGCATTAGCTTTCCAGAAACATAAACATAAGGTAACATGTTGAAATCTCTGGAAGTCATCACATATGGCCTGGATAAAAAAACACGTGGTTTGGATTCTGGGCTTGGTTCCTGTGGATTATATTAAAGATAATTTGACTATCGATTTTCACTTCGATGCAAGTAATATCCTGAGCAGAAGCAAGATCCAGACCAATTTTAATGGCCCAAATCTCTGCTATAACTGATGATGCAAAGCCTATATGTTAGGTGAAAGCATATACAAACTTTCCTTGAGAATCGTGAATAATCCCACCACATGCAGCATGACCTGTAGTATGTGATTTTGCTCCATCCGTATTACATTTGAAAAATAAACCAAGCAATAGGAAAAAAAAAAGAGGGGGAGGTATACTGGGCCGTATTAATTGATGATCCTGGTAGTAGCTACGGAGGCGATGAGATAATGTTGACTTGAAAGAGAACAAAAATATGGGTGTCTGTTGAAAGATCGTCTCATTGCACGTGATCCAAAATAGCCAAAGAAGAAAAAATGGTTGAAGTTGATTGATTACAATCCGAGCACTAAACTGTACGCGGGAGAGCTCTGTAAAGAGGGATGTATGACTAAGGTCTAGCAAAGGCATCGAGCGTCGGAGTTGAAAAATGTCGGGCAATCAGAGTAAATATGTGTATTACAGTCGACCAACTCACAAAGAGTTCACATATGAGTCGGTAATTTATGTTAATGAAAGAGTAAGTCCACAGTTGGTAAGGTCCTATGAATGAGAAACCACAGGAAAGACTGTAGCTTAGGGGCAAGATACTTTTCCATAAATATCTCCAAGGAATCACAAGAATGTGCTGGGCATAAAGGTGAATGTGAAGCCAATAATAAGTCAATTTAAGAGTAAAAGTACCAGTAGAGCTAGGCCACTAATACGGAACATCTGACGAGTCTTGGGATGGTACATACAGGGCATGAATATAATGAATAGCATCCAACGACAGCACGGTATGTCCCACAGCCCATTAAATATGAAAGTGTGTAGCGGGTAGATAAATATGAGGAGCAATATGCAGGTAAAAGTGATAGAAAGAATCCGGTAAGATATAAATATGATTTCCAAAGGAAATAGAGCCGAAACCAAGTCACCATTCTATCCCAGTGGCGAAGGAGGGGATTAAAGAAGAAAATTTTTTCCTGATCCACAAGTCTGTTGCCTTACTATGAGATGCCAACTAATTGGTGTGAAAGAAATATTTATATTTCATAGTTTTAGTCGAAAGGCTATGGGGCACGGTAAAAAGTTTCCAAAGTAGTTTAATCATGTAATCTTTATATAAGGAGTGTAAATTGTTTATGCCCAAACCACCATATTATTTGGGAAGGGTAATCATAGTCCGAGGGATTTTAGTTATTTTATGAGAAAGTTTGGAAGCATTCCAGAAGAACAATTTAATTTTTTTGGATAATATAGTAAGAATATGGGGAGGAATCGGATATGCAGACTTGTAATAAGATGGAAGTGAAGTACACACCACATTAATTAAAGTGGTGCGACCAGTATAGGACAAGAAATTATTATACCACACATGTAAACGACAGTCGAGATTCTCAATAAGCTCAAAAACCATTTGGCGGGTTACCCAACTCGTAATAAGAGGTAAACCAGGATATTTATTACTGCCCATGATACCCATGAAGTCCCAATCGGCGCAAAATATCTCGTTTAATGGACGACGAAGTAGAATGGCTGAAAGTGACAGTACATTTATCCTTGTTAACAGTTTGACCGGAATAATAGCCAAATGCAGTTAAAAGATGATGGAAGCGAGCCACATAAGCTAGCATGGGTTGAAGGAAAAAAATACAGTGATCAGCAAAGCAAGCTCAGGAATAAGGGATCCTTTGCAAGAGGGACGGAGAGTCGTCTTATATTTTGTAAGACAGTCTGACTCCATGCATCGTAAAAGGACATCCATCGCCAAGATAAATAAGTAAGGCAAGAGTGGATCCCCCCTAGCGGAGCCCTCAAGTTGGGTAAAAAGTGGTCCCCATATGGCCATTAATGAGGGTGTTGAACGATGAAGAAGAAAAACATTCCATAAGATATTGAATCCAACGTGGAAACCCATGTTGTTAGAGCACCCATTGGATAAATGGTCATTCCATATGATCGTAGGATTTTAAATCAATTTTAATGGAACATCTACCTTTTGTATATTTGGATTTAAGCATAGTATATAAAATCTCATAGGTGATCAGAATATTATCCTGAATATGGAGAGTGGAAATAAAGGTGTTTTGATAAGGGTACACAAGGTACTAAAGGATTCGCCGCATGCGAGCAACCAGGACCGTAGATATAAGTTTATAAATAACATTACATAAATTTGTGGATCGAAAGTGTTTAACTTGAGTAGGGTGGGGAATTTTGGGGATAAAAATAAGAAGGGTCTTATTAAGAGCACGGAGGAGTTGACCAAATGTGAAAAAAGATTTAACTAAATTAAGGACTGAGGGTCCCACAATGTCCCAATGATTTTGAAAAAATTCACATGACAATCCATCATCTCCCAGACTCTTATTTTTCCCGATAGTTTTTTGATCATGTGCTTCAATGAAGCCTAAACAATGGTGAAGTTTGTGTAGACAGGAACTCTGACTGCCATTTATTAAAGTTGTATTTGTGTATATATATTAACTGTAGTCATATGCACATAAATAAATGCTAACAAAGGGATAAATCTCCTAGCTGCGAATTTCAATAACATGTTTGGCAAATGTAACGCCAATAGTCAGGGTTGGAGCTATACTATGACGAGTGGGTGTGGGTGCACCGACTGTATTTCTATTTTTTTATATATATATATACCTATGTGTAATAACTTAAATGGGTTTATCAGGTCTGCTGTTGAATGGTTGTGTAGGGCCGATCTGATGCATTTTGGCCTAGGTTGCTAGTGGTTTAGATTTTTTGAGTTAGCTTGTTTGTTTTTGAGTTTATTTTGTTGAAACGATGTTGAAGGTTATTGTAGTTTACTTTTTCAGTCTTGGCAGCTGGTTGTTGATGCTTGGAGTTTGTTGATGGAGATTGAAGTTCAATGGTTTTATTTTTGGTTGTCTCGAAGTGTTGGCTTTAGTTAGAGAGAAAGCATCCTAATTGGTCCTATTCGCGGTGGTTGACAGGTGTGGAGTATTCTAGATTCTTATCTTTTTTAGTGGGTTGCTGGTTTGGGCCGGAGTGTGAGTGTTGTAGCCTGTTTGGGTTGTTTGTTTATTGTTTTCTATTGTTGGGTTGAGCTTTGTAAGCTTATGGGGATGGTTGATCCTTGTTTTCTCTAGGCCTTTCTAATTAAATCACATATATTAGATTTATGCCTAAATTACTAATTTATCTTAAATTAATTAACTTAATTAATATATGTTAGAACTTAGATTTATGCCCATATTACTTATTTATGTGAGACTAATTCTGTTTTTTGCTGAAATTTTCTATAGTACTAGATTCATGCCCAAAAAAGTAAAAATAACCCAAAAAAAATCATCTCAGGGGCTCCCACCCCCAAACCCCCGGGGTACGTCAGACATTTTTGCACCCACTCACTCACAATCTTGGCTCCACTACTGCCAACAGTACATGACACATTTGGAAAACATAACGTTGATAGTACATTCAACGAATCTCGTCAACATAGTTCTCTTCCATAGAAATTTTAGTAGTTCGACAGCAACTCTGATGAGTTTGAGATGGTGGCAATGATGTAAGCTTTGTTTGGTGAAGTACATAAGGGAACAACACTCTCTCAGTTATGTACAAACTCCTTTTTCACCCTTCAACCAAATATGTTTTCTCATACGATATTTTTTAAGCATTCCTAATGTACATGAATTTGGACCAATAAAACCATTATTGTGATGCACTATGGATAATATTTACCTTTAGTGCCAACCTAGGTTCGTCACAACATCTGGAACACATAATTTCATTTGCTGGATGATTGGAACCTTCATTATTGGCACAAAATTCTCTACTGCTTTTTTTCGGTAGCATACCATGTGGTGTTCGGGCCAGCTTACGTGCACCTCGACTAATTCCCATTTGCGGTTCGTGACTTATGTTGGCCAAGCATTATTTTGATAGTGTCAGGGATTGAACTGGGGACCAAACTCAATCCATCCCTAAGACTTTCCTAGTCACAGCCTTATACCATTGAGCCAAGAGGCTTGGTTAAAACCTCTACCACTATTCTAAGACATTATATTGGGCCATTTTTTTTTCAGACTTTACTATATTTATGCTCAAGTGTGCAATTAAAGCATTTCTAATTGATTTATGATAACTTGGAATTTCATTTCCTATTAAAAAAAATTGCACTTCAAAACACAAAAATCCACTTTCCCTTATCTATAAAAAGAATAGTTATGTAGTTACAAATAATACTATTTCTTCGAATCTAATCAAAATCCAAACCTTACACAAATCCCCTCACAGACAGATGTCTCCAAAATAGTTCTCCATTGTTAATAGGATTTAATTTGTTCCCTTTTATTTTCTAATTTTTCAATCGAGCAAGTGAATGTTATTGAATCAAATTGGATGATACAAAAAAAAATTAATTACTTCATTTTTTTTTTGTATTATTAAAACTATAGGACTAATTGTACAAAAAAAATCATATATCTATTAAAATTTGATGTGTCTTTTTTTATAACATGGAAGTTTCTACTTAATTTGGTGCATAAATGTTCTGCATTTGGATGCTCCATTTTTAATAATTAAACCACCATTTGTTTTTATTTTTGATACATTATAAGTCTTTTTCTTATATATAAAAGTATGTGCAATGCATATATCTACAACTCAAGTGCAAGTCGATCGCTCAAATAATAGTTTCGGTAAGTCGGGGTCGTATCCACAGGGAATATGATGAAAATCGTGATGACAACTACAAGGAAAGTTTCTAAAATCTAGGTATCGACTCTAGAGAAAATTAAGAAAAGGTGATGACCTTTATACGAACTTCTATGTAACTAAAACAACTTAACTAACGAGTGCGATTTAATTAAATGAAAGAAAAACTAAAACTTTTGATTTTTTATAATCTATTTGGAAAAAGTGGAGTCAGGATCCATTCTCCCATAATATCGGTATTTTTGTTGGATACAAAATTTCCAATAATTATTTATATAATTAAAAGCAAACATTAAAATTATCAAACTACTAGATATATGAGAATTTTACTCTGCACAATATCTAATCAATAATTAATTTAACGTGAGTGACAAGATTGTCGACACGTGCATTATATCCTTGAATACTTCGGTTACCTATGGCAAATGAAGTTAAGAGATCTATAATAATCGTTCCGAAAAAATTTCAAACCTACTAATTATTTATATAATTTTGTCCAATTTTATATTTTACTTGTATACCTAGGTTGGGTTCATGTATCCCAACCCTCTAATTATTTAGCTCGACATGTTAAATCTAACGATGCATGAAGACATGATGATTAAAATATAGAAATAAAGCATGTATTTAAACTCAATAAAGAAATAAGAAAAGAAGAACATGGACAAACCAAGCTCGGATTAAAAATAAAAAAAATGAAATGACGAAAGAAATGAGGAAAGGAGAGATAGGGGCATATTTGTAATTTTTTGCTAGAACTTGGAGGAGGAGCCAACTAAAAAACTAAAGATTTTGAAGTCAATGACACCTAAATCCGAGCTATGTTGAAGAAGTTAAAGGCAATTGAAGTTGGGATAAAAATTCTGGGGCAAAAGTGAAATATATGAAGAATTCGTCCAAAAAAGGCAGTTTGACTAGTCCCTCGGGACGAACCGATTTTGAAATGGAGCGAACCGGTTCACCAAGGAGACTTAGTTTGGGTATATTTCACAACCGGTTCAGAAGCCCTGAATGCATAAATTTTATTTTGAGCCTAATTTCTAGCACAAAGAAGTTTATAAATTAGGGACTCTTCCAAATGACTTGGGACTTATGTAAACACCTATCAAGAGTCTTTTAACATAGTTTTTTTAGGTTTTGAAGGCTAGATAGAGAGAGGAACATCAAGACTCAAGTTTGTAATTCTCATGCACGCAACTTGAATACAAAGCAAGATTTCTTTCCAATTTTTCATCCGATCTTGGTTTGTGCATGTTCTTCTTTCCTTAATTCTTTATTGAGTTTAAAAACATTCTTTCTTGTTATATATAAAATCATCATGTATTCATGCAACATTAATAACACATGCATCATTAGATATAACATGTCCGACTAAATAATTAGAGGGTTGGGATATATGAACCCAACCTAAGTATATAAGTTGGATATATTTTCTCTCGGTGTGTGCGATATTAGGAGTAAATGTAATGGAATACGATTTCACGCACACAAATTTAAAGATGGAAATATTTGGGTGAAAAGATCTTATTAATGGATTACGGTCATTGAAAAACGAAAAGCATTATTCTTTATTCGCAATGTTTTGTCTCTTTATTATCTTTTCGTGATTTAGCTCTCCACACGGTAAGTAATTTCGTTATTCGGACTAGGTTAGGATTTTTTCAGGTTAAGGTGTTTTGGGAAAATAGGAATGGTTGGGAATTTTTTGGAGTTGGATTTTTTTTTGCAATGTCCGTTGGCACTTTTTCGGACTTTTGCACATTTTCTCTTCTTTTTTTCCTCTTTCTCCTTCTGGTTTTCATCTTTTTCTCATTTTTCTATTTTTTTTTCATTTCCATTTTTTTATGGCTAATATTTTTGGGTAAACAAATGATGACCTAACTTCATTTATTGAAATTACTAATCAAGCTACCGTATGTGTCTCGAGGTGAATTTTAATTGTTAAAAGACTCTTAATAAGTGTTTACATAAGTCCCAAGTAATTTGAAAGAGTCCCTAATTCATAAAACTTTTTGGGCTAAAAATTAGGCTTAAAATAAAATTCTTGCATTCAGGGCTTCTAAACCAGTTCTGCTAAGGCGAAACGATTTTCTCCGTTTCCAAATCGGTTCAGCCAGAAGGACTGGTCAAGATGCCTTTTTTGGACAAATTATTCATATATTTCACTTTTGCCCCTAGATTTTTATCCCAACTTCAATTGCTCGTAACTTCTTCACCATAGCTCGGATTTGGGTGCGGTTTCTTTTAGTGTGTACTCGTGACTTAGAAATATTTAAGTTTTGAGTTGTCTCCTCCTCCGAGTTCTAGCTGACACTACATCAAAAAGCTCAGATTGTCACCTTTCAGTCGGCCATCCTTGTCACGGTCATTGACCGTGACAAAAAAATACGCATTTTTTATCATGATCATTAACCGTGACAAGTCCGTGACAAAGGCTTGTCACGGTCAATGACCGTGATAAGAAGAGTTGTCCCGGCCTTATCACGGTCAGTATTTTTACTGAGAACGCATTTTTTGTCACGATCATTGACCATGATAGGTCCATGACAACTTCATCAGTAAAAAAACTCTTCCCTTTTTTTTCCCCACTGTTATCATTTCCCTCTTTTTTACTCTCTCTAAGAAACTGCGCTCTCTCTCGCTAAGCGATTTTCAGGTTAGTTTTTTCCTCTCTTTCTATTTCCTTTGTATATATGTGTGTGTGCATGTACACGGGGTGTGTGTGCATGTGTGCGTGTGTGTGTGGTGGGGGACAAGGGGCAAGATGTGTGTGTGTGTGTGTGCAGGTGTGTGTGGGTGTGCAGGTATGTGCGCGTGTGTGTGTGTGTATGTGCATGTGTGTTGGTGAAGGGGAAGGGGGAGTGTGTGTGTGTGTGTTGAAATTAATTGTTAATGTTTAGGACTTGAAATTAATTATTAATTTAGGACTTGAAATTAATATTTAGTTTAGGATTTGAAATTTATTATTAATGTTGATTTAGGACTTGAAATTAATGTTCAGTTTTGGACTTGAAATTAATTGTTAATGTTGATTAGGTGATGTTAGTTGGGATTGAAATTAATAGGCAATGTTAATATTGATTGAATCTTATTGTTTAGAGAATATATTTACTTTGACATTATAAATATTGTTTCTATATTTTTATTTAGGTTTGAAATTGTTAATGTTGAATTAATTATGTAGATGAATTAGGAGTATGGGATACACATTTATTGGTTTGTTGTTGCTATTGAATTATATTGGGCGGATGTAGTTGGATATGGAAGTTGGTTGTTAATTTTTTTTAAATATCCTTAATTTAATTCACACTAATAAATCCTTAAATAATTATATTGTCTTACTTTGTTGGGTTGGTTAATTTTCGAAGTGGCACGACCACTAGATTATTGTCAAAATGGGGGGAGGGGGAGTTTTCAACTTTTTTCTAAAATTACTTTGTGTCACGACCCGTTCGAGAGTGGCACAACCACGGACTTATCATAATTAAATGAAACATATTTGAAATTACACATAGTGTGCATAGATACTAGCCTTCTAGTTCTTATGCGTACGCATTCAATAGCCCTTAGACCTGTTCGAGACTTATTACCCCTGTAATGAGATCTCTCGAATTGTCCCATTTGGACAGTTTGGGACTGCATAGTTTCTGTATAATAATATTCTTAATGGCTTAAAATTGTTACTTTTGGAGGAAGTTCTGTAGTCGTATCTTAATGTTCTCTAGGTACATACTAGATGTTGCGATGTTGAGTGTTATTTCAATTATCAATTGAAATAATACTCGCACTTACAAATCTACGTCGTGTACTTGGAGAACTATGGGGACATACGGTCGAATTTTCCTCAAATTGGAACAATGTGCATGAGCTTCTAAGTATATTACAGAAATATGCGGTCATGAATGGGATAGGACCCCTAACCCTTTAGAGGAGATGGAGGAAGATAAAATTAAATAAAACATACTATAAATTTTATATAACAAGTAGTAGGTGATTATTTATACTAATGGGAACTAAATGTTCACATTTTTGTTTATATTAATCCACGAATATACGCTTCTTACATATAATAGGTGATTGTTTGGAGTAACTGTGATGGGATATCCTAAATACAAAGAGTGGATGGGTGAGACAAAGAGATTAGGGGATGTGTTTCGCATAGGTGCTAATGAATTTGTGAAATACGAAAAGAGATGTCATAATTATGAAAAGTTTTCGTGTCCGTGTGCTAGGCGTGAAAATGTAAGGTGTTTGAGTGGAAAACAGTTGCCCTTGTCTCTCCTTTCCGTCACCATTTCGATTTTTCTCTCGCATACACTTTGCACCCAGTACCTGTAAAGCAAAAGATAAACACACAAAAGACAAAATACTTTCCAAAAAGGTTAGTAGCATAAATATGAGATAAATACAATCTAATTACACTGCACATGATTGTAAAAGTAGCAAAATTTAAGGGGATAAATATGTAATATTTATGCTTAATCTCTCTCTCTCTCTCTCTCTCTCTATATATATATATATATATATACAGTGACGAAGCCAGGAGTTTTCAAGGGGTGGGGCAAAATAATAAAAATGACAAGGGTTCGGGGGGTAGTCCCCGATTTTTTTTTTGTGTTATTAAAATATCTAAAGAAAGATAAATATTCACATAATATTGCAAGATTGTTAGAAATAAAACAAACACACTTCATTATCCTAAAAGAAAAGAGGATTTACATCTTTTCATACAAAAGTAGAGTTGAAACACAACTGTTGATGTAAAAAACTAGATTACTCTAATAATTCAATCACAGATAAATATAAATGAGACAAAGAATTTTAAAGTGGTTCAGCCTTTTATGAATGGCCTACGTCCACTGTTATGTTATTGCTGAGTGTTTGGGAATTCTCGATTACAAGTACTATCAATAAATTCCGGTCCCTTTGAATGAGGGTAATACAATGTATTTATAGCCTTGAGGCTATATTCTGAAAGGGTTATACATTAAATGATATACATATGAAAGGGTAATTCATTCAATGCTCTTCAAGCGTGTGCGTCAAGATGATAAGCATTCAATGAATAGTTGAACTGTTAATTATCTGGCAATCAATGCTGTGGTCGAGATGCATCTCGAACCGCCTTAGTTGCTCGCCGTCCAAGAGTTCCTCGGAGCGCTGGAGTTCCTCGGAGGACTGGTGTTCCTCGGAGGACTGGTGTTCCTCGGAGTACACCTGTTGCTCGGAGTGAGTATGACTAGGTCGGGGGAATGAACTTCCTCGTTGCTATTGTGCCACGTAGATTGACACGTGTCTTCTTATTATTCGTCCACATCAGCATACTAATTTTGGTATCAACAGAAGCCCCCAATGTTTCATATTTCAAACTTTGAGGAGTATGGAACATTCTTTCTCAGTATATGGCAATATTAAATGACCTTCCTGGGTTTTAGGAGCCTTTTCTTCGTATTTGAATTTCCTTCCAAATTCGCAGAATTCGCCTTTTTGCATTTTTATAAGCGCTTCGATCTTCGTGCGCTTTTTGTCCTTTTAGTCGCCGGTAGCGTAATAGTTTCCTTTTTGTAATCATTTCTTTCTCCATTTCCCAAGGCAAAGTATTTAAACTTCATAGACAATATCACCGTCTTCTACCTTTTCCAATTTCTGCTTTCGAGTTTTCCATAGTCTTTCTTTCTCTTGTGCGTTCATCCTTGTTTTTGTTCGTCGTCAACAGATATCCCTTTTTCCTGTAAGATCTTCTACCTTCTTCTTCATTTCTTTTATTCACCATGGTTTATATTATTGAATCTCTTGAGAAACTCCGTTCTGATTTCTCTATTCCGTCTTGGGTAACTTTGGAGGATCTTTCTGAGCCTTCAAATTATTTTAATTTGGCTGAGGGACATTGGTTCCCCAATCTCTTTATTGCTGAATGTGGATTTTCTTTTCCACCGAACCCTCTGCGCTTAGAGTTCTATCAATATTTCGATCTTGTTCCTGCAAAAATAGCCCCCAACACATGGAGAATAGTTAATGGGGTGCATAGGTTAAATCAAACTCATGGAACTCGTATAGGAATTCCTGAGATTATGTACTGTTATAGGTGGGCTGTTCTAGACAATGTTTATTATTTAAAAACTAGATTTTTGAATAAAGCTTTAGTAGTCAATCTCCCTGATGCTAATAGGGATTATTTTGAACATGGGGTAGTTATAAAAAATTGGCAACATGCCCCTTTGGTTGGAGACGAAGTATATGAAGGTCCCAAATGCCCTCCATATGGCAATGGGATAGGTTGTTTTCATTTTATTTTATTTCTGAAATTATGATTTCATTATGTTTGAATAAATGCGTGATTGACATTTCAATATGTATTTGTCTGCAGTTGACAGCAAGAGAAAAACTCCCAAAGAATCATAAGTTAATATAAAGAATTTGAAACATATCTGGAGTTTGCATCAGAAAGTTGTAGACGAGCACGTCAGGTCTGCTTCATACTTGTTGCAGTAAAGGAGCTATACATCATCCTTTACTGCTCGTCCTGTGGTCAGCATTAGTGAACCATTGCCAGCTTCTGAGGATTCTTCACCAGAATCTCACATTCCTCTAAGTCAGAAAATGGGCAAAAGAAGAGTTCCTGCTATCTTCGAGGAGACTTCCTCTGCTGGAGATGGAAAGAGAAACAAGAATGATGTCCCAAAGGGGACAAAGAAAGTAGATGTTGCCCCTTATGTTGCTCCTCAGAAGGCTGCCGAGAAGCCCCCAGTGGCTCCGAGCAAGAAAAGTGCTTCTGTGGAAGTGGTCACCATCTCCCCCACCAAAAGTTCTTTGGTTGAAACTGCTGAAGTGCCACTGAGGAGATTGAAGAAATCCTCCTCGGTCAGTTTTTCTGAAACCATTCCCCAGCTCCAAGCTAGTGGAGCTGGTGTTCCAACCATTATTCCCCCGAGTTCTGCAATGAGCTCGGTAAAGACTTGGACTATTACTGAAGTCCAAGGAATTGAAGAAAACATGTCTAGGGATATGCTGACATCCCTATCTACCCGTCACATTGCTTCAGTAAGTTTCTCTTATCCTGAATTTTTCTTTCTTTCAGTCAATATATGTATCTCGGCATTGACTTATCATTACATTCTTTTTCAGCTGGTGAGTTGTTTTAACACCATAGTGAAGAAAGATGAAGCACTCAAGGCTTCTAGCTCCTCGTCTGGAGCGGAGGATGCTTTTTTGGGTTTCGCCCAGTCTTTAAAGGATTCCCGTAAAAAATATGACGAGGATAGGGGTGAATGGGAGAAGAAGTTGGCTGCATCTGAGGCAGAGAAGGTGCGGTTGGGAAACAAAATAAAAGACTTGGAGAGAGAGAATAAGAAATATGCCGAGAAGCTCATAAAATTTGGGGAGCTTGAAAATAAGTTGAAGTCGACTGAGGAAGAGCTAATCCTTCTGCGAGAGGTAAATCGCCAGAAGTAGGAGGTGGAGGCCAAGTTGAAAGCCTCCGAGGATCTTCTATCCGAGAAGCTCTCCTCGGAGAAAATGAAGAGAAAAGTGGCTGTGAAAAAATCTTTCCGCACCGGTTGGGATAAAGGATGGGATAGGGGGGTAGCGGCAATGATGACCCAGGTCAAGTATGGGAGTTTGAAATACTTCCGAGATGGTTGGGTTGCTTCCCTGCAAGAATTGAAGGTGAGCAAGGACTCAGAACTGTTTCAACAACATCTGCCTGGTCCTACCCCAGCTATTGAGGATGAAGAAGAGGATGAAGCTGCCTCCGAAGAATCTTCAATGGTAGTGGGTGATCTCATCCTTACCCAGCCTGCTGACGAGGAGCTTTCATCTCGGCCTGCTCATCCTGAACAAGTTCCAGTTCCTGCCGACCAACTCGTTGTTCCCACCGAGCAACCGAGCTCCTCATCCCAGCCTCCCGAGAAAGTCTTGGGAGACAAGTAAAGGTGTGAAGTTGTTCGGTATTCTCTTTCTATTTTTCTTCTTTTTCAAGTGTAACCCAGATCATTGTAACTTTGCCTTATGATCTAATAAAATTTGAGTTCTTTTCTTCCATATGACTCTCTTTTCTATCTGCATTCTGTCTGGATCTTCTTTTTGATGATTACTTTTTCTTTCTCTGCTAGTTTTTGGCCAGGATGAATATGTTATCTGCTAATGATACAAAGCTGATGCAGCAATGTCATGAATATTATAAGGATGGTCACACAGAATTGAGTGTATCAGAGGTTGCTGACATCCTCGGTCATGATGCTTCAGAGCAGGCAGTAGAAGCTTATCAGTACTTGAAAGACTTACTTGATCGAGCTGTGGCCAATAACGTGGCTTACTATGAAATGATCGAGGATCTTCAATATACTTTAGAAGATCTTCAGACTCAGTACAAGGAATCAACTTCCCTTTTGCACGAGGGGTATGAAAAGAGGTATCAACAGCTTTCTGTTGAGACAGGCCACAAAAAGATCCTTGCTGGGTACGATGTCAGGGAGAAAACCCTAAGGGGTGAAGTTGAAGCATGTAGACAGATTGTCGAGCTGCTGGAGCAAGAGAATAACAATTTGCAGAAAGAGCTAGCACAGTATAAGTCTGCAGCTTCTTCTTCAATAGCTGTAATCCCAGTGACTGACGAGGGATTTTCATTTTTAGAGGTTGAGAATGCTAAATTAAGGCAAGAGTTGGATACCTGGAGAAGGTCGGGTGCCTAACTGCTACTCGGGGACGAGGAAGAGGTTCTCGTGGACGAGGAAGAGCTGCTCAGAATGTTGTCGAGGAACTAAGTTCTCGACCTGCTCGAGGAGGATCCAGAGCTATTAGTCATAATGTTGAAGAAGCTCGTACTCGATCAACGTTGGAAAATCAAGCATTCCAATTAATGGCTAAGAACCAAGCCTTGTCTGAGCTGTCCAAGAAAGTTAGAGAATTGGAACAACAACTCTCTTCAAAGGAATCAGTTTTGAAGACTAATGAACTTTTCATCCAGAGTCTTAACGAGAAGATTGCAAGGTTGACATTTCAATTTAATAAACAGCCCAGGGAGTTTTGGATGGATGGATACAATGAAGCTTTATTACATTTAGATGATCGTATCCAGAATGCCAATAATGAGGGCTACAAGCAAGGTTGGCTGAATGCCTTGGGCGTGCTGAAGCTCGAACAAGGGCACTACCTGTGGGACTATTATGATCCTGGGGTATTAGACTTTCCTGTGCCACCTTATAAATTGGACATGGAATGGATCCCAGCTCGTGCCATTCCTCGAAACTTAATTGCAAAATACCTCGGTGACTAGAATCTTTATTCTCAGATCGAGGTATCTCGTCCCGAGCATCTACTAGACACTCCTTCAATAATGAACGTCCGAATGCTCCGAGATATTAACTTCATTAATTCTCCCCTTTTCTTGGAAGATCCTCCTGCTGGCGAGGAGCCTATATCGAAAGCTGAAGGAAAAAAGCCAATAGAATAGGAAATTCTGATGTAATAATTAGTACACAATTTGATATCAATGTAATAAACTTGTGTAACTCATTTTGACTTTAATGAAAGAATTTTATTTTTGTTTGCAAATTTGTATTGCTCTTGTATTTGTCAAACACTTTATATTTTTGCTTGCATAACAATATTGTGTGGTTCATCGACCAACTTAGTAATAAAAAGTTACAAGTATCAGAAATGTTGCTCGATCACTTAATAATAAAGTAATGAGTATAAAAATGTTGAAAATTATTCCAACTAACCAAGGTTGTTAAATTGTGCTTGTCGACCAATTATAGTTAATGGGTTTTATCCCCGACCAGCTATACTTGGTACTGTTTAAAATATTTTCTCCTCGTCGACCAACTACAGTTAGTGGATTTTTATCTCCGACCAACCATACTTGATTCAGTTTGGAATATTTTGTTCTTCGAGGAACTTTTATGTAATAAACTTACCTCCCGACCAACATAAGTTGGCATTTGAGAGCATATCTTGTTTCCTAACCAAACACGTTGGCATTTTTAGGAATGTTGATGTTGTTCTCGCCCTTTTACCAACCGGAGTTGGTCTGAGTTCGAACTATCGTGTTCTCGCTCTTTTACCAACCGAAGTTGGTCTGAGTTCGAACTATCATGTCCACTAACTCTTTTACCAACCAGAGTTGGTCTGAGCTAATGTACGCCTCCTAACCAAAGGAGTATGGGGTGTTCTTGCCCTTTTACCAACCGGAGTTGGTCTGGGTTCAAACTATCGTGTTCTCGCTCTTTTACCAACCGGAGTTGGTCTGAGTTCGAACTATCATGTCCACTAACTCTTTTACCAAACGGAGTTGGTCTGAGCTAATGTACGCCTCCTAACCAAAGGAGTATGGGGTGTTCTCTCCCTTTTACCAGCTGGAGTTGGTCTGGGTTCAAACTATCGTCTTCTTTTTACTGCCGAGCAGCGTTGTGTGCCGAGCAGGGTAGTGTTAAACACTAGTATTCCCAGAAAAACTTTCAATAAAAGGAGAGAAGATTGTGAAATATCATCGTTTTATTCATATTGATGGAACTGCTTTACATTTTATATTACTGATAATACTTGCGTAGGTGTTCAGCATTCCATGCATTCTTAAATTCCTCTCCTTTTAGAGTCGCTATTCGGTAAGTTCCTGGTCGGACAACTGCAATAACTCGGTAGGGTCCATGCCAGTTTGCTTCCAACTTATTGTGCTTCTGAATGACCTTCTTTAGCACGTAATCTCCTTCTTTTAAATCGCATTTTTTCACCCTCTTGTTGTAGAACAGGGCCGTTCGCTGTTGATAAGCAGCATTCCTAATGGCTGCCTCTTCTCTAACCTCTTCGAGCATGTCCAAATCTAATCTCCTCATCAAGTCGCTGACTGGGGAATTGAAATTCAGCACTCTGTGTGTTGGAAGACCCAACTCGGCAGGTATTACAGCCTCACTTCCAAATGCCAGCATATATGGTGATTCTCCAGTTACTGCTCGGGGAGTTGTTCGGTAAGCCCACAATACTGACTGTAGCTCATTAATCCAATTAGATTTGGCCTCACTTAGCCTCTTCTTCAAACCATTTAGTATTGTTCTGTTCGTCACTTCAGTCTGTCCATTGCTTTGAGGATGGCCTGGTGCTGAATGAACCTTCAAAATATTTGACTGATGACAATAGGCGGCAAACTCCTCGTTATCAAATTGTGTTCCATGGTCTGTGATGAAGGCATGAGGGAGACCATATCGGCAGATGATGTTCTTCCAAACGAATTGGTACACCTTCTTGTATGTTATATCAATCAGAGGCTCAGCTTCTACCCAGTTAGTAAAATAATCCACTGCGACGACGAGGTACTTGAATCTTCCTCGGGTCGTTGGCAGTGGTCCAACCAAATCCATTCCCCACATGGAAAAAGGCCAAGGGAAAGTTATGGGTGTCAATAATGCTTGTGGAGTTCGTCGGATGGAGGAAAAATGTTGGCATTTATCACATCTCTTAGCATAGGCTATACAATCAGCCCTCATCATTGGCCAATAGTATCCCTGCGTCATCACCCTTTGAAAAAGTGTCTGACCTGCTACATGGGCTCCACAGGACCCTTCATGGATTTCTTCAATCAATTCTTTCACCTCGGAGGGATGTACACATCTTTGCAAACCTGCCATAATTCCTCGTCTATACAAAACACCATTAGTTAGTACATACCGAGCAGCTTTAAACTTCAATTTCTTGGCAGCGATCTTATCCTCAGGTAATTCTCCTTCCTCAACATATGCCCTGATGGGATCCATCCAAGATGGTCCTAAATCAAGGGTAATAATATTCATCGTCAGGTCTTCATCTATGCTTCGACTTTCTAACACCTCAATTGGTATCGTTCTTCGCATCTTGGTATGAGTAGCTGATGCTAGTCGGGCCAGTACGTCTGCTTGTGCATTCTCCATTCTTGGTATTCTGATCAACTGAATGGCATCAAATTCTACCAACAACTCCATCGCCTTTGCATGATACTTAACCATTAATTCTCCTTTAACTGCATATGTTCCCATCATCTGATTCACACTTAGTTGGGAAGCACTGAATACCATTATTTGTTGCGCTTCCATAATCTTTGCTAAATTAAGACCTGCTATCAAGGCTTCATACTCAGCCTCATTATTGGAAGCTTTGAATTGGAATCGCAAGGCATATTCCACGTCAATCTCGTCTGGGGTGTTCAAAACAATCCCTGCTCTACAACCCGTTGTGTAAGATGACCCATCTACATATAATCTCCATGTAGGTAACTCGTCTTCAAATTTCTTATCTGACAGAGTTCCTCGGTGAAATATTTGTTGTTTTTTTTTATCCTCTCCTGATATTTCTTGCTCCTCGTCGATCATCTCTTCTCACCCTTTTACCAACCGGAGTTGGTCTGAGCTCGAATTTGATGATCCTTCTATATCCACAAGCCCTTTTACCAACCGGAGTTGGTCTGAGCTTATGTCTGTTGATCCTGTAACATCCACAGGTTGATCAGCGAGCAACTTTCATTCCTCGGGGGTATCAGGATATTTAAATTCTGCTATAAAGTCTGCTACAACTTGCCATTTTAATGATGATCTGGGTTCATACACAATATCATATTCACCGAGCTCTATTGCCCAATACATCAGTCTCCCTGATTTTTCTGGCTTATGAAGGTCTTGTCTCAATGGCATGTCGGTATACATGACGATGGTATGGGCCTGGAAATAAGGCCTCATTCTTCTACTTGCTTCAATTAATGTCAATGCCAATTTTTCCAGCTTTGGGTACCTGATCTCTGCACCTCGGAAAGCCTTACTTGTGTAATAAATTGGCTTATGGACTCCATTATCCAATCTAATCAATGCCGAGCTGACTGCATTCTCTGATACTTCCAGGTACAAGTACAACTTTTCTCCCATTACTGGTCTGGACAACAGTGGAGGTGCTCCCAAATATTTCTTCAAGTCTTGAAAGGCTTTTTCACATTCATCATTCCACTCGAAAGTTTTTCGAAGTGTTTTGAAGAATGGAAGTCATCTATCCGTTGCTCGGGATACAAATCTGTTGAGCACTGCAACTCGTCCTGTAAGACTCTGCACCTCTTTCTTCGTCGTTGGAGATCGTAACCCTAAAAGGGCTTTGATCTTTTCTGGATTCGCCTCAATGCCTCGTTGGTTGACGATGTACTCGAGGAACATTCCTTCTCATACTCCAAATGTGCACTTCGTCGGGTTGAGCTTCATTTGATATTTATCCAGTTGATCAAAAGTCTGACCTAAGTCAACTAGATGATCAGCAGCTTTCTTGCTCTTTGTTAGCATATCATCGACATAGACTTCCATATTGCAACTGATTTGTTCGGCAAAAACCTTTTTCATGAGCCGCTGGTATGTCGCTCCTGCATTTTTCAAACCAAAAGGCATAACATTATAACAATAAGTTCCCCTAGGGGTAATAAAAGAAGTGCTTTCCCTATCTTCAGGTTTCATTTTGATCTGGTTGTATCCAGAGTATGCGTCCATGAAGCTGAGCAGCTCGTGTCCCGAGGTAGCATCCACTAGTTGATTAATTTTGGGCAATGGAAAATGATCCTTTGGGCATGCCTTGTTGAGATCGGTGAAATCAACACACATTCTCCATTTATTATTTTTCTTCTTCACCATCACCACATTTGCCAACCAGTCTGGATACTTCACACCTTCAATGAATTGGGATTTTTGGAGCTTGTCGACCTCCTCTTGTATAGCCTGATTCTTCTCGGGACTAAATACTCTTCTTCTCTGCTTTACAGGTTTGATCTCCTTATTTACATTGAGCTCATGACATAAGAAGTTTGGATCTATTCCTGGCATGTCCTCATGACTCCATGCAAAAGTTTTCTTCCTGTTTCTCAAGAAAGTTATCAACTCCTGTTTTATTGAAACATCCAACGATGAACCTATCTGGGTTACTCGTCCAGGGTGCTCGTCGTCCAGAATAATATTTTTTGTAGATTCCATCACCTGTCCTTTTACAAGTTGGGATTCATCTCTGGGATCAAGTGTTTCAATTTCTGTACCTTCATCCACCTGGTAGGTAGTAGTCTTTTTCCTTGACTCTTCAAGCTCCTCTTGCTCGGCAGATGAATAATAACATTCCCGAGATACTTTTTGATCGCCTTTCACAACTCCTACTCCGAAATTTGTTGGGAATTTTAAGCACTGATGTACTGTAGATGGGACTGCTTCGAACTTCTTCAAACCAACTCTTCCCATGATGATGTTGTAAGCTGACTGCACATTCTTATCCATCACAAAGAAGCGTATTCTTTCTGTTCGACAAGCAGGCCAAGTTCCAATGAATATATCCAACTTGATCGTCCCAAGTGGAAAGACTTTCTCGCCAGAAAAACCCAATAGAGATCTGTGATAAGGTTCCAATTGAGATAATTTCAAATTTAAACTGTCAAAGCATGAATAGTACATGATGTCTGCCGAACTACCATTATCTACTAGCACCCTTGAAATCACTACTTATTTCATCCTCATTTTGATCACCAAAGGGTCGTCGTGAGGATAAAGAACACCTGCAAGGTCGTTTTTTGAAAAACCGATGACCAGCTTCTCTTTGTTTACCTTCCTCGGGCGATCCTCTTCAGCCAAATTTATCCGTTGAATGTATGATCAAGCCTAAGCCTCACCGAGGTAAGCTTTTCTTTCTGCAGTAAGGTCTCCTCCTCCTGCATCTCCTCCTGTAATGACATTACAATCAAATGACCCAAAGCGTATTGAAAATACCTCTCGTTCTGGATGCCTTGGTTTCTTGGGAAGATCGGGGTCATCCTCTGTATCATCTTCATGATCCCTTTTCTTTTTCTCCTATGATCGACGAGGAGATCTAGACCTTTCTCTAGTTCGGTCATTATTTCTTCTTTCGCCTCCCCGATCAACATACTTCGCTAGCTTCCCTCTTCGGATGAGTGTTTCAATCTCGTTCTGAAGAGCTATGCAATTTTTGGTCATATGGCCATAATCCTTATGGAACTCACAATATTTCTCCCTATTCCTCATGTCAGGGTCTGACCTCAGTTTCTTTGGCCACTTTACTTCCTCGTTATTCTTGATTTCTTCCAAGACATGATTAATACCCATTTTCAAAGGAGTATAATTATCGAATTTCTTCAGGACTTCCCATGATGATTTATTATTCTTGGAATGCTTATCACCACCATTGCCCTTATGCTCTTTCTTCTTGGATTTGTCATCTTCCACCTTGGTTTCTTTATCCATATTCTTCTTTGCAGCCATAGCCTCCTCGGCATTCATGATTTTGGCCGCTTTTGCCATCAACTCTGACATAGTTGTAGGTGGATCTTTGGCCAAAGTGTAATACAACTTGTTAGGCAACAACCCACTCATCAAGGCGGTGATTGCTGTCTTTTCTTCATAATCTATGACTTCCAGCTTCTCGTTATTGAAACGAGTTATGTGATCTCTAGTACTCTCACCAGATTTTTGTCTAACACTTAACAAGTGTGCTACTCTTTTTACTGGCTTTGCTCCAAAACAGAAATTACCGATGAACAACTCAGCCAATTGAAAGAAAGTTGAAATCTTACCCCGAGGAAGATTGTTGTACCATATCTGGGCAGATCCAGTAAGAGTTCCCGAGAATTCCCTGCATCTCATCTCGTCGAGGACAGCATAGATGTCGGCGACAGCTTGATATTGCTCTATGTGTAGAACAGGATCTGTCTTTCCATCATATTTGGGGGTCACCATAGGTGCTTTAAACTTTGACTGGGTAGGAAAACCCACAATGGCCTGGACAAAAGGTGTCCCTTGAACAAAAGTTCGTTGTAAGGGATTCTTCGCCTTAGCCATTTCTCCCAATCTATCCTCCAACCGCTGAATGGAACCCTTCCACGCATCATTTCCTTCCTCGGGCTTGTTAGTTCGAGCAATTGATTGCTCTGATGTGGCCTCCTGAGATCTATCTTGACGAGCAACTGGTCGTGATTGTGCTGATCCTTCTCGTAGATCTGATGGTCGTTGAAAACTCCTCGACATGGTCTTAGGTGGACTCCTATTCCTCCTAGGGCCTAATCGACTGAAAGGAGACACCCTACTCAGTCTTTCCATGGCACTGGGTCTTTCTGGAGAGAAAGTGATACGTTGATCAGTATCTGTAGCCCTTATTGACGAAGTTCACCCAGGTTGATAAGAGAAATCATCAGATTCCTCATTACGATACGACTCAGTACGTCTGGATCGTGAAGAAAGTAAATAGGTTTGCCTCTGACCACTTCGCTGTCCCGAACGTGCAAGTGCACCGCCATGAAGGGTATGTATGAGTTGCAGCATTATTTCTTGCATGGCGGTTTGTCCTTGAGCCAGATTCTTCATAATCCCAGCCAGATCTGGAGGTGCAGAGGGATTTGGAGGATTTCCAGCATTTCGATTGCTGGATTCCGGATTATCTGCCATTGATGATGAATGATTTTTGGTGAGAAACGATAATAACAGTCGTTCCCACAGACGGCGCCAATCTGTTGATGTAAAAAACTAGATTACTCTAATAATTCAATCACAGATAAATATAAATGAGACAAAGAATTTTAAAGTGGTTCATCCTTATATGAATGGCCTACGTCCACTGTTATGTTATTGCTGAGTGTTTGTTGATGTAAAAAACTAGATTACTCTGATAATTCAATCACAGATAAATATAAATGAGATAAAGAATTTTAAAGTGGTTCAGCCTTATATGAATGGCCTACGTCCACTGTTATGTTATTGCTGAGTGTTTGGGAATTCTCGATTACAAGTACTATCAAGAAATTCCGGTCCCTTTGAATGAGGGTAATACAATGTATTTATAGCCTTGAGGCTATATTCTGAAAGGGTTATACATTAAATGATATACATATGAAAGGTTAATTCATTCAATGCTCTTCAAGCGTGTGCGTCAAGATGATAAGCATTCAATGAATAGTTGAACTGTTAATTATCTGGCAATCAATGTTGTGGTCGAGATGCAGCTCGAACCGCCTTAGTTGCTCGTCGTCCAAGAGTTCCTCGGAGCACTGGTGTTCCTCGGAGGACTAGTGTTCCTCGGAGGACTGGTGTTCCTCGGAGTACACCTGTTGCTCGGAGTGAGTATGACTAGGTCGGGGGAATGAACTTCCTCGTTGCTATTGTGCCACGTAGATTGACACGTGTCTTCTTATTATTCGTCCACATCAGCATACTAATTTTGGTATCAACAACAGCATAATGGAGTACAAATATTCTGCAATATCCCTCGGCCTGTTTTCATCTTCTGAAAGCGATCCATGATTTCTTTATTGGAGATGGAATAAAAAACATCCTTTTCGATGTATGTCACATAACTATCATTTAACCACTCATCCACCATGCGGTTTCGGAGATCAGATTTAACTATTTTTATAGCTGAAAATGCCCTCTCAACTATAGCAGTGGAAACAGGAAGAATTAGTGACATGTCACACAACTATCACTTAACCACTCATCCCCGATGCGGTTTAGGAGATCAAATTTAACTATTTTTATAGCTGAAAATGCCCTCTCAACTATAGCAGTGGAAATAGGAAGAATTAGTGATGACTTTATATGCTTATAAACCAATCCATACACAATGTTCTTTCTTGTCTCAATCATCTTCTTACCCAAATCACCATTCCCTTCCAACTCTAAAAAGTCATCATTCGATTTCATATCAAATTCATATGTATCTAGTAGGGATGTAAATCGGGTTGGGTGAGCTAGGCTTGAGGTTGCTCAGGCTCAGCCCGAATTACCTTACCCAGACTCAAGCCCAAGCTCAACCCGAACTAAACTTCTCTACTTAAATCCAAACTCGGCTCATATATTTTTCGGGCTTCGGGCCCGATTTCATTTTTTTTATAAAAAAAATTTGAATTAGTTTTTTTTTCTTGTGTTTCCATCATGGAGAAAATGTATACATCAAAATCTAATTGATATTTCATAAAATAAAGTATATAATTATTTAATGTACTAAACTAAAACAAGGGAAGTAAGAATGAAATCCTACAAAGACTAATTATATTTCATACATATAAAATTAGTTAACATAAATACGTTATATTTTAAAAAATAATTTATTCATTTATTTATATATACAAAGTTCGGGCTTCGGGCCCAATTCGGGCTTGGCAAAGTTCGGCTCAAGCTCGGCCCGAAATTCATTCGGGCTTAAAATTTTGGCTCAGGCTCGGCTCGGCTCAAACTCAAATAAAGCTCGACCCGAAAATAACGGACCGAATGGGCGGGCTTCGGGCTTACCCTACTCAATTTATAGGCTTAGTCTCTAGTTCATTCTCAAGGACAATACGTTATTGTTTTGGTACATCAACGAGATAGAATTCAGAGAGACAAACCAATTTGGTGATATTAAAAGAAGCAAATGAATTGTTTGGGTTTAAGGATGCCATGCACATAAGAAATTTTGAATTCACCTCATCAAAACGGTTATTGAGCTCAACAAGTTGCTTATCCACACAAATGTAGATCATGTCAACTCGATAATGATGTATATTTGTTATCAAAGTTCCTCTTCTCAATCTTCCTAAAAGAATATAGTTATCCTCCATATTGGGAATGGGGATACCGTGTTTTGTACAAAAAGAAGAAACTTCCATCAATAGATTATCCCATCCATACTCTCTCATTTTTAGCAAGCGTAGCTTCGAAAGTCTAACTAAAGTGATAGCATTCACAATATCTTGGTATTTCCTTTGCAATGCTTTTGAGAGATCATTAGTGAATCCAAGTACATTCTTTATCAAATGCATAGTGAAGATGAAATCAAAAGTTTGCATTATTTTTATCATATTTAATGCCTCACCTTTTCTATCCAGAGAATCCTCTACTAAATCCGCAAGGACATCAAGCATGGATCTAAACATAATCATCAAATTTATTAGTGTACCATAGTGCGATCCCCATTGTGTATCACCAGGTCACTTGAGACTATGTGACAACCCGTGATCCGAAATAAGGGGTGGCCAGCCCGATACTCCAACATAACGGAATCATGGATGGAATCATTCTTAGCATCACAACAATATAATAAGTATACGCGAAAACCACCCAATAATTCAGAAAATGGGTTGCCAAATATTTTTTTTAATCATAAATTAAGAAAATAACTTAAACAACCCAATCTAAAAGAAAGTGGAATCCCAAGAAAACTTATATTACATCCATAACAAATATACAATAAGAGGACCGAATATTCTGTCAGTCAACAGTTACATACACCGTATTACCACAATTTTAATGAATTACATAATACATTCATTAAACAGTTACAAAAGTTTGGGCCACACGCCCGAGTGAAAGACCCGATCATAACTAGAATACAAAAAATTAAGTCGTCTAACAACATATCCCGTAAATATTCGCAAAGTATTACGACTCCCCAAAAGCACCGGACTAGGAATAATCAAAACGGGCGCCTTGCGGCGGAGCACCTGAGCGGATACAAATTCATGCAAAACAAGGAAAATGAACGGGTCAGGGCCCGATTTTATATGATCACCAGATGAATAAAAAGCATGATAGTTATGAACAGTTAATCATGAGTGATGAAGATGAGAATATATCAACATAATTTTAAGCATAAGAATAAAATTTAGATGATTATAACTTTTATTCAATGAAGCAAGAGAATATAATTAAACCTCATTAATTAAAAGTCTCCATCATTACTAATCATTTCATTTCATTTTTCATTCCATATCAGGAATATAAGTACCATCATATGCTCTTATGGAATTTTTCATATTTCAAGTCCCACTTGATTCAGAATGGTTATATTCTTATACATATAACGATTCTAAGACTGCTGTAATACCCCGTATTTTTATGCCTTTTAATTTTGGGGATTTATTAAATTTTATTAGAGATATTACGATAATATTAATCCAGAAAATCATTTAAATACTTACTAGCGTGATGAGAGTTAGTAATTATTTTGTTATAAGTTACTTTATGGGTAAATTAAGTGGTGTAATTATGATTAGTAAAATTATAACGAGAATCTAATATGATAATTTTGGAAATTTATCGGGACGCGCTTGTGTCGTGTCGGGATTAAATTTGGACTATTAAAAGTAAATAAATTATAAGTCACCCGTATGGTCATTTTGAGTGCGTCAATGTGTCCGGAAGGGTCGAGATAGTCAAAATAATGTACCCGGGGGGTTTAGTTTGGGTCTCGGGGCGTTTTTAGGCCTAATTAACACCCGAGAGAGCATTTTGGACATTTTATATTTTTGGGCATGAAAACCCACGAAAATTCTAAGGGTATATCAGATGACAAGAGTCATCTTCTAGGGTTACAAACACCATAAACCAAAGACGGCTATAGGAGAGGTAGAGGAGAGGTTTTCCAAGGAGTTCTAGGCCAAGAACTCCCCCATTTTCACCGCCGTCGCCGCCAAACAATAGATCGTGCAAAGAGGATCACATCCATACAAATCTCTCCACAAATCTGAATCGAAAATTCTTAGGCAAGTATCTATCTTGCTCTATTTCAGTTAATGCTCCAATCATATTAACCTAGGATTGATTAGGACTAGTTTTTGGGAAAGAAAAATCTATTTTGGAGATTTAAATTCGCATGTTGTATGAGTATTAGATGTATTCTGGAAAATCCATTCATATGTAGAGATTGAACCACGAAATTACAGTAAATAAAGAGTATGAAATCTGGTAAAAGAATGGGAAGAAACTAGACAAAAGAAATATTAGGGTTCTTGATGTTTTTATGGATTATACCTTTTTAATTCGTTTTTCATGATGAAAATCCGCATGCTTGACGTAGGAAATCATTTATTTGAGGTTATAATACTTGTAGTATAAATTATTTGGAGTTTGGTAATCAAAGATATCGTTTTGGATGATTTTGGAAGAGGAAACCCGTAATCTGGAAATTCTGCAGATTTGCCATACCTGCTTGATCGACCGATCGACCCTAGAGCATCGATCGATCGATGGTTCGATCGATCGAACACCTGCCATCGATCGATCGACCCCTCCCGTATAACTCATATTCCCTTTTGAATAATTCATTCCAACTTAAATGATTAGACATTCTTGGATATTAATGTTAATACATTTTGGGATATAAAGAAGGCCAGTAGGACCTTAGAAATATATGGACCCGTTAATGTAAGACGAGATTAACATCTCACGGGGGGGTTATTTTACACATAAGGGACAATGGGAACTTGTGTTAAAGGGTGAGACTCGTAAGGAAGTTATGTTGTAAAATAAATGAATACCTACTGAAATTACACTTGGAGAGATAGGAATCCATGAGTGTTACGTAGTAAGTTGGAATAATCCCACAAATTAGAATAAGAGACAAACCGTTATACGTGATAACTAAATAACGAGTAATAAGGATAAACATCATAATTATGGGTCGTGAGAGTGTACCTAAATTTGATATGGTAATAGTAGTATATTTATATGACTGTGTTTATGCATATACTATATACGTGTAAAAATCATGCCCGCGCTACTTGCTATCCCTGAGGTTACCGCGCTGGGACAGTCTTATCTCGATGGGACCTTTATGGGGGATATTGACTCGTACCCTAGAAGATAGAAATCCTTGGTACTGGCTATCGGATCGATAGTCAGACGGTCCTAAGAGACGTGAGGGTATGTGCTGACCTCTTAGAGACTTGGAACTATGCTTCGCCTCAATATTGTATGTGTTTTGTGTTAATAAAGTTCTAGAGTGATTTTGAACTTGTATTTCCCTTAGTACGAGTGATACGAGGACTGAATAGCAGAGTATGCCCGCACCATAATTGTTATGTGGGGTGCCGTTAGAATATATATATATATATATATATATATATATATATATATATTATATGAGTATTTAATATATATATTTAAATATGGAATTTGGGAACTACCTACTGTGTCTATGGTAAGTAAGAAATGAATAATTATTTCAACTTTGGAATAAGTGTCTGAAAAGTATGATATATTACTGAGAAACTTTATTATCAAATAAGGTTTAAATGAGAACTTTGTTGTTAAATAAAATTAACCTCTTAAACATTTGAAAATTTGTCGATTTGAAACCTTACGAGCAACTTAAGATAAGATAAGTTATATTGTTGGGAAGATTAGTGCGATAGGTGTGCACATTAGAAGAGAGGTGAGAATTTCTCAAGGGAGTGTCGGACTAATATGTTGGTTGCATTAGCCGGTAAGCATTTTAAATACTTGCTAAACTAATTTTGAACTGTTTTACAATCGGGCTCTGACCCGTTTTCTACTTTCTTGTATATATATGTATATATTACAGGTGCCCAGTCATAGAGGCGTCTTGCATAGGATCCTTTGGAAGGAACGCGCTGCAGCTTAGGTGGGAGTTGCAGGCCTCTTGATTAGACTACCTCATTCTTGATTCCACTTCTAGCACTATTTATTCCGTTGGGCATGTGTCTCCTTTCTTCATTATTCAGTTGTTTTATCAGAGATTGTGACTCGTTTATTTCCAGTATTTATACTTTGGGATTTATAACTGTCAGGATGTTTTCCTTTAAGTTTTAAAGTTGGAATTAATTAAATGGATGTTTAATTGTTTGGATTATATGTTTCAGTATAGTTGTTGTGTGATTCCTTAACTATGAATTATGTAAAGTTTTAAATGTTGGTTTTTTAAAAAAAAAAAATTGGAAATTGATGTCTAAAAATGGTTTTGACACTTAGCTTAATTATTTAGGGTGTTTAAAATTGAAAAAGTTATTTTTGTGACAGTGATGCTAAGAATGAACCAACCATTCACCTTGATTATAATTTAATAAAGGACTGATCACTCGGTATTTAATTAGGCGGGGTGTCACAGGTGGTATCAGAGCATCAGGTTCTAGTGTCCTTTAGGATTTGTACGATTTATTTCGCTTTCAGCTTAGCGTTCTTGTTATAGAGCCTATTTTAGGAATGTTGTATTCTTGCTTTTACGATTACGTCTTCAGCTATTTGAGATTTGACAATAACTATAGACTAATAAATTTCTTCATGTTTCAGATGTCTCCGAGACGTGCACCAAAGGATAGGCATGCCCAAGCCGAGCAGCCAGTACCTCCGGCTCAGGGAACGATGAATGCAAATGACGTAGCCGCTATAGTTTCTCAGGCGGTGAATGCCACGCTAGCGGTAGTACAGCAGGCTCCACCCCAAGTTCAGGCAGTGGCACCAGTATCGGCACAGCTTCCATCTACATGGGAGCGAGTTAGGGATGCCTTTCAGAAGGCGCATCCCCCAGAGTTTGCGGGTGGTTCAGATATTATTGTAGCAAGCCAATGGAAGAAAGATATCCAGAGGCATCTGCGTATGTACGAGTGCACGGACGTGCAGAAACAGCTGTTAGCTTCCTTGAAGCTTGTGGGGGCCGCTTTGCATTGGTGGGAATCCACTACCACGTTGGAGGAGAGGGATATTATTACTATTTAGTCATTTTGGGCGCTGTTTGACAGCAAATACTTCCCATCTGCCGTGCAGACTGAGATGAAGAGGAAATTACTGAGTCTGAAGTAGGATAATTCGACTGTTGCTGAGTATGAAGAGGAGTTCACAAGACTTCTCACTATAGTGCCAGATGAGGCACCCACTAAGGGCAAGAAGATATTATTGTTTGTGGACGGGTTAGCTTGGAGGATTCGTCAGCACCTTATAGGAAATTTGTCTCTGAGTACCTACACAGATGTACTCAATGCTGCTTTGCTACACTGTCAGGATCACCGTTTCCATCTGCAGGGAAATAAGCGAGCAGGAGAGTCCGGCCAACAGGGCAGGACAGGGGTAGTGGTGCTAGTGGAGCACCTACATATCAGGGGCAGACTCGTCAGTATGAGCAGAGTTCCCATCAGGGGGACCCTGCCAAGCGATTTCGATCAGGTGACTCCAGGTAGGGATTTGGAGGATTTAGACAGGGTCAGCAGGGTCAGCCTAATCAGCAGGGCCAGCAGGGCCAACATCGTCAGCCGCAGGGTCAGCAGGGCCAACAGCATTTTCAGCAGGGCCAATGGCAGGGTGGTAACGGCCAGCAGGGCCGTAATCAGAAAGGGAAGAGGGGAGGAAATTTCAAGGGCCGATGCTTCGGATGTGGTAAGAATGGCCACAAGCGCCAGGATTGCCCAGAGGGTGATAGGACCCCACAACAGTAGGGTGCCCGTAATGAGCCACAGAGGCCATTTTTTCCAACCGCCCTCCCAGCACTAGCTCAGGTACCAGCCCTACCAGCCGCTTCAGCTCAGCAGGGGCAGTTACAGTACGGACGTGTCTATAATGTCCACCAAGAAGAAGCTCCACAGGCGCCACCCGCGATTGAGGGTATATTTCCTATCCATGGTACTATGGGTCGGGTTTTATTTGATACTGGGGAGACACACTATTTTATAGCTACCCATTTTGCGAAGGCCTTAGGGTTATTAGCCGTAGCAGAGAGCACTATAACATGTGTAGACTCACCACTGAGAAATGGATCATTAATTTTCTTTATATGCCAGGGTGTGGGAGTAGAGATTGGTAGCTTGGTATTACCAGCAGACATGTTAGTCTTAGATATGCATGAGCGCGACGTCATTATTGGTATGGATTGGCTCGCAGCTTACAGAGCCATGATAGATTATTTCGGTGGGAGTATTGTCTTTTCCATTCCGGGGCAAGAGATGTTTGTAGTGGCGATGCCTTGCCCAGAGTGAGGCTCGATCGCTCATTTGTATTACATAGAGGAGGATACCTCTAAGGAGGTCGTGATTCCCTTAGACTCGATCCCAGTTGTTCGTGAGTATTCTGATGTATTTCACGAGATACCAGGCCTACCCCCCAATCGAGAGATAAATTTTGTCATAGATTTATTACCGGATACTCGACCTATAGCACACTCTCCATATTGTATGGATCCAGCGGAGATGCGAGAGTTACGAGATCAGATAGAGCAGCTGTTAGGTCAGGGCTTCATTCGCAGGAATACCTCACCTTGGGGCGCTCCAGTTTTGTTTGTGAAAAAGAGAGATGGTTCAATGAGGCTATGTGTGGACTATCGGGAGCTGAACAAGGTCACGATACAGAATAAATATCCGTTGCCTCGAATTGATGATCTGTTCGACCAGCTGAGGGGAGCAACTTTCTTTTCGAAGATAGATCTGAGGTTAGGATACCATCAGCTACGTATTAGGGAGCAAGATGTTTCGAAAACTGCTTTCTTGACGAGATATGGATCCTATGAGTTCAGAGTAATGCCGTTTGGACTCATAAATGATCCAGTCGTATTCATGGACTTGATGAACCGAGTGTTCAGAGAGTTCTTGGATCAGTTTGTCATCGTCTTCATAGATGACATCCTGATATATTCACACTCTGAGGAAGAGCATGACGAGCACTTGAGGCAGGTTCTTCGGACTCTACGAGAGCATCAGTTGTATGTTAAGTACGAGAAGTGCGGGTTCTGGTTATGAGAAGTGCAGTTCTTAGGGCATGTTGTTTCTGAACAGGGGATAGCAGTTGACCTTAGTAAAGTGTCAGTGGTGAGGGAGTGGGGACAGTCCACGACATCGACGGAAGTACGTAGTTTCTTGAGATTAGACAGATACTACAGGAGATTCATTCGAGGGTTCTCCAAAATAGCGGGTCCATTGATGAACCTGACTCGCAAGGGGGTACCATACGCTTGGGACGATGCTTGTCAATTGGCTTTCGATGAGCTGAAAGACAAGCGTACTTCAACACCGGTCCTTGCTTTACCTAAGCCGGGTGTGGACTATCTGGTTTACACCGACGCCTCTTTAAGGGGACTCGGGGGAGTACTTCAGCAGGAGGATAAGGCTATAGCTTTTGCCTCCCACAAGCTTAAGCCCTACGAGAAGAACTACCCCACACACGACCTAGAGTTGGCAGTGGTTGTCTTTGCATTGAGGATATGGAGACACTACTTATTGGGGGAGAAATTTCGCTTGTTCACAGGCCACAAGTCACTGTAGTACCTGTTCACTCAGCGAGAGCTGAATATGCGTCAGCGCAGGTGATTAGAGTTTGTGAAGGACTATCAGTTCGATATACGGTACTATCCGGGGAAGGCCAATGTAGTTGCTGATGCGTTGAGACGTAGACTAGTAGGCGATGTAGCGGATGTCTGGAAAGTAAAGTGGAAAGAGTTGGGTCACCAGGACGCAGTAGCCCGTTCCTTCATATCTGTCATGACAGTGACACCCGAGATTGTTACGAGGGTAATACAGGCACAGACAGCAGACCCATTTTCCCAGGAGCAGATTGTACGACTTTTAGTTGAGGGTACTGAGTCCTATTCTGTTAGTTCTGATGGAGGTTTGAGGTTTAATGGGAGATTGGTGGTTCCCGAAGGAGCAGACTTACGTCATGCAGTGATGACCCAGTCTCACGGGTCCCGATTTATGGTGCATCCTAGAGGAGATAAGATGTACCAGGATATGAGGCGGCAATACTAGTGGAGTGGGATGAAAAAGGACATTGCTGAGTTCTTGTCCAAGTGTTCTACCTACCAGCTGGTAAAGGTGGACTACCAGAAACCGTCAGGGTTGCTTCAGCCATTGGAAATACCTGCGTGGAAGTGGGAGAGTATTTCCATGGATTTTATTACTGGGTTGCCTACATCACAGCGGGACCATGACTCCATTTGGGTGATTGTGGACCGTTTGACCAAGGTGGCTCATTTTTTGCCGATGTGGACAGACTATACCACGGTTCAGTATGCTCAGTTGTTCGTTACTGAGATTGTCAGATTACATGGGGTGCCCCAGAATATTGTGTCAGATAGAGACAAGATTTTCGTGTCGCGTTTCTGGGAGAGCTTTCAGGAGGCCATGGGTATAAAGTTGAGGTTGAGTTCAGCTTATCACCCACAGACAGATGGACAAATAGAGCATACTAATCAGATGTTAGAGGATATGTTACGCATGTGTGTCCTCAATTTTGGAGGAGTTTGGGAGCCACATCTTCCACTGGTAGAATTCGCTTATAATAACTCTTATGAGTTCACGATAGGCATGGATCCATTTGAGGCTTTGTATGGCAGGCCTTGTCGTTCTCCAATGTGTTGGCTAGAGGTGGGGGATAATAAGTTTCTCGGACCAGAGGTGATTCAGGAAACCTCCGTTAGGATTGAGATCATCAGGAGTCGCATTCGGATAACCCAGGACAGGCAGAAAAGCTACGCCGATGCAAAACGGTTCTTCCGAGAATTTAATGTGGGGGACCAAGTATTACTACGTGTATCTCCTATGAAAGGAATGATGACGTTCGGGAAGAAAGGGAAATTGGACCCGAGGTACGTGGGACCATTTCCCATTATCGAGAGGATTGGGCCGGTAGCATGCAGATTGGGATTTCCAGAGCATTTACATCGCATTCACGATGTATTCCACATCTCGTCGTTGAGACGATACCTTCGGGATGACATGGACCATACCCATATCGTGATTAAGGATATTGACTTACAGCCAGACAACTCTTATGAGGAGAGGTCAGTGGCTATCCTAAACCATAACGAAAGGAGATTGAGGTCAAAGGTAATCCCACTTGTTCGGGTCCAGTGGGAGCATCATAATGTTGAGGAATCCACTTGGGAGCGTGAGGCGGACATGCATGAGAAGTACCCAGAGTTATTCTTACCAGGTACACCTTATTTTTCGAATTTCGGGACGAAATTTCGTTATTAGGGGGAATTATGTAATACCCCATATTTTTATGCCTTTTAATTTTGGGGATTTATTAAATTTAATTAGAGATATTAATTTTGGGGATTTATTAAATTTAATTAGAGATATTAATTAGAGATATTAAATTATGTAATCCTAAAAATCATTTAAATACTTACTAGCGTGATGAGAGTTAGTAATTATTTTGTTATAAGTTACTTTATGGGTAAGTAAGTGGTGTAATTATAGTTAATAAAATTATCACGAGAATCTAATATGATAATTTTGGAAATTTATCGGGACGCGCTTGTGTCGTGTCGGGATTAAATTTGGACTATTAAAATTAAATAAATTATAAGTCACCCGTATGGTCATTTTGAGTACGTCAATGTGTCCGGAAGGGCCGAGATAGTCAAAATAATGTACCCGGGGGGTTTAGTTTGGGTCTCGGGGCGTTTTTAGGCCTAATTAACACCCGTGAGAGCATTTTGGACATTTTATATTTTTGGGCATGAAAACCCACGAAAATTCTAAGGGTATATCAGATGACAAGAGTCATCTTCTAGGGTTACAAACACCATAAACCAAAGACGGCTATAGGAGAGGTAGAGGAGAGGTTTTCCAAGGAGTTCTAGGCCAAGAACTCCCCCATTTTCACCGCCATCGCCGCCAAACAATAGATCGTGCAAAGAGGATCCCATCCATACAAATCTCTCCACAAATCTGAATCGAAAATTCTTAGGCAAGTATCTATCTTGCTCTATTTCAGTTAATGCTCCAATCATATTAACCTAGGATTGATTAGGACTAGTTTTTGGGAAAGAAAAATCTATTTTGGAGATTTAAATTCGCATGTTGTATGAGTATTAGATGTATTCTGGAAACTCCATTCATATGTAGAGATTGAACCACGAAATTACAGTAAATAAAGAGTATGAAATCTGGTAAAAGAATGGGAAGAAACTAGACAAAAGAAATATTAGGGTTCTTGATGTTTTTATGGATTATACCTTTTTAATTCGTTTTTCATGATGAAAATCCGCATGCTTGACGTAGGAAATCATTTATTTGAGGTTATAATACTTGTAGTATAAATTATTTGGAGTTTGGTAATCAAAGATATCGTTTTGGATGATTTTGGAAGAGGAAACCCGTAATCTGGAAATTCTGCAGATTTGCCATACCTGCTTGATCGATCGATCGACCCTAGAGCATCGATCGATCGATGGTTCGATCGATCGAACACTTGCCATCGATCGATCGACCCCTCCTGTATAACTCATATTCCCTTTTGAATAATTCATTCCAACTTAAATGATTAGACATTCTTGGATATTAATGTTAATACATTTTGGGATATAAAGAAGGCCAGTAGGACCTTAGAAATATATGGACCCGTTAATGTAAGACGAGATTAACATCTCACGGGGGGGTTATTTTACACATAAGGGACAATGGGAACTTGTGTTAAAGGGTGAGACTCGTAAGGAAGTTATGTTGTAAAATAAATGAATACCTACTGAAATTACACTTGGAGAGATAGGAATCCATGAGTGTTACGTAGTAAGTTGGAATAATCCCACAAATTAGAATAAGAGACAAACCGTTATACGTGATAACTAAATAACGAGTAATAAGGATAAACATCATAATTATGGGTCGTGAGAGTGTACCTAAATTTGATATGGTAATAGTAGTATATTTATATGACTGTGTTTATGCATATACTATATACGTGTAAAAATCATGCCCGCGCTACTTGCTATCCCTGAGGTTACCGCGCTGGGACAGTCTTATCTCGATGGGACCTTTATGGGGGATATTGACTCGTACCCTAGAAGATAGAAATCCTTGGTACAGGCTATCGGATCGATAGTCAGACGGTCCTAAGAGACGTGAGGGTATGTGCTGACCTCTTAGAGACTTGGAACTATGCTTCGCCTCAATATTGTATGTGTTTTGTGTTAATAAAGTTCTAGAGTGATTTTGAACTTGTATTTCCCTTAGTACGAGTGATACGGGGACTGAATAGCAGAGTATGCCTGCACCATAATTGTTATGTGGGGTGCCGTTAGAATATATATATTATATGAGTATTTAATATATATATATTTAAATATGGAATTTGGGAACTACCTACTGTGTCTATGGTAAGTAAGAAATGAATAATTATTTCAACTTTGGAATAAGTGTTTGAAAAGTATGATATATTACTGAGAAACTTTATTATCAAATAAGGTTTGAATGAGAACTTTGCTGTTAAATAAAATTAACCTCTTAAACATTTGAAAATTTGTCGGTTTGAAACCTTATTAGCAACTTAAGATAAGATAAGTTATACTATTCAGAAGATTAGTGAGATAGGTGTGCACATTAGAAGAGAGGTGAGAATTTCTCAAGGGAGTGCCCCACTAATATGTTGGTTGCATTAGCCGGTAAGCATTTTGAATACTTGCTAAACTAATTTAAATTGTTTTGCAATCGGGCTCTGACCCGTTTTCTACTTTCTCTTCTCTCTTGTATATATATGTATATATTACAGGTGCCCAGCCACAGGGGCATCTTGCATAGGATCCTTTGAAAGGAACTCACTGCAGCTTAGGTGGGAGTTGCAGGCCTCTTGCTTAGACGACCTCATTGTTGATTCCACTTCAAGCACTATTTATTCTGTTGGGCATGTGTCGCCCTTCTTCATTATTCAGTTGTTTTATCAGAGATTGTGATTCGTTTATTTCTAGTATTTATACTTTGGGATTTATTACTGTCAGGATGTTTTATTTTAAGTTTTAAAGTTGGAATTAATTAGATGGATGTTTAATTATTTGGATTATATGTTCCAGTATAGTTGTTGTGTGATTCCTTAACTATGAATTATGTAAAGTTTTAAATGTTGGTTTTTAAAAATAAAAAAAAATTGGAAATTGATGTCTAAAAATGGTTTTGACACTTAGCTTAATTATCTAGGGTGTTTAAAATTGGAAAAGTTATTTTTGCGACAATGATGCTAAGAATGAACCAACCGTTCACCTTGATTATAATTTAATAAAGGACTGATCACCCGATATTTAATTAGGCGGGGTGTCACAACCGCCCCTCCGAGTTTCCCCACTGGGCGCGTCCCTAAATGACTATCATCTTCCAGGGCCTATCAAACAAGGCAGCCTGGGCACCTAACGCATCGTCGGGAAGGGGCCATATGCCTGCGAGTGAGTCATAACCACACCCGGAATTACCTCACTAGTACAGCATAAAACATATAATAATCCCTCATATGGCCGAGGACTATAGTCTCCCTGCGTTCATTAGTCAGGGGAAAATCACCTCATGCGCGAACTTCCCATATGATAGCATTTAGAGATGTGTATTTAAGTAAATTAGCATTTACCATTCATTTTCATTTCCATTATTCATGTGTATGTTTCATTTTATCCGAAATCATAATCATTGAATATTCTCATTAATATTCATCATATTTGAAGTCCTGAATTATTTTCCAATGATCACAATAATTCTACAAGTTCGAAGGTTTTATATACCTCCAGTGAGCCTCTAAAGTCCCCAAGTATGGGCTTACAACTCCTAAACTCCTAATAATGTACTAAAGGAAAGAAATGCCCTAACCTCAATTTGTACACCTTAGGAATAAGCCCCGTTTAACCCATTCCTAACGTAGGGTAGTGACTCAACTCAACTAAAACTCTAGGACTCTAAGTTTACTTCATGCAAGAAGGTTCCTAGGTCCTAAACCTAAAGGAAAGGGTTGGAATTATACTAAGAAAAATTTCCCAAAAGTGCAGGATATCCGAATCGATTCCGCCAGAAAAGCGAATCGATTCGGACCATCCGAATTGATTCGGTCAAGAAATTTGGGTTTCTGCATAATTGCTGAATCGATTCGGACAAGCCGAATCGATTCGGTCCAATCAGACCTATAAACTGCCCCTTGGGCGAATCGATTCGGACATGGCCGAATCGATTCGGCCCTGCGAATTTGCCAAGTTTGGCTATGGATTCTTGGACTCCTAAATTCCTCCAACTCAATTCTACCCAAACCAAGCTCATTTATTGCAACCAACTAATCATCAATGCATCTAACAACTATAATTTACACCAATAAACATCCCAATCAACCTCCAAGGATTCAAAACCCATAAATCCATAAAAACCCTAACTTTGTTAAACCATAACTAATCCACAACTATCAATACCAATTATTCATCTCAAATCACATATTAGCAAGTAGAAAACTTGCCTTGGTGTAGGAATCTCATATTTTTGGAAGGTGAATTCAAGATCAACACTCCAATCTTAAATTTCTTCCATTCTCCTCTTTTTCTCCAAAGTTATCTTCCTCTCTCTATCTCTCTAGGTTAACAAATGCACTTAAGCGAAATAAAAGGCTTAGCAAGACTAAATCGTGGCATTAGTCTAAAATTTCAACTTAAATGATTAATACCGCGATGAAATGACTCGCAACTACACATTTAAGCTGTAACCAGTCAAAAGTGCCCGAAACATAAAAATACAATATGGCACTTATTTCGATTATCTCGCACATTTCGAGACTAACTACGCCCTCTAAATTATCATTTGGAAATTTTATAACTCATTTGAAGTTCCTATTTCATTTTAAACCATACATGTCATTTAAATCTTATGAGATAATAAAACACAACATGGTGATATTTACTTACACATACGGTAAATATGCAAAATTTTTGTAGGTATTAACTTTTGTCTCATTAAATTAATACTTACTCCACATTCCAGCATTTTATATATAATTACTTCCCATAGTAAATAAATATAAAATAGGTTCTCAAAAGCGAGGGTTGTTACATACTCCCCCCCTTATGAGGGAATTTTGCTCCCAAAATTTCGGCGTACCTTGTATAAAGAGATGCGGATACTTTTCCCGCATATCATCCTCACGTTCCCATGTTGATTCCTTAGCGTTGTGATGACTCTATTAGACTCGCACCAAGGGCACCACTCGAGACCTCAATTTACTCTCCCAATGCTCTAAAATAGCAACCGATTGTTCTTCATATGAGATGTCAGGTTGCATATCAATATCCTCGAAAGGAATATGCCAAAGGGCACCTTCACATCTTTTATACTTCTTCAAAGAGGAAACATGGAACACATCATGGATTTATTATAAAGGTTTCGGTAAGGCGAGTTGATACGCCACTGGACCCACCTTAGTAATAATGGGAAAAGTTCTAACAAAATGCGGCGCAAGCTTTCCTTTCTTCCCGAAACGCTTTATACCTTTCATTATTGACACTCTCACCAAGACTTGATCCCCAATCTCCAACTCCATGTTCCTTCTATTCGCATCGGCATAACTCTTTTGGCGGTCTTGAAGTATCCGAATGCGATTACGAATGAGTTCAATCTTGGAAGAAGTATCCTGGATCATTTCAGGTCCAAGGAATTTATTATCTCCCACCTCCAACCAACACATAGGTGATCTACAAGGCCGACCATAAAGTGCTTCATAGGGCGCCATTCCAATAGTAAATTGGTACGAATTGTTATAAGCAAATTCGACCATAGGGAGATATTGTTCCCAAACACCTTTGAAATCAAGCATACACATACGGAGCATGTCCTCCAACATTTGGTTTACTCTTTCAGTCTGGCCTTCTGTTTGAGGATGATAAGAAGTACTTAACTTCAATTCGGTCCCCATAGCCTCTTGTAAACTTCGCCAAAAGTGGGAAGCAAAGATCTTATCTCGGTCAGAAACTATATTTAAGGGCATCCCATGGAGTCTGACAACCTCCGCGATGAATAATCGGGCATATCGAGCGGTGTCATAATTGCTACTCACTGGTAGGAAGTGTGCCGACTTAGTCAAGCGGTCGACAATCACCCAAATAGAATCACAACCACTCTGTGACCTTGGCAAGCCCATAATAAAGTCCATCGATATACTCTCCACTTCCACACCAGAATATCCAACGGTTGCAATAAACCCGTCGGTCGTTGATGATCTATCTTGACCAATTGACAAGTAGTGCATTGGGATACGAACTCAAAAATATCCCGCTTCATGCCTGGCCACCAATATTAACGGCGCATGTCTTGATACATCTTGTCCCCACCAGGATGTACCGTAATTTTAGACCAGTGAGATTCTGCCATCACGGCCCTTCTCAAGTCCCCTTCGTCTGGGACAATGAGTCTTCCATGGAAGCATAATCTACCCTCTGAACTTATCGAGTAGGATTCCGCTCCCTCAGACAACAATCGGTGTATATGCTCCTGACAACCTTTATCTCTTCCTTGGGCTTCTACGACCCTTGCCACAATTGTAGGCGTAACAGTCATCACCGACAGGAACACCCTAGCAACCACATCCTCCTGACTGAGTTCTTTCCATTTAGCTCTCCATACCTCCGCTAACCCCCCCTCGGGGTTTCTACTCAAAGCATCCGCTACTACAATTGCCTTTCCCGGATGATAGTGGATGTCAAATTGATAGTCTTTCACAAACTCCAGCCATCGGCGTTGTCGCATATTTAAATCTTTCTGTGAAAATAAATATTGCATTGATTTATGGTCCGTGAAAAGACTAAATTTCTCCCCTAGGAGATAATGCCTCCAAATCTTCAAGGCAAAAACAACCGCGGCAAGTTCCAAGTCATGCACCGGATAATTTCTTTCATGGGGCTTAAGCTTGAGGGAAGCATAAGCAATAGCCCGTCGCTCTTGTTGAAGTAAACCTCATAATCCTTGTAGAGATGCATCAGTGAAGACTAGATATTCCAACCCCGACTTTGGCAATGCAAGGACTGGAGCCGAAGTCAACCTATCCTTGAGCTCGTCAATAGCTGACTGACATGAATCATCCCAAACAAACCTCACCCGTTTTCGGGTTAAATGTATCAAAGGGCTAGCAATTTTTGAGAAACCCTTGATAAATCGACGGTAATAACCCACCAAACCCAGAAAACTACGAATCTCGGTAGGTGCCATGGGCTGACCCCACTCCCTCACCGCAACCACCTTGCTTGGGTCTACCGAAATACCCTAAGAAGTCATAATGTGACCCAGAAGCTGCACTTCCTGTAACCAAAAACCACACTTCTCGAACTTAGCATACAATTGGTGATCCCTCAACCTTTGTAGGACCAACCTCAAATGAGTAGCATGATCAGACTCGGTTCGACAATAGACTAGGATGTCATCGATGAATACAATGGCAAATTGGTCCAGGAAGTCCCGAAATACCCTATTCATGAGATCCATAAATACGGCGGGGGCATTGTTTAGTCCAAAGGGCATAACTAAAAATTCATGGGATCCATATCTCGTCAGAAAAGTGGTTTTGGATACATCCTGCTCCCGTATTCTCAACTGGTGATACCCCGTCCTCAAATCGATTTTAGAGAAGTATGATGCTCCCCTAAGATGATCAAACAAGTCATCAATACGAGACACGGATGGTGACTTTATTCAACTCTCTGTAGTCAACACATAACCGGAGAGAACCGTCCCTTTTCTTCACAAACAACACCGGAGCACCGCAAGGCGACGTGCTACGCCTAATGAATCCCTGCTCCAACAACTGCTGAATTTGATCTCTTAACTCCTTCATTTCCACAGGAGCCATGAGATATGGAGCTCTCGTAATCGGTCTCGTTCCCGGCGCTAAATCGATCACAAACTAATCTCCCGACTCGGAGGCAAACCCGGTATTTTCGAGAAAACATCTTCAAAATCTCTAACAACCGGAATAGAATCCAAGGGAACCACTACATCCCGAGAAGTCTCATCTGTGATACAATACAAATAAGTGATAGTACCTCCTTCTAAACGAGGCATAACTACCAAGAGCATTTCTTGTCCCGAAATGGCAAAGACTATACTCTTCCCGTAATAATTAACTATCGCATGATACTTCACTAGTCAATCCATACCCAATATCACATCATCCCCGACCATGTCTAGGACGAGCAAATCGGCCTCAAAGCGCAAATTACCAGGAGTAATTCCTATTTGTTTACAAATAAAGAAAATAAACGAACCATCACCCATAGAAGACTCAACACTAGTGAAGGTACTCTTTGCAGATTTTACCAACTCTGTAGACTGAACAAAACTTCTAGAAATGAATGAATGTGTCGCACACATATCAAACAAAACATGACCCATGTGCCCCTGAATAAGGAACTTATCCTCAATGGCTGGCGGCGCCGGCGGAGCCGGAGGAAGCATAGCATCCTGGATATGATAAACTCTCCCGTACTGTAGCTGACCCTGCTGTGGAGGGGAAACTAGATTAGGTGCCTGTGGTAGTAGCTGAACTTGTGGCTGCTAAGGAACCCTAGGAAGCTGACCCCCAATCAACTGAGGACACTCCTTCTTGTAATGACCCGCCTCTCCGCATTGGAAACATCTTCCAGCCATATTCTCCGTATTTTGTCCCCAGTTATTTCTAAACTGGTTAACACCTTGGCCCGGATGGCCCCTACCCCCTTGACCACCCTGACCTATTTGTTATTACGGGGCACCCTGACCGTGCCTATTGTTATTGCCACCCAAATTCAATCCACCAAAACGTTGACTTTTTGACAAGTCCCCTTGCTGGGGATCCGTTTCTTTCTACTTATTACCTGAAGATTGGGACGAGGGAAAGGCTCCCCCTCCAGTCCCACTACCTCCAGGCTTTCCTACTTGTCCCACTACGGTTGCTTTCTTTCCACTCAATAAATACAACCGATGTTCTTGGCAATGGAGCAATGCCGCATTCATTACTTCACCAAAAGTTTGCAAGGCTGGATTACCCAGCAAATGTTGCCGGATTATCTAGTTCAAACCTCCCATAAACTTCGAAACCTTCCTCTCTTTCGGAGTCACCTCGTCCGGTATAAAACTTGCTAACCGGGTGAACTCCTCTTCATATTCCGCCACGGATCTCTCACCTTGCACCACATCTTGAAGCTTCCTTCTCATCTCCCTTTGAACTGCTGGAGGGAAGTACTTTTGGTCAAACAAAACCTAAAAATCAGTGATAGTCATGGTATCTCTCTGTTCGGGTGTAGTCATCGACACCCACCAATGAAACGCAGATCCGGTGATCTTGAAAGTAGCAAGGACTTATTTCTTCTCCTCACTACACTCCACCATTCGAAGATGGGGTTGCATATCCTTCTTCCATTGATTTGCTCTAATAACATCAAAACCTCCATCAAATTCAAGGGGATGGCCCTTTAAAAAGGACTCTCTAACTATCTCCCACGGAGAAGGTCCTGTAGAAGCTTGTACATCCTGCGCTCGGTGTTGTTGAGCTTATGGCATTTGCTAAGCCACTGCGGTCATAGCTGCATTAACCGATTGGGCCACAATGTCTGCTACATCATCATCATTTATTGTTCCTTGTGGAGGTGGTGGAGGACCAACCTCCTCTTCTACAACTCTATTGCGTCTCGCTGGGCGACCTCTTTTAAGCGGCATTTGAGATAAAGAAACCATACAGTTAGAATACTATTCAAAATAACCTATCTTACAGAAGATCGCAAACATAAGTAACAAAGCAGTCCTAACATTAGGCTCTATAATAAAGAACACTACGGTAGAACGTGACAAGTCCGCAAAGATCCTAAAGAACCTAGAACCTGATGCTCTGATACTATCTGTGACAACCCGTGATCCGAAATAAGGGGTAGCCAGCCCGATACTCCAATATAACGAAATCATGGATGGAATCATTCTCAGCATCACAACAATATAATAAGTATACGTGAAAACCACCCAATAATTCAGAAAACAGGTTGCCAATTTTTTTATATCATAAATTAAGAAAATAACTTAAACAACCCAATCTAAAAGAAAGTGGAATCCGAAGAAAACTTATATTACATCCATAACAAATATACAATAAGAGGACCTAATATTCTGTCAGTCAACAGTTACATACAACGTATTACCACAATTTTAATTAATTACATAATACATTCATTAAACAGTTACAAAAGTTTGGGCCACACGCCTGAGTGAAAGACCCGATCATAACTAGAATACAAAAAATGAAGTCGTCTAACAACATATCCCGTAAATATCCGCAAAGTATTAAGGCTCCCCAAAAGCACCAGACTAGGAACAATCAAAACGGGCGCCCTTGCGACGGAGCACCTGAGCGGATATAAATTCATGCACAACAAGGAAAATGAACGGGTCAGGGCCCGATTTTATATGATCACCAGATGAATAAAAAAGCATGATAGTTATGAACAGTTAATCATGAATGATGAAGATGAGAATCTATCAACAAAATTTTAAGCATAAGAATACAATTTAGATGATTATAACTTTTATTCAATGAAGCAAGAGAATATAATTAAACCTCATTAATTAAAAGTCTCCACCATTACTCATCATTTCATTTCATTTTTCATTCCTTATCAGGAATATAAGTACCATCATATGCTCTTATGGCATTTTTCATATTTCAAGTCCCACTTGATTCAGAATGGTTATATTCCTATACATATAACGATTCTAAGACCGCCCCTCCGAGTTTCCCCACAGGGAGCTCCCCTAAATGACTATCATCTTCCAGGGCCTATCAAACAAGGCAGCCTGGGCACCGAAAGCAGCATCGGGAAGGGGCCATATGCCTTCGAGTGAGTCATAACCACACCCAGAATTACCTCACTAGCGCAGCATAAAATATATAATAATCCCTCATATGGACGAGGACTATAGTCTCCCTGCGTTCATTAGTCAGGGGACATCACCTCATTCACGAACTTCCCTTATGATAGCATTTAGAGATGTGTGTTTAAGTAAATTAGCATTTACCATTTAAATCTCATTTTCATTTCCACTATTCATATGTATGTTTCATTTTATCCGAAATCATAATCATTGAATATTCTCATTAATATTCATAATATGTTAAGTCCCGAATTATTTTCCAAATGATCACAATAATTCTACAAGTCCCAAGGTTTTATATACCTTCAGTGAGCCCCTAAAGTCTCCAAGTATGGGCCTACAACTCCTAAACTCCTAATAATATAATAAAGGAAAGAAATGCCCTAACCTCAATTTGTACACCTTAGGAATAAGCCCCGTTTAACCCATTCCTAACGTAGGGTAGTGACTCAACTCAACGAAAACTCTAAGACTCTAAGTTTACTTCATGCAAGAAGATTCCTAGGTCCTAAACCTAAAGGAAAGGGTTGGAATTATACTAAGAAAAATTTCTCAAAAGTGCAAGATTTCTGAATCGATTCGGCCAGAAAATCGAATCGATTCGAACCATCCGAATTGATTCGGTCAGGAAATCTGGGTTTCTGCATAATTTCCGAATCGATTCGGATAGGCCGAATCGATTCGATCCAATCAGATTTATAAACTGCCCCTTGGGCAAATCGATTCGGACATAGCCGAATCGATTCGACCCTGCGAATTTTGCCAAGTTTGGCTTTGGAGTCTTGGACTCCTAAATTCCTCCAACTCAATTCTACCCAAACCAAGCTTATTTATTGCAACCAACTAATCATCAATGCATCTAACAACTATAATTTACACCAATAAACATCCCAATCAACCTCCAAGGATTCAAAACCCATAAATCCATAAAACCCTAACTTTGTTAAACCATAACTAATCCACAACTATCAATACCAATTATTCATCTCAAATCACATATTAGCAAGTAGAAAACTTGCCTTGGTGTAGGAATCTCAGATTTTTGGAAGGTGAATGCAAGATCAACACTCCAATCTTAAATTTCTTCCTTTCTCCTCTTTTTCTCCAAAGTTCTCTTCCTCTCTCTATCTCTCTAGGTTAACAAATGCACTTAAGAGAAATAAAAGGCTTAGCAAGACTAAATCGTGGCATTAGTCTAAAATTCCAACTTAAATGATTAATACCGCAATGAAATGACTCGCAACTACACATTTAAGCTATAACCAGTCAAAAGTGCCCGAAACATAAAAATACAATATGACACTTATTTCGACTATCTCGCACATTTCGGGACTAACTAAGCCCTCCAAATTATCATTTGGAAATTTTATAACTCATTTCAAGTTTCGGTTTCATTTTAAACCATACATGTCATTTAAATCTTATGACACAATAAAACACAACATGATGATATTTACTTACACATACGGTAAATATGCAACATTTTTGTAAATATTAACTTTTGTCTCATTAAATTAATACTTACTCCACATTCCAACATTTTATATATAATTACTTCGCATAGTAAATAAATATAAAATAGGTTCTCAAAAGTTAGGGTTGTTACAGACTAGCCTTTTGATTTAACCCGTGAGTGCTTGATAATTAGCTACATTCTAGTTTCTTAAAAACACGTTCGGATTCTTTTTCTCAAATAATATCTCGACGCTTGCATAATGCCCCAACAATATTCACTATTCTATTAACTAAGAAGAATTAATCAACGTGGTCAAGGTCTTTTGCAACATGAACAAGTGCCAATTGAAGTTGGTGTGCAAAATAGTGCACATAAAACTCCGACTTGTTCTCATTAAGAATCAATGATTTTAGGCCATTATACTTGTCTTGCATACCACGTAAGCTTGCCACACTCAACTTATGATTGTTAAAGAAAGCATCATGTGATGTTTTAAGTGAAATTGTCGTAGTGTCATGAATGTGTACCGTGCCTAAAAATCTTTCCATCACAAAACCACTATCATCCACATACCGCAAAACACTATTAACAACATCTTTTTGAATTTCTTTGGTAATCTCACCGGAAATAGCATTTACAACATCTTTTTGAATTTTTGGAGATGTCAATGAGTGGTTTCCGGGAGCATTTTTAAGCACAACGCTATTAACAATTTCATTTCTATTCACAAGACATTGTAAAAGTTCAATAAAATTACCTTTATTCAATGACCCTTGCGATTCATCATTGGCACAAAAAGATAGCCCTTGTCGTAGAAGAAATCGAATCACATCAATGGTTGCATTTAACCGGATACGATACTCAATTCATTGCTCCTTCGATTTGTTATCGATTAGGGTCTAAATATGTTGGTTTTGCTTCAATAAATCTCGACTTTTCATATAAGCAACATTATGAGAACTAGTATGGTGTCTAACGTAATCTAGTCCAATTCGTAAATCCACCACTTAGAAAAACATCACTTTTATTTATGTCCATGGATTATGGTTGAAATAAATAGCATGACAAGCAAAATGCTGCATCTTTTTTTCCGATGTACTCTAACCAACTCCCATATTGGGTGAACCACTTTGTATTGAAACGATGGGCCGTGTTTCCAAACATCGTTTGAGGAAATATTTGCATAGAGGGTTGACAAGGACCCATTTGTAAATAGGCTCATCTAATGTTGTCATGATCATTTGGATCATAATCCGAAATCTGAGGTCTTAAAGCAGGATCAGAAGGAAGATTTTACAGGTCACACGTAATGAGTTCTCGTCTCATCTTTTTTTATGTACATTCCACTTGAACATTAATATTTTCAGTGGGTGGAGGCATCACTCCAACGAAATCTTTTTCATGAGTCCTTTTGAAATATTTTTCCATATCTGAAAGTAATTACAAATTAAAAATAACAACAAATTAAGCTTAACAATAGCATATAGATACAAAACAACATATAACCCATGAGGGCATAAAGATACAAAACAACATATGGGCATATAACAACATATAACAAAGATACAAAACAACATATAACAGCATATGGGCAAAACCCATTTGGGCATTTTGGTGATTACCTCGAATAGAAAGGAGGGATGGAACCACTGGCGCACCACCAATCTTTGGAGCTTCGGGCAGACGCAGAACATAAATGGGCAGACACGGACGGTGGGGGAGAAATGCGAGAAAAAAGGGATGGTCGTTTTTTGTGTAGGTTTCAATTTGGTGTAAATATCAATTGTGTATTTTTGAGTAGGTTTTAACTGGGCACATGTTTGATTTTTTTCTTTTTACTTTCTACCTTAATTTTTTTTAGTTTTACAAATTTATCCAAAAAAATATTTATGGTGGGGGCAGTTGCCCCACCCAGCCAAAGCCAACCTTCATCCCTGTATATATATATATATCTTTGTCTCATTAAAATAAACATTTAAAGTAACAAGTCAAATATTAAATATAACAATTTGACTAGAGAAAACTAAGGAGTAGGGATATAAATTTTGAAAGAGAGATGGGGTTAATACAAAAGTAATTATAAAAGGGAGTTAACAAAAAACTAATTAAACGACGCGTCTTCATATTAAAAAAAATGAACATGACACAATACCACATGACTTCGTGCCAAAAAGACCCAACACGAACACGACATATCGGGTCAATTTCGTGTCATTTTATTTCATGTTCTCATGTCGTTTCTAAAATTTTCACCCCTAAGTTTGAGGTGATATCCCATTAAAATATATTTTAAAGAAATGAATATTCTTTTATTATACTTGCTTCGAATTTGACCAATTGAGATATCTGAATTTTACCATTTGAATCCTAAGTGTATTATTAATCATTTTCTTATTCTTTTTAGATTCAAAGATTGGACGTGAAATAACAAATAATGAAAAATGAATATGCTCAAAGGTTCGAACTTATACGTGAGAGAAAGATTAGATTTTATAGAGTCGACAAATGATGTGGGTTCATAACGAGTTCATGGATGAGGAAATGGCCAAAAAAACATTCACCCCTTTTTTATATACTCTTAACGTAAATGATGGGAGTTCTAATATGATATTATCAAGGTTCTAAAAAAATGCGGGACATGACCGAGGCGTCGAGGCCAAGCCTTAAGCCTTAGAAACCTGGGCGAGCCTTAGGCGTGAAAAGGCGTTTAGGCCTTTTTAATATATTTTAATATTTTAACTATAACACGGCTATTAAAAATACTAAAATGGTACATACCTTAAAATATGTCTGAATATATGCAAACTAAAGTACTATTTTTTTAAATACCAAGGAAAAAAAATGCACATTTTTTTGGATAAGAGGCACAGAGGTTTGGGATACCATTTGTCTTTTGATTGTTTTGAATGAGAAATTGGTTCGGTTTTTTAAAAAAGTCTTTAAAATGAGATATCGTTTCACTAAATCGTTTTTGTTTTAAAAAAAGTGCACCTTAAGCCTTTTACTAAGAATAAGGCATAAAAGACTTAGGCGAAACGTTTCTCCTAAACCTCAAGCCTAGGCTCACCTAGGCGCGCCTTTAAAAATACTTAATATTAGTTGTTTACCAATGACTTAAATGAAGATGTATCGTTATAACGCCTTCCATTTCTATTTGTGTCATTTATTTTGGAATATTTACTCTGCACGATTTCCCTTTGAATATGAACTACCATCATGACACATGTACTCATATTACTTTACTCATTTTTTGACAATTTTCTTTTTAATGTAAATTACAATGATTTTACTTATATTATCTAACTAGCATAAAAGTACATCATCAACAAAACTCCAAAATAGAAACCTTATCTGTCCTACAACTAGAAACTGAATATCTATTGAATAAATGATACTACAAAATAATTGCTCAAATTCATATGTGCTCTAAAAATTTAGGGTCATTCGTTTAGTCCAATTGTTAAAAGTTTGTTTTGTGTTATTCCCATTTGTATGGAAAGAACCAAGCCTCTTGGTTCAGTGATATAAGGCTATCAATGGGACGGTTTTGGGGGTGAATTGGGTTTGGTCCCTAGTTCGATCCCCATCATTGTCAAAATAACGCTTGGCCAGTGAAAATCACGTGCCACAAATGGGAATTAGTCGAGGTGAGCACAAAGTGGCCCAGACACCTCATGATATGCTACCAAAAAATAATTAGTATGGAAAGAAATCTATTACACCACCCAACATTAAACTAATCTGAACCTCACGTACGTTTGTAAAGAGTAAACTCCAAGACAATGACAACGTTAGGATATCAAACAAACCCAAATGAATCCCCACACACCACTTATAGGTGAAATACAATATTAAAAATTGATGCATCTCAACCTATTATTTAATTTTTTTTGTCCCATAATTTGAGTATACAAATTATGGTATAAGTATATAATTTAGATTTACTATTAATTTAGATGATAGTCCTTTTCTTTGACTTTTGCTTCAAACCCCTCAGTGTCCTCGTCAATAGTATTTGATTTGAAATGAAATTAGAAACTTTTTCTCATATTATTACTATTACTTTACAACATAATTTTGTTTAATAAATATTGAACATTATTGCCTTGTTTTACGAAATAAGTGTAATATCCTGTATTTTTATTTAATTAATTTGAGGAATTAATTAGGAAAAATACGTTTTAATTAAATTACGTGAATGAAGTAATTTAAAGCGATTAAATAATACTTGTGGCTATTATATATTAATCAAGATATATATATTGATTAATATTGCATTATGGTATTTACTAAGTGCGTATAGTAAATAATTGATAATTGTGGTTATACAACATAGCGAGTGATATGTGCGTATTTTATTTTATCTCACCGGGAGCCGCGTGTAAACTATTTTGAGGTGAGAAATGAGAAATATATTTTAAGTGACCCGAATGATAATTTAGAGGTCACGAATGATTCCAGATGGGTCGAAATAGTCGGAATAGGGTACCCAAGGGCATAGTTTAGGTCCGAGGTCAATTTGGGACCAAACCGGCACCTATTAAGGGCGTTATCGGTCATTTTACAAAAAGAGGTGAAGGGAACTATGAAATTTATATCCATATGTATGATATTTAGAGATTAGGTTTAGGGCTCATAACACAAAAAGGTTAGAGAGGTCTCACACCCCACTTAATTCTGGCGTCAGCCGCCACCCAAACTGAGTCGAGTGCGAGTAAATTAAATATCATCCTTAGCATGTGACGGAATATGAGACATAAAATTTTAATCGATAAGATAAATAATCTGATAAATACCAAATACTAATGACATCCAACTGATAGAACACTAAAGTGCGATATAAAAACTCATCACATGCAATCTCAAAATATCTCAATAATTAAATAATTAAAATTTTACTGAAATCTCAAGACAACTTTGGAACCAGATGGCCCAATATAACTTAAATATAGTCTCATAATAAATACGACGGAATAGAAAAATCTAACTACTAAAGCAATAAAAATAGCTTCAGCTGCATCTCCAAAAGATCTCCAATAAATCATATGCAGCTATTCCGAATTAATTTATGAAAAAGATTAGTCAACGCATGTGTCAGAGCCAAAGCCCCGAGCATGAATACCGACTACTACTCTCAATTAGGGTCCTTAAACCCAGACAATAGTGTTATATATATATCAACCATAACAATGGAATATTTTGATTAAAAAGATAAATAATTGCCAAAAATAAATTTCTAACTACCTGCAAGGTTTCTTTGAAATATGCCACACCAATATTATTTTAATTTACCTGCATTCCCAACAATGTTAAATTTAATTAAATGTACCATGAAACTTATTTACCAAGATAAACTTCCCCTTGTCAAATCCGCAGTTTGACCCCATTTAAATTGTTGGCCCCGCGATATGATAAGGTTCCACCCACACACCCGTTCCCTTGTCAAGGCCACCGTCTGATCCGTTTTTATCCTGCGATCCTTGCGATATGACAAGGTTCCACACACGACACGATATGAACCGTTTAAATTGTTGGCCCTGACACATTATGTCGCCAATAAATTTTAATACCTGGTTTAGTCCTGCGGTATTAATTTCCAAAATTTCTCAGACTCATTATTCAAATTTAATTTCCCCCACCCTTAAAAGCGATGTGAAAATCCTCAAAGTACCCCTTAGTCCCAACTAAGAGTTCCCAAACACAAATTTATCCTATCCTAAGTATAGAATGACTATAAAAATTTCACTCCACCTATACACCAATCCTAGGCTAACGTAGCGATGGTATAATGTAGATATTCAACCCCCACCCCAAATTATATAACCCGCATAGATTCACACTAACTAGTCCCATACCTAGAAAGCATAAATCGCAACTACGACCTACTTACTAGTCCCATACCTAGCAAGTATGCTATAAAAAGGGTGAAAACAAATTACCTACATTACCCAACGTCCCAGAGATGTCAAAATTATAATATTTCCATACAGTGGCAAAATCAACAATTTATAACAATATTCATAACAATATTAAATTCCCAATTGCTTAAATTTTACAAATGGCATCAAGTGGTGAAAGCGTAAAACAGTCACAAAACGGTCCTGAAAGGGGCACGATCACCTCGCACGGGACCAATGTAACTCGTAGGGACCGACCGCGTAGTCCCCGGCCTCTCGGTTTGAGTATACGATGAGAATTTTCAAAAATTTAAACTTAGGCTTAAAAACATGGCGTCAACGGGTGAAAACGTAAAAAAACCACAAAACGGTCCAGTGAGAGGCCCAATCACCTCGCACGGGCCCAATGTAACTCGTAGGGATCGACCGCGTATTCCTAGGCCTCCCCGTTTGAGTATATGACGAGAATTTGTAAAATTTAAACTTAGGCTTGAAAACCAGACGTCAAAGGATAAAAACATAAAACAACAACAAAACGGTCCCGTTAGAGGCACAATCACCTTGCACGTAACCAATGTAACTCGCCGGGACTGACCGCGTAGTTCCCGATTTAAGGATGAAAATGTAAAACAACAACAAACGGTCCCGCCATCACCTCGCACGGGACCAATGTAACTCGTATGAACCGACCGCATAGTCAAGGGACTCTAGATTTGAGTATACGACGAGAATTTGCAAAAATTTAGACTTAGGCTTAAAAATATGGCGTTAATGGGTGAAAATGTAAAACAACCACAAAATGGCCCAGTGAGAGGCATGATCACCTCACACGGGACTAATGTAACTCATAGGGACTGACCGCGTAGTCCCCGGCCTCCCGGTTTGAGTATACGATGAGAATTTGTAAAATTTAGAGTTAGGCTTGAAAACATGACGTCAAAGGATGAAAACGTAAAACAACAACAAAACGGTCCCGTTAGAAGCATCATCACCTCACACGGGACCAATGCAACTCATACGAACAAACTGCGTACTCACAGGACTCCCGGTTTGAGTATACGTCGAGAATTTGCAAAAATTTAGACTTAGACTTGAAAACTTGACGTCAATGGAAGAAAATGTAGAATAACAAAACGGTCCAGTTAGAGGCACCATCACCTCGCACTGGACCAATGCAACTCGTACGAACTGACCGCGTAGTCCCCGACCTCTTGGTTTGAGTATACGAAGAGAATTTGGAAAATTTAGACTTAGGCTTGAAAACATGACGTCAAAGGGTAAAAATATAAAACAACATCAAAACGGTCCCGTTAAAGGAACCATCACCTCGCACGGGACCAATATAACTCGTACAAACCGATCGCGTAGTCAAGGGACTCCCGGTTTGAGTATACGACGAGAATTTGCAAAAATTTAGACTTAGGCTTAAAAATATGGCGTCAACGGGTGAAAACGTAAAACAGTCACAAAACGGTCCAGTGAGAGGCACAATCACCTCACACGGGACCAATGCAACTCGTAGGGAGCGACCGCATAGTCCCCGGCCTCCCGGTTTGAGTATACGATGAGAATTTGTAAAATTTAGAGTTAGGCTTAAAAACCTGACGTCAAAGGATGAAAACGTAAAATAACAAAATGGTACCGTTAGAGGCACCATCACCTCGCACGAGACTAATGCAACTCGTACGAACTGACCGCATAATCACGGGATTCCCGGTTTGAGTATATGACGAGAATATGTAAAAATTTAGACTTAAACTTGAAAACCTGACGTCAAAAGATGAGAACATAAAACAACAACAAAACGGTCCCGTTAGAGGCACCATCACCTCACAATGGACCAATGCAACTCGTATGAACCAACTGCGTAGTTCCCAGCCTCTCGATTTGAGTATACGACGAGAATTTGAAAAATTTAGACTTAGGCTTGAAAACATGACGTCAAAGGGTGAAAACATAAAACAACAACAAAACGGTCCCATAATAGGCACCATCTTCTCGCACGGGATCAATATAACTCATAGGGACTGACCGCGCAGTCCCCGACCTTTCCATTTGAGTATAAGACGAGAATTCATAAAATTTAGACTTAGGCTTGAAGAGAAGACGTCAAAGGGTGAAAATGTAGAACAATAATACGGTCCCGTTAGAGGCACCATCACCTCGCACGGGACCAATGTAACTCGTACGAACTGACCGCGTAGTCACCAGACTCCCCGTTTAAGTATACGACGAGAATTAGCAAAATTTAAGACTTAGGCCTAAAACACGGCGTCAAGGGGTGAAAACGTAAAACAGCCCCAAAACGGTCCCGTAAGAGGCACTGGCACCTCGAACGGGACCCATGTAACTTGTATGAACCGATCACGTAGTCACCGGACTCCCCGTTTGGGTATAGGACGATAATTTGTAAAAAATTAGGTTTGGACAAAAAAACTTGGCGTCAAGGGGTTAAAGCGTAAAACAACCATAAAACGGTCCCGTAAGAGGCACAAGAACCTTGCATGGGACCAATATAACTCATACGAACCTATCGAGTTATCAATGGACTCCCGATTTAAGTATACGATGAGAATTTATAAAATTTATACTTAGGACTAAAAATATGGCGTCAAGTGCTGAAAACGTAAAACAGCCACAAAATGGCCCCGTAAGAGGTACGAACACCTCGCACGTGACCAATTGAACTCGTGCGAACTGACCGCGTAGACACTAGCCTCCCGGTTTGAGTATATGATGAGAATTTGCAAAATTTAGACTTAAGACTAAACACTTGGCATTAAGGAGTGAAAGCATAAAACAACCACAAAATGGTCCCTTAAGAGGCACGAGCACCTCGTACGGGACCAATTTAGCTCGCACGAACCTATCGCGTAGTCACCGAACTCCCAGTTTGAGTATACGATGAGAATTTGCAAAATTTAGACTTAGGATTAAAAACTTGGCGTCAAGGGGTGAAAACGTAAAACAACCACAAAACGGTCTCGTAAGAGGTGCGGGCACCTCGCACGCGACCAATGTAACTCGTACAAATCGATGACGTAGTCACCGAACTCCCCGTTTGAGTATACGACGAGAATTAGCAAAATTTAAGACTTAGGCCTAAAATATATCATCAAGGGGTAAAAACGTAAAACAATAGCAAAACGGTCCCGTGAGAGGCATGGACACCTCACACAGGACCAATGTAACTTGTACGAACCGACTGTGTAGTCACCGGACTCCCCGTTTGGGAATATGACGACAATTTGTAAAAAATTAAACTTGGGCCAAAAAACTTGACGTCAAGGGGTGAAAGCATAAAATAGCCACAAAATGACCACAAAAAACGGTCTCATAAGAGGTACGGGCACCTCGTACGCGACCAATGTAACTCGTAAAAATCGATGACGTAGTCACCGGACTCCCCGTTTGAGTATACGACGAGAATTAGCAAAATTTAAGACTTATGCCTAAAATATAGCGTCAAGGGGTGAAAATATAAAACAACAGCAAAACGGTCCCGTAAGAGGCATGAGCACCTCGCGCAGGACCAATGTAACTTGTACGAACCGACTGTGTAGTCACCGGACTCCCCGTTTCGGAATACAACAACAATTTGTAAAAAAATTAAACTTGGGCCAAAAAACTTGGCGTCAAGGGGTGAAAGCATAAAATAGCCACAAAATGGTCCCGTAAGAGGCACGAGCATCTCGTACGCGACCAATGTAACTCGTACGAACCTATAGAGTAGTCACCGGACTCTCGATTTTAGTATACAGAGAGAATTTGTAAAATTTAGACTTATGGCTAAATACATGGCGTTAAGGGGTGAAAACGTAAAATAACCCCAAAACGGTCCCGTAAGACGCACGGGCACCTCACACGGGATCAATGTAACTTGTACGAACCGACTGTGTCTTCAGTGGACTCCCTGTTTGGGTATACAACGAGAATTTGTAAAAAAATTAGACTGGGGCAAAAAAACTTGGCGTCAAGTGGTGAAAGCGTAAAACAGTCAAAAAACGGTCCCGTAAGAGGCACGACCACCTTGTACGAGACCAATGTAACTCGTAGGGACCAACCGCGTAGTCCCCGATCTCTCGGTTTGAGTATACGATGAGAATTTCAAAAATTTAGACTTAGGCTTAAGAATATGGCGTTAACGGGTGAAAACGTAAAACAACCATAAAATGGTCCAGTGAGAGGCACTATTACCTAGCACGGGACCAATGTAACTTATAGGGATCGACCGCGTAGTCCCCAGCCTCCCAGTTTGAGTATTCGATGAGAATTTGTAAAATTTAGACTTAGGCTTAAAAATATGGCGTCAAAGGATGTAAACCTAAAACCACCACAAACTGGTCCCGTGAGAGGCACGAGCACCTCGTACGGGACTAATGTAACTCGTACGAATCGATCGCGTAGTCCCCGGCCTCTTGATTTGAATATATGATGAGAATTTGTAAAATTTAGACTTAGGGTTAAAAATATGGCGTCAAGGGATGAAAACGTAAAACAGTAACAAAACGGTCCAGTGAGAGGTTCGAGAACCTCGTATGGGAGAAATGTAACTCGTACGAACTGACCACGTAGTTAAGGGACTCCCGATTTGAGTATACGACGAGAATTTGCAACATTTAGACTTTTAGGTTTAAACATTATTTGATTACTGATATCTTTTTTGTTTTGTTTCTTATATTTTTTTGCAGAATAACATTTTAGGGTTATATTTTATTCGCATGGAACACATGAACAAAGCAATGGTTTGCGAGAGGTAGATTGTTTATTTATTATTGTTGTTGATATGCGAGATTGTTATTTTAATTTTTTTTACTAGCCTTGCGGGCTTGTGTTGATTAAACAGGTTGATTTTCATGTATAAACAAAGGAGACTCTGTCGAATTTTTTTAAAAATTATAAAGAGTTGTTGATATGGGAGATTTTTTAATTTTTTTATAGCCGTGCGGGCTTTTGTGTTGATTAAACAGTTTGGTTTTCATGTATAAACAAAGGAGACTGTCGAATTTTTTTAAAAATTGTAAAGAATTGTTGATATGTGAGATTCTTATAGCTGTGCAGGCTTTTGTATTGATTAAACAGTTTGGTTTTCATGTATAAACAAAGGATGAAAACGTATAACAACAAAAAAAAGGTCCCGTTAGAGGCACCATCACCTCGCACGGGACTAATGCAACTTGTACGAACCGACCGCGTAGTCACGGGACTCCCGGTTTGAGTATACGATGAGAATTTACAAAAATTTAGACTTTGGCTTGAAAACGTGACATCAAAGGATAAAAATGCAAAACAATAACAAAACGGTCCCGTTAGAGGTACCATCACCTTGCACGGGACCAATGTAACTCGTACGAACCGACCGTGTATTCTTCGGCGTCCAGGTTTGAGTATTCGACGAGAATTTGTAAAATTTAGACTTATGCTTAAAAACATGGCGTCAAGGGATGAAAATGTAAAACAGTCACAAAACAGTCCAGTGAGAGGCTCGAGCACCTCGCATGGGATAAATGTAACTCGTACGAACCGACCGCGTAGTCAAGGGACTCCCGATTTGAGTATACGATGAGAATTTGCAACATTTAGACTTTTAGGTTTAAACATTATTTGATTACTGACATCTTTTTTGTTTTGTTTCTTATATTTTTTTGCAGGATAACATTTTAGGGTTATATTTATTATTGTTGTTGATATGCGAGATTGTTGTTTTAATTATTTTTTTACTGGCCTTGCGGACTTTTGTGTTGATTAAACAGGTTGGTTTTCATGTATAAACAAACGAGACTCTGTCGATTTTTTTTTTAAATTGTAAAGAATTGTTGATGTGGGAGATTTTTCAATTTTTTTATGGTCGTGCGGGCTTTTGTGTTGATTAAACAGGTTGGTTTCATGTATAAACAAAGGAGACTCTGTCGGTTTTTTAAAAAAATTGTAAAGAATTGTTGATATATGAGATTCTTATAGCTGTGCGGGCTTTTATATGGATTAAACAAGTTGGTTTTCATGTATAAACAAAGGAGACTCTGTCAATTTTTTTAAAAATTTTGTAAAAAGTTGTTGATACGCTTAACTAATATATTTGAATATTTTATTTTACTATAATATTATTTTGATAAAATGATTATTTATTGATTGCAAGTTGTGCACAAGAAGTTGAAGAGACATGTTTTTTAGTGTGTCCATTATATGTGACACTAAGAGAAGTTTTTGAAGCGTGATAACCATATTTATCATCTTAATTTAGGGTTAGGCTTGACAACCTGACGTCTAAGGATGAAAACGTAAAACAACAAAATGGTCCAGCTAGGGGCACCATCACCTCGTACGGGACCAATGCAACTCGTACGAACCGACCGCGTAGTCACGGGACTCCCGACTTGAGTATACGATGAGAATTTGAAAAATTTAGACTTGGGCTTAAAAACATGGCGTCAAGGGATGAAAACTTAAAACAAAAACAAAACGGTCCCGTTAGAGACCCCATCACCTCGCATGGTGCCAATGTAACTCGTAGGGACCGATCGCGTAGTCCCCCACTTCTCGATTTGAGTATACGATGAGGATTTGGAAAATTTAGACTTAGGCTTGAAAATATGACGTCAAAGGGTGAAAACGTAAAACAACAACAAAACGGTCCGGTTAGAGGCCCATCACCTCACACGGGACCAATGTAGCTCGTACGAACCGACCGCGTAGTCAAGGGACTCCCGATTTGAGTATACGATGAGAATTTTCAAAAATTTAGACTTAGGCTTAAAAACATGGTGACAACGGGTGAAAATGTAAAACAGCCAAAAAATGGTCTAGTGAGAGGCACGATCACCTCGCAGGGACCAATGTAACTCGTAGAGACTGACCGCGTAGTCCCCGACCTCCCGGTTTGATTACACGACGAGAATTTCAAAAATTTAGAGTTAGGCTTGAAAACCAGACGTCAAAGGATGAAAACGTAAAATAATAACAAAATGGTCCCGTTAGAGGCACCATTGAAGCCCTTATGCTTTTGACTCATTTGAGTCTAGACTGTATAAGAGCTCATCTAGTTTGGAAATTGTGACAAAATAGTGTCCATCCTAGAAACCAAAGAGCTTCAGAGATTGGGTTGCTTCTTCTTCTATCCATCTTGTGATGATCCTGAGACTATAGCCATCACTTACACTTAGAATTTCATTCTTGCATTTCATATTGCACCACTATGTGTATTAATGTTGTGAGTGTGTTTAAATCCCTCAATTTGATTTTTAATAATTTTTTGAGAATTTAAAACATATTTTAAACAAGGTTTTATTTAATTAAAACTTGATTTAAAAGGTCTTGGGGTTAATGTATAAATATGGATTGTTGTGATTATTGGCCTAAAGTTACTCTGGGTAGAAACCGAAAGCGCTAGAGACTCTAGGGTTGGCTTTGTAATTATTTTGGGACGCGCGTTTACATTCATCCTCAGGCCTACACCTGCTGTCCTCTGATTGGCCTGAACTGTGTTTCTTTACTGAGACAAACCATCGCGTGCTTTCAGCCCTTAGATCAACCCTTATCGATGGCCTGCGTGTCTTTTGAGTGAATCCCAGTTTAAACCCTTTAACCAATCACAGTATGTTTAATCCACCGCCTGTTATGAGCCCTTAGATTGTAGTCAAAGGAGCTTGACTCAATCAGAGCCCTTGATTTTGAACGAAGCTCTGGAATCTTCTTCTCTTTCTATTTAAAGGCCTCTCATCTCATCCTTCGAAAGCTTTTGCCATTTTGAAAAGTCTCAGAGAATAGAGAGAGGAGAGAGAAGAGAGAAGAGAGAAGAGAGAAGAGAGAAGAGAGAAGTTAAAGAGAGAAACCAAACCCTAGTTAGAAACCCTAACTTCGTCCAAATACCTCTAAACCTAAACCACTTACCTCTCCATAAACACCATAACCAGATAAACACCATCCTTAGTGTTTCCTGAGATTATGAGAGTTAGAGTTGAGTGATTTCTGGGTTGCTGAAATCCTTGTGTTCATAAATCTTATTTCCAACTTAGACATAAACTCAGATCTTGTTTCTGTTTCAATAGAAATCATAGATCTGTAGTTTTGCATGTCATAGTACACTTAGTTGCATTTATTTCTCATCTTGAGAATTTCGTTGTTGATTGTTTTCTGATAAAACATTTTCTTACTTCAGAATCAACAATAGATGTTTTTCTATTTCTGTTTTTACAAAACCTAACCTGACCTAGTGGGATTCGCACTTGGAGGGTTCTCAATCCCCATAATATTTTCAAAAGTGATTGAGAAAGGTCTTGACCGATTTCTTAAGCAAGATCTCCGTGGAATCTGGGTTATTTTGAAAGGTCAAAAAGGTTCTTGGTTTTGTAAGAAAGAAAAATAACAAATACACTGCATATAGACTTTATATGTGATTTGTTAGGATCGTCTGTAACTAATAAGTGTGTGTGTGTGCATGCATGTGTTTTAGAACACCATTCACAAACATCTTCACACTACAAACACTCAAAGTGTTGGCTATAAGATTTGGTGAACAATAAGTCGACGTAAAGTGCTGAAACAAAGAAGAGTTGACAAACTGAGACAACTACATCAACAAACAAGATCTGCAGAAAAGTTAAGGACGCCAGAGGGTACAATCCTGAACTTGTATAGATTTGTTTTTGTGTGCATGTTAGTTAAATAGGTTGTAACTCATATATTTGTTTTAGTGATTGTTTTTATTTTACTCCGTAGAGGGAGTCGTGGATGTTTCCTCAAGGTTGAGGTTTTACCACGTAAAAAATCCTGAGTATCAATATTTCTACATCTTCTCATCCCTTTCTAATAGTGTGCTGAGTTTAAAACATTTTAAACTGTTTACTAAAACTTGTTATCAAATCTTGTCCATATCTCGTACATAATTTTGTTAACACATCTTGTGTTCAAAAACGTTTTGATTTAAGTAAAGAGTTTCTTCAACAAACTTTCGGAGTTGCTTAAATAGTTTATTTTCATAAACGGCTTTGGCAACGCTATTTCAATTGGTATCAGAGCTTTTGGTGAACTTTTTTCAAAAAGATCCTGAGTTTCTGAAACTGTTTTCTCAAAATCAATTATGGACGAGAAAAACGAAAGATATGGTAACTTGACCAGACCTCCAGTCTTTGATGGAACCAATTTTTCTTACTGGAAAGTAAGAATGATTGCTTTCATTCAAGGCACTCTGGGAGATTATGTCTGGGATATTATTGAAAATGGATACTCTTATCCAACTAAACCAGCCACTGATGGAAGCAATGAAAGGATTAAGAAAATATTGAGTGAGTTTACTCAAGAAGAGAAACAGGTTTCTCGAAATAATAACAAAGGCAAGAACGCTATATTTATGTCTATTAACGAACATGAGTTCAAGAGAATCTCATCCTGTACCACTTCCAAGGAAGCATGGGATACCTTGATTACTGCCCATGAAGGAGACTCTAGGGTAAAAGCTGCTAAGACTCAGATGTTAATCCAACAGTATAATACCTTAATCATGTCTGAATCTGAGTCTTTCGATGATTTCTATATGAACCTTACTGATATTGTCACTAAACTTCATGCCAATGGTATAACTTATGATAGACAAGAAATTGTCTCTAAAATTCTGAGATCATTACCACAGAAATTTGACAATAAAAGATATGCTATTGAGGAGATGTGTGATATAAATCTAACTCCTGAATTACTCAGTAGCAAATTAAGAACTGTGGAAATGGAATTAGAATTTAAGCAACAATTGACCCACACTAATAGGAAACATACCAATTCCAATCTTAGCTTTACTTCTAAGATGACCAAGCCTGAGTTAAACACCCCTAGTAATGATTCTGATGAGGACTGTGACTTAGAAAGTCTAGATAATCAGATTGCCCTAATGACAAAACAATTTAAGAAAATTGTTAAATTTAGAAACAGTGTTGCAAATAGACAGGGCAAGTCTAATTATTCTACTCCTTCAAATCACAAGCCTCATGAGAAACCTCATGACAAACAGAATAAGGACAACACAAGACCTCACAGAGACCTCAAGAAGACTGAATGCTATAGATGTGGTAAACTAGGACACATTGCTCAAGACTGTAGAGTTAACTTAAATACCCAAAACAAACACTCTAGAGCCAACATATGCAAAACCTGGGATGACTCAAGTGACTCTGAAAATGAGGAACCTGAGACATCTGATGGTTTTGATCCTTGTTTATCCTTCTTTGCCAAAATCATATATAATGATGATATGCCTATGCTTGATAGTGAGGATGAGTCTAGTAATACTAGTTATGTTGCTGTGAATCATACTTTAACTGGTTTAGATGCTTTACTTACTGAGAACATTAATACTTCTTCTTCGGGGTGTGTGAGTCAGAGGGGAATCGATACTGCTGATGTCAATGGGTGCGTGAGTATAAGAAATGAAACCTTAGGGGTCACTTCACACACTTCACTTAGTGACTCAGACAATGATGATCTCCCAGACATTCACACTCTATATGCTAAGACTCTTAAGAAAAGCACTAGACTAGAAAAGATTGTGATAGATCTTACCAAAAAGCTAGAGGATCTAAGCCTAATGGTAAAACTGAATGCTGAAGAGTATACTACACAATGCATGTCTCATGAAAGTGAAGTTAAAGTGTTTGATGAAAAACTGAAAACTTTAACTGAAGCTAATGAAATTCTGGAGAAAAAATACAAAGGGACATTATTAGAATTGGAACAAACAAAAGAAAAGACAACAACTGTTTTCAAAAAATTTACCAAATTTGAAAACAATTCTAAATGTTTTGAGGAATTCGTTGCTGAATCTAAAACCAATTCTGATGATAGAACTGGAATAGGGTTTTGCCCCAATTTGAAGACACAAACTAAACATGTTGAACCTATCAAATTTGTGTCAGGAGGCAAAAGACCTATTGAAACATGTCCAGACTTTCATTCTCTAAAAACTGAGTTTGATCATCAAAACACTAACACTGGAGACACAAGTTGCTCTAAGCATGAAAGTTTACCAAAGGGAAAATATGTCTGCCCCCCAATTAGGAAAAGTGAACCTGCTTTCAAACCTGTGCTACCTAGGAATAAAATTCAGCCTCAAACTTTCTCAAAACCTTTGTTTAGAGACTTTCCTAAGGAAAACCCTATTCTGAGCAATCTTTATTGCTCCTATTGTGATATATATGGTCACTCTTTCGATAATTGCTATGCTAGGAGACTGATTAAGCCTATCTACAACACTCCTATGTATCATAACTTTAACTATTCTAGGAGGAGTCGTAACAATTATGTCCTTCCCAGGCCACCAGACAAAAACTCTAACTATAGGAATAGAAAGACTAAACCTAAAAGGACATTTACTAGAAGGATTCCCAGAAACTTTTCTAAATCAAATGCTCAGGTATTTAATTTTACCCAAAATCATGCGCAAAATGTTTTTCAACAAAAATCTACTGCTCGCAAATTTTATCAAATAAGAGAAAATCAGCGCAAACAGAAAACCAGAGCAATTTGGGTTAGAAAAGATGATCTAGTACCCCAGATGAAGTGTAATATTGTTATTTCTGCCTTAAAAGCTGAACTTACATCTTCTGGTTGGTATCTGGATTCTGGTTGTTCCAAACATATGACAGGTGATGATACAAAACTTTTAAATAAAACCCACTTTGATGGTGGAAAAGTTGTTTTTGGTGATGGTATATCATCCCAGATCATAGGCAAAGGAACCCTTAAAGAAAAAGGTCTTCCTGTTCTTGAAAATGTCCTCTTAGTTAAAGGTCTTAAGGCTAATTTACTTAGCATTTCGCAATTCTGTGACTCAAACTACACTGTTACCTTTTCAAAGAACAATTGCAAGATTTTAAATGAAAAGGGAGAATGCTTAATTACAGGATTCAGGACCCCTGACAATTGTTATACTGTCATGTCTAGTTCTGAAATCTGTAATGTTGCCAGAATGGATGACAACGAGATATGGCATAACAGAATGGGTCACATTAATTACGAAAATTTGAGTAAATTGTCCTGTCAACAAATAGTTAGAGGAATACCAAAAATTAAACCTATTCATAACATTGTCTGTGGTCCCTGTCAAGAAGGAAAAATTGTTAAAGCACCTCATAAAAGGGTTAAAGATATCCTTACCTCTAATCCCTTAGAACTCATCCATATGGACCTAATGGGTCCTTCTCAAACTGTTAGTCTTTTGGGACACAGTTATATTCTAGTTATGGTTGATGACTTCACCAAATTCACTTGGGTAGCTTTCTTAAAACAAAAATCCGATACTTTTTAAACTTTTTTAAAGATTCTTTTACGGATTGAGAATGAGAAAGACACTCAAGTGAATAGAATCTGAAGTGATAGAGGTGGTGAATTCAAAGACACTGGTATTGTAGAATATTGTGACTATAATGGTTACAAACATGAGTTCAGTGCTCCTAAGACCCCTCAACAAAATGGAATAGCTGAGAGAAAGAATCGAACTCTTCAAGAGATGGCACGTGTCATGCTCCATGCCAAGAACTTACCTAAGTATTTTTGGGTAGAATCTATTCGTACAGCTTGCCATCTTATTAATAGGGTCTATCTTAGAAAGAATTCGAAACAAACCTCTTATGAACTTTTGTACAATAAAAAGCCTAATCTTAAGTACCTTAGAACCTTTGGTAGTACCTGCTATGTTTGCAAAGATAGGGAACACTTATCTAAATTTGAGAGTAGAGGAGATAAAGCCATATTCTTAGGTTATTCACCTAACAGTAGAGCTTATCGAGTGTATAATCTTTGCACTAAGACCTTAATGGAATCCATAAATGTAATTGTTAGTGACACTACTGTAGAAAGCAAGACTAGTGAATTAACTATAGAAGAAGAATCGTCAAATATTTTAGAAAATGACTCTTCTGAAATAGATAATTCATTACCTATTGAGTCACCTGAAGTACCTAACTGGGTTTCTAAAGATCATCCCATAAACAACATAGTTGGTAACCCTAGTGAACCAGTACGTACAAGATCCCAACTTAGAAATTATGCTCTTTATGCATGCTTTGTTTCTCTTGTGGAACCAAAGAATGTAAATGAGGCATTGAATGACTCTCACTGGATTTCTGCTATGCAGGATGAACTTTTACAATTTGTCATTCATGATGTTTGGTTTCTTGTTCCACGTCCTGATCACAAAAAGGTTATTGGTACTCGTTGGATTTTCAAAAATAAAACTGATGAAAATGGGATGATAATTAGAAATAAAGCTAGACTAGTTGCTCAAGGTTACTCCCAAATAGAAGGACTTGATTTTAATGAGATGTTTGCTCCTGTTACTCGTTTAGAATCAGTTCGTCTGCTTCTTGCTATAGCTTGTCACATGCATTTTACATTATATCAAATGGATGTTAAATCTGCGTTCCTTAATGGAATACTTGCCGAGGAAACCTATGTAGAACAACCTAAAGGGTTCATTGACCCTAATTATCCTAATCATGTATTTCGGTTGAAAAAGGCTTTATATGGTCTTAAGCAAGCTCCTAGAGCTTGGTATGAGCGCCTGTCCAGTTTTCTGCTGGACAAAGGTTTCAAAAGAGGTGGAAATGACCAAACCTTATTTGTCAAACATTTTGGCAAACACATTACTATCGCTCAAGTCTATGTAGACGATATCATATTTGGATCCACTTCTACCTCAGAAGTAAAATCTTTTGCTGAAATTATGAGTAAGGAATTTCAGATGTCCCTTATGGGGGAGTTACAGTTCTTCCTAGGTCTCCAAGTCAAAAAACAACCAGATGGCTTGTTTCTTTCGCAGACTAAGTACGCATTAGAGATAGTTAAGAAATTTGGCCTCGAGAGTGCTAAAAGTGCTAAAACGCCTATGAGTACTACAGAGAAATTATCTAAAGATGAAAATGGAAAATCTGTAGACTCTACCTTATATCGTAGTATTATTGGCACATTACTCTATCTGACTGCCTCGCGTCCCGATATCATGTATGCTGTTTGTGTTTGTGCGCGTTATCAAAACAACCCCAAGGAGAGCCATTTAAACACTGTTAAACGCATAATTAAATATGTTAAAGGCACTCTAAATTTAGGAATTTGGTACACGAATGACACACCTAGCACTATTATTGGGTACACTGATGCTGATTGGGCTGGGTGTACTGATGATAGTAAAAGCACTTCAGGCGCATGTTGTTATATTGGTAATAACTTGGTAGGATGGAGTAGTAAAAAGCAGAACTGCACATCTCTCTCGACTGCTGAATCTGAATACATAGCCGCCGGTAGCTGTTGTGCCCAATTGTTGTGGCTTAAACAAATGCTAAGTGATTATGGTATTCTAGAACCCACACTTCATCTCTATTGTGATAATCAAAGTGCGATTAATATTTCTAAGAACCCAGTTCAATACTCGCGAACTAAACACATTAAAATAAGACATCACTTTATTCGTGAATTAGTTGAAACCAAGGAATTAGAAATCAATTATCTTTCTACTGATCTACAACTTGCAGATTTATTTACCAAACCTCTTGATTATAATAGATTCATTTCTTTACGTAAATCTATTGGTATGATTTGTGTTGAGTAAATACCTGTTATATTTGCCAAGTTCTTTCCCTTTGTCCATTTGAGACAAAATGGGGGAGAAATTTGAGTCTACTGCATATACTAAAAAGCTTGATCTTAGTAATTCTTTGCAGGTATTCTTCTTATACAGTCATTCTTCATTGTAATAATAGGATGTTAAACTGTATATAGTTGAGTTATGTAATTTTTGATTTTTAGGATTTGGGTAGATAGAACTTTTATAGGAATAAGTTTTTCTTATTTGTTGTCGCCCTACGAGTTGAGATGACTCAAAGGAGATTTTGTCTCATATTTCCAAAGGGGGAGATTGAAGCCCTTATGCTTTTGACTCATTTGAGTCTAGACTGTATAAGAGCTCATCTAGTTTGGAAATTGTGACAAAATAGTGTCCATCCTAGAAACCAAAGAGCTTCAGAGATTGGGTTGCTTCTTCTTCTATCCATCTTGTGATGATCCTGAGACTATAGCCATCACTCACACTTAGAATTTCATTCTTGCATTTCATATTGCACCACTATGTGTATTAATGTTGTGAGTGTGTTTAAATCCCTCAATTTGATTTTTAATAATTTTTTGAGAATTTAAAACATATTTTAAACAAGGTTTTATTTAATTAAAACTTGATTTAAAAGGTCTTGGGGTTAATGTATAAATATGGATTGTTGTGATTATTGGCCTAAAGTTACTCTGGGTAGAAACCGAAAGCGCTAGAGACTCTAGGGTTGGCTTTGTAATTATTTTGGGACGCGCATTTACATTCATCCTCAGGCCTACACCTGCTGTCCTCTGATTGGCCTGAACTGTGTTTCTTTACCGAGACAAACCATCGCGTGCTTTCAGCCCTTAGATCAACCCTTATCGATGGCCTGCATGTCTTTTGAGTGAATCCCAGTTTAAACCCTTTAACCAATCACAGTATGTTTAATCCACCGCCTGTTATGAGCCCTTAGATTGTAGTCAAAGGAGCTTGACTCAATCAGAGCCCTTGATTTTGAACGAAGCTCTGGAATCTTCTTCTCTTCCTATTTAAATGCCTCTCATCTCAGCCTTCGAAAGCTTTTGCCATTTTGAAAAGTCTCAGAGAATAGAGAGAGGAGAGAGAAGAGAGAAGAGAGAAGAGAGAAGTTAGAGAGAGAAACCAAACCCTAGTTAGAAACCCTAACTTCGTCCAAATACCTCTAAACCTAAACCACTTACCTCTCCATAAACACCATAACCAGATAAACACCATCCTTAGTGTTTCCTGAGATTATGAGAGTTCGAGTTGAGTGATTTCTGGGTTGCTGAAATCCTTGTGTTCATAAATCTTATTTCCAACTTAGACATAGACTCAGATCTTGTTTCTGTTTCAATAGAAATCATAGATCTGTAGTTTTGCATGTCATAGTACACTTAGTTGCATTTATTTCTCATCTTGAGAATTTCATTGTTGATTGTTTTCTGATAAAACATTTTCTTACTTCAGAATCAACAATAGATGTTTTTCTATTTCTGTTTTTACAAAACCTAACCTGACCTAGTGGGATTCGCACTTGGATGGTTCTCAATCCCCATAATATTTTCAAAAGTGATTGAGAAAGGTCTTGACCGATTTCTTAAGCAAGATCTCCGTGGAATCTGGGTTATTTTGAAAGGTTAAAAAGGTTCTTGGTTTTGTAAGAAAGAAAAATAACAAATACACTGCATATAGACTTTATATGTGATTTGTTAGGATCGTCTGTAACTAATAAGTGTGTGTGTGTGTGCATGCATGTGTTTTAGAACACCATTCACAAACATCTTCACACTACAAACACTCAAAGTGTTGGCTATAAGATTTGGTGAACAATAAGTCGACGTAAAGTGCTGAAACAAAGAAGAGTTGACAAACTGAGACAACTACATCAACAAACAAGATCTGCAGAAAAGTTAAGGACGCCAGAGGGTACAATCCTGAACTTGTATAGATTTGTTTTTGTGTGCATGTTAGTTAAATAGGTTGTAACTCATATATTTGTTTTAGTGATTGTTTTTGTTTTACTCCGTAGAGGAAGTCGTGGATGTTTCCTCAAGGTTGAGGTTTTACCACGTAAAAAATCCTGAGTATCAATATTTCTACATCTTCTCATCCCTTTCTAATAGTGTGCTGAGTTTAAAACATTTAAACTGTTTACTAAAACTTTTTATCAAATCTTGTCCATATCTCGTACATAATTTTGTTAACACATCTTGTGTTCAAAAACGTTTTGATTTAAGTAAAGAGTTTCTTCAACAAACTTTCGGAGTTGCTTAAATAGTTTATTTTCATAAACGGCTTTGGCAACGCTATTTCAACCATCACCTCGCATGGGACCAATGCAACTCGTACGAACCGACCACATAGTCACGGGACTCCCGGTTTGAGTATACGACGAAAATTTGCAAAAATTTAGACTTAGGCTTGAAAACCTGACGTCAATGGATGAAAACGTAAAACAACAAAATGGTCCCGTTAGAGGCACCGTCACCTCGTACTGGACCAATGCAACTCGTACGAACCAACCTCATAGTCCCCGACCTCTCGGTTTGAGTATACGATGAGAATTTTGATAATTTGGACTTAGGCTTGAAAACATGACATCAAAGGGTGAAAACGTAAAACAATAACAAAACAGTCCCGTTAGAGGCACCATCACCTCATACGGGATCAATGTAACTCGTAGGTACCGACCGCATAGTCCCCAGCCTTCCGGTTTGAGTATACGACTAAAATTTGGAAAATTTAGACTTAGGCCTGAAAACATGATGTCAACGGGTGAAAACGTAAAACAACCATAAAACGGTCCAGTGAGAGGCACAATCACCTCGCACGGGACAAATGTAACTCGTAGGGACCGACCATGTAGTCCCCAACTTCACGGTTTGAGTATACGACAAGAATTTGTAAAATTTGACTTAGGCTTGAAAACCTGACGTCAAAGGATAAAAACGTAAAACAACAACAAAATGGTCCCGTTAGAGGCACCATCACCTCGCACGTGACATATGTAACTCGTCGGGACTGACCGCGTAGTCCCCGACCAAAGGGTGAAAACGTAAAACAACAACAAAGATGAGAAATATCACATTAGTTTTCATTTGTTTCACAACACCTACTTTGTTCTCCTAAATTATTTGCAATTCCATAGTTGCTTGAAAGTCTGATTAACAAGAATAATGAGTAGTGTGTTTACTTTGTCCTCTATAGTTTATAATAGATTTTTAGATTTATAAGGATATTTTTTTTGTCATAAGCTTATGTTATTAAGAGATGGAGTTAAGAAAGCATTTGTGAGTTTTCAAATGTTTAGGAATTCCTACCATCTTAATTCAACTAATAATTTAAATTTTAATAAAATGCAAACTTTGATGAGCTCATTAATTTTAATTTTAATTATTGGATGTCTTGCTTATAACTTATGATGTAACTTTGTTGGCTGATAATTATTGGCTGAAAAATTGATTATTTATTTCATATTGGCAGTGATAAATACAGGACATTGTAATAATGTGGGGAAAATTGGGTTTTTTTCTCTGAATATGTTTTGTGTGAACACTTAAGCTCATGAATGTGACTAAAAGAAGGCAAGAGTGTCTAAATAAATTTTACATAAACTTTATCTCAATATTTCTAATACTCTTGCGCATCGCGCGGGGTTTAAAAATAATTATAACTTATAAAATGCATTACATGACATAAGACCCTCTTTAATTTTGATGAGTTTTTGAGCTATCCACGTGGCAGTATTATAAAGCTGAGTAATCTTGATTTCATTAATTTTTTCTTTTTAAAAATGCATTACACGATTTGAATTCCCTCCCTCATTGAGAGAGTCATGTGGCTGCCTCCATTACCCCCACCCAGTTAGACCGTTTGAATACATAAGCTATAATATGTGTGATTCCACCTCTATGTAATAATTAAATTTGCAGCTTGTATCGTCAGATTGACAGCATCCCAAAAATCCAAGCGTCACCTCTCACTCATGTCTCTCTTGTCTCCACTGTCACAACTCATGCAGATTAAACCTTTTATGGATTTCTTTCTTCTTTATATATCCACGTGGCAGTATTATAAAGCTGAGTTATCTTGATTTCATGAATTTTTTCTTTTTAAAAAATTAAAAAATAGAAGCCCATACGTCAGATTTTTGGGTTTCTCACTTTTTTCTTTTTCCTGTACTCTGTCTCCCCCATTTCTCATTAAACCCATTTTGGCCTATACAGATCATTCATTTACTGAAGGCGGTAGGGCCACAGGACCTTTCCCCTTATCCTTCCTTTTGTTACTTTAAATACATCCCCATCCATTTGCCTCCCTTAAAGGTCCTGAGCGCCCTTGATGTATAATGTTGTATTATACAAATTTCATGAATTTATTAATAATAGTTGTCGAAAGACCCATTTGTTAGCCTGCACTCATACTTTATTAATATTTTAAAATTAAAAAGCGACTCTATAACATCAAAGTTAAATTTATGCATGAAATAAAATTTGATTATTTATTACATGAAATAAATGATTATTAGGACATAAATGATTATTACGACATAAATAAATCACTAGTACAAACATTCGTACATGAAATAAATGATTATTAGGACGCGTAGTTAATTAGTTCAAACACTAAGGTCGAACCTTATAGAAGTACAACAAAATGGTTTTCTATTGCGCACTAAACATTTTGGTAAGTAAGACCGTTGCGTATCGGAATCAACGTATTCTTTGTTGTAGTTCGATATATTTTGTTCGTAGTCTTCCCCATCATATTCAGTTATGCATTCCGAAAAATAATCATACCCAGAATTAGTGTAGTCGGAAATATCGTTATCTGATGCCATCGTTGAGTCGTTATATATATTAAATAATTGTTCCTGTATCTGATGACCTGATAACATCGCGCGTTGTGCACTGTGATAATGTTGTAAGATCCTCTCCATTTTCCATATCTCTTCCTCAAATAAATCAATACAAAACATATCCACTTCTTCGGGATATATTATGGGTCAAAGTGCAGCATCACGATTTTTCGGCACGGTCAAGTGATGATAATGGCAAAGAACCTCGAGGTCACACCTTTCATCATATTTATCTGGCCATGTGAGTTGTTCCCAATGGTACTCAACTCCATATTCAGGTTTCGAAGTGGGAGATATTAGGAATATATGACCAAAGTCGTTAAGAAAACGTCGAGATGTATTAATTGGATGAGTTTGGAAAATTCGTTTCTTCCCATACCAATCGTTACCAACAATATATGTGTATGATCCATTGTAAATGGATGAGTTGTAGGGAGAAGATGCCATCTTATAATTGTAAGAATACAGTAGAATATAAAACTATGGAAAGAATCGTTACAAACCTTTATATAGATAACTTTTAACCAAACAAGTTAATTTATATTTACTGTGCAAATTTATGTAACTCTGTCATTACTATAGTAATTATATATGTATTGTCAAAACTGTGCAACTTTATGTAACTCTGTCATTACTAGTAAATATATATTGACGTATTAATTTGGTAATATACATTGGTAATTGTAAATCCTTATAGTAATTATATATAACTGTACTAGTAAATATATATTGACGTATTAATATGGTAATAGTTAATATATAGTGGTAGTAGTAAATACATACAGTTATACTATATAAGTGTACTTGTAAATATATATTGACGTATTAATTTGGTAATATATAGTGGTAATTGAAAATCCTTATAGGGTGGAATATATAACTGTACTAGTAAATATATAATACAACGTATTAATGTGGTAATAGTTAATATACAGTGGTAGTAGTAAGTACATACAGTTATACTATATAAGTGTACTAGTAAATATATATTGACGTATTAATTTGGTAATATAGAGTGGTAATTGTAAATCCTTATAGTAGTTATAAATAACTATACTAGTAAATATATATTGACGTATCAATTTGGTACGACTTAAAACACCAGTGGTAATTGTAAATAGTAAAAACATATACAGTAGGTACACATCCCAATTGACACTGAGTACACATCCCAATTTTGACCCATGCAGAAATTCAAATTTCTGCACCCCAACTTCTACAGAGAACTCTGTAAGTATGACGACAGATACACAGGAGGTACACATCCCAACTTCCACAGATACACAAGAGGTACACATCCCAATTTTTACCCAGTAGATAACAAATTGTTCCAATCGTTCAAATATTTTTATAGGCAACTTTTAACCAAATAAGTAAATTTTTATTTACTGTGACACATATAAAGTAAATTGTAAATTGTAGTCCAAAAATAAGTAAATTATAAATGTAAAGTAATAAAGTAAATTGTATTGGTCCAAAAATTGTAGTAGTCCAAAATAAAGTAAATTGTAAATTGCAGAGATACCATATCTGTATAAAGGCACAAATTTTATCATTGTGCAGGCACACATCCCAATTCTGTAAGAGGATTTCTATATTTGTATGGACATATCAAGAGTATTTTTACCAGCCTGTGAAAAGGCACACATACCAACTATAGTAAGAATTATGCAGGCACGCATATCCAATAATTATGCACACATACCAAGAATTATGTAGGCACGCATATAATAATTATGCAACTATAATGATTTTTACCAGCTTGTATAAAGGCACACATACCAATAATTATGTATGCAGACACAAATTTTATCATTCTGCAAGCACACTTACCAATTATTTCTATGAACATATCAAGATGCTTCCTATCACATTTATAAATAGATCGATAAATTATGAAATTTATAATGCAGCTTATTAAACTTCTAAGAAAAACAAATCATGGTCTCCTCTAGTTCTAGCGATGAGGACCAAAATCTTATGCTACAATATGCTCAATTTAATGAAGATGGATCATCTGATGATTCAGACGAGGAGATGATAATTATGATGGAGATTACGCGGTGGTGTGCTGAAAAAAATATAATTCGCGATGGGAAAGAGCTCGAAACCAGACGTCGAGTTAATTATAGGAGAGAAAGGGGTCATGATGGGAATATTACTTTGGTGAAGATAAGGTATATAATAAGTATTTTTTTCGAAGGAGATTTAGGATGCGGTATAGTATTTTCAATCGTATCCTTGAATCTGTTTGTCATTATGATAACTACTTTGTTCAGAAGAATGGCGCTTGTGGTCATACAGGTTTAAGCTCCCATCAGAAAGTATTGGGGGCAATTCGACTATTAGCTAACGGGGGTTCCCATGATGTGTGGTTTGAGCAGTACGCCATGAGTGAAACCACTCTATTAGAAATAGTAATTAGATTCACAGAGGCAATTGTTAGGATTTTTGGTCCCCGGTACGACAGAAATCCGACCGAAGGCGACGTCACAAGGTTACTAGAACAAAATGCTAGTAGAGGTTTTCCAGGAATGCTAGGCAGCATAGATTGCATGCACTGGCGTTGGAAAAATTGCCCAACAGCATGGCACGCACAATATAGTGGTCGTAAACAGTCACCTATTATAATCCTTGAAGCGGTTGCCTCGTACGATCTTTGGATTTGGAAATTATTCTTTGGGGTGCCTGGTTCTTGCAATGATTTGAATGTCTTGCACCGATCTAATGTCTTTCAAGAATTGCGCAATGGGACGAGAGCTCCGGTTAATTATAATGTTAACGGAAATTCTTACGATATGGGCTACTACCTTAGCGATGACATTTACCCTCTGTACGCTTCAATAGTAAAAACATTTAGGAACCAAAATGGTATTACACAAAAACAGAAATTATTTTCAAGTACCAAGAAGCGTGCAGAAAAGATGTTGAACGTGCATTTGATATATTACAAGCTCGATTCGCTTTTGTTCGGGAACCTTGTAAATTATGGAATAGGGCGTCACTATCAACCATTATGAAATCCTGCATTATAATGCACAATGTGATTATTGACGATGAACGTAGAGATTGTCCATGACAAAATGAGTACGAACACAATGATGAAACACCTGTAATTATGAGGGACCAAACTAATTTCTACGACTACCTCATACGGGATGCTAAGATAAGAGACGTAACTAAACATCAACAGTTATAGAATGATTTGGTAGAACACATTTGGAACAGCCACGATGATAAAATGGTGTCGGTTGATGAATTTATTGTATTTTTTATTTTATTGGTTAAATGTTTTGTATGTTCCATTAATAATTTATATTTGTAGGATTGTCGTAGTGATCATATAAATGTTATTCTATGTAAAATAATGGTTTAATCGACAATATTATATCAGCGGAAAATTATTAAACAACACTCACATTTCATCTATTTAAGGGTGGCATTTCATTTATTAAGATGGATAGTGAATCACTCTCCATACACCAAAATAAAAAAATGAAATACAATTATGAGGGTTCAATACATCTTTTAAAAACACTACTGGTCATTAATTGAACCGCTTGGACCAGATGACCCGGCAGAATTCGATTGCAACTTAGATATCGCAGCTTCGATCGCAACAACCATCGCTGTTAGGTCATTGAACCTTTTAAAATGAAACTGCTTTTGCATTTTATTCATATGGGTCATATCCAGCTCCATAATGTACGATTTCTCTCATCCTAGGCGCACGAGCTGATCTTGCTTTTTGGTGAGTTGATCAGCTTGCTTCATTTGAATGAACGCATCCATTTGTGAGTCAAATTTATGGGCACGGTTACTCTTCAACTCCTGCTTGATTTTAAACATTACATTGAATTCTTTGCAATGTTTAAGTACCACGTTGTTACAATCCAAGCTCTCAGAACGCGCTCGTTGACGGGCACATTATTTTTCGCCCTTCCTACCTGGGGGTATATCCGGTACGTCTCGTACCCCCGGAATGTCATCTTCGCCAACGGGTGTAGGGCTGTTATCATTCCCCGCTGTATTTTGTAAGTCAACTTTTGGTAAATCTTTCAAAATTCGATAGCAGTTATCGTACGTAAAATGTTTTTTCGTTTCAGCGTGGTACGCTTCCCATGCATCTGTAATCGCTTGGAACTCATTGGTCCCGCTCCCCATATTATTTATTTGGTGAGAAAGCTTCGCAACATATATCATTATGCGATGCGATATATGATTGTAACGTGTCGACAACATGGATCTCGTACGAGAAATTTTAATTCCATTTGCGACGTTATACTCATTCATTACGATATCCCAAAATGTGCCCGACGGCATCGAGTTTCCTTCAATACTTCGAGCGGTATATTTAGCATAAACACTACATAAGACTTCATCTTCAAATGGAGTCATATTAGATTATCGAACAGTACTCGAAGCAATTGGTTGAGAAGACGACATATTTTCGGTATAAAAATAATTTTTTTTGAATGAGATTAAGAAAATACAAAGGGAGAGAATTTGAGGCTAGAAAAAAATGGGGTGAGAATGATAAATTGATAATCTGTTTGGCCTCTATTTATAATGAAACAACCGTTAAGTTACACGCAGTAAAAATATTCCAACGAACTTGTATTATTCGTAGCAATTTGCTACGAACTTCTTTTCTTCGTCGGAAGTTCCTACGGTTATCAAAAATTCGTAGGAACTTCCTACGAAGAATAGAAGTTCGTAGCAAGTTGCTACGAACAATACAAGTTTGTTGGAATATTTACTGATTCATTAACCATTCAGTAAATTTGTCAAACCCTTACCATTCCTTCTACCTTATTTGGCATTTGTCTCTCACCGTTGCAGTCCTGTCGATTGCCAACTTTACAAAATTTGTTGGATATACTCCCCACCATTGTGGATGCTCTTAGGCCCTTTACCTTTTTAGTGCAAAAAATCATCACTCAAATTTATATATTTACATTTCTCTTTGTGGATGATCTTACTATAAGTCTAACTTGAGTCTTATAATTCCTTTAAAAGATTATAATGGAAAAATTCTATTCTACACGAAATTTTGATGGACAAAGTGATCGAACTCAGAAAAAGACAAAAACAAGTTGGTGGAACCCAAAAGATAAAAAAATAAAAACCTTGGCACGTGAAAAGTCATTTTTTGTGCTTCCTTTTCTCATTCTTTATTAAATCTTTAGGGCTTTCTTTTCTCATTCGTTTGTGCCGTCCTAGAGTCATTTTTTATTCGTTCATATCAAGATCACTACACAAGTTCTTAACAAGGTGGGGATCCAAAAAGAATACATTCGTCTCACATCTAATCAAGTAAGTTTGATTTGATAAATCTAATTTATACATTTGGATAAATAGGAGATTTTCAGGGTTTCTTTCTTTATAATTGTGAATTGTTCATGTTCTTAATATTTTTTTAAAATCTTTTTTTAAGCATTTTGTGACAAACATTTTTCAAATGTTAATATGTTTTTTGATAATTTCATTTATATTCTTAATGTATTCAAATCCAAATGAGCAAAGTAATGACCAATTCATATGTTCAATGAGAATTGATGGGGATTCTTAATTTAATTTTTGTGGCTATATTGACCAACTTTGATACTATTTTTAATTTATTCAATTGTGATTTTTGACTGTCAGGCAAATTTATAACTTTTTAATTTTCTGTTTAATGAGATTTGCTGTCAAAACTACTATAATTTTTTTTTCTTAATGGAGTTTGGTATTATGCATGTTTGGTTTGTATTTATAAAGTTTACTGTAAATTCGATTGTTTAATGATTTTGCAAACATCATTTGTGTTTGTATTTTCAATTTGTTCTGTCACTTTTTCGATCCATGGTTCCATTAAAATGGAATTGCTCTTTAGACTTAAGTTGCTCGTTGTTTTTCTCATATTCCTTTTCATGTTAAATTTCATGTGTCTCTTATGCTTGATTTAATTTATGCATTAAGATCATTTGAATTTCTAATTTTCATGAGATTCAAGATTAATCGTGATTAAATTGGAGTTAAACAATAAACCACTAGACATAGTATCTGACTAAGTTTATTTTTTTTAATTTGATTTAAAATGATCGCTTTAATTAAACCCGCATGATAAACATTTTCATATCTCTTTTGACGAATCAAAATTCAATGCAACTTTCTTTTCTTTTATTATGTAAAATAAAATGGACTCGTTAAGACGATATTTAGTGCTATCTTGATTTGATATGCCGTGGTGTTTTGAAAATTTTGGATTGGTAAACTAACATATAAAATCTCATGATTCATGTTAAGAGTTTAATAGCACCAAGTGAGTTCCTTTGTCAATATTCAAATTTTAGACTCACAGAGAAATAAAAATAAAATAGAACTAAATAAACAACTAAAGTAAAAATAATTTGTTTACAAAAATATCAAAATAAGCATGTTTTCCATTATGGATAATATCAGAGTAATTTTGGAAGTAAAACTTTGACCTTATTCTCATTCAAGATTTAAGAATTATGTATCTCAAGATCGATCAATTTTATTGGGTTGTCGTGCAATTACTATATTTGGAGTGGAATATATTTTGGTCTAGAAATATCTTTGTATTTAATATAAAGTTATGTGAAATACGAATTCTTTTTTAGGATAGCGCAAAACATCATGTTTCGCATGAAAATATGTGAACATTTGGTGTATGTATGGACATCTTTGCCCATTAGTCTTACACACTAACTTGTGTTCTAATTTTACTCTATGTATGTTAATTTCACCCTACTCATTAAGGATCCTTCTAATGCCATACATTTTTTTTAAATGGTTATATATTTATAGAACCGTACTAAATGATTAAGGACAAAAAATGGAGCGGTCATTTCTTCATAAAGAAAATAATCATGGTACCTAATCTAACAATTTTGAAATCATATAACTTAATATAAAGATGAAAGATCCATTTGTTTGATTTCCACGTATCAACCACTAATGGTAAAATTAATTGATACGTGAGTTCTCTCTCCCAGTAGTTCTCTCAAGACTCTTTTCTTTTTTCGGTTCTCCTGTTTTTCTCTTTCATTTTTATCTCCCAACAATATCTAATTCTCTATTTTCTCAACTTTCTCTCTTCCCCCATTTTTTTGTGAGACGCTTTAAATAAGAGAAGCTGTTTGCTGCTGATTTTGTCCCTTTTGATTTTTTTTGTTGATCGATTTCGATACATGGCCTTATGATGAAGATCGGGAGCATTGTTACAGTTTAAGGTGCTAATTTTATTTCCTTTTTTCGGACTTTGTATTTTATGGTGATGTTATCCTTTAATTTTATTTATCATTCTAATCTATTTTTATCTGTCCCTTATATTTCTGTTAGATTTTACTCACATTTTTTAGTGTTTGATACGTTAACCAAGTGATGTTCCTTATGATATGTTCTCGCCAATCTTGAAATTGGTTTAAGGGGTTTAAAATTGTAATCCTTTGTTTGTTTTTGAACTGTACAAAGGTTGGACAGTGGAGAATTATGCGATGCTTGAACACGAGTATGACCATGGGTATTGGGTGTGAAGGAGTTGGGTATAGGCATTTTTATTATATGGTTTGACAATTGGTACAGAGGACATATGATTTTATTGTGTGTTGTTGAGAGGAAATAAAGCCATTGAACTCGGAGTGTCAATTTTTCTACGGTTCATTTGATTATTTATGGTTTGAATAGGTAATTCGAATTTTATATGTTCTGAGGTTGGCCAATGGATGGGATGAAATGTTATAGTTGTATAGTTTGTGAAAGTGCTGATTTATGCTTTGAAAATGAATTATAATGTATGTTTGCAAATTTAAGCTACTTAAGTCTATAGTTACAACTGTTAAGAGTTCGAGTCCTTAAAATCCACCTCTACCATGATCGGGACCCTATTTTATTACAAACCGATGTTTGTTTCCCTTTACAAAGCACAATTTTTTCTAATTAAATATCAAGTGTGCCTAATTTGTTTTCCTATAGGAAATGTCATTTTTATCTCTGTTTCACTGCTTATTTCCTGAGAAAATAAAGAAATTGGCAGAAATAGGAATGTGTGTCCCCTTTTCTTTATTTTCTTTTCTTAGCAATCAAAAAGCGTGGTAGAAAAGGTAAAGAGTTAACTAATGCAATTTTATTCGCGACTTAAAATTCCAATATAGATACTTTAATACCTCTTGCATCCGTATGACATACGGATCCTCTTCTTCAAAGAAAATGGGATTTGGAATTAAAAGTAGAAATAGATGGGTTCAGCATTTAAAAAGATAAGGAAGGTGCTTGAAATGATGGAAAATGGGTTTTTCAGAGGTGTCTTATAATTTCTACCCAGTCTTAACAATTTGTACCCATTTTCCAAATTCTATATTGCCTCAGACATTTTTTTTTCTTTTTCTTTTCTTTTAATATACTTCTATGTTGATCTTCATATTTTCATTGAAGTCAATGAGAATGTAATGTATTCTTTATTATTTTATTCATTTGCATGATAATATATAAGTAGTCTCCGAATCGGATTCGAATCCATAAATAATATATCGTTAAAGTGTGGCAAAGCTTATGTAGCTTGTCTATAGGTATAATTCAAGTGCAAGTATACAAATATTTTGTGTTTACTAAGTTCTTTACTCTTAATTGTCATATTTAAATGGATTTAATCTCAAGACACACGCTAAGTGAGTGTCGTGTCTGGATTAGTCTGTGTTCGAGGTCTATTGAGTGTCATTCAAAACATGAACCAATAGCAGAAATATCACGTCAGTGTCGCATAAAATGATTCAGAATCCCGAGTCAACCTAGAATACATATATTTGGTTTGATTAATTTTACAATACCCAAAATTAGTACGAAAATGATAAGGAAACATTGCTCTTGAATTATTAACCCATTAATAAGAGTAGCTTATTCTCTCTACTACTGCTACTACCTCCTTATGTGAAATGAATATAATTCATAATATGCATTAAACGATTGTATAATGTCAAAACAATCCTTTGCTACCTCTTTAAAACAACCATCTGCAAAACGTTTGTTCAAATCGATACACAATATATAAATCTTTTCAAAATCGATCACAATGCCCAAATCAATTTAGAAAAGCTCATTGAACGATGACAATTTGAAAAAATTGGGTAAGCTATTTCTAATGGATCTAATATTATGCATCATTTTGGAATGTCTTTTGAAGCATCAAGTAATAAAAAAGACATGTACGCAACATATAGTTACAACAAGAGCTACAAAGCGACTGCGCATTGCACGAGGCTAAAAATTAGTGTGTTTTTACATTTAAAATGAGTTTCATCTCATGATATTATCTTCATTTAAGGCATCAAAAGGGATCAAATTTCGTCAACCCTTGTCAATTCATTTAAAGGATGAAAATGAGAGCTCACAACACAAAAAACTGCATGATATTTGATGAGAATATTCTGAATGCACCCACTTATGCATATCACACCCATTTTTTTAAAAAAAAACATGAAACCCACTCCATAATGTCCAACTAATTGTAATTCATCCACTAAAAAATGATAGGGTACATTGCATGTTTTCTAAAAATTGATAAGGTATCTCACCCCCACATTGCATGTTTTCTAAAATGTGGATAGGTTATTAAAAATGATAGGGTATGTTCCAAGTATGTATTTAACCTTTGTCTCTCTTTCGAATTATCTCAAGTGAAAATAATACCATCTACATACACAATAAAGGTAGTGGCACGATATTAGTGCCTCTTGATGATGAGAGTGTGATCCGATTGATTTTCTCAAACTAAGAATATGGAGATTTATTCAACCCATACAAGACCTTATTAGTTTACACACTAAATTATATCCATCGGTGTGTTTTAAACAATGAGGCATCAATATATACGTTTTTTCATCCAAATCACTGTGGACGAAGTCATTTTTACATCCAAATAATGCAATGACCAAGAAATTATTTTTTACCCGGGAGAGAAGGACTCGTACATAGTTTATCTTAGAAACTTGAGCAAATTTTTTCTTGATTATTAATCCCACGTGTCAGAGTGAAGCCCTTTAAAACTAATTGGGCTTTATAACTCTATATTTTCCTATTAACTTGATACTTAAGTCTATAGACCTGTTTGCAACCTAATGGTTTCTTTCCTTTGGGAAATGGAATAATATTTTAGTCATTATTCTTATTGAGGGCCATTATTTCCTAAAACACAAATTCCTTCCATGGAGACTGATTAAGGGCATCTAGAACACTAGAAGGCATTTAAATCGATGATATGAAAAAAAATATGGTATTTAAGAGAGAAGGCATCATAAGATACAAACTAAGATATGTGATGTTTTGTACAATCACGAACACCCTTACGAAAAGCTAAATAAACATAAATATTGATTGAGTGAGTGCGTGAATACATAGCTTGAGGGAGACTTCTTGGTCCTTGGGTGAGATAGTGGTTTGTTTTTCTTTCCTAGTATATACAAGTATCTCTTTCGACTATTTTAAATCATTATTGTCAGTAGCAATAGTCATGGTCAACCCCAGAGGTAGGAAACTCCACCATGAATAAGAAAATGGGGGAAAGTAAAGTAACCGACTAACATAATGTAATAGTCATGGAGATAAAACGACGATGAGTAGAAAAGCAATAATATCGATACCTATTTTGAGTGGCAAAGTACCTACGAAACATACATTGGATGGCCTTTGGGTCCATTTTGCTACTCCGGTGACAAATGTGGACATTACAAAATAAAGACTAGGGATTGATAGCCTAGAACCACGTAAGGCATACGATTAATTAAATATGTTATAGAAAAGGTTGCATCGACAAAAATGATTTACTTACGCCCATATATATATATGAGAAGGGAACGAGTCATTTTTGTAATATGACGATGTTTTCTTCCAGCTACACCATCTTTTTACAGAGTATCATCGCATGAGGTTTGATGGGCAATCCCATTATCAACAAAAAAAGGCAAGGACGCCATACATAAACTCCCCTCTATTATCGAATTACATGATCTTGAAGGGACAACGAAATTGAGTACACGCATCTTATACATGTTTGAAAATGGAATGAACTTCACTTTTAGTCTTCATAAGAGAAAGTGAAGTATAAAGATCAAACTCAACAAAATATATAAAACCAAGTAAATAAGTATTTATTTCATGACCTCACAAAATAGAATTAACAAGTTATAACAGATATCTAGTTTATTAATATTGATAGGATAGGTCAAACGACATTGTTTTAAAAAAAATGCATGTTTTACTTTAGCTTAAAAGGTTCAATATAGGAAAATATGGGGAGTATATGCTTCAAAATAAGAATATGTTAATGCCCTAGTATATCATGCCATCATATCAATAAATCTTTATTCTTATTATTATTCTTAACATAAGTTTTATTTGAAATATAACAAGAAGTGGGCCTCGTATCCAACAATCATAAGACATGTCTTCACATTCACTCACAATCGTTTTCCTCATGTTCAAGTCCTAAAAGATACAATGAGATGGAAAAAATGTAACACTACTATTCAAGTTTTGGGTAAGGTGATGGGTGAAGATAAGATTATTGTAAGATTTGGAACATGAATAATATATGATTGGATAATATTAATATAGACAATGATTGTTCTCTTTCCCATCAATAAAGGAGAATGATACACTCTCTATCATAGTCGTATCCCTATAAGAACACATGTTGTATGAAGATAAATTGGAGGCCAAACCAATCATGTGATCAGTGGCCCCTAAATATTTGATAGAAGGTGGTGCTTTAGAAGATGCAAAAACATGATTTCTACAATGAGAAATATATTTCTAAGCAAGATTAAATGTGGACGTAGAGGTAGAACTGTGATGAGTATCAAGTAAAGTTGTCATATATCGAAGATATGTAACATCTTTCTTAGTAAAGTTATGTTTCTTAGGAAGAAAATGAATAATAGGTGCACATTGTAAGGACATAATTTCATAAATGTCCGTCACAATTAATTATATCGCATACCGCTACAAGTCGTTGAAGAAGTTTAAGAGAAATCTACATCAACACGGATCCGAATTAATCAAGTTCTTTATTAAAAAGACTCCGCAGAGTTTACTTTGGTAAGGTTATGTTTTTAATACCTTAACTTTCCACTTAGAGCTTTTGGGATATTTTTACAAAATATTTTCTAAGTGTTGGAGCGGACTTTTTCGTCAAAATTTGAGAATGAGTATTTTTTCTAAGTCCTGAAGCGTACCTCAATTTTGACGTCCAGGTCGTTCAAACGAGATTGTAAGGACACAAATTTCCAATTGAGTCCATATATAGTTTTGGCTCAATTCCGGACAAAAACATTTATTCATAGGATAGTATTTATTTGTAATATTCTCAAGCCTATGAAGTATGTATTGAAGACGTAGTGGCAAAGAATTTAAAGCTTCATCAAAATGCCGGTTTGTGTGCCTCGTTTCTACGTCATCAACTAAAGTTCCATGCTCCCAAGGTATGAATGTAATTATATTTATATAGGAGCTTGGAACAATATGTATTGGGTGTTAGGTGTAATAAAAACTGCATTTTATTTTCAGAAAGAATCAATTAGAACTTTAAAATAAGTATATAAAAGTTTCTGGGCCAAAATCGAATTTAATAAACTTTCTGGTCGTTCGTTAGAAATGTCGTTCGAACGAGTTTTTTCATTCGAACCAGGTTTTGTTCGAACGAGTTTTTCGTTCGAACCAGTTTTCATTCGAACCAGTTTTCATTCGAACCAGTTTTCGTTCGAACGAGTTTTTCGTTCGAACCAGTTTTCGTTCGAACGAGTTTGCCAACGACCCTAAACTGGTCAGTCGTTCGATATGTCGTTCGAATGAGTTTTTCGTTCTAACGAGGTATCTAACGAGATTCTAACGAGCCCAGGCTAGTCGCTCGTTAGAAGTCTCGTTCGAACAAGACGCCAGGGCGGGAACAGTTTTGAGCAGTTTTTTGCAGTTTTCTCCCACTTTCCCCACTTGGTTTTTAACCAACTTTTTCAAGACTTAATATGTGCGGGAAACACATTTTTCCAATTAACTTTTCCATTCCATAGCCATCTCTTAGAGAGAACTTGAGAGCTAATTTATTTAGGGAAAATGTTCATGTTTTGAGTGTTAATTTTTAAAGAAAAATTCATACACACTCTAGTTTACACCCAATAGTTGTTTATTCCAAGTTTCTATATTCATATTCTTTACTTAGAGTTTTGGCACCGGTTTTCTCTACCGAATTGAAAAAGAGACGTTTCGGGTTTGCTTCTACACCCCATCATAAAGAAGACTTTTTGTTGAGATTCTACCCACTTGGAGAAAGGCTCCATGCTTGGGTGACGGTGACCATATAAAGTCCCATCGGTGGATTCCGAGACCATGGTGGTGTTCCGAGGTTGTTCGCTAGGAAGAGGTTTCTACGAGAAGAAGCATCGAGGCTTGAGAGGGATCGAGTCAGTCGTTGTAAGTCTATCTGTCTTGTAATTGTAATTCCATATCTAGTGGACTTGTGGCTAGGGCCGTCCGAGGTTGTTTCCCGTCTTGGGTTTTTCCTCGTACATCTCGGCGTAGTGTGATTTTGTTTATTTTATCTTGCTCATCATTTAGAATCCATGCTTTAGGTTTAATTCAAGATAAAATTTGGTTTATTTATCACACTCACTTTAAATGGGACTTTAATTTAATATTGGGTAAAATTGTGTAATTCAAGTCACGAACTCAAATTGGTTTGGCCTAACTTTAGAAATATGAACAATCATAATTTAGGCAAATTCTAGGACTTGAATTTAATTGGACTTAATCGGTTTCAGTGAGTATTAATTGTTTTGTTTGTTTCATTAATTCTCACTTTCGTTTATGAGTTATCTAAAATTTGGAATTTTAGTATTTGTTTTGTTGAACCATCACACTGTTTACGCTTCCGCATAGAGTTTTTACATACAAAGGAAATTATACGCTTTCAAATTGGTATCAGAGCCAAAAACGATAAATTATTTCGTGAAGATCCTTTTAATTTTTGGCTAAAATGGATTTTTCCCCATTTTCAAAATTTCCTATTTTCGATGGTTCAAACTACGCGTATTGGAAAGCGCGAATGAGATCGGCACTAAAATCTATCGACGAGAGAGTTTGGATGTCTGTTGTTACCGGGTACTCCCCACCAACTTACTTAGTTGAAAATGAACGTGTTATCAAACCCGCCGATAGATGGACTGAAAATGAGTTTAAACTTGCTAATTTTAATTCCCGTGGCTTAAATGCCTTGTTTAGCGTTGTCGCACCGGATGAATTCCGACGTATTATGACGTGTGAAACCGCTAAAGAAGCTTGGGATATTTTACAATTAACTCATGAAGAAACTAGTGTCGTTAAAGCTTCAAAACTCCAAAACCTCACCACTCAATTTGAAACTATCAAAATGGATGAAAAAGAAACTTTTGATAAATTTTATGCTAGACTTTCTGATATTGTTAATTCATCCTTTAACTTGGGAGAGAAAATACCTGATGACCGTGTTGTAAAGAAAATTTTGAGGTCCCTACCCGATAGATTTATTCCTAAAGTGACCGTTTTAAATTCTTTACCCACTTTAGCCTCTACGAAATTAGAAGAGATTGTAGGTGATTTACAAACCTATGAACTAGATATGTTTCCCTCTAAAACTGAAAAGAAAATTGAAAAGGGTGTTACTTTAAAAGCCCGAAAATAGGTCAAACAAGTAGTAGAGAGCGATAGTGAAAGTGACTCGGAAGATATGGCTTTGTTTGCTCGCAAATTTAGAAAATTTCTTAAATTTAACAAAGATTAATTTAAAAATGATTTCAAGAAATTTGATTCTTCTAAAAATGATAAAAGCGAGAAGATTTCTAAAGCCGAGAGGATCCCTAAACCTAGTAATGATAATTTAGATAGGGACGAGTCTAACAAGTGTTTTGGTTGTGAAGGTTATGGCCATCGAGCTTATGAGTGCCCCACTAAACTAAGGAAAGAGGGTAAATGACCCACTGCATATAATGCAACCCTTAGTGATAGTGATAAGGAAGAAAAGCCCGATTCCCCCACTAAGAAAAATTTTGTGGCTTTTATGGCTAGTCATGTGAGTGATTGTGACAACTCATCGATTGATGAAACGATAGCACATGCCACTTCCAAGGTCATTGTTCATGATTCCCTTATTTTTAATGATAGTGAGAGTGGAGAAGAGAGTGAAAATGAAGAAGAGGTTGATGTGAGTGAACTTCAAAATGCTTTTCATGAATTATATAAAGAATCTATTAATTTGAAAAGAACTAATTTGAAGTTAGAAGCTTGTTTAAGAAAGAGTGTCAAGGTCGTTGAAGATAGTGCCTTAATAGAAGACCTTAGGACACATGTGAGGACTCTTCAAAAGAAGCTTGATTATGTAGAAGGCGAAAGAGATAGCCTTAGGGGTTTAATGGAATCCTTGAAAAAGGAGCTTCTTGCTTTTGAAGAGCGTAATGGTTTACTAGAATCTAACATTGTTGAATTGGAAAATAAATTAAAAGATTCTAGTAATGTCAAATTTGATTTGGAATGTCGTTCAGAAAAACTAGATAAAATGTTAGGAACGGTCCAAATTAAAAATGACACTTGTGGTTTAGGCTTCAATCCTTGTAATGAATTTACTCATAATGCCCAAACCAATGTTTTAGGAGAATCAACTAGGAATACTTTTAAAGATCACTCCTTAAGTAAATCTTTTCGACATGTTCTCACTTGTACACATTGTGGTCGACAAGGTCATCTTAGGAAATTTTGTTTAGATCTTAAACGAATTCCTAGAAAACCCCATAGTAAAGTAACCACGGTAGTTAATGTTTCTACACCCCAAAATAGTCATTCCTCATTAATTTGGGTTAGGAAATCCGACTTGGTTGCCTTACAAAATAGGGTTGTTGATTCTCATTTACTTTCACATCCTTCCTCCCTTGCTAAATCTAAAGGGTGAATGTGTTAGTGTTTGCATACTTTAGCGTTTGTACTTAATACTATATTCACATGCTAAATGTATGCTTGTTTTAGTCATTTTCTAGTCATCGCCTTATTTCATATCCCATGCTAGAAATCATGACTTGTTTATCTTTTTGTATTATATTTTGTGTTTGTATTAATTGAAAAATATAAAAAGATTTTTGTTTATTATTTGTGTTTTATTTATTTCATTTAAGCTTAATGAAAAAATACAAATGATTTTTTGTTTGTCCTTTTGAGTAAATATTTATTTTTGATTAAAAATGTTAAAAACTCAAAAAGATTTTATTTTGTGTGTATTTTTGTTTGACACACTTTATGTGGCATATATTTGTGTTTGAATCCTATCGTTTACGCTCCCATGTGGCTAGAACTTTTGGTGTAGATTTTCAATCCTTAAAATGTTCTTTACCATGTTTTATATGGAGTAGTTGGATTTTGTATTGTTTAAATGGATTCTATTTCTATATGCCTCTTTTCACACATGCACGAGCTCTTTTGAAATTTTAATGTCACATGTTATATTTGAGCTTTTTGAGGTGTTCTCCTATCAATCTAGTCATCTAGATACCTATGACCTAGGAGGACTAGTGCATGTCAAAATCCGTTGCATGTGAGATTTGTGTGAAAAATGAAAACATGATAAATCTAAATGTGGACGGGGAAGGGCTCCGAAAGGATGAATTAAATCCTTTGCGATAGTAAGCCACCGTTGATTGGATCTAAAAGAAATACGTGATCCAAAGGCCTAAAAACAGAATATTTGGCATTAAACAGAAAGCAATTGCCAAGGCCTATGTTTGTATGATATATTCATTCAAAAACAAAAGAATATATATGCTCATTGAGGGAGAATTGGATGGTATATCAACGGTTTGCACAATGTCCATTTATCCTAGATGTCTTTAATGTCATGACTCTATTTGGTTTGTAGAATCATCATCATGCTAGGCTTGTATGCATTGTGTATGTTTGTTCATTGAGTTCAATCTTTATATTGTCACATGAGGTTATATTTAACTGTGATGAAGTTTGCAATCAAATGAGAACTCCGTGAACGTTTCTTAAGTGTTTGGGTCTAAATTTAATTGTTGCTAGTACACACCCCTACACTTCTGTTTCCATATGACACATTTTTGCCATACAAGTGTGCAAACTTATTGTATTTTGTGTCATGTGTGTGTTTATATCTATCTATATATGCTCGTACTTATTGGTATATTTATAGTATATATATATATATGATATTTGTTTATCTTTGCCTTGCTTTAATTGCCCATATGCTTTCATGTCTTAACACTTTAAGCTTCAACATGCTAGTTATTAGTTCTTTATCCTTTGCCTATTCCTGAACAAAAAGGGGGAGAATGATGATAGGGGGAGAAATGGTATCTAATCCTATTATTATCGTATCCTAGTTTGGGGGAGATTTATCTTAGGGGAGACGTCTTTCTAAGTAGGTCATGTGTTTGATAAAGGGGAGAATTAATTTAGGGGGAGTAATTAATTACTTGCATTTAATATTTTGATATTCCCTATGCATTTGATGAGTTTTCTTAAGTGTGCAGGAATTATTCTAAAGCGACATCTTTCTATGGAAAAGCATTTGATCCTTGGGTTGAGTCAAGTTTGGGCGGGTTATGTTTTGAGTCTAGTAGAGCTTGACGTCCCTTTAGGATTTTTTGTTTGGTTTTTCTCCCGAAATAGCCAAAGGGGGAGATTTGTAAGGACACAAATTTCCAATTGAGTCCATATATAGTTTTGGCTCAATTCCGGACAAAAACATTTATTCATAGGATAGTATTTATTTGTAATATTCTCAAGCCTATGAAGTATGTATTGAAGACGTAGCGGCAAAGAATTTAAAGCTTCATCAAAATGCCGGTTTTTGTGCCTCGTTTCTACGTCATCAACTAAAGTTCCATGCTCCCAAGGTATGAATGTAATTATATTTATATAGGAGCTTGGAACAATATGTATTGAGTGTTAGGTGTAATAAAAACTGCATTTTATTTTCAGAAAGAATCAATTAGAACTTTAAAATAAGTATATAAAAGTTTCTGGTCCAAAATCGAATTTAATAAACTTTCTGGTCGTTCGTTAGAAATGTCGTTCGAACGAGTTTTTTCGTTCGAACCAGGTTTCGTTCGAACGAGTTTTTCGTTCGAACCAGTATTCGTTCGAACGAGTTTGCGAACGACCCTAAACTGGTCAGTCGTTCGATATGTCGTTCGAACGAGTTTTTCGTTCTAACGAGGTATCTAACGAGATTCTAACGAGCCCAGGCTGGTCGCTCATTAGAAGTCTCGTTCGAACGAGAGTCAAGTTCGTTCGAACGAGACGCCAGGGCGGGAACAGTTTTGAGCAGTTTTTTGCAGTTTTCTCCCACTTTCCCCACTTGGTTTTTAACCAACTTTTTCAAGACTTAATATGTGCGGGAAACACATTTTTCCAATTAACTTTTCCATTCCATAGCCATCTCTTAGAGAGAACTTGAGAGCTAATTTATTTAGGGAAAATGTTCATGTTTTGAGTGTTAATTTTTAAAGAAAAATTCATACACACTCTAATTTACACCCAATAGTTGTTTATTCCAAGTTTCTATATTCATATTCTTTACTTAGAGTTTTGGCACCGGTTTTCTCTACCGAATTGAAAAAGAGACGTTTCGGGTTTGCTTCTACACCCCATCACAAAGAAGACTTTTTGTTGAGATTCTACCCACTTGGAGAAAGGCTCCATGCTTGGGTGACGGTGACCATATAAAGTCCCATCGTTGGATTTCGAGACTACGGTGTTGTTCCGAGGTTGTTCACTAGGAAGAGGTTTCTACGAGAAGAAGCATCGAGGCTTGAGAGGGACCGAGTCAGTCGTTGTAAGTCTATCTGTCTTGTAATTGTAATTCCATATCTAGTGGACTTGTGGCTAGGGTCGTCCGAGGTTGTTTCCCGTCTTGGGTTTTTCCTCGTACATCTCGGCGTAGTGTGATTTTGTTTATTTATCTTGCTCATCATTTAGAATCCATGCTTTAGGTTTAATTCAAGATAAAATTTGGTTTATTTATCACACTCACTTTAAATGGGACTTTAATTTAATATTGGGTAAAATTGTGTAATTCAAGTCACGAACTCAAATTGGTTTGGCCTAACTTTAGAAATATAAACAATCATAATTTTGGCAAATTCTAGGACTTGAATTTAATTGGACTTAATCGGTTTCAGTGAGTATTAATTGTTTTGTTTGTTTCATTAATTCACACTTTCGTTTATGAGTTATCTAAAATTTGGAATTTTAGTATTTGTTTTGTTGAACCATCACACTGTTTACGCTTCCGCATAGAGTTTTTACATACAAAGGAAATTATACGCTTTCAGAGATGTCATCTCGTTCGAGCGACATATGTACTTCGTTCATGCGAGATAGCTATTTCATTGGAACGATCTCTAATACCGAGGAGGCGCATTTTTGTATAAATACTCATTAAATGGTTTTGTTTTCATTAAGAAGTCCCAGCGTTTTGAAAGACAGAAAACTGTGAAACTGCAGAATCCTTTTGACTTTTCTTTTAGGGTTTAATCCCTTTTTGTTTACAATTCACAAAAATCCCATATGCTTTGGTGAATCGTTTTGGTGTTCAAGAACACACTTTGCTTTTGTTTATTCTTTGTAGGGAGAACTCTACAACCGGAGAGCTGCGTGCTATTGTGGAGGGAGTCCTTATAAAGTTCACACTTGTGGAGAAGCCGATTCTTCTTCATTGTTGCCCACCTGGAGTTCTTGCGGGAGATTCTAGCCGACGACATCGGAACCGACACCTGAGGGTATTTCGTATGTCACTCTTATTTTCATTGTATACCGTGTAACCGTTCTTTACAAATTATAGTTAAAATAAAAGATTTTGCCCTTCGGGGATTTTTCCGGAATATTTGTGTCACATGCTTTATTTATTTATGGGTTGACACGCGCACACACATTGTTGCATGTTTAGGGGCTGAATTAATTTGGTTTAAATAGGCTCTAATTAAATAAGTGTTCCAAATTATAAATTTACGAATTTAATCAATTATCACACAGTCACGTTTTACAAATTGGTATGAGAGCCGGTTACGCTAATATATCGTGTGATCCTGATTTTTCAAGGATTTATTTTTTTGATACAATTTGACTTCTCACGCCATCAAATTGGTATCAGAGCGGGTTGTGCTAATTTATCGCGTATTCCTATTTTCCGCAAAATTTGTGTGATATTGATTTTTTTTAAATCAGTTTTGTGAAAAATCGTAATTTTTACGATGGAGCACTTATGTAATCGGATCCCCCCCTTTGATGACATGAGCACATGTTTGATGATATAAATTATTTGAATTTGACGTTTGCTAAAAGAATTAAAGTTTTGGAAAAAGAAAATTCTCGTTTTATATCTGCGATGGATCTTTTGCAAACGGTTCAAAATCAAAGAGATTTTTATCGTGAAAATTTTGTTTCTTTGGACCGAGACTTTAATGATTTAAAATTGTTCAAAAAGGAGAGTGGCTATAGAGTCCTATTTTTAGAAAAAGAATTAGAGGACCTTAAAAATTCGATGGTTTGTGTTTGTACGAAAGATGACAAAAATATTTTAATCAATGAGTTTGTGGTACCTGAAGAGACTCTTAGGGTAAATATTGCTTTAATTGAGGGAGAGAGAGATACCCTTATAGGAATTGTTGATAATTTGAAAAAGGTGCCCCTTAAATTGGAAGAGTCTAATTCTTTGCTTGAGTAAAAAATTTTGAAGTTAAAAAATGATTTGACAGACTCAAGTAGGTTTGATAGTGATGGTAATGGCTCATCTTGTTCTCATGCTTCTAGTGCTAAAGCCAAAACCATTATTTATTTTAGAGGGTCAATTAATCCCAAGGACGTTAGAAAATATCACACTTTAGGTAACATTCATCCCGTTTACACATGTTCACATTGTGGTAGGAAGGGTCACCTTAGGAGATTTTGTTTTGATCTTGGAAGAGGTCATAAGAAGTTTATGTCTAGTGTTCCCTTGGTTCCTAAATCCCCCACACGACGTTTCACATCTGTTTGGGTTAGGAAATCACTTTTAGAGGCACTAGATTTTAGACAAGTTGATTTCCGTTTGCTTGCACATGATTCTTCTCTTATCATATCATATAGATGATTGTGTTTGAATGTTTGTCATACACTAGTTGTGGTTTCATGATATATATTTTCTAGTGTAATGACATGTAAATTTTTGTATGTTTTCCTTTTTGAAAAATTTTGAAAAAAACAAAAAAAATTATTTTGATAAAATTTTTGAAAAAATTCAAAAAGAATTTTTGTATTTTATTTACACCTTTTATGGATGGACACTTAGGATGACCGAGTCACAACATCATTCCATTTTTTTTCATGTGACTATTTGATAGTGTTTTGAGATAATAGGTCAATTTATTCATGTTCTTTATAATGTTTGGAGTCATTAAGATATAATTAAGTGTTACTTCCTACATGTTTGACTCATGATTTTCTTTATTGCACACATGCACGAATTTGTTTGATTATTGTGCTTGTCTTATCACATGTTGGTTGGGTGTTTTCACTTCAATCATGTCCTTAAAACGAACAAGCGCGATAAAACTTGATAAGAAAGTTGTGCATGTAAGAGCTGTTTGTGAGTTTGTGTGATTTATTTAAAAATGGGGAAGGACTGCGAAAGGTTCAAATTTGACCTTTGCGAATACTAAGCCACCGTTTAAATTGGACCTAGAAAATTAAGGAATTTTATTATTCGGGATCCAAAGAGGGTCAAAAAAGAGCCCGAAAAAATTTAAAGGCAATAAAAAGAAATTCATGTCAATTATGGGTCAATTAGGTTTTTACACCAATTCTCCAAAGTTTGAGAATTTAGTTTATACACCTCTAAAAGAAAATATATATGAGGGAGTTTGAATGGAGAATTAAAACGGGTTTGCACGTCCTTGAAAGTCTTGAAAAAGCGCTACATAGTTTTGGACGTTATTGGTGTGGAAATCACTTTGACTTTGATTTGTTGATATGCATAAGACGATGTTATCTAAATTCAACAATTTTTTTACCTAAGGAAACTTTTGATGTTCATTCGTTAGGAGTACATGTATTCATCGTGAACATATGATTGATTGAGTTTATTTACCTATTAAATGTGTTCACACCCATTCATTCCGTTTCCATGACTTGGTTGTTTGAGTTTAAATCCATGGAGTGATTTTTGGTATCTTTTTTTTGTACGAAAAATTTGAAAAATCAAAAATAGTTTGTGAAATTTTTTAGATACACCTTTGCATGCGCGTAGTTTGAACCATGTTTGCTATGATTTTTTCATGACACTCCATGTTTTGATTGTTTCTTCTTATCTGTCTATTTGGGGACATCATAAAAGGGGGGGGGGGGAAGAATTATCATGTTATAGGGGATTTTTTGCATTATGGGGGAGATTTGATTTATTAATGCTTTATTCTTATATCATTTCAAACTCGATGCGTCACGAAGGTATTTTACTTTATCTCATGTGTGTAGGTACAAATATTGAAGATTTTTATGTTGCACACCCTGATGAGAAAAGCTTTGAGATTTGAAGAAGATTTTTAAAGAAAAGTTTGAGGTCTTGCAAATTTATTCATGGGAGGGTAGATTTGTATAGGCATTTTAGTTTTTGATAATTCAGATATTTTTATGTATGTACCGGCATAGACATAGGGGAAGGTTTGTAAGGACATAATTTTATAAATGTCCGTCATAATTAATTATGTCGTATACCGCTATAAGTCGTCGAAGAAGTTCAAGATCAATCTACATCAAGACGGATCCGAATTAATCAAGTTCTTCATAAAAATACTCCTCAAAGTTTACTTTGGCAAGGTTATGTTTTTAATACCTTAACTTTCTACTTAGAGCTTTTGGGATATTTTTACAAAATATTTTCTAAGTGTTGGAGCAGACTTTTTCGTCAAATTTTGAGAATGAGTATTTTTCTAAGTCCTGAAGCGTACCTCGATTTTGATGCCCAGGTTATTCAAGCGAGATGTCATATCGTTCGAGCGATATATGGATGTCGCGCGATGTATTTTGAACGACATATGCACTTCGTTCGAGCGAGACAGCTATTTTGTTCGAATGAGCTCTAATACCGAGGCGACGCGTTTTTGTATAAATACTCATTAAATGGTTTCGTTTTAATTAATAAGTCCCGGCGTTTTGAAAGATTGAAAACTACGAAAATACATAATCCTTTTGACTTCTTCTTTTAGGGTTTAATCCTTTTTTGTTTACAATTCACAAAAATCCCATATGCTTTGGTGAATTATTTTGGTGTTTAAGAACACACTTTGCTTTTGTTTATTCTTTGTGGGGAGAAATCTACAACCGGAGAGCTACATGTTATTGTGGAGAGAGTCCTTATAAAGTTCATACCTGTGGAGAAGCCATTTCTTCTTGATTGCTGCCCACCTGGAGTTCTTGTGGGAGATTCTAGTCGACGACATCGGAACCAACACCTGAAGGTATTTCGTATGTCACTCTTATTTTCATTGTAATCCGTGTAACCGTTCTTTACAAATTATAGTGAAAATAAAAGGTTTTTCCCTTCGGGGATTTTTCCTGAATATTTGTATCACATGCTTTATTTATTTATGGGTTGATACACGCACACACATTGTTGCATGTTTAGGGGCTGAATTAATTTGGTTTAAATAGACTCTAATTAAATAAGTGTGCCAAATTAGAAATTTACGAATTTAATCATTTATCACACAGTCACGTTTTACACACATAACTAATTAGGTATTATAGATGGACCCTTAAATTGAGCAAATTGGGGCCTATCATTTGACTGAGATGTAAAAGATTGATTGTGTAAATTCTAGCATGTTTACCAAGTATAAAGATTATACCCACAACAATAAAATTTCATTTTGTTTCCTTACTCTTTTGTGTATGGGTTTGTTCTATTATTGTGCGGTGAAAGAAATTGCTTAGATAAATTCACTTCAGGCTCATGCTTAGGATTCATAAATTTCTTCTTGTTTTCCTCAATTTGAATATATGAAAACACCTCTCTAACAAGATTACGCGTAGTATATATTCCCAACACTTTCACCCTGGAAAAATCATACTATGGGTGGATACTACATGAGAACTCATCAATTAGATTCTATTTTACCATAGCTAAAAATACTAATTGTACAAACCGTTATGTACATTTTATAGGGATCAACCTCTTCTTATTTTCAACGTGAAGTGTGATAATAGGTATCGAGAGAGAGATAATATTGTTTGAATTTTGCAATTTATGTTAGAGCGCATTCAACTTGGAAAAATTACCGATGGGTGAATAGGTCTTTTCAAAAATATCTCATAACTCTTTGGTTATTTTTACGAACAAGAAACCTTTTATAATCTATGGTTACATTGATTGTAACAACCATGTTATAACTAATGTATTCTCAGTACTTAACTTAAGATCATTCTTAGTCATGTATGTGACAATTCCATCAATATTTTCGATCATTCTTTGGCATGTGATATGAATATGAACTGATTGAGACCATTGCATATAATTTATCTCATATAACCTAATAGTGGTGATACACAGTCTTGGATGATACTTTTTTTCCACTTCTTATTATTGGAGTCGAACTTGATGAGGACTCAGCTCCTCCAAAACTCACCTATGAACCAGATGTGTTCTTAAAACGATTTTTATATATACATTCCTAATAAACATAATAAAAAATATTTAGAGAAACACATCTCTAGAACATAACAACAACTAGTATAATAGAGTGACACCACGTATAAACCTTAAAAATTAGTGGAGCAATGCATACCTCAGTCGTGAATAACAAAGAAGGAAAAATGGGTTAAAACACGACATACCTAAATTGAGAATAAGGAGGTTAAAACGAGATGATAAAAATTGGTTGGATATTCCTCTAACCTTGAGCATGGGGAACTACCCCATGTAACCCAGTCCAACTCAACTCGGAGTTAGATCCATAAAATATGCTGAATTTCTTCAAAGCCTTCACATAGACTAGGGTTTACGCTACTTACCCTAAGGGTTTAGATACATACGCTAGATCTTTATGAACCACGCTTTGATACCATGTTATATTTATAAGATAATCAAACTAACATAATAAGATAAGATGAGAATAAGAAGAGGGGGGTAGAAGAAGAAGAAGAAGAAGAAGAAGAAGAAGAAGAAGAAGAAGAAGAAGAAGAAGAAGAAGAAGAAGAAGAAGAAGATGATGATGATGATGATGATGATGATGATGATGATGATGAACCAGAATGGAAAAAAAGTACCACCCCTATCATAGTGAACTTTTCCCTGTGATGGACATTAATGAACCATCATTGATGGATGTTTCACTAACACGATCAATTCAACTACTAACCACTTGCTCACCATCCACTAGGGCTCCGTATTTTAAGTTTTTTATCCAAATAAATTTTTGGCATGTAATAAGGATTTCATCTAAAAATTGAGGAGTTCAGGAAAAATAAGCAGAAGCTAATAATGCCTATCGCAAAGTTCTTGATTTTATGAGCTTCTTGATTAGTAAGGCTACTTGGGAATAGTATTATCATCAAAGTAGAATGAAAATACTTCATTATTTCATCACATTATATTTATACTAAGAGGTTTCATAAATTATATATACCCTACACAACTTAAATATAACATAACATGACATAATTATAACATAAATTACAAATAATTCCCTAACAACGATACAAAGTTTTGAATTTGTTGACCCTCTAAAAAACGTGGTATTGGATTTAGATAAAGACACTTCAAAGTTGTTGTATCCTAGACCAAGCATTGGGCATGATAGAACGATGTTATTCTCCCCAGTTCTTTTTGTCGAGATGGAACTCCATAACATTAAGAAAAATAACATTTTATAAAATAAAAATAAAAAGTGGCACGTTTAAGAGAAAATTGAGCTAAGATTTTCCATTCTCTTAGTGACAATGCTATGGGACGTGCGATGGCTGGAATGCCACAGAACCCTTGGCACGACATTCTAGTTAACGTAATGTTGGATAATATGAATGCAAATATAGAAATGGAACTCTTTATATATCACAGTAATGTCAACTTCAATACAACAATGTAACTTCTGAATAGATACTAGAAAACTTCAAGGCGTGATGTCACTTTCTGAAATACAGTATTTTCCACACACGAATAACTTCGGTATACAAACGGTAAAGACTTCCATTTCTGTATTTGCATTCATATTATCCAACAATCTAAATACAGTATTATCATAAATGACCGACTCTTCCAAATCACTTCGACAAATAACAGAAGGCTTTGTCAAGTTGGACCGTTTTGATGGTGGTAATTTTCTACGTTGGCAGAAAAAGGTTCATTTTCTTCTAACAACATTGAAGATTGTATTTGTCTTAACACAACCAAAACCAAATGAAGAAGAAGATGAAACCGTGGAACAGACTAGGCAACGCACAAAATGGGAGACCGATGATTGCTTGTGTCGTGGTCACATTCTCAATGCACTTGTTGACAATTTGTTCGAATTGTACCAAAATGTTGGGACTGCAAAAATTTTGTGGGAAACATTGGAGACCAAATATCTTACGAAAGACACTACAAGTAAGAAGTTCCTTATCGGTCAGTTTTTAAGCTTTAAAATGCATGATAATAGGCCTGTGCTAGAACAATTTCATGACATCCAACGCATCATAAATCATTGCAAACTTAAAAAATTAAATATGGATGATAATGTAATTTTTGCTGCCATAATTGAAAAACTTCCTCCTTCTTGGAAAGATTATAAGAAATAACTCAAACACAAAAAGGTGGATCTTTCACTTGAAGAATTAGAGACTCATTTAAGAATTGAACAAGAGTCTCGAATTCTAGATGGTAAAGAGGAACAAGAAAATTCTGTTTCTAAGGTCCATGTGGTGGAGGAAGGAAAGGAGCAAAAATATGGCAATCATGGAAAAAATAACAAGCGGGAGAATTTTTCAAATAATTCTAAAGCAAACAAAAAGAAGAAAGGAAATTGTTTTCATTGCAACAAACCAGGTCACTTCAAGAAGGATTGTCGTGAGTTCAAGAAACTAAAGGAAAAAGGAGGGACATTAAACACAAAGCAAAAATTTGCTGCTATGATATCCGAGGCTAATATGCTTGAAAAAGACAACTCTTGGTGGGTTGATTCTGGTGCCACAAGGCATGCTTGTAAGGACAAGAACTTGTTCTCTGCCTATGAAACAGTGGAAGGAGATGTTCTCTATATGGAAAATTCATCTACTGTTGCAGTTAAAGGCAAAGAGACAGTGGATCTCGAATTCACTTCTGAAAAAATCCTTATCCTCACCAATGTTTTTCATGTTCTTGATGTTAGGAAAAACTTAGTTTCTGGAAGTCTTCTTAACAAATTTGGCTTTAAGCTTGTATTTGAGTAAGACAAATTTATTCTGACTAAGAATGGTACCTTTGTAGGCAAAGGATATTTGTATGAGGGCATGTTTAAGCTCAATATCAATGAAAAAGATTCTTCTACTTATATCGTTGATTGTCTTTCATTATGGCATAGTCGTTTAGGACATGTTAATACAAAGAAAATGCATTTCATGGTGAATTTAAATTTAATTCCTAAATATGAGAATGATATAAATGAAAAGTGTAAAATATGCATGCAAACAAAAATAACAAGATTGCCTTTTCCAAAAATAGAAAAAACTACATCTTTGTTGCAATTAGTACATAGCGATGTTTGTGATTTGCATGGAACAACTACTAGAGGTGGTAGTAAATATTTTGCTACATTTATCGATGACTTTTCAAAATATTATTACGTATATCTTTTAAACTCTAAGGATGATGTGCTTAATAGATTTAAGACATATAAAAATGAAGTTGAAAATCGATGTGATACTAAAATAAAATGTCTTAGATCTGATAGAGGTGGTGAATATCACTTTCCTCAATTTTGTGAAGATATGGGAATTATACATAAAGTTACTGCACCTTATACACCACAACAAAATGGAGTAGCAGAAAGAAAAAATAGAACACTAACTGAAATGGTTAACGCTATGCTTTCTTATTCTGGTTTAAGTAAAGGGTTTTCGGGAGAAGCACTTTTAACTGCGTGTCATATTCTGAATAGGATACCTGTTAAAGATAATAAGAAAAATCCTTACGAATTATGGAAGAAAATCTAATTTAGGTTATCTTAAAGTTTGGGGTTGTAGAGCTATTGTAAGACTACCTGAAACTAAGAGAAAGAAATTAGGAAGCAAAGGCGTTGAGTGTATTTTCATAGGTTATGCACAACATAGTAAAGCCAATAGATTTTTGGTTAGTGAACCTAATGATTCTGTTGAGGTAAATACTATATTTGAATCGAGAGATGCAATTTTTTATGAACAAAGATTTTCTTCTATTACTTGGATAAATAATGAAATAGAAGTAAACACTCCTTCACAGTTACCTGAAACTCCACCAGTAGAACAAGAAGAGATTAGAAAAAGTAAAAGACCTAGTAAAGAAAAAGGCTTTTGTCTAGACTTTGTAGTCTATCTTGTTGAAGGAACTAGAGACACATCTTGTAATCAATATGCTTTTACTCTTAGTGTTGAAACAGACCCACAAACTTATGGTGAGGCAATTAAGTCTGTAGATTCAGCATTTTAGAAAGAAGCTATAAATGATGAAATGGATTCAATCTTGGGAAATAAAACTTGGAAGTTAGTAGACTTACCTCCAGGATCTAAACCCATCAAGTGTAGATGGATTTTTAAAAAGAAAATGAAAATATATGGAACAATTGATAAATTCAAGGCTAGATTGGTTGCTAAAGGTTTTACACAAAAATAAGGAATTGATTATTTTGATACCTATGCACTAGTTGCTAGAACTTTTACTATTAGAATTTTAATTGCATTAGCATCGATATATAATTTTGAGATTCATCAAATGGATGTGAAAACTGCCTTTTAAAATAGTGACTTAGAAGAAGAAATTTACATGGAACAACCTGAAGGGTTTGTTATGCCTGGACAAGAAAATAAAGTATGTAAACTTATTAAGTCCTTATATGGCCTAAAACAAACACCTAAATAATGGCATGAAAAATTTGGTAAAGCCATTATTTCTTATGGGTTTAAAATTCATGAATATGATAAGTGTGTTTATAGTAAATTTGCTAATGGTAAAGGTATGATCATTTGTTTATATGTAGATGACATGTTAATTCTTGGTATTGATTTAGAAAGCATTAATAATACAAAGAGTTTTCTGTCTTCTAAATTTGATATGAAAGATAATGGTGTAGCTGATGTCATATTAGGAATGAGAATAATAAGGAAAGATAAAAATATAATTCTCACTCAATCTCATTATGTTGAGAAAATTTTAAAGAAATTTAATCAGTTTGGTTGCACACCTGTTAGTACACCTTTTGAACCACAACTAAAGATGATCCCTAATAATGGTAGAGCTATTTCACAATTGGAATATTCACGAGTAATTGGTAGTTTAATGTATGCCATGACATGTACTCGACCTGATATGTCTTATGATGTTGGTAAATTAAGTAGATATACTAGTAATCCAAGTTTATTGCATTGGCATGCTGTCAATAGAATATTAAAATATTTAAAAGGAACTATGGACTATAGTATATACTATAGTTGATATCCTTCAGTATTAGAAGGGTTTTCTGATGCCAGTTGGATAACTGAGCGGGAGGATCATTCCTCAACAAGTGGATGGATTTTCACTCTTGGTGGAGGAGCTGTTTCTTGGGGATCAAAGAAACAAACTTGTATAGCTGATTCTACTATGGCAACTGAGTTTGTAGCATTAGATGCAACTAGTAAAGAGGCAGAATGGTTAAGGAATTTATTGATTGAAATTCCATTTTGGCCAAAACCAATGCCTCCAATATCTATACATTGTGATAGTGAGTCTACACTTTCCAGAGCTTATAGTCAAGTGTACAATGGAAAATCTAGACATATTGACCTGAGACATAGTTATGTCAGACAAATGATTACATATAGTGTAATCACAGTGGATTATGTAAAATCAAGTCAAAATTTAGCTGATCCTTTTACAAAAGGTCTTGGAAGAGGACTGGTGTATAAGACATCAATAGGGATGGGACTAAAGCCCATTAATAATAATCACTCTTGATGGAAACTCAACTTGAAACTTGATATATTCAAGTCTCAAGTTCAATGATTAAAGTACATCATACGACGTGATTGTAAGCACTATAAAATTTTAACATGAGTTTAACCTTAATATATTTATGGTGTTTTAAGTTACATGGACACCTATGATAATCTACCTATATGAGTGTGGAAGTGGTGCCGCTTCCTATGAGAACTGGGCTTGTCTCTAAAGCACTCATGAAATTAAGGTACAGACACAAGGCCTAATACATGTGTCGGCTTATATGGATAATCAGTGACTAAAACATTTGTGTGTGAAGACAAATCCGGCTGGTCAATATGGATTGACAGTTCAAAGACAAGTCTACTATACTTTCATGGTTAGCCTTGACGAACCATCAAGTCGTGAGACACCAATGCTTATACACAATCTTACAAACAATCAAAGATTTACAAAACTTATTTTGAAAATGGTGGAGGAATATTGGAGAATTTTTAAAATAAGTGAGTAAGAGTTTTGGGTGTAAGAGCTTAAAGAGCTTGTCCCACATTGGAAGTGTGTGGAAGAGGTGGGAAGCTAACCCAAATATAAAAAGGGATAGTGTCCCACATTGGAAAATGTATAAAGCTAAGCGTCACCACTAAGCTATAGAAGGAGTGGGCAACCTTTGAGTCCCACATTGGAAAAATATTAAGAATTTGTGCACTTAATAAGTACAAATGGAAGATGAAGAGTTAATTCATCTAGCATTTAAGAGGCTATTCAAGAGACCTCAATACGGTGCGAAGCAACCGTACGGACACACACCCGCGCGCGTGCTCGCGTGCGGGTGCAGGGAAGTGGGCTATAGAGGCGCTAGTGACGCACTTTGCACTTTGCATGCCGCGTGTCCGCAGTGGTAGTGGATTGTCGGGATTCGTCCGGCTCGAGCGCGGTCACTTTTTGGTTGACCCGTGCAAAATCGATTCGATATTAATTGTACCTGTTCGAAAATGACTTAAGAATGTTGGTAATTAACAGTCATACCATTACGGAATTGATTAAGACTGTTAATCCAACAATCATGACTCTTGAAGACAAAAAATTTCATTATCTATAAATAAAGACTGCCTAAAACGAAATTGCATATAACAAAAACCCAGTTTCATATTTCCAAACCTTACTATTACTCTCTTACACTTTTCAGGAGATACAAATTCTCTTATTCTGTTTTGTGCACAGAAACATAATAAGAACTTGATTGACTGTTCTTCGCTACTGTATCTAAGGGCTGTCTTAAAACATACAATTTGCAGACAGTGCAATTGTTTCATTGTACCTTGAGTACGGATTTGCTAATTCCCGTTTGTATATCGAAGTTATTTGTGTGGGGAAAGTACTGTATTTAGGAAAGTGACATCACGTCTTGAAGTTTTCTAGTATCTATTCAGAAGTTACATTGTTGTATTGAAGTTGACATTACTGTGATATATAAAGAGTTCCATTTCTGTATTTGCATTCATATTATCCAACACGTAACACTACACAAAATAGCTAATTGGAACTGATATATTATGGATGACCATTTAAAAACATCCCTAAAACTTGTTGTTTAGAACGACTTTTAAATCCGTCACATATACTTACATTGATGGGGACGGCAAAGCTGGACCGTCCCATATAAGACATAACGAAGGGTATTATATAGGATGGATTATTTAGGTGTTACTAAAAAGTGGCCCTTAAAATTTTTAATGAACGGGGTCATTTTCATTTGCCCTCCCATTCCCAAATTTCATTTCCCCAGATTAGCCCCTCTCTCTCTCTCTCTCTCTCTCTCTCATCATGAAATCCGGCAAGCTATCACACTCATACCAAAACTCATCATCCCTCTCAAAACTCCACCACAAGAAAATCCATCAAACGAAGGTCTCTCTCTTACAGCTCCAGCGATCTCCAACGACCTCAAAACTCCATCACACAATAGTCTCTCCCTCTCTCTCTCTCTCTCTCTCTCTCTCTCTTTATATATATATATATATTATACATCTATTAAGTTTTTAGGTTTGTAATTTTAGATTTTTATGTTTGTAATTTATCTCTCCGTCCGTCGATTTAAGTTTTCCAACACAAATGTCAAGAAGTTGTTGGAGCAAATTTCCTTTCCCAAAATACAAATGGGATTTCAAGAAGTTTATAACCCAAAATGGGTAACCCAAATTTTTCGTTCATTTTAGGTTAAAAAAAATTAGGTTGAGATTGGAGAAATTGCTGATAAAGATAAATCTTTTATGCATCTTATAGTTAAAGATCTCTATATTTTAGTTGACTTATTCATTGGTTCTTTCTCTCTCTCTCTCTCTCTCTCTCTGTGTGTGTGTGTGTGTGCTTGGATTTAGGGTTTGGTTTATTTCGATTGAATTATTTTGAGAAAATTCCACATTTTATGTTCGGTTTCATAAATGATTTAGTACTGTTGATATCTTCATGTTTAAGTGCTAATTTTTTTTCTGATCACTATACATTTTTTATATGTTGAAAATTAAAAAGTCTTATGATACTCCAAAACATGAAAATATATTGTTTTGTGTGTGTTCTTTTGTTATAGGTGAATATAAGAAGTGAAATTGTCATGATCTTTGACTCATTTGAATTTGTCAAAGATTATTAATGTTGATATCTTATTGTTTAGGCGTGGGTGTGACACCCCGCCTATTCTAATCCTGGGTGATCAGTCCATTATTAAATTCAATATGAATTATCAATGATTTCATTCTTAGCATCACTGTCTCAACATAATTATGCTACTAATACCCTAATGGCCCGGTGTCAAAATTATAATCTTTTTATTAACATTCAATAATTTAAACTACTAAACTATATCCACCATTCCAGTAAATGGCGTAATAAATTATAAAACAACTGACTAAATGAATGTGTCGAGAATAAACACTCCAGACTGAAGTACACTTACAATATTCCATAATTAAAACCAAATCCAACAACTGGAGATAAAATATAAATGCAATAGCTCTGAAATAACCACTAACTAAAAATGGGCTTCATGACCGACTGAGATAACTGAATAATGAAAATGAATTGATAATAGTGGAAGCGTCTACTATCGAGGTCCTGTAACATCCACAACAGCTGCGTCATGTCAAATAAGAATGGACTCCTAAGCTTGGCGTCCCTGTGGCTGGACACCTAAAAGGATTTTACAAAAATGGATTTGAAACGGGTCAGAGCCCAAGAACATTTGAAAAATATTTGCAAGCATTTAAATTGGAGTAAGAGAAGATATTGTAAACATATTAACTTTACGTTCCCTCACTTGAGATACTCACCTCTCAACTATTATGCAGGCATAACGTATCCTCCTAAATCAACCTAGTTACTGTACCCCGCCTAACTCATTCGAACTAAGTCTCTCCCTGTCTACTAACTCGTTGTTCCCATCTGCATTCCCCATACAATGCGTTACCGAATTTCCAAATCCCTTTAGCCAGTAAAATCACCAAGTATTAAGTTTTCATATACTTAGATTACTTTAGATATCACTATCTATCTTATCTACTAATGCACACACGGTAGAATGATTCACACGTAGATTTGTATGCACCATTCTTGTATTATATATGGATACGACATCCTTAAGTGAAGACCTACGATGCGTGCATACTTTTCTATCGATTCATGGTACATCACGTACTAAGTAAAGGACTTTCGGTTCGGAATCACTCTCGAACCATAAATTTATGATTTTACAAAATTTGAGGTGAACATAGTTCTAAGCCTTTGGGCTACGCACACACCTGACGCACCCAAATGACTGGTCACACTATCATAAATACAAGTAGTGCTCAACCCTAAGTTATATGTTCCGAGGCACAGGTCTAAAGTCCCTCCCGATGGGCTTATCAGGATAAAACTATCCACGACGCGGAACCTCCCGTTATAACAGGTAATGTAGGTAAGTTCACACACATAAGAAGTTATAAAATATGTATTCACACAACCCATATATATATATATATATATATATATATATATATATATATATATATATATATATATATATATATATATATATATATATATCATCAGTATAGGTATACACGCAATCTATAATATATCCCGTACGCAATATATAACTCTCAAATATCCTACGTAATATCAATTTACAATTATACTTCTCATCGTATATTTTTGAGTATTTCCCACTGCTCGAAAGGTCCCAATTACACTTCAAAATTATTTCAGTAGTTATAACATCTCTCTACTACTGGTCTAGTCTTAGCTTCACCCATGATCTCCATCGCCCATTAAAATTCTCGTGAATTTATTAAATATCAAAATATACCCAATAATTCCTAGCCTAATTTATCCTTAATTGGGAAAACCTCAATCCTATTGTATGCTTACTGAAATTACTATCTCGCTCATTAATGTTTAATAATGTCTCCAAAGTCTCTCTGTAATTTATTGGTGATTTTAGGGCATAAATAAGAAAAATTGACCAAATCTGGGCAACCAATTCTATTTGGTGGAGAATCCAAATTGATTCGCCTGCCGAATCAATTCGGTCATCAGGCCGAATCGATTCATGCCTGATAGTTTCCTCTTTTTCTTTTAACTTCTATGATTTTCACCATTTTAACCCTCTAAACCTCCATGATACAGTTCCAAACTCCCAACCAAGTATACCAAACCCTATAATAACATATAGAAATGATTTCTAACAAAACCAAATCATTAATTCATCAAGGGAACTCATTTAAACCATATTAATCCTACACTTTAAACCCCAAACCCTAAATTATTCTTTCTTTCTTCAAGAACATCAACAAATCGAAATTTCTCCCCATTCTCATGTTACTAAATTATCAGATTCGTGCTACCTCCACGAGTGAATTATATCTATTTTTATTTCTACCCAAGAACATTAATTTAATCTCCAATCTAAAGCCAATAATCATTTATTCATGAAAATTATTCAATCCTACACTACACATGGATAGTATATGCACTCAAATTTTGGAAAATAAATACTTACCTGGAGTTTGTAGGTCTGATTTGTGCAGAAAAATGGTGGAGTTGTCTTCCTCTCCTTCCGATCTAAATTTTGGTGGTGGTTGTGGTGTAAAAGTGGTGTGGGCAACCTTGGAATCCTTCATTTTCCTCCTCTAATGGCCTCTCTATGTTTTTCAAACTGCTAACCCTAGTACCCTAAACATACATGCTGATATAACCTTAGTAAATTCGTTGGTCCCTTTACTTTAAAAAGCCAAAAGACCAAAATATTATTCTGGGGTGTCGGTTTAGCATAAAAATGTCTCGGGACCCAATCCAAATCCACGAATATACTTTTTAACTATCTCGACCCTTCCGGATATACTGGCGCACTCGAAATGACCATTTGGATAACCCATAAATAAATCATACTTTATCTCATAAATTTAAGTCCCGATACAACTCACACGCACGTCCCGACTAAATTACCGTAACTGCCATATTTCTCACTTATGATAATTATAATATATTTATATACCCATATATACCCTCGGCCAGGACGAGGGCACCCCGCACCTGGACGGGGCTAAGATGACCTCTCAGCCAATATCAAACGACCCTTCAAGGGTTGACTCCTCATCATGGCTCAGACGGCCCTCTAGGGGGACGACCCCTCATCAGGCCCGGATGACCCTCCAAGGGGCCGACCCCTCACCAGGCCCAGACGACCCTCCAAGAGGCCGACCCATCATCATGGTCCATACGACCCTCCAAGGGGCCGACCCCTCATCAGGTCCAGACGACCCTCCAAGGGGTCGACCCCCTCATCAGGTCCAGACGACCCTCCAAGGGGCCGACCCCCTCATCAGGATCAGACGACCCTCCAAGGGGCCGACCCCTCATCAGGTCCAAACGACCCTCCGAGGGTACGACAGTACGAGGCCTAAATTAGGCCAGACTCACTTCCAGAAGGAACTTTTCCCTCGACCTCATATCATAGGCCGAGGGTGACATCATCACAGCGCGTGGTTTGGGAGACGCATGGAACAGTGAGCGTGAGGCTCACATGGCATGTGGAAGACCGTTATAACAATATCACCCCCTCACGTGAGGGAATATTATGTCATCATTAATCATAAGTGGCATCTATAGGTGTCACCAGGGGATTGGCTAGATCATCATTCACATACACCATGCATGCTTGGAGGGTACACTACACCCCCCCCAAGACCTATATATACTTGTCACCTACAACCCTATAAAGGTATCGATAATTTGTAATCCTAGCTGGAACTCTGCTTATATACACAGTAGATAGAGAAAGTGAGCTTATGTGCATTGTATCTAAGGCCATTAGTGCCCATACTTAGTGGATCACACACTCACAGTGAATGTAGGTCTAATTGGCTGAACCACTATACATCATTGTCATATTCCTCTTATACTCACCTCCTTCTATATACTTATACATATACATCTCTATGGCTGCCATGGTTACTACTGTTTGAGCTCGTCATCACTTATCTGGTGGTGCTGAATCTCAGCATCATCAGTTTGGCACCGTCTGTGGGAACGAGAAGACATCTCTTCCTTTGTACAGCTTGACCTCACTGGGCACTCTGGTGGTGAACCAGTTCTCCCCATGTGGAGCTACTTTACCATTGAAAGAAACCCATTAAGGTTCTCAATCTTACCAGTCTTTTCTTCAGTTCAGCTCTTCATAGCTCAAACACATGGCACCAGAGATGCCACCACCACCACTTCCTCCACTGAATAGTGGAGTAGGACCCAGTTTCAGTCATCCACCACCTCAGTCTGAGATGGATGATGTTGCGACAGCCTTGAAGTCTTTGGCAGGAAGCCAGCGGATCATGCAGGAACAGTTCACAGCTCTAAGCCAAAACATACTAAGACCACCAGGGGTCTCACCTGAGATGATTACTCCGACAGCAGCTGCAGGGAAGCATGAGGCCAGGGGACCACCCCAGACGCCACGCAAAGACTTGCCACCTCCACAGCGGCGGAGGGATATTGCTAACCCCCTGCGTCTACGCCTAGGAAGGCAAGGAAACTCTTGCCCTGAGGACAGGTATGATGATCTGGAGGGGGAGGAGGCCCCCATAGAATGCTAGGAGCCGTATGAGGTCTCCAACAATACTGTACGATCTCTCTAGGAGAGCAGAGGGAAGTGTGGAAGGTAAAATCTCGACGATCACTCGAGAGGCTCTGCTTTTGATTGTTTGAGTAGGGGGTCGGCCTTTGAGAGGCTGGGCCCAGTAAATGACCTACGGGAAAAATTATCCAGATCAAGGAGTGCTACGAGGTCCAGAAGGGAGGCAGCAGATGGCCGACCCCATGGGGGCCGACCCCAAGGATGGGATGACGGTCAAGAGGAAGTAAACAGCCTACGCAGGCCTGCCGCAGCAGAACCCTCCATCCACCTCAAAGAGGTGGCGGGGGATAACATCGGCCAAGCCGACCCTACGAGGCCCTAGAATGACTCGATCCAGCGACTGGAGGATAAGATTGGCGATATTCTGAAGAGCCGGGACCCTCTTCAGAGAGGATACTCCATAGGCTCACCCTTTGTGGTGAAGATAGCTAACTTCCCCACGCCATCCAAATTCAAGCCACCAGCGGTCACCCCTCGGTATGATGGGAGTACCAACCCTGTCCACCATATTGAGATGTACCAATTAGTGACAGACATATACTCTATCTCAGATGAGATGAGATGAGGTGTCGTGCCTTTTTTGGCACCCTGATGGGGGCTGCACATGTCTGGTATATGTCTCTTCCTAAAAACTCCATTGAAAGCTTTAAGCAGTTGGCAGACCGATTTATCCACAACTTTTGCTTTGGGGTGAGACCACAGAAGAAAACCACACACCTGCTCTATGTTAAGCTGGGGAAGAATGAGAGTCTAAGAGACTACATAACCAGATTCAAGAAAGAAAAGTTAGAGGTTGAAGACTTTGAGGAGAGCATAGCCATGACCGCCCTCATTGGAGGACTCCAGAAGGGGAATCTGCTATGGAAGCTTGCTGAAGACCCTCCGAGGACGATGGTTGAATTGCTGTCGACAACAGAAAAGGTGATGAACGCCGAAGAGGCGATGGCCGCAAAATACGAAGATGAAAAAGGAGGCACTAGTGGGGGTAAGTACCCTAAGAAGAACAAAGAAGGGAAGAAGAGGTCTACGGATGACAAGTTCACTAATTACACCCCTCTAACGGTCAACTGTGAACATATTCTTAATGAGATAAAGAGTGACCAGTCCCTGAAGTGGCCTGAGAAGTTGAGGGCAGCCCCCAATAAGAGGAGCAAGAATCTGTGGTGTGAATTTCACCAAGATCATGGCCATATCACCGACAAGTTCTTTACTCTGAAGGATGAGATTAAAAAGATGCTGAAAGAAAGGAAGCTAAGGAAGTACGTTGACAAAGGTGCCTTCAAGAGGGGCCGATGGGATAACCCCAAAAAGAAGAGAGGTGATGCATGCTAAGAAGATCCTCCAAAAAGAGGGGACGACCCTGACCTCCCTCCAAGAGATGACCACGGCCCTGCCAAGAGACTTAATATGATCTCACTCAATGTGGGAGTGATCTCCGGGGGACTAGCAGGAGGAGGGTTAGAGGTCGCAGATAGGAAGGCCCACGTAGCTGAAGCCAAGGCAGTGACGAAACTGTACTCTCGACCTCTCTGGAGGCAAAGTCAGAAAAGAGGAAGAAGGTCGATATGGATACTCTGATAGTGGGGTTCTCAAGAATGGACTTCAAAGGCCTCTTAGCCCCACATGATGACCTTCTCGTCATCACTACCAGGGTGCACGGATGCGAGGTTCCAAGGATCTTGGTAGATGGGGGTAGCTCTGCAGATGTGATGTTTTGGCCATGCTTCAAAGCCTTATGTCTTAGCCGTGCTAGACTTGTTCCATACCATCACCTATTGATCAGGTTCAGTGGGGAAAAGGTTCATCCCCTTGGAGTGTATGAGGCCGAAGTCAGGATGGGGGACGAGTGGCCGAGATGGCTTACTAAGAAGGTCAGCTTCTTTGTGATGGACGAATATGTCTTCTCGACCTACAATATTATACTAGGGCGAGTAGCCCTCAAGGGGTTCAAGGTTGTGCCATCAACGGTTCATCAGATGATCAAATTACCGACCCCTAACGGGGTAGATGAAGTTCAGGGAGACCAGACGACAGCATGGGAATGTTATTTTAACTCCGCCGAAGAAAGAGAGGCACACAAAAAGGTAACAGTCACTTACAATATTGACACCCTTGACCCCAAGGATGAGAAAAAACTCAGGAAAGGAGAAGCCACGGAAGAGGTAGAATCCATCATCTCAACGAGGATGAGCCAGAAAAAACCGTCCAAGTCGACAAAACTCTGAAGCCAAACATCAAGGAAGACCTCATCAAGCTGTTAAGGAGAAGACAGAGCGTCTTTGCATGGAGTCATGCAGATATGCTGGGGATCGACCCCGAAATTATGAGCCACAAGCTCAACGTGGTAGAGGGTGCAAAGCCAGTGAATCAGAAGAGGAGAATTTATTCTTGAGAGAAGTATGAGGTCATTAGGGATGAGGTCAAGAAGTTAGAAGATGCAGAGTTTATTAGGGAGGTTATCTATCTCGAATGGCTGTCCAATGCAGTCATTATCCCAAAATCCAACGGGAAGTCGAGGATGTGTGTAGACTTCACAGACCTCAACAAGCATTGTCCCAAAGACAACTTCCCTCTCCCCCACATTGATCAGATAGTAGACGCTACTGCAGGCCATGAGCTCATGAGCTTCATGGATGCCTATTCAGGGTACAACCAGATCTTCATAAACCCTGAAGACTCGGAGAAAACAACCTTCATTACCGACAAGGGGATATACTATTATAAGGTCATGCCCTTTGGCCTAAAAAATGCGGGGGTAACGTATCAGCGCCTTGTGAATAAAATGTTTCAAGACCAAATTGGGAAGTCTATGGAAGTTTATGTGGATGACATGCTGACCAAAAGCTTAAACGTAGAGGATCAAGTGTCTGACCTTGAGAGGACCTTTAATTTGATGGACAAGTATCAGATGAAGCTCAACCGGCCAAGTGTGTCTTTGGGGTTGGAGCAGGGAAATTCTTGGGGTTCATTGTGAACCAAAGAGGCATCGAGGCCAATCATGAAAAGATAAAGGCCCTCCTAGAAATTAAGACCCCCAAGAACATTAAAGACGTTCAGAGGCTCACGGGGCGAGTGGCTGCTTTGAATAGGTTTGTGTCGAGAGCCACAGACAGGTGCTTACCATTCTTTAAAATTCTCAAAAAGGCTTTGAATGGAGCGAGGAGTGTGATGAGGCCTTCAAGGAGCTAAAGACATACTTAGGGTCTCCCTTACTATTGTCACGACCAGTATAGGGTGAACGGCTATATGTGTACCTAGTCGTCTCAGAATCATCTATCAGCGCAGCCATTGTGAGAGAAGAGGACGGAGTACAGAAGCCAGTGTATTTCAACAGTAAGGCACTCTAGGGGGCAGAGCAAAGATACCCACGAATGGAGAAGTTAGCCTATGCCTTTATCCATGCATCAAGAAAGATGAAACCATACTTCCAGTCCCATATAATGATCATCCTCACAGACTCTCCTCTTAGGCAGGTCTGGCACAAACCAGAAAAATCAGGGAGGCTAATGGCCTGGGCTATAGAGTTGGGGGAGCTTGACATTATGTATCAACCTAGGGCGGCCATTAAGGGGCAAGCATTAGTAAATTTCATGGCTGAATTTACTTGGGAAGATGATAAAACTGAAGATGAGAGCCTCGAGAAGACAGATACCCTACAAGGCAGACTCACCGACACACCCGCAGACAAGGCTGAGACAAGCACCGCTAGAGGAAAAGTGGCCGAAAATGAAGAGGGAAGATATCTCTTTAGATAGGGGTCCCTTACCGAGGGAAATTTCTCAGAAGAATAGACCGTGTGGAGCCTCTTCGTCGACGGGTCCTCCTACGACAATGAAAGTGGAGCTGTACTGATAGTATCAGCACCTGATGGCACATACATTGAGTACGCCCTGAGGTTCAACTTCAAATCCTCCAATAATGATTCTAAATATCAGGCCTTGATATTAGGGTTCTTCTTGGCCAAGTCTCTTAGTGTCGGCTAAATTTTGGTCTATAGTGATTCAAGGCTAGTAGTGAATCAGATACTAGGAGCCTACGAGGCCAAGGACGAGCGGATGGCCAAGTACCTTGAAAAAGTGAAGTCACTGTTGAAGAGCTTCAGAGAAGTAAAATTTAAGAGGATTCCTAGGCTCGATAATGGGCGAGCTGATGCACTTGCTAGGTTGGCCTCAGCAATTAGGACAGATATCAGGAGGATAGTCCCAGTGGAAATTTTTCTTCGACCAACTATTGAAGATGCTGAGGAAACACTTGGCATGTGCTTAAATGTCTTTAAGGAAGCTTCATGGATGGACCCTCTGATCAGATACATTAAAGAGGGGGAGATGCCAGAAGCAAGGGAAGAAAGGAAAAAGTTGAGATACAAAGCTGCGAAATTCATTATCATCGGAGACACCTTGTACAAAAAGGGGTTTTTGCTCCCCTTAATTAGGTGTGTGCACCCGTCTGAAGTCCCACGCATTTTGCAAGACTGCACGAGGGGTCATGTTCAAGCCACATTAGAGGGAAATCTTTAGCGAAGAGGGTGGTCACTCAGGGTTACTAGTGGCCGACCTTGGGGAAAGATGCCACGGCATATGTAAAAAAATGTCAAAGATTTGCCACCATCCCTCACCAGCCCCATCATACTCTTACCTCCATTACATCCCCATGCCCATTTTCAGTGTGGGGGATCGACCTAGTAGGCACCTTGCCTAGGGCCATTAATAACTATCGGTTCCTCATCGTGGCAATTGACTATTTTTCAAAATGGGTAGAGGCAAAGCCAATGGTCATGATTTCCGAACAGAAGACCTTCTAGTTCATCTGGAAAAATATTATATGTAGATATGGTCTCCCCAACACCCTCATCTCAGATAATGGGACTCAATTCAAGAATACATCTCTAGAGAAGTACTGTGAAACGGTGAGTATCAAACAATTCTTCTCTACCCCAGGTCGACCTCAGGCCAATGGGCAAACAGAAGTTACAAATAGGACAATCCTAGATGGGATCAAGAAGAGACTTGAGTAGGCAAAAGGAAGATGGGTTGAGGAGTTATACATTGTACTGTGGGCCTACAGGACGACGGCAAAGACCTCTACCGGAGAAACCCCGTTCATGCTAGCTTATGGCTCAGAAGCCGTCATCCCCACCGAGATTCGATTTCCTACTCATAGGATCCAAATGTATGACCCCCAAAGAAATATGGAAGAGAGGAGACTTGACTTAGACCTGATTGAGGAAAGGAGGGAAGACGCCAAGATAAGGAAAGCCGCCTACCAGCAGAGGACTACCAGGTTTTACAACCAGAGGGTGAAGCAAAGGCCAATCGCAGTGGAGGACTTAGTCCTCAAAAAGACTTGGCAAAAGCCTAACAAGCTCCACCCAAATTGGCATGGCGCATATAGGGTCATTGATGAAGTTGTCCCTGGAACCTATAGACTAGAAAACCTAGAAGGGGAACCTTTTTCCAACCCCTGGAATGCAGATCATTTGAAGAAATATTATCAATAATTTTGTAAAGTCCTATCGGACCACAGTTGTAATGAATGTGTTTCTCTAACAGAACACTTGGAATGTTAATGAGAATGTCACATTGATCCCTCATTTTGTGTTTGATTAATCCTAGTGTGATTGGGGTGAAACTCGTTAGGACCACCCTCGGCTATAATGATGGCAAATGGTGGGGATGACCCCTCATTCACCCTCAAGAAAGACGAGGGGGGACTTGAAAAACCATTAGGTTGGTGAAAAACCACCCTCGGCTATAATGAGGGCAAATGGTGGGGACGACCCCTCATTTACCCTCAAGAAAGACGAGGGGGGACTTAAAATTTTAAATCATCATTAAGTTGGTGGAAACCACCATCGGCTATGATGAGGGTCAATGGTGGGGACGACCCCTCATTCACCCTCAAGAAAGATGAGGGGGGACTTGAAAAACCATTAAGTTGGTGGAAACCACCCTCTGCTATAATGAGGGAAAATGGTGGGGACGACCCCTCATTTACCCTCAAGAAAGACTAGGGGGACTTCAGAATTTAAAACATCATTCAGTTGGTGGGAAACCACCCTCGGCTATGATGAGGGTCAATGGTGGGGACGATCCCTCATTCACCCTCAAGAAAGACGAGGGGGGACTTGAAACATCATTAAGTTGGTGGAAACCACCCTCGGCTATGATGAAGGTCAATGGTGGGGACGACCCCTCATTCACCCTCAAGAAAGACGAGGGGGGACTTGAAAAATCATTAGGTTGGTGAAAAACCACCCTCGGCTATAATGAGGGCAAATGGTGGGGACGACCCCTCATTTACCCTCAAGGAAGACGAGGGAGGACTTAAAATTTAAAACATCATTAAGTTGGTGGAAACCACCCTCGGCTATAATGAGGGAAAATGGTGGGGACGACCCCTCATTTACCCTCAAGAAAGACGAGGGGGGATTTAAAATTTAAAACATCATTAAGTTGGTGGAAACCACCCTCGGATATGATGAGGGTCAATGGTGGGGATGACCCCTCATCCACCCTCAAGAAAGATGAGGGAGGACTTGAAAAACCATTTGGTTGGTAAAAAACTACCCTCGGCTATAATGAGGGCAAATGGTGGGGACGACCCCTCATTTAACCTCAAGAAAGACTAGAAGGGACTTTAAAATTTAAAACATCATTCAGTTGGAGGGAAACCACCCTCGGCTATGATGAGGGCAAATGGTGGGAACGACCCCTCATTTACCCTCAAGAAAGATGAGGGAGGGGTTAGTGAGATTGTTAATTTAAAAACATCACAAGGCAAATCATACAAGAGACAAGTATAGAATACAGAAAGAGGCATTATATTACAAAATGTTAATGTTTGTCCAACAAAAGAAAGGTACAAAAATGTGATACATGAAGAGGGTATTGGCTACAAACAGCCACCCTATTGAGTGGCATCAGAGGGCAAGGCCTCAACATCTATGGGAGTTTCCTCTATGACCAAGACAGGCCGAGCCTCAGACGTGCCTGTTCCTTCTACATGCACCTGAGATTCCACTTGAGCTAAGGCTGTAGCAATAAGAGGATCATCCAGTTAACTGCCTCAAGAGAGGGACGGACAGACGATAATGCATCAGCGAACTTAAGGACGACCCACCGACAGGCCGTTGATAAGCACCCAAAACTGTATAATTTATACCCCGAATAGAAGTATTTTAGTTGCTAATTCTCGACAATATGGGTCTTATGTGCTTAAATGTTAATTATGTAGGCTTAATTGTGCGTTGCAGAGTTCAAGCGTTTAAATCAAAGTAATTGCGCATAAATGGAGATAAATTATTAATCCTGTAACCTCACCCGAGCCTTAACCTAACCTAAACCTACCCCAATCCATGTGTGTGTTTTGTTTGTGCCCTTTTATTATTTTTTAGATTTTTTGTTTGAGTCATTTTTATTTTTAGGATTTATTTTAGATTTATTTAATATTTTCTAGGTTTATTTTCTATTTTAATTTTTATTATTTTTTAGTTTTAGTTTTATTTTATTTTATCCTATTAGGATTAGAATTTTTAAGATTTCATGTATTTTTAGTTTTATTAGATTTTGCATTTTCTTTTTAGGATTTTAATTTTAAGTTTTATTTGTATTTTTTATTTTATTTCTTTTTAGTTTTATTTTTATTTAGTCTTTATTTTATTTTTAGAGTAGGAGTTTAATTTTAAGATTTTTAGTTATAGTAGTTTTATTTTTATTTTATTTTTTATCTTTATGTGTTCAAATTATACACACACACACACAAACTTATCCTACACCCCAAACACTCCTAAACACACCCAACATACACTCACCCTCACCTAATCTTCCTACACACTCACCCACACAATACCACCAAAACCCATCTTCAACCTCCAACATCTTCTCTCTCCGCTCTCATCACCCACTTCCATAACAAAAAACCCACCTCTTTCCACCATTGAAACCCCTTTCTTCCATCCCCTTATACCTCCAGTCCGGCGTCCTAAGCCACTGCAGGCTCTGCCCGGAACCCACCTAACCGGCAGCGATCCACGAGCGTAGGCAAAATTGTCGACCTACCCCTGCCCTGGCACGACCCCGGCCCAGCTCCGGCAAGTCCTCGTCACTGCTGGTCAAACCCGCCGACGATGCCCCCAGCTCCGACGCCCTTGTTTCCCGGCGTCCTCTCCCCTTCCAGCACCACTCTCTCTCCTCCTGCGCCCAAACACATGCCATCTCAGGCGACCCCCGACAGCATCTCTGTAACACCCCGCATTTATTGCATTAAATATTTAATTAATCCGGGAATTTAAAATTACTTGTGAATCGTAATTTAATTGAATTAATTAGGGAAATATTATTTAAATATTAATCGAGGAATAAATGGTAAATATTAATCGAGGAATAAATGGTTAATATTTACGAGAAGTTATTTACTAAGTGAATAGTAATTATTTATTTAAGTCATTTCGAGTATTAATGACAGGGTAGGCACTTATCTCAACCGGGAGTCGGTATAGACTAAAGGGGTGAGGGGATAAACATTTTTATAAATTAATTCGGATGCCAATTCTGAGTGTACGGTTGACTCCGGATGGGCCAAGATAGTCGGAAAAGTGTACCCGGGGGTAGTAAACGGGTCACAAGGCGTTTTTAGACATAGCCGGGCCCACACGGGGGCATTTGGGTCACTTGGGCTTGGCCCATTAGGCAAAAAACGGGATTTAGGTAAATTAAGGAATTTGGAGGAATGATATAACGGCTGAGAAAGTTTTAGAAAAAAGGCTAATTGGATTAAGGAACCCTAATAGCAGTTAAAGGCAAATTTTGGGATCACTAGAGAGCCAACAAGGATCATCTTCAACCTTGGAATTCATCTCCGAATCAGACACTACAAAACCTAAGGCAAGTGGATAACTTGCAATAGTATTAAATCTATTTTGAAAATCATATTCATGTGATGTGTTTGATCAAAAATTCGTTTTGGGTGTTCATGGCATAAACATGAGGTTTTGAAAAGTGATAATCTGATTTGCGAATTTTAATGAAAATTTTGGTAGAAATATGATATTATGAACTGATACATATCTGATAGGATGATATCTGGATAATTAGAAATGAATTAGGTGAAGGGATTTGGGATGTAAATGGGTTAAGGGTTAAGGGTTAAAGATGAATTTTTTCCCAAATCCAGAAACTGTAGTTAATGGACGAATTAATGATGTTGGTGGACATTCTGGAGGTCCCTAATAAGGTTTCTAACATGTATTAATGCTAAGAGGGCTTGAGGTTACTGGTAGAAGGAATTAGGATTTGAGAATTTTCGTCTATGGCTGATTCTGTCTTCGCGAAGAAGACGAAAACTTGTTCGGTCGATCGATCGAAGGTCTGGGGTCGATCGATCGAAGGTCGGCAGATTTCGGCAATTCTGCCCAGTTATGTGTATAAAAGAAAATTTTATATAATAAATCCTTATGTAATTAATTATGGGAAAATTAATACATGAGTCTAAACCTAATTAATAATGAGTAAAGTTAATTAGGATTTGAGGAAATTTTTGGGTGACACGTCTTGATTTTAAATTCGAGAGTCGAGAATTTAGACTCGAGTCAGGTTATTTCGGGCTACGAGAGTAAGTCCAAATTTATGGTGGGGGCGACATCAAAGGTAACTAAATTAATTAATGTGCAAATTAATTAATAATTAGGATTGGACCATAAACTCTTAATAAATTAAATAGGCTGGTGTTACGGATTTAGTACATGGTGTAGCCGGGACGTTTTATATTTATATATATATATATATATACGGTGTGTGATAGTATATATATATATATAGTGTGTGTGCATTAATATCAGAGGTTGAATATTACTATTATATACTCTAGTGCTATAGGGGGAGGTTGCGCGTAGTGGATGAATCCCCTAGCTTGAGGAGTAGGGCGAGTATAATCCCAGGTCATATCGTCCGTTATATGGGTGAGGGGCATCTCACTTTCAGGCAAGGAATATGACCGCCTCCAATTCGTATGTTAAACTAAGTTAGTGAGCGAATCTAACTTGGATAAGTAGGTTACGTGAACACACCTAGTGAGATAGCACTTGGGAAAACTTATATTTTGTGAGTATTCTTACTCGGCCAAAAGTTTGTATTAAATGTTATTTCAGTATGTTTGTGTATACTGTAATATGATTAAATATATAATTAGGTAAATAATTATATAGGGGATAATTAATACATAGTGAAAAATGTATTAGGTGTATAACCGGTGTGAATGTTATATGAAATAAAAAAGGAGTAATGATTCAATTAAGTTGACGTTTATAATAACTTAAAAATCATGAATTAAGGCATACTCGGTTAGAGTAGGTAACATTCAAGGTTTAAAAATAAGCATTGGGTCAGGAGCGTAGGACCTAGTAATTTAAATGGAAGCGTTAGTAGTGCACATTAGAGGAGGGGTGAGGAAGTCCTCAAGAGAGTGCGACACTAACTAAAATATGAAGAGCATGCATATTTATTTATTACTGCAAGTTAATCATTTGTTAAATGTTTTCAAATGTTTTTGGGTACTAACCCTTGCTATAAAAAATTTATAAACCTTTTAGGTGTCCAACCACAAGGGCGCCAAGCTTGACTCTATTCCAGGTATCCTTTGCTGCAGCACATGTGGATGTTGCGGGGTTTTGCTAGACGTCTCTTTCTTCCATTCTTGTAGGGACTCTCTAGTAGTTATCTGAGCTTGTCGCTCACAGTTCTTTTATCTGTAGTAGACTTTTTGAGATGTTTTCTGATATTTACTTGTATTGGATATTTGGACCGATGGTTTATTCGGTTAGGTGTTTTATTTGTGGATGGTTACTTTAATTAACTGTGATTGTGTATTGTTGTATGTTCCGCATGAATTTTATTTTTATAAAATTTAAAGATAAAAATTGACACCAGTCTACTTTTCTCACTTAGGTGGTTAGTAATTTAAAAAGACGACAGTGATGCTAAGAATGGACCAACTGAGAAACCTTTTCTAACTTGATTTAGGACTGATCACCCCGGATTAATTAGGCGGGGTGTCACAGATGGTATCAGAGCATCAGGTTCTAGTGTCCTTAGGATCTGTGCGGCTTTCTACGTTTCAGCGTAGCACTCGTTTGTTATAGAGCCCTATTATTAGGACTGTTGATTCATTTTCCGCTTGGGAGATATCGTATTTCTGCTATGTATATTTTTGTATAAATTGTGTACTTATACAATTCAATCTATTTCAGATGCCACCGAAGAGGCAGAGAGCAGAAAGGGCTGAGGCTAGGGATGGAATCAGGGAGGCTCATCAGGAGCCACAGGTACCGCTACCACCACCCCCACCCGAGTTGATTTCCACTACTCAGGTGGCAGTGATAGTGGCCCAGGCGGTCGAAACATCAATGAGAGCTATGGCAGCTCACTTTCCACAGCCCCAGGCACCGCCTCCAGTGGCACCAGCAGTTCAGGGTCCAGTGGGGCCACCGTCTTGGCAGAGAGTTAGGGAGACCTTTCAGAAGGGTCACCCACCTGAGTTTCGGGGTAACACATACATGTTAAAGGCTTGTGACTGGAAGGGAAATGTTCAGCGCCATATGCGCATGCGGGAGTGTGCCGATGTGCAGAGACAGATGCTTGCTTCCTTTCGTCTGTCGGAGCCAGCCTTACGATGGTGGGAGTCAGTTACCACCGCTGAGGAGCGAAATATGATGACGAGATTCGACTCCGGGGTGCGGTTCAATTGCGAATACGTTCCACCATAGTAGAGGCTGAGATGAGGAAGAAATTCAGTGATTTAGTTCAGGGAGACCGATCAGTGGCAGACTACGAGGAAGAGTTCACCCGTTTGGGGAACTTTGTGCCAAATGAGGTGAGCGATGAGGAGTGGAAGAAGTCAAGATTCATGAATGGCTTAGCCTGGAGGATCAGGCAGCATTTGATTGGGAACCCGACATTAATGACTTATACAGATGTCATTAATGCCGCCCTCGCACATTGCCAGGACCATCGTTTCCATGCGAAGGGGAGTAAGGAAGTAGGTGAGCCGAGCCAGCAGGGCAAGGCGATTACTGGTAGTGACACTAGTCGTACTCGTCAACAAATTTTTATCCAACAGGAGAGTCAGGCCAAGAGATTTAGACCTGGTAGGTCCCGGCCGGGAGGTCAGGGATTCAGGCAAGGGCAGCCGGGCCCAAATCAGCAACAACAGGTTCCTCAGGGCCGTCGGGACCAAGGGAACAATGGGGAAGGCTAGCAGGACCAGCCACATCAGGGCCAACGACAAGGGAACGGTCAGAGATGTTGTTTTGTCTGTGGCCAGACAGGGCATTTCAAGAGGGAGTGCCCACAGAGGGGCAGAGGTCAACATCAAGAGGCCCAACGGGGGAAACGGGGACAGATGCCGCCAGCAGCAGCAGCACCTGCCCCACCGCAACAGGGACAGATGCACTACGGGCATGTGTATAATGTCCGGGATGTTCCCAATCCTTCAACACAGCAAGCACCGCCAGCAGTTGAGGGTATCTTTCTCATTCATGGTCATGAGGGTAATATTTTTATACGGGAGCATCGCATTTATTTATTGAATATAATTTTTGCTAAACGGGTTGGACTACTAGAGACTATGAGTAGTTTTTAGATGTGGGTAGAGTCGCCAGTTGGCAGCGGGGCCACGATTCACTCGATTTGTCGGGATGTGGACATTTTGATTGGGAGACTTAGTATTAGCAGCGGACCTACTAGTGTTGGATATGGAGGGGTACGATGTCATCTTGGGTATGGATTGGTTGGCAGGTTATCGAGCGACGGTGGATTGCTACGAAAAGACTATCGTGTTCTCCATTCCAGGGCAGGAGATGTTCTTAATGGCAATGCCACTACCCGAGGGAGGTCACGCACGCACTTGTATTACATTGAGGAGGAAACCTCACAGGAGGTGGCTATTCCGCTGGATTCAATCCCAGTGGTGAGAGACTTTGAGGATGTGTTTCAGGAGATACCAGGATTGCCACCTAGCAGGGAAATCGAATTTGTGATTGATTTAGCACCGGGGACGAGGCCAATTGCTCGGGCCCCATACCGTATGGCCCCTTCAGAGATGCGTGAGCTGAGGGAGCAGATTCAGCAGCTTCTGGGTCAGGGTTTCATATGACGGAGTACATCGTCGTGGGGTGCACCGGTGTTATTTGTGAAAAAGCGAGATGGCTCACTACGGTTATGCGTGGACTATAGAGAGCTGAATAAGGCCACGATACGGAATAAGTATCCGTTGCCTAGGATTGACGACCTATTTGACCAGTTGAGAGGGGCGTCGTATTTCTCTAAGGTCGACTTAAGGTCAGGATATCATCAATTACGTATCCGGGAGGAAGATGTTCCGAAGATCGCTTTCCTGTCACGGTATGGGTCTTACGAGTTTAGGGTGATGCCATTCGGACTCACCAATGCACCAGCAGTGTTCATGGACCTCATGAACAAAGTATTCAGGGAGTTTCTCGATCAGTTTGTTATCGTTTCATTGATGACATCCTGATCTACTCGCGTACCGAGGAGGAGCACGCTGAGCACCTACGTATAGTGTTACAGACATTACGGGATCACCAACCCTATGCCAAATTCGGTAAGTGTGGATTTTGGCTACGGGAGGTCCAGTTCCTTGGCCACGTGGTGTCAGACCGGGGTATTACGGTGGATCCAAGTAAAGTATCGACGGTGAGGGAGTGGGGATAGCCCACGACACCGACAGAAGTGCGCATTTTTCTGGGGTTGGCCGGTTATTACAGACGGTTCATCAAAGGATTCTCGAAGATTGCGGGCCCTTTGACGAATCTTACCCAGAAAGTGGTACCTTTCACTTGGGATGATAACTGGCAATTAGCCTTCGACGATTTAAAGGACAGGTTGACATCTGCACCCGTGCTTGCATTGCCGAAAGGAGGATTAGAGTATCGAGTTTACACTGACGCATCCTTACAGGGACTTGGGGGTGTGCTTCAGCAGGAGGAAAGGGCTATAGCTTATGCGTCCAGGAAGCTAAAGACCTACGAGAAGAATTACCCCACTCACGACCTGGAGTTAGCAGCAGTCGTTTTTGCTTTGAGGATATGGAGACATTATCTCCTGGGGGAGAAGTTCACGCTATTCACGGATCATAAATCACTTCAGTATCTATTCACTCAGAAGGATTTGAATATGAGACAGAGGCGATGGCTAGAATTCGTGAAAGACTATCAGTTCGATATTCAGTATCATCCTGGTAAGGCTAATGTGGTGGCAGATGCATTGAGTCGGAGACCGACTGGGGATATATCAGAAGTCTGGAAAACAAAGTGGAGAGAACTTCGATACGAGGACGACGTAGCCAGGGCTTGCATGTCAGCATTATCCATCACACCCGAGATCATTATGCGGGTTGTGAGGGCCCAGGCAGAGGATCAGACCTGCTGGGATAGGGTGAGCCAGTTGCTAGCTGAGGGAGCAGAGGGTTACTCGATCAGCTCGAAGGGAGGCTTACGCCATAATGGGAGGTTGATTGTGCCAGAGGATGCGGAGTTGAGGCACGCTGTCATGACGGAGTCTCATGGGTCGAGATTCGCGGTACATCCCGGTGGGGATAAGATGTATCAAGATATGAGGAGGCAGTATTGGTGGGCAGGGATGAAACGGGACATAGCAGAATTTGTTTCGAAATGTGCCACGTGTCAGCTTGTGAAAGTTGACCATCAGAGACCACCAGGGATGCTACAGCCACTTGAAATTCCTGTGTGGAAGTGGGAAAGCATCTCTATGGACTTCATTACAGGATTACCGACATCACAGAAGGGTCACGATTCCATATGGGTTATTGTGGATCGGTTGACCAAGGTGGCCCACTTCCTACCAGTTCGCACAGACTTTGAGACGATGCGTTATGCACGGTTATTCATAACGGAAATTGTTAAACTGCACGGGGTACCGATTAATATTGTTTCGGATAGGGACAAGATCTTTGTGGCCCATTTTTGGCATAATTTTTAAGAGGCCATGGGCACGGAGTTACGTTTGAGTATAGCCTATCACCCACAGACTGACGGGCAGACCGAGAGAGTCAATAAGATGTTGGAAGATATGCTCAGAATGTGTATACTAGACTTTGGGGGAGGTTGGGAGAAATATCTTCCTCTGGTAGAGTTTGCGTATAATAACTCTTACCAATTCACGATCGGCATGGCACCATTTAAGGCATTATACGGGAGACCTTATCGTTCACCCGCTTGTTGGTTAGAGGTGGGGGACAACAAACTGTTGGGGCCGGAGATTGTTCAGGAGACATCTTCCAAGATAGAGCTGATCTGAGGGAGGATTCGGATAGCTCAGGATAGGCAAAAAAGTTACGCCGATGCTTCACGGAGACACGTGGAGCTAGAGGTTGGGGATCAGGTATTGGTCAGGGTGTCCCCCATGAAAGGGGTGATGAGGTTCGGTAAGAAGGGTAAGCTAGCACCGAGGTACGTGGGACCTTTCCCTATTATCGAGAGGGTGGGGCCTGTAGCCTATAGGCTAGGATTACCGGAGCATCTTCAGCGGATACACGACGTGTTCGATGTAGCATCGCTGAAGAAATATCGCAGGAGTGAGAGGGCCTTCTGGCACATTCCACTCGAAGAAATTGATTTACATCCAGACATCTCATATGAGGAGAGGCCGGTGGCTATCCTAGACCGTAGCGAGCGGAAATTACGATCCAAGGTTGTTCCACTAGTTAGAGTACAGTGGGGTCATCACAACATTGATGAGTCTACCTGGGAGCGGGAGGAGGATATGCGGGAGCAATATCCAGAGCTTTTCATTACAGTTATGACCTAATTTCGGGGACGAAATTCCTTTGTAAGGGGGGGAGTATGTAACACCCCCCATTTTCATGCATTAAATATTTAATTAATTCGGGAATTTAAAATTACTTGTGAATCGTAATTTAATTGAATTAATTAGGGAAATATTATTTAAATATTAATCGAGGAATAAATGGTTAATATTTACGAGAAGTTATTTACTAAGTGAATAGTAATTATTTATTTAAGTCATTTCGAGTATTAATGACAGGGTAGGCACTTATCTCAACCGGGAGTCGGTATAGACTAAAGGGGTGAGGGGATAAACATTTTTATAAATTAATTCGGATGCCAATTCTGAGTGTACGGTTGAGTCCGGATGGGCCGAGATAGTCGGAAAAGTGTACCTGAGGGTAGTAAACGGGTCACAATGCGTTTTTAGACATAGTCGGGCCCACACGGGGGCATTTGGGTCACTTGGGCTTGGCCCATTAGGCAAAAATTGGGATTTAGGTAAATTAAGGAATTTGGAGGAATGATATAACGGCTGATAGAGTTTTAGAAAAAAGGCTAATTGGATTAAGGAACCCTAATAGCAGTTAAAGGCAAATTTTGGGATCACTAGAGAGCCAACAAGGATCATCTTCAACCTTGGAATTCATCTCCGAATCAGACACTACGAAACCAAAGGCAAGTGGATAACTTGCAATAGTATTAAATCTGTTTTGAAATTCATATTCATGTGATGTGTTTGATCAAAAATTCGTTTTGGGTGTTCATGGCATAAACATGAGGTTTTGAAAAGTGATAATCTGATTTACGAATTTTAATGAAAATTCTGGTAGAAATCTGATATTATGAACTGATACATATCTGGTAGGATGATATCTGGATAATTAGAAACAAATTTGGTGAAGAGATTTGGGATGTAAATGGGTTAAGGGTTAAAGATGAATTTTTCCCCAAATCCAGAAACTGTAGTTAATGGACGAATTAATGATGTTGGTGGACATTCTGGAGGTCCCTAATAAGGTTTCTAACATGTATTAATGCTAAGAGGGCTTGAGGTTACTGGTAGAAGGAATTAGGGTTTGAGAATTTCCGTCCATGGCTGATTCTGTCTTCGCGAAGAAGACGAAGACCTGTTCGATCGATCGATCGAAGGTCTGGGGTCGATCGATCGAAGGTCGGCAGATTTCGGCAATTCTGCCCAGTTATGTGTATAAAAGAAAAATTTATATAATAAATCCTTATGTAATTAATTATGGAAAAATTAATACATGAGTCTAAACCTAATTAATAATGAGTAAAGTTAATTAGGATTTGAGGAAATTTTTGGGTGACACGTCTTGATTTAAAATTCGAGAGTCGGGAATTTAGACTCGAGTCAGGTTATTTCGGGCTACGAGAGTAAGTCCAAATTTATGGTGGGGGCGACACCAAAGGTAACTAAATTAATTAATGTGCAAATTAATTAATAATTAGGGTTGGACCATAAACTCTTAATAAATTAAATAGGCTGGTGTTACGGATTTAGTACATGGTGTAGCCGGGACGTTTTATTTTTATATATATATATGGTGTGTGATAGTATATATATATATAGTGTGTGTGCATTAATATCAGAGATTGAATATTACTATTATATACTCTAGTGCTATAGGGGGAGGTTGCGCATAGTGGATGAATCCCCTAGCTTGAGGAGTAGGGCGAGTATAATCCCAGGTCATATCGTCCGTTATATGGGTGAGGGGCATCTCACTTTCAAGCAAGGAATATGACCGCCTCCAATTCGTATGTTAAACTAAGTTAGTGAGCGAATTTAACTTGGATAACTAGGTTACGTGAACACGCCTAGTGAGATAGCACTTGGGAAAACTTATATTTTGTGAGTATTCTTACTCGGCCGAAAGTTTGTATTAAATGTTATTTCAGTATGTTTGTGAATACTGTAATATGATTAAATATATAATTAGGTAAATAATTATATAGGGGATAATTAATACATAGTGAAAAATGTATTAGGTGTATAACCGGTGTGAATGTTATATGAAATTAAAAAGGAGTAATGATTCAATTAAGTTGACGTTTATAATAACTTAAAAATCATGAATTAAGGCATACTCGGTTAGAGTAGGTAACATTCAAGGTTTAAAAATAAGCATTGGGTCAGGAGCGTAGGACCTAGTAATTTAAATGGAAGCGTTAGTAGTGCACATTAGAGGAGGGGTGAGGAAGTCCTCAAGAGAGTGCGGCACTAACTAAAATATGAAGAGCATGCATATTTATTTATTACTGCAAGTTAATCATTTGTTAAATGTTTTCAAATGTTTTTGGGTACTAACCCTTGCTATAAAATTTTTAAAAACCTTTTAGGTGTCCAACCACAAGGGCGCCAAGCTTGACTCTATTCCAGGTATCCTTTGTTGTAGCACCTGTGGATGTTGCGGGGTTTTGCTAGACGATTCCTTCTTCCATTCTTGTTGGGACTCTCTAGTAGTTATCTGAGCTTGTCGCTCACAGTTTTTTTTATCTGTAGTAGACTTTTTGAGATGTTTGCTGATATTTACTTGTATTGGATATTTGGACCGATGGTTTATTCGGTTAGGTGTTTTAATTGTGGATGGTTACTTTAATTAACTATGATTGTGTATTGTTGTATGTTCCGCATGAATTTTATTTTTATAAAATTTAAAAATTAAAAATTGACACCAGTTTACTTTTCTCACTTAGGTGGTTAGTAATTTAAAAAGATGACAGTGATGCTAAGAATGGACCAACTGAGAAACCTTTTCTAACTTGATTTAGGACTGATCACCCGGGATTAATTAGGTGGGATGTCACAATCTCATTAACCCGGCGACCTACTGATAGCCTCGCCTCTCCCTACCATGGCCGCCGATCCCCAACTTCTGCCGGTGACCCTCATCTTGCGACTCCAGCCCGCCAAACAGCAACCCATGTCCAACCTTTGAAACCAAAACCCACTACCCATGTTCATACCCATTTACACCCATTTTCATTTCCAACCCTCAACCCATTCCACCATACAAGCCCTTGCACGATTTTTCTCCCTGCCAACTTACAAAGCCAAAGCCAATAGACCAAGTCAACCAAAACTAAAAACCCATATGCCCAACTTAACCCACTTTAACCCCTTTTACCAAAAATACCCCCAACTACTCTTGACCAGGAAATCACGAAGTAATTTATATGTAACTTTATTTTCTATGTGTTTTCTATGTGTTTATCATGTAAATTTTAATATTAAATTTTGAGTTCTAAAATTTTCTTTTTATTATTTGTATTTTTTATTTTAAATCTGGTTGTAAAACACATTTCCACAACATTATCAACGGGCCTTTTTAAATTAATTTTTTCCACATTATTTCATCACCATTCAAGTACATTCAATCAACTTCAACACATTTTGTCCAAATAAATATGCTATCATCCAAAATAAAGTACATTTTTCCACTTGAATACTTTAATCCTACTGCAATCAACACTATCGACATCCACAACTTCATTGAGATATCCCTCTACACTTGTATCCAATTATATTTGGTTCCACAATTACTTTGTTATTCCTTAAAATAAAAGCACAAATTTAAGTATGCATAATATGATATAATGTTAGATTGGACAAACTACATGTTGATGTAAAAAATTAGATTACTCTAATTATTCAATTACAGATAAATAAATGAGACAAAAGATTTTAAAGTGGTTCAGCCTTATAAAGATGGCCTACGTCCACTGTTGTTTTATTGCTGAGTGTTTGGGAATTCTCGATTACAAAAAAATTCCGTTCTCGATTCCAGGGTTTGGATTCGGTCCCTTTACAATGAGGATTGTACAATGTATTTATAGCCCTGAGGCTGTAATGTGAAAGGGTAATACATTAAATGATATACATATGAAAGAGTAATACATTTAATGCCCTTTTTGCGTGTGCGTCTGAATGATAAGCATTTAATGGATCGGTTGAACTGTTGGTTATCCAGCTATTAATGCTTTGTTCGAGATGCATCTCGGACCGCCTAAGCTTCTTGGTATTCAAGAGTTCCTCGGAGAGGTCTGTTCCTCGGAGCGTATGAGTTCCTCGGAGTAATATGGTTCCTCGGAGCGTGTGATCATCTCGGAAGTGCTTGTTGTTGCCATGTAGATAGTCACGTGTCTTCATATGATTGGTCCAAGTCAGCAGATTAAATTTGGTATCAACACTACATAAAGGTCAATAATACCATGGCAAATTTTACATTTATTATGATAAATTTTGGCCATAAAAAAATATAAGTAAGTAAACAAATGCATTGTAGCAAGTGAATTGGGCCTACCAAACAGAAAAAGATGGAAAATACAGGTTTTGCCAGCAAGTAAATTCAGCCTATCAAACAACAGAAAATTAGTTTTTCTAAGGCAAATATTTCCATGCCAACTCATTTGCCAACTTGCAATCAAACGGACCCTTCGAGTAAAGATGTTGTATAAAGAATTCTTCGTTGTGGCCTAAATGGAAATATAACACAAAAACCTTATGAGCATAATACGACAATAATAAAAAAAATTAGAATGAGTTATTAGTTTCTCACATGAAATTTAAAGAAGAAAGGGGTTGATAAGTTTCTTTCATACACACAATCAGTGGCGGAGCTAATAATTTAGCCTGGGTGGGACACAACCCAATAGCGGGGGGGTAGCCCTGAAAAAAAAATTAGGGTTATTTTTACCTCTTTACAAATATTTAATTAATAATTTGTATTTTTAGAGAATTATAACTCAAATAAAACAACATCAAATACAATAACAACTCAATACTAAAAAAGATAAAAATATAGCAAATAACTCAATAGCTCCAATCCAATATTGTAAAAGTAAGGCAATATCTACGCAAACATTAAAATAAACAACAAATTAGCATATTAGCAATCAACCCTAAAAGAAAAAAATTAATTAAACATCTACACAAATTAGCAATCTATACAGAAATAAATTAACACCTACTGGAGATTCAGAAAAGCACCTACACAAATTAACATTCTATACGCAAATAAATAAGCACCTACATAACATAAACACCTACAGCCTACAAGAGATTCATAAACAAAACACCTACACATTGTAGGTTACACAAATTAGCAATTAAATTCAAACCTACGCATGATTAAAACAACAAGAATACTCCGGTTTTGTAAGTCAAAACAACAAGAATACTAATGTTAGCCATGGAGTTACCTTGAAAATGACACTGGCGTGGGTGGGTGTGGCCATTTTTTGAGGAGACTTTTTAATTTGAGTGAGTTGTGTTTTGAGCAACTGTTAATAGGTTAAGTTAGAGAGTGGGGTAGTCGTATGGTATTTTAGGTATAGATTTTTATTTAAATCCTGAGTGGGGCACGTTCCCCGAGTGATACACTCCCTCTGCCACTTCACACAACCATAACTTAAAATATTCAATTGGTGAATCAATTAAATAAAGATATTTAACATGTTATCTCATCAAGAAATTTAGTGTTCCGCAACTTATCTTATAATCCTCTGACTAAAATTGAACCTCAACAAAGACTAAATTTAACTATTTAAAAAAACTTAATAATGAGAAAGAATCAAATATTACCATTGAGAACACTTTTTATTGGGAAAGTGTGTGTGTGTGTGTGTATATATATATATATATATATATATATATATATATATATATATATAGAGAGAGAGAGAGAGAGAGATATTCTTAAGTGAACCAAAATAATGAATTTTTTAATAAACCTAATAAGGCATTAAAAAATAACTCAATCAATTTTAATTCCTTATTGTAATTATTCCGCCTAGACACAAACCTTACCCCAACATCCCCCAACCCATTTGCCTAAATTATTGACAGGTATGAAGAGGAGCAACGGACAAATGACGTTCTGCCAAATTAATTTGGTCATAAGACTACACTCCACAATAAACCCAACAACCTCCACTGAAATTACCAAACCAGCGGGCAAACTCCCTATCGCGACCTCTAGCAGCCCCATCTCCAGCCAACCCCTCTCCACGCCGGCGACCCATTTCAAGCCCTGAACCCGCCGGCCTTATAACTCTTTCCCCATAAACTCAAAACCCAGTTGAATACCCACTTAACTCCAACCAATCCACCAACCCAAATACCTATCAACCCGGATCCAACCTACCATCAACCCAGATCGATACCTGTCAATAACTGATGGCAGGCCGAAGTAGGTGGGATTCGCCGCCAGCAGGGGCTGGTCGTGATGGGTAGAAGCTCGTCGACTTTGGGTCGGGGTTTTCTTGGGTATGGGTTCAACTGGGTTTTGGATTTGGATTGGTTGGGTCGAAATGGTTACTGCCATGGGTATAAGATGGAGCAGGTAGGGTGGGTAGAAAATGGGTGGGGTGTGTGGGTGGGTTGGGGGGAGGGTGTTAGGTTTGTTAGATGTGTGTGTATATTAAAAAACAAATCGTGTCACACGAGTGTCTCTTTCTCTTGGCGCGCACTAATTACAATAAGGAATTAAAATTAATTAGGTCATTTTTTAATATCTTATTATGTTCGATAAAAAGTTTATTATTTTGATCCACATCATTTTCACTTTATTTTTGCATTGAGCAATAAGGGGAATGAAATGAGACAAAGTGAAGTATTCCACAATAATTCTCGCCATTCTTCAAGAATGGATCAGTCTGTAGGAAAATTATTACTTTATGTATACTCTTCCCACCCCTAAGGGCGGTAAAAGGGTCTCACCAAAATATAATTTCGTAAAACAGGTAGTAAATAGTATATTTATTAATTGTTTAATAGTTAGTGAGTGACAAGTAATGTGTCCATCTTGGCCCCTCTCCTTTTGTTGGCAAGCGTGCCCCCCAAAACAATGGTGAGGTCAAGCGCCCATAAGCATCCAGATAAAAAAGGCTATAAGGACATAAATGATTGTCGTCGGCGATGTGAGGTGTGTGAATATATAGGGATCAAAGTCTCCAACATATTTTACTCAAAATGGGGAAAAGAGGTGAAAAGGTAGTACGAATGCTCTGACAACACTTAGAGAGAGTGGAAGGCACTTATACCACTATGAGAATGCGGAAACAAATATGCTCAACAAAGATTCCAATTTGAGAGTGCGCTTTTATCTTTCGGTGTTAACTTATTAAATTCAAATGATAATCCACACCAAATTTTAATCGTTTATTCCTAGAATATGCAACTATGTGATTCAAAACATAAATTAAACAAAGCATTCAACAAAGGCAAATTAAGGAAAAAAACCTTTTGGGTAAAACCTTTTTTTCCAGCACTTTAGATATATTACATGAAAGTCGACTTACAATACTACTTGATAACCGTCACAAGTATAACGCGTTAATCTTCAGAAATCTCTAAAGAATACGGCTCAGTGCAGAATCGTCCACACGCGGCTTTCCATGCTCGATATCCACTGATAAACCTTTGTCTATAGCAGTGAGCCCCCTCAGGTATCACAAATCATTGAAATGCCTTTTCCACAAAGGTGCATGAAATAATACAAAACTTTCTAGGGTTTAAACTTTCACAAAACTAAATATTCATGATGTTTGTTTGTGAATTAAATAGTGTTTTTGCAACACAAAAAGTGAAGAACTTTCGCAGAAGTTACGTAGAAATGAATCTGACAAATGTTTTAGAAAAACTAAACACGAAACACAATGGCGTTGTTCGAACAGAAATACACTATCGTTCTAATGAGATTATCATCTCATTCAAACAAGATCAATCTCGCTTCTAACGACATCAGGAAAATTAAAACAATAATCCCTCGATCAAAGCTCATTTGAAAAACATTTTGAATGACACTTCTAGTGAAGTGGCAATCTCATTCGAACGGGATTTAAAATTAAAATATTTTCTTTTTCAAATAAAAAACTCATGTTCGTTTTTGGTAAAAATAAAACATCCTAAAAATAGATTTTGAAATTAATTTAAACTATAAATTGCTTTGTAATGGGATACGCCAAACTAGCTTAAAATATAAAAAGGCATATACTAGGAATAATCCTAGAAAATTTGTTTTTACAAGAGGTAGCCACATACAAAAGAATATCATAAAAGATAACTAGTGTGTGCGAAACCAAATATTATCTAAGCTTGGAGACTATGTTATTGAATGGGAAGGTGTTAGGCACCCACTCGGACCTTTCGTTCTATCTTGGGCTAAAAAAAATTATCTTTCTCCTAAATGCATGAATATATTTTATATGTGAAATGTGTTGTGTGTCCAAAGTGAACAATAGTGAATATATACATGAATGTGTGTGTGTGAGGAGTGGAATTATCATATCAAAATCATGGAAAGGATGTGAATAAATCCTCCTAAGGAGATAAACTAACTAAATATGAGTGAAATGTTAAAAGAAATGTATAAAAATGCCTACAATGTGATGAATGCCCCCTGAAATTATAATTTCACCATGGGAAAGTGAATATGCATATATGGAACTGCTAAAGAGTCACTAAATGCAAGGAAACTAATTATACGAGTAGAAGCTAACTATATGAATAAAATTCTAAAATATGAATGTAAACTAAATGAAATATATAAGGAAGTACTTAAATCCCGAATTGACTTCGGGATACATACGTAGCCAAAAAAGGGCATCAAAATCCATGTAGTTCACAATAAGACTAAGGTTGGGGTCTAACCCATAATCTGAATTTAGAATATCTCTTTTTTATTTATGAAAAGTGCGTGAAATGTGGTGAAGGTATAGAAAAATGTGAGAGAACTCTCAATTGGGAATTATAGTGTAAACCCCCTTCTTTAAGTTTTTTGGCTTATAAAAATAGAATTAACGACATATATATATATATATATATATATATCAAGGTTCTAAAAAATGCGGGGCGTGACCAAGGCTTAGAGGACAAGCCTTAAGCCTTAGAAGCCTAGGCGGACCTTGGCGTAAAAAGGCGTGAAAAGGCGTTTAGGAATTTTTTTAATATATTTTAATATTTTTTGACTATGACAAGGCTATTTAAAATACTAAATTGGTACATATCTTAAAAATATGTCTAAATATTTGTAAATTAAAATACTATTTTTTTAAAATACAAAAAAAAACAAAAAAAAATTGTTTTTTCACGCCTTACTTCTAAAAAACTCGCGTTTTTTCACGCCTTACCCCCCAAAAACGCACGTTTTTTCACGCCTTGCCCCAAAAAACGTTGACCTTCGTTGACCATGCCTTGATCCACGCCTAGGGCCAAAACTTGGCGTATCTAAAAAGCCTCGCGCCTTGGCGCCGCCTAGGCACGTTATATATATATATATATATATATATATATATATATGTGTGTGTGTGTGTGTGTGTGTGTGTGTGTGTGATTAAAATGGCAGGATTAGTGTGAAAATGAATAAAATAAGCTAAAATATGCTAAGAACACTAAAAATATGTAAAATGACATTTATTAGGCTAATAAAATAAAAATGGATTTGGACCTTCAAGCACCTTTGAATTATGTTTTGAACTTTTTATGGGTTGATTTTGAGGTTTGGATGATGGTGGTGCAGTGGTGCTTAGCGGTGGGGCAAAGTGATGTAATGAATATTGGAGAGAATGTAATGAAAGTGATGTATTCTATATTCGAAATGGTTATCGCATTGAAATCGAGGTTCTATGCAAGGGTTAAGGCTTTCAAGAAAACCTTAAAAGGATAAGAGGACAATTCTACCCGAGGGACCTATCGGTCGGTATGGTCCCAAACCTTTCTGCCAGTATGGTGGTCAGAATTGCCAAGTAATGCACAACCTGCCTATAGACATGTGAGGTGTCCTGCTAATAGGCGGGCATAATAATTTTTGGCCATAAAATGTGAATTTTTGCACACGATTAGGACAGTTGAAAAGAGGATTCACAACTCTATGATTTTGTGATGGGGGACTCCCGGGTTCAAGAGTTGACCAAAGTCAAACATGACCCGAAGACTGCAATTATTCTCCAGTTAGGGTATGAAGGAGACCCGGAGGTCCGAAATTCAAAGGACTTTATTTGGACCCTATGGAGGAGTGTAGGAGTGTTATAATGGGGCGTCTACAATTACCCGTGAGATTATAATAGTAAATCTATGCATTCACTTAAATCATGAATATATTCTTATGTAGAGTAATTACGGTGACCAAAATGGTTATTGTATAATTTCAAATTAGTTAAAAATTTATCTTTATCCTCATGGAATAATGTAATTATGTAACAACAATTGTTGTACAATATAACTCCATAAATAGTGTAATGAGTTTTTCTAGTTTAAGCTTCTGGCTGTCAACACTTAAAAATAGCAGAGGTACATTGTGTTAATAGATTCAATATGGTGCCCATGTATTCTTATGCCTATAAAACTAAGCGAATTTCTTCTGGAATTAAGTTCAATAAATAATTTCACATCGATGGGTGGGGCACCTGTTGACAACATCACGTAAGCTCTTCTAGAGCGTTCAATAATATTAGCAGATTTAACTATGATTAAAACATGAATTATATTACTTACCAAGTATGAAAAAGGCCTTTTGTTTTTCATAATAATGTGGGTAGTTCATTATCCGTTGGACAAACGTCATTATATCACGATGGTTCACAATTGTCAATTTTAAGAGTTAAGATTAACTGTGAAGTATGTAAAGTTAGTCCAAATATATAGGTACACAATAACATAATAATTTATTTTACGATCAAGATTTTAGTGATCCAACCTAAACAAATGTAAGTATTTTAAAAGAAATATCTTATCAAATAATTGTGGGATATAAAAAAAATGGGTTGGATGTTTTTGTGCAATAATGAATCTTAGAATACTTAATAATCTGAAAAGAGTTTCAAATTCTAAGATGAAGATCTTTTGGTTTATGAAAGGTCATTAAAAGAAATACATGTTAAAAAATAATGTGTTTTGATGGCTTTATATGATCAAGAATGTACTGCATATCGGAATTTAATCACTACACTTCAAGCATAAAAAACTCAACTATATGAATATGAAATGAACATGTAAAACTAAAGAACGAAAAATTAGTTAATTAAAGTTAGAACTTCAGGTTCTTAACTACTGAATCAAAATTTTATGTTTTTAATCATATGTGGGAGACTTCATTCTTAGAAATAAGAAATGTAAGTTTTTTAATAAATAATTAACGAATAAAAATTTAGGTTTTGTTAATACTTCAGGTTTGGCCTAATATGGATATTAGTGATTTAATAAATAATTAAACAATTCAGAATATTATATAAACCAATAAAATAATCTATTAAAAATTAATTGTAAATTCAAATTCTCAATTAGGACTTTAGGATTATTGGGCTAATAATTAAAACTTCAAGAGCTAAAACTAGTCATTTGGGACTTTAGATTCTTAGGATAATAATTTAGAACGTCAATTTACTTGTTTGAATCATGTCAATAAATTAATCAAGTCTTATGGAACTCTAGGTTCGATTTTAAGTCTTATGTATATGAATCTTAGTGTTCATAAAAACTATAAAATTTAAAACTTAGGATTTTAGCTCCTAAATTAAAATAATTCACAAAATGTTTGATATGAATTATGTGGAATATATGACTTCTAATTTGATATTTATTTATAGAAAAGAAAAATTAAAACATGTTGTGTCCATATGGGATCCGACTAGGGGTTCACCCCGAATATAAAAAGATAGGCGAGCGGGGATCATGGAAGAAAATCCATTTTTTCCACTCGCACGATATTCGTGAGCTCCCATGGACATAAATTGGTCGTCGTCAAAGGGATGAAAATATAAAAAAATAGAGTCGTCGGCTTATTTTTCTCAAAACATGAAAAATATATAACCATCCCCATTGAGACGGCATCAAAGCCAAAATGACGCATATGAAATCAAATAGGTTACGGGTTCAGGGACTAAGTTCGGAATAGGAAGGTGTTAGGAACCCATTCTTCCATTTCGGCCTCTTATGGGCTATGATAATATTCCCCTTTTTCTCTAAAATACAATTTGTGTCTATAATGTATATAGAGTGAAATAGGTGAGGAAAGAAGTTGTCATACCCACATCGTTGAAAAGACTGGGATGAGTCATTCGAGGAAGTGTAAATAAAAGAAAAGAAAATAATCTAAAAGGTAGTCAAAATGTGAGCAGCACACTGGATCACAATCCATCATAAAGAATGGAATACGCACGTCTGATAGGGCCGCTAAAAATATAATAAAGAGAAAATTCTACGCTATATGCAATAAACATGATTATAATCCACTATGAGAAAATGGATATGCTCGTTTGACGGGATTGTGAAAACGAAAGAGAATAAAAAATGTGAAAATATAATATAATGTGAGCAATAAACCGGATCATGATTCACTATCAAGAAGAGAATATGCATATCTGACGGGATTGTTAAGAACATATCAACTAGTATATGTGTGTGTGTGTGTGTGTGTGTGTGTGATACTAATCAAAATGAGAATGAATAAAGTGAAAAGGCCAAAAAAGAGGACTCGAGTCCTAAGGAAACTTGGGGCGCCTATATAGAAAAAAGAGGCATTAAAGTCCACATAGGTTTAAAACATATAAGGGTGGAATTTGACTCATAAACCCAAAAGTAGAATTTGTTTATTTTGGTTTGTTAAAAACGTGCGCAAATGAGGAAAGTGAAATCAAAATGGAAGGAAAGTTCTAATTCGGGGTTTAAGGATCAAATCCTCTTTTTTGAGTTTTTGAGTATATAAAAATAAGTTTGGTGAATATATAAATAGTAAAAGATTGATTAAGGTGAGAAAATGACAATTAAATGTAAACAATATACTAATAGGTGAAAGTGAATAATAGAACTAAAATAACAAGTTTGAATGAATAGGATTTACACCTTCTTTGAGGCTTGAATTCTGACTTTGATGGTGATGTAGGATGATTTTGGTGGTAGTGTAATCGTGGTAAGGCGAGAAAAGAAAATTAATGGTGTATGGGTGATATAATAAAATGTGGGAAGAATGTTTTGAAAGTAATATGTAAAAGACTATACACTGACTTCGAGGCAAAGTTTTCTTAGGATTAGGAAAGGAGGGTTCTTTCAAATGAGGTCATGACCCTCATTATATAGGAAAATTTAGTGTTGGGGGCTTTTCTAGTCGACACAGGACTAGGCCTATCTATCGGCATGCCCCCGATTTGCACGCCAAGTAAATTACCCATATTCTGGTAGGCATAGGAACAATGGTTCTTATAGGTAATCCAAAACGGACTTTTTTTAAAACACCGGCATAAAATACAAACCGTAAATTTGAATCGCACATAATCGGGACTATTAAAAAAAGTATTCAAAGCTTTTAAAAAGTTCAATGGGAAACTCTCAGGTCCGAGAGTTAACCAAAGTTAAATGGAGCTTAAAAGTGTACGGTGACCTCTGGATTAGGGTTTCGAGGGAAACATCAAGTAAATACGAACTGTAAGGCAGATTCGCGAACGGTAGCGGTGCACATGATACTAAACCAGAACCAGAATCGAGGGTTGACCCATTCTAGGATTTTGGAATCGAAGTCGAAATCGATGTTTGTTAAAATCGAACTGATGGGTCTTGGGTTGGTCCGGATCGGTTCTGATCACATTTTTAATAAAATATTAAAATACATTTCAAAATTAATTTATAACATAAAAACAACATTTGTTCTTCCTTAATATTTTATCATATCTAAATATAGTTTTCTAGTTGATCCCTAATCTTTTACCGTATTTTAGTACCTAACCATTTCTTTTCCACATAAGTAGTTCCCATTACACTTATAAAAAGAACATTAATATTTCAAATTACACTTAAAAAAACATCATTAATAGTATATATTTACATAATAATACAAAAAAAACGTCGTTAACAGTTCAAATTACTCTTAAATAAACACGACACATCTATGATAATTATTTTAGCAAGAGCATCACGACATAATTATTGGTCAAATTTCCAAGAAATGTGTTTGATTTCTTCTTCTTGTCCTTGATTTTTTTCGTGTTAAGGTATGAGATGGATGAGTGTTTTGTTAAGACGGATTTATATCACCCATACTTGACACCTGGAAAAAATAAGATATAATAGCAAATGTAAATAAAAGTAACAAAACAAATTATATGTATTGTTATATAGTAAAAAAAATTATATAAACAAATAAATTATATATATATATATATATATATATATATATATATATATATATATATATAAAGAGAGAGAGAGAGAGAGAGAGAGAGAGAGAGAGAGAGAGAGAGAGAGGATCAAGTGAGGTCCCCCAGTTTGAGGTCCCTGAATGAAGTCTAATTTTTTAAAATGGTAAAAAGAATATTTTGGGGTTGATTTTTTTTTTATTTTTAAACATTTCAGAAGGACCAGAAAAAAAAAATCTGCTCAAAATGAATTTTTTTTACTATTTTAAAAAAATCAATCAAACTTTTTCAGTTTTTAACAACTTAAAAACTAACACAGTTTGACTAATTTTTTTAAAATAGCAAAAAAATTCATTTTGAGCTGATTATTTTTTTATAGTCCTACTGAAATGTTTAAAAATCATTAAAAAAAAATAGGCCCCAAAATATTTTTTTACTATTTAAAAAAAATGGACCTCATTGACGGTCTTCAAACTGGGACCTCACTTGATTCTTTCCCTATATATATATATATATATAGTAAAAAAATATTAAAAATGAATAACGTTTTAAACACCCAACAAGAGCACCCAAATTTGAATACCAAGCAAGAACACCCAACATTTATTATTTTAAACACCAAAGTTGATCTTCAACTCAAAACTAAAAGGAAAAATCGACTTTGATTTTTAGCTCAAAACTGAAAAATAAAAATCGACATATAAATCTACTGTGTGTTCATGTTGTATGTCTACTATGTGTTCTTTAACTTCAATAATTCATGAACCGATGCATTTAAACCTTATGGACTAAGTAAATATATTTAAAAATGACTTATAATTCATAAATCTAACGTTGTAACTTGTGACAAAGCGAAATTATAAAATATATAGTAGAAACAACAAACATTCCTGTGATATATTTGCTACATGTTGTTTAACTTGATTTTTTTCATAAATATATGGATTTAAAGCAAATTGAACAGTAGATAAATATTTAAAAATGACATTTTAACTTGTAATGAACTCACATTACATAAAATTTTATGTAAAAATGTAAAAATGACATTTACATTCATGAAGTATATCAACAAAATGTTGTTTAACTCACTACTTAGTGACTTATTTTTTAAATCTATGTACTTAAATTAACAAAATGAGTTTAATTTTTTAAAAAATGACACATAAGTTACAGATCTATAGCATTATAAATTGTAACAAACTGAAATTATTATGTAGAAAAAACGAAACATTCATATACGAACGAGATAGGAATTAAAATTGATTGGGTGTTGGTGTTTTTTGTTAAGGTTCATTAAAATGTTCATCTTTTATGTTCGCTTCTGAACCTCTCCCTATATATATATTCACGTCTTTTATCCTAATAAGAGCGCCCAACAATTATTGTCATCAAACACATATATGGATTTAAAAATTGAGACACTGCTAGACGTCCTAATTGATCTTATATACAGATGTAAAATCGAACACATATATCGATTTGCTTATCGATGATGGGGGAGGTGAGATGTCATGTTTGATTTCACCGTGAGAGCTGAGAAGTCCTAACACCATGAGAGGGCTAAAATGAGGTGACGCCGAGATGAGGGAGTGGTAGGGCTGAGAGAGACGAGAGGTTAAAATGGGATTGAGAGGATAAAAAGGGCCGGGAGAAATGAGGGTCAGAGAAGGAGTAGCTCAGCTATGACTTTGAAGGATATATATATATATAGTCCTGCTCTTGTGCGGACTAGTTCGCATTTTAAGAGTGCGGACCGGACATGTGTCACCTGGTGGTGAGCCTAGAAAAGAGAGAGAGTGCGCCTATAATTTAGGCGATAATTTCTAGGCGCACCGTTAGGTGACACATGTTTGGTCCGCATTCTTAAAATGCGGACTAGTCCGCACAAGAGCACTATATATATATATATATATATATATACTCTTGTGCGACTATCCCGTATTTTAACAGTGTGGACCGAACATGTGTCGTCTGGCGGCGAGCCAAAAAATTATCGCCTAAATTATACTCTCTCTCTCTTTCTCCTTCTTTCTCTTCTGAGCTCACCGTCAGGTGACACATGTTCGGTCCACACTGTTAAAATGCGAACAATTCGACAGTGACACATGTTCGGTCCATACTGTTAAAATGCGGATAGTCCGCACAAAAGCAGTACTATATATATATATATATATATCCGAATTGGTCCCAGTTTGGTGACGATTTTAGTTTTGATTATGGTTCCGAGTCAAATCAGTTTTTCAATTGGATCGGATCGGTTTTATGTCATAACAAGGAACCAAACGAAAAACTCAGTTTTTATTTTTATCTTTCAGTACTATAATTGAACCACGAGCCTAAAAACTGAATTAACCCAACCCAATACTGTTAGTTTGGTTCAATTTTTTAGATTTTTGGTTTCACTGTGCAGCCCTAGCGAATGATATGAACCGTTATAAAGGGTATTCAGAGCCCTATAAAAGTTCATTTAGTTAATCTTGGTTATGAGAGTTGACTAGAGTCAAATGGAGCTCGAAAGAGTCCGATGGTCTCTAGATTAGGGTTTCGAAGGAAAAAGCAAGTACATGCAAGACGTAAGACAGATTCATACACTTTATATACCATTAAAAAGGGTATTTAAAGCCCTATGAAAATTCATTTGGTTGCCTTTGGTTTTGAGAATTGATCAAAGTCAAACGGAGCTTGAAAACAGTTAATGGTTTCTAGATTAGGGTTTCGAACGGAAATGACAAGTAAATACGAATCATAAGGCGAATTTACGCATGATATTGAACGTTAAAAAGGGCATTCAGAGCCTTAATTCAGTTATCATTGGTTTTAAGACTTGATCGAAGACAAATAGAGCTCGAAAGAGTTTGGTGGCCTATAGATTAGGATTTCGAAGGGAAACAACTAGTAAATGCGAATCATAAGGTAAATTCATGCATGGTATGGACTGTTAGAAAAGGTATTTAGAGTCATATAAAAAATCATTCATTTACCCTTGGTTTCGAGAGTTAACCAGAGTCAAATGGAGCTCGAAAGCATCTAGTGGTCTCTAGATTAGGTTTTTAGAGGAATGATTGAGTTTCGAGGTTTAAAGAAATTATACTTGGGACCTATGAAGGGTACTAGAATTGGGTGTCTGTAAGGGAAAATTTCCAATTGAGACAATTTGTAGTGTTAGCTTAATTCCGGACAAAACTCATTGAGTCATAGGATAGATGTTGGTTGTACATAAAGCCTATGACGTTTGAAGAGTTGAAGATGATGCAGCCAAGAAAAAGTGTAGATATCATTACCGGTTTCAAGTGCTTTGTTTCTCATCATCAATATTGTCTCATATTTCAAGGGCTCCAACGGTATGCATGCATTAATATATAGATATAGGAGCTTGAAAAATTATTTGGGTGTTATTTTTATTAACTTTTATCATCAACAACTTTTTATTTTTCTTAGAAAATCATTTTAGAACTTTTCATAAAAGTTTTTGGGCTTAAAAACAATTTATGGGTTTTCTATAAAGTCATTCGAACTAACTTGGAATCTCGTTCGAATGAAATTCCTAGGTCGTTCGAATGAACTTTTAACGAAATTGTGCAATCTTTATCTAATTTCTCGTTGGAAGGTCGTTGGAACTAAGTCATTCAAATGAAGTCGTTCGGACGAAATATCGAACGAGAAGTTTTCTGAAATCTCGTTCGAACGAACTTGGACGCTGAAGTCTCGTTCGAACCGTATCGTTCGAACGATCGGCATGAGTTTGCCAGTTTTTGTTTAAAAACTTCCCCACTTTCCCATTTTCCCACTATCCCACTAACTTTTTACCTGATAAAATAAGTGCGGGAACAAATTTTTAGAAGAGACTTTTTGCATCCTTTGAGTGCTTTTGAGAGGGAAAATACTTTCAACAAAAAGTCCCATTTGTTTGTTGAGTTTTCATGAATTAATTTCTTCCAAGAACATATGTTTACACCCATTGTTTAGATTAAATCTAAGTTCATATATATATATATATATATATATATATATATATATATATATATATATATATATATATATATCTTTGCTTGAAGATTGTTTGGCACCGATTTTCTTTTCTACCCATCAAAGGAGAAAGTTTGGGTTCCTTCTCTACCAAAAAAGGAGATGGTTTGTTGCGGCGTTATCATACGTGAAAGGCACCATGTATAGGTTGATGGTAGCTTTTCCCCATTGGTGGATTCCAAGATTCTGGTGGACTCCAGACCTGTCCACTAGGTGGAGGTTGAAGAACGAAGGAGCGTCAAGGTTTGAAGGGAGTCGAGTTGAGGAAGTAAGTCTCTTGTTGTGTTTTTGGTAAACATACCATACTTAATGGACTTGTAGGTAGGGCCGTCTAAGGTTTTTCCCATTGTGGATTTTCCACGTACATCGTGGCGTAATGTGCTTGTGATTTATTTTTATCCTGCAAAATTCTCACTTAGATGCATGTGTAGATTAATAAGATAAAAATTGGTGAAAATCACAACTCATGTTTAATTTGGTGCAAATTAACTTTTGGGTTAAGTTTAATTTAACTTATTTAAGTCCGTATTAATTTAATTAGTTAATATTCATGCTTGGTTTTTATAACTTGAATAGAATTAGAATTTTGTTTAAGTGGAAATTAAAAATGAGTGTTTAGTTTAATTTCACTTAAAGTTTATTTCTTAGAAGAAAATAATATTTGAGATTTTATTTGTTAATTTTAGAAGAAATATAAAATTTGGTATATCATCGAACCATCTCATAATTTAAAGTTTGAAATTAGGGGGCACTCACCCACAACAAGTGGTATTAGAGCGGGAATGCTAAATTATTGCGTTAAGATCCTTATTTTTATTTGGTTTAAAAAATAGAAAATCACTGTTTTCAAAATTCCCTATTTTTAATGGTTCCAATTATGCGTATTGGAAAGAGTGAATAAAATCGGCACTTAAGTTTTTAGATAAGAGGGTTTGGCAATCCGTAGTTAATGGGTGGTCTCCACCTACGTGTCTAGTAGAAAATGAGCCTGTTCTTAAATTCGTAGAACGATGGAGTCAGAATGAACTTAAGTTAGCTAATTTTAATTCCCGTGGTTTGAATGCCCTCTTTAATGCGATTACACCCGATGAGTTCCGTCGGATTGTGACGTGTGAAACGTCTTAGGAGGCTTGGGATATACTCCAACTCACCCATGAGGGAACAAGTGTCGTGAAAGCTTCGAAACTCCAAAACCTCACCACTCAATTTGAAACCATTAAAATGATAGAAAGTGAGACTGTTGATGAATTCTAAACTAGACTTTCGGACATTGTTAATTCATCTTTTAACTTGGGAGAAAAGATACCCGACAACCGTGTAGTAAAGAAAAATTTGAGGTCCTTACCCTATAGGTTTATTCCAAAATTGATTGTTTTAAATTCTTTACCCACTTTAGCCTCTACGAAACTTGAAGAGGTCATAGGTGACTTACAAACCTATGAACTTGACATGTTTACCTTCAAGGATGAGAAGAAGAAAGATAAGGACATCGCCTTTAAAGCCCGAAAGGAGTTAAAACAAGTTTCGAATGATGAGAGTGACATCAATTTTGATGAGATGGCGATGTTTGCTAGAAAGTTTAGAAAATTTCTAAAGTTTAATGAAGACAATCCTAAATAGGATTTTAAGAAATTTGATAAGTCTAAGTATGACAAACCCGAGAAATTCCCTACAAAGCATAATGAATATCTTAATAGGGACGAGTTGAAAAGATGTTATGGTTGTGAGGGTTATAGCCATAGGGCAAACGAGTGTACCACTAAACTAAGGAGGGAGGGAAAATAACCAATTTCATATAATGCCATCTTTAGTGATAGTGAAAAGGAAGAGGGACCCGATTCCCCCATTAAGAGCAACTATACCACGTTCATGGCAACTCATGTGAGCAGTGATAGTGAATCTTCCCATGAAGATATTCCTTTACATGACACTTCCAATGCCATTATTTGTGAATATAAAAAATTTGATGGTAATGAGAGTAGAGAAGTAAGTGAGAGTGAGAATGAAGAAGAGGTTGATGTGAGTGAACGTCACACAGTTTTTCAAGAGTTCTATGCCGAATCGATGAACTTTAAAGGGCAAGCGCTACACCAAAATTATCGGTTGGTTAATTTTAGAAGTGGCATGACTACTGGATTATTGTCTATATGGGGGTGGGATTTTTCATCTTTTTTTGTTAAAATTACTTTGTATCACGAACAATATGTATATATATATATATATATATAGTATAATAATTAAATGAAACATACTTGAAATTACATATAGTATGCATAGATACTAGCCTTCTAGTTCTTATGCGTACGCATTCAGTAGCCCTTAGACCCGTTCGAGAGTCATTATCCCTGTGATGAGATCTCTCAAATTGTCCCATTTGGATAGTTTGGACTGCATAATTTCTGTATAATAATATTCTTAGTGGCTTAAAGTTGTTACTTTTGGAGAAAGTTCTGCAGTCGTATCCTAATGTTCTCTGGGTACATTCTAGATTGACGTGTGTGAGTGTTATTTCAATTTATCAATTGAAATAACACTCACACTTGTCAATCTCTTCGTCTATCTGCTAGCTCAAAAAACGTATACCATTGCCATAGGAAGTTTTTACCCCCGGCTCATAGTTTCATATTTGAGAAAGGTTCCAATTTTTTATCGGGCAGGGTTGAACATAGGCTACCGTCGAGAAAATGTTCCGGTTCATAAATTGAAAGTAAATATTTTGATTGTGGCCCTAATATGCCAGGTAAGAATCCCAAATTTAAGAATGTCAAGCATAAGAAGACCCCAACTGGGAATGAAACTGAGACAAGAAAGTCATGATCTAGGAGGTTAATTTTATTTGACTTGCCTTATTGGAAGAATAACCCGGTGCGTCATGTATTGGATGTGATGCATGCAGAGAAGAACCTCAATGAACATATTGTTGGCACTTGCCTTGGGGGGAGTCATTCGAAGGATGGACAAAATGAACAAAAACACCTTAAATCGTTGAAACTTAAGCCACAACTTTGGTTGAAAGAAGATAGTAGAGGAAGGACAATAATTCCCCCTGGTGCGTTTACTTTGACGAGTAGGGAAAAGAAGGTGCTTTTAGACACAATATATAATTTAAAGGGTCCATCTAATTTTTTGCCCCACTTGTAAAGGATTGTGAATTATGCTACTCATGATTTATATAAGTGTAAGTCCCATGATTGTCATGTGATCATACAATTGGTTCCTCTATTGTTTAAGCACTGTTTCTCCAAGCACAAGGATTTTCGGAGGGGTATTATGAAAATTAGTAGTACCTTCTCATTTTTGGGTGAGAAGGTAGTCAATCGAGAACACATAGTGGCCGCAAAATTGGTAATGACCGAAGCGATATGTGTGTTGGAGAAGTACTTTCCCCAAGCATTCTTTGGCATAAGTGTTCACTTGTTGGTACACCTATGCGGTGAGGCACTTCTTTGCGGTCTAGTTAGATATCCGTGGATGCATCCATTTGGAAGATTGATGAAAGTTTTTAAAGATTACGTCAAGAATACGTGATACATTACAGGATCAATTGCAGAGGAATACATCACCGTGGAGTCATCAATCTATACT